>CM035847.1:82622791-84034457 GCA_020510985.1 Pholidichthys leucotaenia | reverse complement strand
GCGGAACGGCACCTTCGTGGAGGTCAGGTGAGTGAGAGGTAAAGCAATACTGCTGTAATCTTTGACGAAACGGCGATAGAAGTTAACAAAACCCAAAAACTGTTGGAATTGTTTACAGGAAGAGGGAACAGGCCACTCCACCACTGCCTTTACCTTCTCTGGGTCAGCAATGATCTTCTTATGTGAGATAACAAATCCCAGGAACGTGGTGGAAGGGACATGGAATTCGCACTTCTCTGCCTTGACATACAGCTGGTTTTCCAGTAGGCGCTGCAGGACCCGTCTGACATGAATGCGATGTCCCTCCAGACAATGAGAGAAGATAAGGGTATCGTCAAGATAGACAAACACAAATGCATCCAGAAGATCCCTCAGAACATCATTAATAAGCTGCTGGAAAACAGCAGGAGCATTGGTTAACCCAAAAGGCATAACTAAATACTCAAAATGGCCACTAGGGGTACGAAAACCAGTCTTCCATTCATCCCCCTCCTTGATGCGGACCAGGTGATAAGCGTTCCGCAGATCTAATTTGGTGAACACCCTGGCTCCCTGGAGGGAATCAAAAGCTGTATTGATAAGGGGAAGGGTGTACTTGTCCTTAACAGTAATGTTGTTGAGCTCCCTAAAATCAATGTATGGCCTGAGTGAGCCGTCTTTCTTACCCACGAAGAAAAATCCTGCCCCCACCGCCGAGGAGGATGGCCTGATGATACCCGAACTCAGGGACTCCTTGATGTATTTATCCATGGCCTCACGTTCCGGGGCAGAGAGGCTGTAGAGCCGACTCAAAGGCAAAGGAGCCCCCAGCAGGAGATTGATGGCACAATCGTATGGGCAGTGGGGGGGAACTGACAGGGCTGTGGCCTTGCTAAACACTGCCGCCAGGTCGTGGTACTCTGCGGGCATAGACAAGACATCCGGTGGAGGCGAATCCTGAGAACAGAGGGGTACAGAGGAAGAACCAGGCAGCAGATTGCAAGCATGCACCCAGACAAAATGTACTCCATGATAAAATTCTTCCCGTCCGCCAATCAATAGAGGGATTGTGTAGGCTTAACCAAGGGAACCCCAAGATGACAGGGGAAGCGGTGGAGGAAAGCACAAAAAAGCTCATGTACTCACGATGATTACCTGAGACCAGCACAGAGACGAGAGCAGTCTGCTTAGTGACGATGGCAAGGGGCATCTTGGAGAGGGCGATCAACTTGAGAGGTCTCTCCAGGTTGTAGCATGGAAGCCCCAGCCATGTTGCCAGACCCTCTGAAATAAAGCTTTGCTCCGCACCAGAGTCAATGACAGCATGTGAGGATAATTCAGTGCATGTATATTGGGAGTAAGGGGTTTAATGCTACCACCGTCCTTTAGTCCCCCTACTGTGACTAATGGACTCCCCCTTTTACCCGATTAGTTAACAAGACGCAACCTCATGCTCAGTGCTGCCACAATGTAAACAAAGCCCCAGGTCATGGCAGCGTTGTCGTTCCGCCAGGGGCAATTTGGACCAGCCAACAAGCATGGGTTCATCCTCCCCAGGAGACTCAGAGGGAGGGAGGGCATTAAGGGGAGACTGCAGGGAGCGGCGAGGTTGAGTGCTCAAACGACGCTCACTAGCCCATTCCCTTAACCTGTTGTCAATAGAAATAGCTAGGGAAATGAGCTCATTGAGCTTAGCGGGTCTTCCTCCCTGGGCCAATTCATCCCTCAAGCTGGGGCTAAGGCTCTGAACAAAAATGCTACACAATGAGACATCCTCCCACCCCACCTCAGCAGCCACTACCCGAAAATCCACCGAGCAATCAGCCACTGATTTAACCCCCGTCTCAAATTAAGGAGGCGGGAGGTGAGAACACTATCCCGATCTGAGTGGTCAAAAACCTCAGAAAATTCAGCCACAAATTGGTCATATGTGTAACTAGCGTATTCGGGTCGGGTCATAATGGTGGTAGCCCACGTCAAAGCCCATCCCTTCAACAAATTCACCATATAACTAATTTGGCTATAATGCGTGGGAAAATCCCCTGGCACACGCTGAAATACCAAGCTACACTGTAACAAGAAACCCCGTGCCTCCCCTAACTTACCACTAAAACGGGTGGGAGTGGGGACGGGGGTTAACCGGACATGAGGAGGTGGAGACTGAGAGGAATCGGTCGACCCGGCCAAATCCCGTGAAGCAGGTGGAGGAGAGCGGGGAGAGTTGGTCGAGTTGTGACTTTATGTGGGTGAGCTGGGTTAAGATCACCTGTTGCTGGTGTGTTAATTGATCCAAACGAGCCTCCATGATGTTAAGTTTGTGTGCCAAAGCACTGGCTGCTGGGGTTGCTTGACAGAGATGTACTGACATGATTTCAGAAACACCCAGAAACAGACACAGCATCAGCAAAAACAATGATCTTTTATTGAATGGAAGTGAGGGAGTGTGTGTGCGTTTGGTGTTGTGTGAGTGTGATGTAGTGGGAGCAGGAGCGTCAGCAGCAGGACGGGTCTGGCAACTGGCAGCGAGGAGTTAATCTAGCTCCGGAGAGATGATTATCCAAATACTGGCCCCGCGTCCCGCTGTAACTCAGAACTCAGAACTCAGAAAAGATTTATTGCCAAGTACATTAACAGATAACTGATAACAGATCACAGATAACATACGAGGGATTTGACTTGACACAGAAAACGACCTGCATTTCCGGTGACACGGCTGCATCTGTGAACGCGCCTGCCAACAGAAGGGTACAGGAAGCATGGGAAAGGGTAATACAATAGGAAGGAGCAAAAAAATCATTGATTTCAGAATAGTGGTCATATATGATCAATATTATGATTACAAGAAAAAAAAGCCCTCAATGCACAGTCAGCAGACAAAAAAGATCACAAGACAGAGAGAGAGCAGTGAGTGTATCATCTTTATTATCAGTTTATGAATCAGTATGAGTGTAATGTTGAAAGTAGGTGTTGTATCAGTTAAGAACAACGAGGACTCTTTGGCAGGAGATGTTTTGTCTGGCTGCTGGCATTGTCCTTGGAGCCATGCAGCTGCCTGTCCGAAGGCCATGAGCTCAATGTTTTGAAAACAAAGACTGCAGATGATCAGGAGGATTTTTGTGAGGGAGTCAGATTTCGTCGAATAGTACTGATCACAGAGAGAAAAGAACTTTATATTCTCTTACAGATTCAGTACTTAATCCTTCATTGCTGGACGTTGAATCCATCGTGGATGGACCTAAGCGTAATCATGATGTAATCCACCTTACACCTTGTAGTGCTGTGGTGCAGGTGCAGAATATTTACAGTGCAGTTCAGAGTGAGGAAGACATGCTGTGAGCTCCAGCTCACCAATCAGTGAGAGGAGGTTAGTCGCTGTCCACAGACGAGGTCCGGTCCGCCGCCAGGAGGAAGGAGAGGTCCGCCTGGAGGGTGGTCCACCTGTGCACAGGGAACAAAGGAAGAATAGGCAGGCGCAGAGAATCACGCTGAGAAGGCTTATGTTTCATTGGGGAGAAGGAACTCCCGTGAGACGAGAAGCAGTAGATAAGAGATGAAACTCTCAAGGCATAGAGCTGTGGAGGAAGACTTTAGGGAGGAGCTCTTCCTGGGAGAGAGTGTAGACGTCTCCTTGCTGCCTTCTGAGCAGCGTTCCTTATAAAGGGTGCTTAATGAGAAAACGCAGGTGTGCCTGCATCTGTGGAAGAAAATTAGGGCAAAGGGCACACACAGCGCGGATCACCACAATTTGTGTGACATGAAAACATGTGACCAACTATTGTGGGTCTCAGACTTTATTTCAAACTTACTACTTGCTTCAGGAATGAACTGAATTAAATGTGCTGTAGCCTCTTAAGATGGTTTAATTGATTACAGCTGCAAATCATCTTTTTTCAAACTGCATAGTTATCCAAAATGTAATTAAATTGCTTAGTGTGTAATGCAGAATAAGCTCGAGGTCTTTGTGTCATATATTTTTATTTTGGCAAAGATCTTAAATTCTTGTCAAGGCAGTATTTAAGAAGTTCGGCATGTCTTCCAGGATCCTCAACAATTTCTACAGCTGCATCATCGAGAGCATCCTGACCAATGGCATCACTGCGTGGTATGGAAACACCACTGCCCTGGAGCGCAAACGCCTGCAGAGTGGTGAAGACAGCGGAGAAGATCATCAGGACTCTACTCCCCTCTCTGCAGAGCACCTACCACCACAGAGTCCAAAAGAGAGCTGATGTCATCCTCTGGGACCCCACCCACCCCCAACACAGACTGTTCACACTTCTACCCTCAGGTCGGAGGTACAGAAGTGTGAAATGCCGGACAACCAGACTGAAAAACTCCTTCTTTCCCACTGCCATTAGACTCATGAACAGACAACAACTCCAAAAACTCTAACACAGCTTCGCATATAGGAACTCACACACTGGCTGCTAAATTTGCACACTGCTCACCTGTACAGTAGATGTGGTATCACCTGTCTGATGTCCATATCATCTCTGCTGCTACTTACCAATAATTTGTAATTATACACTGCTTGTTGCACAATGCTCATTTGCACACTGTACATAAGTCTATGCCATCTCAGGTTACATCAGGTGCACAATGCTCATTTGCACAGTGTACATAGGTTCATGCCATCTTAGGTTCACATCATCTCTGATATCAATATACCACTATCACTTTAGTCATCCGGTGACTTCATTTTCATTCCTCTACTGTCTAACTGTGTGTTGGTGTATGTGTCTTAGCATCCATAAGTACTAGGATTGAGTTACTGTGTTAGTGTGTCATGACTTATGAGAATTTTTGTTTCTGTACCTTTAACTTGGCATTCGTTCGGAGAGCAAAGTAAGAATTTCATTGCTCAGGAAATGTAGCATTTCTTAACTGTGCACATGATAATAAAGCCTTTGAATCTTGAATCTTAAATCAGCTGAAAAAACACAGACAACTTACAAAAAATTATTTTTGTAACCCTGTGTAATCCAGAAAACAGCAATAACTAATTTAAGATTATGTTACGTTGTGGAGGTAAAAGATCAGCCGAGATGCGACAAGCTGGAAGGTTGCAGGGTTTTATTTCCTCCAACATGAGACACACATTGTAGCTAAGTGAGCTACTGTGCTGCTGAGACATGTCACACAAGCTCTTTTATACAGTAATACAGACAGAGAGAATGCATGGCACATTAGCATATCAGTCAATACCCATGATTAGCATGACCAACTGGCACCCAGATGTCTTCTCCCTCATCCGGGGATGTATAAACAACAGTCCATTGTTCTGGTTGCCCCCAGGGGTTCTCTGTCCATATGTGAATTGTCCTCTGTATGTAAATTGTCCTCTGCTTCCTCCAGACCTGCTGAGTGTGAGAAATGTCCGTGTAGAGTGTGGTGTGTCACCACAGGGCTCCCCCAGAACACTCAGAAGGGGCTGTGACCCCCCCCCCCCCCCCCCGGTCGTTTGGGCTCCAGCTCCGGTAGATCTGTCCTGCTGTAGAGGAGTGTCGGAGGGCATGTCAGTCCGTGGGGGGGATGGGGGAGGGGTGGAAAAGACAGTGTGCTCCGCTCCGGGTCCCAGCACATTGAACGGCCATGGCTCGTGGGCGCACGGGGCCAGTGCATGTCGTACATAATGGAACCAACCGGCGATCGGCCATCTTTAGGGAGTGAGGTGTGGGAAGAGCGCTGGGGGGGGGGGGGGCGGGAAGTGAGTGCCGGCCCGGTACGTCAAAGGTGTCTGGGCCACACAAAAATTGCGTGTGGATCCGCAATGGTGAGGGACTTTCCCGGTCACCCTGGCGGTGATCCACAGGGGCTGTGAAAAAATTAAGTCTCTGACTCCTCTCGCCGCTCAGTCCAGCAAGGATGTGGGGAAGGCGAACGGCCAAATTCCCCGTGGATGCGTAGCGGCTGTGAAACAACTGCAGCTGTGTGAGGGACTTGGCAGTTTGGCTTTTAGGTGCGGAAGCAGCCCTAAAGCCATTGGGGACAGCAATCGGCTAAATTCCCCTTGTGTGCCGTGGCCAAGACCCATACAAGTCCTGTGTGCGGGCTGCGTGTCTGCTTCAGGTGTGTGAGCAGCCCTGAAGGTTCTGAGGATGGCAGTCGGCTGTGTTTCTCGGGCATGTGCAGCGGCGGAGGACGATGTATCAGTCTGTGGAGCCGGTTTGTCCCTGTGCGTGGTGTGCGCTTGGCGCAGTGACCACATAGCTGGAAGTTGCGCTGTCCTCGTAATCCTGTAGTGTGCATGCGGGGCTTCTGTGCATGGGAGGTCCACTGTCTGGAGTGAATCGGGGTCAGGGAGCTTGGCGGAAATCAACGCAGATGGCGCCGATGATTTTCCCCGTTCAGGCTGCTTCCTTCGGTTCGCTCGTTTCGCCGTTCATGGTGCGTGTCGGTCCCAGTGCTGCCTGCTCCGGAGAGCATGCTCCGGTGTGGATGAAGAGGATGCCGGCGTCACCATGACACGTCTAGGGTCACCAGTGTGGAGGTAAAAGATCAGGTGAGATGCGACAAGCTGGAAGGTTGCAGGGTTTTATTTCCTCCAACATAACGAGACACACATTGTAGCTAAGTGAGCTACTGTGCTGCTGAGACATGTCACACAAGCTCTTTTATACAGTGATACAGACAGAATGCATGGCACATTAGCATATCAGTCAATACCCATGATTAGCATGACCAACTGGCGCCCAGATGTCCTCTCCCTCATCTGGGGATATATAAACAACAGTCCATTGTTCTGGTTGTCCCCAGGGGTTCTCTGTCCGTACGTGAATTGTCCTCTGTATGTAAATTGTCCTCTGCTTCCTCCAGACCTGCTGAGTGTGAGAAATGTCCGTGTAGAGTGTGGTGGGTCACCACAACGTGATATTATTTTTTTTTTTCTGATGTGCTGCATACTTTGCTTAATGTATTAATTAAATATGTTGAACTGTTATTTTTTCTCAAGTCAAACCTTTTTTTTCCCATTAATGTCAGTTTATTAACTAATGTAGTAATATGTCATGTCCTGAGCACGGTGGGTGCCGTGCTCAGCCTCCAAGTTGTTTTATGTCATCTTTTGGATTTTTGTATCTGTTTATTTTGTATTAATTATGGTTATCTTAGTTTGGGGGTTTTCATGCACTTCTGGGTGTTGTTTCTGGGTGTTAGTTGTCCGTGATAAGTTATGAGTTGTTTTGTGTGCTTAGTTTTGTCATTATAGTCTTGTCTATATATTTGTGCATCATTTTGTATTATTTGTATCTCTGGGGGGGGGGGGGTATTTTACTTTCTGTATCATTATTTTCTGGTTTGGGTTTTTATTTTGACAATGTTTGTGTACGTCCTGCTGTCAAACTTTGTTTTGCAGGCTGCACACCTGTCACAGATTATGTTTAATTATTTCCTCCCGCTTGTGACTCACACCTGTCATTCATGGCTCAATCCCATTCACCTGTGTAAGGATAGGGCAACGTTTCCCCATTGCCGTGTTCTACTGTTTGCTTCCCCAGAGCACCTGCTAAACTCTGAGTGAAAGTGTTTTTCCGCAGAGGTGAACGGGTGCGCTCCATCCTGGAATTATCTCCTTTTTCTATTTCCCCAGCCGTGAGCCCCGTTTCTTTTCAGGTGTGACTCCGGCTGGGTTTTGTCTCTCCCCCTCCCACCCCCGGCATGTCCAAGCGCCTCAGCCTGGGTCTGTCCAGGCTGTTCTCTTTTCACCAGTGGTGAGCCCCGTTCTCCTCCAGCACACCTCATCATTTCCCTATGTGTAAGTGTAGTGTAGTCACAGGTCTGTGGTGGACCACTCCCAGTTACACGGGGTGAGAATGGACATCCTGGCAGATAAGCACATCTGTCGCAAGGTCTGTGGTGGACTTTTGCCAGTCAGTGCATCGTGACATGCACTACACAAAGAGCAGAGATAAACAAACCTATCATCTGGTCAGTCACTGCAACAGATACTGGAGTCAGTTTGTCTTGGCCTGTCCTTGCCACTGATAATATCGCTATCTGCCAAGAATGCGCCGCTAGTCCAGCAAAAGATAGCGGTACTCAAATACTTTGCAAGCAGTTTCATGAAACGGTCAGTCAGAAAGCAACTCATACTGGCTCGGACGTCGCCCAGGTTAACAAGGACAGGAGTTCCTGGCAGCGGAGGGTGAAGGACAGAGCTGTGTGGAGGAATCTGATCAGACCTAAATGAAACAGTCATTGTCAACCCCGAGAGACTGCTATGATGATGATGATGAAGTGTAGTGTTTTTGCATAGGGTTTGTGTTTATGTTAATAAATGTTGAACTCACAGTTGGCGTTTGGTGTCTTCTACCTGCCCTTGAAAAGGGTGATTTATGACAAATATAAAAATACAGTATGCCGTGGTTTAAATAACTTGCTTGAAGAGAACTTTTAAAGTCCCATAGAGACATCAGGAAGTTGATGTTATTTACGGTAAAAAAAAAGTTATTTTTAGAGAAAATGGAGCACTTTATGAAGCTGAGGAGGGACAGGACATCTGTAATAATTTTATTATGCAGATCTTAAAACCATCCCATCATATCTGAAGTGATAATCAAATTTCTCAGATTTTTTTTTTTCCCCCATTTTTCTGGTTTATTTCTGAGGTCCACGATGGTGATCCTGCAGGACATGAGGGTCAGCTGTAGAGAGAACGGACTGGACTCAAGATTTATGAAACTGATATTTGACTGAAATAACCACAATAAAAGAGATTTGATGAATTGTTTTATTGTGATTTTTTTTAGCAGTTTACGTTGCAAACTGAAACAAGCTGTCATGTTCGCTGTGTCACAGCGCAGCGAACAAATGAAATGCTATGAGCCCAAAGTGCAAGTGGAGTAAACGTGTTTAATTAATGAAAGAAAGGCACACAAAAAATGTCCATAGAATACAGTCTTGTAACAAACAGTCACAGGTGGCCGAGCTCAGTTAGCCGGAGGAGGAACCCCATATGCTCACAGGGCACAACTGGGAAGCGGACCAAGAAGAGCAGTAAATAATTACATGGAGGTAGACTTACTTAGGGCGTCAGAGCTCAGCGGGCTCTGGCAAACAACGCCGGAGAAGTCCAAAGGAAAAACACACCAACTGGCTCCAGGACATCAATGAAAACTGTTGTTAACATGAAGCGAACTTGACAATGGATGAAAGATTATTGACTATCGCCACCACAACAAGTGCTCCCAGCGTCACCCATAAATAGTCTGCACTAATGAGTGACAACTGGAAGCAGGTGTGCAGCAGCTCATGCTAGATGAGTAAGAGAGAGTGTGTGTGTGCGTGATTTGTGTGCGTGTGGAACCCCAGATGATGGCAATCAGCTGATAGGTGCCTGGCAGAGAGAGGTGAGAGGAGGTGCTGTGGCTTTAGACTGGCAGAGGATCCAATAATCTGCCAGCTGGAAATGGTAACAATCAGAGGCTAAAGCCACAGGTTATGAAACGGGGCAGGAAACAACAGCCCCGTTCATGACAGAGCCCCCCTTCCCAAGGGGTGGATACCAGACACCCACCATACCATCAAAACAAAACAAAAACAACCTCCCCTCCAGAACCCCTCACAACTAACCAGGGAGGGAGGTGGGGGAAACAGGTCAGGAGGGAATTAACCAATGGGAAAAAACAATAATGCAACACAGGAAAGAAGACTACCCCACCCCAAACAAGATTAACCTTCCTCAACCCAAGAGTCCCAAAGTTCAGGGGCCGACCCCAGTCCAAGGCCCAGCAGGTGGCCTGCAGAACAGTGTCAGGCGGCCTGCAGGGAAAATTAGGCCACCTGACCCAATGGTACAGTTTGTCGGGCGGTCTGCCGGAGTTCCTCAGCCACCAGGCCAGGTGACATGGGCCGGGAGGCAGCCCCCCACCCCCCACAGGGAGATCCAGTCCTTCGGGCGGCCTGTCCACATCGTTGAACCACCAGGACTGGAGGGGTGAGCGAGGAGGCAGCCTACCCATCGGGAAGCTCAAAGGTGGGTGACCGGACCAGGATATGGGAACCCCAGCGGCTTCGGGTGGCAGGACCAGGTGGATGACGGCAAAGCCCAGTAGAACAAAGAGGAACACCCAGCAGGCCTTTAGGAGGAAAAAGGAGACCCAGGTGTCCTTGAACTGGCCAGCCGCACCTTTGGTGGTCCCTGCTTGGGACAGAAGTTCGGCTGCACCCGTGGTGGTCCCGGCCTGGGACAACGTTGCACCAGTGATGGCCCCTTCCCGGGACCTCATTGCTCCAGCAGTGAGCCCCGATTGGGCCAGTGTTGCACTCACGGAGGACCCCGACCAGGCCATGGTTGCACCCATGGAGGAGCCTGGCTGGGCCCTTGCTGCACCCACAGTGGGACCTGGCTGGGCCACTGCTGATCCCAATGCCACCGTGACCATGGGCCAGGCGACCCGCATGAGCACCCGAGCTAGGAGGCGATCGATCATGGGCACCCTGGGCTGGAACTGAGTACCCCTGACGACCACCTCGACAGGAACCCCGGTGACCTCCAGCAGCAAGCCTGAATCCACGGACTTGTCTGGCAATGATGGACTCTCTCCAGTGACCCTGAAAGAGGACTCAGATAGAGGGGAAGAAGGGTCAGGGTCACTGGCAGTGGCGGAGCCCAGCGAGGCAGGCTCAGGTGCAGCATGTGGCTGCAGCTGGCTCTCCCCACCTAGAGCTAGGCAAAAATTCTCCATTATGGAAAGAAGGAAGACAAAAGAGAGCACTTGCCTTAGCTCAAGCTCCACCGCCGTCCAGGACTCCGATGATCCAGGCGATGTTTCCACGGGCTCAGCCTCCTGGAGGTGCAGCTTGGATGCTGACTCTTCTGTGGTGGCCTCTGCAGCAGGCATGATGGTCTCTGCAGTCGTCATTGTCTCAGCCATCGTGACCCACGCTGGCAATTCCTCCGGCATGGTGGCTGGGGTCTGGCTCACCGTTGCTGCAGGTGAACAATCGTCCCGGACCTCTAGCTCCTCCTGGTCCCAATGGTATGGTTCCGGTGCTGGCGTGCACTCGGAGAAGACAATAGAGAGCATGGAGAGGGCTGGTGAGCAGTTCATGGCTGCAGCAGGTGGAGAGGTCTCCGGGGACTGCACACCCAGAGCCTCTCTACCAGGGATCAGGCAAGAATTTTCAACAATTTTAGGAATAAATGAAAAGATTACTTGCCTGTTCTCCTGGTCAATGGTGTTTCCTGCTGCAGCCGGCGAGGCAACATTCCTCTTTGCGGCTGTGACGGCCCTGGGCTCCTTCATAGGCTGCAGAGAAGCCCCCAAAACCGGCACCAAAAGGGATGGATAAGAGGAGTAGCCTGCCCTCCACACCTTGGTGGAGGTAAAAACGGAGGATGAGATGGCTGCAGGGCTCTTCTCCTCAGAATAACGATCAATCTCTGCCGGCCCCACCAGTTTGTGTTTCTTCTTGTTCCTTGGCGATGGATTGAGAACGGGCTCAGGAGACAGAGGCAATCTGGGTGCTGACGGCTGGTGGAGGAAAACAACTGAGGCCAGGGAACGCCTCTTCTTTGGCGTGTGTCCGGGCTTCTCCGGGCGCTTCCTTTCCGCTCCGCTGTTCTCCCGCTGCAGCGCGGCCATCAGGGCAATTCTCTCCCTCCCCTCAGCGTGCGTCTTCAGCTGAGGGCAGCCGGGAGCTGCAGCATCTGCCAGTCCCAAATACCACAAAATGTTGTCTGGAGCGGAGTCAACGCATGCCCCTGAGATCAACCCGTCCATTTCCATCAGGGCTTGGCAGCATTTCCACCCCAGACGCAATGGATAGCCTCTGCTACCCGGTAAGTCCATCCTGAATGTAACTCCAGAAAGGGAAAAACACACAGGGAACGGTGAGGAAAAAACACGGCATGTTACTTCACTGCTTGGGCTCAGTCTGGTGGTGGCAAACTCATGTTTGCTGCGCAACAGCGCAGCAAACAAATGAATTGCTATGAGCCCAAAGGTCAAGTGAAGTAAACGTGTTTAATTAACAAAAGAAAGACACACAAAAAATGTCCATAGAATACAGTCTTGTAACAAACAGTCACGGGTGGCCGAGCTCAGTTGGCCGGAGGAGGAACCCCACACACTCCCAGGGCACAACTGGGAAGCGGACCAAGAAGGGCAGTAAATAATTACATGGAGGTAGACTTACATAGGGCGTCAGAGCTCAGCAGGCTCTGGGAAACAATGCCGGAGAAGTCCAAAGGAAAAACACGCCAACTGGCTCCAGGACATCAACAAAAACTGTTGTTAACATGAAGTGAACTTGACAATGGATGAAAGATTATTGACTATCGCCACCACAACAGTTGCTCCCAGCGTCACCCATAAATAGTCTGCACTAATGAGTGACAACTGGAAGCAGGTGTGCGGTGGCTCATGCTAGATGAGTGAGAGAGAGTGTGTGTGTGCATGCATGCGTTTGTGTGCATGTGGAACCCCAGATGATGGCAATCAGCTGATAGGTGCCTGGCAGAGAGAGGTGAGAGGAGGGCTGTGGCTGTAGACTGGCAGAGGATCCAATAATCTGCCAGCTGGAAATGATAACATTCAGAGTCTAAAGCCACAGGTCATGAAACGGGGCCGGAAACAACAGCCCTGTTCATGACACAAGCTAAATAAAAATATTGCATGTTTACTGTTAATAGTTAGAAAATCTGCATTTCAATGAAGTAGTGTTTTGAAAAAGATATTTTGCAAGATAATTCCAAAAGAGACTTTCATGTCACTACCAATGTCAATGATCGGGAGAATTAATATACTTAAAAGTAATATCTTACCCAAAATACTTTATTTATTTCAATACATTCCTTTACCACCACCTTCAGATCTATTCTCAAGAATAAAAAAAAAGTTAGTGGAATTTATATGGAACAATAGGAAGGCTAGATTACGTCTGTCCTTACTATATTTACCATTTGATTGTGGAGGTCTGAAATGTCCAAACTTTATGTTGTATTACTGGTCAGCACAACTGAAGTCTATGACATATTATTTTTCATCAAATGATCTCCCTCACTGGACTGAAATGGAATCATACAATTTACCTTTACCTCTTCCCTTATTCATATACTCAGACTCGGCTAAAAAATTACAGAAACAAGTTAAAAATCCAATTGTAAAGCATATGATCAAAATATGGTGTGAAACCAAAAAATATTTAAAAGAACCACACTTATTGTCACAATTTAGCCCAATATGGGGTAATCAATATTTTACACCAGGGAGAGTGGATGCTGTATTTAAAGTATGGAATTTAAAAGGGATTCAAAAGATTCAGGACTTATATTTGTCACGTTCAGATAACATAATGTCTTTTGAAGAACTGAGGATCAAATTTAATCTTAATAAAACACATTTTTTTAAATATCTTCAGCTTAGGAATTTTATTCGATCAAATCAAAATAATGCTCTTGTGGAGCGTGTAAATGAAGAGGCAGATTTGTTTCAGACGCTTTATTACACACTCACATTCTCAAGCATAGTAAGAATGACATTCAAGTAGAAGCTCTTCTCTTAAATACCATGACATTCTTCTAGAATCTTCTCACACACAAAAGATGATCTTCTCGTCCAATCGCAATCAACCCACTCATCCTTAACACCTCCCTGTTATCTTACTAGGGAAACCCCGCTCTTTGTTCCTGTCTAAGATGGTATACAATTAGGCTCACCCCAGGTTGCCACACTCTCACCCGACCTACTTATTTATCCTTGGAAAAAATTTTGACGAAAGATAGTAAGAGAAAGGGTATTATTTCAGAGTTTTATAACTCATTGACACTATCCTCAAGTGAAAACTCACAGAAAAGACTGAATTATTGGAAAGAAGACCTGCAAACTGAAATTTCAGAGGAACAATGGGAATTGGCTTGTACAGAAGCTCAAACCAAATCAATAAATGTACGTCTTAAATTGATACATTTTAAATGGTTAATGCGGATGTATGTTACACCGGTGAAGTTAAATAGATATAACAAAAACATACCAGATACATGCACAAAATGTATGGAAAGTAAAGGAACCCTATTTCATTGTTTATGGGAATGTAGAAAAATTAGAATGTTTTGGGAAGAGGTGAGGGTAACAATTGAAAAAATAATTTCAAAACAATTCACATTGAACCCTAAACTGTTTTTGTTGGGTCTGTATCCAGAAAAGCATAACTTTAATAAGAGTGAAAGAGCATTCATAGACCTCAGTTTGCTTAATGCCAAAAAATGTATTGCACTACTGTGGAAAAAGACTCATAGACCAGATGTGACTCAGTGGTTAAGACAGATGTTAACAAACCTTCCACTAGAAAGAATAACATACATACTGAAATCAAAGGAAAATGTGTTTGAGAATATATGGAGACCTTTCATTGATTATGTAAAGAAATTAAACATAACTTCTGAAGAAGAAGGTGAATGATGTGTGTGGACCTTGTAAATTCCAAATTGGTGAATGTATAATATGTATACTTATGTAATGGATTGCCTAGACTAAACAGAGTAGCATTGTTGATGACTTGACTTTGTTAGTGGTTGTTGGTGTTTTTAGTACATTTTTTTTTCTTTTCTTGTAGTTAGTGGGGTTTTTTTGTTTGTTTTTTTTTAAATTACTTTAGTGTTAGTGTTTGATTGTTTGTGTCATGTATGTAAAAAAAAAAGGTTCAATAAAAAATATTGTGGAAAAAAAAGAGACTTTCATATACAGTATTTATTACACACAGAGTGGAACATTTTAAAAAGGAGTTAATATTGATGATAATGATTACAGTTTCTAAAATTAAATGACAAATCTTGATTTTCTAATTTACTGAGATACACTGGTACAACTGAGATGAAGCTGAAGATGGAATCTGTCCTACTCCTGCTGAAAATCATTGAGGGTCATCATCCTACAGCACAGGACTGTGGTCTGCTTTAGAACATTAAAAACTAAATGTCAGAGCTGATACTAGGCAGAGCATCTCATCATTTATGGTAAATGGCGTTCAGTTATATAGCGCTTTTTCTCATCTCTAGATGCCCAAAGCGCTTTACAGATCCTGCTATCCACCCATTCACACACACATTCACACACTGATGGTGGCAGAGCTGCCATACACAGGCGCTAGCTTGACCCACCAGGTGCAACTGGGGGTTCAGTGTCTTGCTCAAGGACACTTCGACATGCAGACTGCAGACAGAGCGGGAATCGAACCCCTGACCCTCTGATCAGTAGTCTACAAACCTATAACAGGTGATGTTTCTGGAGAGGAAAGCAGCAGTGAGAAGAGAGTGCGACCTTCATCTGATGTTGAAAAGAAATTTGAAAAGAACAAACACTGAGGTCCAGCTACGGCTATTACAACACTAGAAGTCTATTCAGATGCTGTGGGTCACTGGCCAGTGGTTTAAAGTGGGTGGCAATGCTGCAGACATCCAAATTGTAAGGGCCAGACTGTGTTGAAATGTTCAAAGTGCAATATTTACCTGTGCCTCAACAAGAACAACTACTTTCGAGAATTCCACAAGTAACACTGTTTCTCCTCATGTGACTTCTTTGTAACTGTGATGATGGAATAGCAATGATTGTGCATAAACATGTTATTATTGAATTTCAAAACCCTGTTTGAGCAATAGCAGGTTCAATAAAAAAATCTGCATACGTGAGACTGGAAAATTTGTTTAATTACTATTATTCCCAATTATATAACAGTTAGTTCTGACCAAGCGATCTGACTGGACAACAGGGATTCTAGGAATTACTATATTCTACGATAATTGCTCTCCAGCGTTTCAGTGGATATGTGCCACTCTGCTTCAAAGGTGTTCTAGTAACCGTTAATTACGAACAGTAATTTACTGTCAAGTCTGCAGACTTGAGAATTGCACTACTGTGTTGGATACCTGAATTTCCACAGTGAGGCACTGTTTGAAAAGAATTATACATCCGTGACCAGGAAGTCTCACCTTTTTGAAAAAACAAACTTTATTGTGTTGAGAAAGCAAAGTCTGCCCTTGTATAAACATTGTTAATGCTCCTCTCTTGCAAGAGATTAAAGTTGTTCCTGTCTGTAATTAATCCAGCTTCTGGAGTGTTTTATTAAAATTTCTCTAACATAGGTGGGGGCTCATCCACGATCTCAAATCTTTTCTTCTCTGAGTAAATGGACCTGAAACTGTGCACGGGGAGAGTTTGGGACTCTTGTTGTTGAAAAACCTCCAGCCTGGACTGTTAAAAGACCAGTTTGGAGTTTTGAGAGGCCAGGACTGTTGGAGAAATGAAGTGACAAGATCAAATGGACTCTGATATTAACCAGATTGGATTGACTACAACCTGGACAATTATACCAGTAGAGGGTAATGTTGTGTATGGTAAAATACGTGGGTGAAGGATGAGGCAAGATGACTTGGCGATCACAGCTTTATTGATGGAACTGAAGATGCGGTAACACGGCAGGCACCTGGCAGAGGGCACCAGTCAAAGAGGCCACAATATGGATGCCCCCTGCCTTATATAGGGCAGTGTGGTGACGTGACGGGAAGTGCACGTCACCACACTGCACTCCACAATAAAGTGCCGTACTGTATATATTGTGGGCCTCAGGTTATTTCACACCTTAGACAGAGACAATGAATACACATGGGAGAACAATGCCCAAGTGGGTGAGAGGGGGTTGAATGAAGTGTAGTGTAGCTGTCATGCTGTTACGAGGAAGTGCCTTGAACCTTGTGAAGTGTGACTTGATATAGAGAGAGGAATGCTTGATGTGACCAGTCAGTCTGTTCTTTGCTTGTGAGATGTGAGTGTGTAATAAATCGTCTGAAATGAATATGCCTCTTCATTTACACACTCCACACTGGTGACCCAAGACGTATTATGGAACACGAGGCAAGAACCCCGGAGCCGGCCCTGTCGGGAAGCCCCAGAGACGCTGAAGCCAACCCGCAGACAGCCAGGACTGGAACCCCCAGCAACGCGTGTGCGGTTTCAGTCAAGCTACCGGATTTCTGGCAGCACAACCCACGCTCTTGGTTCCACCACACCGAGGCCCAGTTCACCCTCTGGGGAGTAACAGCAGACGACACCAAGTTCTACCATGTGGTAGCAGCGCTGGACTCCGGCACAGCCCAGCAGGTAGCGAGCCTGCTCGATCAGCCACCAGCCAGCAGCAAATATGAGGCGCTCAAGGCTGCGCTCATCCGCCGATACACGCTCTTGGATTGTGAGAGAGCGGAGAGGCTCCTGGCGCGGACCAAGTTAGGAGATGGGTCGGCCGTAGACCTGATGGAGAAGATGCTGGCATTGATGGGCACGGGCGACGGGCACTTTCTGTTTGCCCACCTTTTCCTCCGGAACCTGCCAACAGAAGCAAGAGCGATTCTGGCCAATTCGCCGTTGCTGGCTACACGAGACTACCGTGGGCTAGCCCAGGAGGCAGACCGGATCATCCTCACCACCAGGGTGATTACAGTCAACGCGGCGGCAGCGGAGCCCAGCGAGACGACCAGGGGAGGCGAGGAGCCACCGACGGGAAGTGGCAACGGGGGCCAAGGAGCGCCAGAAAGACACGCTCTGCTTCTACCACCGCCGCTTCGGAGGGAACACGCGCAGATGCACGCCACCGTGCCACTTCAAGCGCTCGGGAAACACCAAGGCCGGCAGTCGGTAGCAGCTGCGACCGCCGGTGAAGAGAACAAGCTGTTCTATGTGACGGACTCGTGCTCGGGGAGACGCTTCCTCATCGACACCAGAGCCCAGAAGAGCATCATCCTGCCATCCTACGCTGACCGGCTGGCAGGACCTAGCGGCCCCGGAATGGTGGCAGTAAACGGCTCGGAGATGAAGACGTTCGGTGAGAGAACACTGACCTTATCTCTACATGGCCGCTCGTATGAGTGGACTTTTATCATAGCAGCACTGTGTTGCCCGCTCCTGGGCACTGATTTTCTGTGTGCACATGGTTTACTTGTGGATGTTGCTAACAGGCGCCTGGTTAATGCACTGTCCTTTGAATCTCTCCCCTGTATAGCTCAAGGGACCCGGCCAAAAGCACAAGCCAGCGTCACAACTCCAGGCGGTAAGTTCCACGCACTGCTCACTCAGTTCCCAGCACTCACGGTCCAGACGTTTTCGGCGGCCATCGCTAAACACCGGGTGGAGCACTTTATCACCACCACGGGGCCGCCCGTTTTTGCAAGACCTCGGCGCTTGGATGCAGCTAAACTGGCCATAGCGCGCGAGGAGTTTGCCAACCTGGAACGGTTGGGCATCATCAGGCGATCAAACAGCCCATGGGCATCCCCGCTACACATGGTCCCTAAGGATGAGGGATCGTGGCGATCGTGCGGTGATTTCCACAGGTTGAACAACGCCACAGCACACGACCGCTACCCAATTCCCCACATACAGGATTTTTCCGTTCACCTTGCCGGAGCGCGCGCTTTTTCTAAAATAGACCTGGTCCGTGGTTACCACCAGGTCCCAGTGCACGCGGAGGACGTACCCAAAACAGCGGTAATAACTCCGTTTGGTTTATTCGAGTTCCTGCGCATGCCATTCGGGTTAAAAGGCGCAGCACAGACGTTCCAGCGCATGATGGATGCACTGCTACGTGACCTCCCGTTCGTGTTCGTCTACCTGGACAATATCCTGGTAGCCAGTACATCCGAAGATGAACACGAAACCCACCTCAGGACGGTTTTCTGGAGGTTGGAGGAGCATGGGTTGATAACCAGCCCGGTGAAATGCCAGTTCGGCGTGACGGAGATTGATTTTTTGGGGCACCGCGTCTCTCCGGAAGGAGCGATCCCATTGCCCGACAAAGTGCGCGCCGTGGCAGATTTTCCCCGGCCTCAGACGGTCAGGGCACTGCAGGAATTTTTGGGGATGATGAATTTTTATAACCGTTTCCTTCCCCGCGCGGCGCGGCTCATGCAACCATTGTACGCCGCGCTCAAGAGACAGAAACCTGCGGATGGAGTCGAATGGACCCCGGAGCGAGAGTGGGCGTTCTCGGAAGTTAAAGCAGCCCTGGCAAACGCCGCACTGCTGGCGCACCCAGACCTGGCGGCCCGGATAGCGCTCACCACCGACGCTTCAGATGTGGCCATAGGGGCTGTCTTGGAGCAGCGCGTTGCCGGGGCTTGGCAGCTGCTTGCATTTTTCAGCAGAACTTTACGCAACAGCGAACGTAAATACAACGCGTTCGACAGAGAGTTGCTGGCTCTCCATCTGGCCATACGCCACTTCCAGTTCTGGCTGGAAGGGCGCAGCTTCACCGTGTTCGTAGACCACAAGCCACTAACGTTCGCGATGGCCAGGGTTTCAGAACCGTGGTCGGGCCGGCAGCAGAGACAGCTGGCCGCGATCTCAGAGTTTACTACCGATATTCAGCATGTGTCGGGTAAACTGAATGTGGTGGCGGACTGCCTCTCGCACGCCATGGTGGCCCCAGTCTACGTGGGGATAGCTTATGCAGCCATGGCCGCGGAGCAGATTAGTGATGCAGACGTGCGCGTGCTCCAGTCTGGACCAACAGGGTTAAGGCTGGAGAGCAGGGTGCTGCAAGATGGCGGCCCCCCCCAATCTGCGACGTCTCCACGGGACGCCCGCGTCCGGTAGTCCCGGTTGCGTGGCGCCGCCGCGTGTTTGAGTCAGTTCACACTCTGGCGCACCCAGGAGTGCGCGCGTCTGTCAAAATGGTGGGAGAGAAGTTCGTGTGGCCGAGCCTACGCAAACAAGTAAAAGAGTGGGCTGCAGCCTGCGTGGCGTGCCAATGAGCCAAGGTACACAGACACACGAAGGCTCCCTTGGAGCCGTTTCCGGTACCGGCTAAGAGGTTCAACCATGTGCACGTGGACCTCGTGGGCTTCCTCCTGCAATCACAGGGGTGCACGCACCTCCTGACAGTGGTTGACCACACCACACACTGGCCAGAAGCAGTCCCGCTGGCGGCAACCACGTCCGCGGATGTAGCACGCGCTTTTTTAACAACATGGGTGGCGCGTTTTGGAGTCCCGTCGGACATTACGTCCGACAGGGGCCCGCAATTTGTTTCCGACCTCTGGTCCACGATGGCCCGCAGCCTGGGTGCTGTAATTCATCGCACAACCGCGTACAACCCACAGGCCAATGGTTTATGCGAGCGTTTTCATAGATCACTGAAAGCAGCACTCAGGGCTTCACTGACGGATGCAAATTGGGTAGACAGGCTGCCGTGGGTTTTATTGGGGTTGCGCTCCGCGCCAAAAGAGGATTTGGAAGCTTCCCCGGCAGAGCTCGTTTTTGCGCAGCCCCTACGGTTGCCCGGGGAATTTCTACCGGACAATTCCGCGCCGGGCAGCTCCCCGTCTCAGCTTTTGCAGCATAGCGCAAACACAGGCACGCTGCCGGGCCCGGCCCACCACAGTTTTCCGCGTGCCTTCGTGCCTAAAACTTTGAAGAACACTGAGTTTGTGTTCGTCAGACATGACGCCCACCGCCCTCCATTGCGCCCGCCCTATGATGGACCGTTCAGAGTGTTGGAAACAGGGGATAAGCATTTTGTGCTAGACTTGGGGGGTAGACGGGAGAGAATCGGCATAGACAGACTCAAACCCGCTTTTGTAGTGGCGGATGAGCAAGTGCTGTTGGCGAGGGCCCCTCGGCGTGGAAGACCCCCACGGAGACCTCTCCAGGGGAACGATTAATCAGAGCAGCCACACGGACAGAGTGAAACACCGCCCCCCCCCCCTCCACGGCTCACCCACAGTTGGACACACTCCCAGCAGCCTCCCACCGGCACAGCAGCGCCACGGAGGCAGTAAACCCCAGTTACAGCAGATATGGGAGGAAACTGAAGCCGAAACAGCATGTGGACTGATGTTCTATTGTTCTATCTAAGATGCTGGGGGGTGGCGGTGTGGGCCTCAGGTTATTTCACACCTTAGACAGAGACAATGAATACACATGGGAGAACAATGCCTAAGTGGGTGAGAGGGGGTTGAATGAAGTGTAGTGTAGATGTCATGCTGTTATGAGGAAGTGCCTTGAACCTTGTGAAGTGTGACTTGATATTGAGAGAGGAATGCTTGATGTGACCAGTCAGTCTGTTCTTTGCTTGTGAGATGTGAGTGTGTAATAAATCGTCTGAAATGAATATGCCTCTTCATTTACACACTCCACAATATAACACTTCTCCCCTGCTTTAGAAAAGTCCAAAACCATGCACACAATTGAAACCCCCCCAAAGTTGAGACCCGAATCATGCACTAAAATAACAAAAAATAATGTACTAAATTGGCCTAACACACTCACTCAAAAAACCTAAAATAGGGCTGACGGGTGATGTTATGTCTGAAATAAAGCAGGCGGCAAGAGTCTGGGCGAACATACACCTGAACTTTATTTGGCGCACATTACTATTTATACTCCCCGCCGTAGCCCACCTGACATCATCCCATTCCCTGCCCAGGCAGAGCTACAGCAAACCACAAAGGCCAATTTCCATACACAACACCCTCCCCCCCACAAGGTCGAACTATAACACAGAGAACAACTAAATAATATCTTTTTAACACCATAACAACGCAACACCATCCTATATATGTACATATATACAAGTCCATCAGAGGGCGAACAGGTGCATCACCAATATGCCCAACTGAAACTGTCCATAACAGTCCTTGCCACGTAGTCCTCCAAATAAGCAGGCCTCCGACGTACTCTGGCTGGGCATCCCCCCCAGGGGACTTGGCCCCAGGCACCGTCGGGACGGCCCGTGAGACCCCACCTGGCCAACCAGTCTAAAGACCTGTCCAAATCCCTGACAGCGTCCGAACCCCTGCCAGGTGTCGCACGCCTCAACCTGGTGGCATGCCACTTGGATCCATCATCCAGTTCAAATGTGTCAAATGTGCTTCCACGGCCCCCCAGGAAACTCCACAGGCTGGAGCGGTGGCAGTGGAGGCCCACCCGTCTTTCCGCTTTCCAAACATGGCACGCAGTCCTTAACCATGGCCTCAATATCGCCATCAATGCCAGGGCACCAGACCGACCTCCTACTCAGCTGCTTCACACGCACCACTCCCAAATGACCATCACGCAGCATATCTAGGACCCGTGCCTTCAGTGCAGCAGGGATCAGGGCGCACTGGCACCTGGCCATGCAAACCTCATTCCAAAAGCTCAGATCATCCTGGAAACAGTGAAAAGGGGCTAGCTCGCTCAGCACCTTCGCTGGCCAACCCTCACGGATCGCCGAACGCAACTGCACCATAACCGGGTCCCATTCCAACTCATCCTTAAAATCTTGCGGGGAGACCACATCCTGAAGAGATCCACACAGGGCGTTCACCAGTTCCTTCTCATCGGCGCTAAAGTCATCCCCGACCACTTCCAACACATCCACTGTAGCTCGTGAGAGAAGATCCGCCACGATGTTCTCTCTACTCAGGGTAAATTTAGTGGAAAAGTCATAAGCCCTTAGGCGCTCCGACCACCTATGAAGCCTTAGTGGCCTATGTCCCAATCCCGACGTCTCCAGCAGCGTGGTGAAGCGGCGTCCGTAGAGGTAAATGTGCCACCTCTTGCACACCCAGACACAAGCCAGCGCCTCCCTCTAGCCCACCGTGTACTTCTGCTCCACCAGCGAGAGGGACCTGGAAGCGAATGCCACCGGCCTTTCCACTCCACCCTGAATTTGGGACATGACCACACCTAACGCGGTCCCAGACGCATCACAGGTCACCACCGTCTCCAACCCAGGGTCAAAATGCGCCAACACCGGTGGAGAGGTGAGCTGCCATTTCAGCTTCGAAATAGCACACCGGGGTCCACTCCCACAGCGCATTATGCTTCAGCAGGGCCTTCAGGGGCCTGATCGTCTCCGAGTAGTGTGAGATAAACCGGCCGTAGAAATTCACCATACCGAGGAAAGATGAAATCTGCGCGGCCGTGGTGGGCTCTGGGATGTGAAGCACCGCCTCCACGTTGGAATGTAGTGGTCATAGACCCTCGCCCGTCAGCCGGAATCCCACAAAATCAATCGCCTCTGCAACAAAGAGGCATTTATCACCATTGAGTTGACCCCGTGCTCCTGCATCCATCTCAACACCTTTTCCAGTCTCTCATCATGAATCTTGTTCGTTGCACCGTGCACCATGATATCATCCAGGTAAGCTACAACCCCTTTTAGTCCCGCCAGCATCGTGGCCATCACTTTTTGGAAACAGCTGGGGGCGGAACTCATCCAAAATGGCATTCGGGTATACCTAAAGACCTCCATATGGGTCACAAATACCATCAGGTTCCTGCTATCCGGATGTAGCGGTACCTGCAGATATCCCTGCCGTAGGTCCAGCTTGGTGAACACCCTGGGCCGCTGAACATCACCATGAGCTCCTCCATGGTCGGGAGGGGGTATTTATCCGAAACAATCGCCTTATTCACCATGCGCAGGTCGATGCATGGTCTGATCCCTCCATCCCTCTTCTTCACCACCACCAGGTTTGAGATCCAAGGCGACGCATCCACCCTCTCGATGATCCCCGCATCCAACAGCTTCAATAGCTCTGCCGATACACCATCACGCAATGCCAGCGGTAAGCGCCAAAGCGGCTGGATCCTGGGCATCACCGACTGGTTCACCAACGGGTGGTGGAAAAAGGTCTCAATCCAACCAAGGCCAATGAACAGCACCGGCCAACGGAGTTGCCAGTCCAAGAATGCCGTCAGCACCACCGAGCCCTGAGGGTCCCGAATGGAAAACCCCAGCTGTCCCAGTAAGTCAATTCTAAGCAGGTCCGTTCTGTGCCGTGCCACCTGGAAAACGAACTTCAGTGCCCTCTGCTGTCCGCACACCACGTCAAACTCGACTGTGTCAACCATGTCGATCTCGGCGTGGCCATAACCAAACATCCTTATAGCTCCTGGATTAATGACCTTTTCCGGGAATAACCTCTTCAGCGTTGCCAGGCTCAAAATAGGCCTGCCAGCGCCCGAGTCCAGCATGAGGGACACCTCAACGCCATCCAGCTGCACCACGTACCATTTTAGGTGCCCTCTTCCCCCTTGCGCCACACACACGTGGTTAGCATCATGCGGGTCCTCGCTAACTTGGTCCACGAACCTAACACGGACCTTACGACACGCCACAGGCTGTTTTCCCAACTTCATCTTCTTCTTTTTTTCTTTTTCGAGCGGCCCTGAGGCCTAGCTAGCACATTAGCCGACACCTGTGGCGCCGAGGCCTGGTCCTCTGGTGCCTCACCCGTGAAGGCTCCCAGCCCCCGCAGGGCCGCGGACTCCCTTAGCTTAATCAAGTCCACCACTTCAATTAGAGTAAAAGTCTGTTTTGTCACCCGCAGCATGGCCCCTAGCCACTCGCTAATCGTGCCATGCGCCAGTCTATCACAGACTAGCTCATCCGTAAGTGGCCCAAACTTGCACTCTCCTACCAAATCACGCAGTCCCATTAGAAAAGACAAAATGGACTCACCGCTTTGTTGCACACTGTTAAAAAACCTGCACCTCCTCTCGGTGACCTTGCCACTGTCCTCGAACAGGTCGTCCAACTTCGACAACGACTCTTCCAGCGAGTCATCGCCACACAGCGTGAGGAACAGGTGTTGTCCTTCTGCACCCAGATGACGAAACAATAGGCTCCTCCGCTTTTCGTCAGAATCCCCATCAAAGCTGGCTGCTGTCAAAAAAACCTGAAACAGGCTCTTCCAGCATACCCAAGGGATAGCCGGCACACCCTGGTCCTGCAGAAATGGAGGCATTTCCACAGCACACGTGCCCATAATTTTCTTCGTCGCCAAATGTTATGTCTGAAATAAAGCAGGCGGAGAGTGTCGGGGCGAACATACATCTGAACTTTATTTGGCGCACATTACTATTTATACTCCCCGCCGTAGCCCACCTGACATCATCCCATTCCCTGCCCCGGCAGAGCTACGGCAAACCCCAAAGGCCAATTTCCATACACAACAGGTGAACTACCGTACAGCCCGCACAGCGGAGTTTATTATTCTGCCACCCATACCTAAAGAAAAGTCCATCATTAAAATAAAATCACTCGCCGTGCTCCTAAACTAAAAAAAAATACATAAAACGACCTCATACCATATCACTCTATCATCATCACTCTATCACTCTATAAAAGCAAGAAATCTCTGTGTCTGTCTGTGTGTGTGTCATGCTTCATAGGATGTCTGTGTGTGTGTCACGCTTCATAGGACATCATAGGACGGCCTATGATCTCTGCCTGAACATCATAGGATATCCTATGATCTGTTATGACCCGAGCGCCGGTTCTGATCGCGCTCGGGCTAAGCTATGTCTCGCTGCCGGCCTTGACAGCTGTGGGCGGTATTCTGGCCTCTCCGGGCTCTTATTGTGAAAGTGCTCGGTGGGGCTTCCGCCTGTCAACGGTCGGTCAGCTGAGTGTCATTATCATCATTAGTGCCTCGTCCATTTAAGCCCAGCACTGACGTCGGTAAGACGCAGCAGTGTCTGGACGCTTACCTGGTCACTAACCTGATCACTTATCTGGTCACTAAGCTGATCACTTACCTGTTCACCCACCGTCACGTTGCGGATGCCTGGACTGTTTTCACACCTCGGCTGCTTGTGTTATCACCCTTTTCACCGTAAATAAACTCACTGAAAACTCACTGGTGACTCTGTGCGTCTCTAGGTGGCTCGCGAGGGCCACCGCATGACAGTACACTGCTGCCAAAACAGCGTTTATGGTGACGCCAACCCGAGACGCTATTCACCAGTGGGTTTGAGTTTTGGACGTTGCTTTTCCCTGTCTGGGTCCTGTGTATGTGAGGAATGCCGTCGCCGAAGAGCCACGTGCTGACAGGTGTTTTGGAAGCCGTGGATGAGCTGCTCATCTCCGCTTCCCTGCTGGACTATGACCACGGCATACATTGGTACCTGGACGCCGCCGAAGATGTTCTCTGTCATCTCTCTCCCCGCTACGCCAACCACCCGGAAGTCGACGTGAGGAGGGAGGACATCGCCGCACAACGCGAAATATTCCTGATGATGGAGGAGGAACGCGGCATGAAGCAGGTGAAGAGGCACTCCTGCTCTTCGCCTATGGATCCTGATCCTGCCTTCGATCCGTTTCGGGAGTTCGCACCATCTGGGGGCCGGCGAAAGCGTCGGCGTCACGGCCGGGCGCATCTTCGGCAAGCTCCTGCTCCAGATCCAGTTCCGGGCCGCCGGGATGACCCCCTCAACCAGCCAGCTGCTGAGAGTGAGCTGAGTCCTGTGCCGGTGGGCTCCGTCCTTGGATCCTTTTTTACCATCCAGCGAGCGAGGGAAGGAGCAACGTCCGCTACAGCTGACAACATCCTCCCCCCGGGAGACAGGCAAGTCCAAGTTCACTTTCCTATTTATAATAGTGATCTGTCTTGTCTGACTCCTGGGGGTGAAGCTCGGGGTTTGCAGCTCCCTGAGTCACTTTTCCCAGCTGTAGCCACTTGTATTAAACCTGCTGCCTCTGTGTCTCCTCCTGCGGAGCGGTCCTCGGCGTCAGTCCCACGCTGTCGAACGAGGGGGAGGCCTGCAGCTCTGGGAAATATCCCGGCCCTGCAGCCTTGCTTTGGACAGAGAAGAACGGACTGCAATGAGGAGCCAGAGCCGACGAGAGAGCATCCCCAGGGTTCCTCAGGGATGCAGCCCGAGTCAGCAGGTCCAGGGTCCTCTGCCCCCACGCCATACGGGTTATTGGCGTGGACGCCAGCGCGTGAGGATCCAGCTGCAGAGACCATCAGGCCGGCTGTGGAACCCGACGCAGCCGAGTGGGAGCCCGACGACGAGCTTCTTCTTGAACCTGGATCGGCGAAGTCCTGGACGGCTCCAGAGCCCGAGTGCAGGCAAGTGCTCTTTCTTGTTTTCCTGTATGGTGTATTAGAGCATTTTTGCCTGCCTCATGGGGAGGCGAGTGAGGGGCAGCCGTCCGCTGCACCCGAGCTCGTCTCGCTGGGCTCTGGCGCTGCCGGTGGAACTGATCCCGGTCCTCTCCTGTTTTCTGAGCACCTCCACAGCGTTACCGGTCCGGAGCCAGTCAAGGTCACGGGACTGGGGGTTCCAGGTTCGGAGATGGAGGTCGTCGCCGGAGCAGTCCTGACCCACTCGGGGTCCGACGTGTGGGCTGAGACGACCCAGTCGGGGTCCGACGTGTGGGCTGAGACGACCCAGTCGGGGTCCGACGCGTGGGCCGAGGTGACCCAGTCGGGGTCCGACGTGGGTGCAGCAGTGACCCAGTCGGGGTCCGATGTGGGTGCAACGATGACCCATTCGGGGTCCGATGAGGTCCAGTGGGGGTCCAGCGCAGGTGCGGCTGCGACCCAATCAGGATTCGAGGGGGTCCAGGTTTTTGGTTGTCCCCCTCTCAGGAGCCACCAGCTGGGGGCCATTAGAGGGTTTTGTTTGGCAGATCGGCGCTCTCCTGTTTTGTCGTTTTCAGGTGAGCGGCTGCATGCAATCCCTCCACGGTCCTGTTGGTTGTGGGATGCGGGTCGGCCACCCGAGGAACTGCTTGGTGCGTTCGGCGTCTTGGGTTGGCCACCCAATAAACTGTGCTTGTTATGGGGTGACCTGGTTCGGCCACCAGAGGACTTGTTTCTGGGGGCCTGGGACTGGGGCAGGCCACCTGATCATGTTCTGTGGGACTATCTGTGGGCCCATACGGTGCCAAGTCATGTTTAGTACGTCTAGCAATTTTTGTTGTTTCACGTAGTCACAGTCATAGTCAAATCTAAGCAATTTTAGATTGCCTCTTGTTCTTTTTTTTGTAAGCCACAGTCATAGTCATAGTCAAGTCTAAGCAATTTTAGATTGCCTCTTGTTTCTTTTTTGAAGGCCATAGTTCAGTTATAGTCAAGTCAGAGCAATTTTGGATTGCCTCACGTTTTTTTTTTTCTGGGAAAGCCACAGTCTTGCCATGGTCAAGTTAGGTCAGGGCAATCTGGTTTGCCCCATGTGTTTTGCAATCCTTAGTCTAGTTTTGTTTTGCTATTGTTCTTTTCTCCCCTCTTCTTTTTGAGGGGCTATGGTCAAGTTTTGTCTTTGTTGTTTTGTTCTCCACTCCTTCTTGAGGGGATATAGTATGGGGGTTTTGTTCATAGTTTCCAGGGGTTTACTTGTATTTTTGGTCTTGTGTGTTTGTTTTTTCATAGTCGCCATGTTTAGCACGTATTTCTTTTGTGTCCATAGTTACAGTCATGTATTCTTTTTATAGTCATGTGTTTCCACAGTTAGTCATGTATTTCTTTCCTTTTTTTTTCCAGAGTCATGTGTTTGTATTTATTTCTTGTTTGTTTCCATAGTTATCGTGTATTTCCATATATTTCTTGTATGGTTTTTTTGGTCTGGTCTTTGTCTTGTTCATAGGTTGGTTTCTCTCCCTCCGCACCTGTCCCCCAACCTCCCACCCTGGGGGGCGGGGGGGGCAGGGTGGTTCCTTGGGGCGTTCGGAGTCCGCCCGTGGAGGGAGGATACTGTTATGACCCGAGCGTCGGTTCTGATCGCGCTCGGGCTAAGCTATGTCTCGCTGCCGGCCTTGACAGCTGCGGGCGGTATTCTGGCCTCTCCAGTAGTGTCTGGTCGCTTACCTGGTCACTAACCTGATCACTTATCTGGTCACTAAGCTGATCACTTACCTGTTCACCCACCGTCACGTCGCGGATGCCTGGACTGTTTTCACACCTCGGCTGCTTTGGGCTTGACCGTCATTCCCCGGTACCAGTAAGTGTGCTGTATTAGCCTTATTCCTCCCGGCGTGAATTGATCTGTGAGTCCCTGCCTTAGCAGCCTGTGTGCTATTGTTACCAAGCCTGCCTGTGTGTGACTGTCTCCTGCTCTGGACCTATAGTGTGCTGTATAGCCCTATGCCTCCTGTTCTGTGAAGAGTCTTGTCATTATCTCAGCAGCTTGTGTTATCACCCTTTTCACCGTAAATAAACTCACTGAAAACTCACTGGTGACTCTGTGCGTCTCTAGGTGGCTCGCGAGGGCCACCGCATGACATGATCTCAGGCATCATAGGACACAAATGTGTCTTTATGATGTCACATAGACCATATGTCTTTTGATGTCACATAGACCATGTGTCTGTGTCTTCTGATCTCTGCCTGAACATCATAGGACTTCTTATGATCTCAAGGCATCATAGGGCACATAGACAAATGTGTCTTTATAATGTCACGTAGACCATGTGTCTTTGAAACCACAGAGATCATAGGACAATTTGTCTTTATGATGTCACACATAGATCTGTCTATGTGTCTATGTGCATAGGACATGTGTCTTTATGTCATATGATCACTGCCTGAACATCATAGGATGTCCTATACCATGTGTCTTTATGATTTTCATGATCCTGTCCATGAACTGGAATTACAACGCACCTATCCCTCAACCAGTGGTCTCAGTGAAGAAGAAGAAAAAGACCTACCAGATGGAGAGCAATAGAATGACAACTGCTGCACGTCAGAACAGATACCATGAAGATGAAACACCTGAGGTTC
The DNA here is from genome assembly GCA_020510985.1 of Pholidichthys leucotaenia. Lineage (NCBI taxonomy): Eukaryota > Metazoa > Chordata > Actinopteri > Cichliformes > Pholidichthyidae > Pholidichthys > Pholidichthys leucotaenia. Next base: position 84,004,990 of record CM035847.1, on the reverse strand, counting down.
CAGCAGTACATCGCACCCGTCTGAGACAGGAGGACATCCTTCACCAGCATAGGGTACAACAGACTTTAAAGCACGTTTCTAGGACATCATAGGACGGCCTTTGATCTCTGCCTCATCATCATCGCGCGTCCTATGAACTCAGGCATCATAGGACGACTCGCCATGCCTACATGACGGCAAATGTGTAACATCATAGGACAACTCGCCATGCCTACATGACAGCAAATGTGTAACCTTGACGAATGCCAGTCTACACTACAAATGTGTAAAATGCCAAGAAAAGCGCTGATGCACGGGTCTTCCTGAACAGGGTCGAAAGCCGCTTTTTCAGGATCATGCCCATGAACTGGAATAAGCGACTTTCGCATCTCGGCTAGCACAAAGCATCATGGGAATGTGGCTACCAAACATGCTCTATCGATACATTTAATTTATGGAAAGTTCCTGATCTATGAGCGTATTGTATGCGTAGGGGTCTTCCCGGTTGTACCCACAAACGCAAGGATGAACTAGTTGCGCTTGCATTCATGGCCATGTTGCAGAAATTGGCCAAAATGGCCCCCCTGTATGTATGCTGACATAGCAGATTTTTTGTTGTCAAAGGACCAAGCACCCTTACTTGTGAGACTCTGAAACGACTACAAAGAAGGTAAGCGAGTGGTTTGACAGCTCAACTTTGGTTCTGCCATTTTGAGTAAATTTCAATACAAGGCATAGCCTGCTTACTTAGATCTATAGGTCGATACTACTATAGTTTAAGTACCACACGTTTTCAATGATTTGCAGTTTTATTTTATACCAGCCTACTTATCAGTGGCCTTCATTACATGTGTGTGTAGATCAAGCTTCATTACCAATATACAAAGAACTATATCCTAGATCCAGGCCTGCCTGTCCGTACCTACTATTTCAGGGTTTAGACTTGAGTCAATTAGGCTAGAACTTGAACAATACACAACACTATTTAATTATGTTATAATATAGACTTACTGCTTTAATCCAACAATTACGTCCGTCCGGATCCTTCAGCTCTGTGGGGAATGTATATAACGTGAATGGCGGCGGACATGTACACACGCTGGTCTCGAAGTTACATGCATGTATGTTGCAAGTTTGCTTTTTCCACCGCTCTAGATGATACATGCCGTTCCACACTTCACTACGGCACAATGTGCACCTGGCATAACAGCGACTTAAAGCTTGAAGCAGACTTTAAACGGCAGTTGTTCAGGTGTGACAGTACTGTCTCTATACAAAAGCAAGGCGGCTACCAGAATGTTTGGTAGTCCTGAACTTTGAACTCACATAGTCTGCACATGCGCACTCGTAATGCGAAAGTCTGTTATTAAGACGCACCTATCCCTCAACCAGTGGTCTGAACAAAGAAGAAGACCCACCAGAAGGAGAGCAATAGAATGAGGAGAACTGCTGCACGTCAGAAAAGATGCTGTGAACATGAAACACCTCAGGTTCCACCAGTATGCCACAGGCATGACTGTGAACAACACAGCCGTCTGAGACAGGAGGAGACCCTTCAGTAGTCTGAACAAAGAAGAAGACCCACCAGATGATGTCTATATGACGACGCATAGACAGAGCACATGACTCCCTACAAGGCATATACTGTATATAGACACAGATAAGCAACATAACACAGAACAGTGACAGGCAGGAGAAGAAGTAACAAGCAGGGGCAAACAGCCCCAGATGGCAGGGCATCTACATCACGTCATCTACATCATAGCAAGATGGCACCTGTGACTGGTACAGCCTCTGCTGCTCTTTCGCTGCTGGCATTTTTATTCCTACTATGTCTATCTGAAGCCATTTCAACATACCCTTCTGAGCTACGTTATGATCGTACAATGCTGATGCAAATTAAGGCATCTATGGAACAACACAGTGCGAAGTGGGGCCGATGCTTCTTTGCTCCACCATTTGTTTGTGTTGGCCTGTCACTTGGAAATCTACTGCTGCTGCCTCCACTGCGTAGAAGGCCACGGAGACGTGGCTCCTGAGCCGGCATCCAGGTGAGGCTGAGGCGCACCAGCCACCTAAACCGAGAGGGATACACGAGTTGTCTGTGTCCTATCCATGTGCAAACACCTGAGGAGGACTACAACTCCACGCCACCACTACCGCCGCCTTCGCTCCCAGAGAATTTCTACTCCACGATACCGCTGTTTGACAGCTGTCAACATTCAATCAGCTGGGCGTGACGCTGCGCTGCCGTCACGAATTAAGATGGCTCTGCTGAACACTTGTTCCATCTCAAACAAATCGTTTTTCCTGAACGATTTGATTGGGAAAGAAAACCTGGATTTTCTATTTCTGACTGAAATATGGCAACGACAGGATGAATTCGCTCACCTGAAGGAGATCTGCCCTACAGACTGCACCTTCATTGCGACCCCTCACCTGAGTGGACGCAGAAGTGGCCTGGCCGTCATTTTCCACAAACGCTTCAAATGCTGGTCTGTGAACTCTGAGCGTTTCTCGTCATTTGAACTTCAGATTCATTCATTCATCTTCTTCCGCTTAATCCTTTTCGGGTCATGGGGGGGCTGGAGCCTATCCCAGCATCTTTGGGCGAGAGGCAGGGTACACCCTGGACAGATCGCCAGTCCATCACAGGGCCAACACAGAGAGACAGACAATTATTCACTCTCGCAGTCATAACCTAAGGACAATTTAGAATCCCCAGTTTGATGCCAATTAACGTAACTTGCATGTTTTTGGCATGTGGTAGGAAACCGGAGAAATCCTGGAGAAAACCCACGCAGACACGGGGAGAACATGCAACTCCACACAGATCACTGTTGGTCAGGGGCTGGGATCGAACCAGGGATCCCATGGCCAAGGGTGAGTTGCTGTGCTGCCGCAGTGCTAACCACTGCGCCACTGCGCTGCCATATCAAAGATAAATGTCATGAGCCGAGCCGGCATGGCTTTCCCCGGCTCGGCCCTGATCTCTCTGTGGGTTTTGGCTTCATTGTTTATGTGCTTTTTGTGTATTTTTCCATCATCTTAGCCACTGCCCGACCAGCAGCTGTTAGTCAGCCTCTGATCTTTTTCCCACACTGCTGACAGTCTGTCGGTCCTACCACGCCCCCTCGCTCTCCATATTCCTCCAGCTGTCCCAGCCCCGGTAATTATCGTTCCCGCGCCTCAGGTGTTTCTAATTTGTGTGGCCAGCGGCGTTTGGATTTAAGCAGCTTGTCACTAGACAAACACCGCTGGGTCAATGAACGAGTCACTCCTGCTCTTCACGGGGAGATCGTCACGTCAGGAAGGATTATTATTTTGCGCTCGCTGCGAGAATTGGACTTTTTGGCACTGCTGTCATTTCGTGAGTAAACTGATTAGCGTTTCTTTTCATGGTGCGCTGCTACGCTTTACCTGAAGCGTTTCCTCTCGCAGTAAATCTGTGACGCTTCAGGTGGCGTTTCTCCCTGCAGCCTAACTGCTACGCTTAGGCTTAGCCCAGTTTACGTTCCCCTCGAGTAGTGCATTTCCCTGTAGTCTTCCCTGCTCTCTAGAGCGCTTCTGCGTAATTGTTTTGTTCTTCTTATGGCCACTGTACACAATGGTCTGCCCGCTGTCCACTTAATGTCAGCCATTTTGTGTACATCATACCTTCTTGTAAGTCTTTATTTTTGAACTGTTTCACGTTAATAAATGTCTGTGTGTGGTGAACTCCTGCATTTAAATCCTCATCCTTTCTCCCCTCGCCGTGAATAGGAAAAGCGCAAGGGAAGGTTTATGACAAGTGCCTCAGCTCCTTTTTATTGTTTTAATCTACCGATGCCCAGCTGGTGTGTTTTTATCGGAATTCTGAGACTTTTTGTCTTCCATTATTAAACTAGAGAGTTTTAATATACATGTAAATGACAAGTCTTCTAATGCTGCTGCAGACAGAGGCTCACAATTTCAGGCAGCACGTCTCTGGCTCTACACATAAGGGGCGCTCCTTGGACCTTATTTTTTCACTGGGACTGAGTTTAACAATGTTAAAGTGGAGGATGTTTGTCAGTCATCATTGCTGTGTTTTCTTTGATCTGTCAGTTAATGTGGAACAGCAGGAATGTAAAACATTGAGACGGAGGCGCATTATTAACCAGCAGGCTGTGGATAGATTTATTTCAGTTTTTGACACACACCTTGTTGCAGGATGTGAGGCTGTAAATTCTATGGTGGATTGCTTTAACCAACAGTGGCAATTGGTACTTGATAAAGTGGCTCCTATAAAATGTAGCTATACTTCTAAGAAACCATGCCCTTGGTTAAATGAAGAGACCTGTATTCTTAGGAGAAGTTGTCAGAAGGTGGAACGTTCGTGTTGAGTTGCTAGCTGTTAGCATGCGGCCTACCTATCTCCCGAGGGAATACTCACACGTGACCTGCATTGTTATTTATGCAAATCCGACGGTGAACGCTGGAACATCATTCACTCAATAACTGGCAGGCTGCTGACAGAACACCCAGATGCTCTTCTCCTCATTTCAGGTGATTTTAACCATATTTCACTGTCCCCCATTCTGCCCACGTTCACCCAGTATGTCACATGCCACACTAGAGACAATAAAAAACTGGACTTATTCTATGCAAATACTAAGGAGGCATACATCTCATCACCACTCCCCCCACTCGGGAGATCGGATCACAACTTGGTTCATCTCCTGCCGGTGTACAAACCCCTAGCACACAGACGACCTCTGGTCATGCGCACAGTGAAGTTATGGTCTGAGGAGGCAATGGACGCTCTAAAGGACTGTTTTGAAACCACTGCCAGGGAGCAGCTCTGCGATCCACATGGTGAGGACATTGATGGCCTCACTCACACCATCACGGACTACATCCGCTTCTGTGTGGACAACACCGTACCCACCAAGACCATACGGTGTTGCTCAAACAACAAACCCTGGATCAACCCTGAGATAAAAACACTTCTGAGAGAGAGGAGGATCTTCAGGTCGGGGAACAGGGAGATGCTGAAGTCCATACAGAAGGAGCTGAGGAGGAAGATCAGAGAAGGCAAGGGCAGCTTCAGGAAGAAGATGGAGGACAAGCTGCAACAGAGCGACATCGGCAGGGTCTGGAGAAACCTTAAAACCATCTCTGGGCTCCAGAATACCTCCTCCCAGGCCACGGGGGGGCAGGGAGTGGGCAAACAATCTGAACCTGTTAATAGGTTTGACCAACCGCCCCCCCCCCACTGCACAACAACCACTGCTGCCTCTAAAGTCATCGAGACCTGCTGTCCACACCCCACTCCACCAACACCCCCCCCACTCCCAGCACACAGCCCCCCAACCTGACCCTCACTAAGACCCAGGTGAGGACGGAGCTGAGGAAGATCAAGGCGAGGAAGGCCTTGGGACCGGACTGCATCAGTGTGAAGCTCCTCAAGTCCTGTGCAAACCAGCTGTGTGGGATTGTGGAGCACATCTTCAACCTGAGCCTGAAGCTGGGGAGGGTACCACAGTTGTGGAAAACATCTTGTGTGGTACCTGTACCAAAGACTTCCCACCCCAAAGACCTGAACAGCTACAGACCAGTGGCCCTGACGTCTCACATGATGAAGACCCTGGAGAGGCTGCTCCTTGCTCACCTCCACCCCCTGGTGGAACCAGCGATGGATCCACTCCAGTTCGCCTACCAGCATAGCATTGGGGTGGAGGATGCAGTGATCTTCCTCCTTCACCGTTCCCTGTCCCACCTGGAGAAGCCTGGGAACGCGGTGAAGATCATGTTCTTTGACTTCTCCAGTGCTTTCAACACCATCCAACCGATGATCCTGAAGGACAAGCTGCTGTGCGCAGGGGTGGACCAGCACCTGCCATCATGGATCCTGGACTACCTCACTAACCGGCCACAGTTTGTGAGAACCCAGGATTGTGTGTCCGACACGATCATCGGTAGTACGGGGGGCCCCCCAGGGAATGGTTTTGGCTCCCTTCCTGTTCACCCTTTATACTGCGGACTTCTCACACAACACAACACACTGCCATCTACAGAAGTTCTCTGAGGACTCTGCGATCGTCGGCCTCATCTCCAACGGAGATGAAGCTGAGTACAGAGGACTTATCCAGGACTTCGTGGACTGGTGCCACCAGAACTGCCTCCAGATCAACATGAGGAAAACTAAGGAGCTGGTGGTGGACTGCCGCAGGCAAGGACAACCCCTCACAGCACCAGTAAACATACAGGGAACAGACATTGAGATGGTGACATCCTACAAGTACCTGGGTGTTCATCTGAACAATAAACTAGACTGGTCACACAATACCGACGCACTCTACAAGAAGGTACAGTGCAGGCTGTTCCTACTGAGGAGGCTCAGGTCTTTTGGTGTACAAGGGGCGCTGCTGAAGACATTCTACGACACAGTGGTGGCATCAGCCATCACTTTTGGAGTGGTCTGCTGGGGCAGTGGCATTACAGCAGCCGATAGGAAGAGACTGAACAAACTAATCAAAGCTAGCTCTGTCCTGGGGCAACGCCTTGACCCAGTGGAGGAGATGGGCGAGAGAAGGATGGTGGCTAAAGTGTCATCTCTGCTGGAGTCCGAGTCCCACCCTATGTAGGACATACTGAACACACTGAGGAGCTCATTTAGCAGTAGACATCATCAGCATCATCCTAGGTGCGCAACCGAGAGGTTTCGCAGGTCCTTCCTACCTACGGCTGTCAGACTGTATAACCTAAGCAGGGCTGCTCGCAGAGATGGCAAAAAACGTGACAACCTAATAGTACTGAATGCAAAAGACGCAACAGACTTACGTAAATGGTCCCCTCCAGTATACAACTAGGACAATATCAGTCGCTACGGAGGGTGACAATATGTATGGGTACATATTCATACTATGTAGGATAACGAAGTAGACGGTTATGCTGTTTATTCCATCTAGCTACAATGCTCCACACTGTGTGTGTATATATATTTATGTGTACATATGTATATTCACTGCTCTTATTTTTCTTATCATCTTAATTATTGCTATGAGTGTTGCTATCCCTGTGCTGTTGCAATCCTGGAATTTCCCCATTGTGGGACTAATAAAGGCTTATCTTATCTTATCTTATCTTGTGGAAGGCCACCAAGCTTGAGGTGCACAGACTCCACCTCAAAGACCTCAAAACATCACTAAATGATATGATGAAGGATTTGAGAACAAACTACTTTGCTCAGCTTATATCATTAAACAAGGGAAATCCCAAGTTTTTGTTGAACACCATTAATTCCATTGTCTTACCAGATTTAGCCATGGTTCCTGCTTATTCTAATGCTGAATGTGATGACTTTGCAAATTTTATGGTGAATAAGGTGAATGATATTAGAGCAAGCACTACACCGTCTGCTGAGGACCTTGGCCTGAATCAGGCCCCCTCTAACATGCGGTCCTCATTCACTCCAGTCACGCTACAGGATGTAAATGGTCTTCTGGCCTCTATGAAGCACTCTTCAAGCCCCTTAGATATCCTCCCAACATCTCTACTTTTCAAAATATTTGACTCTATAGGGCCTTTAATTGTCGAAATCATTAATTGGTCACTTATCAGACACTGTTCCCAGTTCTTTTAAACAAGCAGTAGTTGAACCCAAATTAAAGAAACAAAACTTAGACCCTACAGAACTGAACAATTACAGGCCAATTTCAAAGCTTCCTTCTTATCCAAAATGCTTGAGAAAGTAGTAGCCCAGCAATTAATTACATTCATAGAGAGAAATAAAATCTTAGACACCTTCCAGTCTGGTTTCTGCAAAATGCACTCCACCGAGACGGCACTAAAGTCTCCAGTGACATCATGATGGCAGCAGATTCTGGTCAGTACTCGGTCCTGGTGTTGTTGGATCTCACCGCTGCTTTTGACACGGACCACAATATATTGATAAATAAGATGAAGGACATGTTTGGTATTTCAGGATTGGTTCTGAAATGGTTCTCATCTTATTTAACTGACAGAGGGTTTTGTTTTATTTAATGAGAAGATGTCAGAGGTTAAAAGACTTTCCTGTGGGGTTCCTCAAGGCTCAATTCTGGGCCCTACTGTTTTTTGTATTTAACCCCACTTGGCCAGATTATTAGTCAGTTTAAGGGTGTTTTATACAGACGACATTCAGCTTTACTGCTCTTTTAAAGAAAATGAGATGAACATTTTATTAAACTTAATCTCTTGCCTGTCTGCCATTAACAAATGGTTAAACAATAACTTCCTACAGTTAAATCTTAAGACAAACACTGGTCATTGCTCCAGACAGTAAAATTCCTCTGATAAAGCAACGCTTAGGTCACCTAGGCTCTTCTGTCCAGCCCAGCCTGCGTAACCTGGTGTTGTTTTTGACAATGCTATGTCTCTGGGCTGCCATGGTCAGCAACTAGTCAGAAATTGCTTTTTTTCATCTGAGGAATATAGCAAAACATAGACCTATGGTCTCAACACCTGAACTGGAAATGATCATTCATGCTTTCAGCTCCCCTCGCTAAGATTATTGTAATGCCCTTTTTATCTGTTTTAATAAAACTGCTGTTGCCCACCTTCAGACTGTGCAAAATGCAGCAGCTCAGCTTTTAACCCGGATGAAGAAAAGGGAACACATTTCCCCAGTTTAATCATCCCTTCATTGGTTGCCAGTCGCTTTTAGATTTTAATTTTGACTTTCAGAGCTCTTAATGGCCAAGCCCCTTCATACATCTCAGCCCTCTTGACTCCTTATGCCATGACACGATCACTAAGATCCTCAGACCACAGACTCCTGGTGGTCCCTTAGACAAAGTTCAGAACGCGTGGAGATTGCTCTTTCCAGGCCACTACATCATGGCTTTGGAACACACTTCCCCTATCCTTGCGCTGCCTTGAGTCTGACTCTTTAAAGAATGAGTTAAGAACAAATGAGTTTTTAACTCAAACAGGCTTTTAGCTCTCATTGAATGGCTTTTATTTCTTCACTTTTTTTTTTAATCCCTATTAATATGTATATTGTATGTTATTTCTGTTTTTTAATTCCTGGGTATTTGTAAATTTTAACTTGCTGTGAAGCACTCTGTGATATATCTGTGAAAAGTGCTATACAAATAAACTTTGCTTGCTTGTTTTTTGTTTTGTTTTTTTTTTTTGCTGCATACAAAAGCCGTCACATGTGATTGCCACTTAGTGCTGTGTTGCTATACCAAGTGTCCTGTAACTGGCAAGAATTCTGTTCCAATGCATCCCCTCTACAGGCATGAACTGGTTTCTACGGGCATGCATGGATATGCACTAGTATATACAAAACATCAGAACTATAAACAAACCATCATTTACAGCAGTATCTTGGGTGAGAAAGAAGGAACCGGCATGGGGGGGCCCAGGGCAGCCCCTCAGCAAGCGTGCCCCTGGAAGCAGCAGACCTTTGGGATGATGGTTGATCTTCCGGACGATGGAGCCCAACTCCTTTACCACCAACACGACTCCCGTCCAGCCTCGTCACCTGGAGCCTCTTCCGGGACACGCCTAAGCTAATTGGCATGCCTTGATGAGCCGTCGGACAACCGGAAGTATGCTGCGCCCAGCTTTGCCACTATACACAGACACTCTCTATGTTTTGCTAGCTGTCGTTTGGTCCATCTTCGCCGTGGACGTTCTTCACTCTGAACCCAAACCAAGTCCAAAACCCTCAGCGGGGCCTAACTCGACCTGACGCGGTGCTACTGAGCATGCAATACTTCCATGCTCGTTGGTCTGGCCCCGTCCTCTTCTAAAACCATCGTAGCAGTCACCGTCGTAGCTGCAGACCCTCCACCCCCTGCGGCCAAGCTCCGGAGGCATCTGGGGCTAGCACACTGGTGTCACTTGCTGACACAGGCACCTCGCCGCCATGCTCGGTACCACCTCTATCATGTCCTGAGCACTGGCACTGAGACCTTCCTGCGCCAAACCTGAGTGAAACTGGTCCTGCTTGACCGCCATGGTGTCCATTAGCTCTTTGTCCCACACAATGTCCTCTTCGACCACCAGAACTGGAGGGTTCCAGTGGCCACAACCCGACCATTCATTCCTAGCATCGTCTTTAATGGCAAAACCCAGTCTGTAAAACAAATCATAGCCCTTGATGTTGTTGCCTCACGCTGTCATGTGGAACGTGAAGTCAACCATCTTCGCAGACTTACACTGGACCGTTAACTCCAAACTTCCAACCGTGCACAGCCTGCCACCTCCATAACCATACAATGGTGCCGGGTTACCTCTAATCCTGTAGTGGAGGAAAAACTTCCTGACCGTCGCCTAACTGAGCAACGATCCCTCCACTCCCGTGTCGAGCAGCAGCAGCACCTCCATGCTGTCCAGTTCCACTGTGCAATACGTGTACCCGTTTGTACTGGGGGACACCGTATGGATGGTTGTCGGGGGCGGGCGGAGTGATTTCTTCTGTGGGCTCTCCGGTTCAGATACACGGCATACTCTAGCATAATGGATCAAGCATCCACATTTGCTACGTTTTCCCCTAGCCGGGCAGTCATTAGCCTTATTGCGGTGCATTGCAGACCCACAACCCTTCCACAGGGGTTTTCCCTGGGCAGACTTTCAGCTGGTAGCATTGGCTTCCGTAGCATCGTCGTCCAAGCTATCCTCGCTATTCGAGTCTGCAACACTTGCTGCGGCAGGTGGCTCTGGCGGCTGCTGTGACTGGGGCCAGATTAGCTTCAAAGCTAGCTTGTCTGTGGCCTCCAGCTGGAGAGCTAGTTCGACAGCTCTGGCTAATGTTAAGTCATTGGGTGCCGTGAGTAACCTAGCCCACAATGTGGCACTGCACGTACAGTATGTGCCGCAAGCTGGTCACGTACCATTTCATCTTCCAACAGCCCAAAGTGACACTCGCTAGCTAGCTGCCCCAAGTTGGTGACAAACTGATGAATAGGCTCACCTACCCACTGATGTCGCTGCCAAAAATGAATCCTCCGGACAGTCACGCTAGCCGAGGTGTGAAAATGGTTTGCTAGCAGCTCCACAACGTCTTCAAAAGAGCCCGACGCTCCGAGCGTGCGCAGGACTCGCTGGCACTCAATATCCAGGTTATGAACAAGAAGAGAATGTGCTCTTAACTTGTCAAGCTTGCCAAGGTCCAGCGAGGGGATGTAGGTCTGGAAGGCCTCAAACCACATGGGCCAAGGCACCGGCAGTTCACCCGGAAGCTTGAGAAAGGGGCAAAGTGGTGTGATACACACCTCCATTAGTTAATCCTCGATCGCCAAATGTTATGTATGGTAAAATACCTGGGTGAAGGATGAGGCAAGATGACCTGACAAACAATGCTTTATTGATGGAACTGAAGATGCGGTAACAGGGCAGGCACCTGGCAGAGGGCACCGGTCAAAGAGGCCACAATATGGATGCCCCCTGCCTTATATAGGGCAGTGCGGGGACGGGAAGTGGGAAAAAAAATAAATCCTGTTGTCTGATATCCAAAAACGCATCCAACAGGTAAACGGGGGGGAGAGCAGCAGCTGCGGTGACTTCAAAGGCAACGTTTGTCTCCACCAAGTCGGTCCACCAGTACACCAAGCACATGTTACTCCCTCAACAAAACACGGAGGAAAAACAATCATAAAGAAACCAAAGCTGGCAGATAGTGTTAACTACTTTTACTTGAGCTACAAAAGAGGGCAGGTACCTATTATTATATATGAGAATTGTGTGTTGAGACTTGCCGTAGCCAAGCCGGGGGGGTTGGGAGGTGATGACGTCAGACGGGCTACAGCCAGAGTATATATTGTTTTGGATGTGGAAAATAAAGGAGTTCAATGTTCAGCAGAGTGAAGCCTCCGTCTCCTTTTTTTTTTTTTTTTTTTTTTTCCCTAGCTATAACATTTGGCAATGAGGAAAAATGGGCGCATGTGTCAGAGAGCCACCTCCTTTCCTGCAGTCCCCGGGCACACCGGCTATACCGTGGAACCGCTGGAGGATCATGTTTGACGCGTATGTGACAGTGATTGGACTTGGTGGCACCAGCGAGGATTGGTCCACTACCTCAGCAGAGAGGGGCAGCGGATATTTTTGGGACTATGCGGCGACTGTTCACTGGAAAACGGATTGGTGCAAATGGACAATACCTTCAGTGACCATTCCACCGTAACTGAGCAGAGGTATGAATTTTTTGACCGCCAACAGCAAATGGGTGAGTCCACACAGTCGTTTATCACAGAGCTCCACAGTTTAGCGAGGGAGTGCACTTTTGGCCCTATTGAAGATGAGCTAGTGCAAGATAAGCTAGCTCACAGCACCAACAATGAGTGGCTGAGAAAGAAGCTAAAGTTAACTAGGGAAGCTCTCTTGCTGGAACACGTGTTGGACTTGGCCAAGCAAAGGGAGTCCACGGCCCTATGAAAGCTAACAGCATTAGCTAGCGAAGAGTTGGTTGTCCGTAATTCCCCACCGAACTCAGTGGTTAGCATGCTAGCTAAACCTTGAGGGCAGGCTAAGAAGAAATGGCGGACAAAAGAGCGAGATAAGGCCCATACTGTCACTCCTAGCTCAGTAATTTTTTTTTTTTTTTTTTTTTTTGTTACTTATTTGTACCCGTAGGTAGACTTGGTTTGCAGTCTGGTGACAAGCCACCGGCTGCTGGTCGCTGCGTGCGCGAGCGCCCTAAACCTACATGTTTTTGGTATGCGGGAGGAAACCGGAGAAATCCCGGAGTAAACCCGCGCAACACGGGGAGAACATGCAAACTCCACACAGCTCACTGTTGGTCGGGGGCTGGGATCGAACCCACGACCTCATGATCCCCGCGATCCCCCGGCCGAGGGTAAAACTGTGCTGCCACAGTGCTAAACCACTGCGCCACCGTGCAGCCGTGCAGTAATGGCGGAACTCAGTAGCACCGGACACGTGTGTGTAGCGCATATGGAGAAGGGGCCATTAAAATGGTATGTGCTTGGGGTCGACGTGCCCCTTATGGTGGACTCGGGGGGGCCAGTAGATCTATCCTGTGTGTGGCTACGCTGAAAAGACTCTTTCCTGGAAAGACCATCAATGTGGGTGCAGTGAAGATGTTCGGGTATGGGCATGCGGAGATCGAGATGGTGAACACGGACGATTTTTCTGTGACGTGTGGGTCGAAGACGGTGCCCAATTTCACTTCCCAGGTGGCACACCAGGGGGTGGACCTGTTGGGAATCAACCTGCTGAGTGAGCTGGGTTTTTCCATTTAGGATCTGGAGGGCTCAACGGTACTAACAGTGTGTTCCGATTGGCACCTCCACTGGCCAGCATTGTTTAGAGGGTTAGGGTGTGTCAGAGCATTTCATCACCGCCCGCTCACTGACATGAGTGGCACCAAAAATTCAGCCGTTGTGGCACTTCCCTCTGGCACTGCAGGAAGATGTCATGGCAGAACTGTCAAAGTTACTGGAGGCCAGTATCATTAAGAAGGTGGACGTATCGCTCTGGGTATCCAACATCGTGGTGGCCAGGAAGAAAGGGGGGGCATCATACCTTGCATTGACCTCCAGATGGTAAATAAAGCAATTATCCTGGACAGATACCCCCTCCCGACCATGGAGGAGCTCTCGGCAACGTTCAGTGGGTCACAGATATTCACAAAGTTGGACCTCTACCAGGGTTACCTGCAGGTGCCCCTCCATCCCACCAGCAGGAACCTGACTGCATTCGTGACCCATATGGGGGTCTTCAGGTACATCTGAATGCCGTTTGGTCTGAGCTCAGCACCCAGCTGCTTCCAGAAAGTTATGTTGACTATTTTGGCCAGCTTCAAGGGCGTAGTAGCCTACTTGGACGACATTTTGGTGCACAGTGAGTCACGGGAGGAGCATGATGAGTGGCTGGAGCAGGTCCTGGCGACACTCCAGGAACAAGGGGTCACAGGTCACACTGAATGGCGAAAAATACATCTTTGTGGCAGACTCTATAGAGTTTGTGGGGTTCCAGCTGACTGGAAGGGGGCTTCAGCCCCTGCATTCGAATGAGGAGGCGGTCCTGCGCATTCTGGACCCCTCTACACCCGCACAGATATCGTCATTTCTGGGTATTATGAACTTCTGTGGTCGGTTCATCCCTAACTACTCAGGGATGATTGAACCCCTCCGGACTTTATTGAAACAGGATGCACCGTAGGAGTGGACTCCAGCCTGCTCTGCGGCAGTCACCAAGTTAAGATAAGATAAGATAAGATAAGCCTTTATTAGTCCCACAACGGGGAAATTCCAGGATTGCAACAGCACAGGGATAGCAACACTCAGAGCAACAATCAGAAGGCAAGAAAAAAACAAGCAAGCAAGAGCAGCTAATATACATATGTACATATTACTATAAAAAATATACACTCACCGGCCACTTTATTAGGTACACCATGCTAGTAACGGGTTGGACCCCCTTTTGCCTTCAGAACTGCCTCAATTCTTCGTGGCATAGATTCAACAAGGTGCTGCAAGCATTCCTCAGAGAGTTTGGTCCATATTGACACGATGGCATCACACAGTTGGCGCAGATTTGTCGGCTGCACATCCATGATGCGAATCTCCCGTTCCACCACATCCCAAAGATGCTCGATTGGATTGAGATCTGGTGACTGTGGAGGCCATTTGAGTACAGTGAACTCATTGTCATGTTCAAGAAACCAGTCTGAGATGATTCCAGCTTTATGACATGGCGCATTATCCTGCTGAAAGTAGCCATCAGAAGTTGGGTACATTGTGGTCATAAAGGGATGGACATGGTCAGCAACAATACTCAGGTAGGCTGTAGCGTTGCAACGATGCTCAATTGGTACCAAGGGGCCCAAAGAGTGCCAAGAAAATATTCCCCACACCATTACACCACCACCACCAGCCTGAACCATTGATACAAGGCAGGATGGATCCATGCTTTCATGTTGTTGACGCCAAATTCTGACCCTACCATCCGAATGTCGCAGCAGAAATTGAGACTCATCAGACCACGCAACGTTTTTCCAATCTTCTATTGTCCAATTTCGATGAGCTTGTGCAAATTGTAGCCTCAGTTTCCTGTTCTTAGCTGAAAGGAGTGGCACCCGGCGTGGTCTTCTGCTGCTGTAGCCCATCTGCCTCAAAGTTCGACGTACTGTGCGTTCAGAGATGCTCTTCTGCCTACCTTGGTTGTAACGGGTGGTTATTTGAGTCACTGTTGCCTTTCTATCAGCTCGAACCAGTCTGGCCATTCTCCTCTGACCTCTGGCATCAACAAGGCATTTCCGCCCACAGAACTGCCGCTCACTGGATATTTTTTCTTTTTCGGACCATTCTCTGTAAACCCTAGAGATGGTTGTGCGTGAAAATCCCAGTAGATCAGCAGTTTCTGAAATACTCAGACCAGCCCTTCTGGCACCAACAACCATGCCACGTTCAAAGTCACTCAAATCACCTTTCTTCCCCATACTGATGCTCGGTTTGAACTGCAGGAGATTGTCTTGACCATGTCTACATGCCTAAATGCACTGAGTTGCCGCCATGTGATTGGCTGATTAGAAATTAAGTGTTAACGAGCAGTTGGACAGGTGTACCTAATAAAGTGGCCGGTGAGTGTATATACACACACACACACAGTTGAAGCAACAGCTGACTTCTCCACTAGTGTTGGCTCATTTTGACCTGAACCAGAAGACCATTGTAACCTGCGACGCTTTGGGTTCGACGCTGGGGGTGGTTATGTCCCGGGTTCAAGATGGTACGGAACACCCAGTGGCGTTCGCGTCAAGATCCCTCTCAGCGGCGGAGCAAAAGTATGCTATGGGTGAGGAGAAGCGCTGGCCTGCGTCTGGACATGTGACTGATGGCACACTTATCTCTATGGGTGCCGTTTTACCCTGAGGACGGACCACTGGGCGCTCACAACCCTGCTGGAGACGTCGGGGTTGGGGCACAGACCACAGAGGATCCACAGTTGGTCTGAATGACTGAGGGCCTACAATTTCACCACCCAGTTCACTCCGGGCAAGGAGAACATCGTAGCGGACCTCCTGTCCCGCGCCACGGTCAATTCCACGCTACCAGGCGACAATGACGATGACCCAGCTGAGACGGACCCAATTAACACACTGCACGGGACTCTCCGGGATATTGTGTCTCCCCGGGAACTCCGAGCGGAATCAGAACAAGATCCAGTACTGACACAACTACGCTTGGTGATTAGAGGGGGTTGGCTCACAAAGGTGCAAGGGGAATTGGCACCTTATCAAGTCAAAGATGAATTAAGCTGCTGGAAAGGTGTGTGTGTGTGTGTATGTGGCAAGGGGACCCTGATCCCATTGTTCCTGAGGGCACGTGCACTGACAATGCTACATGAGAGCCATTTGGGTGTGATCAGAGTGAAGCAGTGCAGTAGGGATTTAGTCTAGTGGCCAGGTATTGATAGACATTGAGACCATGGTGAAACACTGCGTACCATGTTTGGAAAGTGGGAAAACCGGCGGGCCCCCCTTTGCGGCCAGTGGCATATCTGGAAGGGCCCTGGAGGCACGTAGAGCTGGATATCTGCAGCAAACTACATGTGGCACCCTCGAATAGCTGGTTCTTGCTCGTGCCCTATGATGTGTTCTCAAAATGGCCGGAGGTGCTGCCGACTAACTCAGTCACAACAGAGGTGATCACGAGTTTCCTGACGTCCCTGTTTGCCAGATGGGGAATACCGAGCATAACGACAGACAACGATCCGCAGTTCATCTCTGGAGCGTTTGAGGAATTCCTGCATAGTAGGGGTGTGGAACACAACAAGACTGGGTTCTATCACCCCCAGGCCAATGGAGGTGTGGAGCGGTTTAATAAAACACTGAAGAACAGACTAAGGGCGTATTTGCATTTCCGGATGCCTTACAGAGCACACTGCTTCACTACAGGGCGACGACCCACGCCACAACAGGCTGTTCTCCGGCGGCCCTCATGCTAGGGCGTGAAATGCTCCTGCTGGTGGATCGACTGAGGCCACCCATGACTCGTTCCCCAGGGGATATGGACACAGTACGGGACTACGTCGCCAATCAACAACGGAAAATGAAATGGTGGTTAGATAGGAAGCACAGCGTGAAAAGCCATGGACTAAGTGTCGGACAGGGTGTGAATCAAGTGTCTGAACCGCTCCCATAAACTACAACTGCTGTGGATGGGGCCACTGCGGATTGTGAGGCAAAAGGGCCAGGACATGTTTGAACTCAGATGGTTCGTGGTGGCATTCTAGCAGGCTTAGGAAGTCACCGCCAGAACAGAGGACTGAAAGGTCATCAGGCTGGCCTGATATGGGTTGGAACTGGTGGGACTGGAATGATGAGGGGTCCCAGGTGAGGCCAACGGTGCCAGGTGCAGGGTCCCCTCCTAGGGGACACCTGGCTAGAGTTCGTCAGAGGCTGAGGTACCTGGAGAACTATAGCCTGTTTTCCACTAGCCCAGCACACCTCGGTACGGCTCGATTCACTTCAGTACGGCTCGGAATGCTTCTGTCTCCATTAGCACGGTGTTGTGCTTGTGCTGTGATGGTTTGTGTTAGGAGGTTTTAGAAGCGGGGCAGCGGCAGATTCTCAGCGAGGCGGGGCCACACTCCCGTGACGTTACGCACCGGACTGAGTCCTTATTTACACGAGACAAAAAATGGAGGATCCAAGGATTATTGCCTTGCTCGCTCTGTGGTTTTATCTCACAATTAATTTTATCTCATAATTAAGCTGCAACAACACAAGTCACTTTTGTTTTGAATTAACTGCCAAATGACCTAGAAATAATGAGCTGAAACTTGTTTTTATTCGTATTAAATAATGAGACGGTGGCACACTGGACTACACCACATCCTAGGGCATTTTGGATGTACTGAATTAAAAAAATTCATGTTTTTCACCTTCAGGTCAACGTTTGGAACAACAGTATTATTATTTTCCGTTTAGATGATGCTACATTCCTTCTAAAGTATTGTAAATCTCTGAATTTGGAATGCCGATAGAACATTCAATTTACATATACTTGTACCTTTGACTTGGTGCTAATTTTTTTATGATATTTCAATAAAAAGAACAGAAAGCTTACAAAAAGATTTCTTTTTTGGTCTAGTTAAAAATTACATTACCTTTACAATGGTTGACCCTCAGCATCATTTTGATCAGACTAGGCAATGGAATTTCTATGTAATTATACTGTTTTATAATTCAGTGTTATAACAGACAAACCACACTTTCCAAAACAATTCCATTTTATTATATACAAAATATTAAAATAAAAAAAACTTTGCAACACAACATGAAGGTTAATCGACATTTTATACACGCCAACCACTGAGTGCTGAGGCTCGGTAGAATGAAGCCGTCTCTGCCAGCTGTGGGTCAGGAAGGCTCGGTTGAATTAATCCGTGTGGGCTGTCGCGGCGGACGCGTGGGATGATTCTACAAGGAAAATGCACACAATACAGCACGAAAGTGCAATATATACAGAAGACAATAGTTTTTAACAAGAATACATAAGCTTATTTCAGCGTATTGTTCACATGAATAATTACAATAAAAGCTTTAGTCCGCAGTGTGCTGCAATAAAGCAGCGATCATCCACAAATGAACAGCTTTTTTTATTGCATAAATAAACTGAGTGTCTTACCGAATATATTTGCGAAAAAACGCACAATAAAAAAAAATTAAAACTCACCGTTAAAGGACTCCGATGTCGAGACCTCCTGGTATATTTTTTCATTCCGGGCGGCTCCGTCTAACTCGCGCTGAATACGTTCGTCTGACAATGCAGTGAGCAGACACTGCAGGTCCTTATTGGTCCATGGAACACCCTTATTACGCGAAGCCATTTTTGATAGAGAATAAATGAAAATAGCACAGCAATACACTGAAAAGGAACCGCCAACAGTGGTTGCGTGCTGAGTAAAGGCGGTCGTGAAGATTCTTTTTTTTTTTTTTTTTCAAAAACTTTATTGAGAAGGTCGTGAAGATTTGGTAGATGAGGAGGAGGAGAGGGGCGGTTACAACCTGACCAATCAGCGCCGGTTACGACCTGACCAATCAGCGGCGACCAGTCTGTTAACGTCACAACACGGCACAGCTCAGCACTGCTGTACCCTGCCCTGGAGCGGGGCTGAGAATCGTGGCTGTTAAACCGTGTTGGGGCTTGTGGAAAAGCGTACAAAGCATGCTGAGCCATCCCGTGTCACGCTAAAGCGTGCTAGTGGAAAAGGCCCTTATGTGTTGGGAACTGTTATGTTTGACGCCGGTTGGGACTAGCGGCAGAATAACCCGCTCCAACTTGGCGGGGTGTGATGGCAGTCTACCCAGACACCCATCTAGTCTGGACTTATTACTGGCATGTGTGTGTTTATTTTATATTGTGGCGGCATGATATAATAAGCGGCGAACTGAGAATTTTTGAGGGAGTTTATTAATCATACCGCCATCACAGAACTCACCCCGGCGCTGTGCATGCACGCCAGAGCGAGCCCGGAGGCTCTCCAGCAGATGGGCGATGCGTGCAGTCAGATGAGCAGTGAGAGAGAGGGAGTTACAGAGCAATGCAGTTTTTATACCCAGTTACAGACAATACATGAAAGGCATGGGACATTTGCATCACAGTGAGAGCAGGAAGCATGAACGTTTGCATTTGAGTCATACATATCAACAGCGGAACTGACAGGAATAAGCTAGACAAAGAGCGGCTGCCTATTGAGATCAATACACACATCCCATTGTTCTGCTAATTGCCCCAGCTGAGCGCTCTGCTTGTCCGTGGCTGTTGTGGGGGTTACCCATACACTCCCCCCCCCCAGAGGGCTCAGCGGGAAGCTGAGGCCTCGATAGTCCGGCTTTGGGAGCGAGCTGCGGGGGAAGCTCGCTGCAGGCGGCGGTGGAGGGAGGGGGGTGGGGGTAGCAAGTGCCGGCCCGGGACGGCGAAATTGTCTGGGCCACGCAAAAATTGCCTGTGGATCCGCGATGTTGAGGGGCTGTCCCGTTGAACGTGCGGAGGTCCACAGCAGCTGTAAGAAGAAAAATTAGTCTCGGACTCCTCTCGCGGCCATGAAGAAAAAAAGGAGCTGCAGCTATGAGGGACTTAGCGTGTTGACTTTAGGTGCACGCGCAGCCCTAAAGTCCTCGGGGAAAGCTGACGGCTGAATTCCCTTGTGCGCCGTGGCTGAGACCATTAGAAAATCCTGTGAGCGAGCTGCGTGCGTGCTTCAGGTGTGTGAGCAGCCCTGAAGGTTCTGTGTGCAGCGGTGAAGGACGATGGCAGTCTGTGTGAAGCCGGTATTGTCCCGTGCGTGGTGCGCTGTCCTCATAACCCCCCGGTGTGCGTGCGGGGTTCGGTGCATGGCAGGACCGCTGTAGAGGCGAGTCAGGGTCAGGGAGCTTGCTGGAGATCAGCGTCGTCGGCGCCGATGGTCGTCCCTGTAAGCTGTTGCGTCGTTCGCTGTGTCGAGTCATGGTGCGTTGGAGCGGTGAGAGGGAGGAGATGATCTCTGTCCCTCGGGCTCGTGCGGATGCGTTGGAGCGGTGAGAGAGAGGAGACGATCTCTGTCCCTCGGGCTTGTGTCGATGCGGAGGAGCAATGAGAGGGAGTAGGCGATCTCTGTCCCTCGGGCTCGTGTCAATGCGTTGGAGCGGTGAGAGGGAGTAGACGATCTTTGTGTCCCTCGGCCGGTTCCAGCGTGGATGTCCAGGTCAGAAGGTTGCTGCACAAAGCGTGTGCCTTCTTCGGGGTCACCAATGTGGCGGCATGAAATGATAAGCGGCGAACTGAGAGTTTTTGAGGGAGTTTATTAATCATACCGCCATCGCAGAACTCACCCCGGCGCCGTGCATGCGCACCAGAGCGAGCCCGGAGGCTCTCCAGCAGATAGGCGATGCGTGCAGTCAGATGAGCAGTGAGAGAGAGAGAGGGAGTTACAGAGCAATGCAGTTTTTATACCCAGTTACAGACAATACATGAAAGGCATGGGACATTTGCATCACAGTGAGAGCAGGAAGCATGAACGTTTGCATTTGAGTCATACATATCAACAGCGGAACTGGCAGGAAGAAGCTAGACAAAGAGCGGCTGCCTATTGATATCAATACACACATCCCATTGTTCTGCTAATTGCCCCAGCTGAGCGCTCTGCTTGTCCGTGGCTGTTGTGGGGATTACCCATAATAAATATATATATATACACTACCGTTCAAAAGTTTGGGGTCACCCAGACAATTATTTTGTTTTCCATGAAAAGTCACACTTATTTACCACCATGAGTTGTAAAATGAATAGAAAATATAGTCAAGACATTGACAAGGTTAGAAATAATGATTTGTATTTGAAATAATAATTTTTTCCAGATACTCAACCTGCTCAAAGGAAGGTCAGTTTTATAGCTTCTCTAACCAGCTAAACTGTTTTCAGCTGTGCTAACATGATTGCACAAGGGTTTTCTAATCATCCATTAGCCTTCTGACGCAATGAGCAAACACATTGTACCATTAGAACACTGGAGTGATAGTTGCTGGAAATGGGCCTCTATACATCTATGTAGATATTGCACCAAAAACCAGACATTTGCAGCTAGAATAGTCATTTACCACATTAGCAATGTATATTAGATATTAGAGTGTATTTCTGATTAGTTTAAAGTTATCTTCATTGAAAAAAAAGTGCTTTTCTTTCAAAAATAAGGAAATTTCTAAGTGACCCCAAACTTTTGAATGGTAGTGTACAGTATATTTTCTATTCATTTTACAACTCATGGTGGTAAATAAGTGTGACTTTTCATGGAAAACACAAAATAATTGTCTGGGTGACCCCAAACTTTTGAACGGTAGTGTATGTATAGATATTCATTCATTCATATTCTTCCGCTTGAAATTTTTTTTTTTTTTTTTACTGGATTAATTGTTTATGGTGTTCTATATTTATGTGTTTCCATTTTTCTGGGATTATTTTCCTTATAAAAACATGGCTGTGTTTTGCTTGGATTGTGAGGTATAAGGTGGCAGGGTGATCTGCCCGGCCATGTAGGGGGTGCCGACAGCAAACTGGCCCTCCAACTTATGTTGTGTGAATGGATAGGTTTGTTTATTTATTTTTGTACACAGAGTTTTGTGGTTAGTGTGTGTCAGGTGACAAATTTGTGGTGGACCAATTAGTGTGCTTGCCATTTTTCTAAGGGGCGGGGAGGGGTGATGTTATATATGAGAATTGTGTGCTGGGACTTCCTGTAGCTGAACCGGGGGGTTGGAGGGTGATGACATCAGGCGGGCTATGGCCAGAGTATATATTGTGTTGGATGTGGAAAATAAAGGAGTTCAGTGTTCAGCAGAGTGAAGCCTCCGTCTCCCTTTTTTTTCCAGATATAACGGTGTCTCAGAAGATATGCGGGCAAGAGTGTACACTTCTTTGGGTTGGTGATGCAAGCTAGCTGCTAGCAGTAGCCATTTTCTTCGGCTGGTGGTCGCTCCTCTTTGCCCAAGGAACACGAACACTCCACTGACTGGCACTTATCACGGCTACTAACTGTTGCAGCAATGTGCATGCACCGTGACACACTTAGCTCTACTACCTTGACACACCCCGGCTCTCTCCACAGCTTGAGACAGTTTATTTTTCCTCAGCTCTGGTTCCTCACTGCTCTGCTGGGTGTCTCTCCTCTTCCCAAACACACTGATTCACCCTCCTCCCCCACCCTCTGCATGCAAACATCATCCAGGCAGCTGATTGGCTGGGAACTTAAGTATTCAAAAGAATAGTTCAGAAGCATTAGTTGGGGATGAGAAAAGTTTGACAGTTTTATCACAGTCTGGCTACATCCCCAACATTCCCCCCCTTCCAAATCCTGCCACCAAAGAGACCTCTCCACACTCTTAACTCAAAGATGATTATTACCAAAGAAAAATAATGTCTTAAACAGCAGAATATAACATCAGATAAACATACAGAACTGGTAAACATCTCTTTATACCCATTATGATGTGACAAAATCTTTGTATCTAATTGGAAGTTTACCTTGAATACTCCTTTGAGATCTATGGGGTACCTCCACCTCACTTTCTGTGTTTGACTCATCAGCATCATCTGAGTGGACTGCCTCCCTCAGTCCATCTTGTATCCCTTGGACCCACTCCTCTCCACTGCCTACAGTAGAGATGTCACTGAGGGATTCTGTACGAACAAGCAGTGACTGAGGTTGTGGAGCTAAGCGGTGAGGAAGGGGAATGAACACTACTTCACGGGAGCCAGAATCTGAGGGATTTAAAGGCTTTGTTGCTCAAAGTGGAGAGTTTCATTGGACAGGAGTCTCAAAATTACAGGGTTTCATTTGGTCCCTATGAACAACCTTGGTAGGGCCACCAGCCTCAGGCTTTACAGTGAACACAGGCATATCGGCGTGGTTTTGGGCAACAAAAAGATATGGTTCAGGTTCCCACCTATCTTGAATTTTGTTTCGACCCTGGGGACGGTGGTTTCTGAGGAGCACTCTGTCTCGAGGCCTAATGAGTGCCCCTTTGGCACGCCGATCATACAGCCTTTTCCTTCTTGTCAAGGCATTCTGTGCTGCTGCTCGTGCTGGATCAGTGGCTGACTGCAATTACTGATGATGACTCAGTACCCAATCATCCAGGTTCTGTGCCCCACTGGACTCGAAATCACCTCCACCAAGAATGTCCCACGGGAGTCGGGCATCACGGCCAAAGAGTAGGAAGAAGGGAGCATGCCCAGTGGAGCAATGGACATGGCTGTTATATGCCAGTATTAGCTCAGGAAAATACTCCTTCCAGTTGCTTTTCTTTTCTGGAGGAAGGGACCTCATCATCGCACGGGGCGATTGAAACGCTCACATTAAGCATTACCTTCTGGATGATAGGGACTCGTTTGGCTCTTGGCAGTTCCATAAAGCTTGCATAGCTCTTTGATGACACTAGCTTCAAAACTCCAACCTTGGTCGGCATGGAGTCTGGCTGTGCAACCATAATAAACAAACCAATGTTTGACTAGGGCAGCTGCGGTTGTCTTTGCTGTCTGATCTTTTGTCAGTACAGCAATCGTAAATCGGGTGAACATGTCTGTTAGCACCAGCACATTTTCATAGCCCCAGGCTGAAGGTTCAAGGAGAGTATAGTCCATAGCCAGCACCTCTAGAGGGGTAGTGACATTGGTGCAGGTCATGGGTGCCTGTGTTTTGGGGAATACATCTCTCACCAGTGCACATCTCTTCCAGTGTTGCACCCAGCAATGTACATCCTTGGACAGGGCAGGCCAATAATAACTTCTCCTTAATCTGTTGATGGTGCTTCTTTCACTTAAATGTCCACCATGTTCATGCACTGTTTCAAAAGCATGCCGCCTCAGGGAAGTCGGCACTATCAGCTGTCGTATTGCTTCACCATCTCGGGGGTCTTGGAGATGCTGGAACATCACTCCCCACTGCAAAATCAGACAATCCCACTGACCAATCATTTTCTTTTGAGGGTGGCTCATTTCTTGTAACTGCACTTTGGTGGGCTTACTGGCATTTTTAAAAAACCTGAGGATGGGGCCAATTTCTGAATCTTGAGCCTGAAGCTGCTGGACTTCCTCCTAACAGTGTCCCATGATCTGACTTTTGACAGCAGTTTGCATGGCTACATGGGGCATTGATGACTCAGTATGGCCCTTACAGGCTGGCCACAGGCAGTCATACACTTCCTTCTCTTTAATGACCAAGAAGTCCTTTCCTGTGTCCTCAATTTCAGGCTCTTGGCTCTCTGGGAGATGAGACAGCACATCTGCATTCGGATTCAACCTTCCTGGCTTGTAGTGTACCTCAAAGTGGAACTCCACAAGTTGAGCCACCCATCTCTGCTCCACCGCTCCAAGATTTGCAGTTTCCAGGTATCATAGTAAGTTATGGTCAGTGACAACTGTGAACTTGGAATACATCAGCAAGTCTTGGAACTTCTCCGTGACAGCCCACTTTAGAGCAAGCAACTCCAACTTGAATGCACTGTAGTTTTTATCATTCCTCTCAGAACCTCGTAGCCCATGGCTGGCAAATGCTATGACTCTCTCTACCCCGTCCTTGCGCTGGCTCAACACTGCTCCAAGCCCCTTAGGACTTCCGTCTGTAGTGAGGATGAAGGGCAGCTTAAGATCGGGGAAGGCAAGTACTGAGGAAGCGGTCAAACGTTTCTTCAGCTGTTCAAATGCTATCTGGCATTCTTCTGTCCGTAGGAATGGTGGACTAGGGGCCCTCGACTGCCTCTTAACTCCACCCATAGGGGCATGGAGGGGCCTGGCCACCTCTGTAAAATGGTGTACAAAGCGACAATAGTAAGACATGAAACCCACCATTTGCCGATCTTTCTTCACAGACCTTGGGGCAGGCCACCCTTCCAGCACTTTAACCTTGTCCATGTCCACCTGTACCCCTTCTGCTGACGCCACATGGCCAAGAAACTTCACTTCTGTCTTGAGTAGGAAGCACTTTTTAGGTTTCAGCTTAAGGCCATGGTCTCTGAGGCGGGCAACGCCATATCTAGTTTCTTCAGATGATCATCAAAATCACGAGAGAATACTAGGGCCACCTCAAAGGCCAAGCCTCCCAGAACAGCCTCCATCAGGTGTTGAAAGGTCGCTGGGGCATTACTACGCCCAAATGACATACGGGTCCACTGGAAGAGGCCAAACGGGGTGGTGACTGCTGTTTTTTCTTGGTCCTGCTCATCTACAGCAACTTTGAAATATCCCACTGTTAGGTCAAGGGAAAATAACAGTCAAGCTTGCCCCAGAGCATCAAGGGACTCTTCCACTCTTGGGAGGGGGTACGCATCTTTGTGTGTCACACTGTTCAACTTCCTGAAGTCGCAACAAAATCGGATTGTCCCATCCTTTTTTATAACAATTACTGCAGGAGATGCCCAGGGGCTCAAGCTCTCAGCCAGCACACCTTGTGAGACCAAGTCTTGGATATGACGCTTTACTTCCTGAAATATGTTGGGGGGAATCCTTCTGTGGCACTGTTTTATAGGTGGTGTATTACCAGTTGGCACATGATGCTTCACTGTGTTGGTGTAACCAAAGTCGGTGTCACTTTGTGAGAATACAGCACTGTGCTTTTTCAGGAGCTGAGTCAACTGGCAGATATGGGTAGGAGAAAGACCTACAAGACTTGCCTGCACAGGAACAGCCAGTGACTCTGTGCTCACTGACTCAAGTTTATCTTTCCCTTCCATGGCCATAACATGAATTTCCTTCTCCTTCTTTGAATCTGACAAGTTCTTTGGGGAGTACTTTCTCTGGCTTGCTGGTAGAGGCCACTCTTGACCAATTCCATAAAACAACTGGTGTTGGGCTTGTATTCAGGAGCCTCACAGCTACTTTGCCATCCACTGTACATGTCAGAACATTAGCAACCAACAGTCCACGTGACAGTTTGGGGGTCTCTACCAACACATGCCATTTCCCTTTTGAGGGGACTCCACAGCGACCCTTGATGACGACTTCACAGCATGGTGGGCTGACAACAGGCCTCCGGCCAGCTACCTTGACATGACTGATCTTTCCACTTGTGCCCCCAACCGCTTCCTCGTTGACAAGTTCTGCTAGGACTCAATGCAGACCTGCCACGGCTGATGGGGAGTGCCGTTTCATCAGCTGGACTCCCTCCATGTTGCTGAATATGTGGCGGAGATCCCCCAGCACATTCATACCCAACATTCCTGGTATCTTCCCCCTCTCCTCATGGGTGGGGTCATCTTTAAGCACAAATATATACTTCCCTGGGATTAACTTCCCCATGCATTCAATGTCAGCATCGAGACAGCCCAACACTGGAATGTCAAGCCCATTGGCAGCAGGTAGTTTAATCCAATTAGCAGTGGACAACTTCTTTACCTCAAAATAGTCATGGAAAGGAGAGGCAGACATGGTTGTGACCTTTGAGCCAGTATCGAGCAAACAACGTGTCTTAATTCCATCGATGGTTATTTCCACAGTGAAATAACCATCCTCCACATGTATAACAGATCAGCCTCCCCTCACTGTCTTGCAGTGGGATTCTCCAAGGTTGACTCCGAGTGGTCTCAGACCTTGACTGCATGGCTTTAAACAATTCTTTTTCGAGGGCAGCTACCTTCTGGATCATGTCATAGTTAAGTTAGTTAATCCTCTTCGCCCCGGCCGGGGCATAAGGCACCAACAAGTCTCCTCCAGCCATCTCGGTCCTGGGCAAGCCGGATCATGTCCTAGAGTGACTGTAAAGATAAGAGGTGATTGTGTGTCAGAACCCTGCGCAACATGCACTGCTCCACGTGCCAGAGTCTGGCCAGAGGTAGCTACAGAGACTTCTTCTTCCTCACACCAATCAATTGCAAGCTGCATTAAGGAGTTGAAGGACTGGGATGGGTTCTCTCGTACCTGTCTCCTCATTTCGTGCCGCAATGTGTCATCATGGAGCCCAAGCACAAACTGTTCTTTTTTTTTTTTCCACAATATCTTTATTGAACCTTTTCTTTTTTTTTTTTTAACAAACATGATACAAACAATCAAACACTAACACTAAAGTACTACAAAAAAAAAATGCACTAAAAACACCAACAACCACCAACAAAATCAAGTCTTCAACAATGCTCCTCTGTTTAGTCTAGACAATCCAATACATAAGTATACATATTATGTTCACCAGTTTGGAATTTACAAGGTCCACACACATCATTCACCTTCTTCTTCAAGAGTTATGTTTAAATTTTTTACATAATCAATAAAAGGTCTCCATATATTCTCAAACACAATTTCCTTTGATTTTAGTATATATGTTATTCTTTCTAATGGAAGGTTTGTTAACATCTGTCTTAACCACTGAGTCACATCTGGTCTATGAGTCTTTTTCCATAATAGTGCCATACATTTTTTGGCATTAAGCAAACTGAGGTCTATGAATGTTCTTTCACTTTTATTAAAATTATGCTTTTCTGGGTACAGACCCAACAAAAACAGTTTAGGATTCAATATGATTTGTTTTGAGATTATTTTTTCAATTGTTACCCTCACCTCTTCCCAAAACATTCTTATTAATCTATATTCCCATAAACAATGAAATAGGGTTCCTTTACTTTCCATGCATTTTGTGCATGTATCTGGTATATTTTTGTTATATCTATTTAACTCCTCCGGTGTAACATACATCCGCATTAACCATTTGAAATGTATCAATTTAAGGCGTGCATTTATTGATTTGGTTTGAGCTTCTGTACAAGCCAATTCCCATTGTTCCTCTGAAATTTCAATTTGCAGATCTTCTTTCCAGTAGTTTAATCTTTTCAGTGAATTTTCACTTGAAGATAGTGTCAATGAGTTATAAAACTCTGAAATAATACCCTTTCTTTTACTATCTTTCATCATCATTTTTTCCAAGGATGAATAAATAGGTCGAGTGAGAGCTTTATTTTGATTTGATCGAATAAAGTTTCTAAGTTGAAGATATTTAAAAAAATGTGTTCTATTGAGATTAAATTTGATCCTCAGCTCTTCAAAAGACATTATGTTGTCTGCACCTGGCAAATATAAATCCTGAATCTTTTGTATCCCTTTTAAATTCCATACTTTAAATACAGCGTCCGCTCTCCCTGGTTTAAAATATTGATTACCCCATATTGGACTAAATTGTGACAATAACTGTGGTTCTTTTAAATAGTTTTTAGCTTCACACCATATTTTGATCATATGCTTTACAAATGGATTTTTAACTTGTTTTTGTAATTTTTTTGCCGAATCTGAGTATATGAATATGGGAAGAGGTAAAGGTAAATTGTATGATTCCATTTCAGTCCAGTGAGGGAGATCATTTGATGAAAAATAATATGTCATAGACCTCAGTTGTGCCGACCAATAATACAACATAAAATTTGGACATTTCAGACCTCCACGATCAAATGGTAAATATAATAAAGACAAACGTAATCTAGCCCTCCTGTTGTTCCATATAAATTCCACTAACTTTTTTTTTATTCTTGAGAATAGATCTAAAGGTGGTGATAAGGGAATGTATTGAAATAAATAAAGTATTTTAGGTAAAATATTACTTTTAAGTATATTGATTCTCCCGATCATCGACATTGGTAGTGACATCCATCTCTGAGTTAACTCACTGATATCTGACATTAAGGCTTCATAGTTGACACTGGCGACTGATTCTAGCTTAGGCATAATTTGGATTCCTAAATATTTAAACTGATTTACAACATTGAATTGATTTACCTCAGGGGCTGGGTAATTTCTCTGGGTCTCATTTAGCATTAATATTGAAGATTTAGTTTTATTTATTTTATATCCTGATATTTCCCCAAAATTCTTTATTAAATTCAACAAGGTTGGAATTGATTTTTTTAGATTCGACATAAACAAAATTATGTCATCGGCGTACAGGGAGATTTTATGTTCTGTTGGTCCAACTTTAATTCCATATATTTGTGAATGTAAACGTATCGCTATCGCTAAAGGTTCAATTGCCATAGTAAACAGTAAAGGTGAAAGTGGACAGCCTTGTCGACATCCTCTATTGATTTTTATTGGTTTTGAAATATTGTTATTTGTTAGGATTTCTGCTGTAGCATTATTGTATATTATTTGAACCCATTTTATGAAATTATTTCCAAGTCCAAACCTTTGTAGTACTTCAAAAAGAAAGGGCCATTCAACTCTATCAAAGGCCTTTTCGGCGTCCAATGATAGGAGAGCTGTATCCGGTGCTTCTTTATTAAAATAAATAATATTAAATAGTCTTCTTACATTATGGAAGCCTTGTCTACCCTTTATAAAGCCATTCTGATCTCGATTAATAATATTTGGTAAAATTTCTTGTATTCGTCTTGCTAAAATTTTACAGATTATCTTAAGGTCGGCGTTTAATAGGCTTATTGGTCTCATATTTTCACATTTATTAGAGGGCTTACCTGGTTTTGGCAGCAGTATAATTAAGGCATTATTTATGTATGATGGTAAATTATTATTTTGAAATGCTTCTAAAACCATTTCCAAAAAAGGTTTTATTAATTTATTCTTAAATTTTTTATAAAGGTCAACTGGAAGACCATCTGGTCCTGCACTTTTTCCTGATTTCATATTATCAATGGCTAGCCCAACTTCTTCTTGACTAATTTTAGACTCCAATATCTCCCTGTTTTCATTTGGAATACACGGTATAGATAGTTCGTTCAAAAACCCATTTAGTTTTGTTAAATCAGGTTCATTTTTGGTATCATATAATTTTTCATAGTAATCTCTAAAGGCTCTATTAATTTCTAAAGGATCTATAACTACCTGTCCATTACTTATAATACTGGTAATTGGTGTTTTAATTTCCAATTGTTTAATCTGCCATGCTAATAATTTTCCTGATTTTTCACCTTGTTCATAAAAAGATTGTTTCAATCTTAGAAGACTCGAGGCAGCTCTATTCGCTGATTTTTTGTCGTATTCAGCTCTCAAAATCAGTAATTCATTCTCCAACCTTGGGTCACTTCCTGCATACACTTTTTCCTGAAGATTTTTTATTTTATGTTCCAATTTAGCTCTCTCCTCTCGAGTCTTCTTAGATTTTGATCCTGTATAACTAATAATATGTCCCCTAATAAAAGCTTTGAAAGCCTCCCACTTTACACATGCTGATGTTTGTGTAGTATTGATGTCAAAGAACTCGTCTATCTGTTTTTCTATATACTTGACAAATTCCTCATCCTGAAGCCATTTATGCTGAAATTGCCATCTACCTGATTCCTTTATCAATTTTTTATCTACATATATTAGACAACAGGGTGCATGATCAGAGATCACGATGTTATCATAAAAGCAGTTTTGAATCTTGGACCTTAATTCTGTGGAAATCAAAAAATAATCAATACGTGAGAATGTCTTGTAGGTACTGGAATAACAAGAATAGGCTTTAACTTGTGGTTTCATTTCTCTCCATATATCTAACAATCTCAATTCTTTCATAAAATGATTAATAGTCATCCTACATCCAATGTGCGTACAATCCAGTCCTGTTGATCTATCCACACCTGGATTCAATGTACAATTAAAATCCCCTGCTATTATATGTTGCCCTGTAAGTGATGATAAGATGAGAAATAAATTAGCAAAGAACTTCTGGTCATCTATATTGGGACCATATAAGTTCACAAGATTTATATTTTCTAATAGCAAAGAACCTTGAATGATTACATATCTTCCAAATTTGTCTCCAATTACATTTTTCACTTGAAAAGGAACTGATTTATGTATGAGAGTCATAACTCCCCTGGCTCGGGATGAAAATGAAGAGGTGAATACACTTCCCTGCCATCTACTCCTAATTCTTTTAACATCCTCCTCTATCAGATGAGTTTCTTGTAAAAACACAATTCTTGAACCCATGTCCTTTATTTTATTCATAACTTGTTTAAGTTTTTTTAAATTTTGTAGACCTCTGCAATTCCATGAAGTTAAATTAAGATTAACACTTTGGTCCATGATCAATAGAGAGTTTGGGATTACCTTGCAGTGTAAACATGCTCATACAGAGAAGCAAAAACATGAGTGGTTGAACATTCATCCTACAAACTACACACAAACAAATTCCCCCTTCCCACACTTGTGGCAAACCCCCCAAAATCAAAAGAAAAATTCTGTCTCCCGATATAGCCATCGACTGTTCCACACCCACGGGGAACAGCCTAAGCCACTCCTTCTTCATCCTCCCAATCACCCTAACTCTACTGCTTTTAATGACGTAACATTAACTCTCCTCTGTAGTTTTCCAACTTAACTCCAAAATTTTTAACAACTTTGTACATCATAGTTTTTTTTTTTTTGTTTGTTTTGTTTTTGTTTTTTTTTTTTTTAATATATAATACAATCTATATTTTGTAAACTTACTATTTACTTCAAGTCAGTCAGATGCCTGTGCAAATGCTTAGTTATTCTACCTTATATTTTGTTCATGCTTAGCTCCCACCAGTCTCTTCTTCTTCTTTGATCTTCTTGATGAACTCCTGCGCCTCCTCTGGGGTCTTGAAGATGTGGGTTCTGCCCTCATACGTGGTCAGCAGTCTCGCAGGATAGATTACACCATGACGAATCCCAAGGTTGCGCAGCTCCTTACGTACGGGATCAAACTGCTTCCTCAATTGCTGGATTCCTGTGGCCAAATCTGGGTAGAACCGCACCTGCTGGTCCTGGTGTTTAATCTCTCCTTTAGCACGTGCAGCGTTGAAGATCTTCATCCTGTCTCTGTTGCTTAGAAACTTCATAATTAAGGTCCTCGGCGGTCCCTTATCTCTCCGTGGGCCAATACGATGTGCTTTTTCCAGAACCACTGCTGATTGCAACTCCTCGCTGCCCAGCACCTCCGGAATCCACTTTTCCAGAAAGGAACATACGTCCCGACCTTCTGATTCCTCTGGAAGACCCACCAGCCTCAAGTTATTCTGTCTCGACCGAGATTCCAAATCCAAAATATTATCTTCCAGAGATTTATTTTTTTTTTCCAAAGTGCGCACCTTTAATTGAAGACGGGTGACGTCATCTTCAGCACTAGCGAGACGGAGCTCCATCTGCGCCGTTCGTTCTACACAGTCACCCAATTCCTTTCTTATTCCTTCCAGCGCTGTCATAATCCCATCAAATCTAGAGGAAAAGTCCGCTCCCATTGAACTCATGGCAGCCATCAGCGCATCTGCGCCATTCCCCGCAGAAATCGCACCGCCGCCAGCCTCCTCCGCCATATATGGAGCCTTG
This sequence comes from Pholidichthys leucotaenia, assembly GCA_020510985.1. Classification (NCBI taxonomy): domain Eukaryota; kingdom Metazoa; phylum Chordata; class Actinopteri; order Cichliformes; family Pholidichthyidae; genus Pholidichthys; species Pholidichthys leucotaenia. The sequence goes on along the minus strand of CM035847.1, from coordinate 83,972,285 downwards.
TTTGCTGCGTCACAGACCTGAAAGTCCGTTAATTTGGACTGTTTCGGCGGCTCGCTTTTTCCTTTTCCTGGTTTTCCAGCCTTAGGCTTCGCCGACATATCCTCGCCCAAATGCTGGGATACGTTCTGTCCCAAATGAGAGAGTTATTTGCCGATTTTTTTTTTTCCAGGAGCAGAGCAGAGCGAGACACGTCCGTCCTACGTGGCAGCCATAACCGGAAGTCTCAAACTGTTCTTTTAGTATCACTTTAGGGTCTGGGACACGAGACGGATCACGTGACTTGAGACGGCTGACTTTGTCTTGGAGGTCATAAGCAAACAGTCTGACTTTTTCACCAGCTATTTGCCTTCAATCATAAAATTGCTTAAGCCGCACTCCGATGGGCATCTTATCACCATACACTTTTCCAAGGGCAGCAAAAACACCTGCAGTTTTTGCTCCACCCTCCACACTTAATTTTACAGTGAATTTTGCTTCCCCCTTCAGATGCTGTTGCAGAATTTCAACTTGATCTTCTGGGATTCTGCATACTTGAAAGTGGAATTTCATGGAAACAATCCATTCTGCAACATTAATTTCTCCTTGACCACCACTCCCAGAGAACTTGGGGCATTTTCTCTCTCTTTGGATATAAACTGCTGCTGAGGCTTTTTGCTCGATGATTCCTTTTGCCATAGCCAGCACTTCCCTCTGGTCCAGCCTGGCCTGCTCTAGGAGGGCTGTTTGAACAGTCTGCATGCATGAGAGACCAGAGAATCTGGTTTGTAGTTCTTCCAGCTGGCGCGGTAATTCTTCCGTATTTTTCTCCATGCCTGTTCTGCCTGAAGGCTGTGACCCACTGCAGTTGGAGTAAAAATAAATAATAATTTAAAAAAAAATCTTGCTTCTAGCTCCCATCTATCCTGTTCATGACGCAAAATGTAACAGGTAGAACTGTACCTGTGTGTGTGTGTGTGTGTGTGTGTGTGTAGGGGATAACTATAAACTTCTCCAGATGGTTGGAAGATCAAAGGATCTTGTCCCGATACCCCAGCCAATTAAACACACATTCGCTTTATTTAGTAAAAGGGGCAAGCTACAGGATTTAAAGTGTCATGGGCTAAACTTAGGATGAGGTTTTGCACGAAGGGTGGTAACTGAGACCTGTGTAGTGAACCTGACCCACACTTGTACTTCCCTTACGAACCAGTAGTGGGCGCAAGTTACCCCTACTCTGGAGAATAAAACTGATGACCAGGTCTATATTGTCTTTTAAACAAAATAGGTTTATTTGTCAAAGCTGATCCGAACAGAACCATCCACTTATGGGCAAACTACCATACTAAAAAAAAAAAAAAAGATTTGAGACCTTCTGTATACCATCACTCACAGTACATTACCTGATGCTGTATACACGCTTCTAATCATGGACAGTTGGCACCATGAAACTCAGCCAGTGATGAAGCACAAACCCCAAAAAAAACAAAATAAAATTACTGAGATCGACCCAGGTTCACAGGAGAACTAAATCACTATGTTGTGGAGAAAGAAAGCAGGCGAGGCAACGAGCCGAACAACACAAACTTTATTCCATCTCCAACATACAGTACAGTGAAAGAGCTCCCGGGTCTCTGTGCATTCCTCTATTATCTCTTTAATACCATGCATTGAAACCCGGACTTTCGACCATAACGCATTGTTGTTTAGAACAAAGCCTGTGTGGCACATTAACATGGCATAACGCCGCTGCCGCTCTCACACCCTTCTTTTGGCTCTTTTCCATAGTCACAGTTCTTTTTTACTTGTTTCGATTCTCCACTACTTCTTTCTTCCTGGGTTGTTGATCCATTACAACCCTGTAAAGCCGCGTAAACTCGGTAGTGGGTGGGATTGAGGCGGCGCCACACTCTGCTGACGCCAAGCACGCGACCAAATCCTTCACAACAAAGAAAATGGCGGATTAGGAGCGGAGGATTTCCACATTGCTTCTTCTCTGGCTTTTGAACACAATAAATGAATGTTTTTAACTGGAGAAGAGAGTTTTACTGGAGAAGACAACGTGCATTGAGAGAACACACGTTGGGGCAGTACCAGAGACTCGTTGTTGCCATTGGGGAATATCAAGAAGCGGAATATGAAGCAGAGAGCTTAATTACCCAGCACATCAGGCACATCAAGCACACGAGGAAACAGTTTTTGGTAATTTAATGCTTTCTATTGTCATTTTATCGTCATGTCATTGTTGTGTACAGCATTTTGATGTCGCCAGGTTATCAGTATTAATATGTATGCTGTGTGTGTGTGTGTGTTCTAGTTGGCTGCGTTGTTGCAAAATCAACGCTGCAGACCATGGACCTGGGCAGTAAACCGTAGCTCGCAGTGGTGGGAGAATATTGTCCCCAGCTTCTCAAGCACACAGTGGTTGCAGAACTTCCGGATGTCCGAGGACACTTTCACCTACTTGTGCCACAAATTGCGTCCATGCATGGAGCCTCATTCATGTGCATACATATGTCAAACGTTTGTTTTTTAAATAAAATTTGGTGCACTTTTCGTCTATGTCTCCTCTGTTGTTCATAACGGTTAACTGTTAAGGGACAACTAATTAAATGCTAAAACCTTGTAATTGACCTTGGAATTATATGTGGATACTCGTTATATTTCCAATTAATCATAGCCCTATTTCACTTACAAAATAATTTAAATTACTTTAAAAAAAAAGCCAATTCAACTGTAGTAAAATTCTTGTTTTTGTGTATCATTTTCCCATTGATAGTTATTTTTAAGGGATATGTGTTCAGGGATGGGAAATTACACGCTAAAACACCGTAGAAAATGACTGCAGAAAAATGCAGCAGCTGAACAACTCCCTTTTGGTTTGATTGAATTGCCAATTGACCTTGGAATTATATGTGGACACTTGTTATATTTCCAGTTAATCCTAGCCCACTTTTACTTACAAAATAATTTAAAAAATTTTAAAGAAAGGCAATCCAACTGTAGCACAATTTTGCATCTTGAGTGTCATTTGAGTATCATTTTCCCATCTATTGATATTTATAAGGCATATGTGTTCAGGGATGGGTAATTACACGTTAAAACACCTTAGAAAAATGACTACAACAAAAAAGGCAGCAGCTAGACAACTCACTTTTGGTTTGATGGAATTGCAAATTGACCTCGGAATTATATGTGGAAAATTGTTATTTCCAGTTAATCCTAGCCCATTTTGTCTTACAAAATAAATTTAAAAATGTTAAAGAAAGTCAATCCAACTGTAGCACCATTTTTTATGTCGAGTGTCATTTGAGTACCATTTTCCAATCTATTGATATTTATAAGGGATATGTGTTCAGGGATGGGTAATTACACGTTAAAACACCTTAGAAAATCACTGCAAAAAAAAAAAAAAAAAAACGCAGCAAGACAACTCACTTTGGGTTTGATGGAATTGTCAATGGACCACGAAATTTTCTGATGAAACTTTTGTTATTCCTATTAAATACTGTGACATTGTCAGACTGGCCAACACCAAATTATAATTTTATTTTTCAAACCTATGACACTTTGGATGTATTGAATCAGAAAATCATAGGTTTATCATATTCATGTCAACGTTTACAACTACAAAACTGTTATATTTGGGTTTACATGTATGGGTATTTTCCCTTTATATTATACTAGACTCCTTATAATGTATTGAAATTCTCTGAATTTGGAATGACGATAGAACATTCAATTTACATGTACTTACCTTTTACCTACTTCGACTTTTACCTTCATCAGTGTCTACTGCTGAATGTAAAGTACACCTGTGCCTCTGCTTACAATTTAACTTGAACACTGTACACAATTTAGAGAAATGTATACAGCCGTGATAATTTTTATTAACTTTAACAATAACATTTACATTACCTTTAAAAATCGTGACACCTTTATGGATGAACAGCGGCATTTGGCTAATATGAGGCAATGGAATGTGTATGTAATTATTCGCCTTTCTCATTTAGTTATAACAGACAAACCACACTTTTATCCAAAAAAGTAACAATTTAATAACATTAGAAATATTCCCAAAACATGTTTAAAAACGGGGATTTTTCAGTACTTCGACCAGACTGCCAAAATGGTTTCGGAAAACTCTGTTGAAAGAAGCCGTCTCGGTCAGCTCATCCCTTCTGAATGCTTCTTCCTTCTCCTGGGCTGACTGCAGGTTTGCTGCAAGCATTCGTAGCTCCTGATGGTGTCTTTCGCGCTGTTCGTGGAGCCGTTCGTGCTGTTCGAGCATCCTATCATGGGCCAGCATCTCAGGTTGTTATGAAAACACTCCTGCATCTAGTGTTTTTTTTAAACGTACAAAGACATTTTAAATTCCTTATTATGCGTCTAAAGAAAATAACAATAATCACATTAAAAAAACCGGGTGGTCATTTTCAGTTGTGCCTTACCAGAACTTGCCCGGGACATGACGGTTACTGATGGAGCTGCCGATATTGCGGACAATGGTCTCGACACCGATTCTGGCCCCCAGACAGACGCCGGAGTGATTCTAGAAGGAAAATGCACACAATACAGCTCACCAACAAAGTGCAACATGTACAGAAAACACCAAACTTTTTAACCAGAATACAATAATAAGCTTCTTTCAGTGTTTGGTTTAAGTGAATACTGAAATAAAAGAGTGAAGCTGCTACCTCACAGCAAGCTGCGGAGGTAGCCGGATATTAGCTGGCTAACCATCATCACTAACCATTGCCCACAATCGAAAAAATGTCTTTATTGCTTAAAAGAAGTGAGCTTTTGACCGAAAGGACCAATTGGCGAAAAGACAGACAATATTAAAACAACACTCACCGTCAACGTTTTCCAATTGCGTGGCCGTGTCGAGCACATTGTCTCTGCCATTGCTAGCAGGCCGATATGGCGTCCATCTGCTCGTACAATTTCCACTCCTATCTACTCGCACCACTGCGTCCGTTATGGTCCTTTATGGCCCGAAAATCGCTCTTCATTTTTTTTCTTTTGGACATCGTTAACACAATTGTGAAGCCGCTCACCGTGGTTACTCGCTGAAATTACAAATGGCGGTCGTGTAGCTTCAACAGAAAACAGAAAACGGACGCGTTTGTGACGTTACGCCCTGACCAATCAGCGGCTAGCAGTCGATTGACGTCAAATCACATCTCGCTTTTTCGCTCGGTTATACCCTGCCCTTAAACTGGCACGAAAATCATATCGGTTAAAGCGGGTAGGGTACTGTGGAAAGAGCAAAAAAGTGAATAAAGTAGAAGTAAGTAAAGCTAAGGTGATACTTGTGGAAAAGTGCCTTTTGTCAGCGGCTCCGGCAGTTACTTCCTACCCGGGGGGCACATAGTCCTTACTATCCTATCTGATACCCCCCCCCCCCCCACCGGTGACACCTCTTCTTTCGGTCCATTGTTCCCCCCTTCCCCAGCTGCCTTTTCTGGGTGGAGAAGTCCCACACCATGCCCCCACACAGTTCCTCCCCCCCGCCCCCCCCGTCCTTTGGGCTTCAGCCAGGGTCCATTGTGGCTGTAGCAGGGTGTTGCCGATCCAGTCGAACTGCCCTGCTGGCGGGATGTACAGGAGGGCACATCAGTCTGGAGGGAAAAAGGGAGGGGGAGAAAACACATCAGCTTCGTCAGTGGAGGTCCCTGCCAAGGGATCACCAACTTGCGGAGACACCAACGGTGGGCGTCCACGCCTGGGAGCTTGGGCCAACACCACCTGCTCATCTGCCAACACAAAAGCAGGCTTCAGCCTGTCAATGCAGACGGTCTCCCTACATCCCCCCAAGTCTAACACAAAATGCTTCGCCCCAGGTTCCAACACCATGAACGGTCCATCATATGGTGGGCCCAGCGGGGTCTGGTGCGCATCGTGCCTGACCAAAACAAAACTGGCGTTCTGCAAGGTTTTTTTGGAAGAAGGTGAGGGGGAAACAATGGTAGGCTGGGCCCGGTACATTAAAAGTCTCCGTACTGTGCAAAAATTGTGTGAGCGGATCAGCCTCGGGTGCGGGGTTTTCCGGTAAAAACTCTCTGGGGATCCGCAGCGGCTGAGAAAAAACGAGTTCTGCCAAGGAGGCTGCCAAATTCTCCTTGGGTGCAGAACGCAACCCTAAAAGAACCCAGGGCAGGCGGTTGACCCAATTTGTATCTGTGAGCGAAGCTCTGAGCGCTGCTTTAAGTGACCTATGAAAACGCTCGCATAACCCTTTAGCCTTTACCCTTTATGACTGGCGCCTAGCGGCTGCCCCGGCCTTAGATAAGCTCTGCAGAGCGTGCCCAAATGCCAAGTCACGTTTCGTTACCTTGTATTCATACATGTGTAATGACAATAAAGTTGAATCTCATCTCATCTCTCATCTCAAAACGCTCACATAACCCTTTAGCCTGGGGGTTGTACATGGTAGTGCGGTGAATTTTGGCCCCCAGGCTCTGGACCATTGTGGACCAGAGTTCTGAAACGAATTGTGGACCCCTGTTTGAAGTGATGTCTGACAGGGATCCGAATCGCGCAACCCAAGCTGACAAAAAAGCACAAGCCACTTCTGCGGACGTGGTAGAAGCCAGCGGGACCACTTCAAGCCAGTGTGTGGTGCGGTCCACGATTGCTAAAAGGTGTGTGAAACCTTTCGACGGCAGGAGGGGTCCCACCAAATCCACGTAGAGGTGGTCGAACCTCCTGGACCGGATTTGGAGCCGCTCAAGGGGAGCTCTGATGTGCTTGTGCACTTTGGCCCACTGGCACGTGACACAAGCTGTAGCCCACTCTTTCACATTCTTGCGCAAGCGCGGCCAGATGAATTTCGCCCCCACTAGCTTCGCTGAAGTGTGCACTCCCAGATACAAAAGGGAGTGGACCAACTCAAAAATGCAGCGGTGCCAAGAACTTGGAACCCCCAGGTGTGGGTGGCCGGTGGAGACGTTGCAGAGCAAGGGAGGGCACCCCTTTTGCACCACCCTGCCCTCCAGCCTTAACCCAGTAGGTGCAGACTGGAGCGTGCAAATGTCTACGTCCCCGGCTTGCTCCGTGGCCGTCGCAGGGAAAACTATTCCCATGTAGACCGAGGAGACTAACGCGTGCGACAGACAATTGGCCACAACGGTGAGCTTGCCAGCGACGTGTTGAATGTTGGTAGTAAACTCCGAAATTGTGGCCAAATGCCGTTGCTGCCGAGCCAACCATGACTCCGAGACCTTGGACATCGCGTAAGTCAGCGGCTTATGGTCCACGAATGCGGTGAACTCGTGCCCCTCTAGCCAAAACTGGAAATGGCGCGTCGCCAGATGGAGAGCCAGCAATTCTCTATTGAACATGCTGTATTTGTGTTCATTGTCGCGCAAAGTTCGACTGAAAAATACAAGTGGCTGCCACGAACCTGAGACGTACTGTTCCACCACCGCCCCGATGGCAACATCAGACGCGTCTGTAGTGAGCGCTACCCGTGCAGACGGATCCGGGTGGGCTAGCAGCGCGGCATCCGCAAGCGCTGTTTTGGCATTTGTAAAAGCGTGGACTCGCTCGGGAGTCCACTCGATGGTCTCCGCAGACTTCTTTTTTTTAAGTGCAGCATACAACTGCTGCATCAGCTGGGCTGCCCAGGGAAGGAAATGGTTATAAAAATTAACCATTCCCAAAAACTCCTGTAGTGCTCTCATGGTCTGCGGACGCAGAAAGTCCGACAGTGTGCACCTTATCCGGTAACGGAATTGCACCCTCCGGCGAAATGCAGTGGCCCAAAAAATCGATCACTGGCACACCAAACTGGCACTTCGTTGGGTTAATTATCAACCATGCGCCTCCAACCTCTGGAAAACTGTCTTGAGATGGGCGATGTGCTCCTCCTCGGACACGCTAGCTACCAGAATGTCATCTAGTAGACAAAAACGAAGGACAAGTCACGAAGCACTGCATCCATCATCCTCTGGAAAGTCTGCACTGCCCCTTTTAATCCAAATGGCATGCGTTAAAACTCAAAAAGGCTGAAAGGAGTTATTACTGCTGTTTTTGGAACGTCTTCCGTGTGCACCGAGACCTGATGGTATCCGCGGACCAGATCCACTTTGGAAAAAAACACGTGCCCTGCCCAGGTGCACGAAAAAATCCTGGATGTGTGGAATGGGATAACGATCGTGTTCCATGGTGTTATTCAAGCGCCAGAAATCGCTGCACTGTCACCATGACCCGTCGGTTTTAGGCACCATGTGTAGCGGGGATGCCCATGGGCTGTTGGAGCACCTGACGATGCCCAACTGCTCTAAGTTGGCAAACTCCTCTCACACGCTGGCCAGTTTAGCTGCATCCAAGCACCAAGGTCGCGTGAACACCGGCAGGCCTTTTGTTGTTATAAAGTGTTCGACCTCGTGTTTCATTACCGTAGCCAAAAAAGTTGGGACTGTGAGTGCTGGGAACTGTGTGAGCAAATGTTGGTACTTACCCCCTGGAGCTAAAATGTTAGCCAGTATTGTTGACCCAGCTCCCCGAGCTGTACAGGGCAGGGAGTTGAAAGAAACAGTGTCCACTAAACATTTGTTGGCAACATCGATTAGTAACCCATAAGCACATAAAAAATCTGCCCCTAAAATGGGGGCAGAACATGCAGCTCCCACAAAGTCCCACTGGAAATTATGTCCGTATAAGCATATCGTCAGTGTCCGTTCGCCAAACGTCTGCTGGCAGGTCCGATGGCGGCCGTGAGCTCAGGACCACTGCTTCCTGCCGACCTGTCTGCACTGACCAGCAGGATGAGACTTTTCTGGGAGCTGGAGTCCACCAAAAACTGTCTCCCCAAACGTGTGTCCGTGACGTAAAGCAGCTTGTTCCTGTCGCCAGCGGTTGCAGCTGCTACAGACTGCTGGCCATGCCATCTTCCCAGCTTCTTGAATTGGCATGGCGGTAGGCAGCATTGGGCATTTGAGCCGAAACGGTGATGATAGAAACAGCTTGCCCCATTCCTCCGTCTCTTGGTGTCCGTTCCGGCTACCACCAACTGCTCCTCGACCTCGCTGGAGTCCCTCATGGATGCCGGTGCCACTGTCTGCATGCTGAGCGTTCTGGTTGCCAAAATGATGCAATCCGCTTCCTGCGCCAGGGCGCAGTAGTCTTTGGCAACCAGCCGCGGCGAGTTGGCCAGGATCACCCTTGCTGTAGCAGGTAGGTTTCTGAGGAACAAGTGGACGAACAAGAAAGATTCATCGTCCTTCCCCCTCAGTGCCAACATCTGTCACCTTACTCTGATCGTGTTAGGAGTCTCTCTGCCCTCTCACTGTCAGACAGGGTATAGCGCTGGAGTAGCATCTGCTTGAGTGCTTCATATTTCCTTTGGGCTGGCGGCTCCTGAAGCAGGTTTGTCACCAACACATTGTAGTATTTCGTGTCGTCTGTTGTTATCCCGCAGAGTGCAAACTGGGCTTCTATATGCAGGAACTACGCGGTCGGGTTGTGAAGCCAGAAGTCTGGGAGCTTGACTGAGACGGCGCACGTGGCACTGGTGCTCTCCTTCCAGGGAATCTCCAGGGCGGTGCTCAGCCCGTTCTCCATGGCATGTCTTGGGGTCACCAATGTGGAGGAAGGAAGCAGACGAGGTACAAGCTAGACGACACACAAACTTTATTCCTTCTCCAACATCAAGTACAGTACAACTCTGACTGGGTCTCTGAGCACCTTCTTTTTATAACCTTTAATTCCGTGCCTTGAGACCCAGGGAGTGCGACAACAATACATTCAGTGGAACAAAGAAATGCGTGGCACATTAACATCACATAATTCCAGTACTGCTTCTCACACCCTCTCCTCCTCCAGTGGTTCTGGCGACTCCTGAACTCCCGGGGGGGGGGGGGGGGTGAATAGTCCTTTCTGTCCAGTCTGAGACCCCCCCCCCCCCCCAGTACCACTTCCTCCTTCAGTCTATTATTCCCTCTTCCCCCCGGCTCCCGACTCTGGGTGGAGAATCCCCCACTCTGGGTGGGAGAATCTCCACCCAGATTCTCCACTCTGGGTGGAGAATCCCCCACACCGTGCCACCACAATCTGACAAAAAAAGGAACAAGTGGTTCTTCAACAGTGGCTAATATTGGATGTCCCATTCATTTTCAATTATTCTGTAATTAATATTCACATTCACACAATCAAATAAATCTCAGTTCAGTCCCTTTCATATTGGTCAAAGTCTAACATGTGTGATTGCCTACATATAGGCTACACCTCTGTATTCCACTTTCAAACACAGCCTCCGTTTGGACCTGTAAAGCCTGATTGCGCTACCTGTTTCAGACAGTAATGCTTGCTTTCTATGGGCATGCACTAGTAAGTTGTGAATGTCAGCAACACGCTAAGCATTAGTTGATTTGTTACTTAGAAGTTATGGAAATATTCTATATACTGTAAGTTACTAATACCTTATGTATATGTCTAAGTCGTTATGGATGAGCAATGCATACGTTCAAAAGTGAAAATTTCAGCATATTCCAGCATTTTAGACCAATTTTTATACGTTTGGCAAACCCTGCTTAAATTGTCATGGTGTGACAGTCGACAGCTGAAGTTCGCAAACAATTCATCTATCTAGACGCGTCAGCATCTATTCATCTATGATGTATATAATGTCATGAGCTGAGCACTGGCTGTTTCCGCCATGCTCAGTCTCATGGCTTTTTCTCTGTATTTATATATTTGTTGCATTTTGTGCTTTGTGGGTTTCAGTAATTCTTGTACTGTTTGCTATTTTCCTGTTTATGTTTTAGTTTTGTTACACTTTTATTTTGTATTAATTTGTATTTATATCTTAGTCTTCATTAGTTGATATTTTATTCTTTATATCTTTACTGTTGTGTTCTTTCTCTGGGCTGACAGCTGTCAGTGGCGTGGTGCTCCCTGTGGGCATTGTCCTGTCAGCTGTCAGCTCCTGTTTCGCTCCCCTCTCATTGCTCCCAGCTGGTCCTAATTATGAATTGTTGCCTGCTCATGTGACCCACACCTGTCATTGCTTATGTAAATTGTTTTTGATCCTATTTAAGGGCAGTTATTTTCATTTCCTGTTGCCGTTGTCTTGTATGAGTTTTTCTTCGTCTCCACCAGAGTCCTGCCATTGCTCTGGTGCGCTTTATCAGTAAGTTTGCTCACTTGTTTGTATTTTGTGTTTGAGCGCTGTTTTGGACTTATGTTTTGTGGTTTTCAGTAAACTTCACAAACTCACAGTTCAGCGCGTGGGTCTCACCTCTCTGCCTCTGAAGGGCAATTCATGACATATAAACTATTTTGGCAGTTTTACTTTCCATGGGTAATTCCTTTGTCAATTATGCTGTATGTGCTTCTGCCGTTTTGGTGGTTTACTGTCATGCAGCTGTTACACTGTTTGGGATCAATAAAGTACATCCATCTATCTGTCATGAATTCAGGTTTGGAGGGTTCCTCAACCCGATGAGGAACGCTGGGAGAGTAGAGAAGACGCGTCGGAGGCCACTGGGGACCTCCAGAGCCAGGAGAACAGGCAAGTTTCTTTTCATTCGAGTTCTACAGTCAGTGATCAATGTTGCCTGCCTCCTGACAAAGAGACTCGGGGTGTGCAGTCCCCTGAGTTCTCTGCCCCAGCGGCATACAGTGCTCTCATGCCTGGTCTCAATGACTCTTTTCAGTGTGCCCCCACGAGCCCATCGGTCCTGGATCCAGGGCACTCGGGGGAAGAAGAGCCAGAGGACCAGGAGGGTCCAGCCCATGGGCCAGCGAAGGAGTCATCCACGGCCGCCACGCCAGAGGAACCAGAGGCGTGGAAGACGGCGCACGAGAGTTCCATTCCTGCTACCATCATCATGCCTGCTGCGGGGGCTGCCACAGTGGAGTCATCCCCCAGACCGGACCTCCTGCTGGTGAGACCCGGGGCATCATTGTTGGAGTCCTGGACGGCGGTAGAGCTTAAGCACAGGCAAGTAGTCTCTCCTGTAGTTCATTTGTTGATGGTGGAGGGATCTTGCCTGATTTTTGAGGAGGTGAGTCGGTTGCGGCCCCCAGCCACATCTGGACCCCCTTTGCCAGGCTATGCCGCTGCCGGCGATCCTAATTGCTCTCCCTCTCCTATCCCCTTCAAGCTCCATCCTAGGGTCGCCGGAGAGGAGCTGCCACCACCTGGTCCGCCCATTGATGATGAGGCGGGTCCAGCTTCCTTGGAGGAGGCCGACGGGGGTGAGGCACCCGATGGACCGGAGGAACCTGTGCACCCAAGATCACCGGAGTCCTGGACGGCGGTGGAGCCAGAGTTCAGGCAAGTGTGCTCCATTATATCAGTAATTTCAATATCAATGTCACACTGCCCAACTCATGGTGAGGTGGACCCAGGGCAGCTCACAGTAGCCCTCGGGACCACCACACCGGGCTCCGCCACTGCCGGCGACCCTGACCCAGTTTCTCTTTTTCTCCTTTCGGAATCGGAGCCTCCGGCCAGGGTCACCGGAGAGCTGTTGGAGGCAACCGAGGTTCGGGGTTCAACTCCTGAGGACGTGAGGAGCATCCCCTCCCTCACTGGGGAGGCCACCGCAGGTGCAGTGGTGCTCCAACCGGAGCCCACCATGGGTGCAGCAGAACCTCAGCCAAAGGTCAACGCCGGTGCTGCAGAACCTCAGCTGGAGGTCACCGCGGGTGCTGCAAGGCTCCCGCTGGAGTCCATCATGGGTGCAGCGGAGCCGGCCCAGTCGGGGGCCATCGTGGATGCAGCGAGGCCGGCCCTGTTGGGGTCCACCGCTGGTGCAGCTATGTCCCAGGCCGGGACCATCGCGGGTGTAGCGGTGCCCCTGCTCCAAGCCTTGAGCGGCAGGGGTGGGCTCCTGTTCCTTGGCTGGGCCGCCGATGTACCCGAGTATGGAGGCTGCCTCTCCGCCTTCCTCGCAGGTCCTGGTGGCTCCACCACACTGGTTGGCCACCCAAGGGACTTGGTTTATGAGTCGGGTGGTCCACTGGCCAGGGCAGGCCACCGGACACTATCCCACAGGCCGTCTGCTGGACTTGGAACTTGGGCAGGCCACCCGATCTGCCATTCCTCACCACACTGGGGGCCTGGGACTCTGGTCGATCCCCCCAAACTTTGGACTTCTGGAGAGGGGGGTTAGTGCTCCAGGTTGGGGGTTCGTTAGGAGGGGTTGTTCTTGATTCTGTTTTTATACTATTGTGTTTTCACTGGTTGCTTCCCTCCTAACTGGTTTTCCCCCACCTCCCACTCTGGGTTAGTGTTTGTTGCCGGGAAGGGGGGGGGGGTGTTTCCCTTGAGGGGTGCTGTTTCCTTCTTTTTTTTTTTTTTTTTGGCTGATGGTACTGGGGTGTCTGGTATCTACCCCTGGGGGGGCGGGGGGGCTGTCATGAATACCGGGTTTGGCCTCCAAACCCGGATTCTGACTTATTGTTATGATTTGTCCAAGTTTCCTCCTGACTGCTCTGGCACCCCTCCTCCTCCTGTCAAGCACCGTCAGCTGCTCTGTCACGGGTGCTCACACACATACGCATACACACACATGCACACGCTCCATTCACTCTCATTCACATGCCCTCTCACTCACCTGTTCCCAATCAGTTCTGCCCGCGCATTCTCACACTGGCAATCTCTTTCCTTGTTAGCTTCTGGAGTATTTGTTTGCCGCTGCTGAGGAAGAAGATTGTCGGGGCATTCCCCTTCATACGTGGCAGCGTGTTCCTCTGCATATGGTAATTCACTCCCTTGTACTACCCAGCCTGACAAATTTTAGATGGTCCATTCCTTGGTGTTTCGGCTTGTCCTGCTTCTCTGCCTCATCCTCCAGACTGCACGGCTCACCCCGGATTAGCTCCAGACCTGTAAGTGTCTTTAGCCTTTTCTCCTGTGTTAGCAGCCCTGCGACACTAGGCTGCTCGCCTTTCCTGTTTTTTGGCCAACGCAGCCCTGCAGCACTAGGCTCCATATTCACCAGGCTGTAGAGCATTCGGCAGGCACCCTGTATATTTGATGGTCAATCCTGTTATTACACCTCTCCATAATCTTGTGTAGTTTGACTGAACTGTATGTGGTGTTCATTGGACTTATTTGGTGAACTGTAATAAACATGGCACTCTCTACTCCTGCGACTGGGTTTTTCATTTCCTCCCTCGTGCGCCGTGTAATGGCGCACAGGAGCTCATGACACTATCCATCTATCCATCTATCCATCCATCCATCCATCCATCTATCCATCCATCCCCTGTCTTGCTCCAAGTATCTACTTGATCAGTTGCAAACAGCAGGCATTCCCAGCAAGATTATTTGTGGCACTCCTCGGAGCCTGTAGTCCAAGGATACTGCTCGCTGCTAATATGGAAGTGACGGACAAACCCTTTCCCTGGCTGAGACGGGCCTGCTAGTTTCGGGGTTGGCTAACCTCTCTTCACAATGACCAGCCTTTTTTTGAAAAGTCCATCTGGAATTTTTTTTTTTTTTTAAATATCAGCGACCAAATCATTTTCCTCTTCCCTGTCAGCCATTGTGGGTGGAAAAACAACTATTATATTTAAACACATACAGTATATTGTAGCTGCTTAAGGAAGTCCTTGCACTGGCGTTTTGCTAGCTAGGATCCTCTGCATTGAGGGTGGCAGACTCTAACCATCTAATCAAAAGATGTGAAAATGTTGACGCTCTCGGATGCCTTCTATGTGTACCCCTGGACGTACAGAAGACATCTGATTGGTTAAAGCAACAGGATAAATTTAACGGTTAATTTAACCTACAGAGCTGCACTGTTAATTCCTGAAGGCTCAAGGCAGATTTGCTTGACCCTGGGAACACAGATGGCTGAAATATGATTGGATAAAGAAACTCTAACATGCATTACACTACTGGAAGGAGGGCAACCAAGAGAAAAGCTACAAAATGAAGAGAATAGACTATTGAGAATAATTTAATACATCCTCATGGAACAAATATAAGAATGTAGGTTGCAAATTTAATTCTGATAGTGTTTAGGCAAGCAGAGAAGGCTTTGCTGGCCCCGAGGGTCCACCACTGCCGGCAACCCTCTGGAAGTAGTCAGCAACTTCAAGTACCTTGGCTATGGATAGGATCTACTAGTCATAATATGAAGGTGCACAAGGCACAAGGGAGCATGTCTCAGTGACATGCAAGCTATATGGTGCTCAAACATGTCAAGAAAGCAAAAAGTTAAATTCTGTGCAACAGTGGAATCCATACTGCTTTATGGAAGTGAGTGCTGGTCATTAAACATCTCCCTTCAGAGGTCATTGGACTGCTCGTACACCCGGATGCTGTGTACCGTCCTCAATGTAAACTGGCAAGACCACGTCGCCAATGAAGATCTCTGTGGGCACCTTCCCAGAATATCAGACAAGGTGGCTTGACGAAGACTTGGCCTCGCGAGGCACTGTTACCATCACCAAGAGCCCCCAGCAGGCCACCTGGTACTCTGGGAACCGACGCATGGCTTTGGCCACCCAGGACAACCATTTCACTTCCGCCCT
The DNA here is from genome assembly GCA_020510985.1 of Pholidichthys leucotaenia. Lineage (NCBI taxonomy): Eukaryota > Metazoa > Chordata > Actinopteri > Cichliformes > Pholidichthyidae > Pholidichthys > Pholidichthys leucotaenia. The sequence goes on along the minus strand of CM035847.1, from coordinate 83,956,811 downwards.
CCAAAGTGAGCAGACGCTTTTCTTCCCAGCTCCGGCTCCTTATCTCTCTCCTTCCCTAACTGACTGGATCCCAGCTTGCTATCGTCTGTCTGCGTGTCTTTACTGCTGATTTATCGAACGAAATTATGGATTTAATAAGCTGGGCTTTGAACGCAATTGACATTGTTTTTTCAACGAGAAAATCTGGCCCGGGGGAGCCGATCTGCCCCGCAGGCACTGCTGCTGTGGGTTATTTGAAGGACACAAGTAATTGGAAACTCTTGTGCCTGTGTGATCTTTCTATTGAAGATATTGAAGATTTATATCTTTTCGGAGCAATGGTCATCAGAATTCTACTGATTGGATTTGGGATTGTTCTGGTGTACCGCAAACTGAAGAAAATGGATAGAGCTTATCAAAAAGCGGACCCGGCGAAGCTCACCCATCAAATTAACCAACTGGGCAGGACTCTGACAGCGGCCAATGGAGAACTGTACAGGAAAATGGATTACATCACGATCACGCTGAGAGCTGTCCATGAATTGATTTCAACGCCCGGCCATGAAGGAATTGGTGCACTGAATCTGTAAGAGAATAGAAAGTTTTTTCTCTGAAGTCAGTGTTATTCGACCTGTTTCTTTCGGCTCCCTCAGCACTCAGTCCTCCAGATAATCAACAGTATATTTGTTTTCATAACACTGGCGGGCAGCATTTGACTCTCAAGGACAGCTGTCTGGTAAAACTATTCCATCTGCCGTGCTCAAGGACACTGGCCTTTGCTTCAGACTGTAGTCATAACATCTGCTGAGGAAGAGACATTGTTGTCCTCCAACTGATTGCCACTGATTGCACTCAACTTACACAAACTGATCCACTATACTGACTCGAAGATATACACTCACTGCTCTCTTTGTGTCATTGTGTGGATTCTATTGTCTGCTAATTGTGCAATGAGAGTTTTTTTCTTGTAATCATAATATCGGTCATATATGAACTTTATTCTGATAAACAATGCTTTTTTCTCTCTCCTATTGTGTCCACCCCTCCCTCCTCCCCATTGCCTTCTTCTGTTCCCCTCCTGCTGACAGGCGCCTTCACGGCTCACCGCGTCACTGAGAATGTCATTTATGACATTTCAGTGTCAAGTCAGATTCCTCGTATATTTACCTGTTATTTACTTGTAAATGTGTTTGGCAATAAACTTATTCTGATTCTGATTCTGATTCTGATTCATTAACATCATTCGTGGACACTCTGAAGGGAGACACTAGGGCGGCCAAGACTGGCGAGCTTATCACCTGTATACTAGACAGTGAAGATTAGACTGCAAGGCCTGCAGCTCGGCTGAGGCCGCTCTGTTTGATTGATTGATAAGAAGGATTCTGAAAATTAAAACATTTTTTTTAAAGTGGAGTAGCAAATACAGTTTTATAGGAAAGTTGTCTGAAGGTTGTGAGAAGCTGGTTGAGTATATAAAAGGAAGAGTGATGGAAATAGAAGGAAGAAGAGAGGGAAGGATTAAGTCAGGCTGAGAAATGGCTGAAAGTGCAGGGAAGGAAAGAGGACTAAAGAAGGAGGAGGGTCTGGGTACCTTTGGGTAATCTATTTTTTCAATCACATGAAAAAACGGTAACAACAATTTTTTAAAAATGCATTTTCAACTTTTTCCTGATAAATTTATTGCTTTCCTGATAAATGTATTACTCTTTTTACTATAAATTAGCCCTGTTTTGTGATAAACATGTTACCTTTCCAATAAAGTTTTTCTATAAAATCTGCAACTTTTTCTTTGAATTTTCATTATTTTTGCTGTCCATTTGCTTCTATCCTCTCATTTGTTACACTGTTTCCCTGCATAAACTGTCCTTACAGTCTTTATGGGGATGAAGAGGGGCAGGTTAACAGAGGGGAGGATTTTGGCTCATTTTGCTGACAAGGAGAATAGACCTTTTGAATTTTTTTGCAAATATTTATTTATTTGAATGGAGATTTAATATTTATTTCTTGAAAAACAAACCTTTTGATATTTGTGCAATTTTTTTTTTTGTATTTTGAACAGATTTATTTGTCAGTGGAAGCTGCCATGGACCCTGTTTACATGATCACGAGTAAACCGATTATAATCAGCTTTCTGGAGATACCTGATTATTCAAACTGTCATGTAAACAGAGTAATCCGATTACCTTTATTGGTTTATGAGACCATTCTCAGTAATCGGTTTATTGCAACCATGTGGGTTAACACACCTAGTTTATTTGCCCAATGAACCATTTACTCAGTGCATGTAAACACCATAATCCACTTATTACCTTTATCGGATTACTCCAGCAATCTGTATACTCGAGACCATGTAAACAGGGTCTAAAGCCCATTAACAGTTTATGAGAAAACAGATTAACACACCTAGTTTGTTTTTCCAGTAAACCATTTACTCAGTGCATGTAAACACCATAAGCTGTTTATTACCTTTATTGGTTTACTCCAGTGATCACTTTATTCGTGACCATGTAAACATGGTCATTGACTTTTACATAATGAAGATAATTTTATAAAAATGGGGTAATTAATATGTCCATGAGTGTATAGGCATTAAAATAAAATGAATATACCAAACAAGTTCAGTAAAATTTGCACTACTGTATGTAAATTTCCTTTTTTTCATTATTTAGGAGTGCTTTTTTTTTTTTTTGGTTGACCACCTGCCCCCTAAAATGTCTGTGCACATCGCTGTATTTTGATTTATTGATTTATCCAATTTTGATTAGTAGATGCTCTACTAATCAAAAATTTGAAGTATACAAAAGAATGGGCAGCGCGCAGTGGCGGAGTGGTTAGCACTGCGGCAGCACAGCAACTCACCCTTGGCCGGGGGATCCTGGGTTCGATCCCAGCCCCCGACCAACAGTGATCTGTGTGGAGTTTGCATGTTCTCCCCGTGTCTGCGTGGGTTTACTCCAGGATTTCTCCGGTTTCCTCCCACATGCCAAAAACATGCAAGTTAGGTTAATTGGCATCAAAACTGGGGGATTCTAAATTGTCCTTAGGTATGAATGTGAGAGTGAATGGTTGTCTGTCTCTCTGTGTTGGCCCTGCGATGGACTGGCGATCTGTCCAGGGTGTACCCTGCCTCCCACCCAAAGATGCTGGGATAGGCTCCACCCCCCCGCGACCCGAAAAGGATTAAGCGGAAGAAAATGAATGAACAAAAGAATAAGACCAATGGAACAGAAAATAAATAAATAAATGAGGAATCTATCTATCTAGGAAATGAAAAATACTACATCCCTTCTCAAAAGTGCATTTGAGAATGGAAAAGAGGTTTGTAAATACTGATGACAGTAAATATATTCTCAGACAGGTACAATTATGTGAAAAAATTAGGACACCCTGTATAAGCCTGTTTTTTTTTTGGTTTTTTTTTTACATATTTGGACATATGGATATTGAATATCAATTTTAAAAATATTGGGAGAGTCATGTGTTACAACTAAACAATTAAAAATGAATTAAAGACTTTTTTCAATTTTTCTGTAAAATGTAATTCTAAACAAGGGATAAGGGCCTGCACTTATATAGCGCTTTTCTAGCCTCAAAGACCACTCAAAGCGCTTCACTAGTACTAACCCTCTATTCTAAGGGTCTATAGGAGACAGATATCTAGGGACAATTTAGAACAACCAATTAACCTAACATGCATGTCTTTGGATTGTGGGAGGAAACCGGAGCCCCCGGAGTAAACCCAAGCAGCACAGCGAGAACATGCAAACTCCCCACAGAAAGGTTCCTACCCCTGCTAGCCTGGGGATTTGAACCTGGAACCTTCCAGCTGTTAGGCAATAGTGCTAACCACTGCACCGCCATGCTGCCCAAAATGTGAGGAATAAGTTCGGACACCCCCCATCTTTTTTTAGGACACCCCCACATTCATTCCCACTTAAAATGGTTAAAATAAATGTTAAAAAATGCAAATAAAAACAAAAACAAGGCTAGACATAGATATATGAACATTTCTTAATAAAGAACTGAATATTTAATGGGGTGTCCTAATTTTTTCACATGACTGTAAATCATATACTAGCATCAAATTCTCCCTAACAGTGGAGCTTACTAACCAAGGCTTTTAATGGAAATTGCCCTATCTTAAACCTTGGAATGTAAAATTCAAAATTTGGTTTGTGGAATTTTTGTTTGCGTGTACCCGGGGCCCAAAATTTGGTGCTATGCCCCTGCCTCTAACACATTGTATTTTGTTCTTGCCAAGAGTTTTAAAGATGCTGATTTACTGGTACTGACGAGACACAGACAAGAGCCTTACCTGAGACCTCGGCCGAACCCTCCACCCTGTCCACATACTCCACAACCAGACCATACATCAAAGCCTCCAAACACCAGCTTATTTACCTTGTCTGCCTCTCCTCCTACTGCACCCTCCACTCATCCTCAATACCCTCACCTCCCCAAGTTACCACCAGCATCCACACTCAGTGGTTAGCCATCAGCAAGTCCACTTAGCACTGCGTGGGGCCGAGTCTGGGATGCCATAAGTCTAGCGCATACACCCTCAGGTACATCATATACAGTAACAGTCCTAATGTAGATGATGCTGAAATACATCCTATGATTCAAGTGCCAAATCCCCAAGATGGTCTACCCCTTGATGGAGAAGATGTAACTAATGGGGTTCATGCTGGTTACGCACTTGTTTACCGACCATGGTCAAATGTGGATGATAAAAAGGCAACAGAGGACATACCACACCTTTAAAGAAAGACGAAAGAAAGAAGACAGTCATTTGCTCCTGAACAACTTGAGCAAACATTTGAGACTTCACTACTGGAAGCATTATCACAAGTTCAAGAGCAAGTTATCAGAAAGTCTTCAAGACATGTTAAACCACCTTCAAGACTGGCAAGATTGAACAGATTTGAGGGATTGTTCTTTATTTCAGTGTTATAACATTTATGCATAATTTGTTGAATTTTCTCGAGATATACTTCTTCTTTCGGCTGCTCCCTTTAGGGGTTGCCACAGCGGATCATCCACCTCCATCTCACACTAAACCTTGCATCTTCCTCTGTAACATCAACCCTCTCTATGTCCTCCTTCACTACATCCATGAATCTTCTCTATGGTCTTCTTCTTTTCTTCCTGCCTGGTAGCTTCATCCTCAACATCTTTTGTCCAGTATATCCACTATCCCTCCTCTGTGCATGTCCAAACCATCTCAGCCTCGCCTCTCTAACTTTGTCTCCAAACCGCTCAACCTGAGCTGTCCCTCTGATATACTCATTTCTAATCTTATCCTTCCTAGTTGCTCCCAATGAAAATCAACTCTACCACCTCCAGCGTCACCTCCTGTCTTTTTGTCAGCACCACCGTTTCTAAACCATACATCATAGCAGGTCTCACTACCGTCTTGTAAATCTTCCCTTTCACTCTTGCTGTTACCTTTTGTGAGAACCTGTGCATGGGCGGAGGACCATGCTTGTTATGATTCCCCATGCGCCATTACGCAGCGCACGAAGGAAGGAATTAAAACCCACGTGCAGAAGTAGTAGAGTGCACTTTATTGAACAACAAAAATAAAGCTTTGTCCAGCAAACAGTCACAATATTAAATAGAGGGATGAGATTATTGTCGTGGAGGACACCAGGAAAACAGGGACGCCTCTCGGATGCTCAACAGCTCAAGGGAGGGGGATGCCTAGTGCCGCAGAACAGCTGTCGGCACAAGGAGAAAGGCAACATAAACTTATGGGCTGGAGCAGTCCGAGGCAGTCCATGCTGTCTGGTGAGAGCGGGCGAAGCAGGAACAGCCGCTAACACCACACAACCAACAACAGTCAGGTAGCGTTAGAGAAGACTAAACAGTCAGGCTGAAAGTAGAATGTAGGGAGTGGAGGCTTACATATACAGAAGGGAAACGCTACTGTGTATTTTGTGCAATGATCCGGCGATCTCTTCCCACTCAAACAGAGCTTAAGTAATGACAATACTAATGAGGGAAGAGACCACTGGTGTGGAAGTGCGTGGGCTGGACCGAATAGAAAACAGGTGTGCATGAGTGAGTGTCTGAGCATGTGAATGGAGATGAATGGAGGTGTGTGTGTGTGTGTGTGTGTGTGTGTGTGTGTGTGTGTGTGTGTGTGTGTGCATAAGGGAAACACCAATAATGAGGAACAGCTGATGACACTGACAGGAGGAGGGGGCGTGGCCGAGCTGTCAGGGAGCGGAGGACCCAAAGGGCTCCCTGAAGCGCCTGATGGAAAATAAACAATGAAAAGAGACAAAATAGCCACAGTGTCAGAACTGGGTTTGGGACCACCAAACCCAAGTTCATGACAATGCTCACGCTTTAAGTTTATTCTTGTTATTTTCTGTGTTGATCATCAATATTATCCTGGGTTTTCATTATGGTTATTCGGTCTTGTGTATTTGTCTTTGTTGGGGTTCTGATTCATCATCATAGTTATGTTATGTTCATTATTCTAGTCTTGGGCTTGAGTTTAGTTTATATGATTCTCTGTTATCATTATCATTATTTGTCATGGTTGTGTTGTCCCTAATCTCCTGTTCTTGTTCTGTCCCCCCTGTTGGTGTTCATCTGTGCAGCCCTGCCCCTCCTGCCACCTTTGCATCCTCATGTGTCAGCTGTCAGTGATTATTGGTTTCTGTTTGCTCCAGATTGTGCCCACCTGTCCCTTGTTGCTGTGAAACTTCTTCTTCTTTTAGATGTCATTGGTGGTTGGCAACTAGCTTACAGGTGCATTACCACCACGTACTTCACTCTATATCATCACTCTATCTGGTCAGGAGCTGTAGTCCTTGTATCATCATTGCTGTGTCCAGTCGAACCTCAACTCTATCTTCAGACATCACTCTTCTTCGTCTCCTCGTACTTTACATCATCACTTCACTCCATATCATCACTCTACACATCTTAGCCATGGCAACTACCACGGCCAAGCTGTCAGCCACCCAGGCCGGTCTCTGGCTTGAACTCCTGCTGAGTCCTCCTGTCGCTATATGTGCCTTTCAGTCTGTTCTATGCGGTGTCCTTGGTGTATGTTGGCATCTCTCCCACGCTTCTGTTAGTCTGTCTGTGAGTAACCTTGCCTGTAATCCTGTGCTTGAAGCCTGCCATGTTTTGCCTTTTGTTTAGCCCTTGAGCTGTATTATTTTCTATTCTGCTTCGTGCATTAAAATATGGTTTATCAAATCCGCCTTGCATGTGGGTCCTCTCCCTCCAGGGCAATGCGAACACCTTTCTGTCACAAATTACCCCGAAACTCATCTCCACCCACTCCACCCTGCCTACACCCTCTTCTTCTTCTAGATTTGACTGGCGGTTGGCAACCAGCTTATAGGTGTATTACCGCCACATACTTCACTCTAAATCATCACTCTATATTCTTCTTTCAAACTAGATTCACCATCACTCTATATTCTTCTTTCAAGCTGGATCACTTTAAACTCTGGAATCTTCTTCATCTCCTTGTACTTCACTCTATATCATCACTCTATCTGGTCAGGAGCCGTAGTCCTATCATCATTGCTGTGTCCAATCGAACCTCAACTCTATCTTCAGACATCACTCTTCTTCATCTCCTCGCACTCTACAGTATACCATCACTCTACACATCTTGCCACGGCCAAGATGTCCTTCTTCTTAAAAATCTGCCCGCACTCTCTTCTTTACGTCTCTTGTGCATTTTCCATTGCTTTGGATAGTTGACCCCAGGTTTTTAAACTCATCTACTTTCACTCCCGCTACTCCTTCCATCTTCACCATTGCACCTGTCCCCCTCTCATTCACATTCATGTATTCTGTCTTGCTTCTACTGACTTTCATTCCTCTTCTCTCCAGAGCATACCTCCACCTCTCTAGGTTCTCTTCCACCTGCTCCCTACTCTCACTGCAGATTACAATGTCATCTGCAAACATCATGGTCCACGGAGACTCCTGCCTGACCTCATCTGTCAGCCTGTGCATCACCATGGCAAACAAGAAGGAGCTCAGAGCCAGTCCCTGATGTAATCCCACCCCCACCTTGAATCCATCCGTCACTCCTACAGCGCACTTCACCACTGTCTCACTGTCCTCATGCATGTCCTGCACCACCCTCACATACTTCTCTGCCACTCCTGACTTTCTCATACAGTACCACACTTCCTCTCTTGGCACCCTATCATATGCTTTCTCTCTAGATCCACAGACACAGTGCAACTCCTTCTGACCTTCTCGATACTTCTTCATCAGCACTCTTAGAGCAAACATTGCATCTGTCGTACTCTTTCTTGGCATGAAACCGTACTGCTGCTCACTGATTGTCACCTCTCCTCTTAACCTGGCTTCAACAACTTTTTCCCATATCTTCAGTGTGGCTGACCAACTTTATGCCTCTGTAGTTACTACAGCTCTGAACATCACCTTTGTTCTTGAAAATTGGTACCAAAACACTTCTTCTCCACTCCTCAGGCATCCTCTCACTGTCTAAGATTGTGTGAAACAATCTGGTTAAAAAGTCCACTGTCATCTCTCCTAAACATCTCCATACCTCAACAGGTATGTCATCTGGACCAACCACTTTTCCATTCTTCATCTTCTTCAAGGCTGCCCTCATTTCCACCTTGCTAATCCTTGGGACTTCCTTGTTCACTATTTTTCCTTCATCCATCCTCCTCTCTTGTACATTTTCTTTATTCATCAGCTCTTCAAAGTACTCCTTCCACCTTCTCAACACAGTCTTGTCATTCTTCATCTCCCTGACTATCCCACTTTTTTTTTCTAACCTCTTCCTTTGGATATTTTCCTGTACCTCCTCATTCCACCACCAAGTCTCCTTGTCTTCCTTCCTCTGTCCACTGGATACACCGCATACCTTTCTACCCATTTCCCTCAATACTTTTACTGAACTTCCCCAGTCATCTTGTAATTCTTCCCTACCACCCAGAGCCTGTATCAACTCCTTCCTGAACTCTGTGCAACCTTTTTCCTTCTGTAACTTCCCCCTCTTAATCTTTGACTCTGCCTTCACTGTTTTCCTCTTCTTGCTTTGCAAAGTCATCCTACAGACTACCATTCAATGCTGTCTAGCTACATCCTCCCCTGCCACCACCTTGCAGTCTCCTATCTCTTTCAGATTTCCCCTTCTACATAAGATGTAGTCCACCTGTGTGCACCATCCTCCACTCTTGTAAGTCACTCTATGTTCCTCTCTCTTCTTAAGATATGTGTTCACCACAGCCATTTCCATCCTTTCAGCAAAATCCTCAACTGTCCTTCCACATATCTCTCCTTAAGATCATACCTACCCAGAACCTCCTCATCACCTCTGTTCCCTTCACCTTCATGTCCATTAAAGTCCACTCCAATCCCCACTCTCCCCCTCCCTGGGAAGACTCTCTAACACTTCATCCAACTTACTCCAGAATTCCTCTTTCTCTTCTACCTGACATCCAACTTGTGGGGCATATGCACTAACAACATTCAACATCACACCTTTGACTTCTCGCTTCAAACGCATGATTCTGTCTGTTCAGGAGGTAAAGCGGGAGTCATTCTTTACATACTCTTCCTTCAAGATTACTCGTACTCCATTTCTCTTCCTATCTACACCATGGTAGAACAGTTTAAATCCACCTCCATTGATCCTAGCCTTCCTTCCCTTCCATCTGGTTTCTTGAACACACAATATATCTACATTTCTTCTCTCCATCATATCAGCCAAGTCTTTGCCTTTACCAGTCATCGTCCCTGCATTTGATGACCCTACTCTCACCTCCACACTTCTACATTTCCTTTTCTCTCTCTCCCTCCTAACACGGCTTCCCCCTCTCTTCCTCCTCGATCTTCGACCAACAGTAGCCCAATTTCCACTGGCACCCTGTCAGTTAACAGCACTGGTGGCGGTCGTTGTTAACCCGGGCCTTGACTGATCATGTAAGAAAGTCTCATTCGTCATAATACACATGTTTGATTTGGCAACGGTTTTACGTCTGATGTCCTTCCTGACACAACCCTCCCCATTTACCCGGGCTTGGGGCTGGCACTAGGATTACACTGGCTTTTGCACCTCCTGTGGCTGAGTTTTTCTCAAGATATACACTGAAGTTAAATTTACTTAAGTTGACTGTTATACAGAGTAATGGTTAAATATTTAACAGTTAAGAGTCTCTGTTGTTTTTCTCTTCTCTGTGTTGGAGCAGACTTGCCTGGCTCTTGGTGAGGAAAGCCGGGTGCAGCCGCCCGCTGTGCCCAAGCTCACCTCACCGGGCTCCGCCGCTGCCGGCGACCCTGACCCCTCTCCCTTCTGTGTTGTCTCTGAGCTTTCTCCCAGGGTCACCAGAGAGGAGTCAGCACCACCAGAAGCCTCCAAAGATCTGGGTCCGCTGCCTGAGGTTCCAGTTGTCCCTGCTGTTGAGGCCGACGTGGGTTTGCCCCCGTCATCCCCGCATGGGTTCATGTTGGTGGACTGCCTTTGTGGTCTGCTGCCCTTGCTGGTCGGCTGTTCTACCAAGGATGCGGCGCTGACCCAGTCCGGAGTCACCGAGGGTGCAGCGTTGCTCTGGTCTGGAGCCTCCGGGGGTGCTGGAGAGCTCCAAACCAGAGCTGCCGTGGGTGCAGCCTTGGCCCAGTTGGGGCCCACCGTGGGTGCAACCTTGGCCCAGTCGGGGCCCACCGTGGGTGCAGCCTTTGCCCTGCCGGGGCCCACCGTGGGTGCAGCGGAGCTCCAGCCCAGAGCCACCACGGGTGTAGTTGTGTCCCAAGCTGCTACCTGGGCCCCTCCTCCCGAACTGGTGGCTGAAGGACCCAGGCCGGCCACCTGATGAATTGTGCTGTTGGGTTGGGTGGCCATATTTCCCTGGCAGGCCACCCGACTCGTTCCTCCTGACCGTCCGACTGGCCTGGGACGCAGGCAGGCCACCAGACCGACCTCATCTTGCTGACTGTGGGGTCTGGGACTTTAGGCAGCCTCCCGAGCCTCTTGCTACAGAACTTGGGGGGGGGGTGATTTTGTGTTCCTTTTGTGGTTGGTCTTGAACTGGGTTGCTTTTGTTCCCTCCTGGCCTGTTTCCCCCACCACCCACCCTGGGTAGTGTTAGTAGTTCCTCCTCTTGAGAGGGGGGCTCTGTTATGAACTGGGTTTGGATGTTTTTCGAACCCAGCTTCATGGCTTTGTGGCTGTATTTATTTCTCTTGTGTAATTCTGGCATCTGCTATTTGTCTGTTTATATTCTAGGTTTCTTTTCACTGATTTTGTGACAGGCAGCTGGCAGGGAGCTTCTGGGGTTTCCCCGCCCCCTGTCAACTGACTGCCACGTCTCCCTCTCCTGTCATTGTTTGACAGTTGAATGTTATCACTGATTGCTTCTGCTGCTCAGCTCTCTCTCTCTCTCTCTCTCTCTCTCTCTCTCTCTCTCTCTCACTCACTCACTCACTCACACACACACACACACACACACACACACACACACACACATTCCTACACACATGCACTCATTCACTCACACCAGCAATCACTCTGTTCATTACGTCTCGTGTTATTTAAGCTCTATCTTCCCACTTGTGTTTGCCAGATTATTGTATTGTCCACTGCATAGTCATCTGTGTTGTCCTCAGCTTTGACTCTGTTCTGCTGGGATTGTTTACTGGGATTGACTCAGACTGCTCCAGCCCTGTGAGTACTATTTTGTTCCCCCGCTTACCAGTTACGTCTGGAAGCGCATTGGGTCTTCTCTTTTGCTTCCCCCCCACTATCAGTCACATCTGTAGCACTCTGGGTCCTTATCTCCATGTTGTACTCATCTGCGAGCTGTAGAGCATCCTAGAGTTATCCCTGTATGTCTTGTGCTTCTCGTCTGTTTGTTTGTCTGGACTGTAATCACGTTTTGTTCAATAAATACACACAACATCATCATGCATTTGGGTTTCAGTCTCTCCTGCCTCAGAAGGAAAGGCAGGAAATCATGACAGTTGGGGCTCCTTTTGCATGCATTAATGCATCAGTGTGGTGTGGCATGGAGGCGATCAGCCTGTGGCACTGCTGGGGTATTATGGAAGGCCAGGTTGCTTTGATAGCAGCCTTCAACTCATCTGCATTGTTGGGTCTCCTCTTCCTCTTGACAATACTCCACAAATTCTCTATGGGGTTTAGGTCAGGAGAGTTTACTGGCCGATCAAGCACAGTGATACCATGATCATTAACTAGGTATTGGTACTTTTGGCAGTGTGGGCAGGGGTCAAGTCCTGCTGAAAAATGAAATCAGCATCTCCATAAAGCTTATCAACAGAGGGAAGCATGAAATGCTCTAAAATTTGCTGGTAAATGGCTGCTCTGACTTTGGACTTGAACATATTGTGCGGGATCGTGGAACACATCTTCAGTTTGAGCCTGAAGCTGGGGAGTATACCACAGCTGTGGAAAACATCCTGTGTGGTACCCGTACCAAAGACCCCGCACCCCAAGGACCTGAACAGCTACAGACCAGTGGCCCTCTCATCACACCGAATGAAGACCCTGGAGAAGCTGCTCCTCACCCACCCACCCCCCCTGGTGGGACCAGCGATGGAGCCACTTCAGTTTGCCTACCAGCATGACATCGGGGTGGAGGATGCAGTGATCTTCCTCCCACATCGTTCCCTGTCCCACCTGGAGAAGCCTGGGTGCACCGTGAGGATCATGTTCTTTGATTTCTCCAGTGCTTTCAACACCATCCAACCAGTGATCCTGAAGGACAAGCTGCTATGTACAGGGGTGGACCAGCACCTGTCATCGTGGATCCTGGACTACCTCACAAACTGACCACAGTTTGTGAGAACCCAGGACTGTGTATCTGATACTATCATCAGCAGTATGGGGGCCCCCCAGGTAACAGTTCTGGCTCCCTTCCTGTTCACCCTCTACACTGCTGACTTTTCACACAACACACCACATTGCCATCTACAGAAGTTCTCTGATGTCTCTGTGATCGTCGGCCTCATCTCTAATGGGGATGATGCGGAGTACAGAGGACTTATCCAGGACTTTGTGGACTGGTGCCTGCGGAACTGTCTCCAGATCAATGCGAGGAAAACCAGGCCTGTAGCCTGGACTGCCGCAGGCGATTACAACCCCCTTCCCCCACAGCACCGGTAAACATCCAGGGAACAAACATTGAGATGGTGACATCTTACAAGTGATGTATTGTATTGGGCATCTCCGGGAGTGGTGTGCATCCTGCGGATGACGTCACCACGCCATATATATTGGGCAATCTGCCATCTCAGGTTAGTTGGAAGTCGGAGTTGTGTGTTGGATAGTGTTGGTACGAGAGGTGGTTGGCAGCTGGCCCCATTACACACGTGCTTGTACTATTATATATTATTGTAATAAAATTCAGTCAACAGCAGCATCTTTGTCTGTCATCATTGCCAGGTTTGTGGACATAACATTTGGCGACAAGAGATTAAACAATGGAAGCATGCTTTAGACCGCTACGGCCCTTTCTGGAGTTCCCAGGTGAACCAACAGTTCCGTGGTCATGATTGCTGGACGCATTCGAGACCTACATTGCAGTGTTGGACCTCGGTAAACTCGACAAAGTAAGGAAATGAGCACTTCTCATCCACAACCTCGGCATAGAAGGCCAGAGAATTTTCCACACCTTAGGACCAACGGAGTCGTATGTGGATGCTGTTGAGCTTTTTGCTAACTACTTTGCTATACCAGACAATGTGATAGCACGACAAATTTGTTTTCACCAGAAACGACAGAGTCGGTGAGTCAGTCCAACAATTTGTCACTGACCTGAGACTTTTGGCTAGCATGTGCCATTTTGGACTGTTAGAAGATGAAATGGTGTGGGACCAGTTAGCCGAATACAAGTGCAATGAGAGGCTGCGAGCTAAGATGCTAACGGCACCAAACAACATGTTGCTAGCTAACACCATAGAGCTAGTGCTCCAGCTAGAGGCAGCGGAGAAGTTAGCCACGGAGCTAAGTGGGTGCCAAACACAGAAGCTACCCGGACAAACAACGCTAGCTAACATGGTGGGCACGGAGGATGAAGAGGACACAGCAGAAGAGTACGAGATGAACACAGTTAGCCGAAGGGCCGCTCCGAGAGACCCCGTCTGTGGTAGCTGTGGGTCCCTGACGCACCAGGACAGAGCACGTTTTTGCTCAGCAAGAGGACAACGGTGTAATAAGTGTGGGCGCTTAAACCATTTTGCCAGAGTGTGCCGATCACAGGCACCATAGAGCCTGCCAAGTAAGCCAGCCCGCCCGCCAACAACAACCATTCATGCAGTAAGCCCCGACAACAACGATTATTCATACGGCATGGTTGAGTTAGACTGGGTAGACGTACCGCTCCTGCTCGACAGGGCGGTGGTGAGGTTGATGTTAAACTGGGATACGGTGAAGAAGTTTTTCCCCAACCACAAAATCAAGAAGAACCCAATGCCACTGTACGGATACAGTGGTCACAGACTGTGCAATGTTGGAACAGTGGAATTGACGGTTTACTACAAGTCCAAAATTGTGTATGACTTCACGTTCCAGGTAGCAGCGTACGGTGACAACATTATGGGATGTGACCTTTTCTACAGACTGGGCTTCACTATCAGAGACAGCGCTGGGTTCAAATGGTCTGAGTGCGGCAGCTGGAGCACGGTGGACCTCGACGACGACAACATGGTGTGGGATGAGGTAATTCAGAACAGCATCGACACCAAAGCGTCCGCCCCACCCTCTCAGGAAGAGAGCCGCCCGGGAGGGGGGGGCAGATGGACTCATCTATGACCCTCTATCAGCCAGAACCGGAGCTGGAGGGAAGGGAGCCCAAGATGCAGAGAACCCCAAAGCGCAGCAACAGCAACCGGGCACAAACACAGCACACGGCGCGGCACAGCAGAGCACTTCAGACAGGAGAGAGGAGGAACCAGACTGCTTCTGTACCCTCACTCAACAAGCTACAGAGATTACGACCGAGCTGATGGGTGAAGAGTCCGCCTCAACGAGCGACACCGGAGAGGCACCAGATACCTTTCAGACCCATGATGAGCCTCAACCAATGACGGAGACAACGGGTGAAGGGTCCGCAACAAATATGGTGACAGTGGAACCGCTGCAGCACGACGGAGACCCCAAACCGAACGAGCATGCAGAGCCACCAGGAGCACAACAAAGAATGAAACCAAGTAAGGCGTTGCTCCAAGTCATGGATTGGGTTCAAGTTTGCACCGGTGAGAGACTGGGATGGCGACTGACCAGGCCACAGCCAGCAAAACAATGGATGCCGCTGAGGATCGTGGCGAAGCTGGGAACAACGTGCTTTCGGCTGACGGGTGGTTTGGTTCAGCATGCGAATCAACTATGGCATGTCCAGGTGACTGCTCCAGATGGCGAGGCTTCGCAGGAGTCAGTTATCGCAGTATGGGACCCGGGCCCCAGCGTCATGAAGATTGGCCCCAGCCCTGAGGTTCTTACAGCCCCAGGGATGCAGCTGCCGCGTGCCCTCTACAAAGCTCCTCAGGCAGAACTGCATTCCCTGTGGAAGACTGTCAGAAAGAAAAGGCTGTTCAGGTAGGAGCATGGCTGAAACGGTGGCAGAATAACCCACTCAGCCGCATTGGGTCCCCTGGTGGTCTACCCGTGGACCCTATCCATTAGGTTTGTTATTGTGTTCTCTTCTAAAAAAAAACAAACAAATTAACAAGTGTTCTTTGAAAAAAAGAGTGTGTTCTCTTTAATAAACAGTGTGTTCTTAAAACGTGTTTTGAATAATACAAAGGAAAATGATTCTTATAATTAATATTCATAGTAACTAAAAAGGGTTCTTTGAAATATAGTAACAGGTAATCACATATAATACTTGAGCAGTAAGGTTAATTGTTCCACATAAGATGCTTCCCGAATAAGAATGTTTATTGTGTAATGAGCCAATGTTTAAGAAATATGTGTGTTACTAATAATAATAAATGGTTGACATGGGGGAATTCGGTTTATTAAATTGGGGATGGCTATCTACTACTGCTAATATTATACTTTTTCAATTTTTGCAAGGGGGGGGTGTGATGTATTGTATTGGGCATCTCTGGGAGTGGTGTGCATCCTGCGGATGACGTCACCACGCTATATATATTGGGCAGTCTGCCATCTCAGGTTAGTTGGTAGTTGGAGCTGTGTGTTGGATAGTGTTGGTATGAGAGGTGGTTGGCAGCCGGCCCCATTACACACGGGCTTGTACTATTATATATTATTGTAAGAAAGTTCAGTCAACGGCAGCATCTTCGTCGGTCATCATTATCAGGTTTGTGGACATAAAATCTGGGTGTTTGCCTGAACAATAAACTGGACTGGTCACACAACACCAACACGCTCTACAAGAAGGGTCAGCACAGGCTGTTCCTCCTGAGGAGACTCATGTCTTTTGGAGTGCAAGGGGCACTCCTGAAGGCCTTCTATAATTCGGTGGTAGCATCAGCCATCACATTTGGAGTGGTCTGCTGGGGCAGTGGCATCACGGCAGCCGACAGGAAGAGACTGAACAGGCTGATCAAAAAAGCTAGCTCTGTTCTGGGGTGATGCCTCGACCCAGTGGAGGAGAGAGGAGGATGGTGGCTAAGCTGTCATCTCTGCTGGAGTCTGAGTCCCACCCCATGGGAGACATGCTGAATGAGTGTACTGAATGAACACTGAGGAGCTCATTTAGCAGTAGGCTGTGTCATCCTAGGTGCACGACGGAGAGGTTCCACAGGTCCTTCCTACTTACGGCTATCAGACTTTATAACCTAACCAGGCTGCTCGTAGAGGTCATATTAAAAGTACTAAACATTACAACTTTGCACAACTGAGATCGTCCCCTCCAATACACAACTAGGACAACAATAATCATCATTGTGGGTGGCATTAACACTGTTGATTAAAATATGAAATATACTGTCTGGGTACATATTCATATTCTGCAGGGTAATTTAACAAACCGTAATGCTGTTTATACCATCTAGCTGCATGCTCCTGCACTGTGTATATAACTGTACATACTGTATGTATATTCATTTACTGCTTTGGCTAACCAGTTCTTATCTGATTATCTTATTTACTATTGTTCTGAGTGCTGCTATCCCTTTGCCGCTGTGATCATAGAATTTCCCCATGGTGGGACTAATAAAGGCTTATCTTATCTTAAAAGTGAACACTATATACCATTTATTATTATTATTAAAAGGTAGGTATCAATTTGTTACATTTACATAAGTACTTATTTCGAACATTGTCTTAAGAGGTGGGTAGTTTCTCTCTGTGGGATCACCACTTATCATGGTGGAGGGATTTGTGTGCCCTAAAGATCCCAAGTAGCTACAGTCTTGAAAAAATTAGGACACCCCATTAAATATTCGGTTCTTTGTTAAGAAATGTTCACACATATATATACATATATACTGCTCAAAAAAATAAAGGGAACACTTTGAAAACACATCAGATTTAAATGGAAAAAAATAAGCTGGATATCAAAATTGTGGCAGGCTAGTCCAGTTTACTCAGATTAAAGGAACACTTTTTAATCTGAGTAAGCTGGACTAGCCTGCCACAATTTTGATATCCAGCTTATTTTTTCCCATTAAGATCTGATGTGTTTTCAAAGTGTTCCCTTTATTTTTTTGAGCAGTGTGTGTGTGTATGTATGTATGTATGTATGTGTGTATATATATATGTGTGTGTATATATACTGTATATATACAGTATATATACAGTATATACTGTATATGTGTGTGTGTGTATTGTGGCGGCATGAAATAATAAGCAGCGAACTGAGAGTTTTTGAGGGAGTTTATTAATCATACCGCCATCACAACACCCGCTCCAGCGCCGTGCAGGCGTGCCGGAGCAGGCCCGGAGGCACTCGTAGTAAGCAGGCAATGCGTGTAGTCAGAAGCAGTGGTCAGAGAGAGAGAGAGAGAGAGAGAGTTACAGAGCGATGCAGTTTAAATACCCCACTACAAATAATGCATTCACAGCAGTAGGCATGGACATTTGCATCTGAGAGTCACCCACATCAATAGGAGGATTATTGACAGGAAGACATTTGCATTTGAGAGTCACCCATAACAATAGGAAGATTACTGGCAGGAAAGAGCTAGACAAAGGAAGGCTGCCTATTGATATCAATACACACATCTCATTGTTCTGCCAATTGCTACAGCTGAGCGCTCTGCTTGTCCCAGGCTGTTGTGGGGGTCACCCACAGTACTCCCCCCCCAGAGGGCTCAGCGGGAAGCTGAGGCCTCGATAGTCCGGCTTTGGGAGCGAGCTGCGGGGAAAGCTCGCTGCAGGCGGCGGTGGAGGGAGGGGGGGTGGGGGTAGCCAGTGCCGGCCCGGGACGGCGAAATTGTCTGGGCCGCGCAAAAATTGCCTGTGGATCCGCGATGTTGAGGGGCTGTCCTGTTGAACGTGCAGAGGTCCACAGCAACTGTAAGAAGAAAAATTAGTCTCTGACTCCTCTCGCAGTCATGAAGAAAAAAGGAGCTGCAGCAGTGAGGGACTTGGCGTGTTGACTTTAGGTGCGTGCGCAGCCCTAAAGCCCTCGGTGACAGCAGGCAGCTGAATTCCCTTGTGCGCCGTGGCTGAGACCCGTACAAAATCCTGTGAGCGAGCTGCGTGCGTGCTTCAGGTGTGTGAGCAGCCCTGAAGGTTCTGTGTGCAGCGGCGGAGGACGATGGCAGTCTGTGGAGCCGTTATTGTCCCGTGAGTGATGCGCTGTCCTCGTAACCCCCCCGGTGTGCACGCGGGGGTTCGGTGCGTGGGTGGTCCGCTGTTGAGAAACGAGTCAGGGTCAGGGAGCTTGCTGGAGATCAGAGTAGTCGGCGCCGATGGTCATCCCTGTTCAGGTTGTTGCTGTAGTTCGGTCATGGTGCGTTCAGGTCCACGCGCTGCGTTCTCCGTCGGCCCTGGAGGTCGCCGTCGTGGAGAGAGGACGAGGTGCGTGCGCTCTCGTGTGGAGGAGCTGTGAGAGCGGCCGGTCCCAGCATGGATGTGCAGATCTCAGGCGTGCAGATCTCACCATGAAGCTTTCTGCCGCTTTCCCGGTCGTGGGTGATCTCTGGAGAGTTTGCCTGGTGGTGGTTCTGCGTCGAGGTCTCCCTGTAGCAGAAGGGAGGGCAGTCCATTTGCATCAGGCTGCTGCGTTCGCTTGTCGTCGGAGAATCACCGCTGGGTGCTGCGTTCGTTGTCGTCGGGTCACCAGTGTGGCGGCATGAAATAATAAGCAGCGAACTGAGAGCTTTTGAGGGAGTTTATTAATCATACCGCCATCACAACACCCACTCCAGCGCCGTGCAGGCGCGCCGGAGCGGGCCCGGAGGCTCTCGTAGTAAGCAGGCAATGCGTGTAGTCAGAAGCAGTGGTCAGAGAGAGAGAGAGAGAGAGTGTTACAGAGCGATGCAGTTTAAATACCCCACTACAGACAATGCATTCACAGCAGTAGGCATGGACATTTGCATTTGAGAGTCACCCACATCAATAGGAGGATTACTGACAGGAAGACATTTGCATTTGAGAGTCGCCCATAACAATAGGAAGATTACTGGCAGGAAAGAGCTAGACAAAGGGAGGCTGCCTATTGATATCAATACACACATCTCATTGTTCTGCCAATTGCTCCCATTTGCCAATTGTCCCAGTCTGTTGTGGGGGTCACCCACTATATATATATATATAACCTTGTTCTTGGGCGGCACGGTGGCGGATTGGTTAGCACTGCGGCAGCACAGTAACTCATCCTTGGCCGGGGGATCCTGGGTTCAATCCCAGCCCCCAACCAACAGTGATCTGTGCGGAGTTTGCATGTTCTCCCAGTGTCTGCGTGGGTTTACTCCGGGATTTCTCTGGTTTCCTCCCACATGCTAAAAACATGCAAGTTAGGTTAATTGGCATCAAACTGAAACTGGGGATTCTCAATTGTCCTTAGGTATGAATGTGAGAGTGAATGGTTGCCTGTCTCTCTGTGTTGGCCCTGCAATGGACTGGCGATCTGTCCAGGGTGTACCCTGCCTCTCGCCCAAAGATGCCCCCCCCCCGACCCGAAAAGGATTAAGCAGAAGAAGATGAATGAATAACCTTGTTTTTGTCTTTATTTTCATTTTTTAACATTTATTTTAGCCATTTTAAGTGGGAATGAATGTGGGGGTGTCCTAAAAAAGATGGGGGTTGACCCAATTTATTCCTCACTATTTGTTTAGAATTACATTTTACAGAAAATTTGAAAGAAGTCTTTAATTCAATTTTAATTGTTTAGTTGTATTACATGAATCTCCCAGTATTTTCAACATTGATATTAAAAATCCATATGTCCAAATATGTTAAAAAAACACACACAGGGTTATACAGGGTGTCCTAATTTTTTCACATGACTGCATGTTGTCATGATCCTCATGAAAGAAGTTGCATCAAGGACCCAGTGTACCCAAAGGAGACACATAGATCCACCCACCAGTGGGATCACCACCTGCAGGAGGGACCATGAGGATCATGGTGCTTTGTGAACTGGGCAGTCATCTGGGCTACTCTGCTTGGACTGCTGTCTCCACTACCCTGACCCTGGATAAGTAGTAGAAAGTGGATGGTAAATAATCTTCACTTATACTGTGCTTTTTCTCATCTCTGGATGACAAACACGCTTTGCAAGTCCTGCTATCCATGCATTCACACACACTGAAGGTAGCAGAGTTGCCATGCAAGGCACTGGCCGGACCCACCAGGAGCAACGAGGGGATCAGTGTCTTGCTCAAGGACACTTCAACATGCAGACTCCAGAGAGAGCGGGAATCAAACCACTGACCTTCCGATCAGAGGTCAACCACACTACACCTGCACCACAGTTGCCCCTTTGGATGGATGGATGTGCATAGTTTCTAGTTACATTTACTCAAGGGATTTTCTTTTTTCTTTACAAAAATGTACTTGGAAGTCTGCATTAACCTCTTGCGCTCCGGTGTACCGTAGACGGGCACGTCTCTGCGTCCTAGAGCGCACGAGGGCGCACGAGAGCGCCCTCGTGCGCTCTAGGACACACAAGGGCGCTGCGTTCTAGAGCGCACTGAAAAAAAAAGCTGCATTTCCGTTCTTCCACTACAGACACAGCCGCGAACAGATCAGATATGATTGACCTCTCATTCGACTAATAAGAGCCTTGAATTGGGTTTCTGAAACCTTGAAGAACCAATGACTGAAAACCTAGCAAGAAGGACCCGCCTACCAACGCTGCGAATGCAGCGAGCCAATTGAAGCACAGAAGTTTGAAAGCTGTTTTGTGTAAGGCTGGGTGGAGAGACTGACTGCTGCAGCAGATGAAAAAAGGACCTGCAGGAAGAACCACCATAGACCCAGCAGCACGGAGACCACCCACAAGTGCGACCTGTGTGACAGGGACTGCCATTCGCGCATTGGCCTGTTCAGCCACAGGCGGTGCTTTTTTTTTTTTTTATTCCAGCAGAATAGACATTTAGGATTCTCTTCCATGGTCATCATAGACCGACGGAGGCCGACGACGAAGGCTGGGTGACACACATGCGTTCGCCAGTCTTTTTGAATTACTACTGTTATTTGTTTTGAAAAATCGTTCGCCAAAACCGCAATCATGGAAGCGCAAAACCGCAATAATGGAATTATGTTTTGACCGGGTTGCGAGACCAGAACCACGAGTCTGTAACAAGCGGACCAGCTTCATGTTCGTCTGACAATGAGGAAGAGAAGTTCGCCAGCTACGCTGCTGCTGTGAAGAGGTAAGTGTTATAAGCTAAATTATTCTTTATCCCTGAAAATTGTAATCAAAAATGACTTTTGACCGATCGGTAAATTACAACTGTGCGGCGCACGAAGTCCGAAGTCCATTCGCTGCGGTACACGGTTCGTGCGCCGTGTCCGGACAGTGAACGCCCCCCCCCCCCGCTACTCTTCTGTAGCGAGGGGGGGGGGAGCCGCGGTGACCGCAGTGACTGCGCCGCGGTCACCACATCGCCACATGACTATTCCGTCATGTAGCGATGGCTGATGTCCGTCCTCTGTAGCAGGGGGGTGGGGGTGGGGGGAGTTGTTATCTTCTACATTACAAATATTTTAGAATAATTTTTAGTGCACTGTAGGTTATTTTTTCTTGTAAAAAAAAAGCCACACATTTTTTACATGGCATGCTTCTTTGTGTGTGGGGGCTTGTTTGTTCATTCATTCATGAATGAATGAATAAACAACCCCCCCCACACACACACACACAGCCCTGAGTGTCACCTTTCATTAGAGCCCAAGATGAAGCTTCTATATTGAATCATTCAATTTGGCACAGTTCAAAAACGGCTGGGAACTACCTGAGAACAAAGCTGTGTAATATATTCATTTTTTGTGGTATTGTTACAAAATTTTGACCTCCGCTGGATAATACTTGGTTCTACATTTCTGTTGCATTTTCCAGCCCAGATCTGAAGCTTTGTGTTATTTGCAAGCATTTGTATCCAAAAAAACACCCAGGCGAAATTTATTTTCTTCAAGTTCAGTATGTTTAGATGACTGTTACTCAGTGGCAGGAGCACTTAGAGAGATTATGACTGTTTTGCCAAAAAATTCAAAGTGTTTTCTTTTAAATGAGACCAACCCCATGAAGATGCTGCAAAGGGTTGAAGAACAGCTTCTGATTTACTTTGGGCACGTTATTTTTTGGCGTTTTTAGGGAAATTGACCGGAGTGCAAGGGGTTAATCTAGTTACATGTATGCAGGTAACATGTCCACACTGTTTAGTCGCAGCATATTTTGGCATGAATAGGATAAGCAAAGCTTGACTCGGTTCTCTTTTTAGCGACCAGGTATATTTATTGTACTTTGGAGAAAGGACACAGGTGAGGCAATGAGCTGGACTGTCCCAGTCCCCCGTGCGCCATTGTACGACACACGAGGGAGAGAATGAAAAACCCAATCGTGTGAGTAGAAGGTGCCATATTTATTAAACTTAGTCACGAAGTTAACAGTTCAGCTTAACCACAAAAATACAGAGATGCAGATGATGACATTAAGGTCACCTGACATGCAGGGCGCCAGCCAGATGCTGTACATCCCGGTCAATAGGAAGCCTAGTGCCACAGGACAGCTAAGCACAAAGGGAAAGACGATCATGACACTTAGGGGGCTGGAGCGATCCTGGGGCGATCCGTGCAGTCTGGAGGATGAAGAAGGTGAGCAGGGTCAGCCGATAACATCAAGGGGTTAACCGAACTTAAAGTGCTGGGCTGAATACAAAGAAGGGAATGACAACGCGTACGTGGAGAGCGAGCTGCCGCATATGGAGGTGAATGCTCCGACAATCTCTTTCCACAAATGCAGTGAACAAATACTCCTGAAGCTAACGAGGAAAGAGATTGTTGGTGCGAGAAAGCATGGGCTGAACTTGATTGGGCCTGGTGTGTGAGAGAGCGTTCATGAGTATATGAATGGGAATGAATGGAGCGTGTGCATGTGTGTGTGTGTGTAAGTGTGTATATGTGTGAACACCCGTGACAGTACAGCTGATGGTGCTTGACAGAAGGAGGGGGTGTGCCCAAGCTGTCAGGGAGCGGAGGCCCAATAGCTCCCTGAAGCGCCAGGTGGAAAGTAGGGCAAAACGTAATAAGTCAGAACTGGGTTTGGAACAGCCAAACCCAGATTCATGACATGGACAACACAAGAACTTTATTCTTTCTCCAACATAAATTACAGCAAAAAACATCCCGGGTCTCTGTGCATTCCTTTTATATCTTTAATACCATGCATCGAGACCCGGAACTTCCGACCATCATCTATTGTGTTTAGAACAAAGCCTGTGTGGCACATTAACATGACACAACGTCAGCACTGCTCTCACACCCTTCTTCTTCCAGCGGCACCAGCATTTATTCCTCTCCCCGGGGGGCGCATAGTCCTTACTGTCCCATCTGATACCCCCCTGTGACACCTCCTCTTTCAGTCCGTTGTTCCCCCCTTCCCCATTTGCCTTCTTGTCTGGGTGGAGAGGTCCCACACCATGCCCCCACACAGCCCCCCCGAACACCCAGAAAGGGCACTAACCCCCCGTCCTTTGGGCTTGAGCCGGCACCCATAGCAGCTGCAGCGGGGGGTCGCCGATCCCGTCGAACCGCCCTGCTAGCGGGGTGTACAGGAGGGCACGTCAGTCTGTGGGGGGAAACGGGGAGGGGGAGAAAACACATTAGCTTCGCGAGCGCAGGTCCTTGCCAAGGGAATACCAACTTGCAGAGCCACCAACAATGGACGTCTGCGCCAGGGAGCTTGGGCCAACATCACCTGCTCGTCTGCCAACACAAAAGCGGGCTTCAGCCTGTCAATGCAGATGGTCTCCCTACATCCCCCCAAGTCTAACACAAAATGCTTTGCCCCAGGTTCAAGCACCCTGAACGCTCCGTCGGAGGGTGGGCACAGAGGGGTCTGGTGCACATCGTGCCAGACAAAAACAAACCTGGCGTTCTGCAAGCTTTTTGCGATGAAGGTACGGGGAAAACAATGGTGGGCCGGGCCCAGTACACTCAAAACCTCCGTACTGTGCAAAAATTGCGTGGGCAGATCAGCCTTGGGTGTGGGGTTTTCCGATAAAAACTCTCCGGGGATCTGCAGCAGCTGAGAAAAAACAAGTTCTGCCGGGGAGGCTGCCAAATCCTGCTTAGGTGCGGAACGCAACCCCAAAAGAACCCAGGGCAGGGGGTTGACCCAATTTGCATCTGTAAGCGAAGCTCTGAGCACTGCTTTAAGCGACCTATGAAAACACTTGCATAACTCATTAGCCTGGGGGTTGTACACAGTAGTGCGGTGAATTTTGACCCCCATTTTGACCCCCAGGCTCTGGGCCATCGCAGACCAGAGTTCTGAAACTAATTGTGGACCCCTGTCGGAAGTGGTGTCCAACAGGGATCCGAACCGTGCAACCCAAGCCGACAAAAAAGCACAAGCCACTTCTGCGGATGTGGTAGAAGCCAGTGGGACCACTTCAGGCCAGTGCGTGGTGCGGTCCACGATCGTAAAGAGGTGCGTGAAACCTTGCGACGGCAGGAGGGGTCCCACCAAATCTACGTGGATGTGGATGAACCTCCTGGCTGGGATTTGGAACGGCTAGAGGGGAGCTCTGGTGTGCTTGTGCACTTTGGCCCACTGGCACGCGATGCAAGCTGCAGCCCATTCTTTCATGTCCTTGCGCAAGTGTGGCCAGACGAATTTTGCCTCCACTAGGTTCACTGAAGCATGCACTCCCGGGTGTGAAAGGGAGTGGACCGACTCAAAAACTCAACGGTGCCAAGAGCTCAGAACCATGGGGCGCGGGTGGCCAGTGGAGATGTCGCAGAGCAAGGGAGGGCACCCTTCTTGCACCACCCTGTTCTCCAGCCTTAACCCAGTAGGCGCAGACTGGAGCACGCGAATATCCACGTTCCCGGCTTGCTCCGCGGCCATCGCAGGGAAATCTATTCCCATGTAGACCGGGGAGATTAACGCACGCGACAGGCAATCAGCCACGACGTTGAGCTTACCGGTGACGTGTTGAATGTCGGTAGTAAACTCTGAAATTGTGGCCAAATGCCGTTGTTGTCGGTCCGACCACGGCTCCGAGACCTTGGACGTCACGTATGTCAGTGACTTATGGTCCACGAACACGGTGAACTCGCGCCCCTCTAGCCAAAACTAGAAATGGCACATCGCAAGGTGGAGAGCCAGCAATTCTCTATCGAACATGCTGTATTAGCGTTTGTTGTCGCGCAAAGTTCGGCTGAAAAATGCAAGCCGCTGCCACAAACCTGAGACATACTGCTCCACCACTGCCCCATGGCAACATCAGACACATCCGTAGTGAGCGCTATTTGTGCAGATGGATCCGGGTGGGCAAGCAACGCGGCATCCACCAGCACTGTTTTGGTGTTTGTAAAAGCCTCGCTCGGGAGTCTAGTCGATGGTTTCCGCAGACTTCTTTTTTTTAAGCACAGCATGCAACGGCTGCATCAGCTGAGCTGCCCGGGGAAGGAAATGGTTATAAAAATTAACCATTCCCAAAAACTCCTGCAGTGCTCTCACGGTCTGCGGACGCGGAAAGTCCGACAGCGTGCATCTTATCCAGTAACGGAATCGCACCCTCCGGCGAAATGCGGTGGCCCAAAAAATCAATCACTGGCACACCGAACTGGCACTTCACCGGGTTAACTCTCAGCCCATGTGCTTCCAACCTCTGGAAAACCGTCTTGAGATGGGCGATGTGCTCCTCCTCGGACACGCTAGCTACCAGAATGTAGTCTAAGTAGACAAAAACGAAGGACAAGTCATGAAGCACTGCGTCCATCATCCTCTGGAAAGTCTGCGCCACACCTTTTAATCCGAACAGCATGCGTAAGAACTCAAAAAGGCCGAAAGGAGTTATTACTGCTGTTTTTGGAACATCTTCCGCATGCACTGGGACCTGGTGGTAACCACAGACCAGACCCACTTTGGTAAAAAACACGTGCCCCAGCCAGGTGCAAGGAAAAATCCTGAATGTGCTGAATAGGATAGTGATCATGTTCCGTGGTATTGTTCAAGTGCCGGAAATCACCGCACAGTCGCTACAACCCCTCAGCTTTAGGCACCATGTGTAGCGGGGATGCCCACGGGCTGTTGGAGTACCTGACGATGCCCAACTGCTCTAAGTTGGCAAACTCCTCACACGCGCTGGCCTGTTTAGCTGCGCCCAGGTGCCGAGGTCGCGCAAACACCAGCAGCCCTTTTGTAGTTATGAAATGTTCAACCCCGTGTTTCGTTCTCGTGGCTGAAAAAGTCGGGACTGTGAGTGCTGGGAACTGTGTGAGTAAATGTTGGTACTTACCCCCTGGAGCTATAATGTTAGCCAGTGGTGTCGACCCAGCTCCCTGAGCTGTACAGGGCAGTGAGGTGAAAGAGATTGCATCCACTAACTGCCTACTAGCAACATCAACTAACAACCCATAAGCACATAAAAAATCTGCCCCTAAAATAGGGGCGGAACATGCAGCTACCACAAAATTCCACTGAAAGTTGCATCCATGTAAGCATATTGTCAGTGTCCGCTCACCAAACGTCCTGATGATGGATCCGTTGGTGGCCGTGAGCTCGGGACCACTGCCTCTGTCTGCATTTACTGGTAGGATGAGGCTCTTCTATGACACATTTATGAACATTGTAACCACTCTTTATGAAAAAAATTGTCCATTAGTCAAGAAAAAGCTTAAACAGAAATTTGTCTACAAGCCATGGTTAACCAAAGGATTACAAAAGGCGTATAAAAAGAAATATTCATTATATAAAGCTTTTCTAAAGAAAAGGACAAAAGAAGCAGAGCAGTGGTATAAAGCATACAAAAATAAGTTAACATACATAATGAGATGTAGTAAAAGAGACTATTACAGTAAAGAACTGGAGAAAAACAGAGACAATATTAAAAATACATGGACAATACTTAACAATATTCTTGGAAATAAAAACAGAAATGCCTCGCCGTCACAGGCCCGTGGCTCTGAGAGAGATCCGTCACTACCAGAAATCCACGGAGCTGCTCATCCGTAAGCTGCCCGTCCAGCGCCTGGTGAGGGAGATCGCTCAGGACTTCAAGACCGTCCTGCGTTTCCTGAGCTTCGCCGTCATGGCTCTGCAGGAGACCAGCGAGGCCCACCTGGTGGTCTCTTCTTCGCTAAGGGGGTCACCATCATGCCCAAAGACTTCCAGCTGGCCCGCCGCATCTGCGGAGAGAGAGCTTAGACTTTCTGCTGCACATTCACCAACCAACCATAATGCTCTGCACTGTGTGTCTATATATATACATTTATAGTAATATGGACATATGTTTACTAGATGTTGTTTTTTCTTGCCTTCTGATTGTTGCTCTGAGTGTTGCTATCCCTGTGCTGTTGCAATCCTGGAATTTCCCCATTGTGGGACTAATAAAGGCTTATCTTATCTTATCTTATCTTAAATACAAGCTTCCCAACTAATCTTTCAAAAAAAAAAAAATAAAACGACTCAGAGTATGAACGCAGTCTCACCTGCAGATGAATTTAATAACTTTTTTGTTAACATTGGTCCTAATTTGGCTCGAAAATTACCCATTACGGCACCTACAGGTGATACAATAAGCAAAAACACTGCTATAAAAGACTCCATTTTCATAAAGAACACAGACGAGAGAGAGGTTATTGAAATTGTTAAATTGTTTAAAAGTAAAACATCTACGGCTTGTGATGGTATTGACATGCTCTTAGTCAAAACTATCATTGAATGCTTAGTGAAGCCACTGACGTATATCTGTAACCTGTCTCTCTAAACAGGTATATTTCCCAATGCAATGAAAATAGCTAAAGTAATTCCGATATACAAGACGGGTGACAGAGGGGAATTTTCAAACTATAGACCAATTTCACTATTGCCGCAATTTTCCAAGATACTTGAAAAAGTATTCTGAGAGAACTGACAACTTCATAATGAAGAATAATTTGTTGTGTGAGCAGCAATATGGGTTCAGACACAAGAGGATAACTGCATTTGCTCTAATGGAATTTATAGAAAAAATATCAACTGCTGCTGAAAATCAAGAGTATTCAGTTGGGGTATTCCTGGATCTTAAAAAAGCATTTGATACAGTGGATCATAATTTATTATTAAAGAAACTACAAAATTGTGGTGTAGCACTGTCCTGGTTATGTAGTTACTTAAATAATAGGGACTCCGGAGCGAGAGGCTTGAGTTCGAATCTCCTGGTGGGACGTCGCCATGTCGAGCAGCACGTTACACTGGTGTCAGAAGTGGGATCTCCTGTCCAAAGCAGTAATGGGGCGCTGACATCGGGACGATGTCGAGAACCAGAGGGGAGTAGTGTAGCGAACTCAATATGAGCACCCTACTTGGCTTGCCAAGTGGGTTGACCCTATTGGCGACACAGGTAGGGTGCGGGACTCCGGAGCGAGAGGTGTGAGTTCGAATCTCCCGGTGGGACGTCGCCATGTCGAGCAGCACGTTACACTGGTCCCTATAGCTTTGTCCCTGCTGCTGTCAAAGAGTTGAACAAGCTATAAAAATTATATTGTACATATTTTATATTTACCTATTTTGTAAGATGTGTGCCTGTGTTTGTGTCTATGTTGAATGTAATTAGTGGCTTGTAAATATGGATGTCACCAACTGCAAAACAAATCTACCTACGGGTACAAATAAAGTAACCTGAACCTGAACCTGAACCTAGATATCAGTATGTATGTGTTGGTAACAAAAACTCACAGTTACTGAAGGTTACTTGTGGAGTCCCACAGGGTTCAGTTTTGGGGCCACTGTTATTCAATATGTATACAAATGATATATGTAAAGTTTTGGAAAAAGGGATTTAATATTGTTTGCTGATGACACTAATTTATTATGCAATGGAAGCAATTTGGAACAACTTTTGGATACACTCGGAAAGGAATTAGGAAAGCTTAAACTGTAGTTTGATTCAAACAAATTAACACTCAATTTAAGTAAGACAAAATTTATAGTTTTTAACAACCATCACAACAACTTAGTATCTAAACTCAGTGTAAATGGTGTAGAGATTGAAAGGGTATCCGAAACTAAATTTCTTGGAGTAATAATTGATAATAAACTGTGTTGGAAGTCACATTAATCATATTAAAGGTAAAATATCTAAATCAATCGCAATACTACACAGAGTGAAATATTTGCTGAATCAACCCACATTATATACTTTGTGTGGCCGTCACACATTGTGGGCTCACGCTGCCACAGAGACAGGACTGAATGTGTATTGTGGGGTGTCACGTCTGCAAGGACTAAGGACTCGAATCTACAGGAGGTAACAAGGAAGTGTGAGATTTGTCTCTTTGTCCCACAGAAGACGCCCCGGAGGGTATTCCAGTTCATCAGGATATGAGAGACAATGGTGAAGCTTCAAGGGGATGCTTTGTAACTGTATGTTGACTGAAGACACCATGTGACTTGAATTCTGATGCTGGGAATGTATAAAAGGGTGTTGAAATATGATTCTTTCTCTTTCCTGCTTTGAGAATGCTAGAAGCTGCGTTCTGTCAAATAAAGCTGGTTTTATGACTGAAACTCAGCCTCGTTATTTGAGCATGCTTCTACACTGGTGACCTACGACGGAAAATGAGCAGACAGAATTCTCCCGAGCGGGGCTCGGTGGAAGCCAGCCTGATGGCCGCCTCCACGATCCGGCTGCCCGATTTCTGGCAGCACAGCCCGCGCTCATGGTTTAGCGCAATCGAGGCGCAGTTCAACCTCCGGAGAATCTTCGACGACGACACAAGATTCTACCACGTGGTAGCGAAGCTGGACAGCGACACGGTCCAGAGAGTGGAAGATCTGGTTAATCATCCACCAGACAGCGACAAGTACAGCGCATTGAAGGACGCGCTGATCAGCCATTTCACCCCCTCAGTCCAACAACGAGCAGAGGGGCTCCTGGCACTGTCGGAGGCAGAAAACGATAGACCTGTGGACCTGATGGTGAAGATGCTGCAGCTCAAAGCCTCTGAAGATGGCGAATTCATTTTCGCCCACCTTTTCCTCCGAACCCTACCACCAGCAGTGAGAGTGGCCCTGGCAGAGCCACCCCGATTGGCCAAGCGAGACTACCGTGGGTTGAGCAAGGAGGCGCAGAAGTTGGTCGACGCCCACAAGCGGAGCGCGGTTTCGGCCGCGGCGGCCACTCCGGGAACGGCGTCCGGAGACAGCGCGGGTCCAGCGGCCGCGGCGCCTGATGCACCAACAACGGCGGCGACAGGAGCCAGACGACGCGGAGCGGAGGACGGCTCGTGCTTCTACCACCGCCGTTTTGCAGAGAGAGCGCACAGGTGCATCCCACCGTGCAATTTAGCAGCTGCGACCCTCGGCAACGAGAACAGGCTGCTTTACCTGACGGATGCATGCTCGGGGAAACAGTTCCTCGTGGACACGGGCTCTCAGCTGAGCTTCGTCACACCCACCTACGCGGAACGGCTGTCGCCTTCTAAAGCCCCCTGGGTGTCAGTGTCAGCAGCGAACGGCTCTACGATTAAAACGTTTGGTGAGAGGACCATGCTTCTGTCCTTACAGGGCCGTTCATTTGAGTGGACATTTATTGTAGCAGCAGTCAGTTTCAACATGTTAGGGGCTGATTTTTTGTGCTCACATGGATTATTGGTTGACCTTGCTAATAGACGTCTGATTAATGCACTGTCCTTTCATTCTATTCCCTGCACAGCTCGGGTGGCCCCGCCAACTGCACATGCCAGCGTCTCAGCTGCGGGTGGTAAGTTTCACACTCTGCTTGCTCAGTTTCCAGCACTTACAGTCCCCACGTTTTCAGCAACGGTGGCCAAACATGGGGTAGAACATTTCATAACAACCACAGGCCCTCCCGTGTTTGCAAAGGCTCGGCGCTTGGACCCAGCTAAACTGGCCATCGCGCGTGAGGAGTTCACTAATCTGGAAAAACTAGGCATTGTTAGACGCTCCAAGAGCGCTTGGGCTTCGCCATTACACATGGTCCCAAAGGCTGACGGCTCGTGGCGACCTTGCGGCGATTTCCGCAGGTTGAACAACGTTTCAGCTCACGACCGCTACCCGATTCCGCACATCCAGGATTTTTCTGTTCATTTGGCGGGGGCGCGCATTTTTTCTAAAATAGACTTGGTGCGCGGCTATCACCAGGTTCCAGTGCGCGCGCAGGATGTACCCAAAACAGCGGTCATAACGCCTTTTGGCCTTTTTGAGTTCTTGCGCATACCTTTTGGCCTCAAGGGGGCCGCGCAGACTTTCCAACGCATGATGGATGCAGTTTTACGTGACCTGCCTTTCGTGTTCGTTTATTTGGACGATATTTTGGTAGCCAGCACGTCCGAAGGCGAACATGAAAAACACCTCACAGCAGTTTTCCAGAGGTTGGCAGAGCACGGGTTGATAGTTAACCCAGCGAAGTGCCAGTTTGGGGTGGCGCAGATTGATTTTTTGGGACATCGCGTTTCGGCAGAGGGAGCAGTTCCCCTTCCAAATAAAGTGCGTGCCATAACGGATTTTCCGCAACCTCAAACGGTCAAGGCGCTTCAGGAGTTTCTAGGGATGGTTAATTTTTACAACCGTTTCCTCCCAAGCGCAGCACGACTCATGCAGCCATTGTACACCGCGTTAAAAAAACAAAAGCCCGCAAATAAAGTTGAATGGTCTCCGGAGCGGGAGCGCGCTTTTGCCCAGGTCAAATCAGCCCTGGCAAACGCAGTTTTGTTAGCGCACCCAGTTCCAACGGCCCGCATGGCGCTCACCACTGACGCTTCCAATGTAGCGGTGGGGGCGGTAGTTGAACAGTTTGTGGCAGGTACCTGGCAACCCCTCGCGTTTTTCAGCAGGACCTTGCGCGATAGTGAACGGAAATACAGCGCGTTTGACAGGGAGCTTTTGGCCCTACACTTGGCCATCCGTCATTTTCAGTTCTGGTTAGAGGGGCGACGTTTCACCGCTTTTGTGGATCATAAACCGCTAGCGTTTGCGATGGCCAAAATTTCAGAACCCTGGTCAGGCCGGCAACAAAGGCAACTAGCCGCAATATCGGAGTTTACTACTGATATTCAGCATGTCGCGGGTAAACACAATGTTGTAGCAGACTGCCTCTCGCGTGCAGTAGCACCGCCAAGCCCCATAGGGGCAGACTCTGTAGCCATGGCCGCGGGCCCGGGCAGCGACGCGGGAGCGCGCGCAGCCCCGGTCTGTGTTGGGTTAGATTATGCAGCCATGGCTGCGGAGCAGGTTAACGACGCGGACGTGCGCGCGCTCCAGTCTGGACCAACAGGGTTAAGGCTGGAGCACAGGGTGCAACAAAACGGTATGCCCCCGCTAATCTGCGATGTCTCCACGGGACGGCCCCGCCCTGTGGTGCCAACCGCGTGGCGTCGCCGTGTTTTTGACTTGGTCCACTCTCTCGCGCACCCGGGGGTGCGCGCATCGATCAAATTGGTGGGGGAGAAATTTGTTTGGCCCGGGTTGCGCAAACAGGTCAAGGAATGGGCAGCAGCCTGCGTAGCGTGTCAGCGAGCTAAAATACACAGACACACTAAGGCCCCGTTAGAACCTTTCCACATCCCCGCTAAGCGTTTTGATCATGTGCATATTGACCTGGTCGGCCCGCTTCCGTTATCACACGGGCACACACACCTTTTGACGATGGTAGACCGCACCACGCGCTGGCCAGAGGCGGTTCCTCTGACATCAACCACAGCGGAAGAAGTTGCGCGAGCATTTTTAGCAGCATGGGTTGCGCGTTTTGGTGTACCGTCGGACATAACGTCCGGCAGGGGTCCCCAATTTATTTCCGAGCTGTGGTCATCGACGGCCCGCAGCTTGGGGGTGAAGATTCATCGCACCACCACGTATAACCCCCAGGCTAATGGTTTATGCGAACGCTTTCACAGGTCATTGAAAGCAGCCCTCAGAGCGTCGCTAACGGATACAAATTGGGTAGACAAACTTCCATGGGTTTTATTAGGGTTGCGTTCTGCACCTAAGGAAGATTTGCACGCTTCCCCGGCTGAATTAGTTTTCGCTCAACCGCTTCGTTTGCCCGGGGAATTTCTTCCTGATAATCCCGCACCTAGTGGCCCCCCCGCTCAGCCGTGGCAGAGCGGCTCAGGAGCAAACACGCTTCCTGGCCCAGTCCATCACAGTTTCCCACACGTTTTTGTGCCCAAGGCTTTAAAAAATGCAGAGTTTGTTTTTGTTAAACATGACGCCCAGCATCCAAGTTTGCGGCCGTTTTACGACGGACCGTTTCGAGTGCTGGAGACCGGGCAGAAGCATTTTCTGCTAGATTTAGGGGGCAGACGGGAGCTGATTTGCATTAACAGACTCAAACCCGCTTTTGTTCTGGCTGACGAGGAGGTGCAGCTCGCGAGGCCCCCCCGCCGGGGCAGGCCGCCGAGGAGACATTCTCCAAAGTCTTCACAGAGAGGTGCTAACGGCTTTAATCCACAGGTGCAGAGAGACGTTGCAGGTGCAGCCAAGCCAAGTTGCAGCAGATTCGGCAGAAGATTAAAACCTAGGCAGTTGGTGGATTGATTAGCCATGTATGGAGTGCTTTGTGTTTTTCTTTTTGTATGCCATTTAGATTTTGCCTTACTAGACGTGTGGGGGGGGTAGTGTGGCCGTCACACATTGTGGGCTCACGCTGCCACAGAGACAGGATTGAATGTGTATTGTGGGGTGTCACGTCTGCAAGGACTAAGGACTCGAATCTACAGGAGGTAACAAGGAAGTGTGAGATTTGTCTCTTTGTCCCACAGAAGACGCCCCGGAGGGTATTCCAGTTCATCAGGATATGAGAGACAATGGTGAAGCTTCAAGGGGATGCTTTGTAACTGTATGTTGACTGAAGACACCATGTGACTTGAATTCTGATGCTGGGAATGTATAAAAGGGTGTTGAAATATGATTCTTTCTCTTTCCTGCTTTGAGAATGCTAGAAGCTGCGTTCTGTCAAATAAAGCTGGTTTTATGACTGAAACTCAGCCTCGTTATTTGAGCATGCTTCTACACTTGTATCATTCATTAATACTCCCATACATGACAATTTGTACTGAAGTATGGGGAAATACATATAAAACAAGCATACTGTATATCCAATCTTTATGCTTCAGAAGAGAGCTATTAGAATAATTAAAAAAAAGCTGCTTACAGGGAACCAACAGACCCACTTTTTCTTAAATTAAAAGCTCTCAAGTTGAAAGATCTGGTTGACTTTAAAACTGCAGTAATAATGTTTAAAGTGAAGAATCTATCACTGCCCGCAAATATCCAAAAGTTTTTCCAAATAAGGGAGAAACAATATCATTTCAGAGGAACATGTATATTTCAAAAACCTTCAGTGAGAACTACCACCAAGCAACACTGTGTCTCAGTGCAAGGAGTCAGATTGTGGAACGCTTTTGGACCTGAATTGAAATCATGTACAACGCTTGGACAATTTAAACAAAAACTAAAGGAAGAAATACTCCAAACATATTTACAAGATGAGATGTAAAATCACATAAGGATTGTCATATCCAGTCTGTGTTGTGTTGTTGCTTAGTTTTTTGTCACGTTTTGTCTTAGCTTTGTTCTGAATTGTAATCGCTCTTGTTTTGTTTTTCTTTTGAATTCTTGGATGGAATATGGGTGGGCAATATAAGCTGCGGCTTCAGCCATCACCCATTTCGGATAACTTATGTTGAACTGTATGATCAGAGGAGTTATTGTTTAATTTGACCTTGTAAGATGTTTTTTTTTCCCTTTTGTTGTATTATTCTTTTCCTATCTTTTAATCTTTACTTTTAATCTATCCGAAATAAAGATTCATTCATTCTGGGAGCCGGAGTCCACCAGAAACCGTCTCCCCAAACGTGTGTCCGTGACATAAAGCAGCTTCTTTCTGTCGCCAGCGGTCACAGCTGCTACTGTCTGCTGGCCATACCGTTTCCCGACTTCTTGAATTGGCATGGCAGTTGGTATCACTGGGCGTTCGAACCGAAGCGGCGATGATAGAAACAGATTGCCCTGTTCCTGCATCTACTGGCATCTGCTCCGGCTACCACCAACGGCTCCTCGACCTCGCTGGTGTCCCTCCTGGCCACCAGTGCTGCTGCATTCACGCTGAGAGTTCTGGTCGCTAAAATGATGTGATCCGCTTCCCGTACCAGTGCGCAGTAGTCTTTGGTCACCAGCAACGGGGAGTTGGCCAGGATTGCCGTTGCTGCAGTTGGTAGGTTCCTGAGGAACAGGTGGGCAAACAAGAAAGACTCGTCATTCCTACCCATCAGCACCAACATGCTCTCCATGAGTTCCACGGCTGATCTGTCCCCCAACTCCGAACATGTTAGGAGCCTCTCTGCCCTCTCACTGTCAGAAAGGGTGTAGTGCTGGAGAAGCATCCTCTTGAGCGCCTTGTATTTCCCCCGGGCCGGTGGCTCCTGGAGCAGGCTCGTCACCTGTTGTGTGGCACGCGCGTCCAGGGCAGCGACCATGTAGTAGTATTTTGTGTCATCTGTTGTTATCCCATGGAGTGCGAACTGGGCTTCTATGTGCAGAAACCACGTGGTCGGGTCGTGAAGCCAGAAATCTGGAAGCTTGACTGAAACAGCCCACGCCGCGCCGGTGCTCTCCCTCCACGTAGTCTCCGGGGTGGTGCTCGTCTCGCTCTCCATGACATGTCTTGGGGTCACCAATGTGGAGAAAGGACACAGGCGAGGCAATGAGCTGGACTACACAAGAACTTTATTCTTTCTCCAACATAAATTACAGCAAAAAACATCCAGGGTCTCTGTGCATTCCTCTTTTATATTGTAACGTCAGGGCTGTGATAAGGGGCAGGAGTCTTCTGGCATCCTTGCGCAGGGGAGGATTCAAATACTGTATCTGTGTGTTCTAAGCGTTATTCGTGTGTGCCATTATTAACTGTGTAATAAGACCGGTTGTGACAGCGTTGTTTCCCTATATGTGCCAAATCATGTGTCTGTGCCACCATGAGCGAAACAAAGGCCTGTGTAAATGACCTCCCCTCCGTTCTGTGTTGTGAGTGTGTGTATAAATAAAGCCTGTTTCGTCAAAGTCATCTCTCCTTATTGTGTGAACCCTTGCAACGTTACACTAGTGTCAGAAGTGGGATCACGGAGAAGATGAAAGCCAGAATTAGGACGGAGATTCGGCAACTCAAGCGGCTCATTGCTCAGTCGGAGATAGACAACAGAGCCGACACACTGACCCCTGGAGCTGCTTGCCAGGATGAATGAAGCAGCGGACCTGACAGGGCCAGCATATCCTGCCTTCTGCCTATCTCAAGGCAGAGCGGGCCAAGCAGAGCAAACAGGCCCAGCTTCCCACCCTTTTCAGGGCAGGACGGGCCGGCGATTCCACTGCAACCAGGGGTGGCAATCAACCAAGAGGCGACCATTCCCACCAATCCGCCAACGGGCCAAACTCCCCCGCTTTGGTGGTGAAACCCTGCTGGATGACTATCTGGTCCAGGTCAAGCTGGCTGCTGCGCTGAACGGCTGGACACCCGAAGAGACCGCTGTGCAGGTTGCGCTGGCCCTGAAGGGCAGGGGTCTCCGCACGCTGTCTGACCTCCGGCCTGAGGAACGTCACAGCTGGCCACCGCTACAAGGAGCACTCCGGAGGCGGTTTGGGAGAGCAGCCAACGCTGAGCACACCCAGGAACAGCTGGCCAACCACCGGCGAGGCAGCCGAGAGAGCCTGGGAGCCTACACAGCAGACATACGGCTGCTGACATGACGTGGCTACCCAGATTTTGAGTCGGGGGCGATGGAGAAGCTTGCCCTCCAGCACTTCATCCGGGGGCTCTGCCTGGCCTGGCTCCAGGACCACATCTGGATTCACGCCGGGAGCGGTTGGGAGTTGAAAGCGAGGAGGAGGAGGAACTGCACTAGACCACAGCGGAGTGGCCAGTGAGAAGACGACAATGGTGGCGTGAGGAAGGGTGCTTCCTCTGTGGGGAGCCAGGACACATTGCACGGTACTGCCCGGCACCCACCCTGTGACAAACCGCCCCCTTGCCGACTTTAAATTAGAGCGAGGTGGTATGAATGGGGACCTGCCACCTCCCGCAGACATTTTTCTCAATGAACGGTCACCATGTTTGGGCTGAATTGGACACTCGCTAGGGATGTACCTACAGTGCAACTTGGACAGCACGCTGATCCGGGCCTTGATCAGCACCGGTTCTACCATCTCCCTGGTCAGACTTGGAGTGCTGCCTGGTGTGGACGAGGCAGAACCACAGGGGTGGGAACCCAGTGGGCGCTGCATCACCAACAGAGACAGCAAGGGAAGGGGGTGGGGTGACAGCGGAGTGAGTCAATGTGTCAGCAGAAATACAACAGGCAGTCGAGGAATTGTTCCAGCAGAGCTGCAGCAGAGTAGAATCGGGACAGAGACGCCAGCTGCGGGAGCTGTTGGACTACTACACTGATGCCTTCGCTGCCAAGGATGAGGAGTGCACCCAAACCAGCTTGGTGCAGCACCAGATCAACACCGGTGAGACCAGGCTGATCCGGCTCCACCCCCGCCATCTGCCTTTTTCAAGGCGGGTGGCGGCAGACCAAAAAAGTACGGGAAATGCTGGAGACGGATGTTATTGAGCCCTCCAGCAGCCCCTGGGCGGCGCTGGTGGTTCTGGTTAAGAAGAAGGACGATTCGTGATGGTTCTGTGTGGATTACTGGCACCTGAATGACGTCACCCGCAAGGATTCCTACCCTCTGCCCCGCATCGATGACGCCCTGAATTACATCACTGACTCCAGCTGATTCAGCTCGCTGGACCTCCGCAGCCGCTATTGGCAGGTAGAGCTGTCACCGGAGGCCTGCCAGAAAACAGTCTTCTCCATCGGGCAGGGACTGTGGCAGTTCAAGGTGATGCCATTTGGACTTTGCAATGCCCCGGCCACCTTTGAACATCTGTTGGAGCGAGTGTTGGCTCACATGTCCCGGAGCCACTGCATTGTTTACCTGGATGACCTGCTGGTTCACACAGCTGACTTTGATGGCGCCCTGTCCAACCTCCAGGAAGTAATAGATGCCATCCGACAGGCCGGGCTGTGGCTGCACCCTCGGAAATGCCACTTATTTTGGCGAGAAACCACCTTCCTGATCCACGTCGTCAGGGTAGCGGGAGTTGCCACCTATCTGGAGAACATGGCAGCGGTGAAAAACTGGCCGGTGCCGTGGGACGTGGGAGAGCTAGAGTTTTCTCAGACTGGCCTCCTATTATAGGAGGTTTGTGAAGGATTTTGCTATCATCGCCAGCCCGCTGCATCAGCTGACACAGAAGGGCCACACGTTTGAGTGGAGTGAGAACTGTGCTGCTGCTTTTTCCCGGATTCGCTCGGTGCTCATCAGAGCCCCCATCCTGCAGTATCCTGACCTGAGCCACCCTTTCATCGTGGCCACGGATACCAGCAACCAGGGCATCGGGGCGGTGTTTTCCCAGGAGGGAGAACACGGAGAGCAGGCAGCTGCTTTTTTCAGCCGCACTCTCAGCAGAGCCGAAAGGAATTATTATGTTTCTCGCCGAGAGCTGTTGGCTGTCATCCAGGGGCTTTGTCATTTTCGCCCATACGTGTACGGGGGGAGGTTTCAGCTCAGGACTGATCATGCTTCCCTGAACTGGCTACTGAATTTTAAAGAGCCGGATGGACAGTTGGCGAGATGGCTGGAGGCACTGCAGGATTATGATTTTCAGATTGTGCATCGGGCAGGCTGCCTCCATGCCAATGCTGATGTGCTGTCTCGGTGTCCCTGTGCTGCGGAGGACTGTCGGCACTGCCAGCGGGCAGAGGACCGAGACCAAGCCATCCCATGGGCTGCTGCTCTCCGGACCGCTGTGAGCAGGAATAACACAGCGCCACACAGCTCCTCCTCGGATAATCAGTCAGCTCTCCCCAGCGATGATGTCACAGAGGCCCTCGGCGCGCAGCAGCTGCAGAGCGAGCAGCATAGAGATTCGGTCATCTCCTGGGTTTGGCAGTGGTTGGACGTGGACCAGCAGCCCGCCTGGGAGGCTGTGTCCATGCTGGACCCAGAGACCAAGGCCCTACATTCCCAGTTGGCCAATCTCCACTGTCACGAGGGTGTTGCATATTGGCAGTGGCAGACTCCAGCTGGGCAGCGTCACGTCTGGCAGCTGCTGGTTCCCCAGCGGCTCCGTCCCAATGTGCTCCAGTTGGTTCATAGGGTGGTGGGGGCAGGCTACTTTGGGGTGATGAAGACTCTGTAGCGTCTTTGGGCCCGGCTCTACTGGCTCAGATGTTGCCAGGACGTAGAGCTCCATGTCCACCCCTGCGATACCTGCATGGCTCAGAAAGGGCCGGCTCAACAATCCCACGCCCCCTTGCAGCAGTACCGGGAGGGAGCACCCATGGAGTAGGTAGGAGTGGACATTCTGAGCCCTTTCCTGACCACAGATCGGGGAAACCGCTACGTGCTGGTTGCAATGGATTATTTCACCAAATGGCCAGAGGTGTATGCGGTCCCTGATCAGAGCGCTGCCACCACAGCATCAAAGCTGATGGACGAGATGTTTTCTTGGTTCGGCGCACTGGAGGAGCTGCACAGCAATCAGGGATGGAACTTCGAGGCAGACGTCTTCAGGGAGGTCTGCAGGCGGCTGGGCATCCGGAAGACCCGGACCACCCCACTGCATCCACAGAGCGACAGCCTGGTCGAACATTTCAGTCGGACCCTAACCACCCAGCTCGCTGTTCTAGTGGACCAGCGACATCGAGACTGGGGCCTGCATCTGCCCTTTGTTCTGTGGGTGTACCGGATGGCAGCTCAGGAATCCACCTGGTGCACCCCTGCAGCGCTGATATTTGGATGCAAGCTGTGCACACCGGTGGATTTGGTGTCCCCCCCCCCCCCCCCATAGCTGGAGGCTGGAGGGCAAACCAGAGTTGGATTATTTGTTTTGCTTGAGAGAATGTCTCCACATGGTGCACGAACTGGCTCGGGAGGCCCTGTCAGCGGCGGGGAGTCGGCAGAAGGGGGCATATGACTCCCGCTGTCAGGGGAGGGACTTTGCACCAGGGGAACGAGTCTGGGTTTTCTGCCTGGAGCGCAAAAAGGGACTGTCGCCAAAACTGGCAAACCTTTGGTCAGGACTGTGCGTGGACCTACAGAGGCTTTCAGATGTAGTGTACAGGGAGAGGCTGCAGAAAAGGAACCGGGACGTGGTGCTTCACCGTGACCATCTCGCCCCA
The DNA here is from genome assembly GCA_020510985.1 of Pholidichthys leucotaenia. Taxonomy (NCBI): domain Eukaryota; kingdom Metazoa; phylum Chordata; class Actinopteri; order Cichliformes; family Pholidichthyidae; genus Pholidichthys; species Pholidichthys leucotaenia. Next base: position 83,916,046 of record CM035847.1, on the reverse strand, counting down.
TATCAGCCATTTGCCCCGTGGGTGGTCGAGCCGGAGGTTTCATCCCGACCAGATACCCTGGCCAAGGTGCGAATGGACAATAGCAGGCTTATGCGTGCTGGTCGCCGACAACGGCGGCCGCCCCGACACCTGGACAGATTTGTGTTAGACTTTTGAGTTGGACTTTATTATTCTGAGGACAGAAACCAGTCCAGGAGGGGACAGTGTAATGTCGGGGCTGTGAAAATGGGGTGGGAGTCTCCCGGCATGCGCTGTGGAGGATTCAATTACTATATCTGTATGTTCTATGCGTTAGTTGTGTGTGCCATTATAACTGTGTAATAAGACCGGTTTTGATAGTGTTGTTTCTCTATATGTGCCAAATCATGTGTCTGTGCCACCATGAGTGAAGCAAGGGCCTGTGTAAATGACCTCCCCTCCGTTCTGTGTTGTGAGTGTGTGTATAAATAAAGCCTGTTTAGTCAAAGTCATCTTTCCTTATTGTGTGAACCCTTGCAACGTCACAATATCTTTAATACCATGCATCGAGACCCGGAACTTCCAACCATCATATATTGTGTTTAGAACAAAGCCTGTGTGGCACATTAACATGACACAACATCAGCTCCGCTCTCACACCCTTCTTCTTCCAGCCATCAACATTTACTCATCTCCCCGGGGGGTGCATAGTCCTTACTGTCCCATCTGATATTCCCCCCCCCCCCCCCCCCCGGTGACATCTCCTCTTTCGGTCCATTGTTCCTCGCTTCCTATTTGCCTTCTTCTCTGGGTGGAGAAGTCCCACACCATGCCTCCACAGTACCCCAGAACAGAACATGTCAGTAGCATACAGATTTCTCCCCTGTTGCTGTCACTGTTCAGAGCTAAAACTCATATCTGCTCAGCGTTGCAGACAGGTTGATACGCCTCTCCTCCTCACTGCAGTTCCTCACATTAGAGAAAATGCAGAAAACCAGGAACCTAATACATGATGACCTCAAAGCCTCAAACCTAATACAAAGCCTCAAACCTGCTTTTTCGCACGGTTTGAGGCAAATACACCTCGCCCGGATCCACAGATGTTATTGAATGCCAGCTCTGATGTGCTTATCCTGCAGGATCATGAGGTGAGACAGACACTGAGAGCAGTTCACCCGAGAAAAGCTACTGGTCCCGATGGAGTGCCAGGAAAGGTGCTCAGAGCATGTGCAGATCAGCTATGCTCTGTTTTGACTGACATTTTTAACTTGTCTCTCAAGGCAGCTTTTGTTCCACGGTGCTTAAAATCTTTTTTTTTTTTTTTTTGTTACTTATTTGTACCCGTAGGTAGACTTGGTTTGCAGTCTGGTGACAAGCCACCGGCTGCTGGTTGCTGCGTGCGCGAGCGCCCTAAACCTACATGTTTTTGGTGTGCGGGAGGAAACCGGAGAAATCCCGGAGTAAACCCACGCAACACGGGGAGAACATGCAAACTCCACACAGCTCACTGTTGGTCGGGGGCTGGGATCGAACCCACGATCTCATGATCCCCGCGGTCCCCCGGCCGAGGGTAAAACTGTGCTGCCACAGTGCTAAACCACTGCGCCACCGTGCAGCAATGACTGCAAAATCTGCAGTCATTATTCCTGTACCAAAAAAACATACTACTAGCAGTCTGAATGACTATTGACCAGTAGCATTAACACCCATTGTTATGAAGTGCTCTGAGAAAATGGTATTGAAACATCTTTTGCCTAGTCTCCCCCCAGACTTTGATCGGTACCAGTTTGCCTACAGGTGGGGCAGATCCACTGAAGATGCTATTGCTATAGCTCTCCACTCGGCATTCAGCCATTTAGAAGACAAGGGGGGCTATGTAAGAATGTTGTTTGTTGACTAAAGCTCGGCATTTAATACAATTATTCCCAACATTCTCATCACCAAATTGCTTCAGCTTGGTCTGCCTACTCACACTTGCAGCTGGATTAAGGACTTCCTAACAAACAGAACACAGACTGTTAGACTCGGACCCCATTCCTCCTCTACAGTCATGCTTAACACAGGCTCACCACAGGGCTGTGTGTTGAGCCCCACTTTGTATTCATTGTACACATATGACTGCATACCTGTTCATCTCACAAACATTATCGTGAAGTTTGCAGATGACACAACAGTTGTGGGGCTCATATCAGGAGGAGATGAGTCCGCATACAGAGATGAGGTCCAGAAACTGGTGAGATGGTGCTCAGATAATAATCTGCTATTGAATACAAAAAAACCCAAAAGAACTCATTATTGATTTTAAGAAGCATAGCAGTGAGCCGCCTCCTCTATATATAGACAAGGAGCATGTGGCGAGGGTGGAGGCTGTTAAGTTTCTGGGTGTTCATATTTCTCACAACCTTACCTGGGCAGTTAACACCATAGCTACGATAAAAAAGGCTCAGCAACGTCTACACTTTCTGAGGCTCCTCAAGAAGAATGGCCTGAATGCACAGTTGCTGGTTTTATTTTATCGCTCTGCTATTGAGAGCATTTTGTCATATGGCATCACTGTTTGGTATGAGGGCTGTTCAGCCACAGACCACAAAGCCTTCCAGAGAGTGATTGAGACTGCGCAAAAAATCACTGGCTGTTCTCTCCCTTCTCTGGAAGAGATTTCCAGGTCTCGGTACCTCAACAGAGCTACTGCCATCATTAAAGACTGTGCTCATCCAGGCCATGATTTCTTTCACTTGCTCCCCTCGGGAAAGCGGTACAGATCCCATAAAACCCGGACTACCAGGTTTAATCATAGTTTTTTCCCAGCAGCAGTACGTATTTTGAACGGATTTATGTAACACGCACAGACTGCTGATATTTTTTGTTATTTTAGGTTATTTTGTAGCAATAACCCCATGTGTATAAGCTGGTCTTTTGTATTTATCGCTCAGTATGTTTTCATTATTGCTACGTACATATTGGATTCAACTTTTAGGTTGTGGAAATGTGAAAATGACGAGGCAGAGTTTATCTCACGAGTCAGGTTTATTCACATCTTCCAACATCAGCAAAGCAGAAAGAGGAAAAACACAGACATTCGTCCTTTATATATCCAGGACCTTCAAAGCTCACAGTCACATTGCATTTAATCATAAGTAACAATGCATCTTTCCTTAAATCCTATCACATCTCCTCATAGTCTCTGGCAGACCAGGAAATCCCCCAAGGCCGTCTCTTGCATACCAAAGACTAAATTTCACATCCTCCTGTTATCTCACAGGAGGCCCAGTTCTTTGTTCTCTCTGAGATGTGAAGCTTAAAGTGATACATATGTGCCCCACATGACCCCCCCCCCCAAACATCTAACATGGAACAACAGAATAACAGTCTGCATGTCATGATAAAATCATTACACATTAACCCACATGTTGCTTGGGCATCAGTCTCCTCCCGTATCTGCTGTAAGCGGGCTTCGCCACTTCTGCGGCGCCATCCTGCTGGGGAGCTGCTGTCCGGGGGTGAGAACTGTTTGTCACTCCCTGTGGGTGTTCTGGGGAATGTCCCCGAGGGGGTCTGCCGCGCCGAGGAGCCCTGGCCAACAGCACATCCTCGTCCGCCACCACAAAGGCGGGTTTGAGCCTGTTTATGCCAATCTTTTCTTTCCTGCCCCCCAAATCTAGCAAAAAATGCTTGTCCCCTGTTTCCAGCACTCTAAATGGTCCATCATAAGGTGGTCGCAGCGGTGGGCGATGGGCATCGTGTCTGACAAAAACAAACTCCGCGTTTTTCAAAGCCTTAGGCACAAAAACGCACGGAAAACTGTGGTGAACGGGGCCAGGCAGCGTGCCCGATTCCGTGCCACGCTGCAACCGCTGAGATGGGGAGCTAGCTGGCACAGGATTATCTGGGAGAAACTCCCCGGGCAGCCGAAGTGGCTGCGCAAAAACTAGCTCAGCCGGGGAGGCTTCTAAGTCCTCTTTAGGTGCAGAACGCAACCCCAATAAAACCCACGGTAGCCTGTCCACCCAATTTGCATCCGTCAGCGACGCTCTGAGAGCCGCTTTCAATGACCTATGAAAACGTTCGCATAACCCATTAGCCTGTGGATTGTACGCGGTTGTGCGGTGGATCGTTACCCCCAGGCTGCGGGCCATTGCTGACCAAAGTTCGGAAACAAATTGAGGACCTCTGTCGGACGTAATGTCCGACGGGACTCCAAAGCGCGCTACCCATGCTGTTAAAAACGCGCGCGCCACCTCCTCGGCTGTGGTTGCCGCCAGTGGGACCACTTCCGGCCAGCGCGTGGTGCGGTCCACCATTGTCAGAAGGTGAGTGCATCCCTGTGACGGTGGGAGGGGGCCTACGAGGTCCACGTGAACATGATCGAACCTCTTAGCCGGGATGTGAAACGGCTCCAAGGGAGCTCTCGTGTGTCTGTGTACCTTGGCTCGTTGACAAGCCATGCAGGCTGCTGCCCACTCCTTAACTTGTTTGCGCAGGCTCGGCCATACAAATTTCTCTCCTACCATTTTGACCGACGCGCGCACTCCCGGGTGCGCCAGAGAATGAATCGAGTCAAAAATGCGGCGGCGCCACGGTCGCCCAGTGGAGACGTCGCAGATTAGGGGGGGCATACCGTCTTGCAGCACCCTGTTCTCCAGCCTTAAGCCTGTTGGTTCAGACTGGAGCGCGCGCACGTCCGCGTCGCTAACCTGATCCGCGGCCATGGCTGCATAATCTATCCCTACGCGGACTGGGGCCGCCACGGCACGCGAGAGACAGTCTGCCACTACATTCAGTTTACCCGCCACGTGCTGGATATCGGTAGTAAACTCTGAGATGGCAGCCAGCTGTCTTTGCTGCCGGCCCGACCACGGTTCTGAAACCTTGGCCATCGCGAATGTCAGCGGCTTGTGGTCAACGAACGCAGTGAAACGGCGTCCCTCCAGCCAGAACTGGAAGTGGCGAATGGCCAAGTGGAGCGCTAACAACTCCCTGTCGAATGCGCTGTATTTTCGTTCACTATCGCGCAAAGTCCTGCTGAAAAAGGCGAGCGGTTGCCAAGCCCCAGCTACATGCTGCTCCACGACCGCCCCATGGCCACATCTGACGTGTCAGTAGTGAGCACTATGCGGGCCGTTGGGTCTGGATGTGCTAACAACGCAGCGTTTGCCAGGGCTGTTTTGACCTCCGAGAATGCTCGCTCTCGCTCCGGAGACCATTCGATCTTATTTTTGGGTTTTTGTTTTTTGAGTGCGGCATACAATGGTTGCATGAGCTACGCTGCGCGGGGGAGGAAACGGTTATAAAAATTCACCATTCCCAAAAACTCCTGTAACGCTTTGACCGTTTGTGGCTGGGGAAAATTTGCTACCGCGCGCACTTTGTCAGGCAGCGGAACCGCTCCTTCTGGAGAGACGCGATGCCCCAAAAAATCAATCTGCGTCACCCCGAACTGACACTTCGCTGGGTTGATTATTAAACCGTGCTCTCCCAACCTCCGGAAAACTGCCGTGAGGTGGTTGTCGTGTTCGTCTTCGGACACGCTGGCTACTAAGATGTCGTCCAGGTAGACGAATACGAAGGGGAGATCGCACGACATCGCGTCCATTATGCGTTGGAACGTCTGCGCAGCGCCTTTAAGCCCAAATGGCATGCGCAAAAACTCGAATAGACCGAACGGAGTTATTACCGCTGTTTTGGGTATGTCCTCAGCGCGCACTGGGACTTGGTGGTAACCGCGGACCAAGTCTATCTTAGAAAAAATGCGCGCCCCCGCCAAATGAACGGAAAAATCTTGGATATGCGGGATTGGGTAGCGGTCATGCGCTGTGGCGTTGTTCAACCTGCGGAAATCTCCGCAAGGTCGCCATGAGCCGTCAGCTTTCGGGACCATGTGAAGCGGGGAAGCCCATGGGCTGTTCGAACGCCTGATGATGCCCAACCTTTCCAGGTTGGCGAACTCCTTGTGCGCTATGGCCAGTTTAGCTGAATCCAAGCGCCGAGCTTTTGCAAAAACGGGCGGTCCGGTGGTAGTAATAAAATGTTCCACCTCGTGTTTAGCGACGGCTGCTGAAAATGTGGGAACCGTGAGTGCTGGGAACTGAGTGAGCAGTGTGTGGAACTTACCGCTTGCAGCTGTGACGTTGGCTTGTGCTGTTGGCCGGGTCACTCGGGCTGTACAGGGAATAGAATAAAAAGAAAGTGCATTAACCAGGCGCCTGTTAGCAAGATCGACCAACAAACCATGTGAGCACAGAAAATCAGCCCCCAACATATTGAAATTCACTGCCGCTATGACAAAAGTCCACTCAAATGTACGGCCGTGTAGGGACAGAAGCAGAGTCCTCTCACCAAAGGTCTTAATCTCCGAGCCGTTCGCTGCTGACGCCCCGGGACCTCTGGGAACCGCCAGCCGGTCAGCGGAGGAAGGTGTGATGAAACTCAACTGGGAGCCTGTGTCCACGAGGAATTGCCTCCCCGAGCGCGCATCCTTCAAGTAGAGCAGCTTGTTCTCCTCCCCGAGGGCCGCAGCTGCTACCGACCCCCGGTCTTGGTGTTTCCCGAGCACTTGAACTGGCACGGTGGTATACATTTGCGTGCCTTCTCTGCAAAGCGGTGATGGTAGAAACAGAGGGTGTCTCCTCCGCGATCCTTGGCCCCTGCCGCCGCCGTCGGTGGTTCTGCTACCGCCGTCTCTGGCCTCCCGCCATCTCCAGCCGTTGCGCAGAACTCCGTCGCTGCCGCGGTGGCCGCGCGCTGTTTGCTGGCGTTTTGAATCCGGTGCGCCTCCTGGGCCAGCGCGCGGAAGTCCCGCTGGTCCAACAACGGCGAACTGGCCAGGGTCGCTCTCGTGGCCGACGGTAGGGTCCTGAGGAAAATGTGGGTGAAGAGGAAGTCGTCGCCATCTGAGCCCCTCACCCTCAGCATGTTCTCCATCAGGTCAATGGGCGTGCCATCTCCCAAGTCGTTCAGAGCCAGGAGCCTCTCCGCTCTCTCCTCGACTGAGAGAGTGAAGCGCTGGATAAGTGCAGCCTTCAACCCGCCGTATTTGTCGTTGGCCGGTGGCCGCTCCAATAGGCTCTCCACATGCCGAGCCGTGCGGTTGTCAAGCTTTGCAATCACATGGTAGAACTTCATGTCATCTACTGTTATCCCCCGGAGGGCGAACTGTGCTTCGACCAAGTGGAACCTGGACCGCGGGTTGTCCTGCCAAAAATCTGGTAACTGGACCTTAGCGGCATACACTTGGCAGGGAGCTCCTGACTTGGCTGACCCGGGGGAATTTCTTTCGTCCATGATATGTCTTAGGGTCACCAGTGTGGAAATGTGAAAATGACGAGGCAGAGTTTATCTCACGAGTCAGGTTTATTCACATCTTCCAACATCAGCAAAGCAGAAAGAGGAAAAACAAAGACATTCGTCCTTTATATATCCAGGACCTTCAAAGCTCACAGTCACATTGCATTTAATCACAAGTAACAATGCATCTTTCCTTAAATCCTATCACATCCTCCTCATAGTCTCTGGCAGACCAGGAAATCCCCCAAGGCCGTCTCTTGCATACCAAAGACTAAATTTCACATTCTCCTGTTATCTCACAGGAGGCCCAGTTCTTTGTTCTCTCTGAGATGTGAAGCTTAAAGTGATACATATGTGCCCCACATGTGGGGAGTGTGAAATAACAAGACTGAATCATTTCTCAGTTCAGGTTTTAATGTCGTGTTCACATCCCCAGCTATCTCTCAAGAACAGAAGAGAGAGAGCTGAGTCAAAACCTTCTCTTTTATACAGTCAAGGACAAAGGAAGAATCACATATCACTGTCAAAACCCCCTATTGACAATAACTCTCCCCCCCGCGCCCTTCAGTCCTCCGCCTGGGCTCCAGGAGGTCAGGAAGTCCTTTCAGCTCCTTATCGCCATACCTCCGTCTTCTTGTTGTTATCCACAGGCGGCCCAGACATATTGTCCCCTCTAAGACGTGAGGTCAATCCACACATGCAATCTCAAGCATCCCATAGTGCTTATACATATGTAGGTAAAAATACATGAGCTACACCACAAGGTAATTTTGTTTCAAGCATTATTTATTGTTGTAATTATAAGAATGTTAAATGCATGAGTGAACTGTGAGTGTGATGGTTTGTTTTTAGGGAGCAGCATCTCAATTTCGTTGCATTGTTCATTAACAATGGAATGACAATAAAGGCACTTTGACTTTGACTCCATCCCTATGTGCTATAATAACTATAACAACAACAGTGCAGCTAATGCTGGAACACAGTGAGTAAGGACTCAACAAGCTGCATTAGCACTGCAAACTAAATCTGCTTTGGGAACTTTCAAGTTATTATGAAAATTTATTGGACCTTGTAGGATAGAAGAGGTGTGAAATAGCTCAAAACACAAAATGTTTGGTCAAGGAGATTTTGGTTTGATGTTTCAGCAACAGCTTTTGCTCCTGGTCGACAAGCACACACCACTGCGCTTTTATAGATCTGTGTCTGTATTTTTTAACTTTTTTATTTATTTTATGTCTGTGTTTCTGAACTGCACAGTTGCGTCACTGCGTCAGCGCCCGTGAGTCCGTGCGTCGGGACGGGTGCACGGAACTGCTGTAGACGAAAAATCGAGCGATGAAGGAGAGAGATGGAAGCGATCCAGCTGTTTTAGACTGACTGCATTAACCTGGCGGTAGTGTGAGCTTGTGTGGCCTCGTTACAGGGCGAATGTTGGATGTGGCGCTGCGGAGGAGGTGCATTAATCGCGGCAAGGTAGCGAATGTAGGGTCCGTTGGGGAGGGCTTTTTTGGGAGAGGGAAAACAACATGGCTGCGGTGGAACTCGAATGGATCCCAGAGACGCTGTACAACACCGCTATCTCTGCTGTGGTGGATAACTACAGCCGCTCAAGAAGGGACATACGATCTCTCCCGGAAAACATCCAGTTCGATGTGTATTATAAGGTAAGGTTTATTGGTGAGGAGGTTCTAGTGGTGAGCCATCGTGGCTGTATAGGTTCTCTGTTCGTTGGTTAGCATTTCGGCTAACGGTAGCTAAACATAGAAAACGTTCCACTAGACCCCTTACAGTGTCGAAATTAGCCAAAACATCGATGCTCCTTGGCTCATCTTTCTCAATAATCATCACAGCCTTGTGTTTGTGTCTGTAAAAGGAACGTTTCTTACTTGAGAAAACGATAAGGAGGTCAGACGGCGGGTAAGTGCTTATGAAAACGTGGAAATCAATTCTGTTATATCGGGAGGTTGTGGTGAAGACTTGCTGTGAACCTTTTAATGCAAAGAGACGTTGGTGTTTCTAAAAGGGCAAACCCACTTTTTCCCAACAGTCCATAAAAGACTCCAAACACAAGACTGCTGGATTGAAACAAGATGCCTTTTAAAGATGTCGCAATGAGTGCTTTGAGTTCAGAACTCCTTATACAAAGATAGTGATGATGATCAAGTCAGTGGCGGTAATGCACCTGTAGCTGGTTGCCAACCGCCAATCAAATCTAAAAGAAGGAATTAGACCTCAACATATTGCTACTTTTGGTGAAACGTCACAAATGCCAGTTTTTGAACACTGTGCGTTTCTTGTGTTTTTGCTGATTTTCACACAAGACCACAACATTTGCCTGCAAATCAAAAGAACCTCATGCACAACACGATTTGACCATAGGCCTGATGTGTGCAATCAGTCCAAATATTTTTTTTAACAGACAAAACCCAAGCCATGCATTTTAAAAGTTTTATCATATAGTTGGCAAACCTGATCAGAAATCCCAATAGAGGAGTATGCAAAGCCTCTTGATGATAATTCATATGATGTAATTTCCTAGCGAGGCTTAATAGCTAAATGCAGTAAATTATATTTTCCAGTGAATTCACTAGGTCTGTAGCATCAAGCAAGTACTTTAAAATCATATCTCATCCTGAATTTGTGCAAATAGGTTCAATAATAATAATTAAAAAATAATGTAAATTTACATCTCTTTGGAGCAAAACACTTTGGAGCATTTGGATGCTATGAAATCAGATTTTTTGGGAAATAAAACAAACAAAAGCCATCATTTATGCTTCTTTTTTTTTCTTCCAAAACAGTCACAAAATAAATGTAACCACCTATAAAATCACGTTAATCTTGAATCCAAGATGGCGCCGCGGATGGCAGCCACTGGCTTCTGCTCACTGATGTTTTTGATAATTTTGTGTGTTTTTTTGGACTTCTGCTCTTCCGTCCGGCTCACCTTTTCAAGGGAGGAACTACTTTCATTCAGACTATCTCCCAATGCAACTTCTCCGCCGGTTTCTGCTGCTGATCTGAAGTTTTTTCAGGCGATCTTAGCTGTGAGAGCAGCGGCTATTGGCACTGGCCGGAAACGAAGGCGGCGTGGTAAACGTACCGGTGTGCTAGTCAGGCTGAAGAAACGAGGATATCGCACGCCGTTCCCATCGATCCATCTGGCGAACGTCCGCTCTTTGGCGAATAAAATGGACAAACTGCTGCTCCTGACTCACAAAAACCCGGATTTTAGCAGATCTGGCGCCCTCTTTCACGGAGTCCTGGCTGAGTGAACACATCCCAGACAGCGCGGTTCGCCTGGACGGATTCCGACTGTTTTGCGCTGATCGCAGCCGAGAATTCTCTGGAAAGACTAAAGGTGGCGGAATCTGCTTCTACATAAACAAAGGTTGGTGTACTGATGTCACAGTGTTGAAGAAGTTTTGTAGCCCTAACCTAGAGTCGCTGTTCATAAACTGTAAACACTTTTATTCACCGCGAGAGTTCTCCTTGTTTATTCTGGTCGGAATTTATATCCCGCCTGTTGCTTGTACAACGGAGGCACTGCAGCACCTCGCTGACCAGATAGCAGAGGTGGAGGAAAAACATCCAGACTCTCTGCTTATCATTCTGGGTGATTTCAATAGAGCTAATCTCACAAATGAGCTTCCTAAATACAGACAGCATATTAAATGTCCCACCAGGGACACAAATACACTCGACCACTGTTACACAGTTTTAAGAAACGCCTATCATGCTGTCCCTCCTGCAGCTCTGGGTTTTTCTGACCACTGTCTGCTCCATCTTATTCCAACATACAGACAGAAACTAAAAACTTCCAAGTCTGTTGTAAGGACTGTGAAGAAATGGACTGAGGAATCAAAGCTGGAGTTACAAGCCTGCTTTGACTGCACAGATTGGAGTGTTTTTGAAGATGCAGCCACTAACCTAAATGAACTCAATGACACTGTGACATAATACATCAGTTTCTGCGAGGACATGTGTGTGCAGACCAAGACCTTCTGCACATACAACAACAATAAACCCTGGTTCACTCATGCTGACGATGTTCAACATGCTGACAAAGGAGACCAGGCTTGCTAAGAGGAGCTACAGTGAGAAGTTAAAACAACACTTCTCAGCCAACAACTCTGCTTCTGTTTGGAGAGGCCTGCGGAATATCACCAACTACAGGAGACCATCCCCCCACCCTGTGGAAAACCTCCAGCTGGCTAACGTCCTCAACAGCTTTTACTGTAGGTTTGAAAAGAACCTACAGTTCTCACCTCCCACCCACACAAAAGGATTATCTGCAGCCCCAGGAACTCCATCCCTCCTCCACTCTGACCTCCCACCAGCACTAACGATCTGTGAAGAGGAGGTGCGCTGGGTCTTTCAGAGACAAAAGATTAAGAAGACTGCAGGACCTGATGGTGTGTCTCCGTCCTGCCTGAGAGTCTGCTCCAACGAGTTGGCCCCCATCTTCACCTGGATCTTTAAAAGATCACTGGAGCTGTGTGAAGTGCCTTCCTGCTTCAAATGCTCCATCATCATTCCAGTTCCCAAGAAAACCTCTGTTACAGGATTAAATGATTACAGACCTGTTGCCTTGACCTCTGTGGTCATGAAATCCTTGGAGAGATTGGTGCTGAACCACCTGAAGGTCGTCACAGGCCTCCTGATGGACCCACTGCAGTTTGCCTACCGGTCAAACGGGTCAGTGGATGATGCAGTGAATATGGGACTACACTACATCCTGCAACACCTCGACTCCCCAGGGACATACGCCAGGATCCTGTTTGTCGACTTCAGCTCGGCGTTCAACACCATCATCCCAGGCATTCTTCATCAGAAAGTCCTCCAGCTCAAGGTGCCCCCCTCCACCTGCCAGTGGATCTCCAGCTTTCTGACTGACAGGTGGCAACAGGTGAAGCTAGGGAGAATTACATCCAGCTCCTGAAAAATTAGTACTGGTGTCCCCCAAGGGTGTGTCCTTTCCCCACTGCTCTTCTCCCTCTACTCCGACTGCACCTCAGAGGACCCTTCAGTGAAGCTCCTGAAGTTTGCGGACAACACCACAGTCATCGGTTTGATCCGGGATGGTGATGAGTCTGCATACAGGCGGGAGGTGGAGCAGCTGATCCTCTGGCGCGGCCGGAACCATCTTGAACTTAACCCAGCCAAAACGGTGGAGATGACTGTGGATTTCAGGCTACACCCTCCTTCATTCCCCCCACTCACCAGCCTCAACAGCACAGTGTCCACTGTGGACTCCTTCAAGTTTCTGGGTACCACAATCTCCCGGAACCTGAAGTGGTCCTCCCATATAGACACTGTCCGGAAAAAGGCCCAGCAGAGGTTGTTTTTTCTGCGTCAGCTCAAGAAGTTTGATTTGCCTCAGGAGCTGCTGGTTGTCTTCTACACCGCCATCATCCAATCTGTCCTCTGCTTTTCCATCACTGTCTGGTTTGGATCTGCCACTAAACAGGACAAGACCAGACTGCAGCGGATCATTAAGTTTGCGGAGAGGATCATTGGTACCGACCTACCCTCCATTGAGAACTTATATCGGTCCATAACCAGGAAACGGGCGGGAAACATCTGTGCTGACCCGTCACACCCCGGCCACAAACTGTTTGAACTTCTATCTTCTGGTCGACGTTACAGATCACTGAAGGTCAAAACCACCCGTCACAGGAACAGTTTCTTTCCTCAAGCCATCACTCTGATGAACTCCTAACATTCACCTAGTCTACCTGTTGCTGTACTCGTGACTTTTCATCCATTCTTACATTGCACATAACTCTCACACTGCATTTTACTTCATTCACATTATATCACTGAATCTGAGTTCACATTGAAATACTGTATGACTGTATATTTTTTCATATATTTCTGCAAAGTGTGGATAGTCTGAGTAAATAACTGCATATATTCCTGTATATATTTGCATCCTTTTATAGAAATGTGGACAGACTGTAATTTACTGTACATACTCTGTCATTGAAATCTTATTTAAATCTTATTTAAATCTTACACCTGAACAACAAGAGCAAGTTTTAGCCAAAGTCAAATTCCTTGTATGTATTGTGCATACTTGGCCAATAAAGCTGATTCTGATTACACTTATTATACCCAATGCAGTGACGTCGCAATGAGTATAATGCTTTTGACCTGTCATTTTATGTTGTCAATACTATAACTTCTACAATTCAGATTGCATTGACTTCAAATTTATAGAGAAGCTTTAATTAATCAAAACTTTGTACAAGTTTGATTGAGAAATAAATTGAATGAGAAGTTCCATTTTTTGAGGGGTGGGGGGGACTTATACTTTTCTCAGTCCATTTTATTTTGTCGTCGCAATAGCTTCTTCATTTCTGATCGGATTGACTTCCTACCTGTAGTTTCCCCATTGTGGGACTAATAAAGGTTTATTAGGGCCCGAGCCACTGACAACATCAGTGGGTGAGAGCCCTATTGTAATTATTAGAATGTTTTTTTCTTCTTCTCCATCTAAGATGTCATTTTTGGGGTAGTCAGCATGCATGAAAACTCACCATTGTTTGCAGGGACCTCAAGACTGGCAAAAAATTTTATATTTTGGAGGAAAGATGAATGACCCCACAAAAATGGCACTACAGTGGGACCTAACATGTGAAGTCAATGGGGAGTGCCCCGTGCTTACTTTCGCGTAGAAAGATGAAAATCAGGTGAGATGTTTATCATGTCAAGACATGCAAAAAACTCCATAGAAGTGATGGTCTACACCCAACAGGAAGTTGGCCATTTTGGCAGGAAGTGGCGGTGACCTGATTGCCACGTTGCACATTTGATCGAACTCATCCTAGGGTTTTAGTCCGATTGAGCTCATTTGTGGTGACAATCATCTATATCCATGTGCCATTAAAAGTTATTGAAAACTTTTCCAAAAGCTCACGGTTTGGCTGTAGGGGCGTGGCAAAGTTTGATGCCTCGCCATGATCATTCAATGACCATTCTGATGGCAATAACTCTGGTATGCATTGTCAGATTTCAACCAAATTCAATATTATGGATGTCAGTCCAATTCCAAACAGTTCTATAGAACAATATTGATAGAAATCTACAGTGCCACTATAGGAGGCAGAAAGTTTTGCATCAGAAAGTTTGCATCATGTTGTTTTTTTTTAAATACCTTGGGAATGGAATGTCGGATTGGCACCAAGATAGGTATGCTGTATATGGGTATGCCTCTGAACAATTACAGCTATGAATATTCATGAGTAGCAATAGCGCCCTCTGTTGGAGACATGAAGGTTACACCAAAGGTTTTCTTCAGTATCCCAGAAATAAATAGTGTGGTTGGTACCATTTATCGTGACAATCATCTATACCCATGTGCCATCAAAAGCTGTTGAAAATTTTCCAAATGCCCGATGGTTTGGCAGAAGGGACGTGGACAAGTTTGCAGTATCGCCATCACCCTTCTAATGGCTTTTACTCTGGCATACATTGACTGATTTAAACCAAATTTTGTGTGGTGAATAGGTAGCCAATACTGATAATTTGTATAATAAAGAATGACACAGTGACAGCGCCCCCTACTGCCAATGTACAGGAAGTTGCCATAACTCCCATGCCATACTTGCACGTTGCTTGCCAGAATGACGTGCAATTTTCTGAGGTTTATCAGACCACCTGGTTGATCATAACTGCATATCACCTTTAGCATGACGTCACTGCTGATACCATGGACACGCCCCCCAAGCCATTCACTCCGTGATCTTGTTGGGAGGCTTGGGAAGGACTTGGAGTCACAAAATCTGGAACATAGGTCGAAGTGACTGTCATATATAGTCCTATATGGGTGGGCAACACATAACTGACAGGGAAGTGTTGCCGTGGCGACATGGCGAAGCTTGACTCTTCGCCATGAACATTGGAAAGCCGTAACTTGGACAAACTTTATGATTTTCACCAAATTTTCTACGATGGATATTAGTCCGATCCCACACGCTCCTACATAAAAATGGTTGATAAAACTTATAGCACCACCTACTGCTCACAGGAGATACTGCACCAAACGGTTTACTTTATTATTCACACAGCGCTCGCTGCGATGACGGGAAATTTTCTGAGCCAGCTAGGTACAACGGGCGCCGGGGTCCATGGTTGCGTGGGGGGTGAGGACCCGCTTACAGCTACTTGCAGCTTTAGGCTGCGTATCCACAAAACGCGTTTTTTGTCACCCGACCACCCTGAGCATTTTTTTTTTTTTTTTTTCAGCATTTGTCAGGGATGAGAATTTTCCACGGATCCGCGGATTTGATCATGTCTAGGGTCATTCTTGTGAATCGTCTAAATTCGAGGAGAAATTTTTTTTAAAAATTTTTTTTTTTTTTTTTGGGGGGGGGGGTATGTTATCACAGGTGAGTTGTATTTTCGATCAGCTGCTAAAATCCACTGCGCAGAATGCGCTACCCAGCAAGATCAGTAATGTAATGCAACAAGGCCACTGATTGGCTGATACTTATTGACGCAACCAATCGGCGATTTTGTTAGATTTCCTTTGTCATATCCAGCAAGTGCCTACAGGCATGAAAAGAAAGATAAAAAGAAAGAGAAGGAAATGAAACAGAAAGAATTCAATCTTCAACATGATTCTGTGGCAAGCAAGGCAGCCATGAAAAAGAACAGAGAAGCTGCAGCTAAGCAGGCACTGCTTGCCCACAGAAAATCAGAGAAGAGGAAGGCTACAGAACGGCTCCAGGCTTTGGTAGCCAAGAAGAAGAAATTGCACAATTAGATGTGAAGAATACATTGACTTGTACATAAGTTCATAGAGTAGTAGCACAGGCATGTAAATATGGAAGTGACATTTTCTATTTCTCAATCAAGTGTGACACTGAATCAAAACAGTATTGAACATGATTACACATGTGATGCAGCAGCAGATTAAAAAGGTAAACTATAAATGCATTTGTACTTACTTCTAACTTTAAATATAAGACCACATTTGAGCATTCTAAAACACCAGATTTCGTTAGCTTCTGGTGGGGGGGTTCCCCCCAGACCCCTCACCAAGGCTCCGCCTTGGATCCGGCTTGGGGGCCTGCGTCCCCCAAGACCCCCGGCTTAGTTTCCTCTTTTTTTCCCAAACCCCATTCTCATCCCTGCATGCCACAGTTCAGCTACTTCTCACATCAGTCTGACTTCATGTGAGCTCTCACCCTTTATTTGTAATTAGAAAGGCACAGCTGTGACTGCTTGTGTCCCACACAGACACTACCATAGAGAGCTGCTGTATATAATAACTTCCAGTTGAGTGCATTTTGATGACCGGCCAGACATCAGCAATTTTTTTAAATTTTCTAACCAGAGGATGGCATTGTTTGAAGCATCATTTATTTACACATTCTCAAAATAGGACATCTACTTGGGCATCCTGTACGTATGCTGTTGTTGAAACCTCTTGGAGTAATTTCCTGAAGCCTCGTGCTGGAAGAGTTGACATGTCTTTATTGTTGGTAGGTCTGTTCACTAACTTTATCACTCCCATCTGTGTGTTTCAGCTTTACCAGCAGGGCCGGCTCTGCCAACTAGGAGGGGAGTTCTGTGAGCTGGAGGTGTTTGCTAAAGTGCTGCGGGCTTCAGACAAAAGGTGGGAAAATGAGACTAAGCTGTGTTCCTGAAACCCTACACCATCCACATCAGTCCATCAGCTGTTTTTGTTAATGTTGTTTTCACACATGGCAGTTACTGGACTTGTCTGTACGGTAGTCACAGTACCTGCGCTTGCCGTTTTTTAATCTTACTGGACATTCAGAGCACTTAAAAATTATGGACACATTCAACTAGTACTTTATTCTGCAGACCTGAAGTCAGAACTCCTAGAAATCATGTATTTGGATGGTGGGTCCACAAAGCAGGATTAGGTGCTAATTGACTATGGGTTTCTAGGGCCATGATGGTGGTGTGTTTTATTATTTTTTATTTAGCGAATGCAAAGTCCTTAAGCCAAGCAGTTGCCTCCTGGTTTGCTGTATGGAGGGTGTGTAATCCTCCTTCCAGTCTTTGGAGCGGGCAAGCCTCTATGATGTGTTCCATAGTTTGCTCCTCTCCACATGCGCACAGTGGGCTAGGGCTACTGCCCCATCTGTGAAGCCTGGCCAAGCAGGGGCCATGTCCAGTCCTGAAGCGATTGAGTGTAGACCACTGTCTCCTTGGGAGGTTGGTGCCCGGGACCTGTTGGTTGGGGTTTATCACCAGCTGTTTGTTTGGGACCTCCTTGGTTTCCCATTCCTCTTGCCAAGCTGTCTGGATGGTAAAGTCAGCTGGGGGAGGGTTTTTCCAAATCGGCCGTCTGGATGAAAGTCGGGCAGTGGGTGGGGTGTAGATATCTGCATGGATTGGTAAGTGAGGAAAATCTTTAACTTTTTGGAGCATCCTTTGAGTTAATGCTGCTCGCCGGATGTGTGGAGGGGCTATGTTTGACAGTACAGAGAGCCAGGGGAGTGGTGTTGAGCGGATTGTTCCAGTTATAGTTCTCATGGTTGAGTTGAGCTGGGTGTCTACATGGTGTGTGTAAGATGACCTGGACCAGACAGGGGCACAATATTCTGCTACAGAGTATGAAAGGGCCAGTGCTGAGGTGCGCAGGGTGGAGACTGCCGCCCCCCATTTTGCACCAGCGAGCTTGCAGAGCAGGTTGTTTCGTACTTTCACCTTAGCAGCCGTCCCCTTTAGATGTTCCTTGAAGGATAAGGTCCTATCAAGGGTCACTCCAAGATAAGTTGGATTTGGGGCATGCTTAAGCTTGAGTCCGCTCAGGTGGATGTTTAGTTCTCTGGCAGCTTTTGCATTGTGGAGATGAAATACACTGGAGACGGTTTTTGCTGGGCTTGGTTTTAGGCGCCAGATTTTGCAGAACTGGTCCAGTTTAGCAAGATCTTCCGTGAGCACCCGTTCCAGTGGTTCAAAGTCTGGTGCTTGGAATGCCAAACAGATGTCGTCTGCATAGATGAATTTGCGGGATTTTGTAGTAGGCAGGTCGTTTATGTAGAGGTTGAACAGAGTTGGAGCTAGAACTGAGCCTTGTGGGAGTCCGTTTTTCTGCATTCTCCATGCACTTGTGTTCTGACTGAGGTGGACTCTGAACCTTCGGTTGGTCAGCAGGGTTTTTATAATTGCTGTTGCCCAAGCAGGGATCGCCTTTATAAGTTTCAGGAGGAGGCCTTTGTGCCAGACCGTATCATAGGCGGCTGTAAGATCGAGAAACACAGCCCCTGTCTTCAGTCTGCTCTCGAAGCCATTTTCAATGAAGGTGGTTAGGGCCAGTACTTGTTCTCCTGTACTGCGGTCCTTGCGGAAACCTGCTTGATCCACACTTAGAATATCCTCTATTTCTGGGGAAATGCGTTGCAGTATTAGGCGCTCCATGATTTTGTAAGGAACGCTGAGTAGGGAGATTGGGCGGTAGCTTGCTGGTAGTTTGTGGTCTTTGCCAGGTTTTGGGATGGCAATGACCTTTGCTGTCCGCCATTTCTTTGGGATCGAGTTCGTTTGTGTGATCCTTGTGTAGAATTGTGTCAACCAGGTTAGGGCTCGGGGGCCAAGATTTTATTGTTTTTATTGTTTTTATTTATGTGTTTTATTTATTTTATTTGATATGGACAGACATATGTACTGGACAAACCAGATACTTAAGTGTTTTAACAGTACATGCTAATTCAGAACACTAGTCTATAGGAGGCTTCTGGAAAAAAGAATAATCAGTCAATCAAACTTTTTTGTATAGCACATTTTAAACAGTAGAAGCTGTGCAAAGTGCTTTACATAAAAACAGACAGCTCGGCACTGAGGCACCACGTGAAGGAGCTACCATCCTGTGGAGCCCCCCACGCCGGGAGACCACACAGCCCATAACCACAGAAGGCGCCACAAAGGCCGCCCCAACCCCAGGACAGGCCGGGGCCTGCACCACAGCTGTAGGCAGTGGTATAAAGCCCCCACCCACCCAAGCTAGAGCAACCCACGAGACCAACACCCTGCAGATGAGCCAGGCAGCATTCGGCATGAGGGGCCCCACTGAAGAAACACTGGAGCTAAAACACATAAAATACAAGATAAAACTAAGAACACATAGAGCAAAGGGAACTAAAGACCCATACTTAGAAACTGAGCTAAGAACACATCAAAATAAGAAAATCTAAAAGCAAATGGAGCTAAGAAGAACGTAAAACAATGGAACATAAATGACTGCTTCAATAATAGTTAAACGGTTTGTTAAAAGCCAAAATTTAAAAAAGGTACAAAAAGAAACTAAGCACACATAAAAATAGGAACTAAAAACCCATACTTAAAAACTGAACTAAACACATCAATAAGATGAGAAAATCTAAGAATAAATGGTGTCAAGAAGAACATAAAACAACAATAATAATAAAATGATAAAAGAAAAAGTAAAATGGAGAGAACAGGAAAAAAATGTTGAAAATAAACAGAAGATTGAGATGTTAATACTTGCAAAAATACAAAAGAAAAAGCAGTTATTTATGTATCCATATACACACACACAAAAACA
This sequence comes from Pholidichthys leucotaenia, assembly GCA_020510985.1. NCBI lineage: Eukaryota > Metazoa > Chordata > Actinopteri > Cichliformes > Pholidichthyidae > Pholidichthys > Pholidichthys leucotaenia. The sequence continues at coordinate 83,896,257 of CM035847.1, read as the reverse complement.
AAAACACCTACATACATTCATATACTGTATATACACATACAAAAAAGAAGAGAAAAAGAAAAAAAATAATGCCATTATGTCATGGTCACTCAGTTTTTACCCCAATCATGTGCGCACTGTTGATTTGTATTAAACTATTTTTTAAGTTGTTTTTTTTTTTTTAAAAACTTAAAATCAGACTGAACTCTTTGCCAGCTGCATTGGAACGGCAAACATCTTGCCCCTTTAGTAGAGAAACAGCTCTGTCCAAAAGAGGTCTTGTGCATTGGGATGACACAGTTTTCCTGGGCAAAGGCCCATGTAGTGGTTCTTCCAGAGCTCTGTCGTCTCTTAATGACATCACCAAGCAGTGGTGGTACTTGATTGTTTAAACACTTAATAACCAATTTAAGGACACAGACATTTATGAAATTATCAAAGGTTAAAAAGTTACATTTTTTGATAATATCACAATGGTGCCATTTCATTGGCTTCTGATCCATAATTTTTATTACCTGTTTATGTAATGACAATACTGGTTTCACAGTAGAAGTGGAAGATTGTGACCATGATGTGATGCAGTATGATAAATGTGAAAAAAAATTATTGAATGCATGTATAGTTGGGCAGGATTTTTTGCGACAAGTCTGATAAAACAAAAACAATTTAGAATTGGTTTGACCTTTTTCTGAATGTGCTACTTGACTTTGAAGTTTCAAATGTTTATCCAATATAATGCCGAAGTATTTTACATTGCTCTCCACTTTGGTTGCTTTATTTTATGTGTGTTTCAAACATTTCAGATGTAGACCTGTCACATATAGAAAAACATATAGAAAGTTTTTTGGTTTTTTTTAAACATTGAGGGTCAAGTGAGACAGCTCAAGTCATGTGGAGATGTGTTATAGTACCAGAGTCAGACCTTTCCATGCCAGACTGGGTGTTTTTTCTGACACGTAAATAATTGTATCATCATCATACATCTGGCAGTTAACTCTTGGACAACAATTTGGGAGATCATTTATGTATGTACTGAACAGCAGTGAGCCAAGTTTGGAGCCCTGTGGTGGTACTATGCTGTTAAGTTGTAGATGGGACTTCACGCCATTGACTTTGACCCATTGCTGCCTTCCTAAGTATGACAAGAACCACTGCGGGGCTTCTGCTGAAATTTTAAAATGATTAAATTTTTTAATTAAAATACTGTGATTAACTGTATCAGAGGCTTTTTTAAGGTCCAAAAAGACAGCTCCAACTACATGTCCTTTATCTAATTGAGATTTTATTTTTTTTCAGCAAATAACAGCTTGCCATTTCTGTAGAATATTTTCTTCCTGAAGCCAAACTACTGTGGATGAAGCAAATGATTGAATTCTGAATGTTCCATCAGTTGCTCAGCTACAAGCTTCTCCAAAATTTTAGAGACTACAGGAAGAATGGCAATAGGCCTGTAGTCACTTATTTCTCTGTTACCTTATTTCTGTATGACATCGTTTCTTACTGGGATGTATTTTTGTGATAAATAATGCATGATATCCAATGTGCTCTGGTGTCAGTTAAGTTGGAAATGTTACATCATAACATACAAACAAAACTGCCCAGATGACTGAATAAGATTGATGCTGTCAAACTAAGAATATGACAAACAATACATTTATTGTAGATCTTCTGGAAATAGGTAAAATTCACTGGGCCAGAAATGTATTTACAACAATAATAATATTTAATTAAATGTCCTTTGGCCATTTTCATCTCAGTTAAGCTCTTTTGGATAGCCACCCACAAGCTTCTGTCAAGCGTCCTTTGACAAAATTGGTGCAGTTCAAGAAAATTGGTTATTTTCTATCAGACACTTGTTTCTTCAGCAGAGTCCACAGGTTTCCAATATTGTTTGAGTCATGATGGTAAAAAATGGTAAATGGCATTCACTTATATAGTGCTTTTGTACTCATCTCTGGATGATCAAATCACTTTACAGATCCTGCTATTCAGCCATTCACACACACATTCACACACTGATGGTGGCAGAGCTGCCATGCAAGGCGCTGGCCTGACCCACCAGGAGCAACTGGTTGGGAAATCTAAAGTCTTAATTCTTGCCTGATTTTACCATTTCACTTTTTGAAAGAACCAACTGTATTCAAAATCCAACCTTTCAGCTGAAGTTTTGAAGTTATCATGAAGAATGTGTAATCCTCATTCATTATTCCATCTATTTTCTGGAAAGCACAAGTTCCACTGACAACAAGAGAACATAATGCTACCACCACTATGCTTGACAGTAGGGCTGGGTGATTAACCGAAATAAAACTGAAGCTGACGTTTGGGACGTAAAACCAACGTAATCTTGCTCGTGATGGTTTTTCACCTCTCCCTGTTGTGTGCATGTGTATAAGAGTTTTCATGTTCTGCCCCTTTAATGTGTACAGTCATGTGACTCTGTACCCCAGAAGCTGTGCAGTTGGGGAGCAGCAGAACATGGCGGAAAAATCAAAACTGCTTGTATTGAAATGAAATGCGGTGTCCATCCTCATAGTGTGTGATGATTGACTCTTTATTTCATCTGAAGATGCCAAGAAAAAGTGAGCAAAGTGCACTTGAACTAGCAGGGACTGTCACAAAGCTAATTCACTGTCAGTTGCTCACAGCTATCGACATCAGCTAAACTGTTTTACAGCAGAAATGGATGACAAAATGGACAAGCCGAGGTTGGATTTAAGAACCCGTTCAGAGACTCGTAATCCCTATGTGGCGATAACATAATCATGGCTGTGTAAAGGACTCCCCCAACACAGCTAACAGGCTAATTAGCTTCCGCTGCAAGTCACGTAACCCATAAACCCTCAAGAGGTACATATTGTAAACACTGACTTCTGCATGAACAGTATTTAATTTGCTTACATGTCTGCGAAATTATTGTATTCGTCGGCCTCCGTCGGTCTGTGATGACCATGGAAGAGAATCCTAAACGTCTACTCTGCTGGAACAGCACCGCCTGTGGCTGAACAGGCCGATGCGCACCAGTGTTCTACCTTCCAGCGTTGGGCGTTGGTAGGATTCAAGCCTGGGCAGGAAGATATGGAGGACAAGATGTTACCCATGCAGCATGTCCCCCCTCTCCACGTCACTGATGAATCCAAAGGAACAGCAGGGCTGCTATAGTTTGGCACCAGCGCCGTCGCAGGAGCTGCCAGAACGATGTTGAGCACAACAGAGAACTGCCTTAGGGGCGCCGACTCCGGATTTTTCCTCAGGGTTGACTCCCGAAGCCTTTCCCGCGACCGGGTGTGCCGCAAGGCAGCGGAGGTTTGAAATCAGGGTTTACCTTCCCCTAGATGGGCTACCTTCCCAGGTTGACGAGCCACTATCTACCCGAAGCATCTGGTTTTAAGGCGCCAGAGATCCGCCCCCGCTCCTTCTCCTATTAGTAAAAGCAGTTCCGCCGGGCTTAGAGACTAAACACACGGGCAGGCTAGGAGTTAAACTTAGTTGTCAGAGGCTTTTCGAGACGCACACCGCAAGGAACATTTTATGAGCACTGGGAGCTTAACCCCAGTGCCACTCCTGGCTATGACAACCTTGGAACCAATTATTGTATTATGCTCAGTTTTTTAACGAATCACTGCAGTGATATATTCAGTGATGCCATACTTTTGTGTAATATTGCTCAATTACATGCCTTATCAGTGAACAAAAAGGGAAAAGAAAGGGAGGAGGGGGGCAAAAATGAAACCGATGTGAAAGGTTCAGTTAACTGTGATGCTGATTTAAGGTCAAATTGCCCAGCCCTACTTGACAGTAGGTGTGTGGTTCTTGGAGTTAAAGGCCTCACCTTCTCTCCTTTCAACATTTTTCTGGTCATTGTGAATGTATAGCTCTCTTTTTTTCTTTTTTTCTTTCCCCCCTCTGATGACCGAACTGTCTTCCAGAAGGCCTTTTCATTAGGTATTCATGTCATCAGTAGCAAACTTTAGTCAAGCCTTAATGTGCTGCTTCTTGAGCAAGGCCTTCTTTTTTACACAAGTAGATCTCAGTCCATGACCATGTTAAAACACGCCTGACTGTGGACACTGAGATCTGTGCTCCAACTGCATTTAATTCACTGCATACCTGCTTCTTGATTATTCTGTGTTGGCTTTTGACCGTCTTGACCAACTGTGTCTCAGCAGCAGGTGATAACTTTTGTTTTCTTCTTGATCATAGCAGTGTCAAAACTGTCATGCACTTTATACTTAAATAATCAATTGTTTGCAGTTAATTTTAGGATTTGTAGTTGCTTTTAAAGACGCACTCCAGTGGCTATAAATCTCCTATAAAAACAAATCTGGGCTTCCGGTCTGGACACCATGGTGGTAGCAGCTTAACGCTGAAGCTCCCAAATCCCATCCTTGAAAATACCATGAAAATCAGGTTTAACGGATTTATGGAAGAGTGAAAATCAAAAGACAAAGTCATTATGCCTAAAGGAAAACAGAAGAGATCGACATTTACCAGGCCAAGACACGAATCGGTCGGAGAATCTGACCTCAGACAATAACCACTTGGAAATAGAGGAGCAAAATGAGGCTAGCAACACGGCTAGCTTAAAAACGATACTTGAAGAATTAAGAGTATTTCGCCGAGAGTGTTGGGCCGAATTTCGTGAACTTAAAGAAGAAATAAAAAGGACAAACAACAGAGTGGACCAGGCTGAGGCCCGAATCATGGAAGCAGAGGAAAGAATAAAAGGGCTGGAAGAAACTACGCTGGAATTACTCAAACGACAGACAAGACTGGAGACTAAGCTAACCGACCTGGAAGGAAGACTAAGAAGGGACAACATAAGAATTCATGGTCTGAAAGAAGGAGTCGAAGACGGTTTCACCACAATGGCTGCATGCGTGGAAACCATACTGAGAGAGAAGTTGGAAATTCCCCAATCCACCGACTTGAAGATAGAAAGGGTGCACCGTTCATTAGCCCCAAGGCCGTCGGCAGAAACTCCCCCGCGATCAGTGGTGGTGAAGTTTTCCAACTTCAGAACAAAAGAAGAGGTTTTGAGACTGGCTTGGCAGAAAAAAGGATTTATGCACCAAGAAAAAAGTTTTTGTGGAGCATAACTACACCCCAGAGGTCCTTAAAAAGCGTCAGGAATACAATGACGCTAAAAAGGTACTAAGAGAGAAGAAACTGCGCTTTCAAACTTAATTTCCGGTGAAGCTGAGGGTTTTTTACGGGGAAGAGACGTGTCTCTACAACTCGGCGGAAGAAGCAACCAGGGATATGGCGAGAAGAGGACTCCCGGTAACGGTGTATAAACCCGCAGCAGACCCGATCAAAAGAATCAAGGCCCAAACGTGGTGCACACAGAGACCCTCAAAATCCACGGGCCAGCAGCGGGAAACCCAGCGCCAGAGCTATAAGGAAAAACTGGACGCTTTCAGGAGGGAATAACGATATTTTTAGTCAGTCTGCGCATCCAACCCTCCTCCTACAAGGTAACAGACATTAAAGGAGATGCAGAATCAGCAAATATGAAGTGGTAAAACATTTCATGGAACAGTCACAATATTAGAAACAAATAAGTCTTAAAAAAAAATGTTAAAATAGAAATGTGACAATGAACCACATGAACTCTCCACACTAACAAATATTGTATTAACCTGATTGTTTGCTGTGATGGTGGTGGGAGGTTGCGCACAATTTCATAGGGTATAGGCATTAAAAAAAAAAAATCATTACAAGTTCGGATTGGGATCTGAAAATCACGTTAAAAACATGGGACAACTTACAGGGGTAAGAGAGGGCCCTCAGCACGTAACAAAGTTTGAGGAATTGCCCTCAGAGCCAACACACCATCAAGGCTCTTCTAGGGTCGCTAAAAAGACCTCAGCTCAGGAAGATCTTTTGACATTTTTTTGTTTTAAAGTTTTATATACTATGTTCTTGATGTTTTTTATGTTCTTAATGTTCTTTCAATTTCTGAGTAGCATAAAAGAGGGCCACTACACTGTTATACTAAATAAATGAATGAATGAATGAATGAATTTATTTATTTCGGATAGTACATTACAGGTTAAAAGAAACTGTATAATATAACAAGGTCAAATTAGACAAAGACTCCTTCTACTATACAATTCCACGTGAGTTATCCGAAATGGGTGATGGCTGAAGCCGCAGCTTATATTGCCCACCCATATTCCATCCAAGAATTCAAAGGAGAAAAAAGAGAAAACAAGACAAGAGCGATTACAATTTAAAACAAGGCTAAGACAAAATATGACTGAGAGAAAAAGAAAACTGAGCTAGTCTAAGTTAAGCGGTTACTATTCAAAAACAAATCTAAGACATAGTGTCACAGAGAAAAAAGAAAAACTAAGCTATAACACAACACAGGCTGGAAATGTCAATCCTTATGTGAGTTTACATGTCGTCTTGTAAATATGTTTGGAGTATTTCTTCCTTTAGTTTTTGTTTAAATTGTCCAAGCTTTGTACATGATTTTAATTCAGGTCCAAAATCGTTCCATAATCTGACACCTTGCACTGAAATACAGTGTTGCTTGGTAGTTGTTCTCACTGTAGGCTTTTGAAATATACATGTTCCTCTGAAGTGATATCGTTTCTCCCTTGTTTGGAACAACTTTTGGATATTTGCGGGCAGTGATAGATTCTTCACTTTGAACATTATTATTGCGGTTTTAAAGTCGATCAGATCTTTCAACTTGAGAGTTTTTTGTTTAAGAAAAAGTGGGTTTGTTGGTTCCCTGTAAGCTGCTTTGTTGATTATTCTAATAGCTCTCTTTTGAAGCATAAAGAGTGGATATATGTTTGTTTTATATGTATTTCCCCACACTTCATTACAATATGTCATGTATGGGAGTATTAATGAATGATACAAGGTGTATAGTGTGGGTTGATTCAGCAAATTTTTCACTCTGTGTAATATTGCAATTGATTTGGATACTTTACCTTTTATATAATTAATATGTGGCTTCCAACACAGTTTATCAATTATTACTCCAAGGAATTTAGTTTCGGATACCCTTTCAATCTCTACACCATTTACACTGAGTTTGGGTACTGGGTAGTTGTGATGGTTGTTAAAGACTATAAATTTTGTCTTGCTTAAATTGAGCGTTAATTTGTTTGAATCAAACCACAGTTTCAGCTTTCCTAATTCCTTTCCGAGTGTATCCAGAAGTTGTTCCAAGTTGTTTCCACTGCATAGCAGGTTAGTGTCATCAGCAAACAATATTAAGTCCATTTTTTCTGAAACTTTACATATATCATTTATATACATATTGAATAATAATGGTCCCAAAACTGAACCCTGTGGGACTCCACAGGTGACCTTCAGTAGCTCTGAGTTTTTGTTGTTAACACATACAAACTGATATCTATTCTTTAAGTAACTTCTTAACCAGGACTGTGCTACCCCTCTGATACCACAATTTTGTAGTTTCTTTAATAATAGATTGTGATCTACTGTATCAAATGCTTTTTTAAGATCCAGGAATACTCCAACTGAATACTCTTTATTTTCAATGGCTGTTGATATTTTTTCTGTAAATTCCATTAAGGCATATGCTGTTGTCCTTTTGTGTCTGAACCCATATTGCTGCTCACACAATAAATCATTCTTCAGTATGAAGTTGTCAATTCTCTCATAGAATATTTTTTCAAGTATCTTGGAAAATTGCGGTAATAGTGAAATTGGTCTGTAGTTGGAGAGTTCCCCTCTGTCGCCTGTCTTGTAAATCGGAATTACTTTAGCTATTTTCATTGCATTGGGAAATATACCTGATTGGAGAGACAGGTTACAGATATACGTCAGTGGTTTCACTATGCATTCGATAACAGTTTTGACTAGTAGCATATCAATACCATCGCAGTCAGTAGATGTTTTACTTTTGAACGATTTAACAATTTCAATGACCTCTCTTTCGTCTGTGTTCTTTATGAAGATGGTGTCTTTTACAGCAGTGTTATTGCATATTGAATCACCTGTTGGCACCGTAGTGGGTATTTCTCGGGCCAGTTTAGGTCCAATGTTAACAAAAAAATTATTAAATTCATCTGCAGGTGAAGCTATATTCACATTCGGAGTCGATTTATTATTTTTTGGAGTGTTAGTTGGGTAGCTGGTATTTCTGCTTTTATTTCCAAGGATACTGTTGATTATTGTCCATGTATTTTTAATATTGTCTTTGTTTTTTTCCAGTTCTTTACTGTAATAGTCTCTTTTACTACATCTTATTATATATGTTAACTTATTTTTGTATGTTTTATACCGCTGCTCTGCTTCTTTTGTCCTTTTCTTTATGAAAGCTTTATATAATAAATTTTTCTTTTTACACGCCTTTTGTAGTCCTTTGGTTAGCCATGGTTTGTCAGTAAATTTGTGTTTAAGCTTTTTTTTAACTAATGGGCAGTTTTTTTCATAAAGAGTGGTTACAATGTTTGTAAATGTGTCATAGGCTTCATTTACATCTGATACATAGACTTCTGTCCAGTCTTGCTTCAGCAAGTCCTCTTTAAAAGAACTGATTGCGTTTGGTGATTTGTGTCTGAACGATTTTGAGATTTTTTCTGGGTTGGGCCCCGTGTGGCCATGGATAAGTGCAAAGATTGGCAAGTGGTCGCTTATATCATTTATCAATAATCCACTTTCTATTTTCTTGTCGAGAACATTGACAAACAGGTTGTCAATAAGTGTAGCAGAGTGAGCTGTGATTCTACTGGGATGTGTTATTGTGGGATATAGACTCATGCTGTACATAGAGTTCATGAACTCTGTAACTACATTTTGTTGATGTGGATTAAGTAGATCAATATTGAAATCTCCACAAATTGCTACCATTTTCTTACTAGTAATATTATTGTACAGCTCGACTAATTTATCTCTGAATGTCTCAATGCAAGTTCCCGGCGTTCTGTATATGCAGCTTATGATTAGATTTTTTGTTTTGTCTAGGTCAATCTCAACAGTAACACATTCCAGAATCCCTGGTAGTGCTGAGGACATTTCATTTACAAGCTTACATCTATATAGGTCATCAATATACAGTGCAACACCACCACCCTTTTTTTGAGATCTGTTAATGTTAAACATCTGATATCCCTCTATTGCCATCAGGGGAGCCTGGTCTGCATTAAGCCAGGTTTCAGAGACTGCTATAGCTGTGAATTTTCTGTTTAGCTGTTTTAAATAGTCCTGAATCTGTGAGAAGTTTTTGTTAAGACTTCTGCTATTGAAGTGTATTATTGACAGTTTACCATCTAATTGCACTTGACTTTTGAATTGCTTTTCAGTGTAATATTCACAGTGGTTATGAATATTATTGAAAAAGTGGTTATCAGGATCAATATCATTCTCCATCTCTTGTGGTTTATGTTCAGCATAGTGGCATATTTTTAGAGTTTGAGTTTCCTCACTCTGTGTTTCATAGTCAGTGTTCATTTGTATTTATCTAAGTCAGTAGCATCTCTGATCATTATACTTTTTGCTTGCTCAGGTGTTCCATTTAGTTTAATCCAAATTCTACAACTTCTTGTCCAGGTTGACTGTATCTTATTATGTTTCTTTAGCATCCGTGCCTGCCGTGCTAATTCAGCGTTTTTTTTTGTCAGGTGTTCATTTAGGTAAACTTGAGTTTCCTTTAGTTTTTTGGCCTGCCTCAGTATGTCATTTTTCACCCTCCTGTTCACAAAGCGCATCACAATTGATTTCTTTGTTTTGTTATCTTTCTTCGGTAAAGCATAACAGGCTGAGATCGCATTGGCTTCTACCTTAATGTCTTTATCATTAAGGAACTGAAGCACTTGGTTTTCTAAGGACATTGATTCACTTATGGAAGCATGTTCACCACTCAGTCCTGTAGCGGCATGGGCGTACGACTGATATCTGATGTCTAGTCCACTTATAACTATGTCATCAATGCGAGAACCTTGTTCAAGATCCTCAACGCGTTGCTCCAAAAGACGCCCGTGTTGCTCCAGGTCCATAATTTTTTTGTCTTTTTCTTTTATTATTGAATGTAGGGCTTGTACCTCCTGTATTAGGTCTAATATTTTGTCCTGCTGGCTAGTCACTTTGGCCAGTTCATCTAACACAAAGTTCAGAGTTTTTTTAATTTCTTCCATTTCCTCTTTTTTGGGTGGCATTTTACTGACCTGTGGATAGAAATAAGCAGAGAATCCGGCTAGGCCTCAACTAGCTCGGTCACTACTGGACCCGCCGCTCCTGCGGGTCCAGTAGGAATAAGACAATACAATGGAGAAACAGGGTGCAACCAAAATAATCTCATATAATGTAAAAGGGATCCTGAATCCAGTTAAAAGATCCAAGATTCTAGGCAAAATGAAAAAAGACAAAGCAGGAATAATATTTTTACAGGAGACCCACCTAACAGACTTGGAGCACACTAAAATTAATAGGCAAGGGTTTAAACTGATCTCTTCATCTTCATATAAGTCAGGGAGGAGGAGGGGGGTAGCGACATTGATCTCAACCAAAATTATATTTGAAAAAAATTCAGAACGCAAAGATAAGCATGGTACTTGGTCGGTTAGAGGGAGAAGATATCACCCTGCTGAATGTATATGCACCTCCAGGGGCTAACTGGAAATTTTATGAAAATGTATTTGACCTAATGATAACTAAAGCCCAAGGTTTAGTGATATGTGGTGGAGACTTCAGTCTAAGACTGAATCCATACTGGGATGTATCAGGTAATTCTCCACATCAAAATAACACTCAAAGTAGAAAAACTAGGATGCTACTAAATGAATTGGGAATCTGTGACATGTGGAGGGAATTCAACTCCAGTGTAAAAGATTATACATTTTACTCAGCACCACATTCATCATACTCAAGGATTGACTATTTTTTTATGTTTAATGGAGACATTGGAAGAGTAAAAACATGTAAAATAGGACTGATGGATCTCTCTGGCCACAGTCCGATCTATGGAGTTTTTGCGTAGGCTCGTAAAAATCACGTGACTCGCGGGGGTAAACATAAACACGCCGTACGTGCCGCCATTTTGGATGGCAAGAGCAGCAGTTGCACTGTGACAACCCAGGCGTAACTTGTACTGTTTAGCGATCAGAATGAGTGAGGAGAACACACAGTCACAATCTGACATAATAACATCCTATCATCCTGTTCAACAGCTGACACTATGGCCTCTGAAACTGTGTCTGCGATGTCTGTCACATTCAGTGGAGTCATTGTCAGCAGTCATAACAGCAGACAAGTGTTTTTAATCTTGCTCCCGTGCGCTCCTCTGGTGTGCTGAAATGCCTCAGTTGAACGGAGGTGACGGGTGTGGGGTAACAGCTGGAGCAATTAGCAGAACAATGACTGCCAGTAATCTGCTCAGCGGGGATGATTTGGGGGCAAACGATGAGATGGTATCTTTCAAAGACGAAGGGGAGCAGGAGGAAAAAATATCGGAAAACGTGTCAGCGGAAAGGGATGTGGATGATGTGAAGTCTTGGCTGGTGAACGAGTCGGAAAACAACAGCAGCTCCTCACTCAGAGGTGAGTGAAGCGCGCTGCGTGTTTTTTTTGTTTTTTTTTAAAGGCTCTCCACGGCGCGCCGCGTTAAAACGTACCTGATTTTATGCACATGTACAATAGTTTTCTCCCCTTTCATGTGTGCATCGTAGCAAGCAGAGAGGCGCCCCCAAACCACAAAGTTGTTTTTTTTTTGTTACTTATTTGTACCCGTAGGTAGATTTGGTTTGCAGTCTGGTGACAAGCCACCGGCCGCTGCGTGCGCGAGCGCCCTAAACCCACGGTCTCATGATCCCCCGGCCAAGGGTAAAACTGTGCTGCCACAGTGCTAAACCACTGCTCCACCTTGCAGCCCGTTATGACAAAGCGAGAGATTACGTCAGTGAAGGTAATTATTCAAAAATCCAACTTTTTTTTTTTTTTTTTTTTTTTTGCATTTCACACCGGCCATTTAATTCCCCGCTTATCCCCTTATCAGGGGGAACAACAGGAGTACACCATTTTGCGGAGTTTGTAGATACACGTGAGCTATGTGGTTTATTTCACGCTGCTGCTGCTGTTTCTTGCCATCCAAAATGGCGGCTCACTCTAACGGGCCAGTGCGGCACGCCCCCTGACGTCAAAAACTCCATAGGGACTTAAATATCCAAAAATACACAAATAATACTTTTTCTTGGAGGTAAAATTCAAATGTGCTGAAAGGACCACTGAAAGATGAATTGGAATCAGATATTCTCAGATATTTGGAAGAAAATGATAATTGAGAAGTATCCCCTTTAATACTGTGGGACACATGCAAAGCGGTAATAAGGGGAAAGATTATCGCAAAACTGGCACTCCAAAAGAAATTGAGACAAGAAAAACTAATCACATTAGAGTCAGAACTTAAGAAACTAGGAAAAGAGCACAAAGACAACGCTCATTCTAACGACTCGCTCAAAATTAAGGAAATAAAAAAACAAATAAACGAGATCTACACAATAGAAATCCAGAAGAAACTTACATTTCTGAAACAAAAATATTATGAAACAGGTAGCAAATTGGCAAAATTACTAGCCTATAAATTGAGGAAACAACAAACGGAAAGAGCAGTCTACAAAATCAGAGACCCAGTATCAAAGGAAATAAAATTTAGAATTCAGGAAATTCTTAAAAGCTTTGAGAATTACTACAAGAACTTTTACTCCCTCAAAAAACACAGACACATCCGAAGCCTTCCTAAATACATTAAATCTTCCCCAACTTACTGAGTCACAAAATAAAAAAACTGCTGGCAGAAATACAACCTAAAGAACTAGAAAAAGCAATTATGAAACTTAAAGCTAACAAATCCCCAGGAGCAGATGGTTATACAGCAGAGTGGTACAAAATCTTTAAACAGCAGCTATCTCCTCTCCTCCTGAAAACATTTAACTATGTCCTCCACACAGGGGAAATCCCCCCCTCCTGGAGAGAAGGGGCCATTGCAGTCATACCTAAACCTGAAAAGGATAAACTAGACTGCTCCAACTACAGACCAATCAGTGTGTTAAATCAGGACTATAAACTTTTGACCGCTATCCTTGCCAAAAGGTTAGAAAATATACTGACAGACTTAATTCATTTAGACCAACCAGGTTTTATAAGACAGACACAAGACAACATTAGACGCACTTTACACATAATTCATTATATAAAAAAATATAATTTAAATGCAGCCATACTGGGATTAGATGCTGAAAAAGCATTTGATTCGGTTGACTGGTCTTTCCTATATAGAATCTTATCTAGTTTCAATTTTCATAACAACTTCATTAGAACTATCCAGGCATTATATAAAAAAACAACAGCTAAAATAAGGATTAATGGTAAATTATCATCATCTTTTGAACTGGAAAGAGGATGTCGTCAGGGCTGCCCCTTGTCTCCACTGCTCTTTGCAATCTTCATAGAACCTCTGAGCCAATGGATAAGACAGAATCAAAAAATTCAAGGTATTACTCTTGGTCAGAAGAAACATAAAATAGAACTCTTTGCTGATGACATCTTAATATACCTGGGGCAGCCGGACACCTCTTTTCCAGAACTAATCTCAGTTTTTTCAGAATATGGAGAGTTATCGGGGTACAAATTAAACATGCATAAAACCCAAATTTTAACATTCAACTATAACCCAAATCAGTATTTACTAAGCAAATTCAAAACTAACTGGGAGATGGAATCTATGAAATATCTGGGGGTCAATATCCCGAAACAACTCAACAAAATTATAACACTAAACTATGATCCACTGGTGGCAAAAATAACATCTGATCTAGCAGGATGGAATATGATACCATTCTTGGGTACTGCACAAAGAATTGAAGCAGTCAAAATGAATATACTTCCACGTCTTCTATACCTTTTCCAAACAATACCGGTAGAACCTCCCAAAAAAACATGGCAGGAACTGGACAGAAGGATCTCAAGATTCATATGGCAGGGCAAGAGACCTAGAATCAGATATAGAACCCTACAGCTAAACAAAGCCAAAGGTGCGCTTGCGCTGCCAAATAGCAGGGACTATTTTAAAGCCGCACAAATTAAAACTTTAGTAGAGATATGTAACCCAGTCTACACTGCACAATGGAAGGAGATGGAATGCCAAATAACAAGTGACATCCCCCTACAGGCGATAATAGGGAACAATGCCTTACCTAAAGTTTTGAATAACACTAACCCGTGGATAGAGACCCCCGCTAAAAATTTGGTTTAAGATAGTCAGAGAGAATCAAACTAAAGAACCCTATCGATTATTGCAATGGATTTCCTATGATCAGGATTTTACTCCTAATAAAACAGACACTAGATTTAAAAAGTGGAAAGAGAACGGACTGATAAAATATTATGATTTTTTTAAAGGGCAAACTTTAAGAAGTTTTGAAGATTTGAAAAAACAAGGTCTAGTAAATCAAGACCTTTACAGGTTCTTTCAGCTTAGACACCACATAAACAATATACTTAAAAAGGAGGATTTGGAAAGGGCCCAGTCAGGTGTTCTGAAGGTTTTCTTAATGGCATATAAAGGGATCCCAGGGATCAGATACATTTCTAAAACATACCATGGTCTTCAAGATTTAAAAGGAGACAACACATCATATATAAAAAGGGCATTTTCCATTAGCCCCAGCACCGGTTAGCAGGTGCTTTTTTTAGTTCCTGATCCAGGGCAGGGTCTAACCGAGCTGAGTAGGGCTGAGTATGGCTGTGATATGACTTTTAAGAGACTGGTCGCCGCTGATTGTTCAGGTCGTAACGTCACGAAAGCGACTTTTTCTGCTGAATCTACTCCACGACCGCCATTTGTAGTTGTTCAGCCAGTGAACACAATGCGCCCCTTTAATACAGTATACTTATATAATAATATACTCCTAATATTATATATTAGGAGGTGCGCAATTTTCTTTCTATATTAGCCGACGATCGCATCCAGCGCGAGTTGGACGGATCTACTCGAAATGAAAAAATATACCAACAGGTGTCCGAGCAGATAGGTTCCCAAGGGCACATCCGTACTGCCAAATAGTGTCGGGAGAAGCTGAAAAAGCTGAAAAGCGATTACCAAGCAGTGAAGGACCACAATGCTTGAAGTGCAGCGGATCGGAAGGAGTGGAAGTGGTTTGCTGAGATGGACGCGATCTATGGACATAGGCCCTCGACACGGCCACAGTCACGGCCACAGCCTTGGAAACCGTGGATGGTGAGTGTTGTTTTGATATTGCGTGTCTTTGCGCCAATTTATCCTTTCTGTGCCAAGCTCACTGTTTTTAAGAAATAGGAAGGCTGTTAGATTGTGGGTAATGGTTGTTACTGAGGCTTGCCTATTGTTTTGCAGCCAACTGCAGATTCACGCTTGCTTTGTGTTAAGTATTAGCGCGAACAAAACACTGAATTACGCTTATTGTATTCCGGTTAAAAACTTGAGAGTGTTGTGTACATATTGCACTTTGGTGTTAAGTTTTAAATTGCGTGCATTTTCTTTCTAGAATCGCAGTTCATATCACAGGGGTCCACCTCAGTGGACATGGACACACCGGACTCTCCTGCCTCTGCGTCTGGCGGAGCGCCAGCTGGATCGACTCCGATGTCAGCCACATCACCAGCTCCATCTGGATCACGTTCAAGTGCTGGTAAGGCACAATAACCACGATTTTTTTTTTTTTGTGAAACAGGTCCAGCGGAAACCAGGGTCGAAAATCCATCCATCCATCCATCCATCTTCTACCGCTTAATCCTTTACAGGTCGCGGGGGGGCTGGAGCCTAACAAGTTATGTACCAAATTGATTAATGCAGTTTCCTGTAGCTGCATATTAATTAATTGAAAATGTCTTTTTAAATGTACAAAAAGGTTATTCTTTGGTCTTCACTTATCGGTGTTCCACAACCCGGTCCCATTTTTAGGTGTGGTGATTGAAGTGCTGTTGTAACTCCTGTTTTAGAAAAACAAATAAAGCTCATGAACTGCCGTTGAAATCAACATGCTTCATTGAAATGCTTCGCGTCAGCTGACTGTATTAACCCATTCAGATTTCTGCGGCCACACTACAAGCAACTATTTTAAACATTACCCATCCATCCATGCATATTCTTAATCTTAATCCTTTTTAGTTTTGCAGGGGGGCTGCAGCCGAAGACGGCACCCTGCGTGTTGCAAAATCTGCTCTACTGAGGGGCAGCAACATGACAGTTCAGCTTATATACAGCAATGAAGCATAATATAATAGTGACATTCCACCACAGACTTTCACCAGTGTAATTCCATAATATATGTAGTGATCCAGCTTTAACGACCATGCCTTTCTGTCTTTCCATCTAGGCAAGAGGAAAACGGACAACTCCATCGCTGACCTTACATGAGCGATGGTCAACATGCATGACGAAGAGATGCGGCTCTTGAAACGGCAACATGACCAGCTGCAAGAACACCATCAGGAGTACATGCAGCATTTGCGACAGGTGGCTGCAGATGTGCGGGCAGATGCGCGTGAAGCCCTGGAGCAGGATGCTGCGTTACGAAGGGAAGAGCTCGCAGAGATGTCAACATTCAACAGAGATTTCCTGACCCTATTTGGCAGGCTTGTGGACGCATTTAGCAGTCGGCGTGTCTAACCATGTCTCCCCATGCCTAGTCTGTTTTTTTGTTTGTAAATTTTGCTTCTGGAATAAAATTGTATTGTTTGCATCAAAAGTCTGGTTTATCTGTTATGACACCATATGAGAAAAGCCAATAATTACATACACATTCCATTCTCTGTTCACTCCACATGCTGCTGTTCATCAGGTCAGGTGTATAGCCTTCTAATGGTAATTTAATTTTTAACAACACAACGAAACGTAATGTCTTGGTAGGTTTTTTTTTTTTTATTTTAAACAAACTTGAAATGCTGAATCCATTTCTCTTGAACGGGTATATTTTTTATGTTATAAGCAGTTGTACAGGTGTGCTTTAACTTGTACAGTAGACACTGATAAAGGTAAGTACATGTAAGTTGAATGTTGCATCACCAGTCAAAATTTAATAAATTAAGAAGGAATCTAGCAAAAATTTGGCACTAATAACATTAGACACAACTGTGTTTTTGTTGCACACAACTGTTGTTACCAACAAGTTGTGCAAAATTTATATTCCCTTTTCTCAAAAATTAAAAATCAATTTGTAAGTAAAAGTGGGAGACCTTTACATGGGAATATGACAAGTATCAGCACATGATTTATAGTTCAATTTGCATTTCCACCTAAGCAAAAGTGGCTTGTCGAGCTGGATTTTTGTGAAGATGGCCTGTGCGGTGTTTCTGCATGTAATTACATAGCTGTCAAGTGATATGGTTTCGCCGTATTTTAATACGGGGAAAATGCAATTTTAGCAAATACGGGCGTATTGCCATTTCTGTACGCCAAAGAGAAAAATATACGGGAAAAAAAATTATTGAGAGTGTGGGGAGGAACACGTAGTGTGTGACCCCCACAGCGGGGCTGGCAGAGCGCTCAGCGTGAGCAATTATCACAACAGTGAGAAGTGTGGAGTCATCATTAGGCTGATGGCTTCGCACCTTCTTAACAGATAAGCGTTATGAACAAAAGAGGACAGGTAGATGGACCATGCACAACATTTTATTTACAAAAAACATTTTTGAAATATGTATGCACATAAATGTGGACAAAATTACAAGTACTGCATCACAGCATTTCGTATATCGGCTCCTCTGCTCCCTGGGTCTCTGCCACCACTGGTTCATCTACTGCATCATCCAATGTGGTGTCATACGTCTCTCCATGACTCTCACACAGATTAGGCAAAGCACAAGAAGTCAGCACCATAGATTTCACCAGTTTCATGTCACAGTCATTCCTCTCTCCTTCCTCCTCCCTTCTCTCCTCGTCATCAGCCATTTTCTTTGTTGTGGAGGATTCGGTCGCATGTTTGACATCACGAGAGTGTGGCGCCGCCTGCTGTTCAACAAATCCCACCCACAGCAGGTGTGCCAGCAGTAATGTTGAAACGCAACCGAGGCAGAACCGAACCGAAGTGAGTAGAGTCGGGTTTTCTAATCGGGGCTAGTGGAAAAGCGCCTAAAGAGAGATGGGGAAAAAGGGGAATTTCACTTTACAACTGGAAATATGGGAAAAGCTAAATAAACAACAATGGAAAAGTACTTCATCCCTGCTGTGGAGAGAATTTGGATGGGAAAATTTGGTAAGATTTTTCAGAACACCTGCACAAAACAAATTTACTCGTAAAGGGTTAAATTGTTGGCGCTTGTGTGGTGAAAAGACTGCAAATCATTTTCATGTGTTTTGGTCATGCCCAGTTATCCACCAATATTGGACCAACGTACAGACAATATTGGGGAAAATATTCAAAGTAACAGTTCCCTTTTCTTTTGTAACTTTTTATTTGGGTTTACTACCGGAATCACTGGAAAGACGAGGAGAAAAATACTTATTCACTGTTTTAATATTGGCAAGTAAAAAAGCTCTAACTAAAAAGTGGATGTCGAAAGACTGTCCTGCACCGGAAGATTGGATCAACGTGATTCAGGACATTTATTTGATGGAAAAGTTGACATTTGCACTGAGAGGGGACATGGATGGGTTCTTGAACTTTTGGCAGCCCTGGAACGCATATGTGTCTTCCATCAGATCTAATCTTGCACAAACACTATTTCAATAATGGCACCTCTCTTTGTTCCAACGCTACTCAGATGCTCTTTTATTTTTCTGCTCTTTTTTTTTTAATTTTTCTTTTCTTTCACTTAAAAAAAGGGTGTTGTAATAATTTTTTTCCAATGTTGTCAAAAAACAAAAAAATAGGGGAATATGAGATGAAAATATGTTGAAAATATGTTGGGAATATGACATGTATACCCTTTACAAAAACTTAAATTAATAAAAAAGAAAATCTACATTGTGTAAAATGCTATTTTATGCCTTTTTTTTCTACAAATAAAACCTTTCATTGTCTTAGTTTCGTGCCAAAATCTCCCCCCTCCCAAAAAAAAAAAAAAACCTGGCACAATCGGTGACTAAGTCCAAACCACATAAGGCTAATAGTGGTTAGTGCTACATTAAACAGCATAAATCCTGTTATAAAAAGACTTACCATTTGAAGGACATGCCCAGTTGTATGCAGTGACCCAGAATAATGACTGAAATGGCATCAGTCCTTAAAAGCAGTGTAGTGGTAAAACCCATGTTAATTTGGGTCAAGTTTTCAAAGCAGCTAGCCCCAAAATGGTAACTGGCTGGAGGCTAACTTCAGTTTGGCCAGAGAGTTCTGATTGGCACAACGCTACTCATGTGCCAGTGGCTGTACTTATATATGTCACCAAAAATCCTTTGTCTAAATTAGCCTTTTTTGAGGGGCCGGGGATTAAGTGAAACTTTAAAGCAAAAAAAATAGACACTCAAGACATTTGAGTGATTTCACTCTTGATATGGCTTGTAAGTCATAAAAAACACATTACACATGTTAATAAGAAAAAAAAACCTTTATTTTTGGTGGAGTGTCACTTTAAATGTCCTTAATTGACTTTGCTGACTTTTTTAAGTCAATGATTCACTTTTTCAAATCTGAACTGAGCTCCTTAGACTTTGCCATTGCAATGTGTTTGGCTGATTCTAATGAGTGTATCAAATTACACCTTTTTAAATATACTCAGATAAGCCACCAGCTATAGTCAATTGTAATCACTCAAAAGAAGTTAGAAGCTGGGCCACCAACACAATTTGATTAACACAACTTTCTAGCTTGCTAGAGCTTATTCAGCTGTCAAACACAGATGGCACACGAGCACTTTCACTGATGTTTAACCACTACTTATGTGTACCATTTATGTAAACATTGTAATGGATAACCAGCAGTGTTTGATTCAAGTATATGCTTTAATACACCTAGGACTGTACCTAAATATATGATTATAACGGTATTTCTTCATTGCACTGGTTTTTAAATTTGGTATTCTCATACCCCCCCCCCCCCCCCAAAAAAAATATATCTGTTCAAGGTCACCAAAAAAATCCCCTGCAAGTTTTATTAGAAAAATCTGTGTCAAGAAAAAAGTAACTTGATCATAAATTTCCAGAAGTTACCAAAATAAGTCACAAATTTAGATTAACCCCTTGCACTCCGGTCAATTTCCCTAAAAATGCCAAAAAATAACGTGCCCAAAGTAAATCGAAACCTGTTCTTCAACCCTTTGCTGCATCTTCGGCAGCTGAGGAAGCTCAAGCTACCCACCAAGATGTTAGTGCAGTTCTACACAGCCATCATCGAGTCCATCCTCACCACCTCCATAACCGTGTGGTACGCAGGAGCCACTGCCAGGGACAGACTAAGGCTGCAGCGCGTCGTGCGCACTGCTGAGAAGGTGATCGGCTGCAAGCTCCCATCTCTCCAGGATCTGTACATCTCCAGGACCCGGAGGCGTGCTGGCCGGATCATAGCCGATCCCTCACACCCTGGTCACGTACTGTTTGCCCCCCTCCCCTCAGGTAGAAGACTTCGGTCCATCCAGACTAAAACCTCCCGTCACATGAACAGCTTCTTCCCCTCTGCCATCAGACTGCTGAACACTAAGTGACTTATTGACTCTCGTGCACAATGTACAGCAGCTCAACCAGACTCATGTCAATCATCAGTGTTTTCTTCCTGCATTACCGACTGCACTATATAGTTCTCCACAGTATCTGCTGCTCGCTAATATATTTTAACTGCTGACCAGTATCACTTACTCTTATTCTACACTTTATTGCATGTATAGTTTATTTCTTTTATCTTATCATGTTTAATGTTGCAGCATTGCACCGAGACAAATTCCTAGTTTGTGTACTACATGAACAATGGCAATAAACCTGATTCTGATTCTGATCTTCATGGAGTTGGTCTCATTTAAAAGAAAACACTGAATTTTTTGGCAAAACAGTCATAATTTCTCTAAGTGCTCCGGCCACTGAGTTACAGTCATCTAAACATACTGAACTTGAAGAAAATAAATTTGGCCTGGGTGTTTTTTTGGATACAAATGCTTGCAAATAACACACAGCTTCAGATCCGGGCTGGAAAATGCAACAGAAATGTAGAACCAAGTGTTATCCAGCTGAGGTCACAGCTTTTTTGTCAGGTAGTTCCCAGGCGTTTTTGAACTGTGCCAAATTGTGCCAAATGGCACAGTTTGGAAAAACATCTGTAACTTTTGAATGATTCAATATAGAAGCTTCATCTTGGGCTCTAATGAAAGGTGACACTCAGGGCTGTGTGTGTGTGTGTGTGTGTGTGGATGTCCACTACAGAGGACGGACATCGGCCATCGCTACATGACGGAATAGACTCATGTGGCGATGTGGCAACCGCGGCACAGTCACCGCGGCTTCCCCCCCCTCGCTACAGAAGAGTAGCGGGGGGGGGGGGGCATTCACGGTCCGGATGTGGTGCACGAACCATGTACCGCGGCGCACGGACTTCGTGCGCCGCACAGTTGTAATTTACCACCATCAGTGTGTGAATGTGTGTGTGAATGGGTGGATTGCAGGATCTGTAAAGCGCTTTGGTCATCAAGAGATGAGAATAAAAGCGCTATATAAGTGAATGCCATTTACCATTTACCGATCGGTCAAAAGTCATTTTTGATTACAATTTTCAGGGATAAAGAATAATTTAGCTTATAACACTTACCTCTTCACAGCAGCAGTGTCCTGGCGAACTTCTCTTCCTCATTGTCAGACGAACGCGACGCTGGTCCGCTCGTGGTTCTGGTCTCGCGAGCCGGTCAAAACATAATTCCATTATTGCGGTTTTGCGCTTCCATGATTGCGGTTTTGGCGAATGATTTATGACCTTTGTTGTCGGCCTCCGTCGGTCTATGATGACCATGGAAGAGAATCCTAAACGTCTATTCTGCTGGAATAAAAAAAAAAAAAAAAGCACCGCCTGTGGCTGAACAGGCCGATGCGCGAATGGCAGTCCCTGTCACACAGGTCGCACTTGTGGATGGTCTCCGTGTTGCTGGGTCTGTGGCAGGTTCTTCCTGCGGGTCCTTTTTTTCATTTGCTGCCGCAGTCTGTCTTCACCCAGCCTTACACAAAACAGCTGGCGAACTTCTGTGCTTCAGTTGGCTCGCTGCATTCACAGCGTTGGTAGGCGGGTCCTTCTTGCTAAGTTTTCAGTCATTGGTTCTTCAAGGTTTCAGAAACCCAATTCAAGGCTCTTATTAGTCGAATGAGAGGTCAATCATATCTGATCTGTTCGCGGCTGTGTCTGTAGTGGAAGAATGGAAACGCAGCTTTTTTTTTTTTTTTCAGTGCGCGCTTGGACGCAGCGCCCTCGTGCGTCCTAGAGCGCACAAGGGCGCTCTCGTGCGCCCTTGTGTGCTCTGGGACGCAGAGACGTGCCCGTCCACGGTACACCGGAGCGCAAGAGGTTAATAAATTTGCAAATATATAAGGAAAAAAGTAGAAGAATTGTGTGAAAAACTGGAAATTCATGAAAAAAATAAAGGAATATGTGGTGAATTTCCAAGATAAAAGGGCTGAAATTTACAAATAAATCTAGAATTGTATGAAAAAAAGAATGTATAAGAATAACCACATTTTTGATAAGATATTGATGCTGTCCTCTGAGGAAGCAGAAAGATGGCAAAGAATATTCGGCTATTCACTCTAGATTGCTCTCCAAATTTTCAAAACCCCCAAATCGGTATTTGGAACAGTTTTAAACATAGCCACTGTTGGCAAATGGCACTCATAAGCAACTTGATTAACAGAAAAATAATAATTAAAGAGTAATAACTTGGAGAATATTTGAAATATTTTTTGTTTTTGTTTGTTTTTAAGCCCCTGCTCTCAAACTGTTTTTGACTTACTCAGTGTGCCTCACTTGTGGCAAGTTGTTTGGATTGCTTTAGTTTTCCTCTTCAGTGTTTCCCCTACCATGATATTTTAGTAATATATATTAGATATTTTATTTCACTTTTATTTAACCAGGCAAGTCATTATGAAAATATTTTTATTTACAACAGCAGCCTAGCAAAAGGCAAAGCCGTATGAGGAGGTGAGGGGTTAGATAAGGGCGAAGGAAAATATTGATGCACAGCTGAGAACAGTGTCAAAACAACGCAAAAAAAAGTCAACACAGAACTAAAAGCAGCTAAAACATAATCTTAATAAAATGTGTGAAAGCAAGTTAGATATTAGCCTGCCTGGAGACTACAACAGTGAAAGAATTTCCATGAGGCAGAGCTGAAAAGAACATTTTGAGACATTTTTTTTAATTATTCCATGTGACTTGCCACATTTTTCTTTCATTTGTTTTACTAAAAGACATTAGGAGTAAATTTGTGGTCATTGCAAACAAAACAAAAGAGAAATGGACTTAACTGAACAAACTTTTCCTATTTTTATAATTTCTCTTTTTGTGATAGCCTGCATTGGTTTGTTATGGTCTATTTGAAAGTTGGCGAGGTCTTCCTTTATTTATTTTCCCCACATATGAGAAGGACCCAGATGTTGGCCTGCATAGTTTGGTTTTCAGTTAACTTCAAAGAAGGCTATGTAGCTCCTTTTACAACAACACTGATACAGGGGGGTTCCTTGAAATGGGCATTTAACTAAATAGATTCCTTTATTAGTCCCATTATTGCTTCTTAATGCACCTTTTCTTTATTTATGGTCGTTTCTTTATGCCATAACTTCACCAAGCCATCATGTCATGAAGCTGACACGCCGTGAGAACTGCACATGCAAATTAAAACACAAAGCACTTCAGAAAACTTACAATGCGCTTAGCATGTGAACACTATAAATGGTGCTGATTTAGCATACTAAATAACATTATTTACGCATCTAAAGAAATAACTCATTGACCCTTGTCATAAAAGGTTTCTAAGTCGATTAGAGTCCATTGTAGCAGTCTCCTTAGGTTTCAACAGTCCTTGGAGTAACTTAGGATCAAATATAGCAGAGCCTTGTGGTCTCTTAAAGAGGTATCTGCTTGCCTGCATGAGTGATCACTGCTTTTCTCCTTAGTTCAGACTTGTGTTCTCATGAGATAACATCCTTTTGCCAAACAATTACAAAGTGGATTTGCTGTAAACAAATGTCATAAATTTTAACTTTAATATCCTATGAACTTTTTATTTCGTCAAATTAAATATTTTTAATCAGTTTTTATATTATGAACAAATTAAGATAAGATAAGATAAGATAAGCCTTTATTAGTCCCACAATGGGGAAATTCCAGGATTGCAACAGCACAGGGATAGCAACACTCAGAGCAACAATCAGAAGGCAAGAAAAAACAAGCAAGCAAGAGCAGCTAATATACATATGTACATATTACTATAAAATATATATACACACACACACACACACACAGACACACAGTGCAGAGCATTGTAGCTGGATGGAATAAATATATGAATATATGAACACACAGTGCAGAGCATTGTAGCTAGATGGAATAAATATGTAAATATATAAACACCCACAGTATGGAGCATTGCAGCTAGGTGGAATAAATATGCAAGTATATAAACACACACAGTGCGGAGCAATGTAGCTAGATGGAATAATATGTAGATATATAAAAACACAGTGCGGAGCATTGTAGCTAGATGGAATAAATATATAGATATATAAATATAAAC
Source organism: Pholidichthys leucotaenia (assembly GCA_020510985.1). Lineage (NCBI taxonomy): Eukaryota > Metazoa > Chordata > Actinopteri > Cichliformes > Pholidichthyidae > Pholidichthys > Pholidichthys leucotaenia. The sequence goes on along the minus strand of CM035847.1, from coordinate 83,871,618 downwards.
ACACCCAGTGCAGAGCATTGTAGCTAGATGGAATAAATATGTAAATATATAAACACACACAGTGCAGAGCATTGTTGCTAGGTGGGATGAAACAGCATAACCGTCTATTTAGTTATCCTACATGGTATGATTATGTGCCCATACATATTCTCACCCTCCATAGCGACCGGTATGTTCCTAGTTGTATGCCGGAGAGGACCATTGTGTAAGTCTATTGCATCTTTTGCATTCAAAAAAAAAAAAAAAAAAAAAATTATTTATGCAACAAAATTTACAGGCCATATAAGACATTTTTGCATGTCGAGAGCAACATATAATGGCAAGAGTTCAGTTTTCTTCAGTGTTATGGTATGAATTCATAAATGCCACATAAACTACATTTCTTGTGTATGCAAGGCTATATATAAAACTTTATAAGCATTTGTCTTTGCAGATAAAGTAGTCATCAGTCACTGTTAAGTTCTCCTGTTCTGGTTCTTGTCACCACCATCATCACCAATAGCCATCTCTCCTTCTGTACCCTTGACTGCAGACACCTCCTGCACCACTGTTTCCAGGCCTTAATGGACCATGGTGTGAAAGTGGCCTCAGTCCTGGCAAACTCCTTCAGCCGCCGCTGCTCCTACATCGCTGAGTCTGATGCCCACGTCAAAGAGAAGGCCATCCAGTTTGGCTTTGTGCTGGGTAAGTGTCTGGAAAGAATGTTTTATAATGCGTGAGATATTCCCTTTATTTCATTTGATTGTTGGAGTCTCTTGCTGTTCCTTTTCAGATGTTTGCCTTTCTTGGGTGTATGTTACATCTCAAGAGTTAGCATTTAAAAAAAAGAAAAAAAGACCAGATGCAATGGTGTCTATGTTGGGAAAATTGGTTACAAGGTACAAAGATTATTTAATTTATACCTATAGGTGTGTGTGGAAACAAAGGTTTGCTTTGGGTCCACGCACACACCGGGAAAAAAACAGTTTTTTGGGCACCAGTCCAAAACTTGGGACAGTTTATTAATAACTAATCTTTATACCTTCAATCAATCAGTCTCAAATATTCATGAATTCTCCTGAGTGACTTCAGAAACAGACACAGGAAAAAGAAATCAACAGAAACTTCCATATACCGTTTACAGTTTTAATGATCAGTCTCAGATTAAATGACATTACATTCAATGGACTTGTTCTTAAGGTGAAATGATAAAGTATCAAGCATCACTTTTATGAAGAAAATGATGAAAGCTGATTATATGGAAAAAGAAATTCTGGGTTACTCTGAAAAAGGAAAACGGAATTTATTGAAAAGAGAGATACTATTTCTCTGTACTTCTATAGCTCCGATCAGAGTTATGAACTAGTTTTAAACCTGAGACAAATTATGACATACTTTAAGGCGATGGACATCGCATTACTCAGCAGATGAAACAAAGGAATCTTGCTCACATGACCCATTGCGTTGGCTTTCAGCTGGATCCTTCGCTGAAGCTTTATTTGATGATACTGGAAATTATCTGCCAGCAGATAATTTCTTCCCAGAGGCAAACAGTCAGGAGCTGAGATCCAACAACAATGATGAGAGGCTGCTGCTGGACACTGAAGCAGTATGTCATGTGGACAACACAAAAGGTTTTTTTCAGCGGCTCTCCCGGGTCCAAATAAATTGATGAAATAGTTCAAAGTCACAGAATTGAAGAAACAATAATAATAAAAATAAATTATTCAAGCCACGAAATCAGAGTTATTCAGATGTGGTGGCGACTGGCGAAAACAGCTTCTAGTGTGAGGAAAGAAACGATCAGTCCACTTTTAAAGGAACTCCGATTATATTGGCATGTTAGCTCTGTATGCTTTATTTTTATGTTAGTAACATAACTATAATATAATTTTTTTGAAAATAATTCCCAGTTTTATATATTTTTAAAAAACTTTATTACGATGTAAATCGCCATTTTTGTTTACGTCGCAATGCATTCTGGGTAGTGACGTAGAATGGTTGCAGCCGTTTTTTCTGTCTTATACAAGCCAAGAAGCGAAACTATGAACTACTGCCATTTGTCAGTGAAAATGCCACATTGCGCGGCTTTTGGATGTAATTTCCAATCAAAGGGAAATAAAGAGAGCGGGGTAAGCCTCCATAGCTTTCCTAAAGAGGGAAAGTTGAGGAAAAAGTGGGGCGGCAGCGGCTTAGCAGGTAGAGCAGGTCGTCTCATAACCCGATGGTTGGCGGTTTGCATCACGCTCTCCCCAGATATCCTGCCGTTGTGTCCCTGGGCAAGACACTTTACCCGCATTGCCTCCAGTGCCCATAACACTGGGTATGAATGTGTAAAAATGTTTAAATGCTCGGTGGTGGCCAGAGAGGCCGTTGGCGTGGATTGGCAGCCACATTTCCGTCACTCTGAGTGTCTGTGATCACGCGCTATAGCGCATGCCTGATAAAGCTGACATATGTATTAATCATGCTATGATAAAGCACAATATCGCTCAAAGCGCGCGCATGAGACATGTCTGTGATTGCACGCTTGTGTTGACCGTTCCTGCCTTTCGTCTCCTAACCGTGGTTGGGGGACGCAGGGGAGATCTAGCGGCCTGCGATCTGTTTTGCTGAAGCGTTGGGGCTTTATTTATATACCGCACTGTTGTCAGCAACAAATTCTACCTGCTGCGGTCGCCTCGCTCTTTCTACTCATCCGCACCAAATCACACACACCGTTCGGGGGGGGCACCTCGGCTGCGCGCACGCTCCCACTCACTCACGTCCACGCACCGAGCTGCCCCATCCAAACACATGCACCAGACACATCCCACAACACTTGATAGAGCTGACATATGTATTAATCACGCTATGATATCGCTCAAAGCGCACGCTTGGCTTGACATGTAGAAGATCTGGCTGGCAGTCATTTGGAACGACTGTGGAGCACTGCTTATGGATGTTCAACCCGCAGTCTGAGAAAGCAACAGAGAAATTGCTTTATGTTGCTGAGAGTCCATGTTTATCAGTTCAGTGCCCATCATGCTTGTAGACAGTTTTTTGTGTTTGAGCATTCTATTGTAAGTAAATCAACAATATATAAGTTTCACCTTAAAATAATGCTTCCTCGAGCGCACGCTTGAGACACTCAGTGGAGAGATACTCGCGGAGCGGAGAGACAAAGCGCACGAGCATGCGCTAGTGCGCTTTGAGCGATATTGTGCTTTATCATAGTGTGATTAATACATATGTCAGCTCTATCAAGTGTTGTGGGATGTGTCTGGTGCGTGTGTTTGGATGGGGCAGTTCGGTGCGTGGACGTGAGTGAGTGGGTGTGTGCGCGCAGCCGAGGCGCGCCCCCCCTAAACGGTGTGTGTGATTTGGTGCGGATGAGTAGAAGGAGCGAGGCGACCGGAGCAGGTAGAATTTGTTGCTGACAACAGTGCGGTATATAAATAAAGCCCCAACGCTTCAGCAAAACGGCAGGCCACTAGACGCTAGATCTCCCCTGCGTCCCCCAACCACGGTTAGGAGACGAAAGGCAGGAGCGGTCAACACAAGCGTGCGATCACAGACATGTCTCATGCGCGCGCTTTGAGCGATATTGTGCTTTATCATAGCGTGATTAATACATATGTCAGCTTTATCAGGCATGCGCTATAGCGCATGATCACAGACACTCAGAGTGACGGAAATGTGGCTGCCAATCCACGCCAACAGCCTCTCCGGCCACCACCGAGCATTTAAACATTTTTACACATTCATACCCAGTGTTATGGGCACTGGAGGCAATGCGGGTGAAGTGTCTTGCCCAGGGACACAACGGCAGGATATCTGGGGAGAGCGTGATGCGAACCGTCAACCATCGGGTTATTAGACGACCTGCTCTACCTGCTGAGCCGCTGCCGCCCCACTTTTTCCTCAACTTTCCCTCTTTAGGAAAGCTATGGAGGCTTACCCCGCTCTCTTTATTTCCCTTTGATTGGAAATTACATCCAAAAGCCGCGCAATGTGGCATTTTCACTGACAAATGGCAGTGGTTAGTAGCTTCGCTTCTTGGCTTGTATAAGACAGAAAAAACGGCTGCAACCATTCTACGTCACTACCCAGAATGCATTGCGACGTAAACAAAAATGGCGATTTACATCGTAATAAAGTTTTTTAAAAATATATAAAACTGGGAATTATTTTCAAAAAAATTATAGTTATGTTACTAACATAAAAATAAAGCAAATAGAGCTAACATGCCAATATAATCGGAGTTCCTTTTAACACACGGTGAGTTAAGGAAAATCAATAGAAAAAGTTTTTAACAGAATAAAACAGGAAAAAAAAAAAACGTCTGAGAACACGGAGTTTCACTCCATATAAAAGAGAAGTTTGAGCTCAAAACAGAAGAAAAAATATTTTTTTCAGACATTTAAAAGAAAGAGAATTCGAGGCATGAACTTAACTGAACAGGACATAAATAGATAGATGTACTTTATTGATCCCAAACTGGGAAATTACAGACAAAGACAACTTTTATACAAACTTAGACAAACTTACAGAAAGAACCACTGCCTGAACTAGGGTGTTTCCTCCTTAAACTGATCACTTTCAAAGGATAAAAACTTGACTGACATGAAAGGGAACCAATTGTCTCCCATCGTGGGAGAATTGAATGAACTCTGGTCCAATTAGAAAGCAGTCCTTTGTCTGTAACCGACCAAAAGAATGAAAATGGGCGTTGTCCAACAGAGACTGACTGGTGATTGGCTGAGCCAGTCAAATGACTTGAGTAAGCTTTTCATATAGGATGAAACACATATTGATTAAAATGAAAATTCACTTTGTGTGTAAGCTAAACTAACTTCAGTGATTCATGACTAATTTTCATTCTCACTACATTAAACATGCACTTTAATAAACTTGTCCTTCTATAATTAACATTCATTAGAATAAGGTTCGTTTAAGTATTTTCAAACATGCAGTACATTTAAACCAATGATTAGTGAAACATTTCAAACCAGAATGGTATCAGTCCCGCCTGATTTTCCAGGGTGTCTTAAAAAAGAAAATCTTCTGAAAATTGAGAGTTTTTGTTAAAAGGAAGCCTTTTCATTCAGTAACCACAGTTCAGCTTGCAGAGGCAACAGCAAACATATTCCGGAGTTGTCCACCAGGGGGTCATGTTGAGCTGTGGATAATTCCTAGAGACCTGTGGAATGTGGTCAATATATCTGGAATGTTTCAAACAGTTCTGGAAGCATAAAACTACCTGGTTGGGGAGGAAGTTCTGTGATTTATGATTGCAGACTAATCTGTTCCTGGCACGAAATGGGATCCTTATTGTCCCTCTTCCAAGTGAAGAGGGATTTTATAGATTGGATCCAAAGGGATGGACACTACAGTCACTTATGACATAGAGAGTAGGAGCCACCATCATCTTGGATCACTGAAGGGCATTGATTGTAAAATAACATGTAATGTGGAAGTCAGTGTATCCTAGAGGTTGTGCCAGCAGTACTAGCTATCACAAATTGTAAAAGAATTACAGCAACAAAGTCAGGACTCAAGAATATTCCTTTTGAAATGCAGGATCAAACTTGGAGTGCTCCTTAAATTGTTGAATGAACACACGTCTACAGAAAAGAGTTTGATTACACACAGATGCAACCTTCATAAATAATCCTGACATTTAAAAAAGTAGACGAGACACAATACAGCATGATCAATGGCACTTTGTCATAGACTGTTACGATAACTATTAACTTTTAGGAATGCACACATACGTATATTGGATGACAGTTGGTGCAGTGGTTCTTGAAAATTTGTAAACCCTTTAGAATTTTTTACATTTCTGCATAAATACAGTGCATCCGGAAAGTATTGACAGCGCTAAACTTTTTCAACATTGTATTTTTACAGCCTTATTCCAAAAGGGATTAAATTCATTTTTTTCCTCAAAATTCTACACACAATACCCCATAATGACAATGTGAAAAAAGTTTTTTTGAGACTTTTGCAAATTTATTAAAACTAAAAAACTAAGAAATCACATGAACATAAGTATTCACAGCCTTTGCTCAATACTTTGTTGATGCACCTTTGGCAGCAATTACAGCCTCAAGTCTTTCTTAATATGATGCCACAAGCTTGGCACACCTATCTTTGGGCAGTTTGGCCCATTCCTCTTTGCAGCACCTCTCAAGCGTTATCAGGTTGGATGAGGAGCGTTGGTGCACAGCCATTTTCAGATCTTTCCAGAGGTGTTCAATTGGATTCAAGTCTGGGCTCTGGCTGGGCCACTCAAGGACATTCACAGAGTTTTCCTGAAGCCACTCCTTTGATATCTTGGCTGTGTGCTTAGTGTCATTGTCTTGCTGAAAGATGAACCGCCGCCCCAGTCTGAGGTCAAGAGCGCTCTGGAGCTGGTTTTTCCATCCAGGATGTCTCTGTACATTGCTGCATTCATCTTTCCCTCTATCCTGACTAGTCTCCCAGCTCCTGCCACTGAAAAACATCCCCACAGCATGATGCTGCTACCAACATTGGTATGGTTATGAACAGTGCCTGGTTTCCTCCAAACATGACACCTGGCATTCACGCCAAAGAGTTCAATCTTTGTCTCATCAGACCAGAGAATTTTGTTTCACATGGTCTGAGAGTCCTTCAGGTGCCTTTTGGCAAACTCCAGGTGGGCTGCCATGTGCCTTTTACTAAGGAGTGGCTTCCATCTGGCCACTCTACCATACAGGCCTGATTGGTGGATTGCTGGAGAGATGGTTGTCCTTCTGGAAGGTTCTCCTCTCTCCACAGAGGAATGCTGGAGCTCTGACAGAGTGACCATCAGGTTCTTGGTCACCTCCCTGAATAAGGCCCTTCTCCCCGATTGCTCACTTTAGATGGTCGGCAAGCTCTAGGAAGAGTCCTGGTGGTTCCGAACGTCTTCCATTTACGGATGATGGAGGTCACTGTGCTCATTGGGACCTTCAAAGCAGCAGAAATTTTTCTGTGCCCTTCCCCACATTTGTGCCTCAAGACAATCCTGTCTCGAAGGTCTACGGACAGTTCCTTTGACTTCATGCTTGGTTTGTGCTCTGACATGCACTGTCAACTGTGGGACCTTATATAGACAGGTGTATGCCTTTCCAAATCATGTCCAATCAACTGAATTTACCTCAGGTGGACTCCAATTAAGCTGTAGAAACATCTCAAGGATGATCAGTAGAAACAGGATGCACCTGAGCTCAAGTTTGAGCTTCATGGCACAGGCTGTGAATACTTATGTACATGGGATTTCAATTCAATTCAATTCAATTCAACTTTATTTGTATAGCGCCATTTCACAACAACAGTCATCTCATAGCACTATCAACTGTAGGGGGGACCCCCACAGTTGCAGAAAGACCCCAGCAATCAGGCGATCCCCTGTGAGCAAGCACTTGGCGACGGTGGAGAGGAAAAACTCCCTTTTAACAGGAAGAAACCTCCAGCAGAACCAGGCTCAGGGAGGGGCAGTCATCTGCTGCGACTGGCTGGGGGGTGAGGGGATAGAGAAGAAGAAAAGAACAGACATGTAGAGAGCAAACAGCACGATGGGGACTCAATCTATGGGAGAGAACAAACAAATGTTAATGACCAGCAAAAAAAAAAAAATATTTCATAGAGAGTGAGGAAAGGAGTGAGGCCCAGTGCATTACTGGAGGTCCCCCGGCTGACTAAACCTATTAGCAGCATAACTAAGGGAGGGTTCAGAAACACATGATCCCTCCCTAATTGTAGGCTATATCAAAAAGGTAGGTTTTAGCCCTATTCTTAAAAACAGAGATCGAGTCTGACTCCCGAATCCAGATTGGCAGCTGATTCCACAGGAGAGGAGCTTGATAACTGAAGGCTCTGCCTCCCATTGTACTTTTGGAGATTCTAGGTATTACAAGTAATCCTGCATTTTGGGAGCGTAGTGCTCTGTTAGGATGATACGGTAGTATCAGATCTTTTAAATAAAAAGGAGCCTGATTGTTTAGAGCTTTGTAAGTAAGAAGAAGGATTTTAAACTTCTAAACTCTATGGGAAGCCAATGAAGGGAGGCCAGAACCGGAGAGATATGATCTCTCTTTCTAGTACCTGTTAAAACTCTTGCTGCAGCATTTTGGATCAGCTGAAGACTTTTTAAAGATGTTTTAGGACAGCCTGATAATAAAGAATTACAATAATCTAATCTCGAGCTAACAAAAGCGTGGATCAGCTTCTCAGCATCACTCTGAGACAAGATGCTCCTAATCTTGGCAATATTACGCAAATGATAGAAGGCAGTCTTAGAAACAAATTTAATATGTGAATTGAAGGACAAATCCTGATCAAAAATAACTCCAAGGTTCCTCACAGAGCTATTAAGAGAAAGAGTAACTGCATCCAAACTGAAAGTTTGATTTGGAAAGGAATTTCTAAGGTTTTTTGGACCAACAAGAATGACTTCAGTCTTATCTGAATTTAATAGCAGGAAATTACAAGTCATCCAAGCTTTGATTTCCTTAAGACAGGCTTCTAACTTGGCTAATTGATTAGTATCATCTGGCTTCATTGACAGGTATAATTGTGTGTCATCTGCATAACAATGAAAATGTATACAGTGCTTTCTAATAATGTTGCCTAATGGAAGCATATATAAACTAAAAAGAGTAGGGCCTAGCACAGATCCCTGTGGAACTCCATGACTAAGCTTTGAGCTGAAAGAAAACTCATCATTTACATGAACAAACTGGAACCTATCAGATAAATAAGATCTAAACCACTGCAACGAAGTTCCATTAAGTCCAACATAGTGTTCTAATCTATCAAGTAGAATATTATGATCAATAGTATCAAAAGCTGCACTAAGATCTAAAAGGACAAGTACAGAAACTAGTCCATTATCAGATGCAATGAGGAGGTCGTTAGTGACCTTCGCTAAGGCTGTTTCAGTACTATGATGGATTCTAAACCCAGATTGAAACTCTTCAAGTAAACCATTTCCCTGCAGGTGGTCAAATAATTGCGTAGCAACAACTCTTTCTAAGATTTTTGAAATGAAAGGGAGATTAGAGATTGGTCTATAGTTAGCTAAAGCTCCTGGATCTAGCGTTGGCTTTTTGAGTAAGGGTTTAATTACAGCCGTTTTAAAAGCCTGCGGTACATGGCCTAAAGTCAATGAAGAATTGATTATATGAAGAATAAAGCTCCCAATAAGTGGGAAGACTTCTTTAAATAACCTGGTAGGAATAGGGTCTAAAAGACAAGTTGAAGGTTTGGATGAGGAAACTATTTTGTCTAACTCACAAAGGTCGATTGGAGTAAACTCATCAAGACAGACATCAATAGAAGGAGTTGTAGTAGTTACAGTATTTAAGTCAACTGTGGGAAGAATCTGATTGATTTTATCTCTGATGGATGAAATTTTATTATTGAAAAAGTTCATAAAGTCCTGACTAGTAAGCTCTAAGGGGATGCTAGGATTGACAGAGTCCTGACTCTTTGTCAACCTGGCTACAGTACTGAAAAGAAACCTGGGATTATTCTTGTTCTCTTCTATTAATGCAGAGTAATAACTCATTCTAGCTTTTCTAAGAGATTTTTTATAAATTAAAAGATGATTTCTCCAAGCTAAATAGATTTCATCTAAATTAGTAGAGCGCCATTTTCTTTCTAATGGACGAGTCTTCTGTTTTAAGCTACGAGTTTCTGTGTTGAACCAAGGAGTTAAAAATCTCTGATTAGACTTTTTCTTTTTTAAGGGGGCCACCAAGTCTAGAGCCTGATGCAGAGAAGCTGAAACACTATTCACCATGTTATCAATTACAGAAGGAGCAAGCTGTCTATAGCTTATTTCCGTTGTGTTGACACATGGCACAGAGGAAACAATCTGCATAAATTTGGAGACAGCATCATCTGAGAGGCATCTACTGTGATAATATTTTTCTTTAGGAGCCAAATAGTCAGAAATAGTAAAATCAAAGGTTAACAGACAATGGTCTGACAGTACAGGGTTATGAGGAGACACTACAAGATTTTCTATTTCTATGCCATATGTCAGAACAAGGTCCAATGTATGGTGGAGGTAATGAGTAGAATTTCCTACTTTCTGAGAAAACCCAATCGAGTCTAATATTGAATTAAAAGCCACATTAAGGCAGTCACTATCTACATCCACATGTATATTAAAGTCCCCTACTATAATTATTCTATCAGATTTCAGCACTAAATCAGCTAAGAAATCAGGAAATTCGGATAAAAATTCTGAATAGGTTGATGGAGGACGATAAACTATGGCAAATAAAACTGGGTTTAACCTGGAATCGCTAAAGTGCCCAACACTGAGGACCAGGCCCTCAAAGGAATTATAACATGTTTTTTGCTTTACATTAACTAGTAATTTGGAATGGTAAATTGATGCTACTCCTCCTCCACGACCAGAACTTCTGGGATTTTGACAGTTTAAATAACCAGAGGGAGTTGATTCATTTAAACCAACATAATCCTCTTGTCCTAACCAAGTCTCTGTAAGGGAAATTAAATCAATCTGATGATCAATTAACAGATCATGGACTAACAGAGACTTGGGAGTTAGAGACCTAATATTTAATAAACCACATTTAATTTTTAAATTATGAGGAGGAACAGAGGCCAAATCATTCAATTTAGAGGCTTTATGTTTAATTTGAGTTTTACCAATATTTTGCTTTATCACTTTGGGATGCTTATACATTATATTTTTATTTACTTTGGAGGGAGCAAAGAAAGCAAACTTTCTTAGTTTATTTTTAATAAATTTGCAAAAATCTAGAATAAAAAAACTTTTTCACGTTGTCATTATGGGGTATTGTGTGTAGAATTTGGGGGGGAAAATTAATTTAATCCCTTTTGGAATAAGGCTGTAACATAACAAAATGTGGAAAAAGTGAAGCGCTGCGAATACTTTCCGGATGCACTGTATGACCAAAAACATCAGATTTTCAGACGAGTTTTTTTTTCATATATAGCATGCATATGCGAACAATAGCCACATTAGGTACAGTATCAACCAGGAACAGTTGACAGCCATCTCTACACAAGCTCCCTAAATAGGCCAATCAAATTGGTCGCTGCTGCTCAGACACTATTAAATTAAAAAACGTATTAACTAATCAAGCATTGAAAATATTAAAAGAAAAATAAATTAATCAATCAATCAATGAATAAATCTATTAATTAATTTGCAGGACACTATACCAGGTTTCCACCCTTGAACTCTTCATGAAAGAGCATAGTATGTTCTTTAACGTGCGCTGGGTGTGGCTCCCCAGTACACAGAACCTCCATTTAATGTCCTATCCAAGGGGCAATTTTGAAATTACGTGGAACCAAAGTCCATGGAACACACACAAGTGAATATATATGAAAATCGACCAATTAGTTTGTCATCAGAGGCAGGCAGCATGCACACCTAATAATCTATGACTTAAACCAACAATGACACCAGGTCTGACTGCACTGTTCTCTAGCAGTTTAAGGAACAAGTCCAGCCAGCTGATAAATCACAAGTGCTCTAGTAAGCCTGGTGGCACAAATACACATTTAAGTACCCCCAGAAAAAAATAGAGAACCCAGTTAAATATCCATCCATCCATCCATCCATCTTTTACCGCTTTTCTGGAGGTCCAGGTCACAGAGGCAGCAGCTCAAGCAGAGAAGCCCAGACTTTCTTCTTCCTGGCCACCTGCTCCAGCTCTTCAGAGAGGATACCAAGATGTTCCCAGACCAGCTGGGAGACGTAGTCTCTCCAGCAAGTCCTGGGTCTGCCCCGGGGTCTCCTCCCAGTGGGACGTGCCTGAAACACCTCAAGTGGGAGGCGTCCAGGAGGCATCCTGATCAGATGCCCATACCACCTCAATTGGCTCCTTTCAATGTGGAGGAGCAGCGGTTCTACTCTGAGCCTCTCCCGGATGACTGAGCTCCTCACCCTATCTCTAAGGGTGAGTTCAGCAATCCTATGGAGAAAGCTCATTTCAGCCGCTTGTATCCGTGATCTTGTTCTTTCAGTCATTACCCAAAGTTCATGACCATAGGTGAGGGTAGGAGCGTAGCTTGACCGGTAAATCAACAACTTTGCCTTAGAGCTCAGCTCCCTCTTGACCACGACAGACCGGTACAATGTCCGCATCACTGCAGATGCTGCTCTGATCCGTCTGCCAATCTCGTGCTCCATTCTCCCCTCACTCATGAATAAGACCCCAAGATACTTAAACTCCTCCACTTGGGGCAGGAGCTTCTCCCCAACCCGGAGAGGACAATCCACCTTTCAGCAGCTGAGGACTCGTCCTGGGTATGATGTTAAACTGCATCTGGGCCAGGGGGTCTGTTGGACTAGGAGGATGATGGAGTGCCTCTTAACCCTCGCTGATACTCCCAGGTGTCCCTTAGGCAAGGACTAGTACCTGTCAGCCTCCCTTACCAGGGTTACGGTAAAACTCTCCAACAACTTTGTGTGTTATAATCTCCTAAGGGGACCCAGGGTTAAAGTGGTTCCGAGCACCCCCTTGCTGATCATATGAGGTGACAAATGGGGCAACTTGTTTGCTGTGAGTTGCGACCCGTGTCAGTGGAGGAAGAGATCCTGGTTCTCAAGGAATGTGTCGTGCTGCAGCTCTCACAAGTCCAACACAACGCTTTGGCTCCTACTTCACTTAGACGGGAGGTTTGGAAGGGCCCGGTCCAATCAGTTGGCTTGTCAAGGTCTACTCTGGGATGTCTTTTGTCAGTATAACCTCTCCTAATCCCAGAAGCCTATGGCGGAGGGTCAGTCGAGTAATTTGCACTTTTGTGCTTTATTGCTCAAGTATACCATCCCTATATCCCCGGTGCATAACCTGCAGGAAGTCCGCGGCTCTATGCATCCCCTTGTAGGGCTCCGAGGAGGGTGGGGAGCAGGGATGATAAATCATACTCTATAAAATATGGCTCCTAAACAAACCCCTAAAAAACGAATGTTGGAAGATGATGTGGATGACCCAGGAATTAGCAGGATGGCTCTTTCAAATGGTGATAATTGGCAAAGGCTTATTGTTTTAGAGTCACTGTCGTCAGATATGCCTCTTTCTAAGCTGTCCCCTTTTGCTATACAGAAAGGAATTTCAGGTATTGCAGGGTCAGTTAAGGATGTTAAAAAACTGAGGTCTGGCCAGATTTTGGTGGAATGCTTAAAGAAATCCCATTCTGAAAATTTGTGACGGTGTAATGTGCTGGCTGCTGTTCCAGTGAAGGCTTTTCCTCACCCTTCTCTAAACAGCTGCAAAGGAGTAATTCGTATGAGAGAACTCCATGATAGGGAAGAGGATGAAATTGCCTCAGAATTGCAATAACAAGGAGTAACACATGTGAAGAGGATAACCATTAAAAAAGATGACCGAACAGTAAAAACTGGCACTTACATTCTGACGTTCAACTGACATCAACTCTCACACTCATATCCTATTTGGATTCTTTCTAACTGTTGATACCTTTATTCCAAACCCACTGAGATGTTTTAACTGTCAAAAGTTTGGCCATGGCTCCACAGGATGTAGGAATAAACCAGTCTGCTGCAAATGTGGAGAAGAAAGGCATGAGTTGGCCTGCACAACACCTCCAAAATGTAGTAACTGTTTTGGCAATCATGCAGCATCATCGAAGGAATGTCCTTGCTGGATCAAGGAAAAAGAAATTCAAACTGTCAAATGTACTAAGAAAATTAGCTACCATGAGGCACGTAAACTGGTAGAAGGTTTCCCAAATTACAAATTCCAGCAGACTTTCTCCTCTGTTGTGAAACCTAAGATGCAGCCTGCTGAGTGCCAGACAGATCTGACTTGGTTAACTAAAGATAAGCCCTTACTATTAAGTAGTAGTGAAAATTCCAGAGTCCTGGTTAAAAGTAAAATGAGCACTCATAGCCTGACTACAATAAGCCAACCCTTAGGTCAAAAGTCTAAGCAAGTCCACAGAACAAAACCAATCATCAAAAGAAAAGAAAAAACCATCCAGCTTCTTGACTCAGGCAAAATCAAGCCAAGAAAATAAATTGCAAAAGAATGGGAGTCCAGAAGATGCAGAAATGTCTGAAGTCCTGACTTGCCGTAGTCGCAGCCCCTCCCCCAAAAGCAAGCATATGGAGCGTGCTTTTGTTTTACCTACCTGATGGTGGGTAGCCACATTATCCAGTGGAACTGTCGTGGCTTTAAGGCCAGTTTCTCTGAAGTGCAGCATTTAGCTGCTAGTTTTAATCCCCTTGCTTTTTGCCTTCAAGAAATTCTTTTGCCATCAACCAACCCCACGTCTCTGAAACATTATACTATGTATAATACATAATGTGCATCGTCCATCTGGTGGTTTAACAATTTTAGTAAGGAATGACCTAATTCACAGCCACTTGGCTTTAGTCTCCAACTTACAAGCAGTGGCAGTTTGTCTAACTTTGCATAAAGCAACAACCTTATGCTCTGTCTATATACCACCAGATATGATTGTGACACCGGAAAATCTTGATGACCTTCATAATCAGTTGCCATCCCCATACATCCTTATGGGTGATTTTAATGGTCATAATCATCTGTGGGGTGGAATTTGCTCAAATGCAAACGGCAAGATACTGGGGGATTTTATTGCTAAAAATGATCTATGTCTTTGAAACGATGGGTCTCACACATACCTCCACCCAGGACATGGAACCTATACTGCAATTGACCTATCTATATGTAATCCTGAGCTAGTTCTGGAATTCTCGTGGCGGGTCTTGGATGATCTTTGTGGAAGTGACCACTTTCCACTAATATTGACGTCTACAGAAGTGGATGTGCAATCAAGAACTCCGCGATGGCAACTCAAAAAGCAAACTGGTCTTCCTTTGTTTCTCTGTGCAAAGAGAAATTCAGCCAAAATCCTCAACCACACTGTTACTCTGTTCAGAGCTTTGCTCAAACCTTAATTACAATTGCAGATAAGACTGTCCCAAAAACATCAGCAAAGCCACACCATAGGTCCAACCCATGGTTCAATGATGACTGCAAAAAGACCATTGAGGCAAGGAAAAAAAGCAGAGAGGGTGTTCAATAAACATCCAACAACAGAAAACCTGACCAGATTTAAAATCTGTCGAGCTAAAGCACGCAGGATCATCATTGAAGCAAAGAGACAGAGCTGGAGGGAATTTGTATCAAGTCTCACATCCAACACATCTACCAAAAAGATCTGGGATTTAATTAGAAAGATGAAGGGTAAGGAGAATGGACTTCAGATACAGCATATTAATCATCAGGGTAATCTGCTGATGACAAAATATGAAATAGCTAATCAACTAGCAAAATCGTTTGAGAAGAATTCATCTATTGGAAACTATTGTTCTGAGTTCCAAATCATACAAGCACAAGAAGAACAAAAAGAAGTAAACTTTTCTTCAGATAACTCAGAACCATACAACCAAGATTTCACGATGGAAGAACTTTTGTTCTCAATAAGGAACTCTAATGACACTGCTGTGGGGCCAGATACAATTCATTATCAGTTTTTAAAACACTTAACCCTGGTGCACTATCCATTCTCTTGATGGTTTTCAACAACATCTGGAAGCCAGGCAGTATTCCTGAAAGCTGGAAAGAAGCAGTAGTTATAAGATAAGATAAGCCTTTATTAGTCCCACAATGGGGAAATTCCAGGATTGCAACAGCACAGGGATAGCAACACTCAGAGCAACAATCAGAAGGCAAGAAAAAACAACATCTAGTAAACATATGTCCATATTACTATAAATGTATATATATAGACACACAGTGCAGAGCATTATGGTTGGTTGGTGAATGTGCAGCAGAAAGTCTAAGCTCTCTCTCCGCGGATGCGGTGGGCCAGCTGGAAGTCTTTGGGCATGATGGTGACCCCCTTAGCGAAGAAGAGACCACCAGGTGGGCCTCGCTGGTCTCCTGCAGAGCCATGACGGCGAAGCTCAGGAAACGCAGGACGGTCTTGAAATCCTGAGCGATCTCCCTCACCAGGCGCTGGACGGGCAGCTTACGGATGAGCAGCTCCGTGGATTTCTGGCAGCGACGGATCTCTCTCAGAGCCACGGGCCTGTGACGGCGAGGCCTCTTCACTCTGCCGGTGGCCGGAGCGCCTCTCCGAGCAGCCCTGGTGCCTAGCTGTCTCCTGGGGGGCTTCTTCCTCCAGTAGATTTTACGGGCAGTCTGCTTGGTTCTTGCCATCGCTCTTTATTATTCTGTCTTATATTTCTTGCACGCCGCCTAAACTCCAGCCCGGCACCCGCGTCGTTTTCGCTACAGCTCCCAGTATGTCGAGTTTCCCATTAGCACCGGGCGGCGGCCAAGTGCTAGCTAGCACTAGCTCCTCCCCGCTGTAGCGTCTCCCGCTGCAAACCGTGGCTCCGTCCGCCGACCCGAGAGACCCCCGGGGCGATCCGTGCATCCGTGATATATATACAGAGTGAAAGGTGTAGAAAGAAGAAGGAAGATAAAAAAAAAAAAAAGGCTGTTGCAACGGGCAGCCTACTCGTGTGGCGCCACCGGTCCGGCGGAACCGGAACCGGTTATACCTGTTCCAAAACCCGGGAAAGATCATATTGATACCAACAACTGCCGTCTTAATAGCTCTGACAAGTTGCCTCTGTAAAACCATGGAAAGAATGGTAAACAATCGCCTTGTGTGGGTGCTTGAGTCTGAAGGCCTTTTAACTGATTGCCAGTGTGGCTTCAGACATGATAAAAGCACTTTAGACCACCTTATCAGATTAGAGGCCGATATACATGATGGTTTTATTAGAAAAGGACATGTAGTTGCTGTATTTTTTGATTTAGAAAAAGCATATGACACAACATGGAAATACGGTATTTTAAGAGACCTACATGACATGGGTTTTAGGGGACATTTGCCCTTTTTCATTTCAAACTTTTTGTCCAATAGACACTTCAGAGTTCGAGTAGGAGATACCCTTTCAGAGCCCCATGTGCAAGAACAAGGAGTCCCCCAGGGAAGCATCCTCTCGGTTACACTTTTTAGCATTCAAATTAATAGTGTAGTTGGTGCTCTTAGACCAAATACCTTTTGTAGTCTTTACATAGATGACCTCTGCGTTTGCTACAGGGGGAAAGACGAGCACAGTTGAAAAGCAACTACAGCTGTGCATAAATAAGATTAATAGGTGGTCAGTCAGTAATGGTTTTAAATTTTCAAAAACAAACCGTCTGCATGCACTTTTGTCTGCTGTGGTCTCTTCACCTTGACCCTGAGCTTTTCATAGATGGAGAAGCTGTCAAGGTGGTAAAAGAAATCAAATTCCTTGGACTTATTTTTGATAATCTGTCTTTTATTCCACATATAAAATTTCTACGAATCAGATGTTTTAAAGCCCTTGATATTATAAAAGTTTTGGCAAAAACTAAATGGGGTGCAGACTCTACTGTGCTGCTGCGTCGCTATAGAGCACTTATAAGATCTCGGTTAGAGTATGGGAGCATAGTTTATGGATCAGCAAGGAAAACATACATCAGGACGCAGGAAACTGTCCATCACCAGGGGCTAAGGCTTGCCTTGGGGGCTTTCAGAACCTCTCCTGTTAAAAGTTTGTATGTTGAAGCAAACGAGCCTTCACTTCAAAGCAGGTACCTGAAATTGGCTCTCCAGTATATGGTTAAACTTAAAGCAGACCACAGAAATCCAACCTAGTCTGCAGTTTTTCACTCTCGATTTTTACAGATGTATAAGGTCAGACCTAAAAGCATCACTCCTTTTGGACTCCGTATAGAACCTCACCTGGTAAAATTAAACCCTGATATGAGCAACGTAACGCAGACACAGTTTTGTCCCATTCCTCCATGGAGTTTGAGAAAACCCAATATATCATTCTGGATCTGAGCCAAAACAAAAAGAAAGAAAGAAACTTACCCAAATGTGTATCTGCAGCAGATCTTGGACATAAAATGCCGTTTTCCTCACCACATTTCCATATACTCAGATGGATCTAAAGTAGTTGACTCAGTCTCTACTGCAGTTGTCACCGGGCACAATCAGCATGGTTTGCGGATTCCCAAACAATGTTCAGTTTTTACAGCAGAGGCTTGTGCTTTGCTTCTAGCATTGGAACACATTGAGAGAACCAAATCAAACAACAGAGCTCCTTAATTTTTACTGACTCCAGGTCCTGTCTTCAGGCACTTGGGTTTTTTTTTTTTTTTGTAACTTAGATTTTTATTCATTTTTCATCATATATAATGCATTCAGATCACATTCTACATTTAAAAAACAAAGGGGTTAGGGTAGGGAAAAATAAAAAAAAATAAACAAAATAAAAATAAAAAATAAAAGGGGGGGGGACAAATGTTGGAGCATCAAGTTTTTAGTTTCCATCTCTTAATTCTTCTGGTTTTTTCAGTGTCTTTGGTTATTCTTTCAATTTCTGCCTCGTTGTTGCACTTTGTAGTGTGTCCATTTCCGCCATTTTTTCTCCCATATTCCTTCTTGCATTCTTCGTCGATATGTTAGTTTTTCCATCATACGTATGTCCTCAACAATGTCAGTCCATTGGTCAGGAAGAACTTCTGATCGCCATTTTTTTGTGATAGTTTTTTTACATGCAATCAACAAGATTTTAACTAGATATCTGTCCTCAGCCTGTATAACACTGTCTTTTTTAAGATCACATAAGTACATCAGGTTACAGTTCATTGGTATATTATATCCTAATGTCCTCTGTATTGTCACATGCATAGATTTCCAAAATGATGATATTTTGTAGCATTTCCAAAACATATGTGAGTGGTCTGCATTTTGAGCCCCACATCCCCTCCAGCATAAAGATTGGGTATTTGAATATTTTCCTTGAATCTGTGGTGTAATGAAAAAGCGAATCAGGTTTTTCCATCCAAATTCCCTCCATGCCCTTGAATTTGTTGATGTGTGTTGTGATTTCCATATTTCCTGCCAGCTTTCTTCTGTTATGTTTAAATTGAGCTCTTTCTCCCATTTCTCCTTTATATAGTTACTTGTATGATTGTTTGTCATAAGTTTCTGATATAGTTTTGAAATAATTCTTATTTTATTTCCTGCATATGAGCTTAAAATAAGTTGTATAATCTCGTTCACATCTGTTTGGAGGTTATGCCTAATCTTCTTCATATAGTAATCTCTCATCTGCAGATATCTGAAAAATTCCGATCTTTCTAATTTAAATTTTCTCCTGATATTTACAAAGCTCCCGAGATCTTTTTTTCCGATATTGCCCCATGCTGTGATTCCCTTGTTCACCAGATTTTTGTATCCCCTATCTTGTTTTGCCGGTTCAAACTGACTGTCAAATGCTACCCATTTCAATAGTTTTATGTCTTCCCTTATATTATATTTTTGTACTATTTTATACCACAGTTCTAAAGTAAATTTAGTGATTGGGTCTATTTGTTTGATTTGCTTATATGCATCTTTATCCCCTATTATGCTTTGTACTGGGAGTCCCTCAATTTCCTTTTCCATTTCTTTCCATTTTGCCTCATATCCCTCGTCGCACCAACATATGATATATCTTATTTGTGCTGAGTAGTAATATTCCTTTAGACTCGGTAGGCCCATGCCTCCTTTCTCTTTTGGTAATTGGAGGGTTTTATATTTCACTCTTGGTTTTTTACCTCCCCAAACAAATCTCGATATCATCCTGTCCCACTTTGAGAATTGGGCATCTGGAATCTCTGTTGGTATAGCCTGGAAGAGGTAAAGTAATCTAGGTTGTATGCTGATTTTGACTGTCTCAATTTTTGAATTCAGATCCATATTTAAGATTGACCATCTATCAATATCTTTTTTTATTTCTTGTTCCAACCTATCATAGTTTGCTTTATATATTTTGCTTAGGTCTTTAGGTATGTTCACTCCAAGGTATTTTATTTCTTTTTGCTTCCAGTTTAGTTTGATCTTATCAGTTATCTGGTTTAGAGGGTTATAGTGGAATGTCAGTATTTGTGTTTTTGTTATGTTTATCTTGTATCCTGATAATTTTCCAAAATTTTCTATCAAGTTCATCATTTCCATTATTGATTTATCTGGTTGTTCAAGGTAAACTATAATATCGTCTGCAAATAGCCCAATCTTGTGTTCCGCCCCCTTTATTGTTACACCTTTTAATTTCTTATTTTGTCGTATCGCTTGAGCCAATGGTTCTATGAACAGAGCAAACAAGGTGGGCGATAAGCAGCATCCCTGCCTAGTTGATCTTTGTATATTTACTTTGTCTGTTAAGCTACCGTTTATCTTGATTCTTGCCACAGGTTCTTGATATAGCGTCCTTATGCATTGTACTGATTTTTCGTTAAATCCAAAGCGCTCCAGTACACTATATAGGAATTTCCAGTTAACCCTGTCAAATGCTTTTTCTGCGTCTAAACTCATTATTACTGCGCTTTTCTTTTCTTTATGTATTTGGTTAATTATATGTATTGTTCTCCTGATATTGTCATGTGTTTGGCGTCCCTCTATGAATCCAGTTTGATCATCTTCTATCAATTCCGTCAAGAATGTCTTTATTCGTTTACATATAATTGTTGTGTATATTTTATAATCTACATTTAATAAAGAGATTGGTCTATAGTTTCCGCATTGTTCTTTATCTTTCCCTGGTTTTAAAATAACTGAAATGATTGCTTCGTTCCATGTTGGAGGTATTTTGTTGTTGTTCAGCATCCAATTAAATGACTTTAGGAGTTGTGGCGTGAGTTCTTCTATAAACAGTTTATAAAACTCAGATGGGTATCCATCACTACCTGGTGATTTACCGTTTTTAAGTGACTTAATCACATCTCTGATCTCTTGTGTTGTTATTTCTGCTGTTAGTTTTTCATTTTGTTGATTTCCTATTGATGGCAAGTCCAATGTGTCTAGAAATTTTTTGATATCTTTAGTATTTGTTTCTTCAGGTTGCGAGTATAGTTCTTGGTAGAAATTATGGAAAATTTCTTCGATGTTTTCTGGGTTAACTGTGGTTTTATTTGTGGTGGGGTCTTTAATCTTGTATACATTATTCATTGTTTGTTGTTTTCTTAACCGTTTTGCCAGCAGTTTTGTGGCTTTTGGCCCCGTTTCATAATATTTTTGCTTTAGATATCTATTTTTCCTTTCAATTTCATCCATTTGTGTTTCTTTTATCTTTGTTTTTTCTTCTTTAATTTCTTGATATATTTTTGGATCATTTGTGCTTTGATGTTTACGTTCTAATTCCCTCAGTCTCTCACATCTTTGTTCATACGCTTCCAGTTTAGTCTTATTTGCTTTTCCTGTTTCAACAATTAATTTACCCCTTAACACGGCTTTTAGTGCGTCCCATAGTATTGTTGGGTCCACTTCTTCATTGTCATTCTCTTGGATATATTCGTTTATGTTTATTTTTATTCTTTCTTTCATTTTCTCATCATTTAACAGTCCTACGTTAAGTTTCCATGTTGTTTGTCGTTTTCTATTGTTTAAATATATTTCCATGTATATAGGATTATGATCTGATATTTCTGCCCCTCCAATCCAACAATTTCTCACCCTGTGTCTGTCACCTTCATTCATAAGGAAGTAATCTATTCTAGAGTGTACTTTATGGGCTGCTGAATAATGTGTATAGTCTTTTTCGAGTGGGTGTAGGTCCCTCCATATGTCTACCATACCCATTTCTGCCAGTGAGGTTCTTATGAACTTTGTTACATGTTTTTTTGTCTTCTTAACACTTGTTGTGTCAACTTCATGATCCATGACAGCATTTAAGTCTCCTCCACAAATTAGGACTCCTTCACTGTGTGTTGCTATGAGATCAAACAGATGTTGAAAAAAACCCTTGTCACTTTCTGGTGGGGCATAGATGTTCACTAATGTGATCTGCATACCATCTATTCTTCCCTTTATTATTACATACCTGCCTTCTTTATCCTGGATTTCCTGTTCACTTTCAAATTGTATTTTGTTTGAGATTAGTATCATAACCCCCCTTTTTGCTCCTCCCTTAAATGAACTGTAGTAGGAGTTCTTATAGCCAAATCTCTTTAGTTTCACATGTTCTGCCTTGCTCAAATGTGTCTCTTGCATAAATATAATTTCAGCTTTTTCCTTCTTGAATTTTCTTATTATTCTTTCCCTTTTAACAGGTGAGTTCAGACCATTCACGTTTAGTGTCATTATCTTAAGATTTTTACCCATATTCATGTTTTTCCATTTTTTTAACTTGTGCTCCTAGCCCCTTTAACAACAAAAATAACACATATTTATATAAAAATACATTAAAAAAACTCGACCTCCGTACTTTGGGCCTTTCTTCTGCCCACTGGTCCCTGTTGGTGGGTGGGGGGTTTGTCTTCACAGAGTGAAGGGCCCTCCCTAGACTTCTAATTACTATCAAAGTAATAGTCATAAGTCTAGAAATGTCCAACAAATATCACTTAAACCTCTCCTAGCCGTCTGTTTCTCTTTTACCTTGTCTTCTTGGCCTTCATTTCTTCTGTGCCTTTCTTAATCTTTGTTATGATCTAGGCTTTCAGTTGAAAGCCTTGTAGCTTGTCCTGGGCCCGCTGCTCTACGTCTCTCCCCCTTCTTCCGCCGCTCACTCGTCTCCACTCCGTCTGTCGTGGTGCGTTCAGGGCCGCCGCTGCTCCAGCCGTCTCCTTCGGCACGCTCACCTCAAGGCCCCGCTCCATCATATCCCGCGCTGCCTCTTCGGCCGTGTTGTAGGTTCTTGTGCCTTCCTCCCAATGAATCCTCATTTTCGTTAGCGGCGTTTGGAATCTAATTTTTTTCTCTTTCAGCGTTTTTTTAATATTGGCATATTTCTTCCGCTGCTGCACGATTTCTGTCGGGTAGTCATGGTCAAAAAATACCTGTTTGTCGCCGATTCGTATCTTTTTTTTCCATGCTTGCGTCAGGATTCTTTCCTTTATGTCATATTTCACAAAGTTTACCACAACTGACCTGGGTGGAGAGTTTGTTTTCGGGTTCTGTGCCGGTGTTCTGTGCGCCCGTTGAATCTGCAGATCCGTTTCTCCGGGTATTTCCAGTTCTTTTTTTAAGAACTGATCCATGAATTTTGTCATCGAGTTGCCTTCAATGCCCTCCGGAATTCCAAAGATGCGCATATTGCTTCGTCGGGATCTGCTCTCCAAGTAGTTTATTTTCTCCTGCATCCTCTGCGTTTGCGTCGTCAGGGTCTGTAGTTGTTCGTTTGCCTCGCTTTTCCAATCTTCTAGTTCCGAAATTCGGGTCTGCGCTTCTGTCATACACGCCCGCTGGGAGCGCAGCTCCTCCATGTTTTCCGTTAATTTACGCTCCATTTCTCTTCGGAGGTCCATGATTTCCTCCTTAATTTCTTTTTTCAGTTCCTCCTTAAGAGCCGCTAAATCCTGTTGTAGCTGTCGCTTGAATTCTCTCAACTCTTCACCCAAACTGGCGATGCCAGCGTTCATGTTGTCGAGTCTGGTGTCCTCCATTTTCTCTGCTGTGGACATCTCGTTTTTTTGGGCTTTGCGTACAGCGGTTTTTCCTGCGTTGTTGGAGAGGAATTCTTCAATTTTACCCTGTTTTTGTCCTTGTGCCCGGTTCCTTCGTGTTTTCATCCCTTAGTTTATTGATTCGTTTATGTCGAGTTGGCCATTTACCGATGATTTTTAATCCGGCTAGGGAGAGCTCTTTGTTTAAGTGTTATGTCTCTCCGCCATCTTCCCGGAAGTCCAGGCACTTGGGTTTTTAAAGACTGATCACCCCATTATTATCCGGATTTTAGAGAAATTAGGTTTTTTACAGAAACATAATTTTGATATCATCTTCTGTTGGATCCCCAGCCTTGTTGACCTGTCAGGTAATGAGCAGGCAGACAATGCTGCCAAGAGAGCCCTTACCCAAGAAGTCACTCAATGCCAGATCCCAGCCTCAGACCTCAGGCCTCTAATAACCTCCTTTTATTTCACTGAAAGATACAATTTTGACTGGTACTGCCCTTTAATAGCTTCCTAGGAAATTTGCTTATTTGCTGTAACTCTTTGGAAGCCTTGGACCTTCAAGCTGTGATTCAGACTTCTCAATCATGATGTTATTCATGTTTTCCTGTATTAAATGTAATGCTGCCAGTTTTAGTAATTACCTTGGTACAGAAATGCTCTGGACAGTTGGCGACTGCTATTTCTAAGCCCAGAGTACAGAGTTTTGTTTGTTTGTGCTAAGAGTTGAAAGTGGTTCAACTTGTGAAATGCTGCAGTGCTCTTAAGCAACACGCCTCTCTAATCAGCCAGTCATAATTAGGCTAAAAGGACACCATGATCAATATTTGACAGCAAAATCTTGAAACACTGTGTGTTTTCTTGCCAGTTTGTTGTGGTGTTTGAACTAGAGAGTCTCTATATGAAACTCCAAGCTGTCGCTAGGATATGCGGTGCAGACCTTTTTTTTTTTTAAATAAGGTTGACAGTGCTTGCAGCACAAAAAATGCTGTTAGTGGACATGCAGCCTCAAGGTTTGTCTTTTAAAAATTGTTCACTTTAACATCTATAAAAGTTTGCCACCCCACATTACTTTTAAGTGTTATTTGAATGTTTGGTTCTCATATACAGTGGGGCAAAAAAGTATTTAATCAGCCACCAACTGTGCAAGTTCTCCCACTTAAAAGATGAGAGAGGTCTCCAATTTTCATCATAGGTATACCTCAACTATGAGAGACAAAATGAGGAAAAAAAAATCCAGAAAATCACATTGAATTCCTCAGTAAAATAAGTATTTGGTCACCTAAAAACAAGCAAGATTTCTGGCTCTCACAGACCTGTAACTTCTTCTTTAAGAGGCTCCTCTGTCCTCCACTCGTTACCTGTATTAATGGCACCTGTTTGAACTCGTTATCAGTATAAAAGACACCTGTCCACAACCTCAAACAGTCAGACTCCAAACTCCACTATGGCCAAGACCAAAGAGCTGTCAAAGGACACCAGAAACAAAATTGTAGACCTGCACCAGGCTGGGAAGACTGAATCTGCAATAGGTAAGCAGCTTGGTGTGAAGAAATCAACTGTGGGAGCAATTATTAGAAAATGGAAGACATACAAGACCACTGATAATCTCCCTCGATCTGGGGCTCCACGCAAGATTTCACCCCGTGGGGTCAAAATGATCACGAGAACGGTGAGCAAAAATCCCAGAACCACATGGGGGGACCTAGTGAATGACCTGCAGAGAGCTGGGATCAAAGTAACAAAGGCTACCATCAGAAACACACTACGCCGCCAGGGACTCAAATCCTGCAGTGCCAGACGTGTCCCCCTGCTTAAGCCAGTACATGTCCAGGCCCGTCTGAAGTTTGCTAGAGAGCATTTGGATGATCCAGAAGAGGACTGGGAGAATGTCATATGGTCAGATGAAACCAAAATAGAACTTTTTGGTAAAAACTCAACTTGTCGTGTTTGGAGGAGAAAGAACACCATACCTACTGTGAAGCATGGGGGTGGAAACATCATACTTTGGGGCTGTTTTTCTGCAAAGGGACCAGGACGACTGATCCGTGTAAAGGAAAGAATGAATGGGGCCATGTATCATGAGATTTTGAGTGAAAACCTCCTTCCACCAGCAAGGGCATTGAAGATGAAACGCGGCTGGGTCTTTCAGCATGACAATGATCCCAAACACACCCCGGGCAACGAAGGAGTGGCTTCGTAAGAAGCATTTCAAGGTCCTGGAGTGGCCTAGCCAGTCTCCAGATCTCAACCCCATAGAAAATCTTTGGAGGGAGTTGAAAGTCCGTGTTGCCCAGCGACAGCCCCAAAACATCACTGCTCTAGAGGAGATCTGCATGGAGGAATGGGCCAAAATACCAGCAACAGTGTGTGAAAACCTTGTGAAAACTTACAGAAAACGTTGGACCTCTGTAATTGCCAACAAAGGGTATATAACAAAGTATTGAGATGAACTTTTGTTATTGACCAAATACTTATTTTACCGAGGAATTTACCAATTAATTCATTAAAAATCCTTCAATGTGATTTTCTGGATTTTTTTTTTTTTTTCTTATTTTGTCTCTCATAGTTGAGGTATACCTATGATGAAAATTGGAGACCTCTCTCATCTTTTAAGTGGGAGAACTTGCACAATTGGTGGCAGACTAAATACTTTTTTACCCCACTGTAGGCTCTTGGGTTGAGACTGAGACTTTATATTTTTTATATATAAATCTATTTTTTTCCCCAATTCTAGGTGGGTTCTTGTCCGATGCGGGCTGGTATGGAGATGCAGAGAAAGTGTTTCTGTCGTGCCTGCAGCTGTGCACTCTCCACAGTGAGGTCCTCCACTGCTATCGGGCTGTGGAATGTTGCATCAGGTCAGTTTATAAGTTTATTTCACTGGGTTATCCTGGTCTTTTTGTTTTCTTAAGAGTGCAGTATTGAGCAAAATGTTGTTATCTTGTCTTTACCCTTGGAGAAAAACAGCCTTGGGTTGCATGTATACCGGTAAAATATTAAAGCACAAACTTCACAAATTAGTACACACTGCTTTTATTAAAACCCTTAAAGAAACCAGCTTATTTACCTTCCTGTAGAAATGTAGCATACATGTACATGTGAATGTCCATGAGAAACTGTGCCACATTGAGGCCGAGCTCTCCTCAACCTTGTCAAAGTCAAGAAAATCAGTTTCAGTAAAGCATGTTTGCAGAGCAGAGTGATCACACTAAAAGACTCAGAGTTTATCTTAGGATCAGAAGAAACTTTTAGTGTGAGTGGGCCCTCAGGGTGTTTTCACACCCACGTTTGTTTGGTTTGATCTGAATTACTTTGAGATTTTTTTTTTTAAACTTGATCGTTTCTCCCTTGGTTTGGTTTCTTTTCACACTGACAAAAATCCAAGTCCATCAAAATGGGTCACATTCAGTGCTTGGATGACCTCTCCACTAGGGCTAGGCAATTTGACCTTAAATCAGCATCACACTTATTTGAACCATTCACATTGGTTTCGATTTTTTGTTGTTTTATAGTTCACTGATGAGGTTTGTCATATAGCAGTGTTACAAAAGAATGTGGTGTCAATGAATATATCACTGGCAGTAAATGAGCATTATATTCACATACATGTAGGGCTGGGCGATACACCGCATATATTTCTTATATTGATGCATTCTACTATGTACGATATGATACATAAAATGCCTTTATCGCAGATATTGAGCATAAATTGTCACGGAAATGTAAGCTCTCAACATTTATTTGATCAGTTGAAGTTGGACTTCCTTCTTCTGTCACACAGCTGCACTGCAGCTCAGTCATTTCCCCTGCACTGTGTTTCATATCAAGGTCATTGCCAGGTGTGTTTTTTTTCTGCATTTTTTTAAGAAACTACTTCTTTTGAACCTGTTTTTGTGGAACAGAGTCTGTGCTTTTTATGCACAGTCTGGCAACATGGGCAGAGTTCAAGGAAAAGGAAAAAAGGTGAAGTGACACACACATACTGGCTGTAATGGAAGCAGAGTTGAACGAGATAATTCCAAGGAGAAAAAAGCACTGGCTCCATTGTCTGGAAGTGGTTTAGATTTCAGAAGGTATAAACTGAACAAAATGCAGTTTTATGCAAAATAAGTCATAAAGCCCTTGCCTTTAAAGGTAGCAGTACCACTAATTTGTTTCACCAATTGAGATGTCGACCACTACTAGGGCTGTCACGGAGGAGGAATTTCCCTTGTAGTGACAGTGGATAGCTTAACAGCGCGGTATGCGGTATTATTGCAAATGTTTTTAGGACCCTGTGGTTTCGTAATTTAGACAGGGTTCATAGCGTATATGGCAAATGATGGAAGCTGTATTGAGAATCGCTGCAGCTCTGCTCTCAACGTATGTGCGTGCGTGACAATTGTGCGGAGCTCAGGTCTTCCTACAGTCATGAGCTGCTGATTCTGTTTAAAAAAAAAAGAAAAAAAGATTATTCTCATAAAGCAGTGGCAGTAACTCCAGCATTTCAACTACAGGGTGTGTGGACTGGTTGGAGACAGCTGCGACATTCAGCTGTTAGAAAAATTCTTCTAAACCTTCAGTCAGAAACCAGGCTGGATCAGTGTTTCAGCAAATTTAATTACACTGGCCAGTGGAGAACAATACAAAAATAGTCTCAGAGCCTATTCGTGCACCATTCTGACTCACACAGGTTCAGGTTCAGGTTCAGGTTACTTTATTTGTACCCGTAGGTAGATTTGTTTTGCAGTTGGTGACATCCATATTTACAAGCCACAATTACATTCAACATAGACACAAACACAGGCACACATCTTACAAAATAGGTAAATATAAAATATGTACAATATAATTTTTATAGCTTGTTCAACTCTTTGACAGCAGCAGGGACAAAGCTGTTTTTGTAGCGCTGGGTTCTACTTTTTGGGACAGCAAACCTCCGTCTGGAGGGAAGAAGCTGAAAGTTGCAGTGCAAAGGGTGGGAGTCATCATTTAAAATCGAGTCGGCCATCCTCTGTACTTGTCTGGTGTACAGGGATGTCAGGCTCAGCTGTGACTCACCAAGCAAACGACTGGACCATCTGACTACCTGATCCAAGGATTTCCTCTGTTTCAGTTTTATCTGACCAAACCATGACATTAAAGAAAAGGATAAAACAGATTCAATAAAAGCCCGATAGAACATAGTCATTATGGTTCGGTCAATTTGGAAGCGTGCAAGTTTCCTCAAACAATGCAAATTTTGCTGACCCTTTTTGCATACCCTTTCACAGTTCACCTCAAAGTTCAATCCACTATCAATAATCGTCCCAAGATATTTGTACGATTGTCCACATTCGGTGGTCTGGCCTTTTAGTATGGTGACTTTGTGCCTGGGAGTTTTCCTCCTAAAGTCAATAATCATATCTTTCGTTTTTGTTGTATTCAGCTGCAGGTAGGAATCCTCACACCAGTGAACAAAGTCATCAACTACTGGGCCATGGCCACTCTCACCATCCTGGAGGAGACTGACAATGACTGAGTCATCAGCATACTTTATAATGTGTCTGTTGTCATGTCTGCTCCGACACATGTTTGTGTACAGGATGAAGAGTAGTGGTGACAACACACACCCCTGAGGAGAGCCAGTAGAAGAGCACTTTAGGTCAGACAATGTACCATTGACCCTTACTCTCTGCGTCCTGTTGGTTAAGAAATCCAGAATCCAACCCACCAGATTATTGCTTAAATCAAATTGTTGCAGGAGCCTTTCAACTAAAATATGAGGTTGGATTGTATTAAAGGCAGAAGAAAAGTCCACAAATAAAAGCCTGGCGTGTGTCCCATTAAAATCCAGATGTTTAAAAAGCATGTTAAACAGAGTGACAGTGGCATCCTCCACTCCTCTGTGAGGCCTATAGGCAAACTGCAGAGGATCCAATGCATGTTCAGTCTGCTTTAGGACCTCACATCTGACCAGTTTTTCAAAAATTTTCATTAAAATTGAAGTCAAAGCAACTGGTCTAAAGTCATTTACCGTTTTAGGACAGCTGGATTTTGGAACGGGAACAACCACGGCATCTTTCCAGATCTTAGGCACATGTTGTGTCTGTAAGGACTTATTGAAAATGTAGTGAAATATAGGACTCAGTTCATGTGCACAGGACTTTACCAGGCGTCCACATATATTATCAGGGCCCTGACTTTTGTTCACTTTTACAGCGCGGAACTCCCTTTCAACATCCTGCATCTCAATATTAAAGTGCTGATTGTCTTTGAGTTTCTGTTTCAAATCTTGGATTTCTGTGCTAAAATCAAAGGAGTCAAAACGACCATAAAAACAATTAAGAGCATTAGCCAGCTCTGTGTCTGAACTAAAACCATCTAAAAACACACGATTACTGCGCTCTGTGCTCTGAAGGCCTGCAATTTTTTTCATACTGGCCCAGGCCGAACCAAGTTTATTTGCTGCCATCTTGCTTTCCAATTCTGATTTATAATTCTGTTTTGCTCTTAAAATTTCGGCCTTTAGCTCCTTAGTGGCAACCTGTAGCGCAGAAACAGACCCCTGTTTAAAGGCAAGTGCTTTCCTCTGTAAGCAGGATTTAACTGATTTAGTAACCCATGGTTTGTTGTTGGGATATATTTTGACACGTTTACGTGGAACAAACTTATTTTGACAGTGAGCCATGTATGAGCATGTGAGCTCAGCCAGAGAGTCCAAATCATCCCCGCAGGCCATTATGAACATCTTCCAGTCTGTACAGTCAAAGCATTCCTGGAGGCTGTGCTCTGAATCTTCTGTCCACACATCAATGTCTCTCGTCTCCACCTTGCCTCTTCTGAGAGCAGTTTTATATGTGGGCAGCAAATGAACACAGTTGTGATCTGATGATCCTAAAGGAGGAAGGGGGAGTGATTTATAGGCCCTCTCTATGGATCCATAGCACAGGTCCAATGTCTTTTTTCGCCTGGTTGGGCAGGAGACATACTGATGAAAGTTTTTAAGTGTCTTCTTTAAAGAAACATGGTTAAAATCCCCAAGAATGAAGTTTGGCGCCTCTGGAGAAATTGACTGCAGCCGCTGCACCACATCAGAGATGGTGCTGGAGGCGGAGTCAGCGTCTGCCCTCGGATGAATGTACACAACTGTGATGAAAAGTTGGGGAAACTCTCGAGGCAAATAAAAGGGGCGAAGCGACACAGACAGCAGCTCCACATGGGGTGTACAGATGCGCTCTCTGACCGTGACAGATGTGCAGTACTGCTTATTAATGTATAAACATACTCCGCCCCCCTGACGTTTCCCCGTTACCTCTTCCTGCCGATCCGAGCGCAGCGGAGCTCCAAAGCCGTCAATCCACAGGTCTGCATCCCGATCATGCGCAGTAAGCCAAGATTCAGTGAAAGCCATGACGCAGCAGTTCTTAAAATCCTTCTGGTAACGTACGTTGCCTTGAATTTCCTCCACCTTGTTTCTCACAGACTGTGCATTCCCAAAAATGATCGAAGGAAGAGGAATGTTACCAAACTGACGTCTCCTAAGGCGCAATTTCACACCTCCACGTCTTCCACGCTTCCTCCTGCCGCTTCTCTTTTCACCGCTGTGTCCGTCTCTCAAAATAAAGTCCGGCAGCTGAAATCTGGGCGCAATCAGAGACTCTGCACCAGCTGTGTTAAAGCGCAGCAACATGTCCCTGGAATATTGTATTCTGCCCGCTATTCTGCTCGCCATGGAGCCGAACGCGTTTACCTCAGAGACAAAGAGCCACAGCACAGAAAGCAGTAGTGCGAGATATGACAGGAAATCCATGTTGCAGATACCAGGGAGCTGTTCGCCATATATTCCACCAACGCTCCAGGGCAGAAACGACACAGAGGATTTTCTAAAAACGTAAAAAAGTACAAAAAACACACACACGCACACACGCACTATATCACCAAGCTGCTGGTCGCTGCGTGCGCATGCGCCCTAACACATCACTCAGTTCTTTAAGCCCTTCATTATCTGGGAGGTGGAGGGGCAATTGTCCATCACGATTGGTCCAGTACATTTGGTCAAAACTTGGTGTACAGATTATCTCTTTCTCAGGAACCATGACGCTCACTCAGTACTGGTCACACGGGAGCCACACAACATGACCTATAAACAAGATGACAACTAATGCAGCTGCATCCTTGACACTTTTACACAGACTCTGAGACAAAGTGAATCACATACAGTGGGGCAAAAAAGTATTTAGTCAGCCACCAATTGTGCAAGTTCTCCCACTTAAAAGATGAGAGAAGTTTCCAATTTTCATCATAGGTATACCTCAACTATGAGAGACAAAATGAGAAAAAAAAAATCCAGAAAATCACATTGAAGGATTTTTAATGAATTAATTGGTAAATTCCTTGGTAAAATAAGTATTTGGTCACCTACAAACAAGCAAGATTTCTGGCTCTCACAGACCTGTAACTTCTTCTTTAAGAGGCTCCTCTGTCCTCCACTCGTTACCTGTATTAATGGCACCTGTTTGAACTCATTATCAGTATAAAAGACCTGTCCACAACCTCAAACAGTCAGACTCCAAACTCCGCTATGGCCATGACCAGAGCTGTCAAAAGACACCAGAAACAAAATTGTAGACCTGCACCAGGCTGGGAAGACTGAATCTGCAATAGGTAAGCAGCTTGGTGTGAAGAAATCAACTGTGGGAGCAATTATTAGAAAATGGAAGACATACAAGACCACTGATGATCTCCCTCGATCTGGGGCTCCACGCAAGATCTCACCCCGTGGGGTCAAATTGATCATGAGAACAGTGAGCAAAATTCCCAGAACCACATGGGGGGACCTAGTGAATGACCTGCAGAGAGCTGGGACCAAAGTAACAAAGGCTACCATCAGTAACACACTACGCCACCAGGGACTCAAATCCTACAGTGCCAGATGTGTCCCCCTGCTTAAGCCAGTACATGTCCAGGCCCATCTGAAGTTTGCTAGAGAGCATTTGGATGATCCAGAAGAGGACTGGGAGAATGTCATATGGTCAGATGAAACCAAAATAGAACTTTTTGGTAAAAACTCAACTTGTCGTGTTTGGAGGAGAAAGAACACCATACCTACTGTGAAGCATGGGTATGGAAACATCATGCTTTGGGGCTGTTTTTCTGCAAAGGGACCAGGACGACTGATCCGTGTAAAGGAAAGAATGAATGGGGCCATGTATCGTGAGATTTTGAGTGAAAACCTCCTTCCATCAGCAAGGGCATTGAAGATGAAAGGTGGCTGGGTCTTTCAGCATGACAATGATCCCAAACACACCACCCGGGCAACGAAGGAGTGGTTTCGTAAGAAGCATTTCAAGGTCCTGGAGTGGCCTAGCCAGTCTCCAGATCTCAACCCCATAGAAAATCTTTGGAGGGAGTTGAAAGTCCGTGTTGCCCAGCGACAGCCCCAAAACATCACTGCTCTAGAGGAGATCTGCATGGAGGAATGGGCCAAAATACCAGCAACAGTGTGTGAAAACCTTGTGAAGACTTACAGAAAATGTTTGACCTCTGTCATTGCCAACAAAGGGTATATAACAAAGTATTGAGATGAACTTTTGTTATTGACCAAATACTTATTTTCCACCATAATTTGCAAATAAATTCTTTAAAAATCAGACAATGTGATTTTCTGGATATTTTTTTTTCTCATTTTGTCTCTCATAGTTGAGGTATACCTATGATGAAAATTGGAGACCTCTCTCATCTTTTAAGTGGGAGAACTTGCACAATTGGTGGCTGACTAAATACTTTTTTACCCCACTGTAATTGGACTAATAAACATAACCCTAAGTAAAATGTTACTTTTCAATATTTTAAGAATCCTTTGCAGGCAATGACTGCCTGAAGTCTGGAACCCATGGACATCACCAAACGCTGGGTTTCCTCCTTTGTGATGCTTTGCCAGGCCTTTACTGCAGCTGTCTTCAGTTGTTGCTTGTTTGTGGGTCTTTCTGCCATAAGTTTTGTTTTGAGCAAGTGAAATGCATGCTCGACTGGGTTGAGATCTGGTGATTGACTCGGCCATTGTAGAATATTCCACTTCTTTGCTTTAAAAAACTCCTGGGTTGCTTTTGCAGTATGTTTTGGATCATTGTCCGTCTGTACTGTAAAGCGCCGTCCAATCAACTTTGCTGCATTTGGCTGAATCTGAGCAGAAAGTATATCCCTGTACACTTCAGAATTCTTCCGGCTGCTTCTGTCTTTTGTCACATCATCAATAAACACAAGTGACCCAGTGCCATTGGAAGCCATGCATGCCCATGCCATCACACTGCCTCCATCATGTTTTACAGAAGATGTGGTGTGCTTTGGATCATGAGCTGTTCCAATTCTTCAAACTTTCTTCTTCCCATCATTCTGGTACAGGTTGATCTTAGTCTCATCTGCCCAAAGAATGCTGTTCCAGAACTGGGCTGGCTTCTTCAGGTGTTTTTTGGCAAAGTCAATTCTGGCCTTTCTGTTTTTGAGGCTGATTAATGGTTTGCACCTTGTGGTGAATCCTTTGTATTTACTCTCATGAAGTCTTCTCTTTATGGTAGACTTGGATACTGATACACCTACTTCCTGGAGAGTGTTATTCACTTGAGTGGATGTTGTGAAGGGGTTGTTCTTCACCATGGAAAGGATTCTGCAATCGGACGTCCAGGCCTTTTTGAGTTCCCAAGCTCACCAGTGCACTCTTTTTTTTTTTCTCAGAATGTACCAAACTGTTGATTTGGCCACTCCTAACATTTCTGCTATCTCTCTGATGGATTTCTTCTTTTTTTCAGCCTCAGGATAGTCTGTTTCACTCCCATTGAGAGCTCCTTTGACTGCATGTTGTGTTTACAGCAACAGCTTCCAAATGCAAACGCCACACCTAGAATCAACTCCAGACCTTTTAACTGCTTAATTGATGACAGGTTAACGAGGGAAGAGCCTATGCAGCCTTATTTTTTTTTTTGCAGCCTTCTGAGTCAATTGTCCAAATACTTTTTGTCCCTTGAAAAAGAGGCGGCTACGTATTAAAGAGCTGTAATTCCTAAACCCTTGCTCCAATTTGGATGTGAATACGCTCAAATTACAGCTGAGAGTCTGCACTTTAAGCCCATATTGATTATATAATTGGATCCTGAATATGTTTTCGTAAACAGCTAAAATAACAAAACTTGTGTCACTGTCCAAATATTTCTGGGCCTAACTGTATTTTTGAGTCTAAAGATTTAAACCATGCCATACATGGTTGGGTAGGAATCATTGGGAACAAATAATTTATTTTAGGAAGGTCCATCATTTTAACAGTTGCAACTCTTCCCATTAGTGATATAGGTAGTGTCCTCCAGCGCGTAAGGTCATCATGTATTGTTTTTAAAAGGGGAGTGTGATTTAGTCGTAATAACTCTGAGAGCCTGGGGGAGATGTCTGTTCCTAAGTATTTAATATTACCTGATTGTATTGGAATAATGGATGTATTTGAGAAATTACAATTTATAGGTAAAACTGTTGATTTACCCCAGTTAAGAGTAGTCTGATAATGATGAAAATTGATCAATGAGCGCCACTGTCCGAAGAAGAGATCTTTGTGAGTTTTCAAGGAAAATCAATACATCATCAGCATAAAGACTTACCTTGCATTCTTTTTCTCCAGTTTGAATACCTCTGATATCCACATTCTATCATATGGCTGCTGCTAATGGTTCAATAAACATGGTAAAAAGTGAGGGAGAGCGTGGACAACCCTGCCTAGTACCTCTCTGGAGATTAAAGCTTTTAATGTTTAATTTTAATTGTGTGTGTGTGGGTAGGTCTTTAAATGCAGGGGTCACCAACCTTTTTAAAACCAAGCGCTACTTCAAGGGTACCGAGTACTACGAAGGGCTACCAGTTTGATACACACTTGTGCAAAAAAAAGTTGCACCATTTAAATTTATGTTATTATTGATGATTACTGATATTCATCTACAGTGTTTAGTCTGGCTTGAAGACCTTGGCGCGGTGGCAACATATCCCCCCCCCCCCCCCGGGGGTGAGTAAACATACCGGAATATTTTAATTTTATACTATTTATTTCTTTTTAAAATTTTGCACAGCAACGTTGCATATGGAACTTACCATTTGAAGTATTGTACAACTGAGGCTTGAATATTGGGCCAGTTGGGGTCTCACCCAGACATCCTGTGTTTAGACTTTTTAGTGGTGTTATCCTTCTCTCCATCTTCTGCCTGAACACTTTCCTCTCCTTGGCTCCTCTCTTCTGTCTCATCTTGCCCTCTCTGAGCTCTGTCTAATTCAGGTTCTCTCTCCGTCTATGGTTCTATGCAAACAGGTTAGAAAATATCAAGTGTCATGTTTTGTCCTGCAGGATTTTTTTTTGTCATGGTTTACATAAATGACAAAAATATGTGTATTTTTTGTTCTAGTGTTACTTTTTTTCCATTTAGGGAGTAGGGAAGGAAAGGAAATATTCATAATAGTAATGTACTCATGCATACTTAAATTATATGATCAGGTGGGTATAGTAACCAGAAATTCTACTCATGTAAAAGCAGTGCTTTGAAATTAATAATTAAAAGTAGACAACCAAAAATTTCTAGTTGAGTTAAGGGTACAAAGAGCACCCACTTAAAAACTTGAGCAATGACTTCATTCTTGAAGGTTTGAGGTTTTTCTCCAAAATTTATAACAATTTTCTTACAGTTTTCTCCTTTTCTCTGTAAATCTATCTAAAGTTGAAACCATGTTCTTCAAATCTGTAATTTCCTCGAGTAAAATTGACTTTAATTCTACATTTGAAACTTTATTATAAATTTGTGGATTATTTTATGTCTAATTTTTGTCTGTTTTTTTTTTTAAATAAAATTAGGTTGTTTTTAGATAAATTTGAAACAGACTGTGGTATTTTTTTTTTTTAACTTTTTCCTTATAACAATTTACATTTTTAACCATAATTTTGCAGTCAGAACAGAACAATAATTTAACTCTGATTACAAAGAAAAAATATTAATAAAATTGTATTTAATGAAATAAATTAACTTAAATGACCAAGGATGCCGTTATTTCTGTTATATTTCTTTATATTTATAGTTTTTTTTTGTTTTGTTTTTTTTAGAAATTTCCTCACCACCCAGACAGCAGGAAAACCCTCCCTTATTTTGAAATCAAATGTTGACACGTTTAGTTTGTCTGAAGGCTGCTGACAGATTAAAGTCATTGACTTCATGAATTTTGGTCATCTTAACCTGCCAGGAACATAATAGGGAACTGTAGTAGACTCTAAAGACATAATTCACCACAATATGTGTTCATGTACAGAATGATCTGTTTAGGCAGTTATAGTTGTGCGCTCAGGCTTTTTCATCAGGCACCTCTCTAGGCAGCCAATGAAGGACCTCAGTTTAGAGCTAGCGTTTTTAGCTGTTGCTTTTTGTCACTGCTGCTGGAGAATAAAAACGGCACGCCTGCTTGTGCGAGAAAAGAGAGAAGTTGCCAGTCTCTCCATTCCTGCAATTCCTACAGAACATAACTTAATATTGTAGTGGCTGGTGAAATATATCCTCAGCAATTCATTAGTCCCCATTGCCTTTCCCTTCATATGAAACCGGCTGCATATGAATTCTAACCACATCTCTTAGCTAAGCGACTCTTGCAATATTGCTCCCGTTAACAGTGGGTTAAAACCATGATAAATGCCTCCAGTGCTTACATACAGTACATACCTTTTCTGATTTTTTTCCCCACGTTTAAAGTACTTGAACAAACTCATGTTTTTGTCGACAGTCACGCTTAGCGAGACACTGCCTGCTGACTGACTGGAAAACTCGCGTGGGTGGGGCGCTTCTAAACTCTGCGCGGATGATGGCCACGCACGTTGTTCGTGTCCGTGCTTGCGGAAAGTCATTGCTTCATATATTTTTCTTAATAAAATCATATCAATAAAGTATACTAAATCTAAAAAAAAAAATCGCCTTGGTGTGGCAGTACAATTTCTGGTGAGGCGGCCCGCCACGGAGAAACGTTACCAGAGGAAACCCTGCATCTATGTGAAGACACTGATCACATTAATAAATTCCTACAATAATTATTAAAAATGATTTAACAAGTTAAGAACTGGTTACAAACAGTGCAGCACTTTTTTTCTCTGTAACTGCACAGAGAAAATGCTCATTTTGGCTTTAAATGCATTTACAGCACTTATGTTAGCAACAGTCTTAGCTTTGCCTTGCAGCTCACAGTTCAAAAGGCTTAGTTTCCCGGTGATGTCCGTTAAAAATGCAAGGTCAAGTATCCTCTCAGGGTCGTCCAGCAGTGAAACGTCATTGCCTTTGGATTGCATGAACTCTTTGATTTCACATAAGTGGCCAAAAACTCATCCCCTGCTCAGCCATAGAATTTCTGTGTGTAATTAAAGATCACCATATTCAGCTGACATTTCCTCCAATAGCACCTTGAATATCCTGTGTTGCTTGGGTTTGGAGCGGATGCCGTTTATCATTATCACGACTGGAATCATCACATGCTCAAATCCAATAACTTTTGCACATATGGCCTGCTGATGAATGATGCAGTGGTAATGCAGGAATGGTGAGAAGTCTGTGTCACCTTTACAGTGCGCTATGTAACCTGCATGTCGGCCAGTCATAGCAGGAGCCCCGTCTATAGTCACTGATACCAGCGTTTCCAATGGTACCTTTTTCTCCGCTAAAAACTTTACTGCATTATAGATTTCTACTCCCCTAGTTGTTTTAAGAGGCAGTAGTGTCAGGAGTTCTTCTTTTATGGAGAAATCGTCAAACACCATCCGAATGAAGTTCATCAGCTGTGCTGTGCTGCTGCTGTCCATGGACTCATTGCACTGGATGCTGAACCACTGGCACTTTGCCAGATCCCAGTCCAGCTGCTCGGTCAAATTCTCAGACATCGCTGACTCTCTTCTAACCATCGTACTTGCCCCCATTTGCACATCAGAGAGAGTGGAGATGACATTTGTTCCTTTCTTTGCGTCTTTAAATTCAGTGTTTGCAACTATCATCATTGCTTCTTTGAAAACTTCCTCGTCTGTAAATGCCTTTTTCTTTATCAAAAACTGTGTAGCTCTAAATGAGGCTTCGATTGTTTTTGGGAATTTTTCAGTGGCATCATGAAAAAAGACCTGTTTGACCAAAGTTGCCTTTTTTTCTTTAACACATTTTATTTTGCTTTCTTATACAACACACAACAACAAACAAACACAACACACAAGCCTCAGTTAAAATGATTGGTAATAAAATGAATAATACA
Organism: Pholidichthys leucotaenia; assembly: GCA_020510985.1. NCBI lineage: Eukaryota > Metazoa > Chordata > Actinopteri > Cichliformes > Pholidichthyidae > Pholidichthys > Pholidichthys leucotaenia. The sequence continues at coordinate 83,832,919 of CM035847.1, read as the reverse complement.
AACACAAAATTATAGCAAACTGACCGAAATAAAAATTAAGAAAAGAAAAAAACAAAAGGAAAAAAAACAAATATTTATTACAAATGGATCTGCACTCTAAACATCCTTCCACACTACAAATAAGCACACTTTGAGGGAATTACTCCATTTCATCTGCACAGCACAACTCCATCTGTACAGTATAAGGTCAGCATGAGGACATCACATCCAGTGTGCCCTTCCTCTTCATGATAATTTCACGTAGGTCTGCAGGCAAGTATTCTATTACGGGCTGCTAGATATGCATAAAAACATTGCCGTTTCCTTTTCATTTGGAACTAAGGCTTTCCATTGGCAGCACTCTAAATATTTCTTTGTACCACAGTAAGTGGGTTCTCATGTATCCAATTAAACAGTATACAGTGGGGCAAAAAAGTATTTAGTCAGCCACCAATTGTGCAAGTTCTCTCACTTAAAAGATGAGAGAGGTCTCCAATTTTCATCATAGGTATACCTCAACTATGAGAGACAAAATGAGGGAAAAAAAATCCAGAAAATCACATAGTCTGATTTTTAAAGAATTTATTTGCAAATTATGGTGGAAAATAAGTATTTGGTCACCTACAAACAAGCAAGATTTCTGGCTCTCACAGACCTGTAACTTCTTCTTTAAGAGGCTCCTCTGTCCTCCACTCGTTACCTGTATTAATGGCACCTGTTTGAACTCATTATCAGTATAAAAGACACCTGTCCACAACCTCAGTCAGACTCCAAACTCCACTATGGCCATGACCAAAGAGCTGTCAAAGGACACCAGAAACAAAATTGTAGACCTGCACCAGGCTGGGAAGACTGAATCTGCAATAGGTAAGCAGCTTGGTGTGAAGAAATCAACTGTGGGAGCAATTATTAGAAATTGGAAGACATAAAAGACCACTGATGATCTCCCTCGATCTGGGGCTCCACGCAAGATCTCACCCCGTGGGGTCAAAATGATCACGAGAACGGTGAGCAAAAAATCCCAGAACCACACGGGGGGTCCTAGTGAATGACCTGCAGAGAGCTGGGACCAAAGTAACAAAGGCAACCATCAGTAACACACTACGCCGCCAGGGACTCAAATCCTGCAGTGCCAGACGTGTCCCCCTGCTTAAGCCAGTACATGTCCAGGCCCATCTGAAGATTGCTAGAGAGCATTTGGATGATCCAGAAGAGGATTGGGAGAATGTCATATGGTCAGATGAAACCAAAATAGAACTTTTTTACATGTCCAGGCCCGTCTGAAGTTTGCTAGAGAGCATTTGGATGATCCAGAAGAGGATTGGGAGTATGTCATATGGTCAGATGAAACCAAAATAGAACTTTTTGGTAAAAGCTCAACTTGTCGTGTTTGGAGGAGAAAGAACACCGTACCTACTGTGAAGCATGGGGGTGGAAACATCATGCTTTGGGGATGTTTTTCTGCAAAGGGACCAGGACGACTGATCAGTGTAAAGGAAAGAATGAATGGGGCCATGTATTGTGAGATTTTGAGTGAAAACCTCCTTCCATCAGTGAGGGCAATGAAGATGAAATGTGGCTGGGTCTTTCAGCATGACAATGATCCCAAACACACCGCCCGGGCAACGAAGGAGTGGCTTTGTAAGAAGCATTTCAAGGTCCTGGAGTGGCCTAGCCAGTCTCCAGATCTCACCCCCATAGAAAATCTTTGGAGGGAGTTGAAAGTCCGTGTTGCCCAGTGACAGCCCCAAAACATCACTGCTCTAGAGGAGATCTGCATGGAGGAATGGGCCAAAATACCAGCAACAGTGTGTGAAAACCTTGTGAAGACTTACAGAAAATGTTTGACCTCTGTCATTGCCAACAAAGGGTATATAACAAAGTATTGAGATGAACTTTTGTTAATGACCAAATACTTATTTTCCACCATAATTTGCAAATAAATTCTTTAAAAATCCTTCAATGTGATTTTCTGGATTTTTTTCCCCTCATTTTGTCTCTCATAGTTGAGGTATGCCTATGATGAAAATTGGAGACCTCTCTCATCTTTTAAGTGGGAGAACTTGCACAATTGGTGGCTGACTAAATGCTTTTTTACCCCACTGTACATTTTCTAGCTAAACCTAGGAGTTTATTTAGTAATTTAGACTGTTTGGCATTCATGCTTCTTTCTTTAGTTGGCAGCCCCAAAAGAAACTGGCCCGGATCTTTACATATCTTATGCTTTCATATAGCACTGATCTCTTTAGATACATACAGCCAAAACTTGGCGAGTTTTGGACAAGACCAAAAACAGTGTATGCATGTCCCTGTTGTCAATTTATATTTAAGACATAGTGGTGATTTACTAGGATCAATTTTATTCAATATATAAGGTGTCCTGTGTTGTCTGTGTAATATTTTATACTGCATTTCTTTAAATTTATTGCTGATAAATAATGAATGGATAGTTTGAATACACTTTCCCCATGTCTCTTCGTCAAAGCCACTTTGAAGGTCTTCCTCCCATCTTTTAACTAATTTTCCCATATCATATTCTTTATAGTTCTGCAGGCATTTACTGTATAAAAGTATGATTTGTGGCCTTTATTTAATTTAAAGTTCATTATAAATCTTTCAGTTGGTCCTAACAAAGTTGCATTCTGTAAGGGTTTATTATTTGTTGTGATAAAGTGTCGGGCTTGGAGAAAGGCAAAAAGGTCTTTTTGATAAGTTAAAGGTATTTTGAGCTTGTGTAAAGGACATACAGTGGGGCAAAAAAGTATTTAGTCAGCCTCCAATTGTGCAAGTTCTCCCACTTAAAAGATGAGAGAGGTCTCCAATTTTCATCATAGGTATACCTCAACTAAGAGAGACAAAATGAGAAAAAAAAATCCAGAAAATCACAATGAAGGATTTTTAATGAATTAATTGGTAAATTCCTCGGTAAAATAAGTATTTGGTCAATACCAAAAGTTCATCTCAATACTTTGTTATATACCCTTTGTTGGCAATGACAGAGGTCAAATGTTTTCTGTAAGTCTTCACAAGGTTTTCACACACTGTTGCTGGTATTTTGGCCCATTCCTCCATGCAGATCTCCTCTAGAGCAGTAATGTTTTGGGGCTGTTGCTGGGCAACACAGACTTTCAACTCCCTCCAAAGATTTTCTATGGGGTTGAGATTGAGATCTGGAGACTGGCTCGGCCACTCCAGGAACTTGAAATGCTTCTTACGAAGCCACTCCTTTGCTGCCCGGGTGGTGTGTTTGGGATCATTGTCATGCTGAAAGACCCAGCCACGTTTCATCTTCAATGCCCTTGCTGATGGAAGGAGGTTTTCACTCAAAATCTCACGATACATGGCCCCATTCATTCTTTCCTTTACACGGATCAGTCGTCCTGGTCCCTTTGCAGAAAAACAGCCCCAGAGCATGATGTTTCCACCCCCATGCTTCACAGTAGGTATGGTGTTCTTTCTCCTCCAAACATGACAAGTTGAGTTTTTACAATAAAGTTTTATTTTGATTTCATCTGACCATATGACATTCTCCCAATCCTCTTCTGGATCATCAAATGCTCTCTAGCAAACTTCGGACATGTACTGGCTTAAGCAGGGGGACACGTCTGGCACTGCAGGATTTGAGTCCCTGGCGGCGTAGTGTGTTACTGATGGTAGCCTTTGTTACTTTGGTCCCAGCTCTCTGTAGGTCATTCACTAGGTCCCCCCATGTGGTTCTGGGATTTTTGCTCACTGTTCTCGTGATCATTTTGACTGCACGGGGTGAGATCTTGCGTGGAGCCCCAGATCGAGGGAGATTATCAGTGGTCTTGTATGTCTTCCATTTTCTAATAATTGCTCCCACAGTTGATTTCTTCACACCAAGCTGCGAACCTATTGCAGATTCAATCTTCCCAGCCTGGTGCAGGTCTACAATTTTGTTTCTGGTGTCCTTTGACAGCTCTTTGGTCTTGGCCATAGTGGAGTTTGGAGTCTGACTGTTTGAGGTTGTGGACAGGTGTCTTTTATACTGATAACGAGTTCAAACAGGTGCCATTAATACAGGTAACGAGTGGAGGACAGAGGAGCCTCTTAAAGAAGAAGTTACAGGTTTGTGAGAGCCAGAAATCTTGCTTGTTTGTAGGTGACCAAATACTTATTTTACTGAGGAATTTACCAATTAATTCATTAAAAATCCTTCAATGTGATTTTCTGGATTTTTTTTCTCATTTTGTCTCTCATAGTTGAGGTATACCTATGATGAAAATTGGAGACTTCTCTCATCTTTTAAGTGGAAGAACTTGCACAATTGGTGGCTGACTAAATACTTTTTTTTTCCCCACTGTAAGTACATTATTCTCATCAAACAGGTCTCCTATCACTCTCACTCCTGCTTCATACCAAGATCTAAATATGGCACTGTTAACGCCAGAAGGAAAATCCCTATTGTTCATAAGTGGAGTGAGATATGAAAAGGTACTTTTTTTATTGGTGAATTTATTCATGTCTTGCCAGAGCTTCATGGAATTTGATAGAATTGGATTATTCCTTACTTTCATAGACATTTTTATGCAAGTAAGTTCCCCCAATAGTTCAAAGGGGGCACCTCCCCATGAATCTATTGGGTTTTCTTTTCTTTTTACATAGCTATGAACCCATCCGTGAATAATTCTGCCATGACAGGCCCAGTTATACAGTACGAGGTTAGGAAATGCAAGACCTCCTTTATCCTTAGGTAACTGCAGGGTTTTCATACTAATCCTGGGTTTTTCCCTTGCCGACAGATCTTTTTCAATCTCTTTTGCCAATTTCTTAGAGATATAAATGGGTAACATCTGCATTGGATATAGTAGGTGTGGTTATCACATTCATTTTAAACAGATTAATTCTACCCATCCAAGAAATTGGCAAATCCTTCAGTCTTAAGTCATTCTTAATACTCTTACGTACAGCGTGAAAGTTCGAGTTCAATAAATTTTGAACATTTGGTGTAATATTAATCCCTAAATATGAAAATCCTGAGGTAGACCAAGAGAAAGGAAAATCAGGGAGATTTGGTACATTCTTATCGTACCCAATTGGCATAGCCAAGGTTTCATCAAGGTTGATCTTGTACCCTGAGAAGGACCCAAAGGTTTCAATAACTGACATTAAAGCTGGTATAGACTCTTCTGGGTTTGTAATAAACAGCAAAACATCATCCGCATACTACACAATTTTGAATGTTCATTCATTCATTGATCTTCTTCTGGTTAATCCTTTTCGGGTCGCAGTGGGGCTGGAGCCTATCCCAGCATCTTTGGGCGAGAGGCAGGGTACACCCTGGATAGATCGCCAGTCCATCGCAGGGCCAACACAGAGAGACAGACAACCATTCACTCTCACAATCATACCTAAGGACAATTTAGAATCCCCAGTTTTGATGCCAGTTAACCTAACTTGCATGTTTTTGGCATGTGGGAGGAAACCGGAGAAGTCCCGGAGTAAACCCACGCAGACACGGGGAGAACATGCAAACTCCACACAGATCATTGTTGGTCGGGGGCTGGGATCGAACCCAGGATCCCCAGGCCAAGGGTGAGTTGCTGTGCTGCCACAGTGCTAACCACTCCACCACCGTGCCGCCCAATTTTGAATGTATTGTTTTTAATTTGGAAGCCAGCTATGCTGTTGTGGCTTCTAATGGCCTCTGCCAATGGTTCAATGGCCAAGGCAAATATTCATGGCGATATAGGGTCTCCCTGTTGAGTAGATCTCCCAAGCATAAATTCAGATGACTTTACACCATTTACAAGCACACTAGCTCTAGGTGAATAGTATATTAGTTTAATCAAGTTAATAAAATCTTCTTCCAAGCCAAATTTTTCCATTACTATAAAAAGGTAAGACAACTCTACACGGTCGGAAGCCTTCTCCACATCCAGTGAAATTATCAGTCCATGCATCTGATTCATATTTGTATGCTGAATGATGTTGATTACTTTTCTCTTATTAGTTTGGGAAGTTCTGTTCTTAATAAAACCTGTTTGGCTTAATTAGTAGAGGGCGATAGCATTGAAGTCTGCTTGCTAATATCTTGGAGAAAATTTTACTATCTACATTAGTCAAGCTAATGGGATGATGTGAACTGCATTTTTCAGGGGGCTTATCTTTTTTAAGGATTAATGAAATGTTTGCCGAGTACAAGGAGTCAGGAAGAGAACCTTTCTCAGCCGAGTGAAGGTACATCTTTAAAAGAGGGCCCTTTAATGAGTCCTGGAATATTTTGTAAAACTCAGGGCCACTGCGGCAGCACAGCGACTCACCCTTGGCCATGGGATCCCTGGTTCGATGCCAGCCCCTGGCCAACAGTGATCTGTGTGGAGTTTGCATGTTCTCCCCGTGTCTGCGTGGGTTTACTCCGGGATTTCTCCGGTTTCCTCCCACAGGCCAAAAACATGCAGGCTAGGTTAATTGGAGACTCTAAAGTGGCCCTAGGTGTGAATGTGTGTGTGAATGGTAAAGGGATAGCGCCGTACTGTGGCTGCTTCATCCATCCAGGTGGATGCCCTCAATTTCCCCTCTGGGGATCAATAAAGTATACAAAATTTAAAAAAAAAAAAAAATCAAATATCCATCAGGCCCCGGAGCTTTTCCACCCTGGAGGGAGTTAATTGCATTTCTGATCTCTTCCTCATTTATTGGTCTACCAAGTACACTCTTTCTCTCTATAAGTGATGGAAGATTGAGATTTCCTAGGAAATCATTAATACATCTGAGATTTATTGAATTCAGAAGTATAAAGTTTTTTATAAAATTTTTCCATGATCTTCACTAACGTTTTAGTTTCGTAGTGATTTTTTTTTTCAATACTCATCTTCTAATTATGGGTTTGAAATCTCGTCTCCCAGCTGCTAGTCGAGCAAGCAGTCAATCCTGGTTTGTCTTCCATTTCAAATAATCTGTTTAGCATAGAAGATACTTGCTTCTGCTTTTTGTGTTAGAAGTTGGTTAAGAGCTGATCTGATAGCTTCAGATTTCTTGTGTAAAGCCGCAGATGAATTATCTTTCATTTGTTTATCAACCTCGCTCAACTGTTTTTCTAAATTAATTTGTTCTTTCAAAGTCTCCTTTTTCCTGGCTGCACTATAAGAAATTATGACTCCTCTCTAAGCTTTAAGTGTGTCCCACAGAGTTGATGGATTTGTGTCTTTATCATTTATTGAGAGGAAAAAAATCAATTTGTTGTTTCAAAAATATCACAAATGAGGGATTATTTAAAAGCGAGGGGTTAAGGCTCCAATTATGTGAAGTTGGTTGGGGAGAGGGTGGGGAGACTGTGACATAGAAATCTGCGTGATCGGCTAATAGACAGCTGCCTATTGCACATTCCAAAGTTGCTTTTAACTCACAGACTTTCTCTGCCCGCAGTACGCTGCCAAGTGGGTAGTTAGCATGGTCACTTTCATGACACGTACTGAAGTGTCTTTTGACATTGTGTCACTTTGCCGTTGCCACAGTCGACCCGCAAATGAAACACATTTTTCTTTCACCATAGTAATAAAAGAAGTCTTCTTTCCATTCACTATGAAAATAAGTTTTTTTTTTTTTCTTTTTTTTTTCTGCCATGTTTTTGGAGGTAGAAGCTGCATTTAACTCATCATCGTGTCGCCCGCTAGCTTATCTCACCAAATGCTGAAATTTGTCATGTGCACAATACTAACCTTTGAACCAGAGTAAATCAGAGTATATGTCTATTATACATTATTATTTTTAATTGTTTTTATATTTCCATTTTAACATCTACATCATTGTACGTGTGATTCAAAAATAATGGTAACACAATTTAAGAAATTTAAGCCGAAGCTCATTGGTAACAAGTGCTATTTTCTAGGGGTGTAATGGTATGCTAAAATGGCGGTTTGGTATGTACCTTGGTTTTAAGGTGAGGATTCGGTTCATTTTCGGTACAGTAAGGAAACAAAATGCAAAACATAAAACTGCTTATCTTTTTTATAAGCAGGAACAGCTTTGACAAAAAACCTGCAAACTGCCAGCAATCAATTCTCCAATAAATAAAATGTATACAGTAAAATAAATAGTCTTTTTTTAGCAAATGAACGATGTAGACAAGTGCAACAATAGAAGTTTGAATAGTCTGAATTATTCTTTTATTCCTTATTGCCTGAAGCAGTGATTTTAACCAGGGTGCTCTGGTATGTTCAGGTTTCTATGAGAAATTAATTATCTAATTTCACTTGTTAATTGGTCAAAAAAAATTGCAAATGTGTCATTGCTGTGTATTGGTTCTGAAGGCACCCATGCACAACAACAGCAAATTATTTGCAATTTTTTGGACAATTAAGAAGGAACTTATCCACGAACCCTTGAAAAACACAGGCCTAAAGTGCAGCATTAACAGATTTAGCTTGTTCTTAAAAGGATGGTATTATTTTCTGGCTGAAGAGGGCACAGCAAGAATCTTCATACCGGGGCTCAGTTAGCTTCAGCATGTGTTTAAACCTGGTGTTCTCAGCAACTGAATATGGTCTTAGAGCCGCTGCTATAAAAAAACCAAAGGCATTTGTTATTACTTTGGCTCGATCTGAAAAGCCCCGAGAGGCTGTCTAAATGCCACTGGAAGCTGCGCTTGTACCGCATTAGGTCTTCTCTTTTTTTTCTTGCTGCAATGAATATTCATGTTCACGTAGTCCATCCATCCATCCATCCATCTTCTACCGCTTTTCCGGAGGTCCGGGTCGCGGAGGCAGCAGTTCAAGCAGAGAAGCCCAGACTTCCCTCTCCCCAGCCACCTGCTCCAGCTCTTCAGAGGGGATACCAAGGCGTTCCCAGACTAGCTGGGAGACATAGTCTCTCCACCGAGTCCTGGGTCTGCCCCGGGGTCTCCTCCCAGTGGGACGTGCCTGAAACACCTCAAGTGGGAGGCGTCCAGGAGGCATCCTAATCAGATGCCCATACCACCTCAACTGACTCCTTTCAATGTGGAGGAGCAGCGGTTCTACTCTGAGCCTCTCCCGGATGACTGAGCTCCTCACCCTATCTCTGAGGGTGAGTCCAGCAATCCTACGGAGAAAGCTCATTTCAGCCGCTTGTATCCGCGATCTCGTTCTTTCGGTCATTACCCAAAGCTCGTGACCATAGGTGAGAGTAGGAACGTAGATTGACTGGTAAATCGACAGCTTTGCCTTAGAACTCAGCTCCCTCTTCACCACAACAGACCGGTACAACGTCCGCATCACTGCAGATGCTGCTCCAATCCGTCTGTCGATCTCTCGCTCCATTTTCCCCTCACTCGTGAACAAGACCCCAAGATACTTAAACTCCTCCACTTGGGGCAGGAGCCTGTCCCCAACCCGGAGAGGACAATCCACCTTTTTCCGGCTGAGGACCATGGATTCGGACTTGGAGGTGCTGATTCTCATCCCAGCCGCTTCACACTCAGCGGCAAACCGTCCCAGCAAGAGCTGTAGGTCATTGCTGGATGAAGCCAACAGGACAACATCATCTGCAAACAACAGAGATGAGATCCTGTGGTCACCAAGCATGACACCCTCCATTCCCTGGCTGCGCCTAGAAATCCTGTCCATAAAAATTATGAACAGGACCGGTGACAAAGGGCAGCCCTGGCGGAGTCCAACTCTCACTGGGAATGACTCCGACCGAGTGTTGGCAATGCGAACTAAACTCTCACAACGGTCGTACAGAGACCGAATAGCTCGTAACAACAAGCCCGATACCCCATACTCCCGAAGCACCCCCCACAAAAATCCACGAGGGACGCGGTCAAATGCCTTCTCCAAGTCCACAAAACACATGTAAACTGGTTGGGCAAACTCCCACGAACCCTCAAGAATTCTCGAGAGGGTAAAGAGCTGGTCCGATGTGCCACGGCCAGGACGAAAACCACATTGCTCCTCCTGAATCCGAGGTTCGACCAACGGCCGGGCTCTCCTCTCCAGTACCTTGGCATAGACCTTCCCAGGGAGGCTGAGGAGTGTGATCCCTCTAAAGTTGGAGCACACCCTCCGGTCCCCTTTTTTGAAGAGAGGAACCACCACCCCGGTTTGCCATGCCAAAGGCACTGCCCCCGACCTCCACGCAATGTTGCAGAGGCGTGTCAACCATGACAACCCAACAACATCCAGGGCCTTGAGGTACTCGGGGCGAATCTCGTCCACCCCCGGGGCCCGGCCACCAAGGAGATTTTTAACCACCTTGGCGACCTCAGCCCCTGTGATAGGCGAGTCATCCCCCTCGTCCCCAAACCCTGCTTCCTCTGTGGAAGGCGTATCAGTGGGATTGAGGAGATCCTCAAAGTATTCCTTCCACCGCCCGACGATATCCCCAGTTGAAGTCAACAGTGTCCCATCCGCACCATACACAGTGTGGACGGGGAGCTGCTTTCCCCTCCTGAGCCGCCGAACAGTTTGCCAGAATCTCTTTGAAGCCGACCGAAAGTCTTGTTCCATGGCCTCACCGAACTCCTCCCATACCCGGGTTTTTGCTTCAGCAACCACCCGAGCTGCACTCCGCTTGGCCTGCCGGTACACCTCAGCTGCTTCGGGAGTCCCACAAGCCAACCAAGCTTGATAGGACTCCTTCTTCAGCTTAATGGCCCCCCTCACCACTGGTGTCCACCACTTGGTTCGGGGGTTGCCACCACGAGATGCACCGACCACCTTGCGGCCGCAGCTCTGGGCTGCCGCTTCAACAACAGAGGTGGAGAACATGGCCCATTCAGACTCCATGTCTCCAGACTCCCTCGGAATGTGGTTGAAGTTCTTCCGGAGGTGGGAGTTGAAGACCTCCCGGACAGGGGCCTCAGCCAGACGCTCCCAGCACACCCTCACTATACGTTTGGGTCTACCAGGTCTGAATGGCTTCCTCCCCTGCCATCGGATCCAACTCACCACCAGGTGGTGATCAGTTGACAGCTCTGCACCTCTCTTTACTCGGGTGTCCAAGACATACGGTCGCAGGTCTGATGATACGATAACAAAATCGATCATCGACCTGCGGCCTAGGGTGTCCTGGTGCCAGGTGCACATATGGACACCCTTATGCTTGAACATGGTGTTCGTTATAGACAGACTGTGGTTAGCACAGAAGTCCAATAACTGAACACCACTCGGGTTCAGATCGGGCAGGCCGTTCCTCCCAATCACCCCCCTCCAGGTTTCACTGTCGTTGCCCACATGCGCATTGAAGTCCCCCAGTAGGACAATGGAGTCTCCAGGAGGAGCACCCTCCAGCACCCCAGTCACAGACTCCAAAAAGGGTGGGTACTCTGAAACATCATTTGGTGCATAGGCACAAATGATGGTCAGGACCCATTTCCCAACCCGAAGGCGCAGGGAAGCAACCCTTTCGTCCACCGGGGAAAACTCCAATATAGAGGCAGCAAGGTGGGGCGATACAAGAATACCTACCCCTGCTCGTCGCCTCTCGCCCGGGGCAACTCCAGAAAAGGCCAAGCTCCAGCCCCTCTCCAGGAGACTGGTTCCGGAACCGGAGCTGTGTGTTGAGGTGAGGCCAACTATATCTAGCCGGTATCGCTCAATCTCGTACACCAGCTCAGGCTCCTTCCCCACCAGAGAGGTGACATTCCACGTACCAAAAGCCAGTTTAGAAAGCTTGGGATCAGTCCGCCAAGGTCTCCGCCTTTGACTGCCACCTAATCCACATAGCACCGGACTTCCATGATCCCTCCTGCAGGTGGTGAACCTACTGGAGGGCGGACCCATGTAACTCCTTCGGGCTGAGCCCGGCCGGGTCCCATGGGTGGAAACCCGGCCACCAGACGCTAGCCTTCGAGCCCCTCCCCCAGGCCTGGCTCCAGGGTGGGGCCCCGGTAACCCCATACCGGGCGGGGTACACTGAATCCTTGATATACAATTTATCATGAGAGTCTGTTGGATCGTTCTTCGTCTGGCCCTTCACCCAGGACCAGTTTGTCTTGGGAGACCCTATCAGAGGCAAATTGCCCCGGACAACATAGCTCCTGGGATCACTGGGGCACGCAAACCCCCCCACCACGATAAGGTGACGATCCATGAGGGGGTGTTCACGTAGTGCCATTTCAAATGAATTAACAATTCAACATACTGCCAAAAGCATATCTGATGCCGTTTTTGTCTTATTCACTTGCCTTTGTAAGTTCACATATTTCACCGGAAAGCTGAAGTGTTCCCATACAGGAGACTTGTGAAGAGGTCCTTCAAGCTCTGGCTTCTCCATACAGCCAGCTATGACGTTCGCTAGCCAGAGGCTGAGCTGCACTATTTACATGTATAGCGCGAGGCAGTTACACTTCCTGTCCGTCACTCAACATGGTCCGTGTGGAACCTCGGTATGCCTCTGCACCGAACTGAAGGTTCCGTACCAAAAAATTTGAAAACAATTACACCCCTACTATTTTCAGAACAGACTTATGGGTGACTCCGGTGGTGCCTGGGGGTGACCTAGTGCCTGTGGGCACCGTATTGGTGACCCCTGCTCTAATGTAAAGCATCTTTGAGTGCCTTGGAAAGCAGTATACAAATAAAATGTGTTATTATTATTACTATTATGACCAGTCCCTGGAGTACAAGAAGCACAGAAACATTCAGTGAATGAGTGGCTAAACTGTTGGCTTCAGCTAGCTGCCTTTGGTGCCGGTGTTCTGACATTTTAGCATACTTTGTCACTCAGAATATCGTACCCGTATGGCAAATCGGGAGCTGTATCCATCGGTTTAGCTTACTTTGTCAGAATAGCATACCTACATACAGTATGTTGGTGATGTTCTGGTGTAAGCATAGCAGTTTAATACAGTGGTATGATGTTCTGATAAGCATATTAAGTGGTTTTTTTTCAGCATTTGAGGAAATCACTTTCAGGTTACAGTGTTTATAATGCATTTTCTTCAGGAAAGTAATTTTTTCTAGTTACAATAACATTTTAGTGACTTGACAAAGAGATAAAAAAAAAAAAACCCATTTAGATGGGGGGGGGGTTTTCCCCCTGCAGGAGCCCTTCAGGCAATGGGTGCTCTTTAAATATTCACTGAAAACATTACAAACCTTTATTACAAACTTGGGAAGTAGTCCAACAGTGTATCTCCTCCATGCTTTTGTCATTAACAAGATGATAGAACAGTAAATAATGACTTAACTAGAAAGAATGCTGTTTTTACACCAGTAGTCTTAGATTGTGATAAAGGCTTCTTGTTCTTTACCTCTTCAGGCTGCTTCATGTCCGTAATGGTAACTGTAAGTACCACCTGGGGGAGGAGACCTTCAAGCTCGCTCAGTCTTACATGGACAAACTAGCTAAACATGGCCATCAGGCCAACAAGGCAGCACTGTACGGCGAGCTCTGTGCCTTGCTCTTCGCCAAAAGCCACTATGATGAGGTACTGATTTTAACCCACTGATTTTTTTTTTTTCTTTTGTGATGCAGATGAATTGGTAGTTCATTTTTTTATGTCTTTGTCACTCATCTTTCAGGCATACAGGTGGTGTATAGAGGCTATGAAGGAAATTTCTCCAGGGTTGCCTGTTAAAGTAGTAGTTGATGTGCTGCGGCAAGCCTCTAAGGTAACGTACATCATTTCACTGTTATAATCAGACACTGTATTCAAGTAAAAGTAGCATTACCTTATGATAGGGCTGGGCAATATGGACCAAAAATGATATCTCGATATTTTTAAACCCAGTGGTGATATATGATGCACATATATCCCCTCCAGCGTGCGCACAAGCACCCAAACACACACACACACCAACTTAAACAGTTGGTAACACGGGTAATGTCAATAGTTTAATACTCTCTATATATAAGATTGCAGTTTTTATTGTAAATTTGTAAAATTCTTTTGATGAATTTCTGATTTTTATCCCCTGCCGGTCGAAGACCAAAGGGGGATTATGGTATGGGGCGGTCCATGTGTTCCACTTTTGTGAAATCAGCTCCTCCTACAGTTCAGTTCTTATTGTTTTGAAACTTGGTAGCAGGGTTTGATCTGCACTGATGATGTGCATATTGCAATTTGGCTCCATTTGGATGATTTTTGCAGGAATTATAGACCCTGAGGTCAAGGTCAAATGTCAGTGTAAAATGTCATCTAAACTATGTCTCAACAACAACTAAAGCTACGGTCACCAACCTTGGTACACATGTTCATGCTGAGACCCTGGCCGCTTAGCTGTGAGTTTGGGGTCAAAAGGTTAGAGGTCAAGGTTAGCATCCACGATGCCCTATTACTATAGAATAAAGTACAGCTAGGATCACCAAACTTGCTACACAGATTAACCGTGGGATCCTGACCTACAACTATGGGTTATGTACAGCTATTTTTCTTGTATTTTTGTATACTGATTGCTGGGGTCTTTCTGCAACTGTGGGGGTCCCCCCTACAGTTGATAGTGCTATGAGATGACTGTTGTTGTGAAATGGCGCTATATAAATAAAGTTGAATTGAATTGTATATTCATAGACGATAGGGAAATTTGGCTCTGCCCCAATAATTATATGGAAAAATTTAAAACTTCTCTCCTTCAGAAACATATTGGGATCTTCAAAGAAAACAGAGGTGGGGGATATTGCACTCGCCTCAGAGTGCTCTTGTTGTTTTTTTTGTTTTTTTTTGTCTCGACAATGACTCAGTTTTATTCTTTTAATGTTTTTGTTGGAAGGGCAGAGATTTTTTCCCCATTTTAAAGGATTTAAACTCTTCCCCATTACAAAAATAGGGTTCTCATATACAATCTTGCATAGGGCTTACTAGTACCTCTGATTATAATGTAACTATTGGAAGCTCAGTGTGTGTCTGCTTCTTTGGAAGTTGTTCTGCTGCAGTTGTAGCTTTAAGTCAGGTTCATCTCTCTACTGCAGGCCTGCGTGGTGAAAAGGGAGTTCCGAAAAGCAGAGCAGCTGATCAAACATGCAGTGTTTCTAGCAAGGTAACCCGCTAGGTTTATTTTTGATCTTTTTTTTTTTCTTTTTTTTTTAAATGAAGGTTCCTCATCATTTCATTTGCTGTCACCAATTTTGATGTATTTTCTCGTCTTTTACAGAGAACATTTTGGCCACAAGCATCCCAAGTATTCTGACACACTGCTAGATTATGGATTTTACTTATTAAATGTAGACAATATATGCCAATCAGTCGCTATTTACCAGGTAAGTACAGTGATCATGAGCAGAGTTGTGGATGTAAAGGTTTGGTATTTTTCATCATATTAAATCCTTTTGTTGATGTACAAATCCCAGACAGCCCTAGACATCCGACAGTCTGTGTTTGGGGGGAAGAACATCCATGTTGCCACAGCCCATGAAGACCTGGCCTACTCCTCATACGTGCACCAGTACAGCTCTGGGAAATTTGACAATGCTCTGTGAGTGCTGTAGATCTTACAAACTGGTGACTAATTCTAGCACAGCAAGCTAATTACATTCTACATGAGAAGGTTGTGACTCAGTTTCTGCACTTTAATTTAGGCATTGTGACTGCATGTTTCCATACAACGGAGGAAATACAGTTGAAGCCAGAAGTTTGCATAAACTGTACAGACATTTTTTCTCACTGTTTGACATTAAATCAGAATAAACTTTTACAGATCAGTTAGGATTACCAAAATTATCTCTTTTTTTTGTTGATTCATTTTTATATTTGTTAATTTTTTAGGGAGTTTTTTATTATTTCAAAGTCAGAAGTTTACATACATTTCCTTAATATTTGGTAGCATTGTGTGGTAGCATCTGTAATTTCCCCATTGTGTGACCAATAAAGGTTTATCATATCTTATTGCCTTTAAACTGTATGACTTGGGTCAAACATTTTGGGTAGCCTTCCACAAGCTTCTCACAATAGTTTGCTGGAATTTTGGCCCATTTGTCCTGACAGACCTGGTGTAACAGTCAGGTTTGTAGGCTTATTTGCTCCCACACTTCATTCAGCTGTGCCCACAAATTTTGCATTGCCTTATTTTTTTTCTCTGCCACTTTTGTAGTTGCTTCCTCCAAGTCTTTCTGGAGCTCTTTTCCAGTTGTCCTTTGCTCTTGGATTACTCTTCTGACTATCCTTCTGACTCGCTCATTAGATAACTTGTGAGGAGCTACTGTGTGTGGTCGGTTGATGGTAGTGATATTTCTTCCACTTGTAGATAATGACCCCAGAGGTTGATTGAGAAGTTTTGATATGTCTGTAACCAAATCCATCATTGTGTTTTGTAACAATCAGGTTGTGAAGGTTTTGAGCGAGCTCTTGGCTTTTTCTCATCATGGAATGATTGTTGTATGACACCTTGGTGACCAAAAAACAAACAAAAAAACTTTTTATGAAGTACTTAATTTCCGCAGATAGGATATAGAACTACTTTCTAACATCTTATGTATTTCAGCTGGTTCCTTGCCTTACCATGCCTTGGGGTACTGCTGTTTCTAATTTGTTTAATGCTTCTTCTTGTTCTTAAATTTTACTTTGTCACGCATACTAATGTTTACAGTTTGACATTAACATTTGTTGGTCCCCTTCCATAAAAAACACAATCTCTGAACTAACTTCAAACTGGAGAGTTTAATGGCACATCTTACTGTTTATACCTTTTGCAGCACCAGAACCAAAAATTTGTCCCTGCCTATACCTTATTTATGAACTGAAATATTTTGTTTTCTTTTTGTGAGTGGATTTCTTAAGTTAATAGAAAAATCTGGTGAAAATTTCTTGTGAGTAGCCTCATTGGAAATATGTCACCTGGAAAAATGTGTTCAATACTTACTTCGCTTATTGTATGTACAAGTAATGGATTTAAAGATGGTAAGGAGGCATTTTAGGGAGGAATGGTAGGGAGATGTTTGTGCATTCATAATCAATCTTGTTACACTCCTCCCTGATTCAGCATTGCATAACAACTTGACCTTTCATCCACTTCTGCATTAAGATCTCCAAAACAGTTGTTTTCCAGGAACGGCCTTGGAATTCTAGGAAGTGCTTGTCTGGAATTCCATAGATTTACTTGCCAAGTCATAGCCAATAGTACAATGGTGTTTTGGTTAACTGCTGTATCTCTTCCCTCAGATTCCATGCAGAACGTGCCATAGACATCATCACCCACATTCTGCCCGAGGACCATCTCCTGCTGGCCTCCTCAAAGAGAGTCAAAGGTAAAGCATAGGTGCTGGACATGCTGGGCTGCTGCTCACTGTGGGGGGAGACAAAATGGGAGTGTGCTCTTTAGGAAGAGAGTAGTAGAATGTTCCTTGGGGAAATTCAGTGGTCCTTTTTACTAGTAATGGGAGGAACTGTGCCTATGCTTCAAAGCGTGTGTTGAGAAATCCAGGAAGTATGTGAAGTGAAGCGTGTATTTTTTACAGCGAGTGATCTCATCGATGACGTTTGAAGCTTCGCTGCATGTAGTGGTTCAGGAAGTGGTTCAAATTTTGGCTTGATGTATTGACAGATATATAAAGCCCAAGGAATCTTGTCACAATTCGTGGATAGTGTTGGAGTTTTGACAATTCATGAGTGATGTATTGGTTAGTTTGGTCAGTTTTGGTGCTTGTTTAAATGAAGCTGTCAAAGAAAAGGAAATTTTCCGCAGTGTGGAAACACGGTCACTTACACCCTAACACAACATTTTAAATTAATATAATGTCCCTCTACATCAGTTGCACAAGCACCTTCACTACTCTTCTGTTCATAAGCACATTCACTTTCCTCTTCCTCTTCCTTATTAACACTGCCACAGTTTAAAAAAAAAAAAAAAATAACAATTGTCCCCCGTCACTATTATTTGACTTTTTCAAATATTGATGTAAAGGAGGAGGTTCACTTTGGTATGTGTACTACTACCAAGGAACATTGATTAGCATGTATCAGCCAAGGAATTCTTATGCACAGTATTTATGAACAAGCATGTTAATAAGGGGAGACAAAAACACATAGTTTGAATGGGTTATTATCATGTGTTCACAAGAGAAAAATGTATAGTTAAATTAAAATTTTTATTTGTTGTTCCTGGCAGTCGTTATTCCTATGCCCAAACTGTGGCAAGATGGCTTGTAAGAGTATCACATACAGTTAAAATGACTATGAACACACCTACCTGTCGTACAGTCTTTGACCAGCAGGGGGGTTTGTGTGCACTTGAAGCCTCAACAAATGAAACCTTTTGCAAACCAATTGGGTGGAAGACTTCAAGGCTTCATGAAGCTTAAATCTCGCCATCAGTACTTTTTAACCCTCAGCCTCTAAAAAACTGAACGGGTATTGTCATCACCCCATCAGGCGGCTGGGTGGTGGCGACGGCACCAATGCCTAACTTGTGAACACGATAACTATAGAAAGAAATTATGTAGGTTTTTCAAATTGAAGCCACGCTAATATTTGTGAAAAATCTCGGATGAGTTCAGATTTTCCCTAAATCTTGTAATTGTGATAAGAAAGACATAATGTCGGCTTTTCAAATCAATATCATTGTGTCTAAAACTGGATTTATGTACCCGCTTTGATGCAATGCAGCAGCGACTGCATTAACGCAGCGTTGATGCAATATCCCCTTGTGTCGCCCGACATGCACCTCTCTACAGAAGGAGAGGTCCATGTCGGCAACGCAGACCGCAAGAGCTTGATTGGTCTGCTTTGTCTACTCCTTCACATTTCCTGGTTCTCATTGCTGCTCCGCTCTGCCCATTCACGGCAGCATAACTGCCAAAGCGAGTCAGTTAAACAACGGTCCAAATTCAAAAGAATATTGAGAAAGTGAGCACATACAGAACGTTTTGTGGCTCGTCATAATCCCAGTAACTACACAAATTGTCAAATAACGACAGCAGTGGTGATTGCACACACTGTTTTCTTGGACTTTTCTTTTTCTCTGTGTAGCGATCATATGAAAAGTTGCTTTTTCTTAACATTTACTAGCTCCAACTCGATCACAATCTGCTCTTATCCATCGCTGTCTATAAATGCAAAGAATCTGTTTGTGTGTCTCTGTGTGTTCCCTCACACATCTCTGTTTGTCAGACTGACCTCAGATGTTATACGTGTTTTGCTGAGATTACGAGGGTGTGCATCCCCAACTATGGAGTTGTCCAGTCAAAATATGTAATTTTTAATCAATAAAAGTTTAACTATCACTACGTCTCATGCCCAGGATTCTAGAAGTGTGGGCGGGGTTTGGAATTGACTCTGTACTGATTGGATAATACACGGCATTATGGCATGAGAAACCACAGCGCTCCGTGAGCAAAACAAGGAAGCAAAAGTTGACAAATTTGACTAGAAAAAGATAATACGGAAGATTTAATGCTTAAAAAAATTATACCATAGTTGCCGTGATTGCGTAGGTCTAATGCATAATTCGGCATGGAGAGCATGCGGTGCGCTTGTTTGGGGGGGTGGGGGGGCTGGCGGGGACCCGTGGTGCCACAAAGGACAGCGGTGGCACACGGATAAAGCAGCAGCTAACACTCCCGTTAACCGGGCAGGCTGGGCTTGGCTCCCTGTGAAGGACTGCAATCTACCAGTTCATCTGCTGCTTCTTCAACACCGGTGTCAGACCAGGCAGATCATGATGCTTTGCGGGGAGGCACACACAGCCTGCCTGGTCAATGGTAGACAGAAGTCCCAACTGCTGCTTCACCTGTGTGGTACCACTGTCCTTTGCAGGACCACCAGTCCCCTCTCCTGTGCTAGTACCTAAAAATTAAAAACTTCATAATAATACCGCCATGGTTGTGGAACGGAATGGCCAGATCAATTGCATATCATATGCAGACATATATGCATGCTTTGACTAAACCACGACAAGACACAAAAATTCCCAAATAACAAAATGAATAATTTTTATTTAAATATTTACCGTATTTTCCGGACTATAAGTCGCTCCGGAGTATAAGTCGCACAAGCCAAAAAAATGCATAATGAAGAAGAAAAAAAACGTATATAAGTCACATTTTTTGGGGGAAATATATTTTACAAAGTCCGACACCAAGAACAGACATTTCATCTTGAAAGGCAAGTTATAGTAATAATAGAATAGAGAACAACAGGCTGAATAGGTGTGCGGTATGCTAACGTAACACATTGATGGTTATTCAACTACATGAAGCATAAACAACGAACTGAATAGGTGTCTCATATGTTAACGTAATATATTAAGTTATTCACATAACTATAGCATAAAGAACATAATATAACAAGTTCACCAAACTCACAATCTCACTCCTAATCGCTAAATCCTTTAAATTCTTCATCCTCGGTGTCGCTTCTGAGCAACTCCGCCAACTCCGGAGGTAGACGAAGCGCCGCTTCCTCCTCTGCGTGGCTGTCATCAGACTCAGCATCAGTTCCATTTCCAATTATTCCGGCCTTTCTGAATCTCGACAGGATGGTTTCGTTTGTCACTGAAGTCCATGCCTTGTCGATCCATCCGATGATTTACAGGAAAGTTGCATGGCGCATCCTCCCGGTTGCCGTGAAGCTGTGCTCTCCATTCATCATCCACTGCTCCCACAGGTGACGCAAAACTGCCTTAAAGCTCCGGTTCACCGACATGTCAAGTGGCTGGAGTACTTTGGTTAAGCCTCCAGGGATGATGGCAGGTATGGTGTTGACAGCGTGTGGCGTGATGTGCGCTCGCATACTGTCCATCACAAGCAGGGCTTTGCGTGTTCTAAAAAAGCCATCCGGACGCTTAGTGTAGCACTTTGTAAGCCAAAAGTTCATCATTTCTTGATCCATCCACCCTTTCTCATTCACGGCCACGACAACTGAGGGGGATTGGATTTTTGGCATGGTTTTTCGTTTGAAAATGACCATTGGTGCCAATTTTGATCCATCTCTGTAACATGCCAGCACCACTGTGAAATGTGACTTCTCATGACCAGTCGTCACTATATTCACACTCTTTTGCCCTTTCTCTGCGACACTTCGGCCCATGGGGATGTCAAACGTGAGGGGGACCTCGTCCATGTTAATAATGTGATCCGGTGTCACGTTGTGCTCAATTACTTGCTTTTCAACGAACTCACGGAAACTGTCGACCTTGGCTTGGAAGTCTGCTGGCAGTTTTTGGGACATCGTTGTCCGTGCTCTGATGGAGAGGCTTTTGCGTTGCATGAAGCGGTAACACTAAGAAGGTCCTCCCGCAAAGTCATTTATATTCATCTCCTTGGCAACTACCTGAGCGTGGAGACGTAACTGCACCGTTGACAAGCCTCTCCCGGCAGCACGTTGTTCAAGCACCCATTTGTGAACTCGTTCCTCTAGCTGTGGCCATCTAGCTTTTAGCCCGCGATTAGCTTTTTTTGTTTTCTTCATCGCAGTAAGAGTAACCTCCGCTTTCCGCCAGTCCCTCACGAGTTTCTCGTTCACTCCAAACTTTCTTTCTGCTGCTCGATTACCGTTTTTGGCTGCATATTTCACTATTTGCAGCTTGTAATCTGCAGAATATGATTTTCTTTTGGGGGGCATTTGTGTTCGGTCTTTCTCAGTTGTCTTTATAGCCTAAGTTGTTACCGGTAATGTTTACATTTTAAATTGTCAGTGGTACAGGTGCAGCAGATGCTGGTACACAAGCCTAGAGTGCCCTCTCGCGGCTGTCAGTGTGAAAATAACAAACATGTGAAATGTTTTAATATATAAGTCGCACCTGAGTATACGTCGCACCCCTAGCCAGACTATGAAAAAAAGTGCGACTTATAGTCCGGAAAATACGGTACTACCAAATGGGCAACACTGATGCAACATTTGCAGCCAAACGGATCATTCTGCTGTGTATAATAATGTTGGGTGTTTTGTACTTATAATATTGCTAAAATATAAAAGGATGCACTACAATGGGTCTCAAATATTTGTAAACGTGTCCTGTTATAGTACTGCATGAGTTTATTGACGATAGACTACAAACTACACATATAAACTAAAACAGTTGTAGTGATGACTGAACAACTCCCATTCCCCAAAGTGCAAGATACAGCACTTATGAATACAACTCACATGAATAAGGGGCCTGACAAACAAATAAACAAGGGTTCTCAATAGGGATGAGCCGATCCGATCTGCCGTATCGGTATCGGGTTCGATCCAGGCAAAATGGACGGATTGGTATCGTTAAGGAATAAAAGTAATTTACCGATCCGATGCATTAATAATATTAAAATGAAGGTGTAATCCTGTTCTCAGCCACACTGTGCATGGTTTCAGAGGCAACGAGCGTCACCTCACTGGAGCTTGTCAGTGGGACTCGCCAGTGTGTTGCTGTGTGATGCCAGCATTTACAATTTTACACCGCCAACTTGATAAAACACTTGCAAAAGTATCACGGCAGCAAAAAAATATGCTGAATTCTCTCAAGAGCCGAGCAGAACCAAGTGTGTCGTGCAGCAGTAGCAACCGCTATTTTACTCCTTGAATATGCTATAAGTGAAACTAAAAGAAGGAAAGTGAAAGTAAAAAAAACTAGAGGGGTAGGGATGGAGACATAACATTGGCTTACCTTTAGATGGGACAGTTGCAGCTGATAAGAGGTAGGTGACAGAAACATCAATGGAAAATTATAACCGGTGAATTGGAAGCAGGACTATACAAGGACTAACAAGGCTACATGAAATGGAACAGGGGTGACTTCAAAATAAGAGCAAATTTAAAAACTATGGACAGAGAATAAACTACTAAATAAACTGAGCACCTGGAGAATACTTACAATAATAATAATAATAATACAGTGGGGCAAAAAAGTATTTAGTCAGCCACCAATTGTGCAAGTTCTCCCACTTAAAAGATGAGAGAGGTCTCCAATTTTCATCATAGGTATACCTCAACTATGAGAGACAAAATGAGAAGAAAAAAAATCCAGAAAATCACATTGAAGGATTTTTAATGAATTAATTGGTAAATTCCTCAGTAAAATAAGTATTTGGTCATCTATAAACAAGCAAGATTTCTGGCTCTCACAGACCTGTAACAACTTCTTTAAGAGGCTCCTCTGTCCTCCACTCGTTACCTGTATTAATGGCACCTGTTTGAACTCGTTATCAGTATAAAAGACACCTGTCCACAACCTCAAACAGTCAGACTCCAAACTCCAATATGGCCAAGACCAAAGAGCTGTCAAAGGACACCAGAAACAAAATTGTAGACCTGCACCAGGCTGGGAAGACTGAATCTGCAATAGGTAAGCAGCTTGGTGTGAAGAAATCAACTGTGGGAGCAATTATTAGAAAATGGAAGACATACAAGACCACTGATAATCTCCCTCGATCTGGGGCTCCACGCAAGATTTCACCCCGTGGGGTCAAAATGATCACGAGAACGGTGAGCAAAAATCCCAGAACCACACGGGGGGACCTAGTGAATGACCTGCAGAGAGCTGGGACCAAAGTAACAAAGGCTACATCAGAAACACACTACGCCGCCAGGGACTCAAATCCTGCAGTGCCAGACGTGTCCCCCTGCTTAAGCCAGTACATGTCCAGGCCCGTCTGAAGTTTGCTAGAGAGCATTTGGATGATCCAGAAGAGGATTGGGAGAATGTCATATGGTCAGATGAAACCAAAATAGAACGTTTTGGTAAAAACTCAACTTGTCGTGTTTGGAGGAGAAAGAACACCATACCTACTGTGAAGCATGGAAGTGGAAACATCATACTTTGGGGCTGTTTTTCTGCAAAGGGACCAGGACGACTGATCCGTGTAAAGGAAAGAATGAATGGGGCCATGTATCGTGAGATTTTAAGTGAAAACCTCCTTCCATCAGCAAGGGCATTGAAGATGAAACGTGGCTGGGTCTTTCAGCATGACAATGATCCCAAACACACCACCCGGGCAACGAAGGAGTGGCTTCGTAAGAAGCATTTCAAGGTCCTGGAGTGGCCTAGCCAGTCTCCAGATCTCAACCCCATAGAAAATCTTTGGAGGGAGTTGAAAGTCCATGTTGCCCAGCGACAGCCCCAAAACATCACTGCTCTAGAGGAGATCTGCATGGAGGAATGGGCCAAAATACCAGCAACAGTGTGTGAAAACCTTGTGAAAACTTACAGAAAACGTTTGACCTCTGTCATTGCCAACAAAGGGTATATAAAGTATTGAGATGAACTTTTGTTATTGACCAAATACTTATTTTATCGAGGAATTTACCAATTAATTCATTAAAAATCCTTCAATGTGATTTTCTGGATTTTTTTTTCTTATTTTGTCTCTCATAGTTGAGGTGTACCTATGATGAAAATTGGAGCCCTCTCTCATCTTTTAAGTGGGAGAACTTGCACAATTGGTGGCTGACTAAATACTTTTTTACCCCACTGTAGATGACAAAAATACAACTTAAAGGGTTAGTTCCTTTATTTTCAGATGTACAGCATTTTTTACCTCATGCACAGTGGCACTTTGAATTTCATCTGAATGTTTACTTAAATACTCAGCTTTAAAGTTTTGCAATAAACTTGCACTTAAAATTTCAGAATGCGTGTTTACATAGTGCTGTCCAGTGAAATGCTGCCAATGCTGCAGAGTTTAAATTTAAAAAAAGCAGCAGCGTTGCTGAACTGAGTAAAATTTGTAATTTATTTTTTGACTTTTAAATTTATGTTTTTATATGTATGCAAAATGCAACCAGTCATTACCAAAGTATGTTGTGTGTACTGTTGTTTTAAATAAGCGAGACGGTATCGGGTTTGGATCAGTATCGGCCAATATTCAAAGTCACAGTATCGGTATCAGTCTTGAAAAAGTGGTATCGGCTCATCCCTAGTTCTTCAACAGCTACTAATATTGGATGTCCCATTCATTTTCACTTATTCTGTAATTAATATTCACACAATCAGTAGTATTCTTAAATATGCTTTGTTTTCCAGCTCATTTGATCCATTTTAAGATGGTGAAAAGTTCACTTACATGTTTTGAACCTGTGTAGAATTCTGTTTTTTTTAGCCTTTGAATGTTAGTAGTTGTAGACTATGGTTGGTGCCTCTTTAAGTCTCTGTCCCCGGTGTCCATCAGCCCTGATCCTGGAGGAAATTGCCATCGACTGTCACAATAAGGAGACAGAAGAGCGCCTCCTACAGGAAGCTCATGACCTGCACCTCTCCTCGCTGCAGCTGGCCAAGAAGGCCTTTGGAGAGTTTAACGTCCAAACAGCCAAACACTACGGCAACCTTGGGCGACTTTACCAGTCTATGAGGAAGTTTAAGGTGTGTTTGAAAATGAAATGTTTTGTGATTTTTATGCTACATTGGCACCTGATGAATATATTAAAAAACACTGATATAAGGCACAATTGCTGAATTATACTGGGACACCCTCAGTTGCAGTAGAGTTGAAACATTCAATACATTCAAACCTAATCAAATCTTCTTACAAGCATATCAGTGTTCATCTTTACCAGTGTGTTTGAGTTGAGTCCACTGTAGTGATAAAAGTAAGTAACCAGTAGATGGCAGCACTGAATAACAGTGTGTAGAGGTGTGGAAATTTCTCCTGTTTTCATGCATGTTAATGCAGGCTTCTGTATCAATGCCAACTGTTAATAATTGAGCATTGTGACCTGCTAACACTGTTGATTATTCTGGATGTAATGAGTTAGTTTCTTTCCTTCATGGGAGTATAGAGTAGGGGATGCATTGGAACAGAATTCTTGGCAGTTACAGGACCGTTACCATAGCAACACAGCACTGAGTGGCAGTCACATGTGACAGCTTTATTTTGTATTCAGCAAAACATAAAATCACAAAATATTTAGTCACAGCAGTGCAGAGTACCCTTTTTTAATTTTAGATGTTAATACCACGCCATTGACTTGATTGTAGTGATCTACGGATAAAGACAAAGGAACACATGGTAAGTGAAGAACCGATTCAGAGCCTTTAATGATTTAATTTTTTTTGCCAGTTAATACAAGATGGAATTATAAGATTAGCTCTCCACAATACAAGCAGGTAGGTACTCTGTGTACTGCTGTGATTGAATACTGTGTATGTTTTTTGTGTTTTAATGCATACCCCCTAATGCTGCTGCTTATTTTTGCCACTCAGTGTTTAACTGCCATAAGTTCTGGTCAGTGACATCATAGGTATGCATGACATGACACTCTTAACCTCTTGCACTCCGTTGTACCGCGGGCGGGCAAGTCTCTGCGTCCTAGGGTGCACGAGAGCGCACTCGTGCACTCTCGGACGCGTGACGCATGATAGAGATACTGATGATGGTGATGTAGGTGATGTGGCCTCCAAGCGCACACTGAAAATAAAAGCTGCAGACACAGCCGCGAACAGATTAGTTCATCTGATTGACGTCTCATTCGACTAATAGAGCCTTAAATTGGGTTTCTGAAACCTTGAAGAACCAATGACTGAAAACTTAGCCAGAAGGACCCGCCTGCTGTGAATGCAGTGAGCCAATTGAAGCAGAGAAGTTCGCGAGCTGTTTTTTTTAAGGC
This sequence comes from Pholidichthys leucotaenia, assembly GCA_020510985.1. Taxonomy (NCBI): domain Eukaryota; kingdom Metazoa; phylum Chordata; class Actinopteri; order Cichliformes; family Pholidichthyidae; genus Pholidichthys; species Pholidichthys leucotaenia. The sequence goes on along the minus strand of CM035847.1, from coordinate 83,806,545 downwards.
TGGGTGAAGACTAACTGCTGGAGCGGATCAAAAAAGGATTAGACGTTATGATTTCTTCCATGGTCATCATAGACCGACGGAGGCTGACAACGAAGGCTGAGTGACACACACGCCTTCGCCAGTCTTTTTTTAATTACTACTGTTATTTGTTTTGAAAAATCGTTCGCCAAAAACCGCAATCATGGCAGCACAAAACCACAATAATGGAATTATGTTTTGATCGGGTCGCGAGACCATTACCAGAGTGGACCAGCGTTGGTTCGTCTGACAATGAGGAAGAGAAGTTGGCCAGGACAATGTGGCTGTGAAAAGGTAAGGTGTTATAAGCCAAATTATTTTTTATCCCTGAAAATTGTAATCCAAAATGACTTTTGACCGATCGGTAAATTACAACTGTGCTTCGCGGCGCAGTTCGTGTGCCGCTGTACAAGGGGTTGTTCACCGCGTACAGACTGTGAACGCCCCCCCCCACCCCCGCTATTCTTCTGCAGCGAGGGGGGGGGGAGCCGCGGTGATTTTTGCTGCTGTCCCACATCACCACATGAGGCTAATCCGTTGTGTAGCGATGGCCGAAGTGTGACCTTTCATTAGAGCCTAAAATTAAGCTTCTATATTGAATCATTCAAAAGTTAGACGTTTTTCCAAACTGTGCCATTTGGCACAATTTGGCACAGTTCCAAAACGCCTGCGAACAGCCTGAGAACAAAGCTGTGTAAAATATTCATTTTTTGTGGTATTGTTACAAAATTTTGACCTCAGCTGGATAACACTTGGTTCTACATTTCTGTTGCATTTTCCAGCCGGATCGGACAGCTGTGTGTTGTTTGCAAGCATTTGTATCCAAAAAAACACCGTGGCCAAATTTATTTTCTTCAAGTTCAGTATGTTTAGATGACTGTAACTCAGTGGCTGGAGCACGTAGAGAGATTGTTTTTTTTGCCAAAAAAATCAAAGTGTTTTCTTTTAAATGAGACCAACCCCATGAAGATGCTGCAAAGGGTTGAAGAACAGCTTTCGATTTACTTTGGGCACGTTATTTTTTGGCGTTTTTAGGAAAATTGCCCGGAGTGCAAGGGGTTAACGGACCTGTCCTATAAAAATGATTGTTAAAAATCACTAAATGTCACCATGATTGTTTTTGACATCCCAAACGCCAGTCTAGAAAGACCTCCAAGGTCTCTGCCTTTGACCGCCACCTGAGCCACATAGCACCGAACCCCCATGGTCCCTCCTGCAGGTGGTGCCGGCTGGGACCCATGAAGAGAAACCCACCCACTAGGTGCTCGCCATCAAGCCCCGGGGCCCCGGTCACCCCATACCGGGCGGGGTACACTGAATCCTTGATTTTTCATTCATCATGAGTCTGTTGGATCACCCTTAGTCTGGCCCTTCACCCAGGACCAGTTTGTCTTGGGAGACCCTACTAGAGACAAATTGCCCTGGACAACATAGCTCCTGAGATCACTAGGGCATGCAAATCCCCCACCACGATAAGGTGGCAATACATGAGGGAGTTTAAGTACCTCGGGGTCTGAGGCACGAGTGAGGGGATAATGGAGTGGGAGACGCAGACTGATTGGAACAGAAGCTGCAGTGATGCAGATGTTGTACTGGACTGTTGTGGTCAAGAGAGAGCTGAGCTCTAAAGCAAAGCTGTCGATTTATCGCTCAGTCTACGTTCCTACCCTCACCTGTGGTTCTGAGCTTTGGGTAATGACCGAAAGAACGAGACTGCAGATACAAGTGGCTGAAATGAGCTTTCTCTGCCGGATTGTTGGACTCACCCTTAGAGATAGGGTGAAGAGCTCAGTCTTCTGGGAGAGGCTCGGAGTCGAACCGCTGCTCCTCCACATCGAAAGGAGCCAGACGAGGTGGTTTGGGCATCTGATCAGGATGTCTCCTGGACGCCTCCCACTTGAGGTGTTTCAGGCACGCCCCACTGGGAGGAGACCCCCGGGATAGACCCAGGACACTCTGGAGACTATGTCTCCCAGCTGGCCTGGGAATGCCTTGGTATCCTCTATGAAAAGCAGGAGCAGGTGGCTGGGGAGAGGGAAGTCTGGGCTTCTCTGTTTGAGCTGCTGCGTCCGTGACCCAAACCTCTGGAAAAGCAGTAGAAGATGGATGGACGGATGATTAATGTTTAAAGTAGCTGTGCTAGTGGCAAAGCTGGTAATGGTTAAGAGAAGCTTCCTAACATAATGGAGTCGCATGGCAAGGAAGTCACAAAAGAACATCATGTAATTTGTCCAAGCAGGATTAATGCATATTGCATAATAATATCCTAAACAACATAAAGTACATAAACCCAAAGTATTGTAACTGTTATTACAATACATACAGTTACAATTACTATATACATGGTGGGTCTCGTTCATGAAAAGTTAGTAAATCGGTGTGTAGGTTTGCACATGCATCACCTTGGTACTAAAAGCCTACTCCAGATTAATGAAAACTCCTTAAAACTTGGATTTGTTGGTAGGCGCAGGTATAAGTTTATGAAAGCCATTTATTCGTGAATTGACTGTGCAATCTGCTGGTCAGGAGTTAGCATAAATCACTGCCCATGAACCACCATATATGGTTGCGGAGCCTAAACAGCAGATTTGATATTAAGTTGATTTAATTATCTCATCCACATTTTTAAGAACCCTTAACTGAAGCTTAAATAAATAAATTGCTGATTAATTAAGAAAAATGGATTATAGGGTATTGTTAATCATGTTTAAAAATTTCAAAAGCACATGCATATTTTGAAAATGACACAGAACAGGTTAAAGTTAATTAAGTTTGAAATTTGAGGTAATGATGAGTGATGTTTGAGTGCATTCCTCATTTACACCAATTCCATAAGTGGTTAGAGGCAGGAGTAAATTTTGTCTGTACATATGAAAAGTTAACATTTTGATGAATGCCAAATATACAGTATATGTACATTTAAATCTACTAAGAGTTGATGCATAAAACTGTTGTGCTCACATTTCATGAATGAGACAAAGACAAAATTACAATACATTGTTGTGCATGATTTCAAATAAATAGTCACTATTTTATGTGTGTGTGTGTGTGTGTGTGTGTCTATATGTTCATAATTGGCAGCTTGGTGGTGCAGTGGTTAGCACTGTGGCAGCACAGCAAGAACGTCATGGGTTTGATCCCACCCTTGACCATCGTGGGTTTGATCCTATCTCCTGACCATTGGTGACCCTCCTGTGTGGAGTGTGCATGTTCTCCCCGTGTCTGCATGGGTTTTTCTCCGGGTATTCCGGTTTCCTCCCACAGGCCAAAGACATGCATATTAGGTCAATTGGCATCAACTGGGATTCTAAATTATCCTTAAGTATGAATGTGAGAGTGAATGGTTGTCTGTCTCTCTGTGTTGGCCCTGCAATGGACTGGTGATCTGTCCAGAGTGTACCCTGCCTCTCGCCCAAAGATGCTGCGACCCGAAAAGGATTAAGCAGTAGAAGATGAATGAATGAATGTTTACAATAAATTAAGATGAAAAATTGATGAAAAATTAGTTGTGTGTAGTACCATAGCAAAATGAGATGACATCGAAAATCATTTTGCATTAGAATCAAAGCAAATGTTTCTGTTTTGGAGCCATTGCAAGCAAATCATGAATTGAATCATCACCCCAGTGAAGACTGACACCTGTATTAATGAGTGTGTGTATCTGAGCATTCATTGTTGAGCTACAAGAGTGTGTATGCAGGGAGTTCACAATTTTATGGTGAAAAATATGAGGGAGAAAATTTGCTGCCTTGGTGGGGGTAGTGCTTTCTGGATGTATGTGCATAACAGCAAGGTTTAGCTTAGACGAACTGGAATACATTCAGGTGCATTGACCTCTTTGTGGGAAAACATCAGATGACCCATATTTCCCTCCATCTTTGTGTTCATGTAACCAGGAAGCCGAGGAGATGCACATCAAAGCCATCCAAATCAAGGAGCAGCTACTGGGCCACGAAGACTATGAAGTAGCTCTGTCTGTGGGTCACCTGGCCTCCCTCTACAACTATGACATGAACCAATATGAAGATGCAGAGAGGTTATACCTGCGCTCCATTGCTATTGGTCAGTTTAACATCAGAAGATCTCTAACTTTATTCTCACCTTCATGGCACATCTTCCAACTCAGCAGGGGCAATGTGGAGAAAAGTTTAAGGTGGAAACTTCTATTAAAGAAGCTGTAGTTTGGAGCTGATGTGATGACATGGGGTCAGTTGTCTTTCTGTCAATTCATCCACATTTCACAGGATTCACTAGTCCTGCAAGGCACTTTGCCACTTACAGTGATCCTCAGATGGGCTGCATCCAGGTTGTTGTCAAGGTCAAAAGTCAGGAGATCTGCGCAACTTACTTGATTTCAGAAAAATTACAACTCCTCCTTGGCAATTGCCTCAATGCCCACCAAACTCACACGCAGTGATTGTCCAGGGATGGCAATTTTCCACTGATCCGTGGATTTCCGCCGATTTATTTTCAAATTGATAATTTCTGTGAATCGTCTAAATCCGTTGAGAAAATTTTAGGGGGGGGGGGGGGTAAGGTACCTTATTGTTAGCGATTTAGCGAAAATCAACACGATTACATAAGCGCTCGGCGCTTCCCCAGGTCAAGTCTCCCGCGATAACCCGGATGTTTTGTACTCAAGCTACTGCTGTATTGTAAACAGCCCTGCGATTGGATAGTTGCAAACGATTGGACCAATCAAATGGCTCGTTGTATGCTTTGTCAAAAATTCATGGCGGGGTGTTCTCAGGGATGTGATTTTTCCGCTAATTCGCCAAATTCCGCTTTTTTTTTTATCTTCCAGGAAGATAAAGTACGTTAAGTATGTTAGCGGCTTGTGGTCCACGAACGCAGTGAAGGTGCGCCCTTTCAGCCAGAACTGGAAATGGCGTATGGCCAGGTGGAGAGCCAGCAACTCTCTGTCGAACACGCTGAATTTACGCTCACTGTCGTGCAAAGACCTGCTAAAAAAGGTGAGCGGCTGCCAAGAATCGGCAACGCATTGCTCCACGACGGCCGCTATGCCCATGTCCGAGGCGTCGGTAGTGAGCGCTATCCGGGCCGCCGGGTCTGGGTGCGCCAGTAGTGCAGCGTTTGCCAGAACTGTTTTAACCTCAGAATGCCCGCTCCTGCTCAGGAGTCCAGCTGACTCTGTCCGCCGGTTTCTGTTTCTTGACTGCGGCGTACAACGGCTGTATGAGCTGGGCTGTGCGGGGGAGGGAACGGTTATAAAAGTTAACCATCCCCCAAAATTCCTGCAGCGCCCTGACATTGATGTTGAGGAGAAAAAAAATAGCAAAACAATTTAGTTAGATTACTTTTATGGTTCCAAACAGTTTGAAATTGACAGTGCACAGTGGATATTGACTCATAACTTTTGAATATTTCCAAAACTTAGCTACATCAGTGATTGTGCAAAATGAACTGCTCAAGACTCATTGGAGATTGAAACTGGTGATCTGAAATGAATGCTGAAATTATAAAAAGTAATGGTATGTTGGAATTTTATTTCTATTATGGAATAGATAAAATAAACTGATTTTGATTTGATCAAGTGTTAAAGCATGTGATGGATAATGCTTGTTGGAATATTTTAGGAATGCTATCTTCTTGGAATATAAGTCAATTTTATACAGTAATAAGTGGCATTCAGCTGTTTGTTTTATGTCATTTAAGCACAGTTCTGGTACTTAAAAATCATAAAAACCCAGGAGCTTCGGGGGGCTTCGCCCCCCCTTGCCCCCCCCACTGGGGCTCTGCCCCGGACCCCGCTGGGGGACTCTGTCCCCCAGACCCCCTGCTAAATTTTCAGATAATTTCCCCAACCTCAAATCACATCCCTGGTTCGTGTTGGAATTCTGAGCTTTCGGTATTGTTTTCAGCGGAATTATGAGATTTTTATCGAAGGATCAGGAGTCATCAGTGCTAGAAATAGACAAAAGTGTCAAAAATAAGTTCCGATGGAATTGGCTTGAGAGAAAAGTGACAGTAAAGGTGAAAATTGGCTCAAAGTTCGACGAGGTAACAGAAACACTCGGACAGTTTCTGAAGAAACCAGAAAAGGAGATGAAGTTCAAAGTTCAGAGACTGACACAGCTTGCTGACAAAAGGAAGAAAGTTTCACATTAGAAGTGACTTGGTGACCAGTGTAAGTAGTGTAATAAACTCTTATAGAACTGTTAAATATGTTGGACTAAAGACAGCGAGACAACATTGAAGAAAAAGTAAGTCAACTTTTCATTAAATTTAATGATTTATCTAAGTTTAGTATTTCATTTTTTATTTTTTTTTTTAATCATTTTTTTCAGTCTAAATTACTTCTGTTTTACTGAAAACCTCTCAGCTTCAGGGGGGCTGTGCCCCCCGGCCCCCCCATAAGTCAATCGACCAAATTAGATTTCAGCTGAAATCAGAATTTCCTGTTGCCATCCCTGATTGTCAGGTGGGTCTGCATCAGAGGTTGTGTTAACTTAAAATTGTCCTTTATTGACTGACTTTTTTTTTTTTTTTTCAGCTGTGACAGAAAAATCTGAAAGCTGTCTGTCATTTTGACAGTTGACACTAGGGCTGTGCGATATGACCAGAATTTCATATCATAATATAAGCAATCTTATATCATGATAATGATAGATATCAAGATACACACACACACACACACACACACACACACACACACACACACACACACACACACACACACACACACTGTAAATTCTACAGTGTAGATATAATAATCACATAAGGACCATCTTTTTTTTTTTTTACATGCACCTTTTCCCTCATAATTATGCAGCATTGTTAGAGAACTGTATTTTAATATGCATTTGAGACTTGATTCTTATAAATTTGAAGTTTTTCTTCTCAATCATATCAGATGAATAAAAAGTAAACCTCAATAAGTTAAGTATTTCCTGAGCCAGAGGACAGCAGCAAAAACTTGGAAAAAAATATGTCAGTTTGAATATGAGAAAGTTACCCATCACTACCATCTACAGGTATAAATTAGCTGTTAGTTTAAATCAGTGAAAATTTAAGGATAGAGCTACAGCCTGAAGATGCCATTCTGACCTGATTTAACTTGTTTGCTTCCTTGTGAAAATATTTCAGATTGGTCATGATCTGAAAATCATAAGGAAATAAAATACATGTGATGACGTTGTCAACTTTATTCATTAGCGCTACTTGACTAAACTTATTAGAAATCAAGTCGATTACATGAAGAGCCAACTTGCTCCTCAGACACGTTTTAATTGATTTATTTTGTATGTATGCGCCTTCATCACGCACTTTTGCAGCTTTAACAAAAACATACTCAGCAGTAATTTAAACAAAAGAAACAATGGTCTGATGCACTGATGCACTGTTTCCTATTGGCAACAACTTAGCATGACCATTTAGCATTTGCTGTTTTAAAGATGCACTCCGGCGGCTCTAAAACCACCTCAAAAACAAATGTGTATTGCCCAAAATAGTGTATTGCAGCTTTTTGCCCACAAAAAAAAAAACTTTTATTGCCATAGAATTGCTTGGAAAGAGTTTTTCCTTCTTCTTGTCTCGGTTACTGGCGGATAGCAAACAGCTGAAAGGTGCATACCACCATCTACTGTACAAGAGTGTGTAACATTGTCATCTGAGCCCGACCCCTAAATTCTATGACTTAATCCTGTGTCATTTAAAAACGAGAAAAGAGCCCTTCTCGTGATTCTTATTGCCTCTCCATCTGTTTCCAGAATCCTTGTTAAATCCCATTCCCTACCGGCCTCTCGAACTTCATTTTCCATTATTTGTCTTTCATTTCCGTATTTGTGACAGTGTATTAAGATGTGCTCGACATTTTCTTTTACTCCACATTCGCTACATTTGTCACTTTCACTTTTCCCCATGGTGAATAAAGTGCCGTTTAAACCTGTGTGATCCAGTCTGAGTCTTGCCATAATGATGTCTTCCCTCCTTTTGGTTGTTAGGAAATTCTTTATTGCAATAGATTTTTGTATTCTGTAATACAATCGACCTTTATGATCTTCATCCCATCTTTTTTGCCATAGCTCATTTCCTTTTTTCTTGATTACTGCTTTCCCTTTCCCTTTTCCAGGAGACAATGGTATAGTTATCTCTTTTCCAAGTGCGCTTTTTGCTAATTTGTCTGCACAGTCATTCCCTTTCAACCTTTCATGTGCAGGAACCCAACAAAACAACTTCTCCACCACCCCTGTGTACCCTAAATAAGCTGTGATATTGCTCAATCACCAAATCTTCCCTTGTAGATTTTAGTGTCTGTATGGTTTTTAATGCTGCAAATGAGTCCGTGCACACCACCACCTGGTCCGGTCTGACCTCCTCCATCCACTGCAAAGCAATAATTATTGCCACTATCTCTGCTGTAAACACGAATGTATTGTTGGAGAGTCTTTTTGCGCTGGTCACTTTAAACTCTGGAATGTATACTCCAACTCCAACAGAGCCCTCTTTGTTCTTTGAACCGTCAGTATAGAGCTGTAAGAAGTTATAGTAATTGTTCCTGAGGTAAATGCTTGTTTTAACACAAACTTCACTCATATGCCAATCCTTTTTACTCATTAGCAGACTAGCGTCTACTTTGATTCCCAGAAACAGCCAAGAGGGAACATTACTCACTGGACTGGTGTTAGCGATTATCAGTAGTGTGTAGCCCATACATTCTGGCTTTTCTTTCAATTGTCCACCCAAACCAGTGTCCTTGGAAATTAGAGTATTCCCAGCAGTCTTGTAGTGTTCTTGAAATATTCGCTTCCTCACTTCCTTTCAGCTTGACCCAGTAGGATAATGCAAGTTTGTCTCTTCTCAAATCCATTGGCATTTCTCCTGCTTCTATTAAAACTGCATTGTTTGGTGTTGTTTTGATGGCTCCAATGCACAGGGGAAGCGCTTTATGCTGCATTCTGTCTATTTTTTCCAGAGTCGTCTTTGCTGCTGCTCCATAAATCATGCATCCGTAGTGTATTGTCGATCGCATTAGTCCTCTGTAAATGTCAATTAATTCCTGTTTATCTGCACCCCATTCTTGTTCAGTGTGACGATGGGATGTCACCACTGTGTCTGGTTATATTGTGTGATCATGTTATATTTCTAATGGTAAATGTCATTATGATTATTTGTTAAAGTACACACATAATAGTTTAGAATCTGTCTTTGTTTAATTTGAATGCCCTTAGGAGATAATTGTATGGTTAAGTATTTTGGGTAAAATAATGAATGATAAGTTATTTCGCATACCTTTGCCAACATGCTTCCTGTGCCTGTCCAGGCAAAAGACTCCGTTAGGAGTTGAGGGTTTTATGTAGGACACCAGCAGGGAGCAAACATGTCTGGTAAGTTAGGGGGTGGTTTAATATTTGTAAATAGGGGTTAAGGTTATTTATGGAATTATTTATATGACTATTTATTGTGTGTTATTTATATATTTATATTGTGTATGTCTGGGGAAATTATTTATGTATTTTTATATATTACTGGGTATGTGTAAATGATGGAGGATTTGTTGTTTTACCTGGGATTATGGTAGGGGCTAATCAGCCCTAATTATCTGTTAGTATAAAAACAGGTGTGATGATTGTGAAATGGGTGGATCAGAGTTAATCAGAATCGCCAAGGAGGATCAGAATCCAGATCAGAATGAAAGGAGATGATCAGAAGGATCAGAGTCATCATCGGCGATTATGGTTGTTAATCAGAATCTTGAGATCATCAGATGAAAGGAGATGATCAGAATCAAGAGCAGAGTTTGAGAATCGTGTTGGATGATTGGAACTATCTATCAGTAAGTTAATTGAATAAAATGGAAAATTGAAATTGAAGATTTTCGCCTCCTACTTGCCTCAGACCTCACCACGCGTTCCTCTTGTTCACATCCAGCTACAGTTTTTATGAGATTAATGACTTTCTGCACTTTGTCTCCAGATTTTCAACATGAACTCTCCATGTGTATGCACTATCAAACCACAATCCTAGATATTTGAACTCACTGACTTTCTCTGTTGGTTGATTATACACACGTGGACAAAATTGTTGGTACCCCTCTTTTAATGAAAGAAAAACCCACAATGGTCACAGAAATAACTTGAATCTGACAAAAGTGGTAATAAATAAGTTTATGAAAATTAACCAATGAAAATCAGACAATGCTTTTGAATTGTGGTTCAACAGAATTATTTTAAAAAACAAACTCATGAAACAGGCCTGGACAAAAATGATGGTACCCTTAACTTAATATTTTGTTGCACCATCTTTTGAGGCAATCACTGCAATCAAACGATTTCTGTAACTGTCAATGAGACTTCTGCACCTCTCAGCAGGTATTTTGGCCCACTCCTCATGAGCAAACTGCTCCAGTTGTCTCAGGTTTGAAGGGTGCCCTCTCCAGACGGCATGTTTCAGCTCCTTCCACAGATGTTCAGTAGGATTTAGATCAGGGCTCATAGAAGGCCACTTTAGAATAGTCCAGTGTTTCGCTCTTAGCCATTTTTGGGTGTCCTTAGCTGTGTGTTTTGGGTCATTATCCTGTTGCAAGACCCATGACCTGCGACTGAGACCAAGCTGTCTGACACTGGGCAGTACATTTCTCTCTAGAATACCTTGATAGTCTTGAGATTTCATTATACCCTGCACAGATTCAAGACACCCTGTGCCAGATGGCAGCAAAGCAGCCCCAGAACATAACAGAACCTCCTCCATGTTTCACAGTAGGGACAGTGTTCTTTTCTTGGTATGCTTCATTTTTGCATCTGTGAACATAGAGCTGATGTGCCTTGCCAAAAAGTTGCAATTTTGTCTCGTCTGTCCATAGGACATTCTCCCAGAAGCTTTGTGGCTTGTCAACATGCAGTTTGGCAAATTCCAGTCTGGCTTTTTTTATGATTTGTTTTCAACAGTGGTGTCCTCCTTGGTCGTCTCTCATGAAGTCCAATTTGGCTGAAATAATGACGGATGGTGCGATCTGACACTGATGTACCTTGACCTTGGAGTTCACCTTGAATGTGTTTAGAGGTTGTTCTGGTCTCTTTTGTTACCATTCGTATTATCTGTCTCTTCCATTTTTCAAGTTTCCTCCTGCGGCCACGTCCAGGGAGGTTTGCTAATAATATGTGCAACTGTAGTCACAGGAACATCAAGCTGCTTGGAGATGGTGTTATAGCCTTTACCTTTGACATGCTTGTCTATAATTTTCTTTCTAATCTCCTGAGACAACTCTCTCCTTTGCTTCCTCTGGTCCATGTTTAGTGTGGTACACACCATGTCACCAAACAGCACAGTGACTACTTGTCACCCTTTAAATAGGCCGACTGATTACAAGTTTGTAGACATCTGTGATGTTAATTAGAGGACACATCTTGGTTGAACATGTCCCTGTGGTCACATTATTTTCAATCTTGTCTAGGGGTACCATCATTTTTGTCTTGGCCTGTTTCATGAGTTTGTTTTTTAAAGTAATTCTGTTGAACCACAGTTCAAAAGCATTGTGTGATTTTCATTAGTTAATTTTCATACAATTTTTATTTATTACCACTTTTGTCAGATTCAAGTTATTTCTGTGACCATTGTGGGTTTTTCTTTCATTAACAGAGGGGTACCAACAATTTTGTCCACGTGTGTATAATGTTAATGGTTCTGTACCATTTTCTGCATTTTTTTTTGTGAAAGTCATATAGTAGGTTCTACTGTTTGAAAATTTAAATCCCCACTCATATGACCACTTTTCCACTTTTTCCATTGCTTTCCTGATGTTTTTTAACACAAATTTCTCATTTCTTTCCCTCATCCATATGGCTCCGTCATCTACATATTAGTGCTGTTTTGATGGATCTCTCTTGATCCGCAAACATGTCATTAATCATTATATTGAATAAAACTGGGCTTATCACACTCCCCTGAGGAACATCATTTTCTGTTTCAAAGTCATTACAAACTTCTGATCCTACTTTCACCCTAATTGTCCTGTGTTAAAAAATCCATTATCCAATTATACATCCTACCACCAATGCCCATTTTATTCAATTTGATAAGAAGTCCATCCCTCCACAGTGAGTCATAAGCCTTTTCAATATCCAGATAAACTATAACCATTACTTCTTTCATTTTGAGAGTCTTTTCAGTATCATTACTTACCCTAACTAGAGCATCCACTGTGGATCTTCCTCTTCTAAAACCATTCTGATAGTCGTTTATTAATCGTTTTTGCTCTGGTACATATGAGAATCTGTAAACTAACACCTTCTCCATCCATTTCCCTAAGTGTGACGTTAATGCTATTGGCCTGTAGTTGCCTTGATGAACTGAATCTTTCCCTGGCTTATTAAATGGTAAAATTACAGCCTTTTTCCGCCCACTTGGGATAACCCCCTCCTTCCATATTCTGTTAAACAATTTCAACACCAGTTGCATTGATTGCATAGGCAACTGCCGGAACATGGCATAGCTTAACTGATTATATCCTGGAGCTGTGTATCCACTATTTTGCAAAGCTCTCTGAAGCTCCGACATTGTGAGCTCGAGGTCTAACGCAGTCATGTCCTCTTTCACTTCATTTTTTAAGTTTGCATTTTCTCTTGAGTTTATGCTGCCTTTGCTGTCTATGACTCTCACCAAAATGGTTTCTATGCACTGCTGCAAATGCTCTACCTAGGACTTCTGCCTTTTCTTTGTCTGATACAGCCATTTTGTCCCCATCCACTAAAGCTGGAATTTTAACTGATACCCTTTTTCCACTCATTTTTTTAAACATACCCCAGACATCACCTAGTTCTGTTTTCCTACCAAGGGTGGAACAAAATTCTCTCCATGTTGACCTTTTCCTATTTTTAATAATCCTTCGAGCTACTGCCCTTTTCTTTTTGTACTCGTATTAAGTTAGACTTAGACTTAACTTTATTAATCCTTTTGGGATGACTCCCTCTGGGAAATTTAAAAGTTTTCACTAGTCATATTCTTCCTCAGCTCTCTGAATGCCTTGTTTCGCTCTTTTACTGCAATACTACATTCTTCATTGATCAAGTAGGTTCATTTTGTCTTCTTTTAATTATTTATCTTTTGTTCTTATTAAAGACAAAAATAGAAAGGAGATGTCTTTACCTTCTTAACATGTTTCGACTGTACACTGCAGCCTTCATCAGAAGAGTCAGCTGATTGCTGCCAGGTGACATTTATCAGCTGACTTTTGTAGGCGGGGTCAGCTCAGCAGATCTGTCAGATCCACCGAGCTGGCCCTGTGAGGTTCCTTGTCCCTTTGGCCTACATATTTTAATAATATTACACTCTATATCCTCAGAGGAGGGAATCACCCTATATGCCAGGCCATCTTTAATGAAAGTGGCACATCCTCCTCCATTTACAGTGTTAATTCTATCCTGTCTGATTGACATGCATCCTGGAATAACAAAATCTAAGTGAGGTTGAAGCCATGTCTCCTGTACACACACTACCTGTGGAACAACTTCTAGTTCGTAAAGATACTTCTTGAGTTCTTGTCCCGTTTGCTATAAGACTCCTCGCATTCCACTGTAGTATGTGTAGTACCGTAATTAAGGTCTTGTTTCAGCATGTGCACTCTCCCCAGTTTCAGCTTTCAATAAAGCATGAATCTGGTCAGCTGTGATCTGTTTCACATCTAGGAAGCTTCCTGCTGCTTCCACAATGGTTTTGATTCTTTCACTTTTCTTCTTTAGCTGTGGCAGATAAAAGCTATAAAGTTTGTCCTCTTAACTATCAATGTGTCATCATCCATTTTGCATTTGTGAACACTTTAACATTCCTTGCAGCGGCCTGATCCTGTGCTTGCGTGGGACCCATCGATGGCTGGGCTTCCATTTGAACTGAACTTCTTTGAGAAAGGCCTGCTGTGTTTCTGACTATTCCTGCCTCTCTGTCTTTAGAGCTTCCGCATACGAGATTTTCTTTTTTTTTTTGTTTCTTTTTTAATTTAAGTTTTTGTAAAGGGTATACACGTCATTACAGCATTGCATTGTTTACATTTTCATTACATGTTCCCTTATTTTTTGTTATTTGACAACATTGGAAGAATTATTACAACATCCCTTTTTTTTAAGTGAAAGAAAAAGTGAAATTAAAGAGAACAAAAAAAGGCAAAAACAAACAAAACAAAAGAGCAAAAAACGAACAAACAAAAAAAATAAATAAATAAAAATAAGAGAGCATCTGAGTAGTGTTGGAACAAAGAGTGGTGCCATTATTGAAATGGTATTTATCAAAGATTAGATCTAATGGAAGACTCATATGCGATCCAGGGTTGCCAAAAGTTCAAGAACCCATCCATGTCCTGTCTCAATGCGAATGTCAACTTTTCCATCGAGTAAATGTCTTGGATCACGTTAATCCAATCTTCAGGTGTAGGACAGTCCTTCAACATTCATTTTTTAGTTACGGCTTTTTTACTTGCCAATATTAAAACAGTGAATAAGTATTTTTCTCCTCGTCTTTCCAGTGAATCCGGTAGTAAACCCAAATACAAAGTTACAAAAGAAAAGGGAACTGTTATTTTGAATATTTTCCCCAATATTGTCTGTACATTGGACCAATATTGGTGGATAACTGGGCATGACCAAAACACATGAAAATGATTTGCAGTCTCTTCACCACACAAGCGCCAACAATTCAACCCCTTATGAGTAAATTTGTTTTGTGCAGGTGTTCTGAAAAATCTTACCAAATTTTTCCATCCAAATTCTCTCCACTGCAGGGAAGCGGTACTTTTCCATTGCTGTTTATTTAGCTTTTCCCATATTTCCAGTTGTAAAGTGAAATTCCCCTCTTTTTCCCATCTCTCTTTTATATATGATGTGTTGTCTCCTTTTAAATCTTGAAGACCTTGGTATATTTTAGAGATGTATCTGATCCCTGGGATCCCTTTATATGCCATTAAGAAGACCTTCAGAACACCTGACTGGGCCCTTTCCAAATCCTCCTTTTTAAGTATATTGTTTATGTGGTGTCTAAGCTAAAAGAACCTGTAAAGGTCTTGATTTATTAGACCTTGTTTTTTCAAATCTTCAAAACTTCTTAAAATTTGCCCTTTAAAAAAAATCGTAATATTTTATCAGTCCGTTCTCTTTCCACTTTTTAAATCTAGTGTCTGTTTTATTAGGAGTAAAGTCTTGATCATAGGCAATCCATTGCAGAAATCGATAGGGCTCTTTAGTTTGATTCTCTCTGACTATTTTAAACCAAATTTTTAGCGGGGTCTCTATCCACGGGTTAGTGTTATTCAAAAGTTTAGGTAAGGTATTGTTCCCTATTATCGCCTGTAGGGGGATGTCACTTGTTATTTGGCATTCCATCTCCTTCCATTGTGCAGTGTAGACTGGGTTACATATCTCTACTAAAGTTTTAATTTGTGCGGCTTTAAAATAGTCCCTGCTATTTGGCAGCGCAAGCCCACCTTTGGCTTTGTTTAGCTGTAGGGTTCTATATCTGATTCTAGGTCTCTTGCCCTGCCATATGAATCTTGAGATCCTTCTGTCCAGTTCCTGCCATGTTTTTTTGGGAGGTTCTACCGGTATTGTTTGGAAAAGGTATAGAAGACGTGGAAGTATATTTATTTTGACTGCTTCAATTCTTTGTGCAGTACCCAAGAATGGTATCATATTCCATCTTGCAAGATCAGATGTTATTTTTGCCACCAGCGGATCATAGTTTAGTGTTATAATTTTGTTGAGTTGTTTCGGGATATTGACCCCCAGATATTTCATAGATTCCATCTCCCAGTTAGTTTTGAGTTTGCTTAGTAAATATTGATTTGGGTCATAGTTGAATGTTAAAACTTGGGTTTTATGCATGTTTAGTTCGTACCCCGATAAATCTCCATACTCTGAAAAAACTGAGATTAGTTCTGGAAAAGAGGTGTCCGGGTGCTTCAGGTATATTAAAATGTCATCAGCAAAGAGTGCTATTTTATGTTCCTTCTGACCAAGTGTAATACCTTGAATTTTTTGATTCTGTCTTATCCATCGGCTCAGAGGTTCTATGAAGATTGCAAAGAGCAGTGGAGACAAGGGGCAGCCCTGACGACATCCTCTTTCCAGCTCAAAAGATGATGATAAATTACCGTCAATCCTTATTTTAGCTGTTGGTTTTTTATATAATGCCTGGATAGTTCTAATGAAGTTGTTATGAAAATTGAAACTGGATAAGATTCTATATAGGAAAAACCAGTCAACCGAATCGAATGCTTTTTCAGCATCTAATCCCAATATGACTGCATTTAAGTTATATTTTTTTATATGATGAATTATGTGTAAAGTGCGTCTAATGTTGTCTTGTGTCTGTCTGTCTTATAAAACCTGTTTGGTCTAAATGAATTAAGTCTGTCATTATATTTTCTAACCTTTTGGCAAGGATAGTGGTAAAAAGCTTATAGTCCTGATTTAATACACTGATTGGTCTGTAGTTGGAGCATTCTAGTTTATCCTTTTCAGGTTTAGGTATGACTGCAATGACCCCTTCTCTCCAGGAGGGGGGGGGGGTTTCCCCTGTGTGGAGGACCTAGTTAAATGTTTTCAGGAGGAGAGGAGATAGTTGCTGTTTAAAGGTTTTGTACCACTCTGCTGTATAGCCATCTGCTCCTGGGGATTTGATAGCTTTAGGTTTCATAATTGCTTTTTCTAATTCTTGAGGTTGTATTTCTGACAGTAGTGTTTTATTTTGAGACTCAGTAAGTTGGGGAAGGTTTAATGTGTTTAGGAATGCTTCGGATGAGTTTTTATGTTTTTTGAGGGAGTACAAGTTCTTATAGTAGTTCCCGAAGCTTTTTAGAATATCCTGAATTCTGAATTTTATTTCCTTTGATACTGGGTCTCTGATTTTGTAGATTGCTCTTTCCGTTTGTTGTTTCCTCAATTTATAGGCTAGTAATTTTGCCGATTTGCTGCCTGCTTCATAGTATTTTTGTTTCAGAAATGTAAGTTTCTTCTGGATTTCTATTGTGTAGATCTCATTTATTTTTTAATTTCCTTAATTTTGAGCGAGTCATTAGAATGAATGTTGTCTTTGTGCTCTTTTTCTAGGTTCTTAAGTTCTGACTCTAATGTGGTTAGTTTTTCTTGTCTCAGTTTCTTTTGGATTGCCAGTTTTGCAATAATCATTCCCCTTATTACAGCTTTGCATACATCCCACAGTATTAAAGGGGATACTTCACCATTATCATTTTCTTCCAAATATCTGAGAATATCTGATTCCAATTCATCTTTCAGTGGTCCTTTCAGGACATTTGAATTCAGCCTCCAAGAAAATGTATTATTTGTGTATTTTTGGATACTTAAGTCCATATAGATCGGACTGTGGTCAGAGAGAGCCATCAGTCCTATTTTACATGTTTTTACTCTTCCAATGTCTCTATTAAAACATAAAAAAATAGTCAATCCTTGAGTATGATGAATGTGGCGCTCAGCGCCACATACGAGATTTTCTTAGTTATTCTGATTTCCTGGGTTTGTCTAGCTTCCCTCTGCACAACACATCCTCCATATGCAGCACTGTGCTCACCCCCGCAGTTGCAACACTTTACTTTGGCGTCCTTGTCACATTTACCATATTCGTGCTCCCCTCCACATCTAGCCCATCTTGCTGAGCAGTGTGACCCATCCTTTGACATTTGTAGCAGCTGAGTGGCTTTGAGACGTATTCTCTGACACTGTAGTATATGTATCCTATTAGAACTGATTAGGGAGCGTTTCCTCAAACTGAATCATGACAGACAGTGTGTCCTTCAGCGAACCTTCTCTTTTAGTCTTTAACCTTTTCACATCCTTCACCTTTCCTCCTTGGATCTCATTTTTCAGTTCTTCCATAGACATGCACAAAGGGACACCTGATATAACTCTCCTCAAGTTAGCTGTTGCACCAGGAACATGCGCCTTCATTTGTTCTCCGTTTAGACATGTCACTGTCAGTAAAAAACGGTCAGAAAAAAATAGATTTTTGCTGGAGTGTCACTTTAAGAGTGAGGTGGTGTTCACGTTACTTACCTCCAATTAAAACAAGGTTGGAGGACTATCCTGTCTGACGCAGTACAGCTGGAAACAGTCCCACAGCCCTGGCAAACAGAAGTAGTGGCTATTTGAGCAAACCATTAAATTGGAGTTAGTGGTTGTGCTAATCACCGTCATGTAGCCTGGTTACCCACCCACACAGCTATTCCGCTGTGTGTACTGCCAGGGGAAGGAAGGGGCACTGACAAGTAGTGTGTGAGAACCTTTTTTGAAGAAACAGGATAATGTGTATTTTAAATCCCGATATAGACGATAGTTTTAGATGAAATGATACATTTTTATTTCGTCATCCAGTATATCCGATTGGGGCAGCACAGTGCTACAGTGGTTAGCAATGTTGCCTAACTGCTAGAAGCTTCCAGGTTCAAATCCCCAGGCTGGCAGGGGTGGGAACCTTTCTATGTGGAGTTTGCATATTCTCCCTGTGCTGCCTGGGTTTTTCTGGGAGCTCTGGTTTCCTCCCACAGTCCAAAGACATCTGTGTTAGGTTAATTGGTCATTCAAAATTGTCCCTAGTTATCTGTTTCCTATAGGCCCTTAGAAGCGCTTTGAGTGGTCTTTGAGACTAGAAAAAGTACAGGTTCTTATCCCCTTATTCCTTATATATTGTCATATTGCACAGCCCTGGATTACACTGAGGATGATCTAATTAAAATGACAGGTAATAATAGATTATAACAGATGTTTTACAACCGTCTGCTAAAATAACGGATAACAAAAGTCTAGCACGGCGGCGCGGTGGAGGAGTGGTTAGCACTGCGGCAGCACAGCAACTCACCCTTGGCCGGGGGATCCTGGGTTCGATCCCAGCCTCTGACCAACAGTGATCTGTGTGGAGTTTGCATGTTCTCCCCGTGTCTGCGTGGGTTTACTCCGGGATTTCTCCGGTTTCCTCCCACATGCCAAAAACATGCAAGTTAGGTTAATTGGCATCAAACTGGGGATTCTAAATTGTCCTTAGGTATGACTGTGAGAGTGAATGGTTGTCTGTCTCTCTGTGTTGGCCCTGTGATGGACTGGCGATCTGTCCAGGGTGTACCCTGCCTCTCGCCCAAAAGACGCTGGGATAGGCTTCAGCCCCCCCGCGACCCAAAAAGGATTAAGCGGAAGAAGATCAATGAGTGAATGACTGAAAAGTCTAGCACAACCTCTGGTCTGCATCCAGGTTGAGCTTGGTTAAGGTTAAAGGTCAGGAGATCTGGGCACTTACTGTATGGGATTTCAGAGAAATTGCTACTCCTCCTCCAAGCCAATTACCCCAATGTTTGGTAAACTCATGCACATGTGGGTCTCCATTTAGGCTGCACTTAAGGTCAATATCAGCAGTCAGGACATGTGAGCACTGATTGATTTCATTCGGTCAGAATGAGCTACTCTGTCATTCATGGTCTGGTTCATTTTAGTGACCAAAAGTCTTATCTTTATGAGCCCAAATGATGGATTTCACATTTTATGTAAATATATACATTTGAAATCATCAGTCTACATACACTGTATAAAAAAATACGCATAACCTTTTTTTTTCCTCAGTGGAAAAAAAATTAAACATTAAATCATTATTAATCATTATTAATCATTAAATCATTAATTAAACATTATATCAGAATAAACTTTTCCTGTTTTAGGACAGGTAGGATTACCAAAATTATTTTCGTTGGCTAAATAATTTTTATATTTACTAAAGAATTTTTTAGAGAATATTTTATTACTTTCTTCAAAGTCAGAAGTTTACATACATTTCCTTAGTATTTGGTAGCATTGTCTTTTAAACTGTATGACTTTGGTCAAACATTTTGGTGGTTATTCCACAAGCTTCTCACAATAGTTTACTGGAATTTTGGCCCATTCCTCCTGACAGAACTGGTGTAACTGAGTCAGGTTTGTAGGCCATCTTGCTCGCTAGGGCTGTCGCGATAACCGCAATTACGTAATACCTTGCAATGGACAAGCCAACCGTGGAGGAAAACAAGCAACCGCAACAACTGCGGGTTCACTTTTTTTGTGCGTGTGGCTCATTGTTCACTTATGTGCCCCTATTGATTAATAAATAAATTGTTAAATTTAAGTGTATTTTTATTGCCAACTGTATGTTTGAACCTGGTACTAACGGTGGCAGCACAGTGTGGGGCACTATGTCTCCAGATGGACTCCAGCAGGCAGTCAGTGGTAGAAGTGTTGGGACTCCTTGTTAAATACAGCTGTGACAGTGAGCACTGAAAGGGCGCAAAGCGTGTTATTTCCTTCTGAGTGGAGTGTTAAAAATTCAGGTCTGAAAGCTAAACAGCTACTGTGTAGTGCATTGCTCAGGGATGGCAATTTTCCACCGATTTATTTTCAAATTGGTCATTTCTGTGAATCGTCTAAATCCATTGAGAAAATTTTAGGGGGGGTAAGGTACCTTGTTGTTACCGATTTTAGCGAAAATCAACACGATTACATAAGCGCTCTGCGCTTCCCCGGGTCAAGTCTCCCGCGATAACCCGGATGTTTTGTACTCAAGCTACTGCTGTATTGTAAACAGCCCTGCGACTGGATAGTTGCAAACGATTGGACCAATCAAATGGCTCGTTGTATGCTTTGTCAAAAATTCATGGCGGCGTGTTCATCAGGGATGTGATTTTTCCTCTAATTTGCGGAATTCCGCTTTTTTTTTATCTTCCAGGAAGATAAAGTACGTTAAGTACGTTAGCGGCTTGTGGTCCACGAACGCAGTGAAGGTGCGCCCTTTCAGGCAGAACTGGAAGTGGCGTATGGCCAGGTGGAGAGCCATTAACTCTCTGTCGAACACGCTGTATTTACGCTTACTGTCGTGCAAAGACCTGCTAAAAAAGGTGAGTGGCTGCCAAGAACCGGCAACGCATTGCTCCACGACGGCCCCTATGGCCATGTCCGAGGCGTTGGTAGTGAGCGCTATCCGAGCCGCCGGGTCTGGGTGCGCCAGTAGTGCAGCGTTTGCCAGAGCTGTTTTAATCTCAGAACGCCTGCTCCCGCTCAGGAGTCCAGTCGACTCTGTCAGTCGGTTTCCGTTTCTTGAGTGCGGCGTACAACAGCTGTAATGAGCTGGGCTGCGCGGGGGAGGAACCATCCCCAAAAACTCCTGCAGCGCCCTGACATTGATGTTGAGGAGAAAAAAATAGCAAAACAATTTAGTTACATTACTTTTATGATTCCAAACAGTTTGAAATTGACAGTGCATAGTGGACATTGACTCATAACTTTTGAATATTTCTAAGACTTGGCTACATCAGTGATTGTGCAAAATGAACTGCTCAAGACTCAGTGGAGATTGAAACTGGTGATCTGAAATGAATGCTGAAATTATAAAAAGTAATGGTATGAATGAATTTTATTTCTATTATGGAATAGATAAAATTAACTGATTTTGATTTGATCAAGTGTTAACCCCTTGCACTCTGGTCAATTTCCCTAAAAACGTCAAAAAATAACGTACCCAAAGTAAATCAAAAGCTGTTCTTCAACCCTTTGCAGCATCTTCATGGGGTTGGTCTCATTTAAAAGAAAACACTTTGAATTCTTTGGCAAAACAGTCATAATCTCTCTAAGTGCTCCTGCCACTGAGTAACAGTCATCTAAACATACTGAACTTGAAGAAAATAAATTTCGCCTGGGTGTTTTTTTGGATACAAATGCTTGCAAATAACACACAGCTGTCAGATATGGGCTGGAAAATGCAACAGAAATGTAGAACCAAGTGTTATCCAGCTGAGGTCAAAATTTTGTAACAATACCACAAAAAATGAATATATTACAGCTTTTTTCTTAGGTTGTTCCCAGGCATTTTTGAACTGTGCCAAATTGTGCCAAATGGCACAGTTTGGAAAAACGTCTGTAACTTTTGAATGATTCAATATAGAAGCTTCATCTTGGGCTCTAATGAAAGGTGACACTCAGGGCTGTGTGTGTGTGTGGGGGGGGGGGTTGTTTATTCATTCATTCATGAATGAATGAACAAACAAGCCCCCACACACAAAGAAGCATGCCACGTAAAAAATGTGTGGCTTTTTTTTTTCAAGAAAAAATGACCTACAGTGCACTAAAAATTATTCTAAAATATCTGTAATGTAGAAGATAACAACTCCCCCCCCCCCGCTACAGAGGACGGACATCGCCCATCGCCACATGACAGAACAGTCATGTGCGCACAGTCCCCGCGGTTTACTACGCACAGTTGTACTGAAATATCTGCAATATATCTGCAGTCCGCTACAGAGGTGGAGGGGTGGAGCGTTCACGGTCCGGACGCGGTGCACGGACTTACCATAATTCCATTATTGCGGTTTTGCGCTTCCATGATTGCGGTTTTGGCAAACGATTTTTCAAAACGAATAACAGTAGTAAGAAAAAAAGACTGGCGAACGCATGTGTGTCACCCAGCCTTCGTCGTCGGCCTCCGTCGGTCTATGATGATCATGGAAGAGAATCCTAAACGTCTGCTCTGCTGGGACAGCACCGCCTGTGGCTGAACAGGCCAATGCGCGAATGGCAGTCCCTGTCACACAGGTCGCACTTGTGGGTGGTCTCCGTGCTGCTGGGTCTGTGGCGGTTCTTCCTGCGGGTCCTTTTTTCATCTGCTGCAGCAGTCAGTCTCTCTTCACCCAGCCTTACACAAAACAGATTTTGCAAGGGACGCACGCTTTCAAACTTCTGTGCTTCAATTGGCTCGCTGTATTCGCAGCCGTTGGTAGGCGGGTCCTTCTTGCTAGGTTTTCAGTCATTGGTTCTTCAAGGTCTCAGAAACCCAATTCAAGGCTCTTATTAGTCGAATGAGAGGTCAATCACATCTAAACCAATCAAAGCATTCCTTTGGCTTTGCAGCTTTTTTTTCCAGTGTGCACTAGGACGCACAGTGAGGGCGCCCTCGTGCGCTCTAGGACGCAGAGACGTGTCCGCCCGCAGTACATCGGAGTGCAAGAGGTTAAAGCATGTGATGGATAATGCTTGTTGGAATATTTTAGGAATGCTATCTTCTTGGAACATAAGTCAATATTATACAGTAATAAGTGGCATTCGGCTGTTTGTTTTATGTCATTTAAGCACAGTTCTGGTATTTAAAAATCATAAAAAACTGGACTTCCGGGAAGATGGCGGAGAGACATAACGCTTAAACAGAGAGCTCTCCCTAGTCGTATTAAAAATCTTTGGTAAATGGCCAACTCGACATAAATGGATCATTAAACCAAGGGATGAAAACACGAAGAAGCCGGGCACATGGACAAAAGCAGGGTAAAACTAAAGAATCCCTCTTCAACAACGCAGGAGAAATCGCTGAACACGAGGCCCAAAAAAACGAGGTGACTACAGCAGAGAAAATGGAGGACACCAAACTCGATATTATGAACACTGGCTTCGCCAATATAAGTAAAGACATAAAAGACTTCAAGTGACAACTCCAACAGGAATTAACGGCTCTTAAGGAAGAACTGAAAAAAAGAAAAAAGAGATGGAGGAAATTATGGGTCTCCGAAAAGAAATGGAACGCAAGCTAGCTGAAACCATGGAGGAACTGCGCACTCAACGGGCGTGTATGACAGAAGCACAAGCTCGAATATCAGAGTTGGAAGACTGGAAGACCGAGGCAAGCCAGCGGCTGCAGACCCTGACGGCACAAACACAGAGGATGCAGGAAAAAATAACCGACCTGGAGAGCAGGTCCTGGTGGAGCATTATACGCATCTTCGGGATTCCGGAGGGCATTGAAGGCAACTCGATGACGAAATTCATGGATCATTTCTTAAAAAAAGAGCTTGAGCTGCCCAATGAAACAGACCTGCAGATCCAACGAGCGCACAGAGCCTTGGCGCAGAACCCGAATCCAAACTCTACACCCAGGTCAGTTGTGGTAAACTTTCTAAAATACGACATAAAGGAAAGAATCCTGACACAAGCGTGGAAAAAAAAGATACGAGTCGGTGACAAACAGATATTCTTTGACCATGACTACCCGACAGAAATTGTGCAGCAGCGAAGGAAATATGCCAACATTAAAAAAAATGCTGAAAGAGAAAAAAATTAGATTCCAAACGCCGCTAACGAAGATGAGAATTCATTGGGAGGACGGCGTGAAAACCTACAACACGGCTAGAGAGGCAGCGCGGGACATGACGGAGCGAGGCTTTGTGGTGAGCGTACTGGAGGAAGCGGTTGGAGCAGCGGCGGCACGGAACGCATCGCGACAGCCGGAGTGGAGGCGAGTGAGCGGCAGAAGGCGGGAGACGGACGTGGCGCATCGGGTCCAAGAAAAACTGCAAGGCTTTCAACAGAAAGCCTAGATTATAACAAAGATTAAGAAGGACACAGAAGAAATGAAGGCCAAGAAGACAAGGTAAAAGAGAAACAAACGGCTAGGAGAGGTTTAAGTGATTTTTGTTGGACATTTCTAGACTAATAACTATTACTTGGATAGTAACTACAGGTCTAGGGAGGGCCCCTCACTCGGTGAGGACAATCCCTCCACCCACCAACAGGGACCAGTGGGCAGAAGAAAGGCCCAAAGTACGGAGGTCGAGATTTGTTAATGTGTTTTTGTACAAATGTGTTAGTTTTGTTGTTAAAGGGGTTAGGAGCACAAGTTAAAAAAATGGAAAAACATGAATATGGGTAAAAATCTTAAGATAATGACATTAAACGTGAATGGTCTGAACTCACCTGTTAAAAGGGAAAGAATAATAAGAAAATTCAAGAAGGAAAAAGCCGAAATTATATTTATGCAAGAGACACATTTGAGCAAGACAGAACATGTGAAACTAAAGAGATTTGGCTATAAGAACTCCTACTACAGTTCATTTAAGGGAGGAACTAAAAGGGGGGTTATGATACTAATTTCAAATAAAATACAATTTGAATGTGAACAAGAAATCCAGGATAAAGAAGGCAAATATGTAATAATAAAGGGAAGAATAGATGGTATGCAGATCACATTAGTGAACATCTATGCCCCACCAGAAAGTGACGAGGGTTTTTTTCAACATCTGTTTGATCTCATAGCAACACACAGTGAAGAAGTCCTAATTTGTGGAGGAGACTTAAATGCCGTCATGGATCATGAAGTTGACACAACAAGTGTTAAGAAGACAAAAAACATGTAACAAAGTTCATAAGAACCTCACTGGCAGAAATGGGTATGGTAGACATATGGAGGGACCTGCACCCACTCGAAAAAGACAATACACATTATTCAGCAGTCCATAAAGTACACTCTAGAATAGATTACTTCCTTATGAATGAAGGTGACAGACACAGGGTGAGAAATTGTCGGATTGGAGGGGCAGAAATATCAGATCATAATCCTATATACATGGAAATATATTTAAACTAGAAAAGCACTCGGAGAGCGCAGACCTCCGCCAAGCGCGGCAGTTCCGCCCATACAGTGTTGAGATTCCTTGATCATGAAAACATATGACAAGCAGTGGTTCAGTAGTTATTGACGAAAATGGCATTTTCCGTAATGGCGGCCACAGTTCCTCCCATACAATGTTTGTGTGTATGTTTTCAGATTCCTTGACCATGAAAACATATGACTAGCAATTGGATTGACAATGATAGGATTAGTGGTTGAGTAGTTATTGTGGAAAATGGCATTTTCCGTAATGGGGGTTTAGCGCTACAGTTCCCCCCATACAGTGTTTGTGTGTATGTTTTGAGATTCCTTGACCATGAAAACATATGACAAGTAATTGGATTGACAATGGTAAGATTAGTGGTTCAGTAGTTATTCACGAAAATGGCATTTTGCGTAATGGGGGTTTAGCGCTACAGTTCCCCCCCATACAGTGTTTGTGTGTACGTTTTGAGATTCCTTGACCATGAAAACATATGACAAGTAATTGGATTGACAATGATAAGATTAGTGGTTCAGTAGTTATTCACGAAAATGGCATTTTGCGTAATGGCAGTTTAGCCCTACAGTTCCCCCCATACAGTGTTTGTGTGTATGTTTTCAGATTCCTTGACCATGAAAACATATGACTAGCAATTGGATTGACAATGATAGAATTAGTGGTTCAGTAGTTATTGTTAAAAATGGCCTTTTCGGTAATGATGGCCACAGTTCCCCCCCATACAGTGTTTGTGTGTGGGTGGTTTTTTTTGGGGGGGGGGGGGGTCCAGTGCACTATATCAGGGGTATCCGACTTTCAAGCGCTCTCTCTTTTTCTGTAATTTGCAGATGTCTGTTTCGTTTTTATAATATGCAAGGGAACATAAGAGTTTCAGACTTGCATTGCAATTTTTAAAAAAAATCATTGATTTTGCCGTTAGAATCGAAACTATTGGTCGTGTCCCCTCATTTTTCCCAGTTTTTGTGTGACATGAAAATCGCATCAATTTCAAAGTACTGTAAAGTGATCTCTGAGTAACTCTTTCTACTCATTTATACAAGAGATAACAGAGTTGTAATGCAAATTCAAAATAAAACATTCCCCAATGTGATCGGATCTATGGTTTTTGTACGGCGACCCCTGCAAATTTACTCGTACGACGTAAATTTCCGTGTCCCCGAATTTACGCAGCAACATGCAAGTTATTTGGTAAAGTAACCAGAAAACAGGAAGTGCTGATGCTTTTCACTTTGCACCTTTCAAATCCCAAACCATACACGTAAAAAGGAGATCAGTCTTTGTGAAGCTCAGATGTAGAATATTTCAATAAAATCTCAAACATTTATGACACATCGAATATGGTGTCCTTTAAAAAATTTACGTCTTCGGTCTTGGTCGGCCGCGCGCAGCCCCGTCTGGCGAGGTGACCGCCCTGGGAAAGCACTTTTATTTTCTCTACCCCGGATGTGCTCAACCCATGTGGAGAGGATTAACCGTGGTCACTTTATATTGAAGTTATCAAAGGTCCAAACTTCCGTGTCCCGCATTTACGCCTTTTGTGATTTTACGTCTTATCCAACAAACAGGGAGAATTTGAAGGTATGTATACACGTTATCACATCTTAATATGTCATGAAAATGTAGCTGTTGATGAGTTTTGATGCGTGAAAAATACTGGAAGTGTTGAAGTTGGTTCATGTAAAACATGTGCCATTGCAAAGTGCATTGGCACACGGGGAAACAAAAGCCCGAGTGTCCCGTTTACGTCTCCATTTACAAGTAGTTGAAGTGAGCGCTCATCCTCAAGAGTTCCTGAACGTGAATGCCGTTACGAAAATAGTTAATAGTTTTATAAACCTGACACAAGTGGATAGTGATTAGTCAATTTCATGTGCAGATTTGATCAATTTTAAATTTTGCCACCAATGTCACACATTGGACCCCTAATAAATAAAAACACCCGTGTACGTTTTCAGATTCCTTGACCATGAAAACATATGACGAGCAATTGGATTGACAATGATAGGATTAGTGGTTCAGTAGTTATTCACGAAAATGGCATTTTGCGTAATGGCGGTTTTCTTGTGGATGGTGATCCGGATCACCACCAAAATCTAATCCTCTGTAGGATACCCCATTTCTGACAATCTGTGAAAATTTCATGAAAATCCGTCCATATCTTCTTGAGTTATCTTGGTAACAGACAAACAAACAGACAGACAGACAAACAACAAACAAACAGACAAACCAACGCCGATGATCACATAACCTCCCCCTTTGGCAGAGGTAAACAATAGAAAACGACAAACAACATGGAAACTTAATGTAGGACTATTAAAGGCCAAATGTCACGTAACAGGGTACTTTAAATATCTTGAAACTAGATATAGGGAGCCAATCCGTTCGGGTCTTGGTGCATATGCTTCAGTAACAATGGAATATTCGTTAATTTAAAACTGCCGCGCTTGGCCTGACACGGCCCCTGGAATCGCCTGGCGAAGAAGGCTGAAGTGACGAAATCGATTGTACCCTAGCTTGATGCTTGGGGTATTTCAATTGATTGTTTATATGGAGACTGGAAGGTTGAAGTGAGCAACAAGAAAGAAAAAATTGGATATTTCACCCATACCTTAAAACGGGACTATCAGGGACAGCTGGGTAAGAAGGGACACTTCTCTGGGAAATGTTTTCATACCTGTCAAGTGAGACGTTTTCGCCGTACTTCAACACCGTAAAAAGCGGCTATAAGGAATGGCGGAGCAACAAGGGACACCTCTCTGGGATCTCTGTCTGTTCCGCAACTGCTGCACAGCTCAACGTGTTAAACCATTGTCCTAATGACTTCTCATTGTAGTGAGAACAGCTCAAGCTGAGCGATCAGCCCGCCCAGACAATTAAACTAATGAGTGACTCCACACTTCTCATGGTAGTGCGAATAGCTCACGCTGAGTGATCAGCCCGCCCAGACAATTAAACTAATGAGTGACTCCACACTTCTCATGGTAGTGCGAATAGCTGACGCTGAGTGATCTGCCAGTACCAGCTGTGGCTGATCACACACAGGAGTGCTCCGCAAAACACTCAATTTTTTTTCCAGTTTATTTTTCCTTTTGGGCGTACAGAAATGGCAATACGCCCGTTTTTGCTAAAATTGCATTTTCCCCGTATTTTCCTTAAAATATTTGACAATAACAACATGAACTACATTTAAAACATTTCCCAGAAAAGTGTCCACCACCACTCCGCCCACCAAAATACGGCGAAAACGTCTCCCTTGACAGGTATGCGCCTCCATTTTCATATTGATCTGGTCAATTTCTTGACAGCAGCGGCTCTCCTCCACTGTAATAATAATGGCTTCCGAAAAATCAATATTTATGGGGCGCCCTCGACAGACCCCCTTCGGCTTCGCAATTCTGGAGGTGATTAATGTCCAGTTCAATGACATTTTCCACTGGTTCTGCTCTCTGGTCATCGGTGGAACTGTTGTCATCAGACAAAGCATCCGATTCCGTCTCGGACGGCTCGAACCTGTAAGGTTCTATGCCTCTGTCACTGTCTGAACCACTGACAAAAAAAAAGACAAAAAAAAAAAGACAAAACTAAACTAATTTGTTCACAATCGCTGTCACTTTCCGTCATGATTGTCCAATGTTGATAAGTGTGAATGTGGATAGGCAGGGCAGCCAGGGTACAACTGGTGATGTCAAAAACATGGGCGTGGTCTGGACTGGCTGTCACAAGCCAGCAAGCAAGGTGGGGCCTTCACCTGGTGTATTTTGTGCAATTATGTAAATACAGGTGGGTGATATGGTCTCCGGTATGAATATTTGGTTTAAGCTATGTGTATTTTATCTAAATTCGTTGTCATTTAGAAAAAAAAATTACGTGACATTTGGCCTTTAAATGATGAGAAAATGAAAGAAAGAATAAAGGTAAACATAAATGAGTATATCGAGGAGAATGATAATGGAGAAGTGGACCCAACAATACTATGGGATGCACTAAAAGCCGTGTTAAGAGGTAAATTAATTATTGAATCAGGAAAAGCAAATAAGTCTAAACTGGAATCATATGAACAAAGATGTGAGAGACTGAGGGAATTAAAACGTAAACATCAAAGCACAAATGACCCAAAAATATATCAAGAAATTAAGGAAGAAAAAATAAAGATAAAAGAAATACAAATAGATGAAATTGAAAGGAAAAATAGATATTTAAAACAAAAATATTATGAAATGGGGCCAAAGGCCACAAAACTGCTGGCAAAACGGTTAAGAAAACAACAAACAGTGAATAATGTATATAAGATTAAGGACCCCATCACAAATAAATCCACAGTTACCCCAGAAAACATCGAAGAAATATTCCATAAATTCTATCAAGAAATATACTCGCAACCTGAAGAGACAAGTGTTAAGGATATTAAAAAATCTCTATGCACATTGGACTTGCCATCAATAGGAAACCAACAAAATGAAAAGCTAACAGCAGAAATAACAACACAAGAGATTAAAGATGTGATTAAGTCACTTAAAAACGGTAAATCACCAGGTAGTGATGGATACCCTTCTGAGTTTTATAAACTGTTTATAGAAGAACTCATGCCACAGCTCCTAAAGTCATTTAATTGGACATTAAACAACAACAAAATACCTCCATCATGGAACGAAGCCATTATTTCAGTTATTTTAAAGCCAGGGAAAGATAGGGAACAATGCGGAAACTATAGGCCAATCTCTTTATTAAATGTGGATTATAAAATATATACAACAATTATCTGTAAACGAATAAAGACATTCTTGACGGAATTGATAGAGGATGATCAAACTGGTTTCATAGAGGGACGCCAAACACATGATAATATCAGGAGAACAATACATATAATTAATCAAATACATAAAGAAAAG
Source organism: Pholidichthys leucotaenia (assembly GCA_020510985.1). Classification (NCBI taxonomy): domain Eukaryota; kingdom Metazoa; phylum Chordata; class Actinopteri; order Cichliformes; family Pholidichthyidae; genus Pholidichthys; species Pholidichthys leucotaenia. Next base: position 83,776,242 of record CM035847.1, on the reverse strand, counting down.
AAAAGCGCAGTAATAATGAGTTTAGACGCAGAAAAAGCATTTGATAGGGTTAATTGGATGTTCCTATATAATGTGCTGGAACGCTTTGGATTTAACGAAAAATCAGTACAATGCATAAGGACGCTATATCAAAAACCTGTGGCAAGAATCAAGATAAACGGTAGCTTAACAGACAAAGTAAATATACAAAGATCAACTAGGCAGGGATGCTGCCCATCACCCACCTTGTTTGCTCTGTTCATAGAGCCACTGGCTCAAGCGATGCGACAAAATAAGAAATTAAAAGGTGTAACAATAAAGGGAGCGGAACACAAGATTGGGCTATTTGCAGACGATATTATAGTTTACCTTGAACAACCAGATGAATCAATAATGGAAATGATGGACTTGATAGAAAATTTTGGAAAATTATCAGGATACAAGATAAACATAACAAAAACACAAATACTGACATTCCACTATAACCCTTTAAAACAGATAACTGATAAGATCAAACTAAACTGGAAACAAAAAGAAATAAAATACCTTGGAGTGAACATACCTAAAGATTTAAGCAAAATCTACAAAGCAAACTATGATAGGTTGGAACAAGAAATAAAAGATATTGATAGATGGTCAATCTTAAATATGGATCTGAATTCAAAAATTAAGACAGTCAAAATCAGCATACAACCTAGACTGCTTTACCTCTTCCAGGCTCTACCAACAGAGATTCCTGGTGCCCAGTTCTCAAAGTGGGACAGGATGATATTGAGATTTGTTTGGGGAGGTAAAAAGCCAAGAGTGAAATGTAAAACTCTCCAATTACCAAAAGAGAAAGGAGGCATGGGTCTACCGAGTCTAAAGGAATATTACTACTCAGCACAAATAAGATATATCATATGTTGGTGCGACGGAGGATATGAGGCAAAATGGAAAGAAATGGAAAGGGAAATTGAGGGACTCCCAGTACAAAGCATAATAGGAGATAAGGATGCATATAAGCAAATCAAACAAATAGACCCAATCACTAAATTTACTTTGGAACTGTGGTATAAAATAGTACAAAAGTATAATATAAAGGAGGACATAAAACTATTGAAATGGGTAGCATTTGACAGTCAGTTTGAACCGGCAAAGCAAGATAGGGGATACAAAAATCTGGTGAACAAGGGAATCACAGCATGGGGCAATATCGGAAAAAAAGATTTCGGGAGTTTTGTAAACATGAGAAGAAAATTTAAACTAGAAAAATCTGAATTCTTCAGATATCTGCAGATGAGAGATTATTATATGAGGAAGATTAGGCATAACCTCCACACAGATGTGAGCGAGATTATACAATTCATTTTAAGCTCTTATGCAGGAAATAAAATAAGAATTATTTCAAAGCTATATCAGAAACTTACGGCAAACAAACATTCAAGTAACTAAAGGAGAAATGGGAGAAAGAGCTAAATTTAAACATAACAGAAGAAAGCTGGCAGGAAATATGGAAAACACAACACACATCAACAAACTCAAGGACATGGAGGGAATTTGGATGGAAAAACCTGATTCGCTATTTCATTACACCACAGATTCAAAGAAAATATACAAATACCCAATCTATATGCTGGAGGGGCTGTGGGGCTCAAAATGCAGACCACTCACATATGTTTTGGAAATGCTGCAAAATCTCATCATTCTGGAAATCTATACATGTGACAATACAGAGGATATTAGGATATAATATACCAATGAACTGTAACTTGATGTATTTATGTGATCTTAAAAGAGACAATGTAATACAGGCTGAGGACAGATATCTAGTTAAAATCTTGCTGATTGCATGTAAAAAAACAATCACAAGAAAATGGCGATCAGAAGTTCTTCCTGACCAAGAGCAATGGACTGACATTGAGGATATACGTTTAATGGAAAAACTAACATATCGGCAAAGAATGCAAGAAGGACAATATGAAAAAAAATGGTGGAAATGGACACACTACAAAGTGCAACAACGAGACAGAAATTGAAAGAATAACCAAAGACACTGGAAAAACCAGAAGAATTAAGAGATGGAAACTAAAAACTTGATGCGCCAACATTTATCCCCCCCTTTTTTCTTTTTTTTTTCTTTCTTCCTCTAGCTCCTTTTTTAAATATAGAGACTGTGATCTGAATGTATTATGTATGATGAAAAATGAATAAAAATCAAAGTTACAAAAAAAAAAAAAGTCTGCCAACTAAAACTGTGGTGGTTTCTGGTTTCCAACAACAGGGTGGCCTAGGATGAAGTCAAATTCCCGGCCTGAATTTTTGTTTGTCCATCCCTCAGTGCACTTAAGATGTGGTGGTTTATAATATTTTCTGGTAATATAACTGCTCTTTATAAACTGGAGAAATAAGAGTTTGTTTTTACTGAATATGTTGAACATAATTAATGCTGGCCTGTGAAACTGTACTTTATAAATTTCAAAAGAAAAATCTGTATTCTGTGATATCGTGAAAAATCACAGAAATATTGTGATATCACTTTTGGGCCATATTGCCCACCCCTAGTCTCCAGTCCACACACACCATAGTTGAAATACTGGAGTTCCCGCCACTGCTTTATGAAAACGATCGTTTTTTTTGTTTTTGTTTTTTTTTTTAAACACAATCAGCAGTTCATACCTAGAAAGACCGGCGCTCCGCACAGTTGTCACACACGCACATAAAGTTGAGAGCAGAGCTGCAGCGAGTTTCCCACAGCTTCCATCGTTTGCCACATTATGAATCCTGTTTAAATTACAAGACCACAGGGTCCTTTAAACACTTGCAATAATACCACATACCGCGGTGTTGAGCTGTCCACCATCACCAGAGCGGAAATTCCTCTACCGCGACAGCCGTATTTCTCGCACACGTCTTTTCAGCTCTGCCCACAAATTTTCTGTGGGCTTTAGATCAGGGCTTTGTGATAGCCACTTCAAAACATTGACTTTGTTGTCTTTAAGCCACTTTGTAACTAATTTGGTGATATGCTTAGGGCCTGTGTCCATTTGGAAGACCCATTTGTCCTGAAGCTTTACCTTCCTGGCTGATGTCTTGAGATGTTACTTCAATATTTCCAAATAATGTTCTTTCCTCATGATGCCATCTATTTTGTGAAGTGAACCAGTCCCTCCTGCAGTATAACACCCCCACAATGTGCTGCCACCCCCATACTTGACAGTTGGGATGGTGTTCTCAGGCTTGCATGCTTCCCCCTTTTTCCTTCAAATGTAACAACATCATTATGGCCAGACAGTTAAATTTTAGTTTCATCAGACTACAGGACATGTCTCCAAAAATTAATGCCTTTGTCCCTGTGTGCATTTGCAAACTGCAGTCTGGCTTTTTTATGTTCCTTTTGGAGTAATGGCTTCTTCCTCGCTGAGTGGCCTCCCAGCCTCAGGACAGGACTCGTTTCACTGTGGATAATGACACCCCTTTACCAGCTTCAGCCAGCATCTTCACAAGGTCTTTTACTTTTGTTCTGGAGTTGATGCATGCATTTTGCACCCAAACACGTTCATCTATGGGACACAGAACCCCTCTCTTTCCTGAGTGGTATGATGGCTGGACATTCCCATGGTGTTTATACTTGCATATAATTATTTGAACAGATGAACGTGGCACCTTCAGGCATCTGGAAATTGTACCCAAGGATGAACCAGACTTGTGGAGGTCCACAATTCTCGTCTTGATATTAATTCAATTCAACTTTATTTATATAGCGCCATTTCACAACAGCAGTCATCTCATAGCACTATCAACTGTAGGGGGAACCCCACAGTTGCAGAAAGACCCCAGCAATCAGGCGATCCCCTGTGAGCAAGCACTTGGCGATGGTGGAGAGGAAAAACTCCCTTTTAACAGGAAGAAACCTCCAGCAGAACCAGGCTCAGGGAGGGGCAGTCATCTGCTGCGACTGGCTGGGGGGTGAGGGGATAGAGAAGAAGAAAAGAACAGACATGTAGAGAGCAAACAGCACGATGGGGACTCAATCTATGGGAGAGAACAAACAAATGTTAATGACCAGCAAAAAAAAAAAAAAATATTTCATTGAGAGTGAGAAAAGGAGTGAGGCCCAGTGCATTACTGGAGGTATTGGAGGTATTAGTGTATAGAGCTGTGCGATTTGACCAGAATTTCATGTCACGATATAAGTAATCAAGTAATTTGATAACGAAATATATCACAATATACATTTTCTATAAATTTTATAGCTTAGCTACAATAATCACATAAAAAGGACCATTTCTTTTTTTACATTTTTAAATTACATACTGAAAAAAATCAGTTGTACAAATTCATCTGTCATTAATTTTGTATTTTTCGTCTTAATTTTGCTGTTATGAAATTGGTTTTTAATGTGCATTTGAGATGACTTCAACTTCATTATTGCTACTTGACTAATTAAAAATGATTACAAGTCAAGTAAGTTGCATTAAGTTTGCGCCTCCAACACGTTTTTGGTTATTTAGTGTGTATGCAGCTGCTGTCACGCACTTTTGCAGCTTTTTTAATATTTTTTCAGACAAAATTAAGAAACTCAGCAGTAATTTAAACCAAAGAAACAATGATCTGATACACTATGTTTCCTATTAGCAGCAAGTTAGCATCGTCATTTAGCATTTACTGTTTTATAATTAGAATGAGATGGTGTTAATGTGACTTACCTCCAATTAAAACGAGGTTAGAGGACGATCATCTCTGACGCAGCATGGTGTAAACAGTCCCACATCCCTGGCAAACAGAAGTAGCGGCTATTTGACCAAAACATTAGCTTGTAGACAGCTGCTGTGCTAACCAGCGGAACTCAAATACCTGGCGCACTGTTGGGGAGAGGTGGGGCAGTGACGAGTAGAAACAGGGTATGGTTTTGTTTTTTTTTAAAATCCCAATATAAATGATAGTTTTATATGAAACGACAGACATTTGTATTGTGTCACCCAATATATATCATCATATCGCACAGCTCTATTAGTGTATGTAAACTTCTGACTTTGAAGAAAGTAATAAAAAAAATTCTCTAAAAATGATTTAGCAAATAGAAATAATTTTGGTAATCCTAACTGACCGAACACAAGAAAAATTTAGTCTGATTTAATGTCAGACAGTGAGAAAAACAAAGGTTATGTCTTTTTACACAGCGTATATAAACTTCTAGCTTCATCTGTCTAATAGATATTGTCCACTGCTGAAGATTTCATAAACTCTCTTCATGTGTCAGTGATTCTTTGCAGGCAAAATCCCTTTATCTTTGGCTGATGTTAGTGCATATTATGTATTCAGTATTATTTTTCCTGTCCTCACTTTTACCCCATTGCACATGGTGTCTTTGCTCTACACGTCTTTACGGGTTTGCCGTAAATGCGCACGTCTCTTGGTCAGTCAACTCCTAAGTTGATTAAACAGGTTCACAATGGGAGTTGTGGAGCCAGAAACCCTGAGTAAGCTTTGGCAGGTTCACTTTTTCGGCCCGTCTTTTGACCAACACACCTAGGCGAGAGCACATTACTCTGATCCTTTTTTCACTTCATTGGCTTTGTCCATTTTAGAATTAATTTTAAACTTTTGCTTTTTGTTTTTAAAGCTCTTAATGGCCTTGCTTTGGTTTGTATGTCTGAGGTTTTGACTGTCCGTGACCAAGGCAGGGCTTTGAGGTCATCCAATCAGCTTTTGCTGGATGTGCCTAGGTCAAGGTATAAACACTGGGGTGACCGAACCTTTTCTGTTGTCGCCCCCAGGCTCTGGAATAATCTCCCCCCTGACCTACGTGCTATCTCTGACCTGGCCCTTTTTAAATCAGAACTTAAAAACGTATTTGTTTAGGATGGCTTTTACTACCCAGTAGTGGTGATAATTATCTTGGCATTTGTTTTTATTTTATTCTCATTTTTAGGTATTTATTCTTATTTCTTTGTTTATGTTATTTGTTCTTAATGCTGTTTAATTTTCTGTAAAGCACTTTGGTCACCTACGGGTTGTTTTAAAGGGCTATATAAATAAAGTACATTACATTACGTTACAATTAACTCTGAGTTCGGTGTTTATGGCAGCCTATGTTAACTCTGCTTTCTGGAGTACCACCCTGGTCTGATGTTGTCCTTCTCCCACAGGTAAGAAGCTGTTTGGGGAGGGCTACAGTGGGCTGGAGTACGACTATAGGGGCCTCATCAAACTCTACAACTCAGTGGGGAACTACGAGAAGGTTTTTGAATACCACAACGTGTTGTCCAACTGGAACCGGCTGAGGGACCGGCAGTTTGCTGTGGCAGATGCCCTAGAGGACGTCAACACAACGCCCCAGCAGACCCAGGAGGTTGTGCAGGCTTTCCTCATGGCTCAGAACCTCGGACCCACTCGCCCCTGTCTCGGCTGATTGTATGAGAGAGAAAATAAAGGACACATGGGTTTTTAAATTGGTGTGGATGTGAAATAAGCCCAAATGTGACGCTTCAGTTGCACATCTTTAAGTAGTAATACACAGTAACCACAGGCGTCACTGGCAGGTCAGTCGGCTTTAGTCACTGCTTCTGACAGCACATATGCAGACATACACAAGTTCAAGGAAAAAAAGAAAACACTGCTATCAAACCTCACTGGCACACTGACACACCACTCTCCAACAAACAGAGGACACATGACTGAGGGGGAAGGGGTTAAAGGAAAAAAATGTCAAAGACCTCCCCTACTGTTTCACTCGCCTTTTTCTTCTCAAAGGACTGCTTTTGTTTTGGGTCTTTGAACCAGTGTAGCTCTTAATTCCAGGAGTGTCATCACGGGACAAAGCAGGGCTACAAACACGATGACATCCTGTGGAATATAATGTGTTTACTCCCACACTCATCAGCATCACCGCTCAGCTGCTCACACACGGACACAGGCGGGTGTGCCCCCCCCCCCCCCCCCCCAGTGAGAGCATTCTGCAAATTGTACACTTAAGTCTCAGCCGAAGGGTTCTTCTTTTTCCTTTTCAAAAGAGCTGAAAATGGACCCTAAAAAAGACGTCTGAATTTAGCATTTTGGAGAGGTTGAACATAGTAGAATGTGCCGAACCAGTGGGGTGGATTTTGTTACACACTTTACAGGCTTCACAGGTCGTGTTTTCAGTTTTATGATTTTCCAGCATAGTACTGACCTAGCATCATTAAAATGCCAGTAATTTATATGCAACTGTGTATGTTTATGTAGCTCCTTTGTTTTTGTGTTTTCTGTCTGAAACATTTTAGTGCTGTGGTATAGGCGGGACACAGCCAGGAGTGTGGAGGAAGGTGCCACGTGCACAGAAAGGCTCAGGAGCCTCAACTCTAGGTGCCCAAGTGCTCCCCTGATGACTACCAGCCTTAAACCAGCTCACAGTTATGTCTGTAGACGGAGCCATATTCTCAAGTGCTAAATACATTGTATGTTTATACGCTAAAGGGCACTCCAGTGGGGACCAATATTGTGTATGTTTTGAGAGCACCCTGTTTTTTTGTGCATCTGGCCCTTTGTCTCCACTCCCATCCTGTCAGAAATGTCAACATCACTGTCCAAAATCTCACTTGCGAGTTTGAATGTCCCAGGTCTGCTACGGTGCCACAACGGACCAATAGGGAGCCTGGATAAGCTGTTGGTAGTTTGCATTATTTGGTTGGTTCAGTCCAAAAGCAGAAGCTCCTCACTTAGATTCAAACTCTGTGTGTGTGAGAGAGAGAGAGTGTGAGTGAAGCCAAAGCAAAATCCTTTCTCATTCGTGGGGATTGTAAAAATGAATCTGCCAGAATGTAGAAATACATGTCTGAAAGGAAGTAGTGAACAACATTTTGCAGTTGTGAATCACCTGATTTTTTTTTTTAAGTTTTTGCATTATTTTGAAAGGAATACTAACAATTTTTAGTTAATGTAATGTTTAAAAAAAAAGCCACTGCTACCCACTGGCCAGGCATGCATACTACAGTGGCTTTTACAGCTTTAGTGGATCCCTTTCAAGCAACGCGATATAAGATTTTAAACTTAAAGTAATGTTTACAAAATCGTTTTAATGGTACAAAAACCTTTGACCAGGTGAATGGTGGGCCTGCATCACCTGTAATACTATTGCAAATTCCATCTAGCTATAAATGCAACAGATCTCTGTCTGTTCCTCAGCTATCTCCCAAACCGTTCGTCAGACTGGCCTCAGGTTTTATAAGTGCTTTGCTGAGGTTAGGAGGGTGTGCATCCCTGAGTTGCTCAGTCAAAATATGTAATTTTTATCAAAAGTTTAGCCACTACTCCATTTCCTCATGCTTTGGCTTGTAGAAGTGTGGGCGGAGTTTCGGATTGACTCGGTACTGATTTGATAATATGCGGATCACGACCAGTCACCAGAGGACTTCGTAAACAAAACAAGGAAGTGAAAAGTGACAAATTTGACCAGAAAAAGAAAATATTGAAGATTTAATGCTGAAAAAATATACTATAATGTTGCTGTGATTGCGTAGCTCTAAAGGATAATGTGGCATCTGTGGAGAACAAGAGGTGGGGGATGGGGGGGCAGCCGGACCGCCTACCGCAGTCCTTCACAGGGAGCCAAGTCCATCTTGCTCGGTTAACGGGAGTCTCGGCTGTTGCTTCACCCATGTGCCACAGCTGTCCTTTGCAGCACCGCGGGTTCAACATGGCGCTCCTCCTGGTGCTGGTGTGTGCACACAGCTATCTAAAAATTAAAAGTTAATAATACCACCATGATTATGGAGCGGAATGGCCGGATCAATTGCATATCATATGCAGACACATATGCACGTTTTGACTAAACAACGACCGTGACAAAAAACGCCCAAATAACGAAATAAATAATTTTTTATTTACTGACAGATGGGCAACGCTGATGCACTAGTTGGAGCCAATCGGGCCATTCTGCTGTGTATAATGATGTTCAGTGTTTTGTACTTATATTGCTAAAATATAAAATGATGCACTACAGTGGGTCTCAAATATTTGTAAACGTGTCCTGTTATAGTACTGCATGAGTTTATTGATGATACACTATAAACTACAAATATAAACCAAAACGAATTATGACTGAGCAACTCCTATTCCCCAAAGTGCAAGATACAACACTTATGAATATAACTCAAAAGATCACACAAATAAGTCTGACAAACAGATAAACAAGGGTTCTTAAACAGTCGCTAATATTAGATGTCCCATTCATTTACAATAATTCTGTAATCAATATTCACACAATCAAATAAATCCTAGTGTTCAGTCCCTTTTATATTTGTCAAATTATATATATGCTACACCTTTTTGTTTTCCACTTTGAACACAACCTACATTTGGGCCAGTAAAGCCTAATTGGGCTACCTGTTTTCAGACAAAACAAGACTTGCTTTCTATGGGCATGCACTAGTTAGCATAAATTAACACCTAAGCAATCCTAAATGGCTTTTTCTCTCCCGCTGGTTGAAGACCAAAGGGGCATATGTTATGGTGATGTCCGTCTTTTTCCTCACAAAAGGTACCTGTTTTATGACATAAACTCCTCTTACAGTTTTGTTCTAAGTATTTTGAAACTTGGTACCAGGGTTTGCTATACACTGATGGTGCACATATGTGGCTCCAATCAGATAGATTTTTACCTCATAATTTTGCTCTATAATAACGTGATATGCTTATTTTACTTTGATTGTCAGAAACTACTTGTATCGACGAATGAAAGTGTCCTGTTGAACTCCAGATGTTGTAAAACTATTTTTGTTGTATATTCATGGATGATAGGCTTATCATAATTTGGTTCTGCCCCAGTTATTATACGGAAAAGCTGCTCTTCTTCAGTACCATATTGGGATCTTCAGAGAAATCAAAGATGGGGGATATTCCACTCGCTTCAGAGTGCTCTTGTTCAAACTTCCAGCAGACCAGGGTCTGGTACCTTGCAGGTTTCTTGAGTGTATCAAGTTTCACATTCAGACACGAGTGATGTCCCACAAACACGCTGGTCAGCCTGGCTGTGGAAGCTGGTGATACGGTCACCAGCCACTGATGTGTTTTACAATATAGTTGAGTCATGGGCATTTCTACAGGTCTTTTAATTTTGTCACTCTGTCAAACTTGGTGCAGGTCAGTGGTTGACTGATCTGGTTGACTGATCTGCACCAGGTCTAATAATAGACAGCTGTGAACAAAATTGTTGGTACCCCTCTGTTAATGAAAGAAAAACCCACAATGGTCACAGAACTAAGATCAGATAAGATAAGATAAGCCTTTATTAGTCCCACAATGGGGAAATTCCAGGATTGCAACAGCACAGGGATAGCAACACTCAGAGCAACAATCAGAAGGCAAGAGAAAAAAAAAAAAAGAGCAGCAAGTATACATATGTACATACATACATATATATATAGACACACAGTGCGGAGCATTGTAGCTAAATGGGATAGATATATAAATATATAAACACAGTGTGGAGCATTGTAGCTGGATGGAGTAAATATGAGTATATGAACACACAGTGAAATAACTTGAATCTGACAAAAGTGGTAATAAATAAAAATTCTATGAAAATTAACCAATGAAAATCAGACAATGCTTTTGAATTGTGGTTCAACAGAATTATTTTAAAAAACAAACTCATGGAACAAGCCGGGACAAAAACGATGGTACCCTTAACTTAATATTTTGTTGCACAACCTTTTGAGGCAATCACTGCAATCAAACGATTTCTGTAACTGTCAATGAGACTTGTGCACCTCTCAGCAGGTATTTTGGCCCACTCCTCATGAGCAAACTGCTCCAGTTGGCTCAGGTTTGAAGGGTGCCTTCTCCAGACGGCATGTTTCAGCTCCTTCCACAGATGTTCAATAGGATTTAGATCAGGGCTTATAGAAGGCCACTTTAGAATAGTCCAGTGTTTCGTTCTTAGCCATTCTTGGGTGTTTTTAGCTGTGTGTTTTGGGTCATTATCCTGTTGCAAGACCCATGACCTGCGACTGAGACCAAGCTGTCTGACACTGAGCAGCACATTTCTCTCTAGAACACCTTGATAGTCTTGAGATTTCATTGTACCCTGCACAGATTCAAGACACCCTGTGCCAGATGCAGCAAAGCAGCCCCAGAGCATTACAGAACCTCCTCCATGTTTCACAGTAGGGACAGTGTTTTTTTCTTGGTATGCTTCATTTTTGCGTCTGTGAACATAGCGCTGATGTGCCTTGCCAGAAAGTTCCCGTTTTGTCTAGTCTGTCCATAGGACATTCTCCCAGAAGCTGTGTGGCTTGTCACCATGCAGTTTGGCAAATTCCAGTCTGGCTTTTTTATGATTTGTTTTCAACAGTGGTGTCCTCCTTGGTCGTCTCCCATGAAGTCCACTTTGGCTCAAACAATGACGGATGGTGCGATCTGACACTGATGTACCTTGACCTTGGAGTTCACCATGAATGCGTTTAGAGGTTGTTCTGGGCTCTTTTACCATTCTTTGTCAAGTTTCCTCCTGCAGCCACGTCCAGGGAGGCTGGCTACAATCCCGTGGATGTTAAATTTCTGAATAATATGTGCAACTGTAGTCACAGGAACATCAGGCTGCTTGGAGATGGTCTTATAGCCTTTACCTTTAACATGCTTGTCTATAATTCTCTTTCTAATCTCCTGAGACAACTCTCTCCTTTGCTTCCTCTAGTCCATGTTTAGTGTGGTACACACCATGTCACCAAACAGCACAGTGACTACTTGTCACCTTTTAAATAGGCCGACTGACTGATTACAAGTTTGTAGACACCTGTGATGTTAATTAGAGGACACATCTTGGTTGAACATGTCCCTCTGGTCACATTATTTTCAATCTTTTCTAGGGGTACCATGATTTTTGTCCAGGCCTGTTTCATGAGTTTGTTTTTTAAAATAATTATGTTGAACCACTATTCAAAAGCATTGTCTGATTTTCATTGGTTAATTTTCATAGAATTTTTATTTATTACCACTTTTGTCAGATTCAAGTTATTTCTGTGACCACAGTGGGTTTTTCTTTCATTAACAGAGGGGTACCAACAATTTTGTCCACGTGTGTAGTTCTGTGGTTGCTCTTTGCCCTGTTTTAAAGGACAGGGTTGTAAAATGCGTGGCCATTTTACATAATTACCATCTTTTTTTCATATTTGCACTGAATAGCTTTCAAGTTTTCATTTTAAAAAGTGAACACAGGAAGAGCATATACAGTATTATGTTGTGGAGAGTGTTGGAAATGAGGAGGCAGGTTTACAAACAGACAAAGTTTATTAACACTCTCTCATCAGTCATACACATAAAAAGCCCGAAACAGCCAAGCATAGTTTCTCCTTATATCCCAGCAGATCATCTCACATCTGCATGACATCTAACAACACAATACATTCCCCTTGAACCCCCATCTCCCTCTTGCCAACTCCCCATGACGTCCCTGACTATTGTCCTCTTATGTTTAACCACTGCATCCTGGCTGAGACGCTGTGTGACTCACCCTAGTCTCTACAATATGCATTTTGTGTCTGCTACCCCCCCCCCCCCAGACAGAGTTTCAGTCTCCTCCCATATCTGCTGTAATGGGGGTCTCTGTGCCGGCGGGGCACAAAAGGCAGGCTTAAGTCTGTCTATGCATATTTTCTCCCGACTCCCCCCCCCCCCCCCCCAGGTCTAACAAAAAATGCTTGTCCCTCGTTTCCAGCACTCTGAACGGGCCATCATAGGGTGGGCGCAATGGAGGGCGGTGGGCATCGTGTCTGACGAATACGAACTCCTCGTTCTTCAAAGTTTTTGCCACGAAAGCGTGTGGAAAACAGTGGTGGACCAGGCCGGGCAGCGTGCCTGTGTCTGCACTACGCTGCAAACGCTGAGACGGGCAGTCGTCCGGCGCGGGATTATCTGGCAAAAATTCCCCGGGGAGCCACAGTGGCTGAGAAAAAACAAGCTCAGCCGGGGAAGCCTCAAAATCCTCTTTTGGTGCAGAACGCAACCCCAATAAAACCCACGGCAACCGGTCAACCCAGTTTGCATCCGTCAAGGAAGCCCTGAGTGCCGCTTTCAGTGACCTGTGAAAACGCTTGCATCACCCATTTGCCTGTGGGTTGTACGCGGTTGTGTGGTGAATTGCAACACCCAGGCTGCGGGCTATCACGGACCAAAGTTTGGAAACAAACTGAGGGCCCCTATCGGACGTGATGTCCGACGGGATTCCAAAACGCACCACCCATGATGTTAAAAAAGCGCGCGCCACGTCCGTGGACATGGTTGCCGCCAGCGGGACTGCTTCTGGCCAGCGTGTGATGCGGTCCACCACTGTCAGAAGGTGCGTGCACCCCTGCGACGGCGGGAGGGGGCCCACGAGGTCCATGTGAACATGGTTGAATCTTTTAGCCGGTATACTAAACGGCTCCAAAGGAGCCTTCGTGTGTCTGTGCACTTTGGTTCGTTGGCACGCTACGCAGGCTGCCGCCCACTCTTTCACTTGTTTGCGCAGGCCTGGCCACACGAATTTCACTCCCACCATTTTGACTGATGCGTGCACTCCTGGGTGCGCCAGAGCGTGAACTGACTCAAATACGCGGCGGCGCCACGCGACTGGGATTGCCGGGCGCGGGCGTCCCATGGAGACGTCGCAGATTAGGGGGGCTTGCCGTCTTACAGTACTCTGCTCTCCAGCCTTAACCCTGTTGGTCCAGACTGGAGCGCGCACATGTCCGGATCGCTAATTTGCTCTGCGGCCATGGCTGTATAATCTATCCCTATGCAGACCGGGCCCACAACCGCGCGCGAGAGACAGTCCGCCACCACATTCAGTTTACCCGACACATGCTGAATATCGGTCGTAAACTCTGAGATCGCGGCCAGCTGTCTCTGCTGCCGGCCCGACCATGGTTCCGAAACCTTGGCCATCGCGAACATCAGCGGCTTGTGGTCCACGAACGCAGTGAAGCTGCACCCTTCCAGCCAGAACTGGAAGTGGCGTATGGCCAGATGGAGAGCCAGCAACTCTCTGTCGAACGCGCTGTATTTACACTCACTGTCGCGCAAAGCCCTGCTGAAAAAAGCGAGCGGCTGCCAAGAACCGGCGACACGTTGCTCCACGACGGCCCCTATGGCCGCGTCCGAGGCGTTGGTAATGAGCGCTATCTGGGCCGCCGGGTCTGGGTGCGCCAACAGTGCGGCGTTTGCCAGGGCTGTTTTAACCTCAGAGAACACCTGCTCTCGCTCCGGAGTCCATTCGACTCCATCCGCGGGTTTCCGTTTCTTGAGCGCGGTGTACAATGGCTGCATGAGTTGAGCTGCGCGGGGGAGGAAGTGGTTATAAAAGTTAACCATCCCCAAAAATTCCTGCAGCGCCCTGACCGTCTGAGGCCGGGGAAAGTTCGCCACGGCGCGCACTTTGTTGGACAAGGGTATCGCTCCCTCCGGTGATACGCGTTGCCCCAAAAAATCAATCCCCGTCACGCCGAACTGGCACTTCGCCAGGTTGATTATTAACCCGTGCTCCTCAACCTCTGGAAAACCGTCCTGAGGTGGGTCACGTGTTCGTCTTCGGACGCACTGGCTACCAGGATATCATCCAGGTAGACAAACACAAACGGGAGATCGCGCAGCACCGCGCCCATCATGCGCTGGAACGTCTGTGCCACTCCGTTTAATCCGAATGGCATGCGCAGAAACTCGAACAAGCCGAACAGAGTTATTACCGCTGTTTTGGGTACGTCCTCTGTGCGCACTGGGACCTGGTGGTAACCACGGACCAGGTCTATTTTAGAAAAAATGCGTGCTCCAGCGAGGTGAACGGAAAAATCATGAATGTGGGGAATTGGGTAGCGGTCGTGCGCTGTGGCGTTATTCAACCTGCGGAAATCACTGCACTGTCGCCACGACCCCTCAGCCTTAGGGACCATGTGTAGCGGGGATGCCCATGGGCTGTTTGATTGCCTGATGATGCCCAACCTTTCCAGGTTAGCAAACTCCTCGTGCGCTAAGGCCAGTTTAGCTGCATCCAAGCGTCAAGGTTGTGCAAAAACGGGTGGCCCGGTGGTGGTGATAAAGTGCTCCACCCCGTGTTTAGTGATGGCCGCCGAAAACGTCGGGACCGTGAGTGCTGGGAACTGAGTGAGCAGTGTGTGGAACTTACCGCCTGGAGCTGTGACGTTGGCTTGTGCTGTTGGCTGGGTCGCTCGAGCTATACAGGGGAGAGAGTCAAAGGACAGTGCATTAACCAAGCGTCTGTTGGCAACATCAACTAGTAAACCATGCGCACACAGAAAATCAGCTCCCAGGATTGGGAAACTCAGTGCTGCTATGACAAAAGTCCACTCGTATGTACGGCTGTGTAGAGCTAAAGCCAGCGTTCTCTCACCGAAGGTCTTAATGCCCGAGCTGTTTACTGCCACCAGCCCGGGGCTGCTAGGTCCTGCCAGCCAGTCGGCAGGATGATGCTATTCTGGACTCCGGTGTCTACGAGGAAATGCCTCCCTGAGCGCGAGTCCGTCACGTAGAGCAGCTTGTTTTCTTCACTGGCGGTCGCAGCTGCTACCGACTGCCGGCCTTGGCGTTTCCCAAGTGCTTGAATTGGCACGGTGGCGTACACCTGCGTGCGTTCTCTCCAAAGCGGCGGTGGTAGAAGCAGAGCGTGTCTCTCTGGCGCTCCTTGGACCCCGCTGCCGCTACCGTTGGTGGCTCCTCGCCTCCTCTGGTCGTCTCACTTGGCTCCGACTCGGCCACGTTGACTGTGAGCGCTCTGGTGGTGACGATGATCCGGTCTGCCTCCTGGGCTAGCGCCCGGTAGTCACGCGCGGCCAGCAATGGCGAATTGGCCAGAACCGCTGTCGCCTCTGTTGGAAGGTTCCGAAGGAAAAGGTGGGCAAACAGGAAATGCCCGTCGTCCGTGCCCATTAACGCCAACATCTTCTCCATCAGATCGACAGCCGAACCATCTCTTAACTCGGAACGCCTCAGGAGCCTCTCTGCTCCCTCACAGTCCGAGAGCGTGTAGCGCCAGGTCAGCGCAGCTTTGAGAGCCTCGTATCTGTCGTGGGCTGGGGGCTGGTTGAGCAGGCTTGCTACCTGCTGAGCTGTGCGAGCGTCCAGCGCTGCAACCACGTAGTAAAACTTGGTGTCGTCTGCCGTTATTCCCTGGAGGGTGAACTGGGCCTCGGTGTGGTGGAACCAAGAGTGCGGGTTGTGCTGCCAAAAGTCCGGCAGCTTGACTGAAACAGCGCACGCGTTGCTGGGGGTTCCCGTCTGGGCTGTCTGTGGGATGCTTGCCGTGTTGCTGGGGCTTCCCGTCCGGGCCGACTCCGGGGTTCTTGCCTTGTGTTCCATAATACGTCCAGGGTCACCAGTGTGGAGAGTGTTGGAAATGAGGAGGTAGGTTTACGAACAGACGAAGTTTATTAACACGCTCTCATCAGTCATACACATAAAAAGCCTGAAACAGCCAAGCACAGTTTCTGTTTATATCCCAACAGATCATCTCACATCTGCATGACATTTCACATCACACTGCATGACATCTAACAACACAATACATTCCCCTTGAATCCCCGTCTCTTCTTGCCAACTTCCCATGACGTCCCTGACTATTGTCCTCTTATGTTTAACCACTGCATCCTGGCTGAGATGCTGTGTGACTCACCCTAGTCTCTACAATATGCATTTTGTGTCTGCTACAATGTATTCATTTTTTCAGCGAGTGGATGAAGAGACACGGTGTGTGTGCATGTTTACACTAAACTTATTTGGTGGGGCTGTGTGGGCATGTGTTGCTTTTTATGTCCAACACACAAAACAGGACAAGGTATTTTCATAGGGGGCTGTCACATAAAAAAAAAAAAATCAAGAATGCAGGATCACATGGTGCATATTCATGCGGTGTGAACCAGGATGCACAAATGAGCAGGTGGCGGAGAATTGCACCATGCATGACTGTGTGGGCTGAACAGGAAGACTGTCCTGGTTTGAATCTGTCTCCCACAGCTTTTGTTCCCAGATGGGCTGGTCTCAGTTTGGCAGCAGCCGCCGATGGTCAGATTCCTTTCTTCTCTCTCCCGATGTGGTGTGACGCTTCATTATGTGCTTATCTGCGTTGTGCCATTCAAATATCAGCCGAGGTGAGGTGGGCAACAACCCACATAGCTTGCAGGGTCAAGTATCCTGGGTGATTCTATTCAAACAACAGACAACCCAGATCTTACCGAGTTTGCCTGGATTGCCAGGGTAGCTTGAAAGGGGTTTATGTAACATTCCTGTTTCATGTAGGAACTCTGTAAGGACTGTATCTGGTACTTTTTATGATCAGACTCCCAATAGCCAATCACAGGGTGCTTTGTTAATGGCCAGCTAAAGCTGTCCCCTTTGACTAACTAATGGGATTTGTGCTGTAAAATGTGCCAGTTATAGTCTTGTCTCTGTGTTCCTACCAGAAAATTTGATGGTCCTGTTATAGGTAATGGAGGCTTACTCAAACTATGACGGAAGTGACATTCACCTGGTCAAAAGCTGATGTATTGTTAAAATTATTTTAGAAATATCTTAAGGTGAAACTCTTACATAGTATTGCTTTATTAAGACAGTGGGGCCGAAAGCCCTTTTTAAATGACACAAAATGTGTTCCAATCCTTAGAAAGTCGTGGACAAATTTGTTGGTAACCTTCTGTTAAAAGAAAATCTGTTGGAAATGGCAAAAGTAATAAAGTTTTCCAAAAATTAACTAATGAAAATCAGACACTGAATTTTGGTTCAATAGAATCCTTTTTAAAAAACTAATTAAACTGGCCTGGGCAAAAATGATGATACTCTTAATATTTTGTTGCACTGCAACAAAGCGATATTCTGTAACTCAATGAGACTTCAGCACCTGTTGACAGGTATTTTGGCCCACTCCTCATGAGCAAACTGCTCCAGCTGTCTCAGGGTAGAAGGGTGCCTTCTCCAGATGGCAACTTTCAGCTCCTTCCACAGATGTGCAACAGAATTTAGATCAGAGCTCATACAAGGCCACTTCAGAATAGTCCAGTATTTTGTCATTTGCCATTCTTGGGTGTTTGTAGCTGTGTGTTTTGGGTCATTATCCTGTTTGAGGACCCATGACCTGTGACAGCTTTCTGACACTGGGCATCACATTTCATTCCAGAATGCCTTAATAGTCTTGAGATTTCATTTTACCCTGCACATATTCAAGACACCCTGTGCCAAAAGCAGCAAAGCTGCCCCAGAACATGACCCAGCTTCCTCCATGTTTCACAGTAAGTACAGTGTTCTTTTCTTTGTTTGCTTCATTTTTTCCTCTCTAAACACAGAGCTGATGTGACTGGCCCAAAAGTTCCAGTTTTGTCCCATCAGTCCATAGGACAACCTCCCAGAAACTTTGGGGCTTGTCAGCATGCATTTTGGCTGGCTTTTTATTAATCATTTTCTGTCAGTAGTGGAGCCCTCCTAGTCTTCCATGGAGTCCATTATTGTTCAAAATGCGACTTATGGTATGATTAGAAAGCGGCATACCTTACACACTATTCTTCTCATCAACCTGGGGTTGCATTTCCTCTTGCCTCCCAAGTCCTGGGAGGTTGGCTACAGTCCCATGAACCTTACACTTTTTAATAATATTGGCAACTGTGGTCACAGGAACATCAAACTAATTGGAGATGGTCCTATAGCCTTTACCTTTAGCATGCTCGTGTATAATTTTCTTTCTAATCTCCTGAGACAACTCTATCCTCAGCTTTCTGTGGTCCATATTCAGTGTGGTACACACCACGATACCAAAAAGCACAGTGACAACTTTTCACTCTTGAAATAGGCAAACTGACTGATTACAAGTTTGAAGACACCTGTGATGCTAATTGCAGGATACCTTAGTTTAACCTATCCCTGTGATCTTTTCTAGGGGTGGTATCATTTTTTTCCAGGCCAGTTTCATTAATTTTTTTAAAAATTATTCTGTTGAACCAGAATTCAAAAGCAATGTCTGATTTCCATTAGTGAATTTTCAGGAATGTTTTACTTTTCAGTTTCAAGTCATTTCAGTGACCATTGTGGGATTTTCTTTAACAGAAGGTTTCCAACAAATTTGTCCATGTCTGTATAAAAAGAACTTGATAATTATGCTTTTTAAATTAATATATAATTAGCTAACAGTCTTGCTTTAAATTCCACTGATCCGGATTAAGTCACGGTTCTCAGTTACTTTGTTGAGATAGTGAGAAACGGTGCCGTTGGTCAGTGCGACATTTATTCTTGGAAAAAAAAAAAACCTTTGTGCTATCTCCATTTTTGAGATATGAACAATTATAATTAAGGTAATCTGAGATCACAGGTGACTTTATGTCCGACTCAAACAAAAGCAGAATTATCAAAGCACACTGAATCAAACAGAACCTCTTACTATTGTTCGTATCCCTAAAACAGAGATGGCATAAACAACAGTTTTTACCCCTCAGCCTCTAAAAGACTAAAAGGGTCTTGTCATCACCCCACTGGGTAGATGTGCGTCAGCGACATCAGCAGCTACCTTGTGAACGTGATAACTAAAGAAAAAAATGACATAGGCTTTTCAAATCAGTATCGTATCTGACAAATCTTGGAGGGCTTAAACCCTGACCTCTGTCTGTTGGCTTGAGATCAAAGGTCGATGTTAACATTCACTCTGCCCTACTACTACAGAACAAGTACAGCTGGGGTCACCAAACTTTGTACACAGCTTCACCCAGTGACCCTCAAGTGTGACTATGGTTTTGGAATTGTAAGCTCAAAGGTCAAGGTCAAAATGCCCTATAAACTTCAACAACAGAAAAAGACTGGGGGGTACTACTGGCAACGGCCAGTGGTTTTTTTTCCCCAACACAGATGTACTAACCAGCTGCAATGTTTTTAATCATTTCAGGAAAGTCGCTGAGCAAACTTCAGTCAGTTCTTGAGAAACGTGACTTAATCCAGATCATAAAATTTAGGACTCTGGTCAAAATGATGACTTAGTTCTGTGATTTTAAGTGGATCTTTAAACAGTGAAAAGTTTGGGGTGTGTGAGAGGGTAATTGTTCAGTATAAAAACAGAATTGATCATGTGAGTTTTGACTTGAGATCTCCTGTTGAGTTCTTTGGCTTTGAGCCCAGACTGAACTTTGAATCTCCCAGTGTAATCAATACATGCTGCTGCTTCAAGTTAACTCCCCTCTCTGGTGAGTATGTATGCAGTATACCATAGATGTGACATATTAAAGAATGATGTCCAGAATCATGTGGAGAAACTTGGAATTTTGCCTCACTACATCACCATGGTGGATTTTAAATCAAACAATCGAGACTGAAGTACAGACTTTTAATTTTAATTAAAGGGGATTCAAATAGAAATGAACTGTTTACAGCCATAATTTCCTAATATCTGTAGGCCTAACTGTATGTTACACATGCACACAAACATTTAGCTGTTAGATTGTATACAAGATATGGATGTAGTTTGGTAACATCACCTGTTGGTTATTTATGTCCTTTAAAAATGGATTTGGAGAGAACTGGATAACTGTTAGTGAGAAGACATTCATAAGCTATCATCTTCTCAATCTCAGTACTTGTTAACAAATACTTGGCATCATCATCATCATAAAGGACTATTGGAGTTGTGAAATATGAAATTACGTTTTATGGATTTTTTTGCAGTCACAAGTGGTGCAGGTTTAAATTGATTAAAGCTGCAGTAGGCAGAAATCTGACTAATAATGGATTAGAGTTATATGGTGCTTTACATGTTAAGTGACATCTCAAAGTGCTGACAGTAAGTTCATTATTTATTCACTCGAGACATTGATAGTGGTAAGCTACTCCTGGAGCAGACTGACAGAAACGTGGTTGGCAATCCGTGCCAATGGCCTCTCCAACCACTACCAAAAATTTATACACATTCACACCCAGTGTCATGGACACTAGAGGCAAGGTCTCCCTATCGTTCTTGTCCCAAAGCCATTCCCCATCTGGAAGGGCATTTTTACGACACGTGTCACCTTTTGTAAAGTGGCCAATGCAAAACCTATGGCTGACATAACCTGTGATTGGTTGAAGCAGCTGTCAGAGCTGTGAAATTTTGTGCCGGCTGAGTAGAGCCCAGAGGAGACGTGGTGGTGGTGTTCCATCAGACCACTAATGATTTATTTTCAAATTAAATTATTCTGCTTACTGCAGCTTTAAGAATTGCTTTCATTTTTAGGACTGAGGAGCTAAATTGTTCCCATACCTTAATAGTTAGTGTTCTTGTACAAATGTGGCCAACATATAAACTCATCAAGAGGACAAATGATTCATAGTAACAGTGGGTCTCATTCAAGAACCGCCTGTACTAAACGTGATGTGTGAGGTATTCACCAATCCTTCAGCATTGGTGAAATTTTGCTAAAGTGCTAACAATCTGCGTGCAATTATAAGAGTTATATGCAAATAGTTTACTGTTATTGTAATCTGAATCTTCACTAAATGGTTCGATATGAAATTTGTCTGAATCAATTTAAAGAGTGAAAGCCCTATAAACTTAATTAGTTGACATGATTTTATACTTTGATTCAAGTTATAATTCTAAATGCAGTTATGTTATTCTAATCAATTCTAACCAATCAATTAATTGGATAGTGATGCCTTTATGCAACAAGTTTTGTGACATTAAGGTGTCAGTTATGCAAATCTTCAATTCTCATGGACGTGCATATGTTGAATCTGGAGTGGCTTGTCCGTACTACTAACACAGCTTACTAACAAGGTATGAGCGATTAAAGCAGCAGTATGTAACTTACTTGTTCCAGGTAGAACACTTTAAGAATATACAGTGGTGTGAAAAAGATTTCTCATTTTTTTTGTATGTCACACTTAAATGTTTCAGATCATCAAACAAATTTAAATATTAGACAAAGATAACACACGTAAACACAAAATGCAGTTTTTAAATTAAGGTGTTTATTATTAAGGGGGAAAAATCCAAACCTACAGGGCTCTGTGTGAAAAAGTGATTGCCCCCTAAACCTAATAACTGGTTGGGCCACCCTTAGCAGCAACAACTGCAATCAAACGTTTGCAATAACTGGCAGTGAGTCTTTTACAGCGCTGTGGAGGAATTTTGGCCCACTCATCTCTGCAGAATTGTTGTAATTCAGCCACACTGGAGAGTTTTTGAGGATGAACTGCCTTTTTAAGGTCATGCCACAGCATCTCAATCAGATTCAGGTCAGGACTTTAACTAGGCCACTCCAAAGTCTTCATTTTGTTTTTCTTAAGCCATTCAGAGGTGGACTTGCTGGTGTGTTTTGGATCATTGTCCTGCTGCAGAACCCAAGTGTGCTTTAGCTTGAGGTCACAAACAAAGGGCCGGACATTCTCCTTCAGGATTTTTTGGTAGACAGCTGAATTCAAGGTTCCATTTACCACAGCAAAACAGCCCCAGACCATCACACTTCCACCATATTTTACTGTTGGTATGATGTTCCTTTTCTGAAATGCTGTTACTTTTACGCCGGATGTAATGGGACACACACCTTCCAAAAAGTTCCAACTGTTGTCTCGTCAGTCCACAGAGTATTCCCAAAAGTCTTGGGGATCATCAAGATGTTTTCTGGCAAAACTGAGGCGAGCCTTTATGTTCTTTTTGCTCAGCAATAGTTTTTGTCTTGGAACTCTGCCATGCAGGCCATTTTTGCCCAGTCTCTTTCTTATGGTAGAGTCATGAACACTGACCTTAACTGAGGCAAGTGAGGCCTGCAGTTCTTTGGATGTTGTTCTGGGGTCTTTTGTGACCTCTTGGCTGAGTCGTTGCTGCGCTCTCGGGGTAATTTTGGTCAGCCGGCCACTCCTGGGAAGGTTCACCACTGTTCCATGTTTTCGCCATTTGAGGATAATGACTCTCACTGTGGTTCGCTGGAGTCCCAAAGCTTTAGAAATGGCTTTATAACCTTTTCCAGACTGATAGATCTCAATTACTTTGTTTTGCATTTGTTCTTGAATTTCTTTAGATCGCAGCATGATGTCTAGCTTTTGAGGATCTTTTGGGCTACTTCACTTTATCAGGCAGGTCCTATTTAAGTGATTTCTTGATTGAGAACAGGTGTGGCAGTAATCAGGCCTGGGTGTGGCTAGAGAAATTGAACTCAGCTTTCCAAAGATGTGATAAACCACAGTTCATTTGTTTTAATTGGGCAGGGGGGCAGCAATCACTTTTTCACACAGGGCCATGAAGGTTTGGATTTTTCCCCCTTAATAAGAAACACCATTTAAAAACTGCATTTTGTGTTTACTTGTGTTATCTGTGTCTAATATTTAAATTTGTCTGATGTGAAATATTTCAGTGTGACAAACATACAAAAAAATGAGAAATCAGGAAGGGGGCAAACACTTTCACACCACTGTAATTATGGCGACTGTGATTGACTGGTGGGACTGAGATTGATGGTCACCACAGTTGTAGTCTTTTCAGTGTTCCTATCAAGAACAGAGCTGTTGCATGCTAAGGTGATTTCGAAACACTATTTTAAGGTGAAAATCTTACATATGTAGGAACCTTGAAATGAAGAGAGAATGATTTCTCAGTATTGGTTTATTTCATCTCACGTCCTACAGCTCCTCTCTGTCAGGGAATGAAGAGATCGAGCTGCGGTAAACCACATACCTTTTTTATACTCTCACATCAAACACAAATCACATTCACATCAAACACAGAATTACATTCACATTTAACCCTCCCATTGTCCTCTCGGCTTCTCTGTCTGACCCCAGGAGTCAGACAGTCCCTTCAGGTCCACTCCCAGATCTTCTCACTTCTTCTCCAGTCCGCAGGGGGTCCAGACTCAATGTCCATTTGAGGCGTGATG
Organism: Pholidichthys leucotaenia; assembly: GCA_020510985.1. Taxonomy (NCBI): domain Eukaryota; kingdom Metazoa; phylum Chordata; class Actinopteri; order Cichliformes; family Pholidichthyidae; genus Pholidichthys; species Pholidichthys leucotaenia. The sequence continues at coordinate 83,752,438 of CM035847.1, read as the reverse complement.
TCAATACACACTGCGAGCTCCAAGTTCCCTCATGTCTGGGTCTCTGCCAAGGAATATGTGAGCTACATAATGTTACGCCACACATAGTGTTGCTTTAAGGCTGTTTGGGGCATCTGTTTTCTGTTCATTTTCTATTTAGTTGAGCATTTAATGCACTCAGCAAAAATGATCCCAGCTGTTTACATTTTTTTAATCGCTGCACTCAGAGTGCTGAAAGTTGGAAAAAAATTTAACTTTTGAAGCGTTGCATCACTCATCAGTGGCACATCTCTGTAATCAGCCCAGCAGAATCAGGCTAAAATGATACCATGATCAATATTTCTCAGCAAAAGCTTGGAACGTTGTGCATTTTCTTACCAGTTTGATGTGGCTTAGTCTAGTTAATAGAGTTTCACATAGTCTGAAATGCCAATGGTGAGCTGAGTGACAGGTCACGCAGTTGCTAGGATACAAGGCTGAGACCTTTTTCTTTTCAGAGCACCTGTAAGGCACCCAGAAAAATAGGTTCAGAACATTTTTACACACTCAGTGGACACACAGCCTTACTTATATTTAGGACAGGGTAATTTGACCATACATTAGCATCACGGTTTATTGACCTTTTCAGGTCAGTCCCCCCCCCCCCCTCTTCCCAGTTCACTGATCAGGCTTGTAATGAAACAATAGTGCACAACAGTGCGGTATCGTATCACTAACAGAAGTTGATGTTCACATACCATGTGGATCACATGACTCGCGACGGTGGCCTTGGTTTATCCATTATGGTTGTCCATCCTGGCAGAAAAAAAATAGTTGAGACGATGTGGATAGCCATTGGAGGCTAACGGCAACTTAGCTTCAGGCATCTACGTGTTAGTACCCATGCACTTTGCTCACTTTTTCTTGGCATCTTCAGATGAAATAGTCAGTCATCACATACTGTGGGCAGAGACTACATTTCTTTTCGTTACAAGCCATTTTGCCTTTTTTCTGCTGCTTCTTAACAGCTCTGTGTGCTGCTTCCAGGGTGCGGAGGTACATGCTTGTACATGTAACTCCACTGGCACATCTTAAAGATACACTCCAATGGATATAAATCCCCTATCAAACCAAATTTACATTGTCTAAAATGGTATTTTATACCCTTTTTTCAACAAAAAATCTTTCATTGTTTTACAGTTTCATGTCAAAATCTCCCCCCCCCCCTTCAAACACCAGAATTGGTGATTACTAGGTCCAACCACATACCACAAGGCTAATAGTAGCTAGCACTACATTATCCAAATAAATCCTGTGATAAAAAGACTTACCGGTTAAAGGGCATGCCCAGTTGTATGCACGATGGCCCAGGATAATGACATTGGCCCTTTAAAACAGTTTAATGGTAAAAGCCATATTAATTTGGGTCAAGTTTTCAAAGCAGTTTGTTAAAAAAAAACACTAACTAGCCTGCAGGATAACATTAGTTGGGCCAGAGAGTCCTGATTGGCTCAACACTACCCATGTGCCAGCACCACATATAGTTATGTCACCAAAAACATTCCGTCTCAACTCGCCTTTTTACAGGGGGCGGAGCCTTAAGTGAAACTTAACAGCAAAAAAACAAATGTGACATTTGAGCAATTTCGCTCTTGATATGTCTTGTAAGTTATAAAAAAAACATGTTACAGACATGTTAACAAGAAAAAAACCCTTAATTTTTGGCAGAGTGAAGGAGAAGTACATGAAAAGCTCTCTATAGACACACACACAACAAAGAGGGGAAAAAACAAAAGAACCGACATGAACAAGATAAGGTCGGGTCTGCACCCTGAATGGGAGCTTTAGTTTCTGTTATGTTAATCACCCAGCCCTGCTTTGACTGATATGTTCTTACATGAGACTCAGTGTTTCTAAAAGAAATGTTGTAGGAGTCAAGAATTGAGGAGACTGGATGATTTTTCCAGTAACTGCTTTAATTCCCCATTCATCCTACGTCCTCTCTCGATCGGAGTGAAAAGAGACGGGACGCAGTCACACACATACATTTATACATTCATCTTCTAACAATACATCACACACAAAAGTCACAATACTCAGCTACATCCTTTCATCTCTAATAGAACACCCAGAGTCCTTCTGTTCTCCTTTCCGACCCCCAAAGGTCAGGCCGGGTAATCTTCTCCTCTCTCCTGAGTCCCCAGGGAGTGCAGACGCATCTTCCTCTCGAGGTGTGAAGTCGATACACATGGCTAGCTCAAAGGCTCTCTTGGCTGAATTCAGCCAGCCACATGTGAGTTACATAGGTTATAACTATGGGCTCCACATCACTTCCCCCTTCCACGCGAAAGACTGGGCACCCACATACAGTCATACAACAGTCATACAGCACGTCACCCCCCCCAACAGAATCTCACAGCAACCCAAACAACCTGACCAAAAAAACAAAACACATCATTCTGCATGCAGCTTAGGTTTCAATCTTCTCCCGAATCTGCTGTATGCAGGTCTCCTGCTCTGTGTTGGGCCGTCCTGCTGTGCATCTGTGGAATGAGGGGGAGAAGGGTTATTTGCCCCCCGTGGGGGGTCCCGGGGCCGCCCCTTTGGAGGCCTGCCGCATCGAGGCGCGCCCGCCGGCCGTACAGACTCGTTATGCAACACAAAAGCAGGCTTTAATCTATCGATACTGATCGTCTCCCTCCTGCCCCCCAAATCTAGCACAAAATATTTCTCCCCGGTTTCCAGCACTCGAAATGGACCGTCGTAAGGTGGGCGGAGACTATGCTGCTGAGCATCGTGCCTGACAAAAACAAACTCTGCGTCTCGTAAAGCCTGGGGCACGAACACACGCGGGAAAGAGTGATGAGCGGGGCCCGGGAGACCTCTGGATCGGGGAGGGCCCTGGTGCCGTGTGGTCGGGTAAAAACTCACCTGGCAGCCTGAGCGGTTGTGCGAAGTCCAATTCTGCTGGTGAGGCATCTAGATCCTCTTTGGGTGCCGAACGCAACCCCAATAAAACCCATGGCAGTTTGTTTACCCAATCTGTGTCCGTCAGTGACGCTCTGAGGGCTGCCTTCAAAGACCTGTGAAAACGCTCGCATAAACCGTTGGCCTGGGGATGGTAAGCGGTCGTGTGATGTACCGCCGCTCCGAAGCCGCTGGCCACTGCTGACCACAGTTCCGACTCAAATTGAGGTCCCTATCAGACGTAATATCTGACGGGACCCCGAACCGCGCTACCCAGGCTGTTAAAAAAGCACGTGCCACCTCTGCCGCTGTGGTCGATGTTAACGGGACCACTTCCGGCCAACGAGTGGTTCGGTCTACCATTGTCAAGAGATGCGTGAACCCTTGTGAAGTGGGCAGGGGGCCCACGAGGTCCACGTGCACATGATCGAACCTTTTAGCCGGAATGTGGAACGGTTCTAAGGGCGCCTTAGTGTGCCTGTGAATCTTAGCGCGCTGGCAAGCCATGCAGGTTTTAGCCCACTCCTTCACGTGCTTGCGCAGGTTCGGCCAAACAAACTTCTCCACCACCATTTTCACCGAAGCGCGTACCCCTGGGTGCGCTAGGGAGTGCACGGCGTCAAAAACGCGACGGCGCCACGCGGCTGGCACCACCGGGCGACCGCGCCCCGTGGATACATCGCAAATAAGCGGGGGGAAACCGGTTTGTAGATTTCTGCGTTCCAGCCTTAACCCTGTTGGTCCAGACAGGAGCGCGTGCACGTCCGCGTCCTCGCTCTGCTCCGCCGCCATGGCTGCATAATCTATTCCCACGTGGACCGGAGCCGCGCGCATGTCCGCGCTGTTACCGCGCTCTGGGTAAGCGGCCACGCAATCCGTTTCCGCGCGGACGGGTGCTGTTACCACGCGTGACAAACAGTCTGCCACCACATTGATTTTACTGGCTACGTGCTGAATATCGATGGTAAATTCAGAAATTGTGGCCAGCTGTCTCTGTTGCCGCCCTGACCACGGTTCTGAAGTTTTGGACATCGCAAAAGTGAGCGGTTTATGGTTGACAAACGCGGTGAAACGCCGCCCTTCCAACCAGAACTGGAAATGGCGAATAGCCAAGTGGAGCGCCAGCAGCTCCCTGTCAAACGCGCTGTATTTTCGCTCAGCCTCGCGTAGGGACCTGCTGAAGAATGCGAGTGGTTGCCAAACCCCGGCAACCTGCTGTTCCACTACGGCCCCTATGGCCACATCTGACGCGTCCGTGGTTAGCGCTATGCGGGCTGCTGGGTCTGGGTGGGCCAACAGTGCCGGGTTTGCCAGTGCCCGTTTATCCTCTGTGAATGCGCGCTCCCGCTCCGGGGACCATTCAATCACATGGGAGGGCTTCTGCTTTTTGAGCGCGGTGTACAAGGGCTGCATAAGCTGCGCTGCGTGGGGTATGAAACAGTTATAAAAATTCACCATCCCCAAAAATTCTTGCAACGCTTTTACCGTTCGAGGCTGGGGAAAATCTGCCACCGTGCGTACTTTGGCCGGCAGAGGAACTGCTCCCTCCGAGGAAACGCGGTGCCCTAAAAAGTCCATTTGTGCCACGCCAAAATGGCACTTGGCCGGGCTGATTATCAACCCATGCTCTCCTAACCTCTGAAAAACTGTCGTGAGGTGTTTTGCGTGCTCCTCCTCGGAGGTGCTGGCTACCAAAATGTCGTCTAAATAGACAAAAACGAAAGAGAGGTCGCGCAACACTGCATCCATCATCCGTTGGAAGGTTTGTGCGGCGCCTTTAAGGCCAAAAGGCATTCGTAAAAACTCAAAAAGCCCAAACGGGGTTATTACGGCTGTTTTGGGGATGTCCTCTGGTCGGACCGGGACTTGGTGATAACCGCGGACCAGGTCTATTTTAGAAAAAATTCGCGCCTTCGCCAAATGCACTGAAAAGTCCTGGATATGCAGAATCGGGTACCGGTCCTGCGCTGTGGCATTGTTCAACCTGCGGTAATCGCCACAAGGTCTCCGTGAGCCGTCAGCTTTAGGTACCATGTGGAGGGGGGAAGCCCAAGCGGACTTCGAGCGGTGAATTATGCCCAACCTTTCCAGGTTGGCGAACTCCTTGCGCGCAATGGAGAGTTTAGCTGCATCCAAGCGCCGAGCCTTCGCAAAAACGGGTGGGCCACTCGTGGTTATGAAGTGCTCCACCCCGTGCTTCGCCACCTTAGCTGAAAAAGTAGGAACTGTGAGTGCTGGGAACTGGTGTAGAAGGCTGTGAAACTTACCACCTGCTGTGGCGACGTTGGTCTGAACTGGCGGCGGGCACACCCGAGCTGCACAAGGGATAGAGCAGAAAGAGAGTGCATTTACTAGTCGTTTGTTGGCCAGATCAACTAACAAACCATGTGAACACAGAAAATCAGCACCTAACATATTGAAGCTCACTGCCGCCACGATGAAATTCCACTCATAGGCGCAGCCGTGGAAGGACAGAGACAAGGTTCTCTCTCCGTAAGTCTTGATGCTGGAGCCGTTGGCCGCTGTCACTCCGTCTCCGCGGGGTCCCGCGACCCAATCAGCATAGGTGGCAGTGATGAAGCTCCTCTGGGCTCCGGTGTCCACTAGGAATTGCCGCCCGGAGCCCGCGTCTGTCAGATAAAGCAGCTTGTTCCGTTCGCCGAGAGTGGAAGCTGCTAACGACTCCCGGCCCGGTCGTTTCCCTGCTTTTTGAACTTGCAGGGCGGGATGCATTTGTGCGCCTTCCCAGCGAAACGTCGATGGTAAAAACAGAGGCCGTCATCTCCCCTGCCACGGAATCTCGCCGCTGCTGTCGCCGCTGGAGTGGTCACTGCCGTCTCTGGCTCCACACTGCCCCCAACCGCCGCGCCGAGGTCTGCCGCTGCCACGGAAGCCTCTGGTTCCTTGCAGGCGTTGAGGAGCCGCTCCGCCTCTTGGGCCAGGTCGCGGAAGTCCTGCTGGGTCAAACATCTCCTGCTGGACAGGGAACCTCTCGTGTGCGCTGGGAGGGTTCTCAGGAAAATATGTTTGAAAAGGAACGCGTCGTTGTCCGTCCCGATCATTTGCAGCATGTCCTCCATGAGGACAGTCGGCCTGCGTCCACCTCTGTCGCGCAGGTCCAGCAGCTGCCTGGCTCTTGCCTCAGACGACAGCACGAAGCTCCTGATGAGGGTGGCTTTCAGCGCGTCGTATTTGCCAACAGCGGGTAGTTGCTGCACCAGGCTCCGCACACACCGAGCTGTGCGGCCGTCGAGCGTCGCGATGACATTATGGAATTTAATGTCATCTGCTGAAACTCCCCCGAGCAGGAACCGCGACTCCACATGCTGGAACCACGAGTGCGGGTCGCTTTGCCAGAACTTGGGGAGCTTAATCAGACTTGTGCCCCTGCTGGCATTCCCCGGTGAATCCGGGTCTGAGCGGCTGTCTCCCAGCTCTTCCATATCGATCACGAGGCTGTCCTCCAGCCTCGGCGTGGTCACCAATTGTAGGAGTCAAGAATTGAGGAGACTGGATGATTTTTCCAGTATCTGCTTTAATTCCCCATTCATCCTACGTCCTCTCTCGATCGGAGTGAAAAGAGACAGGACGCAGTCACACACATACATTTATACATTCATCTCTAACAATACATCACACACAAAAGTCACAATACTCAGCTACATCCTTTCATCTCTAATAGAACACCCAGAGTCCTTCTGTTCTCCTTTCCGACCCCCAAAGGTCAGGCCGGGTAATCTTCTCCTCTCTCCTGAGTCCCCAGGGGGTGCAGACACGTCTTCCTCTCGAGGTGTGAAGTCAATACACATGGCTAGCTCAAAGTCTCTCTTGGCTGAATTCAGCCAGCCACATGTGAGTTACATAGGTTACAACTATGGGCTCCACAATGTCTTTTCTTTCTTTTTTGATTGAGTTCTTTATTGACCAGTTTACCAAGTTGTTCAGATATTAGTGGTGTTGGCATTATCACATTAATCGCCCGTTAGCGCTTTTGCCCCCATTAACGGTGACAAATTTTGTGATCACGGTTAACGGTAGTTAACAGCAGAAAGTGCAAACAGTACTTTTTGTCTCAGCGGCTCACTGTACCAGAGCTACTGTGGCCACAGACACTGTGCGCACCATGCAGACATTGCAAAGTCAAACAAGCTGGATTACAGCAATGGATATCCCCAAAGCGCTGTCATGTTTAAGTTTACAACGTTATCTGTCAGAGCTCTCACCTGGATAATTGTTACAGCCTCCTCCAAAACTTTTCCCGGACGTTGTGTTGTTCTTCTTCTGTGGAAGCTGGCTAGCTGGCTAGTAGCTACATGCTATGTTATAGCTGACCTCCAGCAGTTGACACAGACAGAAATTTGCCTGTTTTCATCCTCATAGCTTTGGATCCAATTGTTGGTGAGTACCAGTCTAAAAAAATTCTCAAGCTGTGTTTGTAATGTCCATTCACTCCCCCGCCGTTTTTGCAGCACGGTGGTTTGTCATCACGGGTGAGATAGTTGTTTGTTTATGTTGGCAATTTTTCTGCTAAAAGGGAAACTGTCTCTTGTGACACACCGAGGTCCATGGTTTTGTGTAGATCTGCGTAAAAGTTGTGGATGTTTGCTATGGGAGAAAGAGCATGCTCCATTTGTGGCTGCTGGCTGGTTGGATGCCGAGTTGTGTTGCAGTGACATTAATGAGCCCTTGCACATGCAGTCTACTTTTGAGAATTTTCTGGAGAATATTCTGGATAGTTTTTGTCATTTGGGATGTGTTGAGAGCTTTAAAAAACCTGTAGTTGAAGACAGCAAGCATATTTATCCGCTCCCATGTTCATAACAGTATGACAAACTAGAAAAATTACGAACTTCAGGTACACTATATCTGTATGGGGGGGGGCGATTAATGCGTTATTAATCGCGATTAACTCAACATTCCAAAAAATTAATCATGATTAAACATTTTAATCGTCCAACAATGCTATCAGATATATATGCAGGTATGTCAAGTTGTCAGTTAAGCTCAATAGAGGGGAAAAAAAAAAAACCCAATGGACTGTTAATATATTTTAGGCAGAAGGGAGCAGGTGAATCATTTTCCACTCTAATGGGTTTGTTCTAAAAGACTAAGCCTCTTGGTCAAACAAACAAATACACAAGGTGTGAAGGAGCGTACGATCATCCTTACTGATATTTGAATATAGAGACATACCCATCCATCCATCCATCTTCTACCACTTAGTCCTTGGGGGGGCTATCTCAGCATCTTTGGGTGAGAGGCAGGGTACACCCTGGACAGATCACCAGTCCATTGCAGAGCCAACACAGAGAGAACAGATTTTCACATTCATACCCAAGGACAATTTAGAATCCCTCGTTGATGCCAATTAACCTATAGCGTGCATGTCTTTGGCCTGTGGGGGGAAACCGGAGTACCTGGAAAAACCTATGCAGACACGGGGAGAAAATATAAACTCCACACAGGAGACATACCAGCACATAAATAACAGCTCAATGAAAAATGCTCCATCCTCTTAACCAGGATCTGCAACCTGCAGCTCTGGAAGCATGTGGATTTTTTTTTCCATCTGGACTTTCCATGGCATTGACAAAAAAAAAAACAACTCATTTTTTTAAAGTTGTATATACGTATATGACAAAAGCTTGAAAAGAAGAAAAGCTTTTTCTAAAGCAACTTTATAAGAACATTTTTAACAAATTGTGAGACAACTTGGAAACACACTTTGCAAAAACAAAGCTACAACTTGATCTTGCATTTCTGTAACAAAAAATCATATTCTAAAAGAATTAATTACTAATGTTGGAAGGTGAGTTTAAACTTAAAGGTCCCATTTACTGCACTTTTCCCACATGCTGATAGCTTCCACAGGTCTTAATGAAATGTTTGACATTTTGGTGAAATTGCCTTTAATTATTGCAGCATCATTGTGAATCATCCTTTGCAGCTTTCCTCGGAATAGTTTGTTTCAGTGCATGTCTCTTTAAATGCCTAAGAACCACATATAACTGCACTCTCCCTCTTACGTCACTATTGCTAATCATGGCTGGTTAGCTCCTAGCTCAGATACTGAGCCTGAGCCAGCTAATTTAATGAAATGAAGTATCACTGGTGGACAGGGGTGTGTGGTTTCAGAAACATTTGTGAATGCTGGCACAAGGCAGCTAGCTGCTAGCATCAACTAGCCACTAAAAATGATATCTAACAGCGATGCATATGGTTAAGTGTTAGTAGATGAAGAAGGATTCCAGTGCGGGTGAATAGAATTTATAGAAAATAGGTGGTGGGATCGACAGTTAAGCTAACACCAGGTGGCCTGTCTATGCTAATAGCTTGATGTAGCATCATGGCAAAAATATAACAAAATGAGCCAGAATGATGTGAGATATACAGTATAATCGACTGTAAATTAGTGAACCAGGGGGAAACAGGGATGTCTATTAGGTTGACTGAAATCTAAAGAAAATATCAATATAAACTGCGCTTGATATGCTAACTCCCTAGCAGTACTGTTCACTTTAAAGCCAGTGCCTCGGGCTCTCCACTCATCTACATGCTTTCAGACAGACAGCTTAGCTCGCCAATAATAAACCAGCGGGTGGGTATCAAGGCTGGGTTTTTCTTTTCATGATGTACTGGAGCAAACACAGAAGAGTTAAACGGCTCCTCAGAGACAGAAACAATATAAAGGCTGTGTGTCGTCTTCTTTTTTTCTGAACGAAATGAGCGTTTTGATGTTTTTTTTCGATAATCATGTGACCAATAGATGCATTCCAGAAGGTTAAAACCTACAAACCATTTTTCAGTGAATGTGACCTTTAAAACTTAACTGTTTTACCTTCAGTTTAAGGCTTGAACATTTGTTTTAGTCTGTTTTTACCCCTTCTTGAGCATTTTTTAACCCCCTAAAAATAGGTCAAAATGACTTCTAGAGCAGAGGTTGCCGACCCCCGGCTCTAAACACAATGCTGGTCCTTTGTGTGTTTCAAAGCAGAATTTAGTTATTCCTCCATTTATTCATTGGCAGCAGTCAGTAGTATTTTAGTCATTCAGCATCGGTGAGCAGTAACTGTGCCTGTGTTTGTAGCCAATGAGATTTCAGACAATTTGGTGTGTGGACTGTTGGTGAGTGTGGTAATTACTGTGTGCCGTGGAGAAGGAGCCCACAGTTTTCTTTAGTCTGTTTTCAAATTAATGAAGAATTGGAGCATTGCCGTGCTGTTGCGTCAGAGTTGATGGACGTCTACCTCACAGGCAGTGATGATTGGCTCTGGCTGAGGAAGTCCAGCCTTAGCCCCACCCCCTGCTTGTCCCACACAGGGACACTCCGCTACATAATTGGTGTTTCGGAGATTCTGATTATCATTTTTAAAGAAATATCATCCTGTCCTTGGGGGGGGGGGGAAGCAAACAATTGACATTTTTACAGCTTCGAGGTGCTGATGTTGCTCCAGATGTTTTTAAGGTCCCTGTTGTGCAAAATGGTGTTTTTGTGGATCACATGTATACTGGTGAAATATTAAACTACACGCTGCTTTTATTTTGTTAAAGGCAAGAGCAGCATGAGCTTTCTGGGTTTTGTCACAAACCAACAAGCCCCACCTTCAGTTCTCTTCATTTAGTCAAGCCTACTTACCTTGACCTAGTCCTTACTTGGGGGCGGCGGTGGCACAGGTGTAGTGTGACCGACTACTGATTGGAGGGTCATGGGTTCGATTCTCGCTCTGTCCGCTTGTCGAAGTGTCCTTGAGCAAGACATTGAACCCCCACTTGCTCCTGGTGGCCTGGTTAGCGCCTGTGTGTATGGCAGCTCTGCCGCCATCACTGTGTGAATGGGTGGATAGCAGGATCTGTAAAGCGCTTTGGTCATCCTAGATGAGAAGAAAAGCGCTATATAAGTGAAGGCCATTTACCATTTACTTGTGATTGGACAACTCCAAAAACCTTCACCAATCAGATTTAAGGGATCATTGATTTTAATGAGCAGATTGAAAACTGATACAACATTGAAGACAGCTTTACTGAGGAGAAAAATGTCATAAATGGTTTTTCTTCAAAACTACACGTGTCACTGAGGATGTCAAAACTTCAAATTAATCCCTGCAAAATGCACAACTTGGGACCTTTAAAAAAAAAATGCTGTTTTTTTTTCCATTGTAAGCCAAACTCCTGTTGTGTAATAAGTTCCCAAATGTACTCATATGTGAAAGGGAATAGTGAAGCTTCAGTTCTGGAGGAGCAGGAGAGGGAGCTGAATGACAAACAAAGCTGTGATTGCTCCAAAAATTCAGAGGAGACCCCAAATGTTACGAAGGGATATTTTCACTGTTGTCCTGTTACTGCTTTACTGTTAGCTGCAAAAACATTAAAGTGTACAGGTGCATCTCACTAAATTAGAATATTGTGAGAGTGTAAATAACGAGACGGATTCATGTAGCAGACAACTTTATTCACTCTCTCATCAGTCATACACAGAAAAAGCATGTCTCAATACACCATGGGTTCTCCTTTTATACCAACCGCTCATCTCACTTTTGCATGACATCTCACACCACAATACATTCATCCTTTCTCCCCCCAACTCCTTCTTCCTGCTATCTCACCATGATCTCCCTAGCTATTGTTCTCCTCTGTTTACCCTCTGCATCCAGTCTGAGATGATTAACCCAGTCTCTACACGGCCCCCACCAAGAATCTCAGACAGAGTTTCAGTCCTCACATCCTTTTGGCCTCAGTCTCCTCCCATATCTGCTGTAACGGGGGTTTACCGCCTCCGCGGCGCTGCTGTGCTGGCGGGGGGCTCCTGGGGGTGTGTCTGTCTGCAGGTGGGCCATGGGGAGGAAACTTCGATTTGCCCGTGTGGCTACTCTGATGAATCGTTGACCTGGGGAGTTCTCAGTGGGGGTCTTCCACGCCGAGGGGCCTGAGCCAACAGCACTTGCTCGTCTGCCACTACGAAGGCGGGCTTAAGTCAGTCTATGCATATTTTCTCCCAACGACCCCCCAAGTCTAACAAAAAATGTTTGTCCCCTGTTTCCAGCACTCTAAACGGGCCATCGTAGGGTGGGCGCAATGGAGGGCGGTGGGCATCGTGCCTGACAAACACGAACGCTGCGTTCTTCAAAGTTTTTGGCACAAAAGCGCGTGGAAAACAGTGGTGGGCCGGGCCCGGCAGCGTGCCTGTGTCTGCACTATGCTGCAAACGCTGAGACGGGCAGCTGTCTGGCGCGGGATTATCTGGCAAAAATTCCCCGGGCAGCTGCAGTGGCTGAGAAAAAACAAGCTCTGCCGGGGAAGCCTCCAAATCCTCTTTCGGTGCGGAACGCAACCCCAATAAAACCCACGGCAGCCTGTCTACCCAATTTGCATCTGTCAGTGAAGCCCTGAGTGCTGCTTTCAGTGATCTATGAAAACGCTCGCATAACCCATTGGCCTGTGGGTTGTACGCGGTTGTGCGATGAATTGCAACACCCAGGCTGCGGGCCATCGCGGACCAGAGGTCGGAAACAAACTGAGGGCCCCTATCGGACGTGATGTCCAACGGGATTCCAAAACGTGCCACCCATGTCGTCAAAAAAGCGCGCGCCACGTCCACGGACGTGGTTGCCACCAGCGGGACTGCTTCTGGCCAGCGTGTGGTGCGGTCCACCACTGTCAGAAGGTGCGTGCACCCCTGCGATGGCGGGAGGGGGCCCACGAGGTCCACGTGAACATGGTCGAACCTCTTAGCCGGTATATGAAATGGCTCCAAAGGGGCCTTCGTGAGTCTGTGTACTTTGGCTCGTTGGCACGCTACGCAGGCTGCAGCCCACTCTTTCACTTGTTTGCGCAGGCCTGGCCACACGAACTTCGCTCCCGCCGTTTTGACTGACGCGCACACTCCTGGGTGTGCCAGAGCGTGAACTGACTCAAACACGCAGCGGCGCCACGCAACTGGGACCACCGGGCGTGGGCGTCCCGTGGAGACGTCGCAGATTAGGGGGGGCTTGCCGTCTTGCAGTACTCTGCTCTCCAGCCTTAACCCTGTTGGTCCAGACTGTAGCGCGCACACGTCCTTATCGCTAATCTGCTCTGCGGCCATGGCTGTATAATCTGTCCCCACGCAGACCGGCACCACTACTGCGCGCGAGAGGCAGTCCGCCACCACATTCAGTTTACCCGACACATGCTGAATATCGGTCGTAAACTCTGAGATCGCGGCCAGCTGTCTCTGCTGCCGGCCCGACCATGGTTCCGAAACCTTGGCCATCGCGAATGTCAGCGGCTTGTGGTCCACGAACGCGGTGAAGCTGCGCCCTTCCAGCCAGAACTGGAAGTGGCGTATGGCCAGGTGGAGAGCCAGCAACTCCCTGTCGAACGCGCTGTATTTACGCTCACTGTCGCGCAAAGCCCTGCTGAAAAAAGCGAGTGGCTGCCAAGAACCGGCGACACGTTGTTCCACGAAGGCCCCTATGGCCACGTCTGAGGCATCGGTAGTGAGCGCTATCCGGGCCGCCGGGTCTGGGTGCGCCAACAGTGCGGCGTTTGCCAGGGCTGTCTTAACCTCAGAGAACGGCTGCTCTCGCTCCGGAGTCCATTCGACTCTATCTGCGGGTTTCCGTCTCTTGAGTGCAGCGTACAATGACTGCATGAGTTATAAAAGTTAACAGGTTATAAAAGTTAACCATCCCCAAAAATTCTTGCAGCGCCTTGACCATCTGAGGCCGGGGAAAATTCACCACGGCGCGCCCTTTGTCGGGCAAAGGTATCGCTCCCTCCGGTGAGACGCGGTGCCCCAAAAAATCAATCCCCGTCACGACGAACTGGCATTTCGCCGGGTTGATTATTAACCTGTGCTCCTCCAACGTCCGGAAAACTGTGCTGAGGTGGGTTACATGTTCGTCCTTGGACACACTGGCCACCAGGATATCATCCAGGTAGACGAACACAAATGGGAGATCGTGCAACACTGCATCCATCATGCGTTGGAATGTCTGTGCTGCTCCTTTTAATCCGAAGGGCATGCGTAAAAACTCAAACAAGCCAAACGGAGTTATTACCGCTGTTTTGGGTATGTCCTCTGCACACACTGGGACCTGGTGGTAACCGTGGACCAGGTCTATTTTAGAAAAAATGCGTGCTCCGGCGAGGTGAACGGAAAAATCCTGAATATGGGGAATCAGGTAGCGGTCGTGCGCTGTGGCGTTATTCAATCTGCGGAAATCTTCGCACGGTCGCCATGATCCCTCGGCCTTAGGGACCATGTGTAGCGGGGATGTCCATGGGCTGTTCGATCGCCTGATGATGCCCAACCTTTCCAGGTTGGCAAACTCCTCGCGCGCTAAGGCCAGTTTAGCTGCGTCCAAGCGCCGCGGCCGTGCGAAAACGGGCGGCCCGGTGGTGGTGATAAAGTGCTCCACCCCATGTTTAGCGATGGCCGTCGAAAACGTCGGGACCGTGAGTGCTGGGAACTGAGTGAGCAGTGTGTGGAACTTACCGCCTGGAGTTGTGACGTTGGCTTGTGTTATTGGCCCAGCCCCTCGAGCTATACAGGGGAGAGAATCAAAAGGCATTAACCAGGTGCCTCTTAGCCACATCAACTAGTAACCCATGTGCACACAGAAAATCAGCTCCCAGGATTGGGAAACTCAGTGCAACTATGACAAAAGTCCACTCATACATACGGCCGTGTAGGGATAAAGTCAGTGTTCTCTCACCAAAAGTCTTAATGCCCGAGCCGTTTACTGCTACCAGCCCGGGGCCGCTAGGTCCTGCCAGCCGGTCGGCGTAGGACGGCAGGATGATGCTCTTCTGGGCTCCAGTGTCTACGAGGAAGCGCCTCCCCGAGCGCAAGTCTGTCACGTAGAGCAGCTTGTTCTCTTCACCGGCGGTCGCAGCTGCTACCGACTGCTGGCCTTGGCGTTTCCTGAGCGCTTGAATTTGCATGGTGGCGCACATCTGCGTGCGTTCTCTCCAAAGCGGCGGTGGTAGAAGCAGAGCGTGTCTCTCTGGCGCTCCCTGGCCCCCGCTGCTGCTACCGTCGGTGGCTTCTCTCCTCCGCTGGTCGTCTCACTGGGTTCCGACGTCGCCGCGTTCACTGTGAGGGCTCTGATGGTGAGGATGATCCGATCTGCCTCCTGGGCTAATGCAACGGTAGTCACGTGTGGCCAGCAACGGTGAATTGGCAAGAACCGCTCTCGCCTCTGTTGGGAGGTTCCGGAGGAAAAGGTGGGCAAACCGAAAATGCCCGTCGTCCGTGCCCATTAACGCCAACATCTTCTCCATCAGTTCGACTGCCGAACCATCTCCTAACTCGGAGTGCCTCAGGAGCCTCTCTGTTCTCTCGCAGTCCGAGAGCGTATAGCGCCGGGTCAGCGCAGCCTTGAGAGCCTCGTATTTGTCGTGGGCTGGAGGCTGTTTGAGCAGGCTCGCTACTTGCTGAGACGTGCGAGCGTCCAGCGCTGCGACCACATAGTAATACTTGGTGTCGTCTGCCGTTATACCCTGGAGGGCGAACTGGGCCTCGGTGTGGTGGAACCAAGAGCGCGGGTTGTGCAGCCAAAAGTCCGGTAGTTTGACCGTAACAGCGCACGCGTTGCTGGGGGTTCCCGTCCGGGCCGTCTCTGGGATGCTTGCTGCATCGCTGGGGCTTCCTGTCAGGCTGACTCCGGGGTTCTTGCCTCGTGTTCCATAATTCGTCAAAGGGTCACCAGTGTGGAGAGTGTAAATAACGAGACTGATTCATGTAGCAGACAACTTTATTCACTCTCTCATCAGTCATACACAGAAAAAGCATGTCTCAATACACCATGGGTTCTCCTTTTATACCAACCGCTCATCTCACATTTGCATGACATCTCACATCGCATTACATTCATCCTTTCTCCCCCCAACTCCTTCTTCCTGCTATCTCACCATGATCTCCCTAGCTATTGTTCTCCTCTGTTTACCCTCTGCATCCAGTCTGAGATGATTAACCCAGTCTCTACAATATCATCAAAAAATTGATTTACAGTGCATTCAGAAAGTATTCACAGCGCTTCACTTTTTCTACATTTTATGTTACAGCCTTATTCCAAAAGGGATTAAATTAATTTTTTTCCTCAAAATTCTACACACAATACCCCATAATGTCAATGTGAAAAAAGTTTTTGTGATATTTTTGCAAATTTATTAAAAATAAAAAACTAAGAAATCACATGTATATAAGTATTCACAGCCTTTGCCATTGAGCTCAGGTGCATCCTGTTTCCACTGATCATCCTTGAGATGTTTCCACAGCTTAATTGGAGTCCACCTGTGGTAAATTCAGTTGATTGGACATGATTTGGAAAGGCACACACCTGTCTATAGAAGGCCCCACAGTTGACAGTGCATGTCAGAGCACAAACCAAGCATGAAGTCAAAGGAATTGTCCGTAGACCTCCGAGACAGGATTGTCTCGAGGCACAAATCTGGGGAAGGGTACAGAAAAATTTCTGCTGCTTTGAAGGTCCCAGTGAGCACAGTGACCTCCATCATCCATAAATGGAAAAAGTTCAGAACCACCACGACTCTTCTGAGAGCTGGCCGGCTGTCTAAAGTGAGTGATCGGGGAGAAGGGCCTTAGTCAGGGAGGTGACCAAGAACCCCATGGTCACTCTGTCAGAGCTCCAGCGTTGCTCTGTGAAGAGAGAAGAACCTTCCAGAAGGACAACCATCTCTGTAGCAATCCACCAATCAGGCTTGTATGGTAGAGTGGCCAGATGGTAGCCACTCCTTAGTAAAAGGCACATGGCAGCCCACCTGGAGTTTGCCAAAAGGCACCTGAAGGACTCCCAGACCATGAGAAACCAAATTCTCTGGTCTGATGAGACAAAGATTGAACTCTTTGGCGTGAATGCCAGGCGTCATGTTTGGAAGACACCAGGCACCTTTCATAACCATGCCAATGGTGGTAGCAGCTTCATGCTGTTGGGGATGTTTTTCAGCGGCAGAAACTGAGAGACTAGTCAGGATAGAGGGAAAGATGAATGCAGCAATGTACAGAGACATCCTGGATGAAAACCAGCTCCAGAGCGCTTTTGACTTCAGACTGGGGTGACGGTTCATCTTTCAGCAGGACAACGACCCTAAGCACACAGCCACGCTATCAAAGGAGTGGCTTCAGGACAACTCTGTGAATGTTCTTGAGTGGCCCAGCCACAGCCCAGACTTGAATCCAGTTGAACATCTCTGGAGAGATCTGAACATGGCTGTGCACCGACGCTTCCCATTCAACCTGATGGAGCTTGAGAGGTGCTGCAAAGAGAAATGGGCGAAACTGCCCAAAGATAGGTGTGCCAAGCTTGTGGCATCATATTCAAAAAAAACTTGAGGCTGTAATTTCTGCCAAAGGTACATCAACAAAGTATTGCGCAAAGGCTGTGAATACTTATGTACATGTGATTTCTTAGTTTTTTATTTTTTAATAAATTTGCAAAAATTAAAAAAAAAAAACTTTTTTGAGGAAAAAATGAATTTCATCCATTTTGGAATAAGGCTGTAACATAACAAAATGTGGAAAAAGTGAAGCACTGTGAATACTTTCCAGATGTACTGTATTTCAGTAATTCAATTCATAAAATGAAACTCATATTTTATATAGATTCATTACAGACAGAGTGATATATTTCAAGTGTTTATTTCTTTAAAAAATTGATTTTTTTGTAATAGAAATGTTGGCTGACAAAGTATTTCCATGCACACACTCAATACTTGGTCAGGACTCCTTTTGTATGAATTAATACTGCATCACTTTGGCATGGCATGAAGGTGATCAGCCTGTGTTACTGCTGAGGTGTTATGAAGGCTCAGGTTGCTTTGATAGCGGTCTTCAGCTCATCTGCATTGTTGGGTCTGGTGTCTCTCATCTTCCTGTTGACGATACTTCATAGATTTGGTATAGGGTTTAGGTCAGGAGAGTTTGCTGCCCAGTAAAATATGGTGATACCATGGTCATTAAACCAGGCTTTGGTACTTTTGGCAGCAGTCTGGGCAGGTTCCAAGTCCTGCTAGAAAATGAAATCAGCATCTCCATGAAGTGCTCTAAAATGTCCTGGTAGACAGCTGCATTGACTTGGGACTTTAAAAAACACAGTGGACTAACACCAGTAGATGACATGGCTCCCCAAATTGGGTATCAAGTCCTGTCACTTGAAAATCAAGGTCCCAGAGTCTGGAGGAAGAGTGAACAGGCACAGAATCCAAGTTGCTTGAGGTCCAGTGTGAAATTTCCACAGTCAATGATGATATGTGGAGCCATGCCATCTGCTGGTGTTTTTCCACTGTGTTTATCAAGTCCAATGTCAGTGCAGCTGCATTGATGCAGTAATTATGCAAAACGAGCCCCGACCAAGTATTGAGTGTGTACATGGACAAACTTTTCAATCGGCCAACATTTATATTAAAAATCTTCTTTTTTAAAATTAATTTTATATAATATTCTAATTTTTTGAGAAACTGAATTTGGGGTTTTCATTTGCTGCAAACCATAACCATCAAAATTAAAAGAAATCAACACTTGAAATATATCACTCTGTGTGTAATGAATCTATTGTGGTGGACACAATACACATGGCACTCCACCCAGGACAATGGGGTTGGTGGGGGAGAAGATAGTTAGGGATGCTAATGGAGAAAGGTGAGAGGAGCTAAACCAACAAAGATGTGCCTTTCACCCTCTGCCGTGCCAGGTTCACACCTGAGGATGCAGGGGTGCAAATGTATGGTAGCAAGACCTGCCCTGTGACGTGTGTGTCAATGTCATGTTAATGTGTGTACATGTCTTTCATGTCTGTATGTTAATGTGTTTATCCTGTGTGCTGGAGGTAGTGTATAAAAGAGTTCGCCCAGGCACGCAGAGGGAGAGTTTCTGTGTTTTATGTTGGAAGAGAAATAAAGTTCGTGTGTCGTGCAGCTCGCTGCCTTGTCTGCTTTCATCTTTCACATTGGTGACCCGAAGACGTGCACGAATGAGCCGAGCACTGCCCTGGAGACAACCCAGAGGGCGAACAGCAGCACGGCATGCACTGTCACAGTCAAGGTCCCAGACTTCTGGCTTCACAATCTGACTGCTTGGTTTCTACATGTGGAAGCCCAATTCACACTCCACGGGATCACAATGAATGACACCAAATATTATCATGTGGTCGCTGCACTGGATGTGCGCACCAAGCAGCAAGTGACAAGCCTGCTCCAGGATCCGCCAGCCCAGGAGAAATACGACATGCTCAAGCAGATGTTAATTCAGCTGTATACCCTGTTGGACAGTGAGATAGCAGAGAGACTCCTAACGTGCTCAGAGTTAGGTGACAGATCAGCTGTGGAGCTGATGGAGAGCATGTTGGCATTAATGGGGAAGAACGACGACTCCTTCTTGTTCGTCCACCTCTTCCTCAGGAATCTACCTGCTACAGTGAGGGCGAGCGATCCTGGCCAACTTGCCGCTGCTGGTAACAAGAACACCACGCTCTGGCACAGGAAGCGGACCGCATCATCCTAGCGACCATAGCTCTCAGTGTGCACGCAACAACACCAGCATCCAGGAAGGACTCCAGCGAGGTCGAGGAGCCGTTGGTGGTGGCTGGGACAGACGCCAAGAGACGCAGGAACGGGACGCCCTGTTTTTATCACCACCACTTCAGCTCAAATGCCCAACGCTGTCTGCCGCCGTGCCAATTGAAGAAGCCAGGGAAATGGCATGGCCAGCAGTCAGTAGCAGCTATGACTGCTGGCGACAGGAACAAGCTGCTTTTCATCACAGACACACGTTCGGGGAGATGTTTCTTAGTGGACTCTGGCTCCCAGAAGAGCCTCATTCTGCCGGTTAGCACAGACAGATTGGCAGGAGGCAGTGGTCCTGAGCTCATGGCCGCCAACGGATCCAACATCAGGATGTCTGGCGAACGGACCTTGACGGTGTGCTTACACAGACGCAATTACCAATGGGACTTTGTGGTGGCGGCAAGTTCTGTCCCCATTTTAGGCGCAGATTTTTTTTACGTGCTTATGGGTTGTTAGTCGATGTTGCCAACAGACGTTTAGTGGATGCTGTCTCTTTTTCCTCCTTGCCCTGCACAGCTCGGGGAGTTGGGCCAACAACACAGGCTAACGTTATAGCTCTAGGGCAGGGGTGTCCAACCATGTGCCATGGAGAGCCAAGACCCTGCAGGTTTTCTCTTCTACCCAGTCTCTTCAGCAGGTGTTTTCACTTATCAGCAATCAGTGGGAAGAAGTTCACTGAAATCTGCTGTTGAAGACACTGGTTGGAGGTAAAACCTGCAGGGTCTTGGCTCTCCATGGCACATGGTTGGACACCCCTGCTCTAGGGGTTAAGTACCAGCATTTACTTTCACAGTTCCCAGCACTCACGGTTCTGACGTTTTCTGCTACAGCAACCAAACACGGGGTTGAACATTTCATAACCACAAAAGGCCCGCTGGTGTTGGCGCAACCTCGGTGCCTGGACGCAGGTAAACTAGCCAGCGTGCGCAAAGAGTTTACCAACTTAGAGCAGCTGGGCATCGTTAGGCGCTCCAACACCCCGTGGGCATTCCCACTCCACATGGTGCCTAAGGCCAATGGGTCGTGGCGACCATGTGACGATTTCCGGCACTTGAACAACTCCATGGAACACGATCGGTATCCCATCCCACACATCCAGGATTTTTCTGTGCACCTGGCCGGGATGCGTGTTTTTTCGAAAGTGGATCTGGTCCGTGGTTACCACCAGGTCCCAGTGCGTACGGAGGACATTCCCAAAAACAGCGGTAATAACTCCTTTTGGCTTTTTCGAGTTTTTACGCATGCCATTCATGTTAAAGGGCACGGCGCAAACCTTCCAAGAATGATGGACGCAGTACTTCGTGACCTGCCTTTTGTTTTTGTCTACTTAGACAACATTCTGGTGGCTAGCGTGTCCGAGGAGGAGCACCTCCCCCATCTCAAACTAGTTTTCTAGAGGTTGGAAGTGCAGAGGCTTATTGTTAACCCAGCAAAATGCCAGTGATTGATTTTTTTGGGGGGGTCACTGCATTTCGCCGGAGGGCACGATTCTGCTGCCTGATAAGGTACGTGTCATGTCGGATTTTCTGCATCTGCAGACTGTGAAGGCCCTTCAGGAATTTTTGGGCATGGTCAACGTTTACAACTGTTTCCTTCCCCGAGCAGCCCAGCTGCTGCAGTCATACGCCGCGCTCAAAAAAAAAGAAGCCCGCGGAAAACACTGACTGGACCCTCGAGCGAGTCCAGGCTTTTGCAAACGCCAAAACAATGCTCGTTAACGCCATTTTGCTAGCCCACCCTGCCCCGTCAGCGCGGATAGCATTCACCACTGACACGTCTGACTTTGCCATAGGGGCAGTGGTGGAGAAGTACGTTTCCGGTGCGTGGCAGCCACTCGCATTTTTCAGTCGTACTTTATGCGACAACGAACGCAAATACAGTATGTTTGACAGAGAATTGTTGGCCCTCCATGTGGTGACGTGCCACTTCCAGTTTTGGCTGGAAGGGCATGCGTTCACCACGTTCTTTGATCATAAGCTGCTAACGTACACAATGTCCAGAGTCTCAGAACCGTGGTTGGTCCAGCAGCAATGACATTTGGCTGCGATCTCAGAATTTACAACAGACATCTAGCGCATAGCCGGTAAGCTTAATGTTGTGGCCAACTGCCTGTCGTGCGCGTTAGTCTCCCCGGTCTACATGGGAATAGATTTCCCCGGCATGGCCGTGGAGCAAACGGGGGACGTGGACATTTGCATGCTCCAGTCCATGTCTACTGGGTTAAAACTGGAGAGCAGGGTGGCGCAAGAAGGGTGCCCCCCCTTGCTCTGTGACGTCTCCACCGTTCACCCACGCCCGGTGGTTCTGAACTCTTGATGCCACCGCATTTTTGAGTCAGTCCACTCCCTTTCACACCCCAGCGTGTGCGCCTCAGTTAAACTGGTGGGGGTGAAATTTGTCTGGTTGCACTTACGCAGAGATGTGAAAGAGTGGGCTGCAGTGTGCGTCGCGTGCCAGCAGGCCAAAGTGCACAAGCACATCAAAGCCCCCTTCGAGCTGTTCCAAATTCCAGCCAGGAGGTTCGACCACGTCCACGTGGATTTGGTGGGACCCCTCCCACCGTCACCTTTCACGCACCTTTTGACAATCTTGGACCGCACCACGCGTTGGCCTGAAGTGGTCCCACTGGCTTCCACCACGTCCACTGAAGTAGCTCGCGCTTTTTTGTCAGCTTGGGTTACATGGTTTGGATCCCCATCGGACATCACTTCCGACAGGGGTCTGCATTTCGTTTCAGAACTCTGGTCCGCGATGGCCCAGAGCCTGGGGGTCAAAATCCACTGCACCACCGTGTACAATCCCCAGGCTAACGGATTATGCGAACGTTTTCATAAATCATTTGAAGCAGCGCTCAGAGCTTCACTCACGGATGAAAATTGGGTCGACCGCCTGCCCTGGGTCCTGTTAGGGTTGTACTCTGCACCTAAGGAGGATCTGGCAGCCTCCCCAGCAGAACTCGTTTTTTCTCAGCTGCTGCGGATCCCCGGGGAATTTTTACCGGAAAACCTCACACCCGGGACTGACCTGCCCGCGCAATTTTTTTCACGGTACAGGGCCGGCCATTGTGCCGGGCCTGACGCACCATTGTTTTCCCCACACCTTCGTCCCAAAGAACTTACAGAGTGCCAAGTTCGTTTTTGTTAGGCACGACGCACACAGAACCCCGCAGCGCCCACCGTATGACGAACCGGTCAGAGTGATGGAAACTGGGCAGAACATTTTGTGTTAGACTTTGGGGAGGCGTAAGGAAACCGCATTGACAGGCTGAAGCCCACTCATGTGTTGGCAGATGAACAGGTGGTGTTGGCTCAAGCTCCCCAGGGTGGATCCCCACTTACAGTGGCTCCACAAGTTGGTGTTCCCCCTACAGAGAACTGTTGGCAGCAGACTCGGTCTTTCCCCTCCCCACCCTTTCCCCCTCCTCAGGACTGCATGCCAGAGGCCGAGTTTGTCTCCTGCCCACCTCAACAGCAAGACGATTCGGCCGGTCCTGCGACTCCACGTTACAGCCGTTATGGGTGCCGGCTCAATCCCAAGGCGTCGGAGGGCTAGAGCCCCTTCTGGGTGTTTGGGAAGGGGTGGGGGGCGCTGTGTGGTGGACACAATACACATGGCACTCCACCCAGGACAATGGGGTTGGTGGGGGAGAAGATGGTTAGGGATGCTAATGGAGAAAGGTGAGAGGAACTAAACCAACAAAGATCTGCCTTTCATCCCCCGCCGTGCCAGGGTCATACCTGAGGATGCAGGGATGTGACTGTATTATAGCAAGACCTGCTCTGTGACGTGTGTGTCAATGTCATGTTAATGTGTGTACATGTCTTTCATGTCTGTATGTTCATGTGTTTATCCTCTGTGCCGTAGGCGGGAATATAAGTGTATAAAAGAGTTCGCCCAAGCACTCAGAGGGAGAGTTTCTGTGTTTTATGTTGGAAGAGGAATAAAGTTCATGTGTCGTGCAGCTTGCTGCCTCGTCTGCTTTCATCTTCCACATTATATATGAGTTTCACTTTTTGAATTGAATTATTGAAATAAATCAACTTTTCGATGACATTCTTATTTATTGAGCTGCACCTATATATGATCCACTACGGTAGTCATTTGTTCTGTGTGCACCATGGAAGAGTTCACGTCCCTGTGACACCTAAAGACAAAGTGTCAATTTTACATTAATGCAAAAATAGTAAATGTCTATTATAGTGCACAGGTGAGTAGAATAACAGGGTCTTTATGCTCAGAAAACTTGTACAACATGTAAAACTGGAACAATACCCCCCCCCACACACACTAAATTTCTTGAAGGACTTTTGCCGTCTTGGTCAGTGAGGAAGTTTTCACATAAGTCCAGACAAAGGTTCATGTTTTTGTTCCACTGGCTCCATTTTTTTAATTTAACCTTTTATTTATACAGTGAATGTCCATTGAGAGGTGAACTCTTTTTCAAGGACACCCTGAACCCACTCATAGTTACACCTGGTAGCGGCCCAGTACAACCACAGACTGACCTGTAGCCAATGAGCAACGCCACTGGAGCCACTGGGGCTGAAGCCTTGCTCAAGAGCACCACTGCGGGGCCAATAAGGGTGGGGCAAACACTGCTGTTATCTGTTCCACCCAGATCTGATCCTGCCTGTCCAAAGGTGGAACCAGCAACCCTCCGTTCACCAGCCCACATCCCTAACCATTAGGTCACCAATACCCTGGTTATGGTCAGATTCACACTGCTGTTTTCCCAAGGGAACTAAACGACTTTATGTGATGCACCTCCAGCTTGTCATGACCGTGTGTTAGCACAGACCAGTAGCTAGCAAACATGGTACTCACTCCCCAAGGTGTTTTCTGCAGCTCTGGACACATTGGTGACCGCACTTTAAGTTAAACCTGGGAACAAATCCATTGTATCATAGTTGTCAAATTAGTTTAGTGAGGCTAGAATATTATGTAGGTCTTCTCATCAGCTGAGATAATTTTCAGATGACATTGTTCATCCAGTTTTTTTTTTCCCAAAACTGTCACATCCTCTCTGAAAATACAGTATCTGGTAAGTTTATGCATTTTCATGATTTTTTTTTTTAATGTGATTATGTTGCTAATAGTCATATTTCCTCTCCGAGTGCTACCACAGCTCAGTTTCCCTTTTATCAGCTTCCTGTGTTTGGTTTCCAAAATCCAAATGTTCTTGAAAATTGCGTTCACTCTAAATGAACTGTAAAAGGTTCAGTTTGATCTGGTTCAGGGGAGGTTCCACACCTAAAATTTTAGTCTACGGAGTCCCTCCACAGGTAAGCACGTGGAGCCTAAAGCTCAATTCATGGTAACACAGATCCCACCATTGTTTACCCATAAATGAGCTCCTTTTTGTTCTTTCTCCCCATTTTTTTTTTTTAAATTCTGGGTGTTCAAAGCTTAGTGCACATGGAGCCATAAAATATTCACCTTAAAGTGAGGACGAATGGACACAGATTGTGTTTAACCACTTATGATTCTGGAGTGGTATATCTACGAATATTTGGTATTGTACAGAATGGTGTATGTCTTTTACTGGTGGATTTTGCTCTGTAATAATCTTCTGTCAGAAGGAGACTCTTACACCCAGAGATTATGATCGATGCAGTTTAATTCACCATGCAGAGTTATGGTACATTAAGACATAGAATGGTGTGGTTTCTGCCAAAAGGGGACAGAAAAGCATAAAACACAAAGAAAGTAAACTTAACTGACCTCAAATGGCCACATCACAGGCTTATCTAAGGGCACATTCACACTGCCACTGTTTGATCCGGACCAAAGAAACTCTGGTCCACTTCCAGGGATAGTACAGTTTGTTTGGTGCAGTGTGAATGCGCAATTGAACTCTGGTGCTCACCAAACAAGCGAACTCCAGTCCGCTTGAAAACCAGGGGTCTCGGTTCACTTGCAAGTGAACCCTGGTGTGGTTTGTTTGCAGTGTGAATGCAAACAGACTATCCAGCGGACCAAAGGGTGGAAGTGCCCCTCAGCACTTATGTAACCATAGCAACATGCAGTCTCGGAAGAGGAAGTGACATTTACCATGCAATACCTCGCTCTGTGCCTGTGTAGCCACAGCAGCATGTTGTCATCATCTCTCGCTCTCCTTCTCCTCCTCCTTCGGCTCTCATGTAGTCGTCTCATGTACAGAGCAACATGCTGGATAGGTCACTGCCTTGCCTGCTGCTCATCCTGACCTGTGTGTTGTGAAGACAATAATACATGTCTACACCAAAGTAAAAACAGAAACCCCAAGATTGTGTAAATTTGGTGCTGCTCCATCATTTGTTTGTGGTGGACAAACAACCCGGCTCAAGGGAACGGATTTCCTTTTTAAGTCCTGGCCAACTGATGAGCCAGATTTTTCTTTATTGCAAAGATTTTTTTCTTTCTGGTCAGTGGTGGTTTCGGCTACAGCACCCCAAACGAGCAGTTGTTGTAACTGTGTGCTGTTGTCCAGGCAGTTTGGTCCACTTGAGTAAAGTGCAGTATGAATGCGAACCAAACGAAGGTGCAAAAATTCTCGGCATTCCCTGCCCAATCGAACTGAGACCCCAGACTCTCCTGGTATGAATGCAGCCTAAGGTGTCACATTATATTTAGATGTACTGCATAAAGGGCAGCAAATACATTCTAAACAATTCCCAATGTTGCCACTGGGGGGCAAGCCAACACAAGCAATGAGAATATTAATCACATGGTCACTCAGCAGTTAAGTCTACAATTAACCACCTTTACTTAGCAAAAACTAGAAAAGCATGCAGACAGCACATACCTCCACCAAGGCTCCTTCCATCCCTCATGGATCATCTCCAAAATGTAATGGGTTCATGTGTAGGCCACGAGCCAGTTCTGGTGAAAATGACAGCAAAGTCTATCCAGTAGTTTTGGAAGATTCTTACACATTGCGAGAAGAACCTTGGTGGAGGTAAACCTTCTCAGATCATCACCAAAATGTAATGGGTTCATCCTTGGCCCAAGGGCTACCTCTGCTGAAAATTCCATCAAAATCCGTACAGTAGTTTTTGTGTAATCCTGCTAACCGACAAACCACCCTGAAAACATAACCTCCTTGGCGGCGGTAATAATTACAATGCCTCCACTAACCCAGTTACACTGTATAATGCTAAACCCACAGACAACATTGAAAGAAACAACTAAGCTGTCAATCAGAGCTGAGAATACTGCACATTCAACAAGCCACTGTAGCAACGACTAATTAAGCATTAATGGGCTCTATGCACGCACTGCTTCCGCGTTTGACATAAGGCTGCCTGTTCACATCCGGTCTGCAAGTTTGAAAGAAGGATGGCAGAATCTCTCCTGTTCACTCGTTGTTTGCTGGAATTACTGAAATTTACCGTTAATGACGTGCAGAGATTAGTCCGGAGGTGCAGTACAACACCGCAGAGCAAACTTGAGAAAGATTTCAAGTTTTATGTGGGCATTTGGCTGTCTGAGGAGAAAGTGAAGGCTCACCTGCCAGATGATTTTCTGAACTACTCTGATGCACAAACCCCTCATGGTGCAATAACCTTTCTGATTATGTATATTAATAGAAACTCATGACCACCAGTTCAGCATATGGACAGCATCGTATTTGTAATTTTGTAATATTAAAACGAGAGAGGGTACAAAATAAAAAAACGGCATACACAAAATTGCTTAGTCAACACTAGTATTTACAGAATAAATACTTTTATATAAACCTAACAAACGCTGCTGACATTTTAGTTTACTTTGTATAAAACCTTATATCATCATCTGAAGCAGCAAACCGCTCCAACCCAAACTTGTTACTGATGGCCATTTCCTCCAGTTGTTCACGTCAGCTCTGTATTTCAGCACGGAGATCCTTGGTGTTGTCCAAGGTGAGATCAAAAGCAGCAGGTTCAGAAGCAGAACAGTAGTCGTGGTCTGGATAATGTAATGTTATGTCCATTGGGGGGTCTTCAATTTGCAGTACATCCGTGTTTTGTCGCTCTGTCCTTTGCCAAACTCCGGGTCATGGGACAGGTAGAGTATAGTTATTCCATTCAAAAAGAACTGGGACTGCTCCATTTTTCAGTCATCTGCGTCCGGCTGGCATTGGTGGCTCAATCAAGTCTGTAGTTTGAAAATGTCGGCTGCAGACTCTTGTGTGGTTTGTAACTGTAAAGTTGTCCCATCGGATTTTAATCACCCACCTCTTTTGCAGCTCTTGGTCTTTAGGAAAGGTATGGAAACTCAGAACTGAGTTTCCATACCTGAAACCATACCTTTGAGTTGAACTTAGCAGAAGCTGTACACTGTGATACACAACAGTGGTGCCTTGAAGTGCTGTCCTCCCGCCTTTGAAAAGAAACTTTAACTCGTTTTGAGGTCATGATATAACATAATAATTACTAAATAATTTGGAAGATATACAAAAAAAATTGGATTGACTAGTGCTGAAAATTTATGCAGTTTAGCCATTTTTAAACCTAAAATATGATTAGTATTTCAGTATTAGCATAGTGCTCGATGCTCAGCAGAAATTGTGGAGTAACCTGACTCGACACCGGAAAATATGTCACGAGCTGCCATGCATAGAGCCCATTAGTGATTTAACTAACAACTACAACCAAAATATTCAGCTCAGAGTAAAAACAGGTATTCCGAACATGATGCAATGCAAACTCACATTGTGACGCACACCAGTCCTAACAACATAGGATGGACTTCCAATTAGCTCAGACACCTCTCTGCTTTTGAGTTAGCAGCACAGGGAATGCCGCCAGCCCAGCCCAGTGTTGCCAGATGGGAAATGTTGAAGTATCGTACCAGCAGCTTAAAATTATCGTACACACCCTGCTTTCATTCTGTCATTGCTCAGGACCATCTGCTTTAGTAACACATTATCACAGATCATGCAAATTACAGCCTATAACACAATTTCACCTTTAAATAATCTAACAGATGGTTGAAAAAAAGCACCTCTACCTGTGTGGAGTACAGGATGAGCCTGCACTGAACAGCCCAAAATATAGTTTCAGCAGTGGGTGCGTGAGATGCAGGATCAAGGATATCTACCAGGGTCACAAAAAATAATGTCTCAATTAGTTAAACTGGAGGAAATATTGCAAATAATTATACAGTCATCTTACAGCAAATGAAACTTATGACAAGGCAGAAAGTCCTAGTTGGGGAAAAATTAAGGAAAAGTTGAAAGAAACTGAAAAGAAAAAGACTAGGTCTATGTGTTACATACCCAAATTGGTAGCTGCATTGAAAGAAGGACAGGTAGTTGTGAGTGATACTGGAAGAGTAACTTTTCAAAAAGTTGCAAAATCAAGCTAAAAGAGGACAGTGAGAAACCACCCCAGTAAGATGATGTTGCCTCACGTCCTAGCCCATAGACAGAGTGTATAAACATGCTCTCTAAACAAATGCTTCTTACTACATTTATTGAAGGAAACCATGATATGGTAAATGCAGTAGCAGGAGTGCTACACATGAGGCCAATGCTGACCACAAAGATGGCAAGACAGCTGCAGACACAGCACAACAAATTATTAACCAACTAACACCTATAGAGACACTTGGTCAGCACGATCACCACTATGACAGTCAGGAGGAAGAAAAAGAGGAATCCCCTGACAAAACAGGGATAGCTGCCACCTCCACCCCTTCAACAAAACAAGAAGCAGATGAGGACTGTTTCGGTGCCAAATTGCGTGAATTTGATGAACAGTTGAGCCAGACTTTAACTAGACTAGGAAATTTGTCAGTTACTAATGGGGCCGTCTGTAGAAAATGACTTACTATACAGATCAAAAGAAGTCTGAGAACTCACAAAAACAGTGGAAAATTGGTGATTATGGATCCACAATGGAAAATCTGACCGAAAGGGCACCTCAGCACACACGTTTACAAACAGGAACCACATCTAAAGTGAGTTACAGACATATGCCCATGGTCGCTGCCGATAATGGAACGGCCCAGTATGTAGAATGGTCTTTTAAAGGTGAACTGAAACCACCATTTTGCGCAAAAAGTAGAATAGCAGATTAATTCCTTATTACCTATTGTATTTTTCAACACATAAAAGAAATTTTAGGCCATGCGATGGCCAAGCTATAAGCCGATAAACTTTTGCCTCTGGCTGGCAGTGCCAAACAAACCGGAAGTAGTGCAGACGACGCTGCGTGACGTCACGAGTGTGAGCCTTATCAAAACAACAATGGCAGATGATAGCAGTTCCAGCAGTCAAGAACACCAGAGTTTTCAGAGTGAAGAGGCATTCAGGATCGGTGACGAGACAGAGGAGGATGCAGGAGTGTCAAGTGAACAGGAAGAGAGCGAGGGAGGCATCGAACCGTACAGATTAGAGCCAGAATTTTCGGGGGATTCCGGCACCGACTCAGAGTCAGACCGCAGCAGTGATGGGGAGGAGAGTCGCTTATTGAATACAGAATGGTGAGTCTTTACTTCTCTACTTTGGCATGTTTGGAGTGTCAGGATAAGGAAAATTAACAATAAAAAAGAAAGGGGAAAAAAAAAAACCATCAGCATTTTTCCAACTTATTATTTATACATAGGGCTAGGACTGTACAATAGCCTGGCCATGTACACACTTGGCATTGAATAGACACATCCGTGGCGTAGGGTTAACACGTGTATTCAGGACAGGTTCCATGACCATGGGCTATGTATTACAATACTTCTACAGACTACAGTGGCAATACACATGAACAGAACTGGCCTCTGCATTTGACTGTGCTATTTATAAATAATATCTACAGTGATCCCTCACTTATCGCGTTTAATGGGGACCAGAACCGACCGCAAAAAGTGAAAAACCGCAAAGTAGCGTCACCCCCCCACCCCCCGCCAAGGGCGTCACAAGCACTATTTTGCACAAAAAGGCACAAGAGAACAGCGAAAAGTGCCACTAAGAAACACGAGCGATAAAGAACAATGAATGCGGTCTTCCTTCGCTGGGTATGGGCGCTCGGCAGGGAGAGAAGCTGGGTAAAACGTCTCGGCCAATCAGCTTGCGAGATTCCCGAGCGGTGAAGAGGTGGGCGGAGAGGAGTGGAGCGGTGGTCAGAGAGGTGGATTTTGAGTTGTGCGGGCTCTCTGTGTTGATACCTGATGTTCTAATGTAGTCTCCCTGCCTTCTGCTAGCGCCCTGGCAACTTTCGTGCCATTTTTTCTCAATTTTGAATTTTTGATGAATATTTTTGAAAAATCCGCGATGCACTGAGGGCGCGAATGGTGAAACGCGAAGTAGCGAGGGATCACTGTATATCTAGAAACGCATCGCTTCCCGGTCGCTTTTCCTCCCCCTTTCTTTTCTTTCGTCGCCATGACAGCTTTCCTTGGCCACTGAACAGATCTTCCCAGGTGTTGGAAGTGTTTTGTAGTCGACTATCACGACAAAATGCACCAAAAACAACCAGTGTCGACGTGCTCGCAATGGTAAACATGAGAACTGGGTCACATTCGTGACGTCACGCGGAGCTCCAGCTGCACTTCTGGATAATCGGTGGATTCGTAGGATTTTTCAGGGCGGGAAATTCAAAATCGCGATTTTCTCCAAGATTCCGGGATTGGTGGAGGGGGTGCCAATGATAAATTATCTTTATAATTGTATGTACTATCACCCAGTGCCGTTCAATGCCGTTCACTTCAGTTCACCTTTAAGGACCTCAAAGGCATTTGTGATACTTTACCTCCGCTAACTTCAAGGGGCTCTCTGTGGATCAGAGCCACGCAGAAGGCAACATTTGGTTGCCATTTGTGCATGGCAGATATAAGGAGAAAAGTAGCTATTCACACCTCAGCCTCTATGCTAAAGAACAGAGAGGAAGAGGCTGGCACTACAAATGAGGCTCCATTCAGAAATCATAGTGATGAGATCTTTGCAGTAATGAGAAGGATGACTAGACCTCACTAGTGCAGCGTTAACAGACACACCAATGAAACCAAAAGAAGAGGCAGGAGCCTATGTGGATAGATGTTTGGCACTTTGGACTGACATGACTGGAGAAAACCCATGCAATAATGCCACTCATCATCATCATCATCATCATCATCATCATCATAGCAGTCTGTCATGGGCGACAAACTTCTCTGTACAACCATATTTCTTGAGTACCTGCCAAAGTCCTTGTCGTGAAATGGTATCGAAGGCTTTACTGAAGTCTATGAAGACTACATAAAAAGTGGCATGTTCTGTTCGATACACTTTTCTTGAACCTGTTTCAAGCAGAAAATCATGTCCATTGTGCTTCTTCCACTTCTAAAGCTGCACTGGGTTTCCGGTAGTACATTCTGCGAGATGTGTTCACTGAATCTGTTAAGTAGTACACATGAGAGAATCTTACCAACAGTGGCTAGTAGTGCTGTACCTCGGTAATTTCCACAATCCTTCCTGTCACCTTTCTTGAACAAAGGCACAATACTTGCATCCTTCCAGTCTTGAGGTACTTTCTGGGCATCCCATATCTCTTGGATGAGCTTGTGTAGGCAGTTGGTCAGCTGAACACCACCAAATTTCCACACTTCTGCTGGAATTCCATCCCTTCCTGGAGCTTTACCATCCTGTGTTGTCCTGATAGCTGCCATTAGTTCATCAAAATTTGGTGGTTCATCCAGACTTGGTACAGCTGGTCGCTGCACAAGAGCATTGTCTGGTATCGTCTTGTGAAAGTCTGTGTCCTGCTTTTAAAGTCTTTTCCTTAAAACGTCTGAGAATTATTTCCTTCTTTGAGCTCAAGTCTTTTCTATTTATGGGGTCAAACTTCTGTCCACAGACATGTACTATCTGTATTCTGCTAAACTTTGCTAGACTTTTTTTTTCTTTTTTAATCTACCATGGGTTTTCAAGGGACTGACCGATCGCTTATTTCTTCACATTAGAAGCTATTTTCGCCAACTCCACGACATCAGTGAACTTGGATTTTTCATGGCTTGAATTAAGTTATTTTTTAATCTTGTCTCTTCCATGCTGTGGTTTGATCAGACTTTGGACTGTCCAATTTAATTGGACTCGGGAGGGGAGCCGCCACTCAACCACAAAACCCTCCTCGTGTTGTCCCGCCTGGCATACTATCTCCCATGGCCAACGAAGAAGAAGAAGAAGAAGGAGCCTCACGTCTCCTGATCTCAGTTCTGTTTGTTGCAGTCAAACCTCAGCCTGCGACTGTGGACTCTGTAAGACATATCTGCTGGCAGATATAAGGGATCATCTCAATAAAGCTTCAGAAGGAGCCTCAACAACAGAACCGCACCCGGATTCACGTGAGCCCTCTTCCTTTTGCTTCATCTGCTGATTAATGGTTTCCAATGCGATGTCTGTCACCTTAAAAGTATGCCATAATTTGTTTCATATTGAAATCAGTTCATAATTTTGATCAGAGCAATGGAATTAAAGAGAATTAATATTCCTCTTTTCATTAAAATTCCGTTTTTACTTTCAATCAATCAACCTTCATTGTCATGATGCTATACATACAACTGTAGTGCAAGCAAGATGAAATTGCGTTTCTCTAGGCATCCATATATATAAAAAGAACATAATTTAAAACACACTCACACACCCCTCACCCCCCACCCCAACAGCCATTCACACATCCCTGAGACGCATTTGGTTTTTACAGTAATATTTAACTTATTACAGTTGCAGTTTAAGGTGATAATAACTGCCTATATATAAAATATATAAGTCAGTCAAGGTAGCTAAGTGAAATAAATACTTAAAACTAACTAGAACTATAATATACTGTTGTGGAGCCCATAGTTATAACCTATGTAACTCACATGTGGCTGGCTGAATTCAGCCAAGAGAGACTTTGAGCTAGCCATGTGTATTGACTTCACACCTCAAGAGGAAGACGTGTCTGCACCCCCTGGGGACTCAGGAGAGGGGAGAAGATTACCCGGCCTGACCTTTGGGGGTCGGAAAGGAGAACAGAAGGACTCTGGGTGTTCTATTAGAGATGAAAGGATGTAGCTGAGTATTGTGACTTTTGTGTGTGATGTATTGTTAGAGATGAATGTATAAATGTATGTGTGTGACTGCGTCCTGTCTCTTTTCACTCCGATCGAGAGAGGACGTAGGATGAATGGGGAATTACAGTAGTTAGTGGAAAAATCATCCAGTCTCCTCAATTCTTGACTCCTACAATTGGTGACCTACGCATGAATCTGAGCATGCTGAGGCTGGAGGACAGCCTCGTGATCGATATGGAAGAGCTGGGAGACAGCCGCTCAGACCCGGATTCACCGGGGAATGCCAGCAGGGGCACAAGATTGATTAAGCTCCCCGAGTTCTGGCAAAGCGACCCGCACTCGTGGTTCCAGCATGTGGAGTCGCGGTTCCTGCTCGGGGGAGTTTCAGCGGATGACATTAAATTCCATAATGTCATTGCGACGCTCGACAGCCGCACAGCTCGTTGTGTGCGGAGCCTGGTGCAGCAACCACCTGCTGTCGGCAAATACGACGTGCTGAAAGCCACCCTCATCAGGAGCTTCGTGCCGTCGTCTGAGGCAAGAGCCAGGCAGCTGCTGGACCTGCGCGACAGAGGTGGGCGGAGGCCGACTGTCCTCATGGAGGACATGCTGCAAATGATCGGGACGGACAACGACGCGTTCTTTTTCAAACATATTTTCCTGAGAACCCTCCCAGCGCACACGAGAGGTTCCCTGTCCAGCAGGAGATGTGTGACCCAGCAGGACTTCCGCGACCTGGCCCAAGAGGCGGAGCGGCTCCTCAACGCCTGCGAGGAACAAGAGGCTTCCGTGGCAGCAGCGGACCTCGGCGCGGCGGCCGGGGGCAGTGTGGAGCCAGAGACGGCAGTGACCACCCCAGCGGCGACAGCAGCGGCGAGATTCCGTGGCAGGGGAGATGACGGCCTCTGTTTTTACCATCGACGTTTCGCTGGGAAGGCGCACAAATGCATTCCGCCCTGCAAGTTCAAAAAAGCAGGGAAACGACCGGGCCGGGAGTCGTTAGCGGCTTCCACTCTCGGCGAATGGAACATGCTGCTTTATCTTACAGACGCGGGCTCCGGGCGGCAATTCCTAGTGGACACCGGAGCCCAGAGGAGCTTCATCACTGCCACCTATGCTGATCGGGTCGCGGGACCCCGCGGTGATGGAGCGACAGCGGCCAACGGGATTTAAAAGAAGACTTAATGTTACAGAACTGGGATGTTGTCTATAGAGAGAAAAATGTGGACTTGGCATATGATAAATTTATTGATATATTTAAATTATTATATGATAAAAACTGTCCAATTAAAGAAATTAATAAAAAACACATATACAAAAATTGCCCATGGTTAACCAAAGGGTTACAAAATGCTTGTAAAAAGAAAAATTATCTCTATAAAAATTTTATTAAATTAAGAACTAAAGAATCTGAAAAAAGATATAAAACATATAAAAATAAATTAACTGATATAATACGAACTAGTAAAAAATTATATTATAGGAAAATGTTAAATGAAAATAAAAATAATATAAAAGGAGTCTGGGATACATTAAACAAATTAAGGAAAAATGGAACTAAGAAAATGATATATCCAGAGTATTTTACTGATAATTGTGGTGATATTTATGATAAGAATATGGTAGTAAATAAAATGAATAAATTTTTTGTAAGTGTTGGGCCAGAGTTGGCAGCAAAGATTCCAAATCAAGGAAAAGACACTGTGAGTGAGACTTTAATTGGAAGTAACCCTCGGTCAATTTTTCTTACAGCGGTGGATGAACTAGAGGTAAAATCTGTTGTTCAAAAGTGTAAAAATAAATTATCTACTGACTGTGATGGTATTGATATGGCACTAATAAAAAGAACTGTTGATGGTATATTAAAACCATTCACATATATTTGTAATTTATCATTTCAAACTGGTTCATTCCCGCAGAAAATGAAAATAGCAAAAGTAATTCCATTATTTAAGCAGGGAAATAAACACCAATACACAAACTACAGACCAGTATCACTTCTCCCACAATTTTCAAAAATTCTGGAAAAACTTTTCAACAACAGATTAGAAAACTTTTTAAATACACAGGATGTGCTGAATCAGAACCAGTATGGGTTTAGAGCCAAGAGTACAACATCATTGGCGATAATGGATGCAACAGAGGAAATAATAAATGCATTAGATCAAGGAAAATATGCAATTGGTGTGTTTATAGATTTTAGAAAAGCATTTGATACAATAAATCATTCAATACTTCTTAATAAATTGCAAATGTATGGTATTAGGGGAATTGCTCTGAAATGGGTTACAAGTTATCTATCTGAGAGACAACAATTTGTGAAAATGGGAGAATATCTGTCTGGGTGTATGGGAATTGCCTGTGGGGTCCCCCAAGGGTCAGTATTGGGCCCCAAATTATTTAACATATATATAAATGATATATTCCAAGTTTCTAAATTATTAAAAATAATATTATTTGCTGATGATACTAATTTATTTTATTCTGGAAATAATTATAATCAACTAATCCATACTCTAAATAATGAATTAAATAAGCTAAAAAAAATGGATGGATTGTAATAAACTATCACTAAATATAGATAAAACTAAGGTAATGATATTTGGTAATTGTAAAAATAAAGAAGATATACACATTCATATAGATAATGTAGTTATTGAAAAAGTTAAGGAGATCAAGTTTTTGGGTGTAGTACTGGATGATCAAATTAGTTGGAAACCACATGTCAGATACATACAAAATAAAGTTGCAAAAAATATTGCAATTATAAATAAAATTAAGCAGGTCCTAGATTATAAATCACTTCATATTTTGTATTGTTCATTAGTACTTCCATACTTGACTTATTGTATAGAAGTTTGGGGTAACAGTTATAAAAGTAAACTTAATTCATTGTTAATATTACAAAAAAGGGCAGTCCGTGTTATACACAAAGTTGGGTACCTCGAACATACTAATTTATTGTTTTTACATTCGAAGTTATTGAAATTATGGGATCTGGTTCATTATTACACAGCACAATTAATGTTTAAAGTTAGTAAAAACCTCTTGCCACACAATATACAGAATCTATTCAGGGAGAGAGAAGGGAAATATAATTTACGGGGGAATACAAAATTTAAAATTCACTTAGTAAGATCTACACGGAAGAGTTTTTGTGTGTCTGTGTGTGGGGTAAAATTGTGGAATGGGTTGGGGGAGAAACACAGGCAATGTCCCAACATCCATATATTTAAATCAGCATATAAAGAAATGATTTTTGAGCAGTATGAGAATGAAGGGCAGTGATGTTACATTGTGTCTTCAGTGAGGGAAGGTTGTTGTGTGTTATGGTGATTGTGAAGGTGATGGTGTTGTTTGTGTTTGCATTGAACATGCCAGAATTGTATGTTTATTGTTGTTGTAATATTGTTGGATATGGACTGTCATTGTTGTGTCATTTTTGTTGTATAAATTGACTATGGGTGTATTACAGTGAATGTGGTTGTGGGATAATGATGATTATGAGTAATATTGTAATTTGTTTGGTGTGGAGAAGGGGTGGGACTGTATAAGCCTTGGCTTCTTCCCACTCCTTTTGAACATTTTATTTTGGTTTGTTTTTTTGTTGTGTTTTGAACTCTCTTTTTTTCTTTCTTTAACAATGTTCAAATAAAAATCAATCAATCAATCAATCAAAACGGCTCCAGCATCAAGACGTACGGAGAGAGAACCTTGTCTCTGTCCTTCCACGGCTGCGCCTATGAGTGGAATTTCATCGTGGCGGCAGTGAGCTTCAATATGTTAGGTGCTGATTTTCTGTGTTCACATGGTTTGTTAGTTGATCTGGCCAACAAACGACTAGTAAATGCACTCTCTTTCTGTTCTATCCCTTGTGCAGCTCGGGTGTGCCCGCCGCCAGTTCAGACCAACGTTGCCACAGCAGGTGGTAAGTTTCACAGCCTTCTACACCAGTTCCCAGCACTCACAGTTCCTACTTTTTCAGCTAAGGTGGCGAAGCACGGGGTGGAGCACTTTATTACCACGAGTGGCCCACCCGTTTTTGCGAAGGCTCGGCGCTTGGATGCAGCTAAACTCTCCATTGTGCGCGAGGAGTTCGCCAACCTGGAAAGGTTGGGCATAATTCGCCGCTCGAAGTCCGCTTGGGCTTCCCCCCTCCACATGGTACCTAAAGCTGACGGCTCATGGAGACCTTGTGGCGATTACCGCAGGTTGAACAATGCCACAGCGCAGGACCGGTACCCGATTCCGCATATCCAGGACTTTTCAGTGCATTTGGCGAAGGCGCAAATTTTTTCTAAAATAGACCTGGTCCGCGGTTATCACCAAGTCCCGGTCCGACCAGAGGACATCCCCAAAACAGCCGTAATAACCCCGTTCGGGCTTTTTGAGTTTTTACAAATGCCTTTTGGCCGCACAAACCTTCCAACGGATGATGGATGCAGTGTTGCGCGACCTTTCTTTCGTTTTTGTCTATTTAGACGACATTTTGGTAGCCAGCACCTCCGAGGAGGAGCACGCAAAACACCTCACGACAGTTTTTCAGAGGTTAGGAGAGCATGGGTTGATAATCAGCCCGGCCAAGTGCCATTTTGGCGTGGCACAAATCAACTTTTTAGGGCACCGCATTTCCTCAGAGGGAGCAGTTCCTCTACCGGCCAAAGTACGCGCAGTGGCAGATTTTCCCCAGCCTCGAACGGTAAAAGCGTTGCAAGAATTTTTGGGGATGGTAAATTTTTATAACCGTTTCATACCCCACGCAGCGCAGCTTATGCAGCCCTTGTACACCGCGCTCAAAAAACAGAAGCCCTCCCATGTGATTGAATGGTCCCCGGAGCGGGAGCGCGCATTCACAGAGGTTAAACGGGCACTGGCAAACGCGGCACTGTTGGCCCACCCAGACCCAGCAGCCCGCATAGCGCTAACCACGGACGTGTCAGATGTGGCCATAGGGGCCGTAGTGGAACAGCAGGTTGCCGGGGTTTGGCAACCACTCGCATTCTTCAGCAGATCCCTACGCGAGGCTGAGCGAAAATACAGCGCGTTTGACAGGGAGCTGCTGGCGCTCCACTTGGCTATTCGCCATTTCCAGTTCTGGTTGGAAGGGCGGCGTTTCACCACGTTTGTCGACCACAAACCGCTCACTTTTGCGATGTCCAAAACTTCAGAACCGTGGTCAGGGCGGCAACAGAGACAGCTGGCCGCAATTTCTGAATTTACCACCGATATTCAGCACATAGCCGGTAAAATCAATGTGGTGGCAGACTGTCTGTCACGCGTGGTAACAGCACCCGTCCGCGTGGAAACGGATTGCGCGGCCGCTTACCCAGAGCGCGGTAACAGTGCGGACACGCGCGCGGCTCTGGTCCACGTGGGAATAGATTATGCAGCCATGGCGGCGGAGCAGAGCGAGGACGCGGACGTCCGAGCGCTCCTGTCTGGACCAACAGGGTTAAGGCTGGAACGCAGAAATCTACAAACCGGTTTCCCCCCGCTTATTTGCGATGTATCCACGGGGCGACCACGCCCGGTGGTGCCAGCCGCGTGGCACCGTCGCGTTTTTGACGCCGTGCACTCCCTAGCGCACCCAGGGGTGTGCGCTTCGGTGAAAATGGTGGCGGAGAAGTTTGTTTGGCCGAGCCTGCGCAAGCACGTGAAGGAGTGGGCTAAAACCTGCATGGCTTGCCAGCGCGCTAAGATTCACAGGCACACTAAGGCGCCCTTAGAACCGTTCCACATTCCGGCTAAAAGGTTCGATCATGTGCACGTGGACCTCGTGGGCCCCCTGCCCACTTCACAAGGGTTCACGCATCTCTTGACAATGGTAGACCGAACCACTCGTTGGCCGGAAGTGGTCCCGTTAACATCGACCACAGCGGCAGAGGTGGCACGCGCTTTTTTAACAGCCTGGGTAGCGCAGTTCGGGGTCCCGTCAGATATTACGTCTGATAGGGGACCTCAATTTGCGTCGGAACTGTGGTCAGCAGTGGCCAGCGGCTTAGGAGCGGCGGTACATCGCACGACCGCTTACCATCCCCAGGCCAACGGTTTATGCGAGCGTTTTCACAGGTCTTTGAAGGCAGCCCTCAGAGCGTCACTGACGGACACAGATTGGGTAAACAAACTACCATGGGTTTTATTGGGGTTGCGTTTGGCACCCAAAGAGGATCTAGATGCCTCACCAGCAGAATTGGTCTTCGCACAACCGCTCAGGCTGCCAGGCGAGTTTTTACCCGACCACACGGCACCAGGGCCCCCCCACCGATCCGGGGGTCACTGAGTAACACGGGCCCCGCTCATCACTCTTTCCCGCGTGTGTTCGTGCCCCAGGCTTTACGAGACGCAGAGTTTGTTTTTGTCAGGCACGATGCTCAGCGGCATAGTCTCCGCCCACCTTACGACGGTCCATTTCGAGTGCTGGAAACCGGGGAGAAATATTTTGTGCTAGATTTGGGGGGCAGGAGGGAGACGATCAGTATCGATAGATTAAAGTCTGCTTTTGTGTTGCATAACGAGTCTGTACGGCCGGCGGGCGTGCCTTGGCGTGGCAGGCCTCCAAAGGGGCGGCCCTGGGACCCCCCCACGGGGGGCAAATAACCCTTTTCCCCCTCACTCCACAGATGCACAGCAGGACGGCCCAACACAGACCAGGAGACCTGCATACAGCAGATTCGGGAGAAGATTAAAACCTAAGCTGCATGCAGAATGATGTGGTTTTTTTTTGGTCAGGTTGTTTGGGTTGCTGTGGGATTCTGTTGGGGGGGGGGTGACGTGCTGTATGACTGTTGTATGACTGTATGTGGGTGCCCAGTCTTTCGGGTGGAAGGGGGGAGTGATGTGGAGCCCATAGTTATAACCTATGTAACTCACAAGAGAGACTTTGAGCTAGCCATGTGTATTGACTTCACACCTCAAGAGGAAGACGTGTCTGCACCCCCTGGGGACTCAGGAGACGGGAGAAGATTACCCGGCCTGACCTTTGGGGGTCGGAAAGGAGAACAGAAGGACTCTGGGTGTTCTATTAGAGATGAAAGGATGTAGCTGAGTATTGTGACTTTTGTGTGTGATGTATTGTTAGAGATGAATGTATAAATGTATGTGTGTGACTGCGTCCTGTCTCTTTTCACTCCGATCGAGAGAGGACGTAGGATGAATGGGGAATTAAAGCAGTTACTGGAAAAATCATCCAGTCTCCTCAATTCTTGACTCCTACACTGTACATAATGTCCATAAAGTGCAGTAATATGTATAAAAGAGTCCAGATCAACTGTTCAGCATCCTAACAGCTTGTGGAAGGAAGCTGTTAACCAGTCTGGTGGTTCTGCCTCTGATGCTCTGGAATCGTTTGCCAGATGGCAGCAGTTCAAAGTGTTTATGCAGAGGGTGAGAGTGGTCCTTAACAATGTTCAGTGCCCTGCTTCTACAATGGCTCTGAAAAAGTTCTTGGACAGAGGGGAGGGAGACTCCAATTACCCTCTCAGCTCCCTTAACTATCCTCTGCAGGGCTTTTTTGTCTGACATACTGCAACTGGAGTACCATGCTGCAATGCAATACGTCAGAACACTCTCCACCACACCTCTGTAGAAGGTCCTGAGGATGCAGATGGGGAGAGAGGCCTGTTTGAGTTTCCTCGAGAAGTGCAGTCTCTGTTGGGCTCGCTTCCTGATCCCCAGGGAATTCTTGCTCCAGGTCAGGTCCTGCAAGATCTGCACTCCGAGGAACTTGATGTTCTCCACTCTCTCCACCGAACGGCCACTGATGCAGAGAGGGACGTGTTCAGGCTGTGACCGCCGGAAGTCGATAATCATCTCCTTTGTTTTGTCCACGTTGTCCATAAATTCGTGTCCAATTTTATTCATATTTTGTTAGTTAATCTCAGTCTTCCATTTCCATCACAGTTACAAATGCATACTAAAGTTTCCATGGTTCTACAAATGTGATTACATTCTGTTATTCAATAATCAGTTACAAGTTTAATGTGATTGCTTGATATTTGGTCATTTCACCTGCTTACAAATCATTTGAATTTAATGTCAGTTAACCGGAGTCTGATTAATAAACTTGTAAAATTGTAAGAGAGAAGCTGCCAGTGAATTTCTTCCCTGTGTTTGTTTCTAAAGTACCCAGTATAGAATTCACTGTCATGGTCCGAGCGCCAATCTCGTCCGCGCTCGGACCGTACATCATCCCCTTCAGGCTTGACAGTAGTGTTTACCTTCGGGCTCCCCGAGCTCTTATTGTGACAGTGCTCGGAGGAGCTTCCTGCTGTCAAAGCCGAACAGCTGTGCTGCATTCACGGCTCATCAGTGGCCGGCATTTAAGCGGACGCTGAATGCAGCCCAATGCAGCACTCTTGTCAAACGTCCCAGTGTTCGGACGTCGAGCGAGCGTTCCTCGTCTCCAATGTCAGTTTTCCTTATTGAGTCCTCGGCTACGATCATCCCCCCTCCTAATCCTGTATCGTAAGTGTGCTTGATCAACCTTACAGTCTCTGTTCCTAGTGTAGTGTGTTTTAGCCCCATCATGGCTCATTACTTTGTTACTTTGTGTTATTCTTTGTCCTTAATAAAACATCATGCAAACCTCACCGGCGACTGTTGGCGTCTTATGGTGGCTCGCAAGGGCCACCGCGTGACATTCACAAATAATTTGAGACTGATTAATGAAAGGTATAAAGATTAAATATTAATAAGTTGTTCACAATAGTCAACCGGTGCCCCTTAACGAGTGTTTATCTATCAAGTGTTCCGGTGTGTGTGTGGATTTGAAAGAAAACTTCCTTCCCCACACACCACGCTCAGTGAAATTAAATAATCTTTGTACCTTATCATGCTTATAATGAAATAACGCTACACAGCAGCTAGCGGAAGACATGGCAGGAGTAAAACAAAACTGGTCTGTATCATCCTGCTGTCTCCCTCTGTTCGTCATATGCAGAAGTATGTACTGCTGGGCTTGTAGCTTTATTACGGAGACCAGCAGAAGCAAAAATACAGTCTGAATAACACAATACAGGTCCATTTCAAAAAGAGAAAGACACAAAGCGGGGTTTGTTTACATCGGACGTTGCTTCTTCTTCTACTATTTCCAGAATGTCAGATAATTGTGCGCATGTCAAAGTGATGTAGTCCGTTCAAACGTGTGACACATGGAAACGAACGTCCTAATCGGATCAGCTTTTTCAGGGTCCATGTAAACAAAGTTCTGATCTGAACTGTAATCAGATTGAAGAAATTTTGCACATGTAACCGTGGCTAATGTGGAAGGTCAGGACATTGGGCTCGTGACTGCAGAGCTCCACCTTCTGGCAGAGGATGTGTCTGGATAAACTACACACCCACTCCACCCCCAGCACCTGGGGTGTGGCCAGATCAGCCACAATATGCACAACAGCCTCAGCAATTACACATGACTCCCAACTAGAGCAAGATGCCTGGCCAACAATGACGGGGCCTAGGGAGCCACACTGAAGAGGGGGCACTTTCGGATCCAATGCTGTCCCTCAAGGTGGGAGACAAAACTTATGAAATTGTAACACTCTTCTATAACAAAGAGAATATTACTAAAAACG
Source organism: Pholidichthys leucotaenia (assembly GCA_020510985.1). Taxonomy (NCBI): domain Eukaryota; kingdom Metazoa; phylum Chordata; class Actinopteri; order Cichliformes; family Pholidichthyidae; genus Pholidichthys; species Pholidichthys leucotaenia. Next base: position 83,709,392 of record CM035847.1, on the reverse strand, counting down.
AGGGATGAAATTATTTCACTCTTACCAGGCTCTTATGGTTTTATGAGTTATTATTATAGTTTAAAAGTGCAAAAAATAATGAGTATACAACGAGTTCCCTACACCTCATTTACCACCCCACAATGTATTTGCACAATTCACATTCGCACCAGAATAATCCAAAATAGTGTTCAATTGTCCATTATTATTTCCATGTCTTCGCCAGCAAAAATAAAAAAGGAGAAAAATAAAGTGTTCCACTAAAGTCACCCAAAACCACACAGGACATCACTGTACAACTTCCCCCCAAAAAACCCTGAGCTCAGTCAAGATGAAGATGAGAAGAAATGATGATTTCGAGACAAGAGGGAATGATCTCACTGGCTTTGGGTCTGCTGCCCTGCTCTCAGGTTACCCAGCGAATTCCCCAGTCCAGCGTCCTCCACCCGGGTCAACTAATTTGCTGTTTCACGGCGAGGAATGTGCCGTCAGCCGCCGGTCCCACGTAGACTCCCAGCGGACCGCTCACAGCTGCTGGAAATCAGTGGGGCCCCTCCCATGACCAGCTGATGTAATGACAGGTAAATTATGTTTTCACATACATACATTCAGAAACTAGAACATGACTAACACGAGGCACAAACATGAAATGGAGCATTTTAAATATTGCATCTCCTAGCCTGCTCGTGTGGTTTAGTCTCTAAGCCCGGCAGAACTGCTTTTACTAATAGGAGAAGGGGCGAGGGCGGATCTCTGGCACCTTAAAACCAGATGCTTCGGGTAGATGGTGGCTCGTCAACCTGGGAAGGTAGCCCATCTAGGGGAAGGTAAACCCTGATTTCAAACCTCCGCTGCCTTGCGGCATACCCGGTCACGGGAAAGGCTTCGGGTGTCAACCCTGAGAAAAAATCCGGAGTTGGAGCCCCTAAGGCAGTTCTCTGTTGTGCTCAACATCGTTCTGGCAGCTCCTGCAACGGCGCTGGTGCCAAACTGTAGCAGCCCTGCTGTTCCTTTGGATTCATCAGTGACGTGGAGAGGGGGGACATGCTGCATGGGCAACATCTTATCCTCCATATCTTCCTGCCCAGGCTTGAATCCTACCAACGCCCAACGCTGGAAGGTAGAACACCGGATCACTGGAGAGGACACTCTAGCTTCGCCTTTGGCGTAGACAAAACACGGGGAATGACAGTCACCGGTTATAAGCCACCGCTCAATTGGCGTACAGCGCGGCGCCAGGGGTTGTTCCCGACAGTGGGAGGGATCATCGGATCTCACTGGACAGCTACCGCCCGCCTCAAGCTGGGCAGCCCCCAGCCAATAAGGTGTTGTCCTACCACAGCTTGCTTTCCTCATTGGGTGCATGGGGATGAGGAGAAGTCCAAACAGCAGGCTGAGAACCTTCGCACCAGGCAAGACAATAAAACAAAAGAGACCAACTCTAAAACTGGGAACTTGGAACGTTCGCACTATGATGACAGGACTCACTGCTAACCTCAAGGACATCAACGACACCAGGAAGACTGCCATCATCAATAATGAGCTGAAGAGACTGGGAGTGGATATCGCCACTCTCCAGGAAACACGGTTGGCTGACGCAGGCACACTGAGAGAGAAGGACTACACGTTCTTCTGGCAGGGAAAGGGCAGTGACAAACACAGGGAACACGGAGTGGGCTTCGCAGTGAAGAACACCTTGCTGAAGATGGTGGAACCGGGCAGCACTGGCTCTGCACGACTCCTCACCCTCCGCCTGAACACCACTCAAGGCCCAGTCACCCTCGTCAGTGTGTATGCCCCAACACTGACAGCCACACCAGAGGCAAAAGACGAGTTCTACGAGAATCTTGCAACAACTGTCAGGATCATCCCCAACTCTGAACAACTCATTCTCCTTGGAGACTTCAATGCCAGAGTGGGTGCTGACCACGACTCCTGGCCCTCCTGTCTTGGACCTTTTGGCGTGGGCAGAATGAACAACAATGGACAGCGGCTGCTCGAGTTCTGCACATATCACGATCTGTGCATCACAAACTCGTTCTTCAAGACCAAGCCCCAACACAAGGTTTCCTGGCAACATCCACGCTCAAAGCACTGGCACCAGCTGGACTTGATCCTGACCAGGTGCACCTCACTGAAGAACGTGCTAATCACCAGTTCGTTCCAGAGTGCAGATTGCGACACAGACCATTCATTGGTGTGTTGCAAGGTCAAGCTGCAGCTGAAGAAATTCCATCGTGCTAGACAGCCTGGAAAGGCACGGATTGACACCAGCAAGATGGCTCAACCAGAACTTGTTGAGCAGTTTGCCTCCACCTTTGAGAAGGAACTTGGTGTACCACAAGAAGGAGAATCTGCAAAGAAGAAGTGGGAAGAGCTGCGAAACACCATCCACCGCACAGCCTTGGCTACCTTTGGGAGGAAGACCTCGAAGTCACAGGACTGGTTTGATGCCAAGTTGACCGAGATGACCCCCGTCATTGAAGCCAAGCGCTCAGCACTTGCTGAGTACAAGAAGTACCCAAACGAGAAGAATCTTCAGATTCTCAGGGCTGTGAGAAGCAAAGTTCAGCAGACTGCTCGGCGCTGTGCCAATGAGTACTGGACTCAGCTCAGCCAAGACATTCAAACCGCTGCCATAACAGGGAACATCCATGGTATGTACGATGGCATCAAGAAAGCACTTGGTCCGGCTCAGAGCAAGATGGGCCCCCTCAAATCCTCCACTGGGGAGATGATCACAGAAAAGAACAAGCAGATGGAGAGATGGGTGGAACACTACTCCGACCTCTACTCCAGACAGAACACCGTGACACCGTCAGCCCTTGATGCCATCGACTGCCTGCCATCCATGGATGAACTTGACGCCGAGCCAACCATCGACGAATTCAGCAGGGCCATTGATAGCTTGGCCGCTGGCAAGGCACCCGGCAACGACAGCATACCCCCTGACCTGATCAAGCACTGCAAGACCGCCCTACTGCTGCCATTGCATGACGTCCTCTGCCAGTGTTGGAAGGAAGGTGCCGTACCACAGGACATGAGGGATGCCAAGATCATCACCCTCCAAAAACAAAGGGGAGAGAAGCGACTGCAACAACTACAGGGGCATCTCCCTCCTCAGGCGTTGTTGGCAAAGTCTACGCACGAGTTGTTCTCGTTCGTCTACAGAAGCTTGCCGAACGTGTCTACCCCGAGTCTCAGTGTGGCTTCCACGCTGAGCGATCGACGGTAGATATGATATTCTCCATCTGCCAACTCCAGGAGAAATGCAGAGAACAGAACATGCCCCTGTACGTCGCCTTCATTGACCTCACCAAAGCGTTCGATCTGGTCAGCAGAGAGGGCCTTTTCAAGATCCTGCCAAAGATAGGATGCCCACCAAAGTTGCAAAGCCTCATCGAATCATTTCACACCAACATGCAGGGGATAGTGCAGCACGACGGCAACGTCTCAGAGCCATTCAACATACGCAGCGGAGTGAAACAGGGCTGTGTACTTGCGCCAACCCTCTTTGGGATTTTCTTTGCTATGCTCCTGAGGCATGCCTTCAGCACAGCAACAGAGGGAATCTACCTACACACAAGATCTGATGGCAGGCTTTTCAACCTCGCCCGCCTGAAAGCCAGAACCAAAGTACGCTAGGCTCTAATCAGAGACATGCTGTTCGCAGACGACGCTGCAGTTGCAACCCACACACAGCAGGAGCTTCAGACCCTGATGGACCGCTTCTCCCAGGCATGCAAGGACTTCGGGCTTACCATCAGCCTGAAGAAGACTAACGTCTTGGCGCAAGGCACGGAAGCACCACCAACCATCACCATCGACGACTACGAGCTGGAGGTCATGAATCAGTTCACGTACCTGGGGTCAGCAACAACCTCTCCCTTGATACAGAGATCAACAAGAGGATTGGAAAATCAGCCTTCACACTCGCTTGCCTCACCACACGAGTGTGGGAGAATCCTAAACTCTCTGTCAAGACGAAGATGGCAGTGTGCAATGCCTGCGTCATCAGCACACTGCTCTATGGGAGTGAGACGTGGACAACATACTCCCGGCAGGAAAAGAGACTGAACTCCTTCCACTTGCGCTGCATTCGCCACATCCTGGACATATCCTGGCAGGACAAAGTGCCCAACACAGAAGTTCTGTCCCGTGCCGGCCTTCCCTCCATGTTCACTCTACTCAGGCAGCGCAGGCTCCGCTGGCTAGGCCACGTTCACCGTATGGAGGATGGCAGAATCCCCAAAGACGTCCTCTACGGAGAACTGGCAACTGGCAGGAGAGACGTTGGCCGCCCACAGCTGCGCTTTAGAGACGTCTGCAAGAGAGACATGAAGGCCCTGGAGATCAACACAGAGCGCTGGGAGGACCTTGCAACGGACCGCTCCAAATGGAGAGGCACCCTGACCAGACGGCTCAAGGCGGGTGAAGAGAGACTGACTGCTGCAGCAGATGAAAAAAGGACTCGCAGGAAGAACCGCCACAGACCCAGCAGCACGGAGACCACCCACAAGTGCGACCTGTGTGACAGGGACTGCCATTCGCGCATCGGCCTGTTCAGCCACAGGCGGTGCTGTTCCAGCAGAGTAGACGTTTAGGATTCTCTTCCATGGTCATCATAGACCGATGGAGGTCGACGACGAAATAATGCATCATATCACTTAAGATACCATGGCTCTCCGTTTATGCGGTACCATTTTCTCCATAAAAGGAGCGATGCAAACACATATGTGGCAGTGCTACATAGTCATGGTGGATACAGGGGCTCGTTTCTCGTCAATATCAACTTCTTTACCCCTGTCCACTAACTATACATCAGTTGTTGGCATGTCTGGGATCCCGAAGCATCTCCCTTTCTCACTGCTGCTGAACTGTTCATTGGCTGCACTGGATTTTGTCCACTCTTTTCTGTATTCACCAGACTGTCCTGTAAATCTTCTGGGAAGAGATGAGCTTCTGAAAGTAAGGGCATATATCTATTTTGCTTCTACTGGAACTGTTGTGTGTCTGCTAGATGGTACTATACTCCAGTGCACATCAGATTTGTCTCCTTCCTTAAATGTTCCACAGTTGTAAGTACAGGAAACAAATGCAGAGGAAGATCAAACCTCTTCTGCAATTGTGTGGTGGCTACAGCTGGATGATGTGAGCCCTGACAAAAATCAGCTGGTAGACAAATATGTTTCATGGGTCCCCTGGATAGACTCTGTTCAACCATATGACCCCCCCACATGATCCAGTCCACTGTATAATGAACTACTCAACATGATGACCAAAAACTGTATGACGATCAGTGGGAGACTCTGGTGGGGGTTCAGGGTTTGGTGTGCAAGGACATTTATGTTGGCCCACTAGGAGTGGCTGCTGCAGTTTGTTTGGATAAGGACTTGTTGCCTCTGTATGCCCTCTCAGACACTGCTACACCTCATGTGACACTGGGGGTGTCCGCAGGGGAGGAGGCAAGGGCACTGGGACGAATAGTGAAAAACTGTCTTACGTTGACTGGGTTGCCACACAACGTAGGGATCTACATTATTCACCATCTGCTGATTGCTATCACATCTCATGCAATGTGACAGTATAGACCACTCCACAAAGATTGCACCTTGATAGAACACATGGCAGAGAAAACACTGATCACCCAAATTCTGATGCACTGTTGGACTCTATGCTCCCCTCTCTATGGTGTTATAATAAATAGTGAAGATTAATTAGTTAGATATTACACAAAGTGCTTCCATACACATATAGCTCCACATACACACACACAGAGACACACAAGTCAAACACACATACACATCAGTTACACACACACACAAACTCTACAATGAAGTCTCTGTTCCTGCTTCCATATATGGGCATAGGGGTCACGTGGGGTGTGGATGCCATAAAGGACTAAAGAGGAGACGCTAAGAGGAAGGATGTGGAAGCCATAAAGCCAAAAAGGCAGGCTGCATCTGGACACCAAGAGGACTGGTTCATACCAGTTTGGACAATGGCCATGTATTGTTGGAGAGTGACTTTAAACGCCCAGCAACCAGAAGCCTATATGTATCGGTTGATCCCTTTGTTCTGGGTCTTTTCACCAGATTGGATGGTGAAAGATCTATGGCCATGTTCTCCGACTCCCTGCATGTTTCAATAAAAAGATAAACTGAGAAATAGTATTTCTTCTGTGATTATTGATTGGTTAACTGAAAAGATCTGCTAACTGTCCTATTTTAATTTTTACAGTTTCTTGGTGGGGGATGCGGGCAATTAGCCAACTACATTGACGACGGACATCGGGACACAAAGCCTTTGTCTGGATGTCGCGGACAAACCAGGGCCCCCACTGATCAGAAGAAGAGCAGGGAACCTCTTCTAAAAATCTCTGTAGGATTGTCTGCGACATTCAGTCAGAGTAAGCCTTTTGTCCTGTTTTTTAAATTTTATTGAAAAAACTTAATAGAAAGACAATGTTGTATTTTGTGGTTATTTTTTATGATTGTAATAACATGCAGGGAGGCTCATAAGCATGCATGCATTCACATGTTAGGGACAGATCAATGAGCCGCTTTTTAAAGATACATAGGAAGTCTTTAGACTTTCATATGTTACTAATGATACATAGGAAGTCTTTATGGAAATAAGACTTTCATATGCTACTAATGATACATGGGAGGTCTTGAGACTTTTATGTTTCCAAAGATACATAGGGAGTCTCATTGTAAAATAGGACTTTCATATACAGTATCTCACAAAAGTGAGTACACGCCTCACATTTTTGTAAATATTTTATCTTTTCATGGGACAACACTGAAGTTAAGACACTTTGAAACAATGTAGTCAGTGTACAGCTTGTATAACAGTGTAAATTTGCTGTCCCCGCAAAATAAAAACAAGTTCTTTTATTTACCTCAAAAAGGTTAGTGCAGCACACATACAGAGCACGCTTTTGTGTCTTCTTCAGTAGCTCGAACACACAGAGACCCTCTACAAAAAAAAACACTTGACCCATGACCTCAGTTCAAGGCAAAGGAACAATCTGCAGCACTACTGCCACCTATTGATGCAGATATATAACTACATTACAAAATAGACACTGGGAAAACAGAATCATTAATAATAAATTTAGGCAATGTTTTTCACTTATTTAGCACAACACTAACTCAATTGCTACAATCCTCCCCTGCTAAATAAACGCTGTCCTCAACATTGGCCAGCTATGAACCAGAAATGCATGTTACATGTGACATTATCAAGATGGAATACAATTGGAATAGAGTAAATGTTTCACAGTGCATTAAGATCACTTTGGCATAGCATACTATTGAACCTCAGGTGATACAATCACGTGCAACTCATTACTCAAATAAGCATGAAGCTCATAACCACGGGGAGTCGTTTTCCCAATAGTACAGGTATTAACAATTTACTCTAGCACATGTTACTATCACTTCATGTACTCCAGAGTCTTTACACTTGGATAATAACCTTACTTGGACATATCAAATTGACCAAATGTCACTCAAACCAGTTCTGTTATATACCATCTCAATAGTTTTAACCTTGTGAGTACCAATACATTTCACATCTCCAACAATATTAAACAGGTGATCTGTGTCACAGTTCAATAATAATCCACAGGCACATAAGCTGGGTAGTAAGGCATTTGTGGAGCTATCCAAGGTACTCCATACTGTCTATAGAATAGGGTTACTGCACTGGCATACAGTGGATTGGAATTAAGACCAATTACTCTCCGAACTGGTTGACCAAGTGTATCATAAGTTAATGTTTCTCTTGGGTGTCTCTCTCTCAGAGACCTCCTCAGCACAGTGTCTGACAGTTCTGTGTCCACACCACTGGGATGGGTTGGAGAGGAAACAATCTCTGTTGGTTCTGGAATGTCCATTTGAAACTCCTCAGCATCCACCCTGAGCTTGTGAGTGTCCATTATCTGTTCCTGAGTATCCTCAGGATGCTCTGACTGACTGGTTTGGTCAAGTCCGGTAGGAGGTACAGGTACCACAGAGTTCTCTGGAGAATGATGGTGGTGATGGCACCTTACTCTTTGAGTCCAGTATTGTTCCTCATCATCATCATCTGAGCTCTCTGCATACTCAGACGTGTTGCTCAGGTTTTTGTCTTTTGGCCTGTGTTTTGACTTAGTGCTACTTGGCTCAGTCCTGGTTACTTGGGGAAGTGGCAAAGCATTACAAGGCATTAACATGTTGTTATGAAGAATCCGACCACGTCCTGTGCCACGCTCAGGTTTTACCTCATAAACAGGGCTGTTGTCCCCCTTTTGAGAGACCACCACATGAACCTGGTCCTCCCAATATGAGCGCAACTTTCCTGGGCCTCCCCTTTCTGACATGTTCCTGACAAGAACCCTGTCTCCAGGTGAGAGTACAGCACTTTATCTCTTTTGGTCATAATGTGACTTTCCCCTTGCAAGAGTCTTTTTAATGTTTTTGGCAGCAATGTCATATGCTTCTTTCATTTGTTGCTGCCATTTTTGAACATAATCCCCATGTGTTTTACATCCGTTTGTCTCATTCAGCCCAAAGATTAAATCAATAGGAAGATGTGGATGTCTACCAAAAAGTAAGTAAAAGGGTGAGTAACCTGTTGATTCACTAGTTGTACAGTTATAAGCGTGAACAACTTTGTTTACATAGTCACTCCAGTTTCCTTTCTTTTCCTCATCCAAGGTCCGCAGCATAGAAAGCAAGGTACAATTGAATCTTTCTGCTGGATTCCCCTGTGGATGGTAGGGTGTAGTTTTTGAATTGACTATTCCTGTGTACTTCTGCAGCTGTTTGAATAAATGATTCTCAAATTCCCTGCCCTGGTCATGGTGTAATTTATTAGGAAAACCAAATTTCAGAGAAAAGTCATTAAAAATCTTATCTGCTGCAGTTTTGCCAGATTTGTTACGAGTAGGGTAAGCTTGGGCAAACTTAGTAAAGTTGTCATATAACACCAAAATATACTGCTTTTTTCAAGGTGAAGATAGTCTATCGCAACCATTTCAAAGGGTGCAGTAGCAGGTACATGGCACATAGGGGCCCTACTCTGAACCGTAGGTTTCCTCTGAATGTTACATTTACATACCTGAGTAATGAAAAACTCTATATCTTTCTGCATGTTAGGCCAGTAAAATCTATTTCTTCCCAAGTTCATTACACGGTCTACCCCTAAGTGACCCATTTCACAGTGAAGGTATTTGTACACAAGCTCTTTGTATGAATCTGGAAGCACAATTTGAGTATAAGTTACAGTTTTGCGCATTAACAACCCTTCTTCAGAAACAAAAAGTTTATTCCACTCATGTAGTAGTTGTTTTAGCTTCAAGTCTTTGTTCACTGGTGTTTTGTCATAGTTTTCTCCTGTTGTTTTAAGGTTGAGAACATAAGCGATGGCTGGGTCCTGCAGCTGAGCTTGTAACAGTTCCTGTTTTGTAATTTTCACATCCTGTTGATGGTCAGCAATGATCTCATTTACTTGTGGATTGCAAGTTATAACGGAGATCCAGTCCACGTTTTGTTCTTTTTGTGTCTCAACAGCGTTTAGTATTGCACTTAACACTTCAGGTGAATACTGCCCAGTGCACTCTGACATATACTACAAGTCTATACTGGCAGGTGTTCTGGACAAAAAGTCTGCATCAATATTACTTTTTCCCGGTCGGTATTTCAGTGTTATGTTAAAGTCAGCCAACTCGGAAACCCATCTGTGTCCCATTGCATTTAATTTGGTTGTACTTAAAACAGGTCACAGGATTGTTATCACTATAGACTGTCATTGAGGGGGCGTAAAACAAGTAGTCTCTGAAGCGCTCTGTAACAGCCGACTTAAGTGCCAGAAACTCAAGTTTCCCTGAATGCAGCCTATAGTTTTCTCAGCCAATGTTAGTGTCCTTGATCCGTATCCAATTACTCTTTGCTTACTCTCCTGTCTCTGGTACAAAACTGCACCAAGCCCTTCCTCCGATGCATCTATGTGCAGAATAAACGGGTCCTCAGACCCAGGGTAAGCCATCACAGGTGGATTAGTCAAAACATCAACCAAGTAGTCGAGTGCTTTTTGGTGAATGTCAGTCCGTATGATTTTCTGGGTGGGTGCAGGTCGCCCTGCCTTAGCTGACCGTACCTGCGGTTGTAAGTTAGTCTTCAGTATGGTCAGCTGAGAGCAAATCATACAAGCACTTAGCATGTCTTGAAAAATCCTGCACATAACTCCTGTAATACCCTAAAAACCCTAACAGCCTGCGGAGTTTTTTGATGTTGGTTGGAGGGGTGTTTTTCAGGGCTTGTACTGCTTGTACCTCTTTATTGTTCATTTTGTAACCTTCTGCCGAAATGATTTTGCCTACATAGCGGACCTCATTTTTGAACAAATCACATTGTCGGGTCTTAGTTTTATACCCCAAACTTGCTGACATTTGAGAACAGATCCTAAGTCCTCAATGTGTTGTTCAAATGTCCGACTGTACACTAAAACATCATCCAGGTATGGAGTGCATATTTTGTCCCTTAGTCCTTCCAGACTCTCCTCCATACTGCGCTGAAATGCCGAGGGTGCATTGGTGAGACCGAATGGAATTCTGTTCCATTCGTACATCCCCCACGGCGTTGTAAAGGCTGTGTATTTCTTTGAGTCCTCGCTGATTTCACCTTGATGGTATGGTTTGCCTTGGTCAACCACACTAAACCACATGTTGCCGCCAAGTCCATCAAATATCCTCTGGATGCGTGGTATAGGGTGCCTGTCTGGGATGGTCTTTTTATTAAGGCCCCTATAATCGATACAGTCTTAGGCTTCCATCACGTTTACTTACGCACACCACTGAAGAGGCCTAAGGTGAGGTTGATTTGCAAATGAAACCTTTATTCAACAAATCCTGGATATGGTTTTTAACTTCATCATAGAGAGCGCGAGGGACTGCATTGTAGGATTTGGCTACAGGAATCTCATCAGTCAGTTTAATGTCCATTTTCAGATTTTTAATGTAGTCTACTTCATCTTTGTGCTTGGCAAATGCACTTGATTCCTCCCTAAGCATCTCCATGACAGCAGCTTGTTGTTCTGTGGTGACTCAAATTGACGGGTGGGTTAGGTGAATTTTGACAGTTTTCAGCTTCAGCTGAACTAATCTGACTTTGGTTCAGATTCGCCGAGTAGCAGTGGGTTACTCTCTCAATGCTACCTATAACGGTCTTCGCTGGGAGAACTATGTCATGCTTTGTAGTATTAGTGACATGAATCTTAGCTTTACGGGTAGTGCCTGATACACTGTTTAACTGTAAAGTAACTGTAAAGTGTTTAACTGGCAGTTTAACTGGCAGTTAAACTTTAGCCCTTCATCTAAAGATAAGTTTTCGTCTGGCTCAAAAAACATTTCTGTCTGCACTTTTAGGTCTGTTTTAATACGGCAGCTAATGCAGTGTATTTGTCCGCTTGGCACTACAACCACTGTGCGTCCTGTTCTGACTGGGTAAGTAGCTGTCTCACTTGTAGCTGTGTGGATAAGGTTCAAAAGCACCTCTGCTTTTCCTGCTCCAACTTTTAGTAAAGTTCTGAGTAAGGACACTCTGTCACTATTTTGAGTAGGATTCTGCTTTATTAGTTCTTCAATGGCATTAAACCCTATTATTGGTTTTTGCATAATATTGTAGGAACCATGAAATGAAGAGACTGAATGATTTCTCAGTATTGGTTTGTTTCATCTCACGTCCTACAGCTCCTCTCTCAGTCAGGGAATGAAGAGATCGAGCTGCGGTAAACCACATACCTTTATACTCTCACATTCAACACAAATCACATTCACATCAAACACAGAATTACATTCACATTTAATCCTCCCATTGTCCTCTCGGCTTCTCTGTCTGACCCCAGGAGTCAGACAGTCCCTTCAGGTCCACTCCCAGATCTTCTCACTTCTTCCCCAGTCCGCAGGGGGTCCAGACTCAATGTCCGTTTGAGGCGTGATGTCAATACACACCGCGAGCTCAAAGTTCCCTCATGTCTGGGTCTCTGCCAAGGAATATGTGAGCTACATAATGTTACGCCACATCACTCCCCCCGAAATGCCCAAGAACGGACATACACCAACATTACTCTAACCGTTATACACCTTATGTCAATAATGGACAGTCATACACATTATGTCAAGAATGGACACACACACCAACTTCATGTCCATAATGGGCAGTCATACACATTATACCCTTACATCACCCCCCCCCCCCCCTTGCAGGATCTACAGCACAATTTACACGGGTTGATCAAAATACACATCACTCTGCCCGTTGCTTAGGCTTCAATCTCCTCCCGAATCTGCTGAACACAGGCTGCGAAGCCTGTGTTGTGCCGTCCTGCGGTGCGCCTGTGGAATAAGGGGGAGAAGGGTTATTTGTCCCCTGCTGGGGAACTAGGGGCCGTTCCCTGGGCGGCCTGCCGCGTCGAGGCGCCCCCGCCGGCCGTACAGGTTCGTCACATAACACAAAAGCAGGCTTTAATCTGTCAACACTGATTGTTTCTCTCCTGCCCCCCAAGTCCAGCACAAAATATTTCTCCCTGGTTTCCAGCACTCGAAACGGACCGTCGTAAGGTGGGCGGAGACTGTGACGCTGGGCGTCGTGCCTGACAAAAACAAACTGCGTTTTGAAAAGCCTTGGGAACAAAAACCCGCGGAAAAGTGTGATGAGCGGGGCCCGGGAGCATTTCTGCCCCCGTGCCACTTAGAGGTCCCCGCACCGGGGGGCACTCCGGTGCTGCATGGGCTGGCAGGAATTCTCCTGGCAGCCTGAGAGGTTGAGTAAAAACTAATTCAGCAGGTGAGGCATCTAAATCCTCTTTGGGTGCCGAACACAACCCCAATAAAACCCATGGTAGTTTGTTTACCCAATCTGTATCCGTGAGCGACGCTCTGTGGGCTGCCTTCAACGATCTGTGAAAACGCTCGCATAAACCGTTGGCCTGTGGGTGATGAGCGGTGGTGCGATGGGCTGTTGCCCCTAAGCCGCTGGCCATTGCTGACCACAGCTCTGACACGAACTGCGGACCCCTATCGGACGTAATGTCCGACGGGACTCCGAACCGCGCTACCCAGGCTGTTAAAAAAACGCGAGTCACCTCTGCTGCTGTGGTAGACTGCAATGGGACTACTTCCGGCCAACGCGTGGTCCGGTCCACCATTGTCAGGAGATGTGTGAACCCTTGCGAGGGCGGCAGGGGTCCCACTAGATCTACGTGCACATGATCAAACCTCTTAGCCGGAATGTGGAAAGCTTCTAAAGGAGCTTTTGTGTGCCTGTGGACTTTGGCCCGCTGGCAAGACATGCAGGCTCTCGCCCACTCCTTCACGTGCTTGCGCAGGCTCGGCCAAACAAATTTCTCTGCTACCATTTTCACCGAAGCGCGTACTCCCGGGTGTGCTAGGGAGTGCACCGTGTCAAAAACGCGACGGCGCCACGTGGCCGGTACCACTGGGCGAGGTCGCCCGGTGGATACATCGCAAATAAGCGGGGGTGAACCAGTTTGTAAACTTATGTTCTCCAGCCTTAACCCTGTTGGTCCAGACAGGAGCGCGCGCACGTCTGTGTCTTCGCCCTGCTCCGCTGCCATGGCCGCGTAATCTATCCCTCCGTGCACCGGAGCCGCGTGCGCGTCCGCGCTGTTACCGCGCTCCGTGTCTGCGGCGTTACAGCCCCCATCCGCGCAGACAGGCGCTGTTACCGCTCGCGAGAGGCAGTCTGCCACCACATTAAATTTACCGGCTACGTGTTGTATATCGGTGGTGAATTCTGAAATTGCGGCCAGCTGCCTCTGCTGTCGGCCTGACCACGGTTCTGAGATTTTGGACATTGCAAAGGTTAGCGGTTTGTGGTCGACAAACGCGGTGAAACGCCGCCCTTCCAACCAGAACTGAAAATGACGGATGGCCAGGTGAAGCGCTAGCAGTTCCCTGTCAAACGCGCTATATTTTCGCTCCGCATCGCTTAGGGACCTGCTGAAAAAAGCAAGTGGCTGCCAAGCCCCGGCGACTTGCTGTTCCACCACGGCTCCTATGGCCACATCTGACGCGTCTGTGGTTAGCGCTATTCGGGCTGCCGGGTCTGGGCGAGCCAGCAGTGCTGCATTTGCTAGTGCTTTCTTAAACTCAGTGAATGCGCGCTCCCGCTCTGGGGACCACTCAATTGCATTGGAGGGCTTCTGTTTTTTTAGCGTGGCGTACAACAGTTGCATGAGCTGCGCCGCGTGAGGTATGAAACGGTTGTAAAAATTTACCATACCTAAAAATTCTTGCAACGCTTTTACCGTTTGTGGCTGGGGAAACTCAGCCACTGCTCGTACTTTGGAGGGCAGCAGAACTGCACCCTCTGGGGAGACGCGGTGCCCTAAAAAATCGATCTGCGCTGCGCCAAAATGGCACTTGGCTGGGTTGATTATCAACCCATGCGCTCCCAACCTCTGAAAAACAGTTCTGAGGTGACTTTCGTGTTCCTCCTCAGAGGCGCTGGCGACCAAAATATCATCTAAGTAGACAAAAACAAAAGAGAAGTCGCGCAAAACGGCATCCATCATGCGTTGGAAGGTTTGCGCAGTGCCTTTAAGGCCAAAAGGCATGCGTAAAAATTCAAAAAGCCCAAAAGGGGTTATTACCGCTGTCTTGGGAATGTCCTCTGGTTGGACCGGGACCTGATGATAACCGCGGACCAGGTCTATTCTAGAAAAAATGCGCGCCTTGGCCAAATGCATCGAAAAATCTTGGATATGCGGAATTGGGTAGCGGTCCTGCGCTGTGGCATTGTTTAACCTGCGATAATCGCCGCACGGTCTCCACGAGCCGTCCGCCTTGGGGACCATGTGGAGGGGGGAAGCCCAAGCGGACTTCAAGCGGCGAATTATGCCCAACCTTTCCAGGTTGGCGAACTCCTCACGCGCGATGGAGAGCTTAGCTGCATCCAAGCGCCGAGCCTTAGCAAAAACTGGTGGGCCACTTGTGGTTATAAAGTGCTCCACCCCGTGCTTCGCCACCTTAGCTGAAAACGTGGGAACTGTGAGTGCTGGGAACTGGTTTAGGAGAGTGTGGAACTTACCTCCTGCTGCGGCGGCGTTGGCCTGTACTGACGGAGGGGACACTCGTGCTGCACAGGGGATAGAACAAAAAGAGAGTGCATTAACCAAGCGTCTATTAGCCAGATCTACCAACAAGCCATGTGAGCACAAAAAGTCGGCGCCTAACATGTTGAAACTCACCGCTGCTACTATGAAGATCCATTCATAGATGCGGCCGTGCAAGGACAAGCGCAGAGTTCTTTCGCCAAAAGTCTTGATCGACGAGCCGTTTGTGGCTGCTGCCCCATCTCCGCAGGGACCGGCCGCCCGGTCCGCGTAGGTTGCGGTGATGAAACTCCTCTGTGCCCCGGTGTCAACGAGGAATTGCCGTCCGGAGCTCGCGTCTGTCAGGTACAGCAGCTTGTTCCGTTCGCCGAGGATCGAAGCTGCTAACGACCCCCAGCTCTTGCGTTTCCCTGCTTCTTGAAGTTGCATGGTGGGACACATCTGTGTGCCTTGTGCGCGAAGCGTCGATGGTAGAAACACGGCTCGTCCCCTCCTCTGCTTCGGGACCGCGCTGCCGCTGTTGTCGCTGGGGTCGGTTCTGCTTCCACCGGTTCTCCATCGCCCCGGGCCGCCGCGCTGAGGTCTGCTGCTGCCGCTGCCGTCTCCTGCTCGCCGCATGCGTCCAGGAGCCGCTCCGCTTCCAAGGCCAGCGCGCGGAAGTCCTGCTGGTCCACACACCTCATGCTGGACAGGGAGCCTCTCATGTGCGCTGGAAGAGTCCTTAAGAAGATGTGTTTAAATAAAAACGCATTGTTGTCTGCCCCGATCATCTGCAGCATGTCCTCCATGAGGACGGTCGGCCTGCGTCCTCCTCTGTCGCGCAGGTCCAGAAGTGTTCTGGCCCTCACCTCGGCTGATGGCACAAAACTCCGAATGAGGGCGGCTTTCAGGGCGTCGTATCTGCCAGCAGCGAGCGGCTGCTGCACCAGGCTCCGCACACACCGGGCTGTGCGGCTGTCGAGTCTTGCGATGACATTGTGGAACTTAATGTCATCTGCTGATACCCCGTTGAGCACGAACCGCGACTCCACGTGTTGGAACCATGAGTGCGGGTCCTCTTGCCAGAACTCGGGGAGTTTAATTGAGTTTACGCCGGTGCGGGCGGTCTCCGGTGAATCAGGTTCGGAGTCGGACAGACGATCTCCAAGCCTTTCCATATTTCTCATGTGTGGGTCACCAATGTAGGAACCATGAAATGAAGAGACTGAATGATTTCTCAGTATTGGTTTATTTCATCCCACGTCCTACAGCTCCTCTCTCAGTCAGGGAATGAAGAGATCAAGCTGCGGTAAACCACATACCTTTATACTCTCACATTCAACACAAATCACATTCACATCAAACACAGAATTACATTCACATTTAATCCTCCCATTGTCCTCTCGGCTTCTCTGTCTGACCCCAGGAGTCAGACAGTCCCTTCAGGTCCACTCCCAGATCTTCTCACTTCTTCCCCAGTCCGCAGGGGGTCCAGACTCAATGTCCGTTTGAGGCGTGATGTCAATACACACTGCGAGCTCAAAGTTCCCTCATGTCTGGGTCTCTGCCAAGGAATATGTGAGCTACATAATGTTACACCACAATATCACGACTCACTAGGATTGGAACTACAACTTCATCCTGAGCCGTGGCTTTCCCTTTTGGATCACAAAGGCTAAGGCTAACTTCTACCCAGCCCTGAAAGGGGATTTCAGATCCGTTTGCAGCTCTCAGATCTAAAAGTTCATCACCACTTAGTAAATCACTTACTGGGCGGACTTTCAAATCAGGTAAGTTATTTGACTTCCACAGTGCACTCATTATTGAAACTTGGGCACCTGTGTCCCACAGTGCCTGAGTTTTACACTTATTCATCTTACACCAAACTAGACACTTTTTGCCTATAAGATGTGCTATCGTTTTGCACTAGGATTAAGCATGTTCGGTGGTTGGTCTCTAGCTTTGGCATTTATTGTCGCCGTACTTTATAACACATTTCGCTTGTTCAGGCTTAACTCTATTGGTTGGACATGGGGTGAGTTTTGAGCTTTGGGGATTTTATCACTTTAGGACTTTGGTTTTTGGAGCTGTGGTTTGTCCCTCAGTCACAGCCCCCCGCCGGTTTCCGTGCTTCTGACTCCTCCCTACTCTACATCCCTTTGCCCAGTGAGAGTCACTGACACATTTGAAGCAATGGCTACAGTACTTGTCTTGTTGACATACAGCACATTATCTTTTCTGTCTCTGAGTTGACTTTTTGTAGGATTTGGTTTGCTTGTCACTCTCATGTTTTATGTCACGTTGAACAGTCTGCACAAGTGAGGCTACCTGACCTGTAAGTTCTCTGATTGCAGTATTACTTTCCTCTATTTTAGAGAATAGCAAGTTGTCTTTGGCTGTTGTTTTTTTTGGCTTAGCTACAGGTTGGCCTATGCAGGGGTCATTCAGTGTTTCAGTCTGTTCATCTACATTTAGTCCTGCTCTGAGAGCTGACTTACAGTATTTGCCTTTGTCTTTAGAGCTCTTTCACTTTCATTGTACTGTGCGGTTTGCATTTTCTGTAACAGGAGCTCATCACTGCTGTTTTCATCCTGTAGGTACTGTACATCCTCATTTCTGCTCTGACATTGTCATTTAACAGTCCGGTCATAATTGACTGAAAGCACTGACTTTGAACTAGCTCTTTGTTATACTTCAGGCTAGACTGAGTACACTCTGATGCAAAGAGGATTTTCTGACACAAATCCAGTACCGGTACTCTAATCAGAAACTCAAGGGGCGTTTCATTTGTTCCCTATGTTGCTTTGGTCAGTTGTTGATACAACACAGTTGCATCTGTTTCTGCATAATGGGCTCTTATGTTCTGGGGCTGCTTTGCTGCATCTGGCACAGGGTGTCTTGAATCTGTGCAGGGTACAATGAAATCTCTCAAGACTATCGAGGTATTCTAGAGAGAAATGTGCTGCCCAGTGTCAGACAGCTTGGTCTCAGTCGCAGGTCATGGGTCTTGCAACAGGATAATGACCCAAAACACACAGCTAAAAACACCCAAGAATGGTTAAGAGCGAAACATTGGACTATTCTAAAGTGGCCTTCTATGAGCCCTGATCTAAATCCTATTGAACATCTGTGGAAGGAGCTGAAACACGCCGTCTGGAGAAGGCACCCTTCGAACCTGAGACAACTGGAGCAGTTTGCTTATGAGGAGTGGGCCAAAATACCTGCTGAGAGGTGCAGAAGTCTCACTGACAGTTACAGAAATCGTTTGATTGCAGTGATTGCCTCAAAAGGTTGTGCAACAAAATATTAAGGGTACCATCATTTTTGTCCAGGCCTGTTTCATGAGTTTGTTTTTTAAAATAATTCTGTTGAACCACAATTCAAAAGCATTGTCTGATTTTCATTGGTTAATTTTCATAGAATTTTTATTTATTACCACTTTTGTCAGATTCAAGTTATTTCTGTGACCATTGTGGGTTTTTCTTTCATTAACAGAGGGGTACCAACAATTTTGTCCATGGCTGTATATGTACCCTTGAAACTCTTATCTGGGGTCTTTTGTCTGCCAGGTTGTGCTGAGGACAAAGACCCGCAGCTATGTTTGCTCTCTGCATGCTTCAATAAAAGATAAGTGAGGAATAGTTCATCTCTTGTGATCTTTAATTCTCTGATGTAATTCTGTGCTGTCCAATTTGAACACATACAGCATACACCTGTGACCAACAGTGTCACCATGCCACCCAAGGACAAGAAAGACAAGACTAGAGATAGAGGAGCTGCTGTCCCTGCCCCACAGGTGCCTACATAGGCAATGGAGCTGGTCCCAGGGCCTGCTGTGTCTGATGTGGAGGACTCTGAGACAGCCTCATCATCAAGAAGTTTCTACACTTCTTCTCTGTAGTCGATCTCGCTTGACGTCTGCTGATAAAATGACTGATGGAATGGGGGGGATATGGTCCTGATTTGGCAATTGTCACAGATAACTGTCGTGTTGTGGAGGATGGAATCAGATGAGACACGAACTGACGACAGAACTTTATTCACCTCCAATAAAGAACAGACACAATTTGGGTGCCAAAGCGAACTCCTTTATACCACTTTATTCCCGCCTTTGGCACCCAGGGTGAACACATTGACACATGCGTCAGAGCATGTACACATATCCATATACATGTCACAGAGCATGGCTTAACTCAGCACTTTCACACCTCGGAGTCTTCAGGTGTGAAAAGCGTCTTACCTCTCCACAATAGATCCCACACCTGCACAGCGGGGGCGAAGGCGCATCTTTATTCAGTTTAATACCCCCTAACGCTCTGGCGCCCGTGTCACTTCTTCCCCCCCATTACTTCCCCCAATACCCCAAAGTCCTGGGTGGAGTGCCATCTCCTATTGTGTCACCACAGTGTGAGTGTTACATGGGATTTGAGGGGCTGTCACAGGACAGTCGGAAGTGCAAAAAACCCCCAAAAACATGCACAGTTTTGTCATGCACATGTTGACCGAATGTCATGCAGCATGCACATGGCATATATGTGAACTCCTGGCAGATTTTGGATCAAAGTTCCTGGGAGTTCGTGTGATATTCATGCAATATTCATGTGACATGCTAATGTGCCAATTCAGATACAGAAAACTTTATTAATCCCCAAATGGCAATTCAGTTTTTACAGCCCACCAACCACTATTCACATACACATCCAAACATTCAAACAGCGGTTTGTGGGAATCAATCAGTAAAACACCCTTAAACCTCCAGGACCAAATAGCCCTGAGTGTGGAAGCACTCAAGACATACTATGTAACAAAAATGGGAAGGGTTTTGTGCAAAAACAAATAAGTCTAAATACAACTAAACCCAGCATTTTAAAAGGGAAAAAGCTAAGCACCCAAAAAAGTTAAAAAAAATAAAAAAAAATAAAAAACCCATCTAAAAATTATGCAATCATTGAAAGGTTAAATATAAGCATAAATGGAGCAAGTACTCAGGTCAACAATAGTATTGCACATGAACAGTGACATTCTGCCAAAGAACTGGTATTGGAATGCAGTCCCCAAATGGTCTACAAAAGAAAGACTACTCTGTTTTCAACAGTTTGATGGCAGAAGGAACAAAGGACGTAGCGTAACGGTTAGTCTTCCGGGAGGCTGCAAGTAATGCCGTCCTGATGGCATCGGTAAAAACTCACTATTAAGGACATGAGCTTGCCTAATGATACATTTTACTTTCTGAATGACACGTTTTTCCCAGACTGAGTTCAAGTCATCTTAACTGAGTGCCAATAATTCTGGAGTAGACTTCAACAACATTATTCAAACAGTTCCTGTCTTTCACTGACAAACTGTTAAACCAGCAGATAAATGTAAAAAGGCTTTCAATAAAAGATGAGTAGAAAGAACACAGAATAGGTTTGGAAAAACCAAAAAGGTTGATCTTCTGCAGTAAGTAAATTCTCTAATGGGCCCGTTTAACAAGTGACTCTTGTGTTGACGTCAAACTTAAGCTGAGAGTCAAATATGGCTCCCAAATATTTATAAGAGTTTACCATCTCTACATCCTCACCATGGATGATGCTGGCTGTTGGTTTTGCCTTACTTTTCCTAAAGTCAATGACAAGTTCCTTTGTCTTTGAGACATTTAGGTCAAGGAAACTGTCATCACACCACTTGACAAAGTAAGAAAGAGCATGACCATGACCAGCCTCTGTCCCCTGAAGAAGTGACAGCAGTGTCATCAGAAAATTTAATAAGGAAACTGTTTTCTTTAGAAGACCTGCAGTTGTCAGTGTATAAGATGAAAAGTAATGGTGAGAAAATGGAACCCTGCAGAGAGCCTGTGTTCGAGAGCAGGGTTTTAGATGTAGTATTATTGACTAAAACCTGTTGTGTCCTGTTAAATTTTAAAAGTTAAAAAGTGGTCAAGCAGATTTAAACAAGAAGCAAGTCTCTCAATTAAAATATGAGGTTGCATCTTATTAAATGCCGAAGAAAAATTAGCAAATAAAAGTCTTATGCAAGATTTAGGTTTCTCCCGGTGTTTTTTGCGTTTATCAAGGATAAAAAGCTTGGCATCATCCACTCCTTTATTTCTTTGATAGGCATACTGAAGTGGATCAAGTTTGCCTTCAACATGAGTAAGAACCTCATCCTTCAAGATTTTCTCAAGAGTTTTCTCAACCAGAGACGTGAGAGCAATAGGTCTAAAATCTTGTAATTCTCTGGGGTTCTTCATCTTAGGAATGGGGACTATGTTTGATGATTTCCAGATCTTTGGAAACACACAACTATCAATACACATTTGAAAAAGAAGTGTGAAAACATCACCGAGTTGCTCAGCACAGTGATGCAGTGTGCGACCATAAATACTGTCCGGACCTGGACTCCTCTTAGTTTTCTTAAAATAAAACCTTGACCTGGGGCCTCATGTACAAAGGGAACTTGTGCACAAAAACATGGCATACGTCCTTTTCCATGGAAAATTTCAGATGTTTCAAGAATGAAATGACCATGGAAATGTGTGCAGTCCAACGGCAACTTCTTGGCTGGCGTACATACGTTTCTACCGTTATTGGTCCGTTGGCAACACTTAGAGGTGATGTTAAGAAATTAATAATGGCGTGAAGATGATTGTACACACCAGAGACCCATGATGAACAAACATCCAAGTGTGCATAATTAGATGAGTGGATATAAAAGCAGGCACAAAGAAGTACAGAAAATGCCTCTAACAACAATGGCGTTAGCATTATTAGAGGATATTTCAAATTGCGCAGTGAGGAGAGAAAGTTTATTTAGAGACAGAGAAGATTTTCTGGCTCAGGATGACGACTGGCTTGTCAGCTGGTTTAGGTTTCCACGGGTAGTCCTTGTGGAACTGTGCTCAGAGCTACGGCCGCTCTTGGAGCACAACATGGCAAGAAGCCGTGCGCTGCCCATCCCAGTGCAGGTGCTGACAACACTGGGGTTCCTGGCAACAGGGGCATTCCAGAGGGAGCTGGCAGACCAATTGGGAATTTCTCAGTCAAGCCTGAGCCAAGCAATGCCAGCTGTGTGGTATGGCATTATCCAGCTGTCACCCAGGTTCATCATATTCCCATACAATGCAGTTGAACAGGCCAACACCAAAGCGCAATTTGCAGCGACAGCCAGTCTTCCTAATGTCATACCTGCCAACTTTTAAAACCTGAAAAGCCTAGTAGCTAGCCGGGGTCCAGGGGCCACAGGCCCCGGTAGGTCCAGGACAAAGTCCTGGTGGGGGGTTACCATTACAGCAAACAAATATTTTTTTTATTTTATTTTTTTTTATTACTTATTTTGTACCCGTAGGTAGATTTGTTTTGCAGTCTGGTGACAAGCCACCAGCTGCCGGTCGCTGCGTGCGCAAGCGCCCCGTATCCCTAACCTGCATGTTTTTGGCATGTGGGAGGAAACCGGAGAAGTCCCGGAGTAAACCCACGCAACACGGGGAGAACATGCAAACTCCACACAGATCACTGTTGGCCGGGGACAGGGATCGAACCCACGATCTCATGATCCCCGCGATCCCCCAGCCGAGGGTAAACTGTGCTGCCGCAGTGCTAACCACTGCGCCACCGTGCAGCGGTGGCGCAGTGGCTAACAATATGAAATATGTGGCTAACAACCTCATATTTCTTCAACAATCATGTTTCTATTTTCCTAAAATTTGTCAGTGCAGATACGCTGATGGAAAAGATCAAGGACAAACTCTATGGTAACTCTCAGGCATAGCAAAGCCCCCCGAAGCTCCTGGGTTTTTATGATTTTTAAGTACCAGAACTGTGCTTAAATGACATAAAACAAACAGCTGAATGCCACTTATTACTGTATCATATTGACTTATGTTCCAAGAAGATAAAATCTCTGAACTTAGTTCTGACTACAGAGTCGCCAATGATCAGAGTTTTTTCCTCAGCGGGTGTGTCGCTGAGCAGGGAAAAACGATTAGAAACGTGAACAGGCTGGTGGTGTACCGGGGCTTTGTGGCTAGGCTTCCTTCTCACCGTCATCCACCCAGTCTCCTCGCTGCTGAGGAGGGACAGAGGACCACAAACGGGGCCTATACAAGCAAGCTCCGCTGCAGCTAAGGGACGTCCGTCGAGAGTAACTGGCGCAGACGGTGTTTCAATGCAGCGAAGCCGGGATTCCAAATCAGACAACCTCGCCTCGAGCGCCTCAAAAAGACAACATTTATTACATTTACCGTTATCACTAAAAGAGGCAGAGGTGTAGCTAAACATCTGACAGAGAGAGCACACCAGAGGAGGAGAGGAAGGAGAGCTAGTAGCCATAGCTAGTGGCTAACCCGAAGCTAACAAAAACACCGATGAAAGGTGAACAGAAGGCTAAAGAAGGTGATTAGGTGACATGGAGTGCGCACACAGGTGCAAGAGACTTGAAAAACAGAAATGAAAACTAACGGTAGATGGAAAAAAGTGGTTAAAATACAATTAAAAGCAAAAACCTCAGGAGAGTGAGGAGAGCTAACCACACGGACAGACAGCAATACAGGAAGTGACGATACGTTACCACAAGTGACGTTCACCAACCGGAAAGTGACAACAAAGACAAACGGTGAATGAACACAGCATGCCAGGAGAAATTCAGAGAAATGTCCCCTTTAGTGAAAACAACAATAAAATATTTATATATTGTTATGTATGGAAATGATGGTAGGAGTCAGAGTAATGCCATGCAGTGAACTGAACCTTTATTCAGGAACAAAGAACTATATACATTGGCCGTGCCCGCCTGACGTCACACCCAGGGAGGGTACGGCAAGCCTCATGGGCCACACACACACCACACAACATTCCCCTCCCTGTTACAGAAATTCAAAACACATACACACAATTCAGACACACCCCAATTTAGGACCCAAATCATGCACAAAGGCAAATAGCAGGGAAACAGTGAACTAGAATGGCCTAACACATTCATCCCAAAAAAAAACAAACAAACTACTAAAATTGGACAGTTGGACGGTTTGCTGCTGAGTGTGAAGCGGCTGGGATGAGAATCAGCATCTCCAAGTCCGAGTCCATGGTCCTCAGCCGGAAAAAGGTGGATCATCCTCTCTGGTTTGGGGACAGACTCCTGCCCCAAGTGGAGGAGTTTAAGTGTCTTGGGGTCTTGTTCACGAGTGAGGGGAAAATGGAGCGAGAGACTGACAGATGGATTGGAGCAGCATCTGCAGTGATGCGGACGTTGTACCGGTCTGTTGTGGTGAAGAGGGAGCTTAGTTCTAAAGCAAAGCAGTCAATCTACGTTCCTACTCTCACCTATGGTCATGAGCTTTGGGTAATGACCGAAAGAACAAGATCGTGGATACAAGCGGCTGAAATGAGCTTTCTAACTAACTAACCTTACTTATATAGCGCTTTTCTAGTCACAAAGACCACTCAAAGCGCTTTCACTAGTACTAACCCTCTATTCCAAGGGCCTATAGGAGACAGATATCTAGGGACAATTTAGAACAACCAATTAACGTAACATGCATGTCTTTGGATTGTGGGAGTAAACCGGAGCCCCCGGAGTAAACCCACGCAGCACAGGGAGAACATGCAAACTCCACACAGAAAGGTTCCAACCCCTGCCAGCCTGGGGATTTGAACCTGGAACCTTCTAGCTGTACGGCAACGGTGCTAACCACTGCACCACCGTGCTGCCCATTTACTGCTCTTTCTCCGTAGGATTGTTGGACTCACCCTCAGAGATAGGGTGAGGAGCTCAGTCATCCGAGAGAGGCTCAGAGTAGAACCACTGCTCCTCCACATTGAAAGGAGTCAGTTGAGGTGGTATGGGCATCTGATTAGGATGCCTCCTGGACGCCTCCCACTTGAGGTGTTTCAGGCACATCCCACTGGGAGGAGACCCCGGGGCAGATGCAGGACTCAGTGGAAAGACTATGTCTCCCAGCTGGTCTGGAAACGCCTTGGTATCCTCTCTGAAGAGCTGGAGCAGGTGGCTGGGGAGAGAGAAGTCTGGGCTTCTCTGCTTGAACTGCTGCCTCCGCGACCCGGACCTCCAGAAAAGCGGTAGAAGATGGATGGATGGATGGAAAATTGGACAGTGTCTCTATACAGAAGAATCCCATATCACAACGCACACTCATGCAACCATATAACACATGTACATAACAGTGTTCATGTTACACCAATGTCCACGGGTAGCCAGTGGTAAACCCGGCTCGGGGGCCCAGGGCAGCCCCATGGCAATGGTGCCTCTGGCTGCCATCTCCCCCCGGAATCGAAGCCGACCTCCCCGGCGAGAATGTCTCTTCTCACCACTGACTGCTTCTCTCCACTGGGCCTGCAGTGCTGCTGTCCAGCACGCCATCCCTCCATGCCTGTCGGTCCGCTCCCAACCGCCTTCAACACTGCTGCAGCTCCAAACACTCCGCCCCCCTATGGCCGAACTCTGGGGAAAACCAACACTTGCTTGTCGGCGCCACTCGTTGACTCGGGCACCTCACCATAACACCCAGCACCCTTGTCCAGGGCTCTTTGAGCTCCAGCACTGAGGTCCTGCCTGACCTCCATGGCACCCGGCACCTCCTCTACGTTGTCCGAGGCGCTCCGCTGTGCTGCCTCCATCCCCGGCCGTTGCTGCTGCTTCCCGGGGCCCACAGCCTGCTTGCTCCCGCTCTCCGGACTCCAGCTGCGGGGAAGACTCTGGTTGTTGCTCTCCCTCTCTGCCGTCCCTTCTCACCACGCCGTCAACCTCACCAGCGCTACGGTCACACACCGTGCTGAGCTCCTTGGCTGGCTCACCGTTGTCGACAACCAGGGGCTATGGTCCCCCCTGGATACCCAGCTGGTAGCCTGTAGCTCGGTTTTGGCATGCACCTAGCGTTGTGGCTAACTGCCCTGTTGCCACTGACTGAGCCTTTAGCTCCTCCGAGTTAACTAGCTTAGCTCCTCTTGGCGCCAACAGTCTCACTACCCACAGCTCCAACTTCTTGTCTCTTGGACGTTCGGCAAAATCTGCAATCAGCCACCCGACAGCATCTGCATAACGCTCCATCTTTCCCAAAATGTCGAGGATTCTCTGACCCTCCACGCCAAGACAGCGGGCCAGAAGTGCCTGTCCTTGGTCCCCGTCCAGTCTACCCAGGCCCAGCCCAACGATGTGTCCCCCAAGCATCGCTATCCAATCCAGCCACAGGACCGCTGGCTCTCCGGGACACTCCAGAAACGGCAGTAGAGGTGAAGGTAGCCCACACGCCTCCATGATTTTCTCTCGTCGCCAAAATGTTATGTATGGAAATGATGGTCGGAGTCAGAGTTATGCCATGCAGTGAACTGAACCTTTATTCAGGAACACAGAACTATATACATTGGCCGTGCCCACTGTTATGTATGAGGAAAGGGAGTCGGAGTCTCTCTTCATGTAGCCAACAACTCTCTTTATTACAGTGGGCCGTGCCCACCTGACGTCACCCTGTGGGCGGGTACAGCATCAAACACACACACACACACACACACACACACACACACACACACACACACACACACACACACACACACAATTCCCCTCCCCCTTACAAAAGTGTAAGACCACACACATACACACAATCGAGACCATCCCCAATTTAGGACCCGACTCATGCTCTAAGAACACCGGAAACAAAGAACAGTAATAAAATAGCCTATCACACTCCAAAAAAAGCAACTAAAATTGGACTATGTCTCTAAAACATATAAAATACATACCGTCATGCACATCAGCAAGATATACAGTGGGGTAAAAAAGTATTTAGTCAGCCACCAATTGTGCACGTTCTCCCACTTAAAAGATGAGAGAGGTCTCCAATTTTCATCATAGGTATACCTCAACTATGAGAGACAAAATGAGAAAAAAAAATCCAGAAAATCCCATTGAAGGATTTTTAATGAATTAATTGGTAAATTCCTCGGTAAAATAAGTATTTGGTCAATAACAAAAGTTCATCTCAATACTTTGTTATATACCCTTTGTTGGCAATGACAGAGGTCAAACGTTTTCTGTAAGTTTTCACAAGGTTTTCACACACTGTTGCTGGTATTTTGGCCCATTCCTCCATGCAGATCTCCTCTAGAGCAGTGATGTTTTGGGGCTGTCGCTGGGCAACACAGACTTTCAACTCCCTCCAAAGATTTTCTATGGGGTTGAGATCTGGAGACTGGCTAGGCCACTCCAGGACCTTGAAATGCTTCTTACGAAGCCACTCCTTCGTTGCCTGGGCGGTGTGTTTGGGATCGTCATGCCGAAAGACCCAGCCACGTTTCATCTTCAATGTCCTTGCTGGTGGAAGGAGGTTTTCACTCAAAATCTCACGATACATGGCCCCATTCATTCTTTCCTTTACACGGATCAGTCGTCCTGGTCCCTTTGCAGAAAAACAGCCCCAAAGTATGATGTTTCCACCCCCATGCTTCACAGTAGGTATGGTGTTCTTTCTCCTCCAAACACGACAAGTTGAGTTTTTACCAAAAAGTTCTATTTTGGTTTCATCTGACCATATGACATTCTCCCAATCCTCTTCTGGATCATCCAAATGTTCTCTAGCAAACTTCAGACGGGCCTGGACATGTACTGGCTTAAGCAGGGGGACACGTCTGGCACTGCAGGATTTGAGTCCCTGGCGGCGTAGTGTGTTTCTGATGTAGCCTTTGTTACTTTGGTCCCAGCTCTCCGCACGTCATTCACTAGGTCCCCCCATGTGGTTCTGGGATTTTAGCTCACCGTTCTTGTGATCATTTTGACCCCACGGGGTGAGATCTTGCGTGGAGCCCCAGATTGAGGGAGATTATCAGTGGTCTTGTATGTCTTCCATTTTCTAATAATTGCTCCCACAGTTGATTTCGTCACACCGAGCTGCTTACCTATTGCAGATTCAGTCTTCCCAGCCTGGTGCAGGTCTACAATTTTGTTTCTGGTGTCCTTTGACAGCTCTTTGGTCTTGGCCATAGTGAAGTTTGGAGTCTGACTGTTTGAGGTTGTGGACAGGTGTCTTTTATACTGATAACGAGTTCAAACAGGTGCCATTAATACAGGTAACGAGTGGAGGACAGAGGAGCCTCTTAAAGAAGAAGTTACAGGTCTGTGAGAGCCAGAAATCTTGCTTGTTTGTAGGTGACCAAATACTTATTTTACTGAGGAATTTACCAATTAATTCATTAAAAATCCTTCAATGTGATTTTCTGGATTTTTTTTTTTCTCATTTTGTCTCTCATAGTTGAGGTACACCTATGATGAAAATTGGAGACCTCTCTCATCTTTTAAGTGGGAGAACTTGCACAATTGGTGGCTGACTAAATACTTTTTTACCGCACTGTATATATATATATATATATATATATATATATATATATATATACACACACTACCATTCAAAAGTTTGGGGTCACTTAGAAATTTCCTTATTTTTGAAAGAAAAGCACTTTTTTTCAATGAAGATAACTTTAAACTAATCAGAAATACACTCTATACATTGCTAATGTGGTAAATGACTATTCTAGCTGCAAATGTCTGGTTTTTGGTGCAATATCTACATAGGTGTATAGAGGCCCATTTCCAGCAACTATCACTCCAGCATTCTAATGGTACAATGTGTTTGCTCATTGCGTCAGAAGGCTAATGGATGATTAGAAAACCCTTGTGCAATCATATTAGGTCTGCAATGCTGTAATTGCTGCAAATGGAGGATTCTTTGACAAAAGCAAAGTTTTAAGGAAAAAATTATTATTTCAAATACAAATCATTATTTCTAACCTTGTCAATGTCTTGACTATATTTTCTATTCATTTTACAACTCATGGTGGTAAATAAGTGTGACTTTTCATGGAAAACACAAAATAATTGTCTGGGTGACCCCAAACTTTTGAACGGTAGTGTATATATATATATATATTTTTTCACATTTATGTGACTCCAATGTCTGTTGGCAGCCAGGGATAAAACTGACCCAGAGGCCCCGGGCAGCCCCACGGCATGTGTGCCCCTGGCCGCCGTCTGCCCCCAGGGTTGAAGCCACCCTCCCCGGCGAAAACGTCTCCTCCTGCCATTAACTGCTTCTCCTTTGGGGCCCCACAGTACTGTGGTCCGGCACGCCATCCCCCGTGTCTATGGGATCGACCCCGACCGCCTTCAACACCGCTGTCATGGCTCCAAACACTCCGGCCCCCTGTGGCTGCACTCCGGGGAAAGCCAAACCCCACTCGTCGGCGCTACTTGCTGCCTCGGGCATCTTGCTGCACCGCCCAGCACCCTCGTCCTGGGTGCTCCGCTGCACTGTCTCCGTGTCCAGCTGCCGCTCACTCCTGGGGCTCACCACATCGCCTTCGCCGGCGTCATTGTCTGACCCAGGCACCTCACTGCTGCTCCTAGCACCCTCGCTCCAGGCGCTCTGCTGCATTGTCTCTGTGCCCGGCTGCTGCTGTTCTTCCCCAGGGCTCTCAGCCTCCAAGGTCTCGCTCACTTGTTGTCTAGCCTCCAGCTGCAGGGGTGACTCCTGCTGCTCTCCCTCTCTGCTGTCTTCGCACACTGCGCCGTCAGACCCATCAGCGCTATGGTCCTGCACCGTGCTGAGCTCCCTGACTGGCCCGCTGTCTTCAGTGACTGGGGACTCCTCCACTTGTGGCCCTGGTCCAACCTCGAGGTCTAACTGGCCGCTCGTAGCTTGGATTTGGTGCGAAGTTAGCTTATCGGCTAACTCATCTATAGGCACAGAATGGGTCGTTAGCTTCCCCAAGCTAACTAGCTCAGCCGTTCCTGGCACCAATAGCTCCATCCCCCGCAGCTTCACGGTCCTCGTCTGTTCGTCACAGTGCTCGGCCAGCTGCTCAACAGCATCCTCATAGCACTCCGCTCCACCCAGAGTACCAAGAATTCTTCAGCCCTCCAAGCCGAGATTGTGGGCCAGAAGTGCTTGCCATCATCTCCCGTCAAGCCTATTTAAGCCCAGCGCCCCGATGTAATCCTCAAACATGGCCCTCCACTGCGGCCACAGGATCGACGGTTCTCCTGTGTACTCCAGAAACGGCGCCAGTGGCGGAGGCAGCCTGCAGGCTCCCATAACTTTAATCCTTGTCGCCAAATGTTATGTATAAGGAGAGGGAGTCGGAGTCTCTCTTCATGCAGCCAACAACTATCTTTATCACAGAGAACAGAACTATATACACAGTGGGCTGTGCCCGCCTGACGTCACCCTGTGGGCGGGTACGGCATCTCACACACACATACACACACACACACACAAAACACCTGCCTGACATCACATCCAGGGCGGGTATGGCAAGCCTCACAGGCCACACACACACCACACAACATATAAATCCCACAGTAGTGGGCGATGCGGTGGCACAGTGGTTAGCACTGTGGCAGGACAGCAACTCACCCTTGGCCATGGGATCCCGGGTTCGATCCCAGCCCCTGACCAACAGTGATCTGTGTGGAGTTTGCATGTTCTCTCCGTGTCTGCATGAGTTTACTCCGGGAGTTCTCCGGTTTCCTCCCACAAGCCAAAAACATGCAGGTTAGGTTAACTGGAGACTCTAAAGTGGCCCTAGGTGTGAATGTGTGTGTGAATGGTGAAGGGACAGCGCCGTACCGTGGCTGCTTCATACCATCCAGGTGGATGCCCTCAATTTACCCTCTGGGGATCAATAAAGTACACACACACAAAAAAAAAACTCGGCAACAAATCAACCTGATTTGTTTTATTGGTAGAGCAGAGACAAGTCAGTGGTCCTTCTGTTCTGGCTCATCAGCGGTGAGGTATTGAATGTGCGTCCATATGCACCATATCTGCAGAGAAAACAACACATCGGTGAGCAGCAGGCAACACCTGACAATACATTAACATTTACCAGTTATTTCAAACTGGAAATGGGGCTGTGCGATATGATGACATATCAGTGACGCAATAAAAAATGTCTACAGTTTCATATAAAACTATCATTTATACCGGGATTTAAAAGACACACACCACATTTCGACTTGTCACCGCCCTGCCTCTCCCTTGCAGTGCGCCAGGTGTTTACCAGCAGTTAGCACCACAGCAGCTAAATGGAAGCTAATGTTTTGCCACTACTTCTGTGCCAGGGATGTGAGACTTTTCCCCCACTGTGCTGCGCCAAAGAGGATAGTCCTCTAACCTTTTTTAATTGGAGGTAAGTAACGTTAACAGCATCTCTCTAATTATAAGACGGCAAATGTTAAATGACTATGCCAACTTGTCGTCAATAGGAAACAGTGTATCAGACCATCATTCTGGTTTAAATCACTGTCGAGTTTCTTAATTTTGTCTGAAAAAATATTACTAAAGCTGCAAAAGTGTGACAGCAGCCGCAAACACACTAAATAAAAATAAATTGAACCATGTCGGAGGAACAAAATGGCTCTAAATGTAACTTGATTTCTAATAAGTTTTAATAAGTCAAGTAGCAATAATGAATAAAGTTGAAGTCATCTCAAATGCACATAAAAACAATTTTATCACAACACTGCAAAATTAAGAGGGGAAAAGGTGCATAAAATTAATGACAGATGAATTGGTACAACTGATTTTTTTTTTCAGCATGTAATTTAAAATGTACAAAAAGATGGTCCTTGTAGTGGAGCTTGAAATAACGAGGCGATGTGATTCATAAACCGAAGTTTATTATCAGCTCCTCTAACAAGTCTCATCTAGGTGCAGCAGCAGAAGAAGTAAGAGAGCGAACACCTTCGGCTCTACGAACTTATACTTGCACATAACAAAAGACATGCATATCAAAAGCTGACATCCCTCATTATCTTAATCCCCCCCATTGTCTTCGTACTCCTCCTCCTGGCCCTGGGGGGTCAGGGCAGCTCCTCCGGTCTCCACCACAGTGCCTTGGATGCTCTTTAATCTCCACTGGCGGTTGAGACTCTTTGTCCTGTTCTGAGGTGTGAAGTCGCCTTACATATGTAATCACCAAACACTTTCACATGCTTAAACATATGTTGGTTATGGAATATATGATTAATATAGACCACAGTCCTTTTCATTAGTTATCATATATAAACTATAGAATTTACAGAAAATGTATATCATGGTGTGAAAAAGTGTTCACCCCCTTCCTGATTGCTCATTTTTTTGTACGTTTGTCACACTTAAATGTTTCAGATCAAACAAATTTAAATATTAGACAAAGATAACACAAGTAAACACAAAATGCAGTTTTTAAATTAAGGTGTAATTAAGGGTAAGGTTATTAAGGATAAAAAAAAAATCCAAACCTACATGGCCCTGTGTGAAAAAGTGACTGCCCCCCTGTTAAAACATAAATTAACTGTGGTTTATCAAATCTTTGAAAAGCTGAGTTCAATTTCTCTAGCCACACCCAGGACTGATTACTGCCACACTTGTTCTCAATCAAGAAATCACTTAAATAGGACCTGCCTGAAAAAATAAAGTAGACCAAAAGATCCTCAAAAGCTAGACATCATGCGGCGAGCCAAAGAAATTCAGGAACAAATGAGAAAAAGTAATTGAGCTCTATCAGTCTGGAAAAGGTTATAAAGCCATTTCTAAAGCTTTGGGACTCCAGTGAACCACAGTGAGAGCCATTATCCACAAATGGCAAAAACATGGAACAGTGGTGAACCTTCCCAGGAGTGGCCGGCTGACCAAAATTACCCCAAGAGCACAGCAACGACTCATCCAAGAGTTCACACAAGACCCCATAACAACATCCAAAGAACTGCAGGCCCCGCTTGCCTCAGTTAAGGTCAGTGTTCATGACTCCACCATGAAAAAAAGACTGGGCAACAAATGGCCTGCATGGCAAAGTTCCAAGATGAAAACCACTGCTGGGCAAAAAGAACACAAAGGCTCGTCTCAGTTTTGCCAGAAAACATCTTGATGATCCCCAAGACTTTTGGGAAAATACTCTGTGGACTGACGAGACAAAAGTTGAACATTTTGGAAGGTGTGTGTCCCATTACATCCGGCATAAAAGTAACACAGTATTTCTGAAAAGGAACATCATACCAACAGTAAAATATGGTGGTGGTAGTGTGATGGTCTGGGGCTGTTTTGCTGCTTCAGGACCTGGAAGACTTGCTGTGGTAAATGGAACCATGAATTCTGCTGTCTACCAAAAAATCCTGAAGGAGAATATCTGGCCATCTGTTCGTGACCTCAAGCTGAAGTGCACTTGGGTTCTGCAGCAGGACAATAATCCAAAACACACCAGCAAGTCCACCTCTGAATGGCTTAAGAAAAACAAAATGAAGACTTTGGAGTGGCCTAGTCAAAGTCCTGACCTGAATTCGATTGAGATGCTGTGGCATGACCTTAAAAAGGCGGTTCAGGGTGGCCCAACCAGTTATTAGGTTTAGGGGGCAATCAGTTTTTCACACAGAGCCATGTAGGTTTGGATTTTTTTTCCCTTAATAAACACCTTCATTTAAAAACTACATTTTGTGTTTACTTGAGTTAGCTTTGTCTAATATTTAAATTTGTTTGATGATCTGAAACATTTAAGTGTGGCAAA
The DNA here is from genome assembly GCA_020510985.1 of Pholidichthys leucotaenia. Taxonomy (NCBI): domain Eukaryota; kingdom Metazoa; phylum Chordata; class Actinopteri; order Cichliformes; family Pholidichthyidae; genus Pholidichthys; species Pholidichthys leucotaenia. The sequence continues at coordinate 83,675,787 of CM035847.1, read as the reverse complement.
CATACAAAAAAATGAGAAATCAGGAAGGGGGCAAATACTTTTCTACACCACTGTATATCGTTATGGAACAGAGGAGGGAAATGTGGGTGGCAGTAGCTCAAGAGGTAGAGCAGGTCGTCTAATAACCAGTGGTTGGTGGTTCGAATTGCGCTCTCCCCAGACATCCTGCTGTTGTGTCCCTGGGCAAGACGCTGCCCGCTTTTCCTCCACTGTCCATGACACTGGACATGAATGTATATAAATGTTCGGTAGTGGTCGGAGAGGCCGTTGGCATGGATCAGCAGCCACATTTTCGTCAGTCTGCCCCAGGGCTGCTGTGGCTACAATAGTGGCTTACCACTATCATTATCTGTGGAGTGAATGAATAATGTATCCATTGTAAAGCATCTTTGAGTGCCTGTGAAAAGCGTTAAATCTGATGCATTATTATTATTTTTATTGTCAAATAAGATCACTTCTATCGTGACATGAAATTTTGGTCACATCGCACAGCCCTGACTGGAAACATGCATAACATTAAGTAAATGTTTTAATAATTAAAACAAAACAAGCATTTATTAATGAATATTAGCACAGTAGCAGCACAGTAAGAAGGTCACAGGATCGATTCGACCCCTGACCATTGTGGGTTCAATCCTAGCCCCTGACCATCAGTGACCCTTCTGTGTGGAGTGTGCATGTTCTCCCCATGTCTGCGTGGGTTTACCTCGGGTACTCTGGTTTCCTCCCACAGGCCAAAAACATGCAAGTTAGATTAAATGAAGACTCTAAAGTGGCCCTAGGTGTGAATGTGTGTGTGAATGGTGCTGTACCATGGCTGCCTCATCCATCCATGTGGATGTCCTGAATTTCCCTCTGGGGATCAATAAAGTATACAAAAAAAAAACCCAACCCAAAAACCTACAGTAAGTTGGAAGAGAACATAATTGATTTAATACATCTTTAATTACATGGGTCATTTATTAAATACATCACTGAATAATTAAATGTGTCAATTAATGCAACTGTAATTGATTTCATTTAAAGATGTATACAATTATTTCATGGTTCATGGGCTGCACGGTGGCGCAGTGGTTTAGCACTGTGGCAGCACAGTTTTACCCTCGGCCGGGGGACCGCGGGGATCATGAGATCGTGGGTTCGATCCCAGCCCCCGACCAACAGTGAGCTGTGTGGAGTTTGCATGTTCTCCCCGTGTTGTGCGGGTTTACTCCGGGATTTCTCCGGTTTCCTCCCGCACACCAAAAACATGTAGGTTTAGGGCGCTCGCGCACGCAGCGACCAGCAGCCGGTGGCTTGTCACCAGACTGCAAACCAAATCTACCTACGGGTACAAATAAGTAACAAAAAAAAAAAAAAAAAAATGGTTTCTTTTAGGATTGTCACAATAATGGCTCTCTTGCACATAGCTTGATGTACTTCCACTTTCCCTGCTGCAGGTCAATTTGCTTCTGGTCAAAATCAGACATTATTTTTGCTCACAACACAGTGCTGTCTCATCATTAAATCAATGTATTCACTGTTACTTATTATTGTATGTACTGTAAATTGTATTGTCGGTCCTTTTTTGCATATAGAGTTTAACATTTTCATCCTTTATATAATCATAGTGTCTGTTACTGTTTGTTAGCAGAAAAATCTCACTTGTTGGTGAGAATAAAGTCATTACTCACTATTAGGGATGAGCCGATCTGATGGTTAGCCTAGCATAGCTACCTTCTTTACATCTCTTACCCATTCCAAATAATATTACATGGGCTCCAATGAACCTGCAAAACTGAAGTGTATAGCATACTCCCAGTTGTTCGCTAGCTTACTTTTATTATTGACTTATGTGTACAGCATCCCTCAGTTACTGCTGTAAGCATAGTAATTCTGTGCCAAGTAAAATCAAAGTCCTTATGGATACACTTTATAATACTGACAGAAAATATTAATAAAATACATTTGTATTAATATTAAAATAAATAATTATGTTAGTTTATTTTGTATAACAGTAGTAAAAAGTTTGTTTCATATTTTAGGTGTCGTGAACAGTTGTTCATTTCTTCCCTGCTCAGTCCTCTTTGAAGAAAGTACCTTTTGCGCCATACAGTTTTAAATTTCACATAACATGGCTGAATAACCTATGCAGTCCACTTTGTAGGGCACTACTAGATGATCAAAATGCATCCACTGAGAGTTCTGAGGTTCAGTTGGAAACATCTTCTTCCTCTCTGAGGACGGTGCGTGCCAACCTAGCCATGGGGGGCCAGGTCTGTTATGTAATGATGTGATAACTCCAAATAGAAGAACAACAGATCCACAGGAGGAGAAATGACTCCTGAGTTTCTGTGGGTGAGGAGAATTCCTGTACATTGGGTTGTTTGACTTTGCAAACCACAGAATGTCTCAAATTTTACAACACACTAAAATAACGGAGAAACCTTAAAAAGCAGTCTCTCCAAGATTTTGTGATGTTGCGATCGCATCAATTCACACAAATTCAATCAATGCCCACAAATTCTGCACAACCTTGCAAGTCTATCCAATCATCGCTACTTTCCCGCAATTTTAGCCAAAAAAATTTGTCTGAGTAGCACTCAAATGCATATGTCATTAGTCTAACCAATCAAATGCTTCCCTGCATGGCGCTTTTACGTCCTTACTTCCTTGTTTACATGGCTATACGCAGACATACTTATGATCATAAGGACTCAGAATCACTGCTAAAGACCATGCTCAACAGTTTCCGAATGAAATACATCAGCAACAAAAAAAATAAATAAATCCTCACCCACGAGTTATCTGTCCCTCCATCTCCCCCAGCGTTTCTACACTGGTAATATGTACCAAAGTTCCCCGGGAGCCAGTCACTCCAGCGGAAAGCCATGGCTGTGGCACACTGCTCCGGGTAGCCGCATGAGACAAACCCAAAACCATAAGCCTCTGCCTGGCCCCCGGCTAAGCCCCGAGGAGCTCCTCCTCCTGGTAAGACTCAAACTTTAGGGTTCATTTTAAAAATCTTTTATTTGTTTGTAAGTCATTAAATGGACTTGCCCCGCCTAACCTCTCTGAGCTGCTCCATCCTTACACTCTTGCTCGGTCACTCAGGTCAGCTGATCAGCTGCTCCTGGAGATACCAAATTCAATGAGGAAGCTCAGAGGGGACAGAGCCTTTTCTGTTATTGCTCTTAAATTATGGAATAATCTGCCTTTGTCCATCAGACAGGCCTCTTCACTGTCCAGTTTTAAAACTCATCTTAAAACCCGTTTTTATTCTCTGGCTTTTGGCCCAGTTTGAGAAATTGATTTTATTTGTTTTTATCGCCTCTATTGTATGACTATTGTTTTATTTGTGCCATTTTGTACTTTTTTGCTGTATTTTATTGTTTTCATGTTTTGTTTTTATATTTTATTTATCGTTGATGTACAGCACTTTGTCAGCTGTTGTTTTTAAAGTGCTTTATAAATAAAGTTGGATTGGAAACTCTTTTGAAAGTGTTGCGGCACAGAGAGATCCCTAAAATAAGGGGTGATGTACAAAGTACTAACCTTAATGTCACAAAATAAAAACCCAACAACGCCACCCTGGGAATTTCACCAAGAGAATTATTCCCCAAACTTTAACTTTGGGCACACACATTCATTATACTCAGGAGGCAGGAGATGTGTTCCAAAGTTTACAGAAATTTTTATTAGCACAGCAATAAAATATAAAAACCTTAATTGGGTCACCCAGTAATAAAATCAATAAAATGAACTGTGGCCTACCGGCAGTAGGTGTCAAACAGGGGAGTGGTATCAAATAAGGCACCCGAAATCACATGACACACACTTTGTGAGGGCGAAGTCCAAGGCGCAACACACAGCACAAAAAAGGATACAACCGCCAATGGCAACCAATCCCACTAATGTAGGCCTTCAGTTCTAAAGGAAAAAGACATAAAATTACTGACAGCGCATAAAAAAAACGTTTAAACAAAAAGAAAAAGTAAATAATTACTGAAAATAAATAACAATGAGCTCCCTCCAAAATAATTCCTCCAAACTAGTCCTGAAATAAAAGTGACATCAATTAATAATATAAAACCTCTAAAATGGAATAAGAAATCACCCGCATCAAGGTGGGTTTCACACAGATAAATATTAAAAATATAAATCTCCAAGAGGTAAAACAGCAGTGTAATAAATAATGCGAGCCTCCGGTGAATGGGCACGCAGCGCAGGAGAGCGCAACAGATGACGACCCGCAGCTCCAATCAGTGGTAGAACTACTGCACGAGACCTTAGTGCGAGTCCACCAGCGGTTTGTTACTGTGCTGACCCAGTAGTGAGTCACGACGGGCAGCAACAGAAAACAACAGTCTAAAAAAAGAGAGACCAAACAGTTTAAAAAACAAGCAACAAACTGCTAAACTGGCAAGGAAATCAAAACCCCACCGACACGCTGAGCTGCAGTAGTAGTGGTAACAACATTTAACAGTGGAGTGCAAAGCACGCTGAGCCTCAAAGAGAGCAGACCAGGGGGCAACAGCCTAAAGAGAGACCAATCTGACAAACTGCTAAATTGACAAAACAATCAAAATCACTCTGACACACTTAACTTGACATTCTACGCCAGCATGGAATTTTGGCGGAGTCCCCGCTGGAAGCTACCCGGGAGAGGAGGAAGCGGAAGCGGAGCGAACGCAAGCAAAAGCGAGGAAAAAGGGCCGGGATCCATGCTAGGCTAAAGGCTAACCCCTCCAGACCAGCGGTACCGTCGCTTCTTCTATCAAACGTCCGCGCCCTCGAAAACAAGGTAGACGAGTTGCGTTTGCTGAAAGAAACCCGGAGAGAATGGAGGGACTGCTGTGTGTTTGTTTTCACCGAGACATGGCTCCACGACAACATTCCTGACGAGGCCATTCAGCTGGAAGATATGGCGATGTTCCGTGCCAACAGGGAAACGGCGAGCTCCGGTAAGAGCCGGGGGGGTGGGCTATGCATCTATGTTAACAAGAACTGGTGCGTTAATGCCACGTTTGTGTCTAAACACTGCTCTCCGTTGGCGGAGTTCCTTATTGTTAATTGTCGGCCTTTTTATCTGCCGAGGGAATTCAGCAACGTGTTTGTAGTTGGTGTTTACATAGTGCCGAGCGCTAACGCAAAAGCTAATGCTAAGAAGGCACTCGGGGTACTGCACAATGCGATCAGTGAAATCCAAACGTCACACCCGGACAGTTTTGTGGTGGTTGCGGGGGATTTTAACCACACCAGCTTAAAGACTGTGCTCCCCAAGTTTAAACAATGTGTAGACTTTAAGACCAGAGGAGAGAATATGTTGGACTTAGTGTACACAAACACAGATGCATATAAAGCGACACCCCGTCCCCATCTCGGCCGTTCTGATCACATGTCCGTGATGCTGGTTCCTGCCTACAAACCTTTATTGAAGCGCAGCAGGCCAGCAGTGAAACAAATCAGGATTTTGCCAGAGAGTGCAACCTCTGCACTGCAAGACTGTTTTCAGCACACAGACTGGAAGATCTTCAAAATAGCAGCCTCCCAGGAAGACAGGACAGATGTGGAGGAGTATGCTGATTCGGTCACCAGCTACATCGCGAAGTGCACAGAGGATTTCACTACAGTGAAGACCATCACTATGCGGGGTAATCATAAGCCCTGGATGACTGCAGAGGTGCGCTCGCTGCTTACAGCCAGAGATGCAGCGTTCAGAGCGAAGGACAGGATTGCCCTCCGCTCAGCCAGGTCTGCGCTTTCAAAGGGAATTAAGGCGGCAAAGCGCGCCTATGCGGAGAAAATCCAGGGACACCTCTGTGACACTAGGAACACCAAGCAGATGTGGCAGGGAGTTCGGACACTGACGGGCTTTAAGTCTAGGCAGGGGGTCGATGATCACGACGCTTCGCTTCCAGACAGGCTTAACGACTTCTTTGCACGTTTTGAAGCATCAAACTCAACAATCAGAGGGAGGGCCGGCCCACTCCCACCATCGGTCGGACCAGCTTTTACCATTAACACAGCGGACACACGGAGGACCCTATCCAGAATCAACCCACGCAAAGCTGCAGGTCCAGACAACATTCCGGGACGTGTGCTCCGAGACTGCGCGAGCGAGTTGGCGGATGTCCTGACTGACATTTATAACATCTCCCTGAGTCAGGCCATTGTTCCCAGATGCTTCAAGACCTCTATCATTGTACCGGTGGCAAAGAAACCAGTGGTGTCCTGTTTGAATGACTATCGTCCTGTTGCACTTACACCAATTGTGATGAAGTGTTTTGAATGGCTTGTCAAACCACACATCACAGCCTGCCTCCCTGCATCACACGACCCGCTCCAGTTTGCATATCGTTCAAACCGCTCCACGGAGGATGCTATAGTCACCACCCTACACTCTGTCATCACCCATCTGGACCAGAAAGACACCTACGCCAGACTCCTGTACATTGATTTCAGTTCAGCATTCAACACCATTATTCCCCAGAGACTGATAAAGAAATTACTCCTTCTCGGTCTGAACACCGCCATATGTCTCTGGATCCTGGATTTCCTGACTGAGAGTCCTCAGTCTGTCCGGGTTGGAAACAACATCTCCAACTCTGTCACGCTGAGTACCGGAACCCCTCAAGGCTGTGTACTCAGTCCACTGTTGTTTACACTTCTAACACATGACTGTGTATCCAAACACGAGGTGAACCAGATTATTAAGTTTGCAGATGACACCACGGTGGTGGGACTTATTCAGAGGGATGAGGAATCAATGTACAGGGAAGAAGTGAGAGACCTGGAGGGCTGGTGCAGGGAGAACAATCTGGTGCTCAACGTGGACAAAACGAAGGAGATGATTATCGACTTCCGGTGGTCACAGCCTGAGTACGTCCCCCTCAGCATCGGCGGCCGTTTAGTGGCGAGAGTAGAGAACATCAAGTTCCTCGGAGTGCAGATCTCGCAGGACCTGACCTGGAGCAAGAATTCCTTGGAGATCAGGAAGCGAGCTCAGCAGAGACTACACTTCTTGAGGAAACTCAAACAGGCCTCTCTCCCCATCTGCATCCTCAGGACCTTCTACAGAGGTGTGGTGGAGAGTGTTCTGACGTACTGCATTGCTACATGGTACTCCAGCTGCAGTATGTCAGACAAAAAAGCCCTGCAGAGGATAGTCAAGGGGGCGGAGAGGGTAATTGGAGTCTCCCTCCCCTCTGTCCAAGAACTTTTTCAGAACCGTTGTAGGAGCAGGGCACTGAACATTGTCAAGGACCATTCTCACCCTCTGCATAAACACTTTGAACTTCTTCCATCTGGTAAACGATTCCGGAGCATCACAGGCAGAACCACCAGACTGATCAACAGCTTCCTCCCACAAGCTGTCAGGATGCTGAACAGCTGACCCGGAATCTCACATACACACTACTGCACCTATGGACATTTTGTATATTATAGTTAGTTATTCTTTTTCCCCAAGTATGTCTCAGGGATGTGTGAATGGATGGGGGGGTGGAGCTATGTGGGAGTGTGTCTTAATCATGCTGCTTCTTATATGGATGCCGAGAGAAACGCAATTTCATCTTGCCTGCACTACAGTTGTATGTACAGCAATATGACAATAAAGTTTGATTTGATTTGATTTGATAACCTGCAGCAGTAATTACAACAGCGCCTGACCAGGAAGCGCAACGCACGCCGACTATCAGAGACTGCAGACCGGAGGGGGGGGGGGGGCAACAGCCTAAAGGAGGACCAAACAATCTAACAAACTGCTAAATTGACAAAAGAATCAAAGTCCCACTGACACACTTACCTGTAGCAATAATGACAGCAACGCCTAACCAGGAAGCGCAATGCACGCAGAATATCAGAGAGGGGGCAGACCAAGCACATGCACCTGCCTTTGTAGTAAATCACCCATGAGCGTCTGCCACTTAAAGGCACAGGGACCCTGCAGCAATTCCATCCAATTACAAAAGCAAAGATTGCTTGTGGGTTTAATTTTCAAGCATCTAATGAGACAGGTGTGTGTCAAGCTGCGCAAACAGACACGACAGGTAGAAAATCAGGTACAGGAAGAGAGAATATTTCATAATTTTTCAAAAGAAAACAGACTTTGATACCCAATACAGAGGAACAGAATACAGTGTTTCCTCTGGCTTAAAGACCTTGGTGCAGTGGCAACATATTTTTCCGGGGGAAGGGGGGGGGGGGCAGAAAACACATGACACGATTGTAAACGGAAATGTTAATTTTACACTATTTCTTTTTATTTATTTTTTTTAATTTTACACAGCAATATTGCATAATGGAACTTACTATTTGAAGTTTTGTACTACCAAAGCTTGAATGTCGGCATATTGGGCCAGTTGGGGTCCTACCCAGATGTCCTGTGTTTGGACTTTTTTTTTTTTTTTCCACAATATCTTTATTGAACCTTTTTTTTTTAACAAACATGATACAAACAATCAAACACTAACACTAAAGTACTACAAAAAAAAAATGCACTAAAAACACCAACAACCACCAACAAAATCAAATCTTCAACAATGCTCCTCTGTTTAGTCTAGACAATCCAATACATAAGTATACATATTATGTTCACCAGTTTGGAATTTACAAGGTCCACACACATCATTCACCTTCTTCTTCAAGAGTTATGTTTAAATTTTTTACATAATCAATAAAAGGTCTCCATATATTCTCAAACACAATTTCCTTTGATTTCAGTATATATGTTATTCTTTCTAATGGAAGGTTTGTTAACATCTGTCTTAACCACTGAGTCACATCTGGTCTATGAGTCTTTTTCCATAATAGTGCAATACATTTTTTGGCATTAAGCAAACTGAGGTCTATGAATGTTCTTTCACTTTTATTAAAATTATGCTTTTCTGGGTACAGACCCAACAAAAACAGTTTAGGATTCAATATGATTTGTTTTGGGATTATTTTTTCAATTGTTACCCTCACCTCTTCCCAAAACATTCTTATTAATCTACATTCCCATACACAATGAAATAGGGTTCCTTTACTTTCCATGCATTTTGTGCATGTATCTGGTATATTTTTGTTATATCTATTTAACTCCTCCGGTGTAACATACATCCGCATTAACCATTTGAAATGTATCAATTTAAGGCGTACATTTATTGATTTGGTTTGAGCTTCTGTACAAGCCAATTCCCATTGTTCCTCTGAAATTTCAGTTTGCAGATCTTCTTTCCAGTAGTTTAATCTTTTCAGTGAATTTTCACTTGAAGATAGTGTCAATGAGTTATAAAACTCTGAAATAATACCCTTTCTTTTACTATCTTTCATCATCATTTTTTCCAAGGATGAATAAATAGGTCGAGTGAGAGTTTTATTTTGATTTGATCGAATAAAGTTTCTAAGTTGAAGATATTTAAAAAAATGTGTTCTATTGAGATTAAATTTGATCCTCAGCTCTTCAAAAGACATTATGTTATCTGCACATGGCAAATATAAATCCTGAATCTTTTGTATCCCTTTTAAATTCCATACTTTAAATACAGCGTCCGCTCTCCCTGGTTTAAAATATTGATTACCCCATATTGGACTAAATTGTGACAATAACTGTGGTTCTTTAAAGTAGTTTTTAGCTTCACACCATATTTTGATCATATGCTTTACAAATGGATTTTTAACTTGTTTTTGTAATTTTTTGGCCGAATCTGAGTATATGAATATGGGAAGAGGTAAAGGTAAATTGTATGATTCCATTTCAGTCCAGTGAGGGAGATCATTTGATGAAAAATAATATGTCATAGACCTCAGTTGTGCCGACCAATAATACAACATAAAATTTGGACATTTCAGACCTCCACGATCAAATGGTAAATATAATAAAGACAGACGTAATCTAGCCCTCCTGTTGTTCCATATAAATTCCACTAACTTTTTTTTTATTCTTGAGAATAAATCTAAAGGTGGTGATAAGGGAATGTATTGAAATAAATAAAGTATTTTAGGTAAAATATTACTTTTAAGTATATTGATTCTCCCGATCATCGACATTGGTAGTGACATCCATCTCTGAGTTAACTCATTGATATCTGACATTAAGGCTTCATAGTTGACACTGGCGACTGATTCTAGCTTAGGCACAATTTGGATTCCTAAATATTTAAACTGATTTACAACATTGAATTGATTTACCTCAGGGGCTGGGTAATTTCTCTGGGTCTCATTTAGCATTAATATTGAAGATTTAGTTTTATTTATTTTATATCCTGATATTTCCCCAAAATTCTTTATTAAATTCAACAAGGTTGGAATTGATTTTTTTAGATTCGACATAAACAAAATTATGTCATCGGCGTACAGGGAGATTTTATGTTCTGTTGGTCCAACTTTAATTCCATATATTAGTGAATGTAAACGTATCGCTATCGCTAAAGGTTCAATTGCCATAGTAAACAGTAAAGGTGAAAGTGGACAGCCTTGTCGACATCCTCTATTGATTTTTATTGGTTTTGAAATATTGTTATTTGTTAGGATTTCTGCTGTAGCATTATTGTATATTATTTGAACCCATTTTATGAAATTATTTCCAAGTCCAAACCTTTGTAGGACTTCAAAAAGAAAGGGCCATTCAACTCTATCAAAGGCCTTTTCGGCGTCCAGTGATAGGAGAGCTGTATCCGGTGCTTCTTTATTAAAATAAATAATATTAAATAGTCTTCTTACATTATGGAAGCCTTGTCTACCCTTTATAAAGCCATTCTGATCTCGATTAATAATATTTGGTAAAATTTCTTGTATTCGTCTTGCTAAAATTTTACAGATTATCTTAAGGTCGGCGTTTAATAGGCTTATTGGTCTCATATTTTCACATTTATTAGAGGGCTTACCTGGTTTTGGCAGCAGTATAATTAAGGCATTATTTATGTATGATGGTAAATTATTATTTTGAAATGCTTCTAAAACCATTTCCAAAAAAGGTTTTATTAATTTATTCTTAAATTTTTTATAAAGGTCAACTGGAAGACCATCTGGTCCTGCACTTTTTCCTGATTTCATATTATCAATGGCTAGCCCAACTTCTTCTTGACTAATTTTAGACTCCAATATCTCCCTGTTTTCATTTGGAATACACGGTATATAGATAGTTCGTTCAAAAACCCATTTAGTTTTGTTAAATCAAATTCATTTTTGGTATCATATAATTTTTCATAGTAATCTCTAAAGGCTCTGTTAATTTCTAAAGGATCTATAACTACCTGTCCGTTACTTATAATACTGGTAATTGGTGTTTTAAATTCTAATTGTTTAATCTGCCATGCCAATAATTTTCCTGATTTTTCACCTTGTTCATAAAAAGATTGTTTCAATCTTAGAAGACTCGAGGCAGCTCTATTCGCTGATTTTTTGTCGTATTCAGCTCTCAAAATCAGTAATTCATTCTCCAACCTTGGGTCACTTCCTGCATACACTTTTTCCTGAAGACTTTTTATTTTATGTTCCAATTTAGCTCTCTCCTCTCGAGTCTTCTTAGATTTTGATCCTGTATAACTAATAATATGTCCCCTAATAAAAGCTTTGAAAGCCTCCCACTTTACACATGCTGATGTTTGTGTAGTATTGATGTCAAAGAACTCGTCTATCTGTTTTTCTATATACTTGACAAATTCCTCATCCTGAAGCCATTTATGCTGAAATTGCCATCTACCTGATTCCTTTGTCAATTTTTTATCTACATATATTAGACAACAGGGTGCATGATCAGAGATCACGATGTTATCATAAAAGCAGTTTTGAATCTTGGACCTTAATTCTGTGGAGATCAAAAAATAATCAATACGTGAGAATGTCTTGTAGGTACTGGAATAACAAGAATAGGCTTTAACTTGTGGTTTCATTTCTCTCCATATATCTAACGATCTCAATTCTTTCATAAAATGATTAATAGTCATCCTACATCCATTGTGCGTACAATCCAGTCCTGTTGATCTATCTATACCTGGATTCAATGTACAATTAAAATCCCCTGCTATTATATGTTGCCCTGTAAGTGATGATAAGATAAGAAATAAATTAGCAAAGAACTTTTGATCATCTATATTGGGACCATATAAGTTCACAAGATTTATATTTTCTAATAGCAAAGAACCTTGAATGATTACATATCTTCCAAATTTGTCTCCAATTACATTTTTCACTTGAAAAGGAACTGATTTATGTATGAGAGTCATAACTCCCCTGGCCCGGGATGAGAATGATGAGGTGAAGACACTTCCTTGCCATCTACTCCTAATTCTTTTTATATCCTCCTCTATTAAATGAGTTTCTTGTAAAAACACAATTTTTGAACCCATGTCTTTTATTTTATTCATAACTTGTTTAAGTTTTTTTAAATTTTGTAGACCTCTGCAATTCCATGAAGTTAAATTAAGATTAACACTTTGGTTTATGATCAATAGAGAGTTTGGGATTACCTTGCAGTGTAAACATGCTCATACAGAGAAGCAAAAACATGAGTGGTTGAACATTCATCCTGCAAACTACACACAAACAAATTTCCCCTTCCCACACTTGTGGCAAACCCCCCAAAATCAAAAGAAAAATTCCGTCTCCCGATATAGCCATCGACCGCTCCACACCCACGGGGAACAGCCTAAGCCACTCCTTCTTCATCCTCCCAATCACCCTAACTCTACTGCTTTTAATGACGTAACATTAACTCTCCTCTGTAGTTTTCCAACTTAACTCCAAAATTTTTAACAAGTTTGTACATCATAGTTTTTTTTTGTTTGTTTTGTTTTTGTTTTTTTTTAATATATAATACAATCTATATTTTGTAAACTTACTATTTACTTCAAGTCAGTCAGATGCCTGTGCAAATGCTTAATTATTCTACCTTATATTTTGTTCATGCTTAGCTCCCACCAGTCTCTTCTTCTTCTTTGATCTTCTTGATGAACTCCTGCGCCTCCTCTGGGGTCTTGAAGATGTGGGTTCTGCCCTCATACGTGGTCAGCAGTCTCGCAGGATAGATTACACCATGACGAATCCCAAGGTTGCGCAGCTCCTTACGTATGGGATCAAACTGCTTCCTCAATTGTTGGATTCCTGTGGCCAAATCTGGGTAGAACCGCACCTGCTGATCCTGGTGTTTAATCTCTCCTTTAGCTCGTGCAGCGTTGAAGATCTTCATCCTGTCTCTGTTGCTAAGAAACTTCATAATTAAGGTCCTCGGCGGTCCCTTATCTCTCCGTGGGCCAATACGATGTGCATTTTCCAGAACCACTGCTGATTGCAACTCCTCGCTGCCCAGCACCTCCGGAATCCACTTTTCCAGAAAGGAACATACATCCCGACCTTCTGATTCTTCTGGAAGACCCACCAGCCTCAAGTTATTCTGTCTCGACCGAGATTCCAAATCCAAAATATTATCTTCCAGACATTTATTTTTTTTTTCCAAAGTGCGCACCTTTAATTGAAGACGGGTGACGTCATCTTCAGCACTAGCGAGACGGAGCTCCATCTGCGCCGTTCGTTCTACACAGTCACCCAATTCCTTTCTTATTCCTTCCAACGCTGTCATAATCCCATCAAATCTAGAGGAAAAGTCCGCTCTCATTGAACTCATGGCAGCCATCAGCGCATCTGCGCCGCTCCCCGCAGACATCGCACCGTTGCCAGCCTCCTCCGCCATATATGGAGTTTTATTTGCTGCGTCACAGACCTGAAAGTCCGTTAATTTGGACTGTTTCGGCGGCTCGCTTTTTCCTCTACCTGGTTTTCCAGCCTTAGGCTTCGCCGACATATCCTCGCCCAAACGCTGGGATACGTTCTGTCCCAAATGAGAGAGTTATTTGCCGGTTTTTTTTCTCCAGGAGCAGAGCAGAGTGAGACACGTCCGTCTTACGTGGCAGCCATAACCGGAAGTGTGTTTGGACTTTTTACTAGTGTCATCCTTCTCTCCTCCCCTGGACTCTCTGCCTGAACACTTTCCTCTCCTTGGCTCCTCTCTTCTGTCTCATCTTTTCCTCTCTGAGCTCTGTCCAATTCATGTTCTCTCTGTCTATGGTGGTATACAAACAGGCTAGAAAATACCAAGTGTCATGTTTTGTCCTGCAAGATTTTTTTCATGGTTTACATAAATAACCAAAATTTGTATTTTTTGTATTTTTATTCTATCCATCAATCCATCCATCTTCTTCCGCTTAATCCTTTTCGGGTCGCGGGGGGGCTGGAGCCTATCCCAGCATCTTTGGGCGAGAGGCATTGACGAAGAGTAGGAAAGGGAAGGGAAAAAAAAAATTCATAATAGCAATTTACTCATGCATACTTAAATTATATGATCAGAGGTGGGTATAGTAGCCAGAAATTCTACTCATGTAAAAGCAGTGCTTTGAAATTAATAATTAAAAGTAGACAACCAAAAATGTTGAGTTAAGGGTACAAAGAGCACCTACTTAAAAATTTGAGTAATGACTTCAGTCTTGAAGGTTTGAGATTTTTCTCCAAAATTTATAACAATTTTCTTATAGTTTTCTACTTTTCTCTGGAAATTTATCTAAATGTGCAACCATTTTCCTCAAATTTGTAATTTTCTCTTGTAAAATTATGACTTTTCTTGTACATTTGAGACTATTATAAATTTGTGGATTATTTTATGGCTAATGTTTTTCTTTTTTCTAATCCAATCTAACTTTATTTATAAAGCTCTTTAACAACGACAATTGACACAAAGTGCTGTACATCAACGATAAATAAAATATAAAAACAATAAAATACAGCTAAAGCACAAAACAGCACAAACAAAACAATAGTCATACAATAGAGACAATAAGAACAAATAAAATCAATGTCTCAAACTGGGTCAAAAGCCAGAGAATAAAAATGGGTTTTAAGAAGAGTTTTAAAACTGGACAACGAAGAGGCCTGTCCGATGGACAAAGGCAGATTATTATAAAATTGCTGTTTTTCTTTTAATAAATTTGAAACAGAATGTGGCAAATTTTTTACTTTTTTCTCCTCATACAATTTAAACTTTTGACCATAATTTTGTAGAGCCAGAACAGAACAATAACTCTGCATTCAAAGAAATATAATTATTAAAATTATATTTAAAGAAATAAATTAACTTAAATGACCAAATATGCAGTTATTTCTGTTATAATATTTCTATGTATTTATAGTTTTTTAGAACTCTCCTCACCAACCAGACAGCAGGAAAAACCTCCCTTATTCTGAAATCCAAATGTTGGCATGTCTAGTTTCTCTGAAGGCTGCTGATGGATTAAAGTCATTGACTTCCTGAATTTTGGTCATCTTAACTTGCCAGGTACATAATAATGAACATAAATTATTAGTTAATATTGTAGTAGCTGGTGAAGTAAATCCTCAGCGATTCATCAGTCACTCTTGCCTTTCCCTGCAATGAAGCCTAACCAGACCTGTTAGCTAAGTGACTCCTCATTGTTGTTCCAGTTTGCAGCGGGTTAAAACCACCATAAATGCCTCCACTGCTTATCTCTTGTACTTTTTTCCACATTTAAAGTACTTTAATAAGCTCATGCTTCCCTCGTACAGCAACGCTAGAGAGACACACTCTGGCTGCAGAAACGGTCACACTGGCACCGGGCCGCTTCCGCGCGGATGACAATCACACGCGATGTTTGTGTGCACACTTGCGGAGCGTTTCTTTCATATTTAATTTTTCTTAAATTAATATATTATAGGCGTGGCGGCATACTTCCTTAGGGCGGTGGGCCGCCACACAGAAATGTTACCAGAGGAAACCCTGGAATAACTATTTATACTTTCTCTGCAGCCCTGAACCAAGTGGTCCACGGACCGGCCCAGTGGTTGGGAGCTACTGTTCTAACATGCATTCAATGCACTTTATCTGTCTTAATGGCTAATTCTTCACATTTTTAAATTAAGTTCTCAGCAAGGGTACAATGTTGGTGGGTTTTTATGATAAATTTACTGAGCATTAATTCTCATGCAAGTACTTCTGTATATTAGAAGTTTTTGCTTTACAAATAAAGCGCTGCTCGATAGGAAATTTTTGCCAATCCTGTGCTTTTCTTGTTATGTTCTATAGAATAACATAGCAGTAAACCATGGAAAAACAAATAGTACTTTCTCCCACAACTTTCAGTAAAAAAATACTGAAACTTTTATCTCAACTTTTTAGAAAAGCTGCCACAAGTTCAGGCTGTTTGGCCCACAACAATCATGAAAAGAATTTGTGAAATCCTGGAGGGACTGAAAAAAGCGGAAAAGGAGCTCTTTAAATCACTTATAGAGACCTACAGAGACTCTGTGGTACTGTACCTCAGCCAGTAGAGCCAGTAGGCGTCCTGCACCAAGAAGCAGTGTTCCCACATCCTGGATCCACAGCGGCAGGCCCAACCAGTGGGACAGCAAACCCCACTGACACGCGTACAGCCACACGGGAAGGCAGTGCAGGCCGCTGACTACCCACATACCCAGAGGTGTCCGAAACCCTGAAGGCACACACACAGTTACACAAACCTGAACAGTGATAGCAGCATTAGGATGAAGACAGCAGCATGCCTGTTACCATTTGCCATGATGGCCTGAATGAGTGCAGGGCTGCTGCTGAAGCTGCTCTTCCACTGCTCACCTCGGGAGTGGTGGTTACACACAAACACACACCACTCCAGCGCACACACCAGCCAACCCCACTGAAATAAAAGGCACATGGAACATTAGACTTTAACACAGCTGGGAAAAGCAGCCAGGAATTGTACTTGAATATCATTACCTTATGATATTCATCACTACACAAGTATGAATAGTCCCCCATAAGTAAACTGAGTAAGATTAAGGAAGTATCTACTAAAAGTTACTCATTGAGTGAGTAATGACTATGTTCTCACCAGCAAGTGAGATTTTTCTGCTAAATTAGTGATTTTTGTGATTGTTATAATAAATTAGAGACTTTTTCCATGCACAGTTCCATCTTTGAACTCCTAAAATTTACCAATATTTTCTTGTAAACTTTTGACTTTTTTCATAAATTTACAGATTTTTTTTTCCTTGTGCATTTGTACCTTTTAATCTTAAATTTACAACTCCTTGTAAATTGGCTCTTTGTGAGGTTTTTCGCTTAGATGTGTTGGAATCAAATAAACTAGCAACATATCCCTTCTACTATAATGCAAATTATATAAACAGCTAAACAGTTCCTGAGCCACAATAAAAGATGAGTGTTTTCAAATATGAGAAAATAAATTTTAAAACAACTTGTACTGATTTCATATCATTGAAATCAAAAATTGTCAGAGTACAACCAAATGAACTTGAGCAAAAGGACAGGTTGTTCTTCAAAATTTTATTCAAATAAGCAAAAGTATCCTGCAATAAAACTATTCCCTACAGTACATTTTTGTAAAGATTATACACACACACACACAAGGAAGGGGGGGGGGGGGGGCTGAAAAGTTCATAGTGATCAAATTTGACAAAATATAAATTCTCTCTCTCTCTCTCTCTCTCCTGTGGAAGAGGTCCTGGAGGCTGTGGCCGAGCAGGTGGGCCCTGACGCGGTCTGCATTGCTTCATGAATGAATAGAGCTGTGGTTGTGTTTCTGGCAGCTGAAGACGATGTTCACACCCTGATTGTAAGCGGTGTGGTGATCCGGGAAATGTATGTACAGGTGTCCCCCTTATCTGTCCCACCAACGAGAATCACCGTCTCAGGTGTTCCACCTTTCATCACTGACGAGCAGCTGGCGACGGAGCTCCGCAGATTTGGGAAGATTGCGGGCCTGTTTACGACTCTGCCTTTGGGATGCAAGGCCGCCAAGTTCAAACATGTGAAATCGCTCAGGCGACAGGTGTTCATGTTTCTCGACTCACCCACTCAGACTCTGGAAGTCTCCTTCAGGGTCAAGCATGGGGACGGATCTTACATGGTGTATGCAAGCTCGGGACAGATGAAGTGTTTTGAATGTGGAGATGTGGGCCATAAACGGTTCGCTTGTCCGCACAGGCAGCGGGCGGAGGGCCCTGATGGGGCCGCGGGTGGTGCCGGCGGCGAGCCCTCCACTCACGCCGCAGCTGCGGACGGCGGCGCGGCCTCTGCTCCCGCTACCCCAGCTCCGGAGCCTGCCGCTGTGTCTGCGGACGACCCGGCTGCGCCGCACGCGGCCCAGCTTGCGGTCGGTAGCGTGGATGGCGATGTCGCTAAGAAGGTCGCTGATGGTGTGTCACAATCATCTCGCTGTGTGACGTCAACAGCTGTGCCGCCGGCAGCTGCTACCGCTTCGGACGAGGGGACGGAGCACCGACCTGATGGTGCGTCACAATCATCTCGCTGTGTGACGTCAGCGGCTGTGCCTCCGCCAGCTGCTGCCACTTCGGAGGAGGGGAAGGAGCACCGACCTGATGGTGCGTCACAATCTCGCTGTGTGACATCAGCGGCTGTGCTTCCGGAGGCTGCTACCGTTACACAGCAGGGGATGCAACAGCGACAGTCACCTGCTGAGGGTGGCGTCCAGGAAAATGTGGCCCATGATAAATCCACTGGCCCGGGAGAACCAAGCAGTCAGCTGAGTTGTGCTGCCGAGGAAATGGAATCTGAGAACGACACTGTGTCTAATGCTGAGTCTATTGAGGCAAAATGCAATACAAACACGAGTTTGTATTCACTGGAAGAAATAAATGCATTCCTGGACGCAACCTACAACAAAGCCATTAGGGTCGCCAACTACTTCAGTGACACTGATAAATTCATTGAGTCTGTGGATGTGCTAAGAAGACAGGTTGGTCTTGACCTCCTGGATGAAAGGAAGCGTTATCGCCTCAAGAAACACCTGACTCTCTCACGTACACCATACTTATACCAGAATAGATTATTTTTTTGTTGACAATTTATTAATTAATAACCTTTGCTCTTGCAGTTATGATAGCATCTCGGTTTCTGATCATGCCCCTCTTGTACTTAAAATGATCCTCCATGGATGTGACTCCATGAGAAAGCATTGGAGATTGGATCCATTATTACTTACAGATGAAAAATTGGTTACGAATATTTCTTCTAAAATTATTTTTTTTTTGAAAGAAAATAAAACTCCTGGTATGTCAAATAAAACGATATGGGAGGCCATGAAGGCATTTCTTAGGGGGGAATTTATTTCATTGGCAGCATTTAAAAGACGATCCTTAATACAGGAACAGAAGGCTATTTTAGATCAAATCCTGGACATTGACAGACAATATGCTCAATCTCCATCACCCGCTCTGTACAAGGAACGTATGACATTACAAACTAAACTTAATTTACTTTCTACTCGACAAATTGAAGGTTGTTTAATAAGGAACAAGAGTGAATTTTATGAACATGGCGAAAAAACCAGTAAACTTCTAGCTAATCAACTACGTGGTATTAGAGCTAAGCAATTTATTACTGGAGTTAGGACAGATAAAGGAGAGGTGACATCTGACCAACAAGCGATTAATGATATTTTCAGGTCATTTTATTCGTATACCTCAGAATATACAACAAACTTAAAGGATTTGGAAATTTTTTTTGATTCTATTGATATTCCTTCGATTTCTTCAGAATCTCGGCAAATTTTAGAAGCTCCCATCACAAAAGAAGAAATTCAGCTGGCAATATCATCCATGCAATCAGGAAAATCTCCAGGACCTGATGGATTTTCCGCTGATTTTTTCAAAAAATTCTCTGATGACCTCGCCCCTTTCCTTTGTCAAGTTTTTACAGAGTCGCTTGACTCTGGTACACTTCCTCCTTCATGCTATCAGGCCTGTATCACTGTGTTGCTTAAAAAGGATAAGGATCCTGTTGATTGTGCTTCTTACAGGCCTATTTCCTTGTTAAATACCGATGTTAAAATTTTGTCAAAGTTGTTAGCTTCAAGGTTGGAAAAGATTCTTCCTTTTATAATTTCACAGGACCAAACCGGTTTCATTAAAAATCGCCATTCTTTTTTTAACTTGCGGCGGTTGTTTAATCTTATTTATACTCCTCACCACAACATACCTGAATGTCTTATTAGTTTGGACGCTGAAAAGGCATTCGATAGGGTTGAGTGGGAGTATTTGTTTTTTACTTTGGAGAGGTTCGGTTTTGGTCCTTCCTTCTGTTCCTGGATTAAACTTCTCTATGCTAGTCCTTTAGCTTCAGTGTTAACTAATTGTCGCTATTCTGACTATTTTAGACTTTACCGTGGTACGAGGCAAGGCTGTCCTTTGAGCCCGTTGCTCTTTGCCTTGGCAGTTGAGCCGTTAGCTATTGCAATCCGTGGGAGCCGGGACTTTCTAGGCATTCGTAGGGGTGGCATTGAGCATAGGGTTTCACTCTATGCTGATGATCTTTTATTATTTCTCTCCAACCCACTTACTTCATTACCTGCTATACTTAATATTTTGGATAGTTTTAGTAGGTTTTCTGGTTATAAAATTAATCTTAATAAGAGTGAACTGTTTCTGATTAATGAAAAGATTCAAGTTCAGGATTTTGAAAATTTTCCTTTCAAGGTTGTTATTGATCATTTTAATTATCTTGGGATATGTGTCACTAAACAATTTAATTACTTGTTTAAAAATAATTTTCTCCCCTTACTTGACCAGTGCAAGTTAATACTTTCCAAATGGTCCCCATTATCCTTGTCTTTAATTGGCAGAATCAATTCTGTAAAAATGATGTTACTTCCAAAGTTTTTATATTTGTTTCAATGTCTCCCCATTTTTATTCCTAAATCCTTTTTTAAGTCTTTGGACTCTCTGATTACCTCATTTATTTGGAATGGTAAACATCCGAGATTGAGGAAAGTTTTTCTTCAAAGACCCAAATCAGTAGGTGGCATGGCTCTGCCTAACTTTCAATATTACTACTGGGCAGCAAATATCAGGTGCATGTTATATTGGAAACATTTTTATCTGGAACCCAAATCACCTATTTGGATCCTTATGGAGTCACATGTGGACAATCAAACTTCCCTACCGGCAATTTTAGGTTCACCACTTCCCCTTGCTTTGTCTACACTGGGTAATAATAAAGTAGTTCGTCAGTCTCTTAGAATTTGGTCTCAATTCAGGAAAAATTTCGGTCTTCAGTTTTTTTCCATTAGAAGTCCAATTGCCGCAAATCATTTATTTACCCCATCAACTATTGATAGTGCATTTCATATATGGCACAGAAAAGGTTTAAAATCTTTTGCGGATTTATATTTTGATGGTCAATTTGCAAGTTTTTCTCAACTTTCCACCAAATTCGACATCACTTCTACACATTTTTTCCGCTTCCTCCAGGTCAGACATTATGTGCAAACCATGACAAAACAATTCCCTCAAAAACCTTCTGATAATCCTCTAGATGATTTTTTATTAGTTAAACCAACTTCTAAGGGGGTAATGTCAGTTTTATATAATTTAATTTCAAATTTACAATCTTCTTCTCTGGCCGCTATCAAATTGAACTGGGAACAAGATCTTAATTTTACTTTTACTGATGAACTGTGGGACTCTATTCTTGGCCAGGTTCACACTGTATCAATGTGTGCTCGTCACGCTCTTATTCAATTTAAGATTGTACACCGGATGCACCTGTCCAAGGTTAAGTTAGCACGTATTTACTCGGATATAGACCCAACTTGTGAAAAGTGTGGTAGCGCTCCTGGCACTTTGCTTCACATGTATTGGTCCTGCCCTGCATTGATGAATTTTTGGCATTCTGTTTTTATCACTATGTCTGAAGTCCTGCAATATCAAATTAAACCTGATCCATTATGCGCCATTTTTGGTGTGGCTCCAGAACTTGTCTTGCCAAGTTCCAAATTAAAAGTATTCAAATTTTCATTATTATTGGCCAGACGTGCTGTATTACTGAAGTGGAAAGACTCTTCGCCCCCTTCACATTTACAGTGGATAAAAGATATAATGTCCTGTTTGGATTTAGAAAAAATCAGATATACAGTCTGTGGCTCTGAAAACAAATTCTATAAATTATGGCGCCCGTTTCTTGATTTCTTTGAAAGACCCACGATTATAGTTTCTGAGTAGCTCATATCCCCTTTACCCCACCCCCACTTCACACACACAATTTTTCTTTGTATTTTTTTTTTATTATTATTTTTTTTTTTTTTACTGTTTATTTAAAGGTTTTTGTGCTTTGAAGCATTTACATTTGTTGGCTTTAAGTTCTAGTTTTTTATTGTTTGGTTGAAACAAAAATGAAAATTTCTAATACTTTGTATTGTATTGATACTTCAATTAATAATAATAAAAAGACCTTTGAAAGAAAGAAGAAGATGCATGCAGTATACATTTTAATCATATAAGATGGTTATGCAATGATAATGATAATGATGTTAGTAATTATAAAATGATAAATGATTGAACATGCATGATAAACAATTTTCTGACATTTCAAAAAAAAAAAAAAAGAAACACCTGACAGCCCTGCGTAAAGCAGCAGGGGGAACGCCGGTCAAGCGCGCCCGGCAGGAGAACTGAATGGCGGTCGTTCCTCTGCCTGTTTTACCCATTTTTGGGATATTGTTTGAACAGACTGGTATATGACGTTTAATTGGCTGTAATTGACTGTCACAGAACTGGATCTTTGAATAGGTGGACTGCAGGGACTGCTCTGTGTTGTGTGTGTGTGGGGGGGGACATTTCAGTTTGCACTTTTTCCAATGTGACACTTGGAGGAATGATGTTGGTGTGCTTACATTTTTTTGAAGTGTGCAATAAAGGCGTTTTCAAAGTCAAAGTCTCTCTCTCTCTCTCTCTCTCACACACACACACACTACTCGCAAAAAGTTAGGGATATTTGGCTTTCGGGTGAAATTTATGGAAAATGTATGAAGTTCACGCTACAGTGCTATAATATTATCAAAGCAGGGCATTTACACAGGTGGACAAAATTGTTGGTACCCCTCTGTTAATGAAAGAAAAACCCACAATGGTCACAGAAATAACTTGAATCTGACAAAAGTGGTAATAAATAAAAATTCTATGAAAATCAACCAATGAAAATCAGACAGTGCTTTTGAATTGTGGTTCAACAGAATTATTTTAAAAAACAAACTCATGAAACAGGCCTGGACAAAAATGATGGTACCCTTAACTTAAGATTTTGTTGCACAAACTTTTGAGGCAATCACCGCAATCAAATGATTTCTGTGACTGTCAATGAAACTTCTGCACCTCTCGGCAGGTATTTTGGCCCACTCCTCATGAGTAAACTGCTCCAGTTGTCTCAGGTTTGAAGGGTGCCTTCTCCAGACAGCATGTTTCAGTTCCTTCCACAGATGTTCAATAGGATTTAGATCAGGGCTCATAAAAGGCCACTTTTGAATAGTCCAATGTTTCGCTCTTAGCCATTCTTGGGTGTTTTTAGCTGTGTGTTTTGGGTCATTATCTTGTTGCAAGACCCATGACCTGCGATTGAGACCAAGCTGTCTGACACTGGGCAGCACATTTCTCTCTAGAATACCTTGATAGTCTTGAGATTTCATTGTACCCTACACAGATTCAAGACACCCTGTGCCAGATACAGCAAAGCAGCCCCAGAACATAACACAACCTCCTCCATGTTTCACAGTAGGAGTAGGAACAGTGTTCTTTTCTTAGTATGCTTCATTTTTGCGTCTGTGAACATAGAGCTGATGTGCCTTGCCAAAAAGTTCCAGTTTTGTCTCGTCTGTCCATGGGACATTCTCCCAGAAGCTTTGTGGCTTGTCAACATGCAGTTTGGCAAATTCCAGTCTGGCTTTTTTATGATTTGTTTTCAACAGTGGTGTCCTCCTTGGTCGTCTCCCATGAAGTCCACTTTGGCTCAAACAACAACGGATGGTGCGATCTGACACTGATGTACCTTGACCTTGGAGTTCACCATGAATGTGTTTAGAGGTTGTTCTGCGCTCTTTTGTTACCATTCGTATTATCCGTCTCTTCCATTTTTCATCAAGTTTCCTCCTGCGGCCACGTCCAGGGAGGTTGGCTACAGTCCCGTGGATCTTAAATTTCTGAATAATATGTGCAACTGTAGTCACAGGAACATCAAGCTGCTTGAAGATGGTGTTATAGCCTTTACCTTTAACATGCTTGTCTATAATTTTCTTTCTAATCTCCTGAGACAACTCTCTCCTTTGCTTCCTCTGGTCCATGTTTGGTGTGATACACACCATGTCACCAAACAGCACAGTGACTACTTGTCACCCTTTAAATAGGCCGACTGACTGATTACAAGTTTGTAGACACCTGTGATGTTAATTAGAGGACACATTTTGGTTGAACATGTCCCTATGGTCACATTATTTTCAATCTTTTCTAGGGGTACCATCATTTTTGTCCAGGCCTGTTTCATGAGTTTGTTTTTTAAAGTAATTCTGTTGAACCACAATTCAAAAGCATTGTCTGATTTTCATTTCAACCTAATAGTATTGAATGCAAAAGACGCAATAGACTTACACAATGGTCCCCTCCGGTATACAACTAGGAAAATACCGGTAGCTACGGAGGGTGACAATATGTATGGGTACATAATCATACCATGTACGATAACTAAGTAGACGGTTATGCTGTTTCATTCCATCTAGCTGCAATGCTCCACACTGTGTCTGTTTGTTTGTATATTTATATATTTGTTTGTATATTTATATATTTATTCCATCTAGCGACAATGCTCCACACTGTGTGTTTATATATTTACATATTTATTCCATCTAGTTATAATGCTCCGCACTGTGTGTGTTTATATATTTGCATGTTTGTTCCATCTAGCTGCAATGCTCCACGATGTGTGTCTGTTTATATATTCACATATTTATTCCATCTAGCGCAGGGGTGTCAAACTCATTCCATGGAGGGCCAAGACCCTGCAGGTTTTACCTCCACCCAGTGTCTTCAACAGGTGATTTCACTGAATTTCTTCCCACTGATTGCTGATCGATGAAAACACCTGCTGAAGACATTGGGTGGAGGTAAAACCTGCAGGGTCTTAGCCCTCCATGGAATGAGTTTGACACCCCTGAGCTAGCTACAAGGCTCCGCACTGTGTGTGTTTACATGTTCATATATTTAGTCCATCTAGCTACAATGCTCCACACTGTGTGTTTATATATCTCTATATTTATTCCATCTAGCTGCAATGCTCTGCATCGTGTGTCTATATATTTATGTTTATATGTACATATGTATACTCGCTGCGGTTCCAAGGTTGTCATAGCCAGGAGCGGTACTGGGGTTAAGCTCCCAGTGCTCATAAAATGCTCCTTAAGGCGTGTGTCTCGAAAAGCCTCTGACAACCGAGTCCAACTCCTAGCCTGCCCGTGTGGTTTAGCCTCTAAGCCCGGCGGAACTGCTTTTACTAATAGGAGAAGGGGCGAGGGCGGATCTCTGGCGCCTTAAA
The DNA here is from genome assembly GCA_020510985.1 of Pholidichthys leucotaenia. NCBI lineage: Eukaryota > Metazoa > Chordata > Actinopteri > Cichliformes > Pholidichthyidae > Pholidichthys > Pholidichthys leucotaenia. Next base: position 83,650,430 of record CM035847.1, on the reverse strand, counting down.
ACCAGATGCTTCGGGTAGATGGTGGCTCGTCAACCTGGGAAGGTAGCCCATCTAGGGGAAGGTAAACCCTAATTTCAAACCTCCGCTGCCTTGCGGAACACCCGATCACGGGAAAGGCTTCGGAAGTCAACCCTGAGGAAAAATCCGGAGTCGGAGCCCCTAAGGCAGTTCTTTGTTGTGCTCAACATCGTTCTGGCAGCTCCTGCGACGGCGCTGGTGCCAAACTATAGCAGCCCTGCTGTTCCTTTGGATTCATCAGTGACGTGGAGAGGAGGGACATGCTGCATGGGTAACATCTTGTCCTCCATATCTTCCTGCCCAGGCTTGAATCCTACCAACGCCCAACGCTGGAAGGTAGAACACCGGTGCACATCGGCCTGTTCAGCCACAGGCGGTGCTGTTCCAGCAGAGTAGACGTTTAGGATTCTCTTCCATGGTCATCATAGACCGACGGAGGCTGACGAGGGGGATACTCGCTGCTCTCGTTTTTTTTTCTTGCCTTCTGATTGTTGCTCTGAGTGTTGCTATCCCTGTGCTGTTGCAATCCTGGAATTTCCCCGTTGTGGGACTAATAAAGGCTTATCTTATTTTATCTTATCTTATTGGTTAATTTTCATAGAATTTTTATTTATTACCACTTTTGTCAGATTCAAGTTATTTCTGTGACCATTGTGGGTTTTTCTTTCATTAACAGAGGGGTACCAACAATTTTGTCCACGTGTGTAAGTAGAAGAAGCATGCAATGGTTATTTCCTCATCTCAAACAATTTTAAGATAAGATAAGATAAGATAAGCCTTTATTAGTCCCACAATGGGGAAATTCCAGGATTGCAACAGCACAGGGATAGCAACACTCAAAGTAACAATCGGAAGGCAAGAAAAACATCTAGTAAACATATGACTACATATATATATATAGACACACAGTGCAGAGCATTATGGTTGATTGGTGAATGTGCAGCAGAAAGTCTAAGCTCTCTCTCCGCGGATGCAGCGGGCCAGCTGGAAGTGTTTGGGCATGATGGTGACCCCCTTAGCGAAGAAGAGACCCACCAGGTGGGCCTCGCTGGTCTCCTGCAGGACGGTCTTGAAGTCCTGAGCGATCTCCCTCACCAGGCGCTGGACGGGCAGCTTACGGATGAGCAGCTCCGTGGATTTCTGGTAGCGACGGATCTCTCTCAGAGCCACGGGCCTGTGACGGCGAGGCCGTCACAGGCCCGTTTTATTGAAACAAAAGCCAACAACAGTGGGGGGTATACCACAACAAAAAATGTCAATGTCTCAATAACTTTGGGCAGGATGGTGGCGCAGTGGTTAGCACTGCGGCAGCACAGCAACTTACCCTTGGCCATGGGATCCCTAGTTCAATCCCAGCCCCTGACCAACAGTGATTGTGTGGAGTTTGCGTGTTCTCCCCATGTCTGCGTGGGTTTACTCCGGGATTTCTCCGGTTTCCTCCCACAGGCTGAAAACATGCAGGTTAGGCTAATTGGAGACTCTAAAGTGGCCCTAAATGTGTGTGTGAATGGTTAAGGGATAGCGCTGTACCGTGGCTGCTTCATCCATCCAGGTGGATGCCCTCAATTTCCCCTCTGGGGATCAATAAAGTATACAAAATCAAAAAAAAAAAAAAAATACAAAACATGTCATGTGCCCCTGACCATCAATTACAGCTTGACAACGACACCTCATGCTGTTCACAAGTCGACTTATTGTCTGCTGAGGCACGACATTCCACTCTTCTTGAAGGGCGGCCCTCAGGTCATTGAGGTTGTGGGGTGCAGGGTGAACAGCCTCTACACGGCAACTCAGCTGATCCCATAGATTTTCTATGGGATTCTGGTCTGGAGAAAGTGAAGGCCACTCCATTTGAGGTACCCCAGCCTCCAGCAGCCGTTCCCTAATGATGCAACCTCGATAAGCTAGAGCACTGTCGTCCATGAAGATGAAATTTGGCCTGTGTTGTTCATGCAGGGGCACAATGACTGGATTCATGATGTTATTCAGACAGTATCGGCTTGTCACTGTACCATTCACAAGGTGTAGGGCAGTTCTGTATTGACTAGACACACCTGCCTAGACTGTAATTCCACCACCACCAAAGGCTTGTCTGGTGACAACAGTGGCTGATGCATAGCGCTCTCCTTGACATTTCCAACATCGTTGGTGGCTATCATTTCTGCTCAACGTGAATCAACTTTCATCAGAGAACAGCACTGAGGCCCACTGGTCCCTTGTCCAGCATAAATACTCCCTGGACCATGCAAGACAATGATGCCTGTGCCTGGTGGTGTGGTCAGGTACCCTTGCAGGTTGTCTAGCGCACAGACCACACTGATGTAAACTGTTTCGAATGGTCTGACGTGACACTTGGGTGCCTCTCACCTCCCTTAAATGTGCCTGGAGTTGAGTGGCATTCATCATCCGGTTCCACAGGGCACTGTTCACAATGAAGCGGTCATCAGCGTGGGATGTGGCCAAAGGACATCCATTTCTATGCCTTTCTGTAACTCTTCCAGTCTCTCTGTATCTCTGTTGCAACCTGCTGATGACACTCTGTAACACTCTTAGCTCAGTGGTCACTTCCCTCTGACAACATCCTGCTTGAAGCCTCGCAATGGTGAGGTACTGTTGATGAATTGTTAGGTGTCGTCTTGGTCTCATGATGTCAAAATGTGAACAGCATGATGAAGAAGACTGTTTAAATACCAATTCTAATTGAACCAGAAAATGTATTGGTTGAACTGTTGAAATTGCAATTGAACTGGTTGAAATGAACTGGTGAAGATACCACCTACCAGATGACGACACAAGCTGGAGGCACCCACTTGGACCGAGGGAGCTTCGGCTTCACCGCCAGATGCCCACTATCAGGCTGCGACACCAGCTGGTGGTCTCCATTAGCCACCAGGAGAGCTTCGGATTCACCACCAGATAGGACAACGCTAGCTAGAGGCCTCCACTAGCTACTGAGGGAGCCTTGGCTTCCTCAGCTTCACTGACAGATCCAGCTACTAGATGACCACGCCAGTTAGCGGCCTTCACTAGCCATAGGGAGAGCTTCGGCCTCACCACCAGATAACAGCTATAATTAGACAACAAAGCCAGCTGACAGCCTCCACTAGCCATTGGGCATACTTCGGCTCCTGTACTAGCCAATAGGTGAGCCTCTCCTTTGATCCCAATCAGACTTGTCATTATGCCTCCGAAAAAGAATCAAACAAATGGAGCGGAGTTGGAGGAGATCAAACTCTCACTAAATTTTATGTCTGATGAAATATCTAAGACAGCGAAACAACAAACTCTGCTTATTGGCCTTGTGGAACGAGTGCGTGAATTAAAGGCTTGTGGAAATGTGAAAATGACGAGGCAGAGTTTATCTCACGAGTCAGGTTTATTCACATCTTCCAACATCAGCAAAGCAGAAAAAGAGATCAAACACAGACATTCATCCTTTATATATCCAGGACCTTCAAAGCTCACAGTCACATTGCATTTAATCACAAGTAACAATGCATCTTTCCTTAAATCCTATCACATCCTCCTCATAGCCTCTGGCAGACCAGGAAATCCCCCAAAGCCGTCTCTTGCATACCAAAGACTAAATTTTCACATCCTCCTGTTATCTCACAGGAGGCCCAGTCCTTTGTTCTACTCTGAGATGTGAAGCTTAAAGTCATACATATGTGGCCCACATGATCCCCCCCCCAAACATCTAAGATGGAACAACAGAATAACAGTCTGCATGTCATGATAAAATCATTACACATTAACCCACGCGCTGCTTGGGCCTCAGTCTCCTCCCGTATCTGCTGTAAGCGGGCTTCGCCACTTCTGCGGCACCATCCTGCTGGGGAGCTGCTGTCTTGGGGTGAGAACTGTTTGTCACTCCCTGTGGGTGTTCTGGGGAATGTCCCCGAGGGGGTCTGCCGCGCCGAGGAGCTCTGGCCAACAGCACATCCTCGTCCGCCACCACAAAAGCGGGTTTGAGCCTGTTTATGCCAATCTTTTCCTTCCTGCCCCCCAAATCTAGCAAAAAATGTTTGTCCCCTGTTTCCAGCACTCTAAATGGTCCATCATAAGGTGGACGCAGCGGTGGGCGATGGGCATCGTGTCTGACAAAAACAAACTCCGCGTTTTTCAAAGCCTTAGGCACAAAAACGCGCAGAAAACTGTGGTGAACGGGGCCAGGCAGCATGCCTGATTCTGTGCCACGCTGCAACCGCTGAGATGGGGAGCTATCTGGCGCAGGATTATCTGGGAGAAACTCCCCGGGCAGCCGAAGTGGCTGCGCAAAAACCAGCTCAGCCGGGGAGGCTTCTAAGTCCTCTTTAGGTGCAGAACGCAACCCCAATAAAACCCACGGTAGCCTGTCCACCCAATTTGCATCCGTCAGCGACGCTCTGAGAGCCGCTTTCAATGACCTATGAAAACGTTCGTATAACCCATTAGCCTGCGGATTGTACGCGGTTGTGCGGTGGATCGTTACCCCCAGGCTGCGGGCCATTGCTGACCAAAGTTCGGAAACAAATTGAGGACCTCTGTTGGACGTAATGTCCGACGGGACTCCAAAGCGCGCTACCTATGTTGTTAAAAACGCGCGCGCCACCTCCTCGGCTGTGGTTGATGACAGTGGGACCACTTCAGGCCAGCGCGTGGTGCGGTCCACCATTGTCAGAAGGTGTGTGCACCCCTGTGACGGCGGGAGGGGGCCTAAGAGGTCCATGTGAACATGATCGAGCCTCTTAGCCGGGATGTGAAACGGCTCCAAGGGAGCTCTCGTGTGTCTGTGTACCTTGGCTCGTTGACAAGCCATACAGGCTGCTGCCCACTCTTGTTTGCGCAGGCTCGGCCATACAAATTTCTCTCCTACCATTTTGACCGACGTGCGCACTCCCGGGTGCGCCAGAGAATGAATCGAGTCAAAAACGCGGCGGCGCCACGCAGCCGGTACCACAGGACGCGATCGCCCCATGGCGACATCGCAGATTAGGGGGGGCATACCATCTTGCAGCACCCTGTTCTCCAGCCTTAACCCTGTTGGTCCAGACTGGAGCGCATGCACGTCCGCGTCGCTAACCTGATTCGCGGCCATGGCTGCATAATCTATCCCTACGCGGACTGGGGCCGCCACGGCGCGCGAGAGACAGTCTGCCACTACATTCAGTTTACCCGCTACGTGCTGAATATCGGTAGTAAACTCTGAGATGGCAGCTAGCTGTCTTTGCTGCCGGCCCGACCACGGTTCTGAAACCTTGGCCATTGCGAATGGCCAAGGTTATCTCTCTGGAAGTGGCGAATGGCCAAGTGGAGAGCTAACAACTCCCTGTCGAATGCGCTGTATTTTCGTTCACTATCGTGCAAAGTCCTGCTGAAAAAGGCGAGCGGCTGCCAAGCCCCGGCTACATGCTGCTCCACGACCGCCCCTATGGCCACATCTGACGCGTCAGTAGTGAGCGCTATGCGGGCCGTTGGGTCTGGATGTGCCAACAACGCAGCGTTTGCCAGGGCTGTTTTGACCTCCGAGAATGCTCGCTCTCGCTCCGGAGACCATTCGATCTTATTTTTGGGTTTTTGTTTTTTGAGTGCGGCATACAATGGTTGCATGAGCTGCGCTGCGCGGGGGAGGAAACGGTTATAAAAATTCACCATTCCCAAAAACTCCTGTAACGCCTTGACCGTTTGTGGCTGGGGAAAATTTGCTACCGCGCGCACTTTGTCAGGCAGCGGAACCGCCCCTTCTGGAGAGACGCGATGCCCCAAAAAATCAATCTGCGTCACCCCGAACTGACACTTCGCTGGGTTGATTATTAAACCGTGCTCTCCCAACCTCCGGAAAACTGCCGTGAGGTGGTTTTTGTGTTCGTCTTCGGACGCGCTGGCTACTAAGATATCGTCCAGGTAGACGTATACGAAGGGGAGATCGCGCAACACCGCGTCCATCATGCGTTGGAACGTCTGCACAGCGCCTTTAAGCCCAAATGGCATGCGCAAAAACTCGAATAGACCGAACGGAGTTATTACCGCTGTTTTGGGTATGTCCTCAGCGCGCACTGGGACTTGGTGGTAACCGCGGACCAAGTCTATCTTAGAAAAAACACGCGCCCCCACCAAATGAACGGAAAAATCTTGGATATGCGAGATTGGGTAGCGGTCGTGTGCTGTGGCGTTGTTCAACCTGCAGAAATCTCCGCAAGGTCGCCACGAGCCGTCAGCTTTCGGGACCATGTGCAGTGGGGAAGCCCATGGGCTGTTCGAACGCCTGATGATGCCCAACCTTTCCAGGTTGGCGAACTCCTCATGCGCTATGGTCAGTTTAGCTGAATCCAAGCGCCGAGCTTTTGCAAAAACGGGCGGTCTGGTGGTAGTAATAAAATGTTCCACTCCGTGTTTAGCGACGGCTGCTGAAAATGTGGGAACCGTGAGTGCTGGGAAATGAGTGAGCAGTGTGTGGAACTTACCGCTTGCGGTTGTGACGTTGGTTTGTGCTGTTGGCGGGGTCACTCGGGCTGTACAGGGAATAGAATAAAAAGAAAGTGCATTAACCAGGCACCTGTTAGCAAGATCAACCAACAAACCATGTGAGCACAGAAATTCAGCCCCCAACATATTGAAATTCACTGCAGCTACGACAAAAGTCCACTCAAATGTACGGCCGTGTAGGGACAGAAGCAGAGCCCTCTCACCAAAGGTCTTAATCTCCGAGCCGTTCGCTGCTGATGCCCCGTGACCTCTGGGAACCGCCAGCCGGTCAGCGGAGGAAGGCGTGATGAAACTCACTTGGGAGCCTGTGTCCACGAGGAATTGCCTCCCCGAGCGCGTATCCTTCAAGTAGAGCAGCTTGTTCTCCTCCCCGAAGGCCACAGCTGCTACCGACCCCCGGTCTTGGCGTTTCCCAAGCGCTTGAACTGGCACGGTGGTATACATTTGCGTGCCTTCTCTGCAAAGCGGCGATGGTAGAAACAGAGGGTGTCTCCTCCGCGATCCTTGGCCCCCGCCGCCGCCGTCGTCGGTGGGTCTGCTACCGCCGTCTCTGGCCCCCCGCCATCTCCGGCCGTCGCACCAAACTCCGTCGCTGCCGTGGTGGCTGCGTGCTGTTTGCTGGCATTGAGAATCCGGTGCACCTCCTGGGCCAGCGCGCGGAAGTCCCGCTGGTCCAACAACGGTGTACTGGCCAGGGTCGCTCTTGTGGCCGACGGTAGGGTCCTGAGGAAAATGTGGGTGAAGAGGAAATCGTCGTCGTCTGAGTCTCTCAACCTCAGCATGTTCTCCATCAGGTCAATGGGCGTGCTATCTCCCAAGTCGTTCAGAGCCAAGAGCCTCTCCGCTCTCTCCTCGACTGAGAGAGTGAAACGCTGGATAAGCGCAGCCTTCAACCCGCCGTATTTGTCGTTGGCAGGTGGCCGCTCCAATAGGCTCTGCACATGCCGAGCCGTGCGGTTGTCGAGCTTTGCGATCACATGGTAGAACTTCGTGTCATCTACCGTTATCCCCCGGAGGACGAACTGTGCTTCGACCAAGTGGAACCAGGAGCGCGGGTTGTCCTGCCAAAAGTCCGGTAGCTGGACGGTAGCGGCATACGCTTGGCTGGGAGCTCCTGACTCGGCTGGCCCGGGGGAATTTCTTTCATCCATGATACGTCTTAGGGTCACCAGTGTGGAAATGTGAAAATGACGAGGCAGAGTTTATCTCACGAGTCAGGTTTATTCACATCTTCCAACATCAGCAAAGGAGAAAAAGAGATCAGACACAGACATTCGTCCTTTATATATCCAGGACCTTCAAAGCTCACAGTCACATTGCATTTAATCACAAGTAACAATGCATCTTTCCTTAAATCCTATCACATCCTCCTCATAGCCTCTGGCAGACCAGGAAATCCCCCAAGGCCGTCTCTTGCATACCAAAGACTAAATTTTCACATCCTCCTGTTATCTCACAGGAGGCCCAGTCCTTTGTTCTACTCTGAGATGTGAAGCTTAAAGTCATACATATGTGGCCCACAGGCTGGAAATTATGGAAAAAGACAAGAAAATTATTTTCTTAGAAAGATGTGAGGATGAATTAGAACAATATACAAGAATAGATGATGTCACTGTGAGCCGTCTTAACACCAGACACCGCTCCTATGCACATGTGACAGCTGGAGTGGATAACCAGGATGGGGAGGATGAGACATTGGGAGAATCGCACACTCTTGAGCAGCAGGTATTAAATTTTTTCCAACTCTAAAAACATTGTTGTGGACAATAAGATTATTTCGGCTTGCCACACGTTACCTAGAAAAGACAGTAAAGGAAAACTAGCGGTAATCATCCGATTTGTCAACAGAAAAGCAAAAACCGATCTTCTGCGACAAGCAAGAAAACTGAGATGAACGGCTGTCTATGAAAATGAACATTAACAAAAAAGAACTCTGAAATAGCTAGACAAGCCAGGGCTCTCAGAAAATGGGGAAAAATACAGTCGACATGGACAAAGAACTGTGACGTGGATAAAACTGCTTGGTACTACAGAAGAAGCTAAAGTAATAATGATTAGAGATATGGAGGAATTAGACAAATTTAAACCTAAGCTCTTATGCATGAATAACAGTGCAGTTAGATTATGAGTCGAAATCTTTGTGTTTTTTCTTGTTTTGTTTTTGTTCCCTCTTTTTTTCTTTTGGTGTACACTGTTGACACAACTTATGAACAGCACTTTAACCAATCATCCTTCCTCAATTAATAATAATCTTTCTGCAACTGTGGGGGTCCTCCCTACAGTTGATAGTGCTATGAGATGACTGTTGTTGTGAAATGGCGCTATATAAATAAAGTTGAATTGAATTGAATTGAATTAATGGAAGTGTATTAGGTCAAATTGAAGCTGAAACCTTTGTAAATACTGAACAGCAACCACAAGATATTTTAGGTGATATTGACCTGGATAACAACTTCTTTAATCATATTAACAAGTGTACTTATTATGATGAACAACAATTAAATGGAAGTATGATCTCGGATCAGACATTGAGATATCCTGCCGTTGTGTCTCTGGGCAAGACACGTTACCCACCTTGCCTCCTGTGTCCACGGCACAGGGTATGAATGTGTGTGAATGTTTGGTGGTGGCCGGAGAGGCCGTTGGCGCAGATTGGCAGCCACGTTTCCGTCAGCCTGCCCCAGGGCAGCTGTGGCTACAGTAGTAGCTTGCCACTACTGTTGTCTGTCTGGAGTGAATGAATAATGTATCTACTTGTAAAGCGTCTTTGAGTGTCTATGATAAAGGGCTATATAAATCTGATGCATTATTATTATTATTGACAATAATACATATTAACAGTAGGAGTCTCTATGCCAACTTTGATAGTATTAAGGAGTTTTTAAATCAATTTAACACCCCATTTAGGATTACAGCAATAACTGAAACATAGATTAATGAAGAAAAAGATGTAAATTTTGAATTACAGGGATATGAGATGTATACACAAAACAGGAAATGTAAAAATGGTGGGGGGTAGCACTGTTATGTTGATAGAAATTTAAAAAGTAAAAAAGTGGACAGCATGACATCAACAGTGAATGAAATTATGGAATATTTAGCAACTGAAATTACGATGGAAAATCAAAAAAACATAACAGTAAGTTGTATATATAGAGCACCGGGATCTGAGATGGAAAAATTTAGAAATGGTATGGAAAAGATGTATTCAAAAATAAGACAAAGCTATCTTTATTTGTGGTGACTTTAATATAGATTTAATGAAAACAAAACAACATAAACCAACTGAAGATTTTAGATACAATGTATAGCTTAACCTTATTTCCAAAGATTACAAAACCTACGAGAATAACGACACACTGTGCTACCTTGATAGACAACATTTTTACCAATGTTATTGAATATAATATGGTGAGTGGTATACTAATAAATTCTATCCTGTCTGAATTATATCCTGGAATGACAAAATCTAAGTGAGGTTGAAACCATGTCTCCTGTACACACAATACCTCTGGAACAATTTGTAGTTTGTAAAGATACTTCTTGAGTTCTTGTCCATTTGCTATAAGACTCCTCGCATTCCACTGTAGTATGTGTAGTATCATATTCAGATATTAAGTTTCAACACGTGGCTCCCCATTTTCAGAGATAAACAAACCTATCATCTGGTCAGTCACTGCAACAGATACTGGAGTCAGTTTGTCTTGGCCTGTCCTTGCCACTGATAATACCTCTATCTGCCAAGAACGTGCCACTAGTCCCGCACAAGCTAGCGGTACTTAAATACTTTGCAAGCAGTTTCATGAAATGGTCAGTCAGAGAGCAACTCATACCGGCTCGGACATCGCTCGGGTTAACAAGGTCAGGAGTTCCTGGCAGCGGAAGGTGAAGGACAGAGCTGTGTGGAGGAATCTGATCAGACCTAAATGAAACAGTCATTGTCGCCCCGACAGACTGCTATGATGATGATGATACTAATAAATGACATTCGTGACCACTTGCCTGTATTTGTTTCTTCAGATGTTAATTATGGGGTTAATGAGCGCAAGAATAATAATACACCATGTAAAAAGGTTATTTATAAAAGAATACGAACATAAGATACAATTGATGCTTTAAAAGACGACAATGTTATAGAATTGGGATGTTGTCATAGAGAGAAAGAAGTGGACTTGGCATATGATAAATTTATTGATATATTTAAATCATTATATGATAAAAACTGTCCAATTAAAGAAATTAATAAAAAAATACAAATACAAAAATTGCCTGTGGTTAACCAGGGGGCTACAAAATGCTTGTAAAAAGAAAGATTATCTCTATAAAAATGTTATTAAATTAAGAACTAAAGAATCTGAAAAAAGATATAAAACATATAAGATAAGATAAGATAAGATAAGCCTTTATTAGTCCCACAACGGGGAAATTCCAGGATTGCAACAGCACAGGGATAGCAACACTCAGAGCAACAATCAGAAGGCAAGAAAAAAGCAAGCAAGCAAGAGCAGCTAATATACATATGTGTGGGGATCATGAAATGATGAGACTGGATAATTTCTCAGTATGGTTTACTCATCTCAAGTCCCCAGCTCTCTCTCTCTCAGTCAGGAAAAAAGAGGAAGAGCTGCGGTAAACCCACATACATTTATACCCACACATCAAACACAGAATCACACAATCAAGTCAAATCCTTCTATTTACACTCAATCACTTCAAAGTCCTCTTTGCTCTTCTGTCTGACCTCAGGAGGTCAGACAGTCCTTTCGGGCTCTCGCTCCAGATCCTCTGTCTTCCTCCCAAGCCCGCAGGTGGTCCAGACTCATTGTCCATCTGAGGCATGATGTCAATACACACCGCAAGCTTAAAGCCCTTCTATGCTTGGGTCTCTGCAGTGAAATATGTGAGCTACATAATGTTACCATTATGGGCGCTACATCACTCCCCCCCAAACGCCAAAGAATGGACACACCCGATAACCGTATCCTAATGGCAATACAGCATATGTCACCCCCCACCTGCGGAATTTACAGCACGGCCTACACAGTTTGATCGAAACACACATCACTGCCCGTAGTCTGGGCTTCAACCTCCTCCCAAACTTGCTGTACGCAGGTTTCACAGCCTGTGTTGTGCCGTCTTGCGGCGAATCTGTGGAATGAGGGGGAGAAAGGTTATTTGTCCTCTGCGGGGGCTCCAGGGGCCGTTCCCTGGGTGGTCTGCCGCGTTGAGGCGTCCTCGCCGGTCGTACAGATTCGTCATGCAACACAAAGGCAGGCTTTAATCTATCAATACTGATTGTTTCTTTCCTGCCCCCCAAATCTAGCACAAAATATTTCTCCCCGGTTTCCAGCACTCGAAATGGACCGTCATATGGTGGGCGGAGACTGTGTCGCTGAGCGTCGTGCCTGACAAAAACAAATTCAGCGTTTTGTAAAGCCTTGGGGACAAAAACACGCGGAAAAGTGTGATGAGCGGGGCCCGGGAGCATTTCTGCTCCCGTGCCAATCAGAGGTCCCCGCACCGGGGAGCGCCCTCGTGCTGCATGGGCTGGTAGGAACTTGCCGGGCAGCCTGAGCGGTTGTGCAAAAACCAATTCTGCGGGTGAGGCATCTAAGTCCTCTTTGGGTGCCGAACGCAACCCCAATAAAACCCATGGTAGTTTGTTAACCCAATCTGCATCCGTGAGCGACGCTCTGAGGGCTGCCTTCAAAGACCTGTGAAAACGCTCGCATAAACCGTTGGCCTGTGGGTGATAAGCGGTAGTGCGGTGGACTGCCACTCCTAAGCCGCTGGCCGTTACTGACCACAGCTCTGACACAAATTGAGGTTCCCTATCGGACGTAATATCCGACGGAACCCTGAACCGCGCTACCCAGGCTATTAAAAAAGCGCGAGCCACCTCTGCCGCTGTGGTCGACGTTAACGGGACCACTTCCGGCTAACGTGTGGTTCGGTCCACCATTGTCAAGAGATGTGTGAACCCTTGTGACGGCGGCAGGGGGCCCACTAGGTCTACGTGCACATGATCGAATCTCTTAGCCGGAATGTGGAACAGTTCTAAAGGGGCCTTCGTGTGCCTGTGGACTTTGGCCCGCTGGCAAGCCATGCAGGCTTTCGCCCACTCTTTCACGTGCTTGCGCAGGCTCGGCCAAACAAACTTCTCCGCTACCATTTTCACCGAAGCGCGTACTCCCGGGTGCGCCAGGGAGTGCACCGCGTCAAAAACGCGACGGCGCCACGCGGCCAGTACCACCGGGCGACCGCGCCCGGTGGATACGTCGCAGGTTAGAGAGGGTGAACCGGTTTGTAAACTTTTGCTCTCCAGCCTCAACCCTGTTGGTCCAGACAGGAGCGCGCGCATGTCTGCGTCTCCGCTCTGCTCCGCTGACATGGCTGCATAATCTATCCCCACGTGAACAGGGGCCGCGTGCGCGTCCGCGCTGTTACCCCGCCCCGCGTCTGCGGTAGTACAACCCGCTTCCGCGCGGACAGGCGCTGTTGCCGCGCGTGAGAGACAGTCCGCTACTACGTTGAGTTTACCGGCTACGTGCTGAATATCGGTGGTAAATTCCGAAATTGCGGCCAGCTGTCTCTGCTGCCGTCCCGACCACGGTTCTGAAATTTTGGACATTGCAAAAGTGAGCGGTTTGTGGTCGACAAACGCGGTGAAACGTCACCCCTCCAGCCAGAACTGGAAATGGCGAATGGCCAGGTGGAGCGCTAGCAGCTCCCTGTCAAACGCGCTGTATTTCCGCTCAGCATCGCGCAAGGACCTGCTGAAAAAAGCGAGCGGTTGCCAAACCCCGGCAACTTGCTGCTCTACAACGGCCCCTATGGCCACCTCTGACGCGTCGGTGGTTAGCGCTATGCGGGCTGATGGGTCTGGGTGAGCCAGCAGCGCTGCGTCTGCCAGTGCTTTTTTTAACCTCTGTGAATGCGCGCTCCCGCTCCGGGGACCACTCGATCGCATTGGAGGGCTTCTGCTTTTTAAGCGCGGCGTATAACGGTTGCATGAGCTGCGCTGCGTGGGGGTATGAAACGGTTATAGAAATTTACCATTCCTAAAAACTCTTGCAACGCTTTGACCGTTTGTGGCTGGGGAAACTCCGCCACTGCGCGTACTTTGGCCGGCAGAGGAATTGCTCCCTCTGGGGAGACGCGGTGTCCTAAAAAATCGATTTGCGCTACGCCAAAATGGCACTTGGCTGGGTTGATTATCAACCCGTGTGTTCCCAACCTCTGAAAAACCGTGGTGAGGTATTTTTCGTGTTCCTCCTCGGAGGCACTGGCGACTAAAATATTGTCCAAGTAGACAAAAACGAAAGGGAGGTCGCGCAACACGGCATCCATCATTCGTTGGAAAGTTTGCACGGCGCCTTTAAGGCCAAAAGGCATGTGTAAAAATTCAAAAAGTCCGAACGGGGTTATTACCGCTGTTTTGGGAATGTCTTCTGGTCGAACCGGGACCTGATGATAACCGCGGACCAGGTCTATTTTAGAAAAAATGCGCGCCTTCGCTAAGTGCACTGAGAAATCCTGGATATGCGGAATTGGGTAGCGGTCCTGCGCTGTGGCATTGTTTAACCTGCGGTAATCACCACAAGGTCTCCACGAGCCGTCAGCCTTAGGCACCATATGCAGCGGGGAGGCCCAGGCGCTCTTCGAGCGACGAATTATGCCCAACCTTTCCAGGTTGGCGAACTCCTTGCGCGCAATGGAGAGCTTAGCTACATCCAAGCGCCGAGCTTTCGCAAAAACTGGTGGGCCACTTGTGGTGATAAAGTGTTCCATCCTGTGCTTCGCAACCTTAGCTGCAAACATGGGAACTGTGAGTGCTGGGAACTGGGTTAGAAGAGTGTGAAACTTACCACCTGCTGCGGCGACGTTAGTCTGTACTGGCGGCGGGGACACTCGAGCTGCACAAGGGATAGAACAGAAGAAGAGTGCATTAACCAGGCGTCTATTAACCAGATCCACTAACAAGCCATGTGAGCACAAAAAGTCAGCACCTAACATGTTGAAACTCACCGCCACTACTATGAAGGTCCATTCATAGGTGCGGCCGTGCAAGGACAGGCGTAGAGTCCTTTCCCTGAACGTTTTGATCGACGAGCCGTTCGCCGCCGTTGCTCCGTCTCCGTGGGGCCCTGCCACACGATCAGCCTAGGTCGCGGTGATGAAACTCCTCTGGGCTCCGGTGTCCACGAGGAATTGCCGCCCGGAGCTTGCGTCTGTTAGATAAAGCAGCTTGTTCTGTTCACCGAGAGTCGAAGCTGTTAACGACCCCCGGCCCGGGCGTTTCCCTGTTTCTTGAAAATGCACGGCGGAATGCATCTGTGCGCCTTCTCAGCGAAGCATCGATGGTAAAAACAGAGGCCGTCCGTTCTTCCGCCTCGGGACCGCGCCGCTGCCGTCGTCGCTGGGGTTGCTGCTGCCGCCTCCGGCTCCTCACTGCCTCTGGCCGCCGCGCCGAGGTCTGCTGCTGCCACGGAAGTCTCCTGCTCGTCGCAGGCGTCGAGGAGCCGCTGCGCTTCCCTGGCCAGCGCGCGGAAGTCTTGCTGGTTCACACACCTCATGCCAGACAGGGTACCTCTCATGTGTGCTGGGAGGGTCCTCAAGAAGATGTGCTTGAACAGAAACGCATTGTTGTCTGTCCCGATCAGCTGCAGCATGTCCTCCATGAGGTCGGTCGCTCTGCGTCCTCCTCTGTCGCGCAGGTCCAGAAGCTGCCTGGCCCTCACCTCGGCTGATGGCACAAAACTCTCGATGAGGGTGGCTTTCAGCGCGTCGTACTTGCCAGCAGCGGGCAGCTGCTGCACCAGGCTCCGCACACATCGAGCTGTGCGGCTGTCGAGTCTTGCGATGACATTATGAAACTTGATGTCATCTGCTGATATTCCCCCAAGCATGAACCGCGATTCCGCGTGTTGGAACCATAAGTGCGGGTCGTCTTGCCAGAACTCGGGGAGCTTAATTGAGCCTGTGCTCGTGCGGCCGGTCTCCGGTGAACCCGGGTCAGGGTAATGTTCTCCCGGCATCGTACGTCTTGGTCACCAATGTGGGGATCATGAAATGATGAGACTGGATAATTTCTCAGTATGGTTTACTCATCTCAAGTCCCCAGCTCTCTCTCTCTCAGTCAGAAAAAAAGAGGAAGAGCTGCAGTAAACCCACATACATTTATACCCACACATCAAACACAGAATCACACAATCAAGTCAAATCCTTCGATTTACACTCAATCACTTCAAAGTCCTCTTTGCTCTTCTGTCTGACCTCAGGAGGTCAGACAGTCCTTTCAGGCTCTCGCTCCAGCTCCTCTGTCTTCCTCCCAAGCCCGCAGGTGGTCCAGACTCATTGCCCATCTGAGGCGTGATGTCAATACACACCGCAAGCTTAAAGTCCTTCTATGCTTGGGTCTCTGCAGTGAAATATGTGAGCTACATAATGTTACCATTATGGGCGCTACATATGTACATATTACTATAAATATATATATATACACACAGACACACAGTGCAGAGCATTGTAGCTGGATGGAATAAATATATGAGTATATAAACACACAGTGCGGAGCATTGTAGCTAGATGGAATAAATATGTAGATATATAAACACCCAAAGTACGGAGCATTGCAGCTAGGTGGAATAAATATGTAAATATATAAACACACACAGTGCAGAGCAATGTAGCTAGATGGAATAATATGTAGATATACTGTATAAACACACAGTGCGGAGCATTGTAGCTAGATGGAATAAATATATAGATATATAAATATAAACACACCCAGTGCGGGGCATTGTAGCTAGATGGAATAAATATGTAAATATATAAACACACACAGTGCAGAGCATTGTTGCTAGATGGGATGAAACAGCACAACCGTCTACTTAGTTATCCTACATGGTATGATTATGTGCCCATACATATTCTCACCCTCCATAGCGACCGGTATTTTCCTAGTTGTATGCCGGAGGGGACCATTGTGTAAGTCTATTGCATCTTTTGCATTCAAAAAACTATTAGATTGTTACGTCTTTTGCTATCTCTGCGAGCAGCCCTGCTTAGGTTGTACAGTCTGACAGCCGTTGGTAGGAAGGACCTGCGAAACTTCTCGGTTGTGCACCTGGGATGATGTAGTCTGCTGCTAAATGAGCTCCTCAGTGCATTCAGTATGTCCTGCATAGGGTGGAACTCGGACTCCAGCAGAGATGACAGTTTAGCCACCGTCCTTCTCTCTCCTATCTCCTCCACCGGATCAAGGCGCTGCCCCAAGACAGAGCTAGCTTTCTTGATCAGTTTGTTCAGTCTCTTCCTATCGGCTGCAGTAACGCCACTGTCCCAGCAGACCACTCCAAAAGTGATGGCTGATGCCACCACCGTGTCATAGAATGTCTTCAGCGCCCCTTGTACACCAAAAGACCTGAGTCTCCTCAGTAGGAACAGCCTGCGCTGTCCCTTCTTGTAGAGTGCGTCAGTATTGTGTGACCAGTCTAGTTTATTGTTCAGATGAACACCCAGGTACTTGTAGGATGTCACCATCTCAATGTCTGTTCCCTGTATATTTACTGGTGCTGTGAGGGGTTGTCCATGCCTGCGGCAGTCCACCACCAGCTCCTTAGTTTTCCTCGCGTTGATCTGGAGGCAGTTCCGATGGCACCAGTCCACGAAGTCCTGGATAAGCCCTCTGTACTCAGCTTCATCTCCATTGGAGATGAGGCCAACGATCGTAGAGTCATCAGAGAACTTCTGTAGATAGCAGTGTGTTGTGTTGTGTGAGAAGTCCGCAGTATAAAGAGTGAACAGGAAGGGAGCCAACACCGTTCCCTGGGGGGCCCCTGTGCTACCAATGATCGTGTCAGACACACAGTCCCGGGTTCTCACAAACTGAGGCCGGTTAGTGAGGTAGTCCAGGATCCATGATGACAGGTGCTGGTCCACCCCTGCGCGCAGCAGCTTGTCCTTCAGGATCATCGGTTGGATGGTGTTGAAAGCACTGGAGAAGTCAAAGAACATGACCCTCACCACATTCCCAGGCTTCTTCAGGTGAGACAGAGAACGGTGAAGGAGGAAGATCACCGCATCCTCCACCCCAATGCCATGCTGGTAGGCGAACTGGAGTGGATCCATCGCTGGTTCCACCAGGGGGCGGAGGTGAGCAAGGAGCAGTCTCTCCAGGGTCTTCATCAAGTGGGACGTCAAGGCCACCGGTCTGTAGCTGTTCAGGTCTTTTGGGTTGGAAGTTTTTGGTACAGGTACCACACAAGATGTTTTCCACAGCTGTGGTACCCTCCCCAGCTTCAGGCTCAGGTTGAAGATGTACGTCACAATCCCACACAGCTGGTCTGCACAGGACTTGAGGAGCTTTGCGCTGATGCCGTCCGGTCCCGACGCCTTCCTCGCCTTGATCTTCCTCAGCTCCGTCCTCACCTGGGTCCTGGTCAGGGTCAGAATGGGGGGCTGTGTGTTGGGAGTGGGGGGTGTTGGTGGAGTGGGCAGCAGGACTTGATGTCTTTAGAGGCAGCAGTGGTTGTTGTGCAGTCAGGGGGGAGGGCGGTTGGTCAAACCTATTGAAAAACAGATTCAGATTGTTCGCCCACTCCCTGCCCCCCGTGGCCTGGGGGGAGGTATTCTGGAGCCCAGAGATGGTTTTGAGGTTTCTCCAGACCCCGCTGATGTCGCTCTGTTGCAGCTTGTCCTCCATCTTCTTCCTGAAGCTGTCCTTGCCTTCTCTGATCTTTCTCCTCAGCTCCCTCTGTACGGACTTCAGCATCTCCCTATTCCCCGACCTGAAGATCCTCTTCTTCTCTCTCAGAAGTGTTTTTATCTCAGGGTTGATCCAGGGTTTGTTGTTTGAGCAACACCGTATGGTCTTGGTGGGAACGGATTTGTCCACACAGAAGCTGAGGTAGCCCGTGAAGGTGTGAGTGAGGCCATCGATGTCCTCACCATGTGGATCGCAGAGCTGCTTCCAGGCGGTGGCTTCAAAACAGCCCTTTAGAGTGTACATTGCCTCCTCAGACCATAACTTCACTGTGCGCATGGCCGGAGGTTGTCTGTGCACTAGGGGTTTGTACACCGGCCGGAGATGAACCAAGTTGTGATCCGATCTCCCGAGTGGGGGGAGTTGTGATGAGATGTATGCCTCCTTAGTGTTTGTGTAGAATAAGTCCAGTGTTTTATTGTCTCTAGTGTGGCATGTGACATACTGGGTAAACGTGGGTAGAATGGGAGATAGTGAAACATGGTTGAAATCGCCTGAGATGAGGAGAAGAGCATCTGGGTGTTCTGTCTGCAGCCTGCTGGTTACTGAATGGATGAGGTCCCGCGCTGTCCCAGCGTTCGCCGTCAGATTTGCATAAACAACAATGCAGATCACGTGTGTTCTCTCGGGAGATATGTAGGCCGCATGCTAACAGCTAGCAACTCAATGTCTTTGCTGCAGTGTCGCTGTTTAACAGTGATATGTCCCGGTCTGCACCAGTTGTTGTTAACATACATTATCACTCCACCGCCCCTTGCTTTGCCACTGTCTGGTGTTCGTTCTGCCCGTATCATGTGGAAGCCCCTCAGCTCAATGTTAGCATCTGCTGCTAGTTCAATTAGCCACATCTCGGAAAACAAAAGGAGAGAGCACTCCCGGTATGTGCTATCGTAACGGCAGATAGCCGCTAGCTCATCTACCTTTTCCCAGTAACGACCGTACATTTCCCATGACAATAGATGGAAGGGAGGGTCTGTACCTTATATTTTTTGTCCTCCGCCTTACTCCAGCCCGGCAGCCGCGGCATTTTCACCTCAGTTCTCTCGTTATGTCAAGTTTTTCCAATAGCACCGGGTGGCGGTTGAATGCTAGCAGCTTTTCCCTGCTGTATCGTATCCTGCTATAAACAGTGGCTCCGTCCACCGGCTCAGGAGACATTTGGGACGATCTGTGTGTGCGTGATATAAGTGGAGTGAAAAAAAAAAAAACGGATCAAAAAGAGAGAGGAAGGGAAAAAAGACTCAGAATCGAGCCACTGTTGCAAAGGGCGGCCGACTCGTGTGGCGCCGGGAGAGAAAAAATAAATTAACCGAAATAATACGAACTAGTTCAAAGTTATACTATAGGAAAATGCTAAATGAAAATAAGAATGATATAAAAGGAGTCTGGGACATATTAAATTAAGGAAAAATGGAACTAAGAAAACGATATAGCCAGAGTATTTTACTGATAATTGTGGTGATAATTATGATAAGAACATGGTAGTAAATAGAATGAATATTTTTTTTGTAAATGTTGGACCAGAGTTGGCAGCAAAAAATACAAACCAAGGAAGAGACACCGTGAGTGAAACACTGACTGGAAATAACCCTCAGTCAATCTTTCTCTCAGCGGTGGATGAACTAGAGGTAAAATCTGTTGTTGGAAAGTGTAAAAATAAATTATCTACTGATTGTGATGGTCCCCTCATGGATCGTCACCTTATCGTGGTGGGGAGGTTTGCGTGCCCTAGTGATCCCAGGAGCTATGTTGTCTGGGGAAATTTGCCTCTGGTAGGGTCACCCAAGACAAACTGGTCCTGTGTGAAGGGCCAGACTAAGAACGATCCAACAGACTCTCATGATAAATTCTATATCAAGGATTCAGTGTACCCCGCCCGGTATGGGGTTACCGGGGCCCCACCCTGGAGCCAGGCCTGGGGGATGGGCTCGATGGCTAGCGTCTGGTGGCCGGGTTTCCACCCATGGGACCCGGCCGGGCTCAGCCCGAAGGAGTTACATGGGTCTGCCCTCCAGTGGGCTCACCACCTGCAGGAGGGATCATGGGGGTCCGGTGCTATGTGGATTAGGCGGCGGTCAAAGGCGAAGACCTTGGCGGACTGATCCCAAGCTTTCTAAACTGGCTTTTGGTGCGTGGAATGTCACCTCTCTGGTGGGGAAGGAGCCTGAGCTGGTGCATGAGGTTGAGAGATACCAGCTAGATATAGTTGGCCTCACCTCAACACACAGCTCCGGTTCCGAAACCAGTCTCCTGGAGAAGGGCTGGAGCTTGGCCTTTTCTGGAGTTGCCCCGGGCAAGAGGCGACGAGCAGGTGTGGGTATTCTTGTATCCCCCCACCTTGCTGCCTCTATATTGGAGTTTTCCCCGGTGGATGAAAGGGTTGTTCCCCTGCGCCTTCGGGTTGGGAAACGGGTCCTGACCATCATTTGTGCCTATGCACCAAATGATGTTTCCGAGTACCCACCCTTTTTGGAGTCTGTGACCGGGGTGCTGGAGGGTGCTCCTCTTGGAGACTCTATTGTCCTACTGGGGGACTTCAATGCACACGTGGGCAACGACAGTGAAACCTGGAAGGGCTTGATTGGGAGGAATGGCCTGCCCGATCTGAACCCGAGTGGTGTTCAGTTATTGGACTTCTGTGCTAACCACAGTTTTTCCATAACGAACACCATGTTCAAGCATAAGGGTGTCCATATGTGCACCTGGCACCAGGACACCCTAGGTCACAGGTCGATGATTGATTTTGTTATTGTGTCATCAGACCTGCGACCGTATGTCTTGGACACTCGGGTAAAGAG
Source organism: Pholidichthys leucotaenia (assembly GCA_020510985.1). Lineage (NCBI taxonomy): Eukaryota > Metazoa > Chordata > Actinopteri > Cichliformes > Pholidichthyidae > Pholidichthys > Pholidichthys leucotaenia. The sequence goes on along the minus strand of CM035847.1, from coordinate 83,629,382 downwards.
AGGTGCAGAGCTGTCAAATGATCACCACCTGGTGGCGAGTTGGATCCGATGGCAGGGGAGGAAGCCATTCAGACCTGGTAGACCCAAACGTATAGTGAGGGTGTGCTGGGAACGTCTGGCTGAGGCCCCTGTCTGGGAGGTCTTCAACTCCCACCTCCGGAAGAACTTCAACCACATTCCGAGGGAGTCTGGAGACATGGAGTCTAAATGGGCCATGTTCTCCACCTCTGTTGTTGAAGCGGCGGCCAAGAGCTGCGGCCGCAAGGTGGTTGGTGCATCTCGTGGTGGCAACCCCCGAACCAAGTGGTGGACACCAGTGGTGAGGGGGGCCATTAAGCTGAAGAAGGAGTCCTATCAAGCTTGGTTGGCTTATGGGACTCCCGAAGCAGCTGAGGTGTACAGGCAGGCCAAGTGGAGTGCAGCTCGGGTGGTTGCTGAAACAAAAACCCGGGTATGGGACGAGTTCGGTGAGGCCATGGAACAAGACTTTCGGTCAGCCTCGAAGAGATTCTGGCAAACTGTCCGGCGGCTCAGGAGGGGAAAGCAGCTCCCTGTCCACACTGTGCATGGTGCGGATGGGGCGCTGTTGACTTCGACTGGGGATATCGTGGGGCGGTGGAAGGAATACTTCGAGGATCTCCTCAATCCCACTGATACGCCTTCCACAGAGGAAGCAGGGTTTGTGGGCAAGGGGGATGACTTGCCTATCACAGGGGCTGAGGTCGCCAAGGTGATTAAAAATCTCCTTGGTGGCCGGGCCCCGGGGGTGGACGAGATTCGCCCTGAGTACCTCAAGGCCCTGAATGTTGTTGGGCTATCATGGTTGACACGCCTCTGCAACATTGTGTGGAGGTCAGGGGCAGTACCTTTGGCATGGCAAACCGGGGTGGTGGTTCCTCTCTTCAAAAAAGGGGACCGGAGGGTGTGCTCCAACTTTAGAGGGATCACACTCAGCCTCCCTGGGAAGGTCTATACCAAGGTACTGGAGAGGAGAGTCCGGCCGTTGGTTGAACCTCGGATTCAGGAGGAGCAATGTGGTTTTCGTCCTGGCCGTGGCACGTCGGACCAGCTCTTTACCCTCTCGAGAATTCTCGAGGGTTCGTGGGAGTTTGCCCAACCAGTTTACATGTGTTTTGTGGACTTGGAGAAGGCATTTGACCGTGTCCCTCGTGGTTTTTTGTGGAGGGTGCTTCGGGAGTATGGGGTATCAGGCTTGTTGTTACGAGCTATTCGGTCTCTGTACGACCATTGTGAGAGTTTGGTTCGTATTGCCAACACTCGGGTCGGACTCATTCCCAGTGAGAGTTGGACTCCGCCAGGGCTGCCCTTTGTCACCGATCCTGTTCTTAATTTTTATGGACAGGATTTCTAGGCGCAGCCAGGGAATGGAGGATGTCATGCTTGGTGACCACAGCATCTCATCTCTGTTGTTTGCAGATGATGTTGTCCTGTTGGCTTCATCCAGCAATGACCTACAGCTCTTGCTGGGACGGTTTGCTGCTGAGTGTGAAGCGGCTGGGATGAGAATCAGCACCTCCAAGTCCGAGTCCATGGTCCTCAGCTGGAAAAAGGTGGATTGTCCTCTCTGGGTTGGGGACAGGCTCCTGCCCCAAGTGGAGGAGTTTAAGTATCTCGGGGTCTTATTCACGAGTGAGGGGAAAATGGAGCGAGAGATTGACAGACGGATTGGAGCAGCATCTGCAATGATGCGGACGTTGTACCAGTCTGTTGTGGTGAAGAGGGAGCTTAGTTCTAAGGCAAAACTGTCAATTTACCAGTCAATCTACGTTCCTACTCTCACCTGTGGTCACGAGCTTTGGGTAATGACTGAAAGAACGAGATTGCGGATACAAGCGGCTGAAATGAGCTTTCTCCGTAGGATTGCTGGACTCACCTTCAGAGATAGGGTGAGGAGCTCAGTCATCTGGGAGAGGCTCAGAGTAGAACCGCTGCTCCTCCACATCGAAAGGAGTCAGTTGAGGTGGTATGGGCATCTGATTAGGATGCCTCCAGGACGCCTCCCACTTGAGGTGTTTCGGGCATTTCCCACTGGGAGGAGACCCCGGGGCAGACCCAGGACTTGCTGGAGAAACTATGTCTCCCAGCTGGTCTGGGAATGCCTTGGTATCCTCTCTGAAGAGCTGGAGCAGGTGGCTGGGGAGAGGGAAGTCTGGGCTTCTCTGCTTGAAATGCTGCCTCCACGACCTGGACCTCCGGAAAAGCGGTAGAAGATGGATGGATGGATGGATGGATTGTGATGGTATTGATATGACACTAGTAAAAAGAACTGTTGATGGCATATTAAAACCATTTACATATATTTGTATTCCATCATTTCAAACTGGCTCATTCCCGCAGAAAATGAAAATAGCAAAAGTAATACCATTATTCAAGCAAGGAAATAAACACCATTATACAAACTACAGACCAGTATCGCTCCGCCCACAATTTTCAAAGATTCTGGAAAAACTTTTCAACAACAGATTAGAAAACTTTTTAAATAAACATAATCTGCTTAATCAGAATCAATACGGATTCAGAGCAAAGAGTACAACATCATTCGCAATAATGGAAGCAACAGAGGAAATAATAAATGCATTAGATCCAGAAAAATATGCAATTGGTATATTTATAGATTTTAGAAAAGCATTTGATACAATAAAACATTCAATACTTCTTGATAAACTGCAATTGTATGATATTAGGGGAGTGGCACTGAATTGGGTTACAAGTTATTTATCTGAGAGGCAACAGTTTGTGAAAATGGGAGAATATCTGTCTGGATGTATGGGAATTACCTGTGGGGTCCCCCAGGGGTCAGTATTGGGCCCCAAAATATTTAACATATATATAAATGATATATTCCAAGTTTCTAAATTATTAAAAATATTATTTGCTGATGATACTAATATATTTTATTCTGGAAATAATTATAAGGAACTAATCCATACTCTAAATAATGAATTAAATAAGCTTAAAAATGGATGAATAGTAATAAATTATCATTAAATATAGATAAAACTAAGGTAATGATATTTGGTTAATGTAAAAATAAAGAAGATATACATTTTCATATAGATAATGTAATTACTGAAAATGTTAAGGAGATCAAATTTTTGGGTGTAATACCAGATGATCAAATTAGTTGGAAACCACACATCAGATACATACAAAACTAAGCGGCAAAAAATATTGCAATTATAAATAAAATTAAGCAAGTCCTCGATTACAAATCGCTTCATAGCTTGTATTGCTCATTCGTACTTCCATACTTGACCTATTGTATAGAGGTCTGGGGTAACAATTATAAAAGTACACTTAATTCATTGCTAATATTACAAAAAAGGGCAGTCTGTGTTACACACAAAGTCAGGTATCTTGAACATAGTAATTTTTTGTTTTTACATTCAAAATTATTGAAATTACAGGATCTGGTTGATTATTATACAGCACAGTTAATGTTTAAAGTCCGTAAAAACTTTTTGCCACACAATATACAAAATCTTTTTAGTCACAGAGAAGGGAAATACAATTTACAGGGGAATACAAAATTTAAAATGCACCTAGTAAGCTCTACTAGGAAAGGTTTTTGTGCGTCTGTGTGTGGGGCAAAACTGTGGAATGGGTTGGGGGAGAAACACAGGCAATGTCCAAACATCCATATATTTAAATTTCTCTATGGCTACCTATTATTATGGTTATTATATGGTTACTTATTGCGCCTAGGTATTGTAAGCCATGTGGGGGTATACAGTGGGGCAAAAAAGTATTTAGTCAGCCACCAATTGTGCACGTTCTCCCACTTAAAAGATGAGAGAGGTCTCCAATTTTCATCATAAGTATACCTCAACTATGAGAGACAAAATGAGAAAAAAAAATCCAGAAAATCCCATTGAAGGATTTTTAATGAATTAATTGGTAAATTCCTCAGTAAAATAAGTATTTGGTCAATAACAAAAGTTCATCTCAATACTTTGTTATATATCCTTTGTTGGCAATGACAGAGGTCAAACGTTTTCTGTAAGTCTTCACAAGGTTTTCACACATTGTTGCTGGTATTTTGGCCCATTTCTCCATGCAGATCTCCTCTAGAGCAATGATGTTTTGGGGCTATTACTGGGCAACACAGACTTTCAACTCCCTCCTAAGATTTTCTATGGGGTTGAGATCTGGAGACTGGCTAGGCCACTCCAGGACCTTGAAATGCTTCTTACGAAGCCACTCCTTCGTTGCCCGGGTGGTGTGTTTGGGATCATTGTCATGCTGAAAGACCCAGCCACGTTTCATCTTCAATGCCCTTGCTGATGGAAGGAGGTTTTCATTCAAAATCTCACGATACATGGCCCCATTCATTCTTTCCTTTACACGGATCAGTTGTCCTGGTCCCTTTGCAGAAAAACAGCCCCAAAGCATGAGGTTTCCACCCCCATGCTTCACAGTAGGTATGGTGTTCTTTCTCCTCCAAACACGACAAGTTGAGTTTTTACCAAAAAGTTCTATTTTGGTTTCATCTGACCATATGACATTCTCCCAATCCTCTTCTGGATCATCCAAATGCTCTCTAGCAAACATCAGACGGGCCTGGACGTGTACTGGCTTAAGCAGGGGGACACGTCTGGCACTGCAGGATTTGAGTCCCTGGCGGCGTACTGTGTTACTGATGGCAGCCTTTGTTACTCTGGTCCCAGCTCTCTGCAGGTCATTCACTCGGTCCCCCCATGTGGTTCTGGGATTTTAGCTCACCGTTCTCGTGATAATTTTGACCCCACAGGGTGAGATCTTTCGTGGAGCCCCAGATCGAGAGAGATTATCAGTGGTCTTGTATGTCTTCCATTTTCTAATAATTGCTCCCACAGTCGATTTCTTCACACCAAGCTGCTTACCTATTGCAGACTCAGTCTTCCCAGCCTGGTGCAGGTCTACAATTTTGTTTCTGGTGTCCTTTGACAGCTCTTTGGTCTTGGCCGTAGTGGAGTTTGGAGTCTGACTGTTTGAGGTTGTGGACAGGTGTCTTTTATACTGATAATGAGTTCAAACAGGTGCCATATAACGAGTGGAGGACAGAGAAGCCTCTTAAAGAAGAAGTTACAGGTCTGTGAGAGCCAGAAATCTTGCTTGTTTGTAGGTGACCAAATACTTATTTTACCGAGGAATTTACCAATTAATTCATTAAAAATTTTTCAATGTGATTTTCTGGATTTTTTTTTTTCTCATTTTGTGTCTCATAGTTGAGGTATACCTATGATGAAAATTGGAGACCTCTCTCATTTTTTAAGTGGGAGAACTTGCACAATTGGTGGCTGACTAAATACTTTTTTGCCCCACTGTATATGGTGATTATGATGATGATAATATTGTCTATAATTATATTAAACATACCAGAATTATTTACTCATTATTATTACAATTATTAGATGTTGGTATTATTGTCAGAATCAGAATCAGAAAAGATTTATTGCCAAGTACATTAACAGATCACTGATAACATACGAGAGAATTTGACTTGACACAGAAAATGAACCTGCATTTCCAGTGACACGGCTGCATCGGGGACGCGCCTGCCAACAGGATAGAGGGTACAGATAGCATAAGAATAAGAATAATACAAGGAACAATAGGAAGGAGCAAAAAAAATCATTGATTCAGAATACTGGTTGCATAATCAATCAATATTATGATTACAAGGAAAAAAAAAAAGCTCTCAATGCACATTCGCGGACAAGTTTCACAGGACACAGGACACAAGAGAGCAGTGTGTGTATCTTTATTTCAGTTCGTGGATCAATATGTGTGCACTGTTGATGCAAAGTGTTGTGATAATAGGAGAACAACAAGGGCACTTGGCAGGAGATGTTTTGTCTAGCTGCTCGCCAATCGTCCTTGCGATTATCTGAGCAGGTGCTGTCCAAGGCCTTGTGCTCGTTGTTTTGAAAACACAGACTGCAGACAGCCAGGAGGAATTTTCATGGGGAAATTGGGCCAAATAGGACTGATCACAGAGAAGGAGCTTTTTATTTCTTCTGTAGATTCAGTACTTAATCCTTCATTGCGGGGCTTTGAGTCCGTCGTGGATAGACCTGAGCGTGAACATTTTTTTTTTTTTTTTTTTGTTACTTATTTGTACCCGTAGGTAGATTTGGTTTGCAGTCTGGTGAGAAGCCACCGGCTGCTGGTCGCTGCGTGCGCGAGCGCCCTAAACCTACATGTTTTTGGTAAGCGGGAGGAAACCGGAGAAATCCCGGAGTAAACCCGCGCAACACGGGGAGAACATGCAAACTCCACACAGCTCACTGTTGGTCGGGGGCTGGGATCGAACCCACGATCTCATGATCCCCGCGATCCCCCGGCCGAGGGTAAAACTGTGCTGCCACAGTGCTAAACCACTGCGCCACCGTGCAGCCCATGAAGGGAACATGATGTAATCCACCTTCCGAGACAGTTCTCCATTTGTCGCTATCAGGGTCTTCTCCAATTTTTCCATCTGACAGATGCCCCTCGCCTGGCCAGCATTTTGATAGGTTGTATCCATCTTCAGCAATTTGCGGTACACCAGGACAATCCCAGTTCCAATCAGAAAGATCCCGATCACCATTATTACGAAGACATACAAATCTTCAATATCTTCGATAGAGAGATTAGTGAGACACAAGATCCTCCAATTACTTGTGTCACGTAAATAGCCCGCTGGAGCCGTTCCTGCGGGGCAGACAGCTTCCCCCGGAGCACTTTTCCTTGTTGAAAAAATAGTGTCAATTGTGTTCAAAGCCCAGCTTATTAACTCCATAATTTCTTTCGACGGTCGCAGTTAGACGCAGACAGACAACAGCAAGCTGGGATCCAGTAGTTGGGGGGGAAGGAAAAAAAGTCAGAGCAAGAGAGAAGGAAAAAGCGTCTGCTCTCTTGGGAGGGCGGAAGTGATAATCACTATAAACTATCATTGTTGTATTAGTTCTATTGCATAATCTAACTAGAAAAGCACTCAGAGTGCATACCGCCGCCAAGGCTCCTTCCGTTTCTCATGGATCACCTCCAAAATGTAATGACTTTGTGTGTAGGCCTACAGCCACTTGTGGTGAAAATTGCATCAAAGTCTGTCCATCAGTTTTGGAGTATTGTTGCTAACACATTTTGAGAAGATAAGAGTCTTGGCTGAGGTATGCATTGTCAGATCATCACCAAAATGTAATGGGTTCCTCTCTAGGCCAAGAACCACCTGTGGTGAAAATTTCATCCAAATCCATCCAGTAGTTTTTGTGTAATCCTGCTGCACAAATACAAACAAAGCTCTTGGTGGAGGTATGTACTCTCAGATCATCACCAAAATCTAATCATCTGTAGGATACCCCATTTCTGACAATCTCTGAAAATTTCATGAAAATCCGTCCATAACTTTTTGAGTTATCTTGCTAACAAACAAACAGACAGACAAACCAACGCTGATAAAAACACAACCTCCTTGGCGGAGGTAATTATAAGATAAGATAAGATAAGCCTTTATTAGTCCCAAGATGGGGAAATTCCAGGATTGCAACAGCACAGGGATAGCAACACTCAGAGCAACAATCAGAAGGCAAGAAAAAACAACATCTACTAAACATATGTCCATATTACTATAAATATATATACAGTATATATAGACACACAGTGCAGAGCATTATGGTTGGTTGGTGAATGTGCAGCAGAAAGTCTAAGCTCTCTCTCCGCGGATGCAGCGGGCCAGCTGGAAGTCTTTGGGCATGATGATGACCCCCTTAGCAAAGAAGAGACCACCAGGTGGGCCTCGCTGGTCTCCTGCAGAGCCATGACGGCAAAGCTCAGGAAACGCGGGACGGTCTTGAAGTCCTGAGCGATCTCCCTCACCAGGCGCTGGACGGGCAGCTTACGGATGAGCAGCTCCGTGGATTTCTGGCAGCGACGGATCTCTCTCAGAGCCACGGGCCTGTGACGGCGAGGCCTCTTCACTCTGCCGGTGGCCGGAGCGCCTCTCCGAGCAGCCCTGGTGGCTAGCTGCATCCTGGGGGGCTTCTTCCTCCAGTAGATTTTACGGGCGGTCTGCTTGGTTCTTGCCATCGCTTTTTATTATTCTGTCTTATATTTCTTGCACGCCGCCTAAACTCCAGCCCGGCACCCGCGTCGTTTTCGCTACAGCTCCCGGTATGTCGAGTTTCCCATTAGCACCGGGCAGCGGCCAAGTGCTAGCTAGCACTAGCTCCTCCCCGCTGTAGCGTCTCCCGCTGCAAACCGTGGCTCCGTCCGCCGACCCGGGAGACCCCCGGGGCGATCCGTGCGTCCGTGATATATATACAGAGTGAAAGGTGTAGAAAGAAGAAGGAAGATAAAAAAAAAAAAAAGGCTGTTGCAACAGGCAGCCTACTCGTGTGGCGCCACCGGTCCGGCGGAACCGGAAAAAAAAAAAAAAAAAAAAAAAAAAAAAAGATAAGATGATTATAAATATATATTATATATATATATTATATATATAATATATATTATAAGATGCATTATAAATACCTATGCATATAGACGGCAAGATGGCGCCGTTGTGTGTGGCTGAACGTCTACCTGTGCTATGTCCTATGTGTATAGTTGGCTTTTTATTGCTTCTAGCTCAGAACGTGTCATCGCTGCTGGTTTATGATCGCCTGACTGTAAATATTCGCAATTCTGTGGATAAATTCTCGACCTATGAATTTAATGGTCAGCCTCCTCCACCTCTGTTGGCGTCTATACCATTCTATCTGAGACACACACCCAGTGGGCTGTTTCGAAACAGCCACCACAAAAGACAAGGTCAGAGAGGCGGCGTATCATGCAGACTGAGGGATTACCTGGCTTCTTCCTCAACTTACAACCCTCGTCAACTGCTGACTGAGCTCCCTAGGAAGTGTACCGGCTTTGACATACAAGGATGCATGGATTATCACTACCGATGGCTGTTGCCAACTGTCCCAGAGGCTGGATAGCCACTTCCCTGCCGCCAACCCGTGCGGATTCGCAGAAGGGGCTGCCTCTCGCCCAAAGATGCTGGAATAGGCTCCAGCCCCTCACCGCGACCTGAAAAAGGAGTAAGCGGAAGAAGATGGATGGATAGATGGCTGGCTGCGCACCGAAGAATCTTCACCCAATCAGTTGTGCTTCCCAGCAGGCTGATCAATGTTTGATTCGCATGGCTCTGATTAACACCAGATCAATCGCAATAAGACTTTTATTCTGAATGACTTTTTTACTTCACATTCCTTGGATTTTCTTCTGATGACAGAAACATGGGTTAAACAAGGTGAGACCGCCGCCTTTTCTGAGCTCCTTCCTCTCAGCTGTTCTTTCTTCAGCTCCTGCGAGCATCTGGTCGGAGTGGGGGTTTGGCTTCTGTTTTTAATGATAGTTTTAAATGTCGCCTTCTCTCCACAAATACTTATTCCTGTTTTGAGCTGCAACTATTTGTGGTGGCTCTCACAAGTCCTGTGTTGTTTGCTGTTGTCTATCGTCCTCCTAAATATAATAAAGACTTCATTAATGAGTTTTCTGAGATTTTGGCAGATGTTATGCCAAAATATGATAAACTATTGATTTGCGGGGACTTTAATATTCATGTCTATTGTCCATCTGATCAGCTGGCATCTGATTTTAAAAGACTGTTGGCGACATCCAATTTAAATATTTTAGCGGACAAACCAACGCACCGTCTTGGTCACACTCTGGACCTTGTTATCTCTTTTGGGCTCTCAATCTCTCTTAAAGAAATTTCTGAGTCTGTCATCTCAGATGATTTCCCCATTACTTTTGAATTGTTGACCCCTTCATCACCCAGCAAGCCTGTGGCTCCATCATGCTGGCATTGCATCATCCCTTCTTCAACGCCAGAGAAGTTTACTGCTGCTTTGAAGGATTCACAGTTTTTTGCCTTGAATGGACTCGTTTCCCCTTCCCATCCGGATAATGTTCTTTCCTCCTTTCATACCACCTGCTCTGGGATTTTGGACTCTATTGCCCCATTTTGGCTTAAATCGGCTAAACTGAAAACAGATCCCTGGCTAAACGACACTACCCGTGACATGAGGCAAAGGGTCAGGCAGGCTGAACGGAGATGGAAACAGGACAAATTACATGCGTCTCTGGAAATTTTTAGGGACTGTCTTGCTGATTACCAGAGGACTGTACAAAAGGCAAAATTTCAGTATCTCTCGGATATTATTTCCAGCTGCAGTCACTGTCCTAGAGTGCTATTTAACACAATTAACTCTTTTACAAGCCCACGCACTCTGACTGTAACAAATGTTTCGTTTACAACACGTGAGACTTTTCTTCACTTTTTTGTCGATAAAGTGGACTCTGTCAGACGAGTTATTAATAACAGTTTTAATGGGAGCTTGTCTGTTGTCCCAGGTTACTCTGCTGTGTTTGAACAGTTTGAGTTGGTTTCTTTTATCATCACTTATTGATACAGTGAAGTCTTTAAAGCCTACAAATTGCTCACTGGATGTTGTTCCCGCTGGAATACTGAAAAGGGTTTTTAATACTGTAGGGCCTGGTCTTTTGGTTTTTATTAATTCTTGCCTTAGTTCAGGATTTGACCCACCTGCGTTTAAACATGCTGTGGTTAGGCCCCTTCTTAAAAAAACTCACCTTGACCCTTCAGTTTTATCTAATTTTAGACCCATTTCTCATTTGCACTTTTTATCTAAGGTTTTAGAAAAGTTGTTTTTATACAGTTGCAATCTTTTTTAATTCAATTCAACTTTATTTATCTAGTGCCATTTCACAGCAAACAGCCATCTCATAGCACTTGTTTTTAGAAAACAATTCTATTTTTGAGAAGTTTCAATCTGGGTTTAGATCTCATCACAGCACTGAGTCTGCCCTGCTAAAGGTGCACAATGATATTATGATGTCTGTTAATGCCAAGTGCCCCGTTGTTTTAGTGCTGCTAGATCTTACAGCAGACTTTGACACGGTGGACCATACTATCCTTTTGTCACGCCTGAATCACCATGTTGGCATCCGTGGCACTGCACTTAAGTGGTTTGGATCCTACCTATCAAACAGAACTTTTTCTGCAATGATTGGTGACATGTCCTCATCCAGTGCGTTTCTCTCCTGTGGGGGTCCCACAGGGCTCTATCCTTGGCCCTATTTTGTTTTCATTATATATGCTGCCACTTGGGCCAATAATAGCCAGGCACAACATATCTTTCCACTGTTATGCAGACAATTTGCAGCTTTATTTACCTTTGAACCCAGCACAAATGAACTCACAAAGTGTTTTATTGGACTGCATCACTGAAATTAAGTTGTGGTTAAGCCAAAATTTTCTCCACTTAAATGAAGAAAAAACAGAATGTATTACATTTGGGGATACTGTAACGGCTGGCTTTGGTACCCTGTCTTTAAGGCTCAGTCCAGCTGTTAGAAATTTGGGGGTGATTTTTGACAGCCATTTAAAATTTGATAAACAGATTGACAATGTAGTCAAGATGAGCTTCTATCAGTTACGTTTGATATCCAAAGCCAAACCTTTCCTGAGCCATCATGACCTTGAGATAGCCATCCATGCTTTAATCACTTCTCGACTTGATTACTGCAATGCACTTTGTTGGCATCTCTCAGTCTTCTCTTGACCGCCTTCAACTTGTGCAAAATACAGTGGCCCATCTTTTAACCAACACAACTAGGCAAGAGCATCTTACACCGATTCTTTTTTCACTTCATTGTTCATCCAGTCCATTTTAGAATTAATTTTAAACTTTTACCTTTTGTTTTTTTTTTTTATTTAAGTTTTTGTAAAGGGTATACACGTCATTACAGCATTGCATTGTTTACATTTTCATCTCATGTTCCCTTTTTTTTGTTTTTTGACAACATTGGAAGAATAATTATTACAACATCCCTTTTTTTAAGTGAAAGATAAAGAGAAATTAAAGAAAGAACAAAAAAAAACAAAAAAACAAAAAACAAAACAAGAAAAAACAAAAAAACAAAAACAAAACAAAAGAGCAAAAAACAAAAAAAATACATAAATAAATAAAAATAAAAGAGCATCTGAGTAGCGTTGGAACAAAGAGCGGTGCCATTATTGAAATGGTACTTGTCAAAGATTAGATCTAATGGAAGACACATATGCGATCCAGGGTTGCCAAAAGTTCCAGAACCCATCCATGTCCTATCTCAGTGCAAATGTCAACTTTTCCATCGAGTAAATGTCTTGGATCACGTTAATCCAATCTTCAGGTGTAGGACAGTCCTTCAACATCCATTTTTTAGTTAGGGCTTTTTTACTTGCCAATATTAAAACAGTGAATAAGTATTTTTCTCCTCGTCTTTCCAGTGAATCCGGTAGTAAACCCAAATACAAAGTTACAAAAGAAAAGGGGACTGTTATTTTGAATATTTTCCCCAATATTGTCTGTACATTGGTCCAATATTGGTGGATAACTGGGCATGACCAAAACCCATGAAAATGATTTGCAGTCTCTTCACCACACAAGCACCAACAATTCAACCCCTTATGAGTAAATTTGCTTTGCGCAGGTGTTCTGAAAAATCTTACCAAATTTTTCCATCCAAATTCTCTCCACTGCAGGGATGAGGTACTTTTCCATTGTTGTTTATTTAGCTTTTCCCATATTTCCAGTTGTAAAGTGAAATTCCCCTCTTTTTCCCATCTCTCTTTTATATATGATGTGTTGTCTCCTTTTAAGTCTTGAAGACCTTGGTATATTTTAGAAATGTATCTGATCCCTGGGATCCCTTTATATGCCATTATGAAGACCTTCAGAACACCTGACTGGGCCCTTTCCAAATCCTCCTTTTTAAGTATATTGTTTATGTGGTGTCTAAGCTGAAAGAACCTGTAAAGGTCTTGATTTATTAGACAGTGTTTTTTCAAATCTTCAAAACTTCTTAAAATTTGCCCTTTAAAAAAATCGTAATATTTTATCAGTCCGTTCTCTTTCCACTTTTTAAATCTAGTGCCTGTTTTATTAGGAGTAAAGTCTTGATCATAGGCAATCCATTGCAGAAATCGATAGGGTTCTTTAGTTTGATTCTCTCTGACTATCTTAAACCAAATTTTTAGCAGGGTCTCTATCCACGGGTTAGTGTTCTTCAAAAGTTTAGGTAAGGCATTGTTCCCTATTATCGCCTGTAGGGGGATGTCACTTGTTATTTGGCATTCCATCTCCTTCCATTGTGCAGTGTAGACTGGGTTACATATCTCTACTAAAGTTTTAATTTGTGTGGCTTTAAAATAGTCCCTGATATTTGGCAGAGCGAGCCCACCTTTGTCTTTGTTTAGCTGTAGGGTTCTATATCTGATTCTAGGTCTCTTGCCCTGCCATATAAATCTTGAGATCCTTCTGTCCAGTTCTTGCCATGTTTTTTTGGGAGGTTCTACCAGCATTGTTTGGAAAAGGTATAAAAGACGTGGAAGTATATTCATTTTGACTGCTTCAATTCTTTGTGCAGTACCCAAGAATGGTATCATATTCCATCTTGCTAGATCAGATGTTATTTTTGCCACCAGTGGATCATAGTTTAGTGTTATAATTTTGTTGAGTTGTTTCGGGATATTGACCCCCAGATATTTCATAGATTCCATCTCCCAGTTAGTTTTGAGTTTGCTTAGTAAATATTGATTTGGGTCATAGTTGAATGTTAGAACTTCGGTTTTATGCATGTTTAATTCGTACCCCGATAAATCTCCATACTCTGAAAAAACTGAGATTAGTTCTGGAAAAGAGGTGTCCGGCTGCCCCAGGTATATTAAAATGTCATCAGCAAAGAGTGCTATTTTATGTTCCTTCTGACCAGACAAGGGGCAGCCCTGACGGCATCCTCTTTCCAGCTCAAAAGATGATGATAATTTACCGTTAATCCTTATTTTAGCTGTTGGTTTTTTATATAATGCCTGGCTAGTTCTAATGAAGTTGTTATGAAAATTGAAACTGGATAAGATTCTATATAGGAAAGACCAGTCAACCAAATCAAATGCTTTTTCAGCATCTAATCCCAATATGGCTGCATTTAAGTTATATTTTTTTATATGATGAATTATGTGTAAAGTGCGTCTAATGTTGTCTTGTGTCTGTCTTTGTCTTATAAAACCTGTTTGGTCTAAATGAATTAAGTCTGTCAGTATATTTTCTGACCTTTTGGCAAGGATAGTGGTAAAAAGCTTATAGTGTTGATTTAATACACTGATTGGTCTGTAGTTGGAGCAGTCTAGTTTATCCTTTTCAGGTTTAGGTATGACTGCAATGACCCCTTCTCTCCAGGAGGGGGGGATTTCCCCTGTGTGGAGGACATAGTTGAATGTTTTCAGGAGGAGAGGAGATAGTTGCTGTTTAAAGGTTTTGTACCACTCTGCTGTATAGCCATCTGCTTCTGGGGATTTGTTACCTCCGCCAGGCCAAAAAGGCCAGGAGGAGGTAATGTTTTTGCCGGGGTTTGTCAGTGTGTTTGTCTGTTTGTCTGTCTGTCTGTTTGTCTGTTGGTTAGCAAGATAACTCAAAAAGTCTTGGACGGATTTCCATGAAACTTTCAGGCGTTGTTGGAAATGGTTCAAGGAAGAACTGATTAAATTTTGGGGATGATCCGGATCACCGTCTGGATACAGGAATTTTTTAAAGCATTCTTTAACACTGTGACAAACGGCCGTTTTCAACATGTGCGCAGGCGCAATGGAGGGCGCTGGTCGTCGTGTCTGACCAACATAAACTCCGCGTTCTTCAACGTTTTAGGCACAAAAGCACGCGGAAAACACTGGTGGGCTGGGCCCGCCACCGTGCCTGTGTTTGTGCGACGCTGCAAAAGCTGAGACGGGCAGCTGTCCATCGCCGGATTATTTGGCAGAAATTCCCCGGCCAGCCATAGGAGCTGCGCAAAAACGAGCTGCTCAGCAGCGTGCTGTGTGCCTGTGTTTGCGCTACGCTGCAAAAGCTCAGACAGGCAGCTGTCCGCCGCCGGATTATTTGGCAGAAATTCCCCGGTCAGCCATAGTAGCTCTGCAAAAAGAAGCTCTCTGCCGGGGAAGTTTCCAAATCATCTTTTGCCGCGGAGCGCAACACCAATAAAGATAAAGATTAGATGTACCACGAAGGTCGAGTGCAAGCAAGATGTTTGTGTCTGTGAACATTCCATCTTTTGGCGAGTTGATACGCAAGAATGTTTACAGTTTGATGAGAAGGTTGCTACCATGTAACAATCATCTTATATCAGTAATTGTCAACTCGTCACTCACACTTCACTCCAGCATTTGGAAGTGGTGGCGTTCCATTTTATACTGAGTCCAATATTGTATGTTATTGTTGTTACAAGAGCGCCGACTGTCTGCTGATCTGTATATACTTTTATTTATTTATTTATTTATTTATTTTCTACTCATTTTAGTTCCGCATTTAATATGAACCCTGACTTTGAAATAAACGTTTGAATTTTGAATAAAACCCACGCCAACCCGTCTACCTAATTGGCATCCGTCAGTGAAGCCCTCAGTGCTGCTTTCAGTGATCTATGAAAACGCTCGCATAACCCATTGGCCTGTGGCTTGTACGCAGTTGTGTCATGATTTCTTTTGTTTTTTCTTTTGAATTCTTGGATGGAACATGGGTGGGCAATATAAGCTGCGGATTCAGCCATCACACATTTCGGGTAACTTATGTTGAACTGTATAATCAGAGGAGTTATTGTCTAATTTGACCTTGTTGGATTTTATTACCCCCTTTGTTATATTATTCACTTTCTTTTAACCTGTACTCTTAATCTATTCGAAATAAAGATTAATTCATTCATTCATTCAATTGCAACGCCCCCAGCCTGGGAGTTTGCAGATGCAGGACATGGACACAACACCAACACTTCAGTTTATTACCTCTGCCAAGGAGGTAATGCTTTTACTACTGAACCACTAATCCTATCATTGTGAATCCAATTGCTACTCAGATGTTTTCATGGTCAAGAAATCTGAAAACGTACACACGAACACTGTATGGGGGGAACTGTGGCACTTGGCAGAGGTCTGCGCTCTCCGAGTGCTTTTCTAGTTAGCTTTAAGTTTCATAATTGCTTTTTCTAATTCTTTAGGTTGTATTTCTGACAGTAGTGTTTTATTTTGTGACTCAGTAAGTTGGGGAAGGTTTAATGTGTTTAGGAATGCTTCGGATGCGTTTTTATGTTTTTTGAGGGAGTACAAGTTCTTATAGTAGTTCTCGAAGCTTTTAAGAATATCCTGAATTCTAAATTTTATTTCCTTTGATACTGGGTCTCTGATTTTGTAGATTGCTCTCGCCGTTTGTTGTTTCCTCAATTTATAGGCTAGTAATTTTGCCGATTTGCTGCCTGCTTCATAGTATTTTTGTTTCAGAAATTTAAGTTTCTTTTGGATTTCTATTGTGTAGATCTCATTTATTTGTTTTTTAATTTCCTTAATTTTGAGCGAGTCATTAGAATGAGTGTTGTCTTTGTGCTCTTTTTCTAGGTTCTTAAGTTCTGACTCTAATGTGGTTAGTTTTTCTTGTCTCAGTTTCTTTTGGATTGCCAGTTTTGCAATAATCTTTCCCCTTACTACAGCTTTGCATGCGTCCCACAGTATTAAAGGGGATACTTCTCCATTATCATTTTCTTCCAAATATCTGAGAATATCTGATTCCAATTCATCTTTCAGTGGTCCTTTCAGGACATTTGAATTTAACCTCCAAGAAAATGTATTATTTGTGTATTTTTGGATACCTAAGTCCATATAGATCGGACTGTGGTCAGAGAGATCCATCAGTCCTATTTTACATGTTTTTACTCTTCCAATGTCTCTATTAAACATAAAAAAATAGTCAATCCTTGAGTATGATGAATGTGGTGCTGAGTAAAATGTATAATCTTTTACACGGGGTTGAATTCCCTCCACACATCACAGATTCCTATTTCTTTTAGTAGCATCCGAGTTTTCCTACTTTGAGTGTTATTTTGATGTGGAGAATTACCTGATGCATCCCAGTATGGATTCAGTCTTAGATTGAAGTCTCCACCACATATCACTAAACCTTGGGCTTTAGTTATCATTAGGGCAAATACATTTTTATAAAATTTCCAGTTAGCCCCTGGAGGTGCATATACATTCAGCAGGGTGATATCTTCTCCCTCTAGCCGCCCAAGTACCAAACTGTATCTCCCTTCTTTATCTTTGTGTTCTGATTTTTTTTCAAATATAATTTTGGTTGAGATCAATGTCGCTACTCCCCTCCTCCTCCCTGACTTATATGAAGATGAAGAGATCATTTTAAATCCTTGTCTATTGAGTTTAGTGTGCTCCACGTCTGTTAGGTGGGTTTCTTGTAAAAATATTATTCCTGCTTTGTCTTTTTTCATTTTGCCTAGAATCTTGGATCTTTTAACTGGATTCAGGATCCCTTTTACATTATATGAGATTATTTTGGTTACACCATGTTTCTCCATTGTGTTGTCTTATTTAGTATAACAGTGTGGTGACCCTCTTTTATGCTACTCAGAAACTGAAAGAACATTAAGAACATAAAAAACATTAAGAACATAGTGTATAAAACTTTAAAATAAAAAACTGACAAAAGAACTTCCTGAGCTGAGGTCTTTTTAGTGACCCTAGAAGAGCCTTGATGGTGTGTTGGCTCTGAGGGAAATTCCTCAGATTCCGTTATGTGCTGAGGGCCCTCTCTTACCCCTGTAAGTTGTCCCATGTTTTTAACGTGAATTTCAGATCCCAATCCAAACTTGTAATGATTTTTTTTTTTTTTTTTTATGCCTATACCCTATGAAATTGTGTGCACCCTCCCACCACCATCACAGCAAACATTCACGTTAATACAGTATTTGTTAGTGTGGAGAGAACATGTGGTTCATTGTCACATTTCTATTTTAACAAGTTTTTTTTTTTTTTTTTAAAGACTTATTTGTTTCTAATATTATGACTGTTCCATGAAATGTTTTACCACTTGCAGATTCTGCATCTCCTTTAATGTTTGTTACCTTGTAGGAGGGGGGTTGGATGTGCAGATTGACTAAAAATATCGTTATTCCCTTCTGTAAACGGCCAGTTTTTCCTTGTAGCTCTGGCGCTGGGTTTCCCGCTGTTGGCCCGAGGATTTTGAGGGTCTCTGTGTGGACCATGTTTGAGCCTTGATTCTTTCGATCGGGTCTGCTGCGGGTTTAAACACCGTTACCGGGAGCCCTCTTCTCGCCATATCCGAGGTTGCTTCTTCCGCCGAGTTGTAGAGACACGTCTCGTCTCCGTAGAAAACCTGCAGCTTCGCCGGAAATGGTGTCTGGAAGCGCAGTTTTTTCTCTCGTAATACCTTTTTAGCGTCGTTGTATTCCCGACGCTTTTTAAGGACCCCTGGGGCGTAATCGTGTTCCACGAAAACTTTTCTCTCTTGGTGCATAAATCCTTTTTTCTGCCAAGCCAGTCTTACAACCTCTTTTATTTTGGAGTTGGAAAACTTCACCACCACCGATCGTGGAGGCGCTTCCGCCGCCGGCCTAGGGGCTAATGTACGGTGCGCCCTTTCTATCTTCAAGTCGGTGGTTTGGGGAATATCCAACTTTTCTCTCAATAAGGATTCCACGCATGCCGCCATTGTGGTGAAACCATCCTCGACTCCTTCTTTCAGACCATGAATTCTTATGTTGTCTCTTCTTAGCCTGCCTTCTTGGTCAGTTAGCTTAGCCTCCATTCTTGACTGTCTATTGTGTAGATCCAGCACGGTATCTTCCAGCCCTTTTATTCTTTCCTCTGCTTCCAAGATTCGGTCCTCGGCCTGGTCCACTCTGCTGTTTGTCCTTTTTATTTCTTCTTTGATTTCACGAAATTCGGCCCAACACTCTCAGCGAAATCGTCTTAATTCTTTAAGTACCATTTTTAAGCTAACCTTTTTGCTAGCTCCATTCAGCTCCTCGTCTTCTGAATGGAAATCCTCCGGATCAGATTCTCCGGCCGATGCATGTCCTGGCCTGGTAAATGTCGATATCTTCTGTTTTCCTTTAGGCATGATGACTTTGTCTTTTGATTTTCACTCTTCCAAAAATCCATTAAATCTGATTTTCAAGGTATTTTCCTGGATTGGGTCTGGGAGCTTCAGCGTTAAGCTGCTATCACCATGGTGTCCAGACCGGAAGTCCTTTACCTTTTGTTTTTAAAGCTCTTAATGGCCTTGCTCCGGTTTATTTGTCTGAGATTTTAACTGTTCGTAACCGAGGCAGGGCTTTGAGGTCATCCAATCAGCTTTTGCTGGATGTGCCCAGGTCGAGGTATAAACACTGGGGTGACTGAGCCTTTTCTGTTGTCGCGCCCAGGCTCTGGAATAATCTGCCCCCCTGACCTGCGTGCTATCTCTGACCTGGCCCTTTTGAAATCAGAACTTAAAACATATTTGTTTAGGATGGCTTTTAATACCCAGTAGTGGCAACATCTGTTTTGACAGTTGTTTTTATTTTTAGGTATTTATGCTTATATCTTTGTTTATGTAATTTGTTTTGATGTTGTGTGTTTCTAGTGCTGTTTAATTTTCTGTAAAGCACTTTGGTCACCTACGGGTTGTTTTAAAGGGCTATATAAATAAAGTACATTACATTATGGTATTGTATAATGAATGTAATTATGGGATGGATAATGAGTAGAATGACATTATAATTTATTGGGTATGGAGAAGGGGTGGGACTATATAAGTGTTGGCTTCTTCCCACTCCTTTTGAACAAGGCATTTTTTTATGTTTTTTTTTTTGTTTGTTTTGATTCCTTGTTTTTATTTTTTGTTGTCTTGATGTTCAAATCAATCAATAAATCAATCAATAAATATTGATTCATTCATAGATCAAACACCTGTCGTGAATTTTGCAGTGAAGCACCTTGTTAGAGAACAGCAAGTTATGCAAAAAGTACTGAAACACTGAACAGTTGGACACGTGCATTCAAAAGGTTAAAGACAGTCAAATTAAGTTCACCAGTAAAGATTATAGAGCATTTTAGGTGCATCCTGAAATTTCAACCAAAAGCCAAATATCCCTAACTTTTTGTGGGTAGTGCACACACACACACACACACACACACACACACACACGAAAATCTAAGTAGTTACTACACAGTTCTGGACTACAAACAACAATGGTAGATTGAACAATGACCATGGTAGCTGAAGATAAATATTGGACACAGCTAATCTGAAAGCTGATTTTGTCATTGTGACTTTGTAAAATAGTTTTTAAAAATATGACAACTATGAGGGCTGCTCATTAAAGACTTCCCCTGACCCATTTCCAGTTATTGTAGGAGGCTGAAATTACACATGTATAATAATCCATATCTCTATAAGTCACGTGGTAATTTGAAGCTCTGAACTCCTCAAAGATTCTCTTTTACGGGTGCTAAGGTGAAGTAAGTGTGATAATGGAGCCAGGTGAATGTGGAGCGGTCATCAGGTTCCTGTACTTGAGAGGCTGCAAACCACAGGAGACGTTCAATGAGATGAAAGAAACTTATGGGGAGGATGCCCCATCATATGATGTCGTCAAGCACTGGCATCAACAGTTTAAGTGTGGTTGGACATCGTGGAAACAGCACCCATTCCAGGGCAACCACAGTGCTCCATTAATGAACCATCCAGCAAGCGTAGACAACCATTTTAAGAGAATCGCCACATAACCATTCACCAGCTAGCCCAAGATGTGGACTAGTTGATGACCGGTGTGGGGTCTGTGAAAAAAAAACAAAAAACAAAAAACATCCATGGCCATTTGCACATATGGAAGTTTCTGAGCGATGGATTACCTGGCTGCTCACACCTTTCCAGAGGCAGTAACAAGTCACATGCTCCCAAGCTATTTTGACTATGTGCCAAGAAAACCAGGACTTCTTCGACAGACTAATCACGCAGGATGAAACATGGGTCCATCACTATGATCCAGAGACTAAAGCCCAGTCGAAGCATTATGACTCACCACCTCTGAAGAAAGCAGGTGTCCAACCCTCTGTGGGAAAGGTCATACTCAGTCTTTTGTTACCAGCATGGAGTATTGATGATGGATTTCCTAGTAAAGGGTACCAAAATTAGAATAGAATAGGCTTTATTGTCACTGTACAGTTGTACAGTACAACAAAATTGTGGGTGCTCCACCAGGCTACTGCGCAGATAAAAACATGGTTACAGAATACACAACAAATAAAAATAGCCCAGGATTATGGAAATATACACAGGTATGGTAGTGATTACCCGGGTGGAACTATGTACATACTGTAGAAGTGCAGAACACACAATTAAACACACAATTGAGTAAAATGGTCCAAGGATTACGGAAAATATACATAATAGTGGTTTCACAGATTTTTTTTAAATTTATTTTACCTTTATTTAACCAGGAAAAAAACCCGTTGAGATTAAAAACCTCTTTTTCATGGGAGTCCTGGCCAAGAGGCAGCAAAAAAATCACAAATACACTTACAATACATACAAATCATATAAAACAGTTACAAATTAGTGAGGCCGTCTCAAGTGTTCTTAATCTGGTTTTAAAGTCGTTCAATGAAACAAGTTCTGTTAGTTTCCAGTCTTTTTGCAACATGTTCCATGTAGAGGAATGTAGATGGGTCAATATACATGAAACCGTGGTGTGCAAAGACAGGTGTGTTATTGTGATAATTAAAAAGGTCCTCAGTTCTGTGCATGTGAGCGTATGGAGGGAGCGGGGTGAGGCTTCTGACTGTTTGCAGTTCAGATGGCCCAGGGGAAGAAGCCGTTTGTCAGTCTGGAGGTGTGGGGCCTGATTGATCTGAACCGTCGTCCAGAGGGAAGGAGGTCAAACAGGTGGTGGGTGGGATGTAAGGGGTCTCCTGTGATGGCCTTGCTCCTTCTGAGACAGGAGGGTCTGGAGAGGTCTTCCAGGGAGGGCAGAGGACCGCCAATAATTTTTTGGGCTGTGTTTATGACCTTCTGCACAGCATTCCTGTTCTCGGCCGTGGCGCCGGCATACCACACACCCAGACAGTAGGTGAGCACGCTCTCCACTGAGCAGCAGTAGTAGGCCAGCAGCAGCTTCTGGTCCAGGCTGTTCTTCCTCAGGACATGGAGGACGTGCAGCCGCTGCTGGGCTTTCTTCACCAGGGCCTTGATGTTGACAGTCCAGGAGAGGTCAGAGGAGATGTGGGTGCCCAGGAACCTGAAGGCAGGGACATTTTCCACGCAGTTGCCATTTATGAGGCGGGGGGGATGGTCCCCATCTGTTCTTCCTGAAGTCCAGTATGAGTTCTTTGGTTTTTTGGACATTCAGTTTCAGGTTGTTTGCTTGGCACCACAGCAGCAAGTTCTCTACCTCTGCCCTGTATGCCTTCTCATCGTCATTGGTGATGAGCCCAGCCAAGGTGGTGTCGTCCGCGTACTTCCCGATGACGGTGGTTGGAATACAGTCAAAGATGTACAGAGAGTACCGGGACTTACTACACTTCACTGCTGCAGAAATTACGGAAGACCATCAAAACCGAGAGGAATGGCATGCTGACCAAGGGTGTCCCCCTCCTGCAAGACAACACCCCGGCTCACAACTCGCATGTTGCCCTGATGTAAGCACAGTCCTGCAGCTATGAGATCACTTCCTCACCCCCCTTATGCCCCCTTTACACAGGGATAGAGATCATTGAGAGATCTGGCCAATGTTTGACCCATCAATGATCGTCAATGATCTCCACAGTCACTACAGTCTCCTCAATGCTTTGACTCCATCCAAAACACACAAGGATGTCCCAAATGATCCCAAAGATCAAAAATCGGCCCGGTCTCTCAATGATCTCCATGCTGTGTAAAGGGGCCCTAACTTTCCTGACCTTGCACCATCTCAATTGCACCTCTTTCAAACCATGAAGTCATTTTTGAAGGGCAAGCACTTCTGAGGTCAAGTAGTGGCTTCTGATGCAACCTTCAGACTTCTACAGGTGAGGTCTCTACAGCTGCATAAAGCGATGAGACAATGTGTGAGACTTGGTGATACTCATGTAGAGAAAGACTAATAGATCCAAGTCTGGTTCCTCTCAGTCCATGGGAAATAAGTCAGGGGAAATCTTTAACGAGCAGCCCTCATATGTTCATCAATAATTATGCTCTATATCTGAAGAGGAAAGCTGAAATAATTTATAAGGTGCTGGATTACTTTCACAACATTCTTTACACATCAATATTGTAATTTTTTATTATTACAATTGTTGTCAACAACTGTCCTGCATCTCAGTCTAATATTTGAGTGACCACACCTCAAACAACAGGCTCCACAGCATGCCTCTGCCCAGATTGTCCACTACTACATCCAGCCACGCCCCAAACCTGGAGGTTTGACTCAGCTTCCTCGCCAGCCAGCCGTCCACTCCTGCACAGAAGATAACAAGGTCCACTACTACATAGGAAGGCTTCTAATGATCGTTGGCAGAATTAACACTGGTATGAAGGTTCCCATTCTAATAACACTAAACCATGCAGCTCCACAGAGTGCATAGAGCAGTGTGTGTGACTGCTTTCAGTTTTTCCTGTAGTTGTGTCTATATTACACATCTCTAATCAGCACTATTATTTTCATCTCTAGACAATGCAATGGAAAACAAGGTAGTGATTCTTAAATTCACATATTTTTATTTAATTGCAAACTGTGAACCAGAGATTGTGTTATCTGAAAATTGTCTGTCATTGACAGATTTTTTTTTAAGCAGTGACAGAAAAATATGATGGCTGTCTATCATTTTGACAGATTACACTGTAGGTGAGCTATTGTAATTTTTACTTCTAACTTCCACCTATCTGCTGTAGCATCATCTCACTTTGGCTCAGCAATAATTATTCTTCTGCTTAAAGACATTTTTCACCCAGGAGTAAGACGATCAAAAAAATGGATTTTCTTCCTCCAGGCCACAGCTGAAATCCCATTCCTTTTGTTAAAACCAGCCTAAGGAATTTCCCCAATGTCCGGCTTTGCTTTTATTGCCCCCATAAACGCACCAGACCTGGTCACACACAGACCCACAACTCAGCTAATTTCCTTAAACTCTGGACATGCTGGATTTAACCAGTGAATTTTAAAGTACATTATTATAAACTCAATTCTAAACCTTCATTCTTTTCAGAACTATGAAAATGCAGATGGACTCTGATGTCTTTAATGTGGAAAATCAATAATATGTGTGAAATGCATTAATCTGTGATTTTATATATATGCATGTTAATGTTTAAATGAATGTTTATTCCTGCATGTTGATTTAGAAGCACTGCTTATAATTTATACTAATCACTAAAGTTATCTTAGTTTAATACATAAAGGGAAATATTATGCCTCTAAAACCATGTGACTCCAGCAGCCAACCTCTGCATGACAACTCTTCATCCCAAAGAACTCCAAACAATAGACTGTTTGTTCATTGGACTAAAAGTTCATCGAGCCCGCCCACGAAGGACGCTCATTGGCTGAGATCCCGGAAGCCCGCGAAGCTCAACAGGACTTATAAATAACAGAGAGACCCCTGCTTCCTCTCTCTTCCACTTTGGCTTTTTCTCGGATCCTCTTTCCGGCTCCCCCTTCTTCACGGATCAGCTCTCTTCTCTTTCGGCTCGCCCTTCCCCACCGATCTTTTTCTCTTTGAAGTCTATTGTCTACACACAGAAAGGAAGAACAAATGACCGTCTGAACAAAGACTTCGACCACGTGTCGTTTTTCTGAACACAGAGCAGATAACTCGTAATTCGTCATGTAACTTTGTATCTTAATGTTTTATTTTTCTCTTAAATACTTAGGAATTCCTATTTCTTTGAGCTTAAATTTTAATCGGAGTTAAACTCCAATTTTTATTCATCGCTTTTTCTTTGTTAAACTTTCTGTAAAACCACCGTTTGTTTAATTTTAATGTAAACTTTAATCTTGACTTTATTTTATAATATTTTCTTGACCAAGCACCCACCAGAAGCTACTATTTTTTATCTAAAGTCCGAAAGTTTTTTTTTCTAATTTGAGATCGGATTAGATATCTTTAATTATTCCCGAAGACCTCTGCAGCTGCTTGTCTACCAGGAAGAAAAGACGCAGCTGAGGAATCAGCGCGCAGCTGTCCATCACACGCTGAAGAAGCATCGGCACCATCTGGCTTAGAGCCCAGTTTCAACTGTGGGTCATACGGCCAAGATCCAGCCCCTTCGACTGCTTGACTTTAAAGGTCAAACTGTGGATCCTGAAATATCTGCGGGCAGATATTTCCCCTAACATCCACGAAATCTTGGGCTGAGGACGACGCCGAACGAGGAATCACGTGAGCTGCAAACTTTTAATTCATCTGCTGAATTAAACTTATGAGGTTCGGTAATAATTTGTGTATCTAATCAGATGCAAATTAAGAAGCCCTTAACATAACTCTTCTTTTCATTAAAATTCCGTTTTTATTTTCTTAAGATCAATCAAGGACTTTTCATATAATTAGTAAACTTTCTCCATAAATTTGCGTTTTTTTCAATAATCTGTTAACTCAAACTGATAGAAATTCATTTCTCAGTTTAACCCTGGTTCTGAAAATATTGACATTGTTAATCTATCATTTACAAGATTGATTTTATGATTAAGGAAATTACTGCAATGTCTGTTAATCATTTCGTTTAATAAATATTTAAAAATGAGAGAAGTTGTTGGGAATTTATTTCATTCTGAGTCTGTTTCAAGCCCAGGTATCGAATTCACGGAAAATTTTTGAGACTGATTATTGATTAATTTATTGAGTGATCAAACAAGTATAAAGTGAAATTAAAGATCAAATTGCTTCTTAAAGATAGAAGCTGGTGCCCCTTACGAGTGTTATTAACTTTTCTGATGTATATGAAACGAGATTTGATCTCAGATTCCAATACATCAATATAAATTAAATAATTCATACCTGATCATATTTATTATTTATTAATATTTCTATTTTACGCTACACTGCTGTATAGCGCATATTAAATTGTGATGAGATAATATTGTCTCCTCTTCGATTTTAGTGTTTCAAGTCTTCATGACAATTCACATTTTTGTCTATGCGCAGATACAGCGTTCATTCCACTACAAGTGCAAAAATGTCAAAGCAGATGACTGTTGGAAATGTGGATCAGCAGTGGGTACAGTTCTTCATTGATTGTGGGACTGTTCTTTTGTGACACCCTTTTGGAAACAAATAATGCAGTGTATTGGGGAATGGCTTCATAGGCCTCTACCAGCATCTCCTCAATTTTGCCTATTAGGAGACCGGACTCTCTTACCTCCAGGCGTAACAGTATGGTTTGGTGCTGGTGGGCTTCATAACTGCCTCTCGGGTTATTCTGTGCCACAGGAGGAGTCGGACTAAACTCGAGTTCAAAGAATGGTTAAGACTGATGATGGACACTGCTTCCTTTGAAGTATTGGTGGCAGGGACTAGTCACAATCAAGGAAAATTTCAGGACTTGTTTCCTCCCACAGGCCAAAAACATGCAGGTTAGGTTAATTGGAGACTCTAAAGTGGCCCTAGGTGTGAATGTGTGTGTGAATGGTAAAGTGATAGCGCCGTACCGTGGCTGCTTCATCCATCCAGGTGGATGCCCTCAATTTCCCCTCTGGGGGTCAATAAAATATACAAAATCAAAAAAAAATAAAATAAAAAATTCATTCATTCATTCATCTTCTTCCGCTTAATCCTTTTCGGGTCGCGGGGGTGCTGGAGCCTATCCCAGCATCTTTGGGTGAGAGGCAGGGTACACCCTGGACAGATCGCCAGTCCATCGCAGGGCAAAATGAAAAATTAATAAAAATTTAAATTACAAAAAAGCAGATGACTGTTAAACCTTTCCTGAAACAACCAAACAGCTAAGATGTTAAGATTTGTGAAAAAGAAGAGACTGATGCTGTGGAGAGTGAAGCACAAATATGCATTACTATTTGTGTGTCGTATGAACAAAAACAAAAGCTATGCGATGTCTCATTCTATGAAAACCAAAATGACAGGTAAGACTTTTTTTTTTCTCCCCGTGACAGCCCCCTCTGAAATAAAACGTATTCTGCTTTGTGTGGCAATGGACACTAAACGCAACACACAAACACACGTCCCTACCAAATAAAAATGTAAGCCCACTCACACAAACACACACACTGTGTCTCGTAAATATGAAAGTTGCTCAGTGCAGACACGGAAAAAAAATAATGGCAATTATGTAAAATGGCTGCATTACACAACCCTCTCCGCTATAATGGAGGACAAAGAGCAGCACCCATTTAACCACAGTGCATCTAGAAAGTATTCACAGCGCTTCACTCTTTCCACATTTTATTATACTAAAACCTTATTCCAAAATCAAGTATTCATTTTTTTTCCTCAAAATTCTACTCACAAGTCCCCATAATGACAAAGTGATTTTTTTTTTATTTTTTTGCAAATTTATTAAAAATAAAGAACAAAAATATATCACGTACACAAGTATTTCACAGCCATTGCCATGACACTCAAAACTGAGCTCAGGTGCATCCTGTTTTCACTGATCATCCTTGAGATGTTTCTACAACTTAATTGGAGTCCACCTGTGGTAAATTCAGTTGATTGAACATTATTTGGAAAGACACACACCTGTGTATATACTGTAAGGTCACAGTTGACAGTGCATGCCAGAGCACAAACCAAGCCATGCAGTCCAAGGAATTGTTTGTAGTCCTCTGAGACAGACTGTATCAGATTGTAACAAGGCACAGATCTGGGGAAGGGTACAGAAAAATTTCTGCAGCATTGAAGGTCCCAATCTGCAAAGTGGCCTCCATCATCCATAAATGGAAGAAGTTTGGAACCATCATGACTCTTCCTAGAGCTGGCTGCTCGGCCAAACTCGGGGGAGAATGGCCTTAGTCAGGGTCGTGACCAAGAAACCAATGATCACTCTTGACAGAGCTCCAGCGTTTCTCTGTGCAGAGTGGAAAATCTTCCAGAAGGACAACCGTGTCTGCAGGAATCCACCAATCAGGCCTGTATGGTAGAGTGGCCAGGCCGAAGCCACTCCCAAGTAAAAGGCACATGACAGCCTGCCTCGAAGTTGCCAAAAGGCACCTGAAGGACTCTCAGACCACGAGAAACAAAATTCTCTGACCTGATGAAATAAAGATTGAAAGATTCTGGCCTGAATGCCAAGCATCACGTTTGGGGGAAACCACGCACTGCTCATCATCTGGCCAATACCATCCCTACAGTGAAGCATGGTGGTGGCAGCATCATGCTGTGGGGATGTTTTTCAGTGGCAGGAACTGGGAGACTAGTCAGGGTCGAGGGAAAGATAAATGCAGCAATGTACATAGACATCCTTGATGAAAACCTGCTCCAGTGCGCTCCAGACCTCAGACTGGGGCGAAGGTTCATCCTCTCAACCGGACAACGACGCTAAGCACACAGTCAGCAAAACAAAGAAGTGGCTACTGGACGATCTGTGAATGTCCTTGAGTGGTCCAGCCAGAGCCCAGGCTTTCACCCACTTGAACATCTCTGGAGAGATTTGGAAACGGCTGTGCACTGTTGCCCCCCATCCATCCTGATGGAGCTTGAGAGGGCCTGCAAAGAAGAAGGGAAGAAAGTGCCAAAAATAGGTGTGCCAAGCTTGTAGCATCATACACAAAAAGACTAGAAGCTGTAATTGCTGTAAATGGCGCTTCAACAAAGTATTGAGCAAAGGCTGTGAATACTTATGTACATGTTATATTTTCATTCTTTATTTTCAATACATTTGCAAAATAAAAAAAATGTTTTCACTTTGTTATTATGAGGTATTGTGAGTACAATTTTGAGAGAAAAAATGAATAATCCATTTTGGAATAAGGCTGTAACATAAATGTGGAAAGAGTGAAACGTTGTGAATACTTTGTGGAATACACTGTATGTAGATCAGTTGTGTATTCTTTTGTCCACCACTAAGTTACGCCGAGTCTGACACGGTGACAAAATTAAAAGACTTGTAAAAATGCTGGTGCCTCAACTAATCAGTAGCGGCCGGCATCACCAGCTTCCGGAATGTTCATGTGACATCAGCAATGTAGGGAAATGAAACTTGATACACTAGAGAAATGCACTGTTATCTG
This sequence comes from Pholidichthys leucotaenia, assembly GCA_020510985.1. NCBI lineage: Eukaryota > Metazoa > Chordata > Actinopteri > Cichliformes > Pholidichthyidae > Pholidichthys > Pholidichthys leucotaenia. The sequence continues at coordinate 83,600,294 of CM035847.1, read as the reverse complement.
CAGGAGATCAGACCCGCATCTCCTTGAAGTTTGAAAAAGGTATGGAGGGCTGCTGAGGTGTTAATTTATGCTCATGGAACCCACAGCTGCAGCTTGCCAACTGTAGTTTGAAAGCAGCTTAACAAATTAAATGAAGCCGACCAGACAAAACATGAAATATTTTGGGTTTATACTGCCTGGAATGAAATTAAAGACACAAATTTAAGAAGCAATGAAGTTTTTTTTAATAAATTGCATTTTCCATACTACCCTAACTTTTTCTGATTTTGGGTTGTATATTTCACACCAACATTATTCTGCAGTGTGTACATACACTGACAGAGTAATTCCTTGAATACGTGAACTTATTTGATCAAAAATCCATTAGTATCACCCAACTGCTGTGTTGTTTCCAAACTTTTTAAACCCATTTGACTGTCAAAAGCATAATTTCATTCACAAGATAAGCATAGAAATTATCACCAACTACAATTCCCTCAAAACCTATAATCACAGTTTAAAAGAGTTTACCAAAAGTTACTTTACCATCAAGTACAATGCAGACCAAGTAGAGAGGGACAAACACAGCTGGCGTCTCATGAGCAGCCCATGCAGCAAAGACAAGGCCAATCCGAATGTACCCTGGAACAGACATTCCTCGTTAGAGCAGACAAATAATGAGGCTCTGGTATTACTTGGCAAAGACACAGCATCAAGGGTACAGATGACAGAAAGTTGGGCAACTGAGGCTCAGTAGAGCATATCAATCTTGTTTTATAAATGAAAGCACCAAGGTGCTGATGGCTCGGTGCCTGTGGCAGGGAGGCATGGGGATGGGAGGGGGGAGCTGTAAAAAAGATACACTGCCACCTGTACTGGCCCGGCACAGTTACTACAATATCTTTTTCCCAGCTCTCGTGACTGTAAAGGTGAAGTAAATTTGTGTTTATTTTGATAACAAAGCCATATGTGGAAATTGTGCCAAATAAAAATTTGATAAAATATGGTGATACAGTGATGCAAGCCTTTAGTTCCACTTGATTGGTAACAGAGACAGATACACACAGAGACACATGTAGTGATTATGGTATGCTTAAGCTGCTTTACACTGAGGCATAATGAATGCAACCAAGCAGCCCCCAGTACAGAAGAAAAATAGAACATTGGAAGAAAAATAATAAGGCATACATAAGCTTTAAGAATCAAATGTTGCAGCTGTAGGAGTTAGTGTTTTAATATTGAAATCGCTGCATAATTTAAGCACAAAACTTACTTGGAAAGGGTTTTTTTTTCCTTCGCACAGCTATCCGCTGTGGTCTGCCATGTTTTAGAGGTGAGGAGTGTCAGATTTGTAGTTTTTACCGATAAGAAAAAAATAATGTGACATAAGCTTTAAAAATGAAATGTTGCAGACCTGGTAGGACTTATTAGTGTTTTAATATTCAAATTCAAATTCAAATTCAAAGGTTTATTTCAAACTCAGGGTTCATATCAAGAGCAAAACCACAACGAGACAAAACAAAAAAAACCCAAAACAAAATATATACAAATAAATAAAAGAATACACAGATCAGCAGACACTCGGTGCTCTTGTAACAACAGTAACATACAGTAATGGGCTCAGTATAAAATGGAGCGCCACCACTTCCAAATGCTGGAGTGAAGTGTGAGTGATGAGTTGACAATTGCTGATATAAGATGATTGTTACATGCCAGCAACCTTCTCATAAAACTGTAAACATTCTTGCGTATCAATTCGCCCAAGGACGGAATGTTCACAGACACAAACATCATGCTTGCACTCGACCTTCGTGGTACACCTAACAACCTTCTTAGGGAGTTATTATATGCAATGCGGATTTTGTTCCTAACAGTGACATTGCTATTAAACCATAAAGGCAAGCAGTACATTGAGGTACAGAAGGTCTTGAACAGCATACATTTGACATCAGGAGAGCATCTATGGAAATTTCGCAATAGTAAGTTTGTTTGAGCATACAGTTTCCTGAGATGCCTGTTACAATCAACATTGGTCTTATCGGATTCAATCCACACACCTAGGTATTTGACTTTTTCAACAAAGTTCAAGCTATTGCCACAGAGTGGCATAACAGGATTCGACGTGTTGACACCCTTTGGTTTGAAAGCCATACACATAGATTTAGAACAGTTGAACAAGATGTCATTTTTTTCTCCAAATTTTTCACATACCGAGAGGAGATGTTGCATCGCTGCACTAGACAGACTCAACAAACAGAAGTCATCAGCGTAGAAAATGTGATTTAACAGTGCACCGTTAAACAATACTAATGTGGGTGGCTCCTTTAACAGTACACTGAGATCATCAACATAGACATTGAACAAAAAGGGTGACAGTATACCACCTTGTTTAACACCGTTGGTCACATGAAATTTGGATGAGGTGACATTGCCCCATCTAACAACCATAGACTGCCTTCTGTACCAGTATAGCAGAATGCTGACAATGTAGACAGGAATACCTCTATCGATCAATTTTCTGAACAAACACCAGGGGTTAATCCTGTCAAAGGCTTTGCTAGCATCTAGGAACGTAGCATAGACACTAGTGGAAAGGCTTCTGAAGTAGTCAACAAATTCATGGAGCAGGTAAACAGCCTTGTCGGTAGAAAGAGCTGACTTGAATATTGAAATTGCTGCATAATTAAAGCACAAAACTTAGTTTGAAAGGGTTTTTTGAAAGGGTTTTTTCCCTTGGCTCAGCTGTCTGCAATGGTCAGCCATGTTGAGGAAGTCGTCCATGAGCTGTAAAAAAAAAAAAAAAAAGTCGCACTGCTGCCTCTAGTGGCCCAGCATAGTTACTACCATACCTTTTTTTTTTTCGCGGTTTCATTACACAGCAATGTTAAGTTTAATTTGTGTTGATTTTGAAAATGAAGCCTTATCTCGAAGTTATTAGTGTTTTAATATTGAAATTGCTATTACTATTACTTATTAGCAATTACTTGCTAATTTTTTAAAACTGCCTTGACTAGTACTACTCATTATTACTAGTATTGTTATTATTATTATTATCATTATTACTTATTATTACTTATTTTTCTACACTTATTGCACGTTTTCAGTCCTTTAGTTTTTTAGTTTCTCTTTTTCTCATCATGTTTTTAATGTTGCAGCATGGCATCGAGACAAATTCCTAGTTTGTGTACTACATGAACAATGGCAATAAATCTGATTCTGATTCTGCTGCATAACACAGGGTTACAAAAATAATTTTTTTGTCAGTTGTCTGTGTTTTTTCAACTGATTTCAGACAATTTTGCACTGCTGAATCCGAAAATGACATCCGTTTCTCTCGATCAGGTCAGGTTTTTATGCTAAGTTGATTTTTAAAAAATCTGATCTTCTGACTAAATCAATTACAGTTTTGTGACATTATCGGCTGATTTTTCTTAATATTTCTCATCTGAAATAAATTTTTTACAGAAAAAAATCATTTTCTAACACAACTTATTGATGAAATGTTACAAACTTCAATTACTGTAAATTGAATAGTAGACACTGATAAAGGTAAGTACATGTAAATTGAATGTTACGTCATCATTGTTCAAAATTCAGAGCTTCAACTTCCATTTATTCAAACCTCTAGAACGCTCAGCGGCAGGGATGTCTCTCTTCAGAGTCCAACAGTAATCAGCCATCATGACAATTTATGACATCATGTCATAAACTGGTGCATGCAAACTCTTCAGAGTTCGAGAAATTTCAAGAAATAAAAAAGAATTTTGCATCATATAAAGCGAAAATACCCATACATGTAAACAAAAACATGTGGCCATAGTTCAAATAGTTGACCTGCTTGAGCAAAACCAATGTGATTTTTGGATTCAGCACATCAAAATTGTCCTAAATCAGCTAAAAAAAACCTTTCAAAAAACCTTACACTGGTCAGTATTTGGTGCTGACCAGTGTAATTGAAGCACAAAACTTAACTTTGAAAGGGTTTTTTCCCTTGGCTCAGCTGTCCGCTGTGGTCCGGCTAGGGCTGGGCAATATGAAAAAATTCCAGTCATGACAAATTTTGTCCATATTGATTGATTATATATATTTAAATCGGAAAAAAATCTCCACTGACGTGAATGTCAAGAGCAAAATTTCTTTTGATCCTGATCGAACTTTGCCACGAGTTACACATATGAGGTTTGTCAATTTAAAAGATAATTTTCCACGTAAATTTTACACACAGGGAGAGAAAGAGAGAGAGAGAGAGAGAGAGAGAGAGAGAGAGAGAGAGAGAGTTTGAGTTTTTAAAAAATCCCTTTATTGTACAATTCAAAAATGTAAGATCACCAATACCATCATTCCACCAAGTGTCTTACATTTCAAAAGTGCAAACATAACTCATCCCCCTCTCCCACAGAACACAAAATATTCCCTACAGTCCATCTATTGGTGAATACCTCCAAATTGTCCACCATTTTATAGTAAGAGTATTCCACCTGGAGTTTGGCTTTTAACAAAGCCTTGAAAACAAACACAGGATCCACATTGCCAGTGTTAGTAGTCCGATTTTTCCTTGTCAGCCAGATGGCAAGTTTAGCAGTACCAGATAGGAAGTTCATCAAAGTGTGCACAGACCTCTTTGCCACTTTATACTTTGCACCGTAAATGAACAAACCAAAAGAGAAACATTCACCCAAATTATGAAACCACACTTTCAGAAGATCAAAAGACTGGATATAAAAAGTCTGCACATCCCTGTTGAAATGCCTGGTTTTTGTGATGTAAAAAAATGAGACCAAGATAAATCATTTCAAAACTTTTTCCACCATTAATGTAACCTATAACCTATATAACCCAATTGAAAAACAAGCTGAACTCTTTTAAGGGGAAAAATAAAAAACTTGCAATAACCTGGATGCATAAATATGCACACCCTTTTTTAACTGGGGATGTGGCTGTGTTCAAAATTAACCAATCACATTCAAACTCATGTTAAATGGGAGTTAGCACACACTTGCCACCATTTAAAGTGCCTCTAACTAACTAACTAACTAACCTGCACTTATATAGCGCTTTTCTAGTCACAAAGACCACTCAAAGCGCTTTCACTAATACTAACCCTCTATTCTAAGGGCCTATAGGAAACAGATATCTAGGGACAATTTAGAACAGCCAATTAACCTAACATTAACTCTGATTAACCCCAAATAAAGGTCTGCTGTTCTAATATGCTTTTCCTGACATTTTTTGTTGTCACATCTTACAGCACAAGCTATGGTCCGCAAGAGCTTCCAAAGCATCGGTGGGGTCTCATTGTTCAAAGGTATCAGTCAGGAGAAGGGTACAAAAGAATTTTCAAGGCATTAAATATACCATGGAACACAGTAAAGATAGTCGTCATCAAGTGGAGAAAATATGGCACAACAGTGACATTACCTAGAACTGGATGTCCCTCCAAAATTGATGAAAAGACAAGAAGAAAACTGGTCAGGGAGGGTGCCAAGAAGCCACCAGCAACATTGAAGGAGCTGCAGAAATTTCTGGCAAGTACTGGCTAATTAAGAAGAAGAAGAAGCCATCTCTGTTGTCAGTTAGTCCATACAGCCAATCAAGTACAGCAGAACGAAATTACTTTTCTCCTATCTACTAGGGGTCACTGCCATGCAAGGCATGCCCCCACAAACAACTTCTCCTTCCCCCATTTTATTACGCTAAACACCAAGCTAGAAGGCGGGAAGTATCATTTATATATGGTCTTTGGTATGACCCGGCTGGGATTTGAACCCCCAACCACCCAGTTGTGGGGCAGATGCTCTATCAACTAGGCCACCACTCAGGTTTAGTACATGTGACAACAACCTCCCGTCTAGGGTGGCAAGACAGAAACCTTATCTTACGAAGAAAAATATTCAAGCCCGGCTACATTTTGCAAAAACACCTTTGAAATCTCCTTAATGCATATGGGAAAATGTGTTAATGGTCCGATGAAACCAAGGTTGAACTTTTTGGCCAGAACTCCAAAATGTATATTTGGCACAAACAATACTGCTCATCATCAAAAGAACCTCATAATTACAGTGAAGCATGGTGGTGGCAGCATCATGCTTTGGGGCCCTTTTTTTTCAGCTGGAATTGGGGCCTTAGTGAAGGTGGAAGGAATTATTAACAGTTCCAAATAATATAAGATAAGATAAGATAAGCCTTTATTAGTCTCACAATGGGGAAATTCCAGGATTGCAACAGCACAGGGACAGCAACACTCATGGCAATAATTAAGAAGATAAGAAAAATAAAAGTAGTGAATATACATATGTACACACAAATATATAAATATATATACACAGTGCGGAGCATTGTAGCTAGACGGAATAAACGGCATAACCATCTTAGTTATCTTACATAGTATGAATATGTACCCATACATATTGTCACCCTCCATAGCGACTGATATTGTCCTAGATGTATACTGGAGGGGACCATTTGTGTAAGTCTATTGTGTCTTTTGCATTCAACACTATTAGGTCATCACGTTTTTTTGCTATCTCTGCGAGCAGCCCTGCTTAGGTTACACAGTCTGACAGCCGTAGGTAGGAGGGACCTGCGAAACCTCTCGGTTGCACACCTAGGATGATGTAGTCTACTGCTAAATGAGCTCCTCAGTGTGTTCAGTATGTCCTGCATAGGGTGGGACTCGGACTCCAGCAGAGATGACAGTTTAGCCACCATCCCTCTCTCTCCTATCTCCTCCACTGGGTCAAGGTGTTGCCCCAGGACAGAGCTAGCTTTCTTGATCAGTTTGTTCAGTCTCTTCCTATCGGCTGCAGTAATGCCACTGCCCCAGCAGACCACTCCAAAAGTGATGGCTGATGCCACCACCGTGTCGTAGAATGTCTTCAGCAGTGCCTCTTGCGCACCAAAAGACCTGAGCCTCCTCAGTAGGAACAGCCTGTGCTGTCCCTTCTTGTAGAGTGCGTCGGTATTGTGTGACCAGTCTAGTTTATTGTTCAGATGAACACCCAAGTACTTGTAGGATGTCACCATCTCAATGTCTGTTCCCTGGATGTTTACTGGTGCTGCGAGGGGTTGTCCTCGCCTGCGGCAGTCCACCACCAGCTCCTTAGTTTTCCTCGCGTTGATCTGGAGGCAATTCCGATGGCACCAGTCCACGAAGTCCTGGATAAGTCCTCTGTACTCAGCTTCATCTCCGTTGGAGATGAGACCAACGATCGCAGAGTCGTCAGAGAACTTCTGTAGATGGCAGTATGTTGTGTTGTGTGAGAAGTCCGCAGTACAAAGGGTGAACAGGAAGGGAGCCAAAACTGTTCCATGGGGGGCCCCGTGCTACCAATGATCGTGTCGGACACACAGTCCCAGGTTCTCACAAACTGTGTCCGGTTAGTGAGGTAGTCCAGGATCCATGATGACAGGTGCTGATCCACCCCTGCGCACAGCAGCTTGTCAGGATCATCGGTTGGATGGTGTTGAACGCACTGGAGAAGTCAAAGAACATGATCCTCACCGCATTCCTGGGCTTCTCCAGGTGGGACAGAGAACGGTGAAGGAGGAAGATCACTGCATCCTCTACCCCAATGCCATGCTGGTAGGCGAACTGGAGTGGATCCATCTCTAGTCCCACCAGGGGGCGGAGGTGAGCAAGAAGCAGCCTCTCCAGGGTCTTCATCATGTGAGACGTCAGGGCCACTGGTCTGTAGCTGTTCAGGTCTTACTTGGTCTTACTTGTTCAGGTTGTTGTCACATGTACTAAACCTGAGTGGTGGCCTAATTGATAGAGCATCCGCCCACAAACTGGGTGGTTGGGGGTTCAAATCCCGGCCGGGTCATACCAAAGACCATATATAAATGGTACTTCCCGCCTTCTAGCTTGGTGTTTAGCGTAATAAAATGGGGGAAGGAGAAGTTGTTTGTGGGGGCATACCTTGCATGGCAGTGACTCCTCTGATTCTAGATGTGATTAACATTGTAGATAGGAGAAAAGTAATTTCGTTCTACTGTACATGATTGGCTGTATGGACTGAATGACAACAGAGAAATACCAGTCAGGGCTGGCACAAAACCTTCAGGCTTCTGTTAGAAAGCTGAAGATTAAGAGGAACTCCATCTTTCAGCACGACAATGACCCAAAGCATACATCCAAAGCAACAAAAGAATGGCTTTGCCAAAAGAAGATTAAGGTTTTGGAATGGCCCAGCCAGAGTCCAGACCTGAATCCGATTGAACATCTGTGGGGCAATCTGAAGAAGGCTGTGCACAGGAAATGCCCTCGCAATGAGATTTGAAGCGTTTTTGCAAAGAAGAGTGGGCAAATATTGCCACATCAAAATGTGCCATGCTCATAGACTCCTACCCAAAAAGACCGAGTGCTGTAATAAAAGCCAAAAGTGCTGCAACAAAGTATTAGTTTAAGGGTGTGCATATTTCAGTCCTTCCAGGATTTTGCGATGTTGCAATCGCATCAATTCACGCGAAATCAGCCAATCAGCGCAACTATTGCACGACCTTGCGATTTTGTCTAATCACTGCAACTTTGCCATAATTTTGGCCAATCCTCATCAACTTCCACCAATTTCACCAATCAAATTTGTCTGACAGGCGCTCAAATGCTCAGTCTAACGGAATCTTGGAGCACCCTATTACCATATCCTCCTGCCCATCTAGTGCTTACGGTGAGGGCAGGGCCAACTGGGACGACTGTAAGGCGCTCGAATGGCTGGAAGCTCTCCGCTCGGCTGCTCGTTCCCTCAGCCTGTTATCCAAATTAATGGTAAGAGAAATCAATTCTGTGAGTTTCTCTGGTTTATCCAACCTAGCTAGCTCATCTCTGAGACTAGGGCTTAGGCTACGGATAAAAATGCTGCACAACGAGGCATCCTCCCACCCGACCTCAGTGGCCACCACCCGGAAATCGACAGCGTAGTCCACCACAGACCTACCGCCCTGTCAGAGATTTAGCAATCGGGTGGTAAGCACGCTATCCCGGTTGGAGTGATCAAACACCTCGTGAAAATCGGCAATGAACCGTTGGTACGTAAGATTAGAATAACTGGGCTTGGCCATAATGGCGTAGGCCCAAGCTAGCGCTCTACCCTCTAGCAAGTTCGCTACGTAGCCTATCCTGCTGTGATCAGTGGGAAAATCCCCTGGCACTCGCTGGAAAACCGTCTCACATTGTAGAATAAACCCCCGGACCTCCCCGGGCTTATCGCCGAAGCGAGCGAGTGTGGGGACCGGTGTGAGGCGGGCCAATGGAGCCTGACTAGCCTGGCTAGGAGGGGGGCTAACAGGAGCCGATGGGACCCCGAAAGCCGGAGGGAATGTCCGCTGTCCATCCAGACGATCCAATCGGCTGTTAATTTGAGTTAGCTGACTGTGGATAACATTCTGTTGGTACGGTAACTGCTCCACTTGAGCCTCTAAGGTGTTAAAGCGGCGTGCTAGCACGCTGTCCGCTGGGTCGCTCTGACGGAGCCGTACTGACATAATTCTGGACCCAGGGGACAAAAGACAGACTCGAGGGAAATGCAATTATCCTTTTAATAGCCAACTGTGTCTTGTGAATGCGTGCGTGTATGTACAGTGTCATGCATGCAGTGTAGGACTTGTGCAGGGGGAGAGCTGGACATGTTAGCTCAGCACCAGGGCAAAGGGCGTGATAATGACGACTGCTTACTTTGCAGATGGTGGTGGTGAGCTCAGGTTGGCCTTGAGGGCGACAGCCAGGGAGACAGCGTCTGGCTCTGTGCAGGGGAGAGTGCGCGTTGCCCTGAAGCAGAAGTGGAGCTGAACCGCCACCGGGAAGAGAGAATCCGCCACCAGGGAGATCCACCTGTGCACAGGGGAAGATGAACTTGACAAGGTGAGTCAATATTGGCTTACGTGTGGCGACGCATAGGTCTGGAATCAGACGATGAGCCAGGACATGGCTGCTGATGAGAGACGTGTCCAATGGAGTTTGACAGACGGCTCCGTGCTGAGTCACAGGCAGGTCTGGCTTTTAAAGCCCGCTGATGATTGGCAGGTGTGCGTGCAGCTGAGGTTGATGATGGCCCTGTGGGCGCCATGACAAAAATAGCTCCCGCAAATTCAGGCTTTTTGGGCCGCAACAATGATAAAAACATCCCGCAAAATCCTGGAGGGACTGATATTTATGCAAACAGGTTATTGTAAGTTTATTTTTTATTTTTCCCCTTAAAAGATTTCAGTTTGTTTTTCAGTTGGATTGTACAGGTTATAGGTTACATTAATTGTGGAAAAAGTTGTCAAATGATTTATCTTGGTCTCATTTTTTTTACATCACCAAAAACCTGGCATTTGAACAGGGGTGTATAGACTTTTTAAATTGTACGTAGGTAGGTAGGTACAGATGTACTTGATTGATCCCAAACTGGGAAATTACAGTGCAACAGCAGCATGACAGTAGACAACCAAAATGACAGAAATACACACAGCTTGGGCTGTCGCGGTAGAGGAATTTCCTCTGTGGTGACAGTGGACGGCTCAACACCGTGGTATTACTGCAAATGTTTTTAGAACCCTGTGGTCTCGTAATTTAAACAGGGTTTATAGCTTATGTGGCACACGATGGAAGCTGAGAAAGCTGCTGCAGCTCCGCTCTCAACTTTATGTGCATGTGTGACAATCGTGCGGAGCTCCACTCGTTCTACAGGCATGAACTGCTGATTTTGTTAAGAAAAAAGAAAAAAAAAGTTCATTTTCTTGAAGCAGTGGCGGGAACTATGGGTGTGTGGACTGGAGACTGCAGAGACATTCAACTTATTTAAGCAGAACACTCCTCCTTACAGGATCCCGCATGGCTTTTGTCGAAGTGATTTTTGCTGCTGTCCCAAAAAAATCACATTCAAACAAGCTTTGGCTCTCGGAGCTCATACACAGAAGCATACACAGTCAGGAACATACACACTCCGCTCAGAAGGAAATAACATGCTTTGTGCCCTTTCAGTGCTCACAGTCATGGCTGTATTTAGCAAGGAGTCCAAACGCTTTCACCACTAACTGCCTGCTGGAGTCCGTCTGGAGAGAGACCCACACGGTGCTGTGGAAGCTTCTAGAGTACCGGGTGCAAACATGCTGTTGGCAATAAAAATACACTTCATTTAACAATTTATTTAATAATCAATAGGGGCACATAAGTGAACAAAGAAAACAAAGAGATATAGCCACACACAAAAAAATGAACACCATGGTTGTTGCGGTTGGTCGTTTTCCTCCGCGGTAGGCGTGTCCATAGCGCAGTACAGTGATCCCTCGCTACTTCGCGCCTCACCTTTTGCGCCCTCAGTGCATCGCGGATTTTTCAAAAATATTCATCAAAAATTCAAAATTGAGAAAAAATGGGCGGGCGCTAGCAGAAGGCAGGGAGACTACATTAGAACATCAGGTATCAATACAGAGAGCCCGCACAACCGCACAACTCAAAATCCACCTCTCTGTTCGCTGTTCTCGTGTTGGCTCGGCTCGGGAATCTCGCAAGCTGATTGGCCGAGACGTTTTACCCAGCTTCTCTCCCTGCCGAGCGCCCATACCCAGCGAAGGACGACCGCATTCATTGTTCTTTATCGCTCGTGTTGCTTAGTCTCGCCGCGTGGAACTTTTCGCTGTTCTCTTGTGCCTTTTTGTGCGAAATAGTCTTCCCGTCGAGCCACTACGCCGCCTCCTGCAGCTTCTCCAGCTCTATCGGAAGCTCCCCTCGACGATCCTGCGCCTCTAGCACCTGACGATGAGGCGTCACCTGAGGAGCAGTAAAGCTCTCATTAACCTGTGCAGTAAATCATCTTCATCTTAAGTTACGTATCTTGTTATAAGAATAAAAGAGTTCTAAAAACATATTTATGTACACTTTATTTACATCTACGTTTGTATGTACACTTACACACACACACACACACACACACACACACACACACACACACACACACACACACACACACACACATATCATATGAGAGAGAGAGTGAGAGAATGAACGTATGTATTATTTATGGGTGACGTCATTAAGGGTGACGCTACTTCGCGGTTTTTCACTTTTCGCGGTCGGTTCTGGAACCCATTAACCGCGATAAGTGAGGGATCACTGTATTACATAATTGCGGTTATCGCGACAGCCCGACACACAGCATAAAAGAAAAAGGAATTACCCACGGAAAGTAAAACTGCCAAAATTATTTATATACATCACAGATGAACAGATGAAGACACGTATAGATACATGAATCATACTCGCTGTACAATGCAGGACTATCAGGTGCAGGGTGCAATGCGAAGTACAAATTAGACTGCAAGGTGCAGTATGGCAGCATTGTTATGACCAGAATTCAACATTAGAGTGAGTTATTGTACAGTGAAATGGCATGTGGCAGGAAAGATTTCCTGGACCTGACTGTTCGGCAGCGAAGCTGCAGCAGTCTGCTGGAAAGTGCTCCGCTGTCTGTCCAGTGTGTGGTGGAAGGAGTAATGAATAGACTGATGCAATTTTCACCAGAAGTGGCTCTTGGTCTACACACAGGAGGTGATCCATGAAGGACAGAAGGAGCCTTGGTGGAGATATGTACTCTATAGTGCTTTTCTAGTTTGTTCTGCTACTTGGAAGTACCTTTGCTTACAACCTGCTTTAGGCTGCGAGACTGGGCAGGCCAGGCTTCAGGTTTCATTTTATTCAAATACCAATATAAGTATTTTGTTGTTTGACACATTTGGCTTTAGAGGTACTTTAGCGGTATTTAGGTTTTGCAAGTTAGTATAGGTCAGCTAGTAGGGGTGACGATCACCAGAGGCACCATAATACAATACCATCAATCGAGTTTATCTTTTATTGTACAGATGAAATGGAGTAAAATCCTCTCGAAAGCTTTCACTAGCACGAAGGTCACAGCTATAGGACGAAAGTCCGTTTTTGGTGGGAACATTGAAAAGACTGCAACTACAGCGACTATGACCACAGCCCCAATGGCCAGTCACACAGTGTTTTGTGGTTGGTGAAGCTGTCCCCTGTGATTCATACCCACACTCTACTCCAGCTGGGAGTCTCCTATCTCCCACAAGTTGTTTGAGTTGTGAGCTGTTTCACTAAGATCATGTGTCCTCCCGACACTTGTACCACATAGCTACATCTATCTATAAATGCAAGAAATCTGTGTGTTTGTGTGCCTGTTCCACTCATATCTCTTGAACCGTTCGTCAGCCTGGCCTTAGATTTTAAACGTGGCTTCCTGAGGTTATGAGGGTGTGCATCTCCAAATATGGAGTTGCTCAGTCAAAATATGTAACTTTTATCAATAAAAGTTTTAGCCACAGCTCTGTGTCTCTTCATGAGCTGGCTTTAAGAAGCGTGGGTGGGGTTTCAGATTGACTCGGTGCTGATTGGACAATACGCGGCATCACAACCACGCTGATTGGATAACACATAGCATCACGACCTGTCAGTCACCACAGTGTTCCTGGGACAAAACAAGGAAATGAAAGTTAGAAAGACAGAAAAAGATAATACTGAAGATTTAATGCTTAAAAAAATTATACTATAAAGTTGCCGTGATCGTGTAGGTCTAAAGGATAATTTGCCATATGTGGACAATGAGGTGCATGAGCAGACTGGGCGGAGCGTCAGTGGGAACCAGGTCTGACAAATCAACACAGAACATGCCGGGAGAAGCAGCAGCCAGACCTGGCTCAAAGGCGCGCTAACTGATGGCGATTAAAAAAAAATGTTTTCAAATTAAAGTCAAAAAAAGATAATGCATGGAGTGCGCTTTTGCCTTGAGGCTGATTTATCATGGAAAACAGTTGAGTTCTGTGGTTCGAGCGATCAGCTGATTGGATCCATCAGTGTTCTGACGGCATATCTATCAGAACAGCTATGAAAGTTAGAAAGATAGAAAAAGATAATACTGAAGATTTAATGCTTAAAAAATTATACTATCAAGTTGCCGTGATTGCGTAGGTCTAAAGGACAATTCGACATACACTACCGTTCAAAAGTTTGGGGTCACCCAGACAATTATTTTGTGTTTTCCATGAAAAGTCACACTTATTTACCACCATGAGTTGTAAAATGAATAGAAAATATAGTCAAGACATTGACAAGGTTAGAAATAATGATTTGTATTTGAAATAATAATTTTTTCCTTCAAACTTTGCTTTCGTCAAAGAATCCTCCATTTGCAGCAATTACAGCATTGCAGACCTAACATGATTGCACAAGGGTTTTCTAATCATCCATTAGCCTTCTGACGCAATGAGCAAACACATTGTACCATTAGAACACTGGAGTGATAGTTGCTGGAAATGGGCCTCTATACACCTATGTAGATATTGCACCAAAAACCAGACATTTGCAGCTAGAATAGTCATTTACCACATTAGCAATGTATAGAGTGTATTTCTGATTAGTTTAAAGCTATCTTCATTGAAAAAAAGTGCTTTTCTTTCAAAAATAAGGAAATTTCTAAGTGACCCCAAACTTTTGAACGGTAGTGTACGTCAGATGCTGCATGCTCGCTCTCTTGCATTTAAATCAGGCAATGAGGCTGAGTAGAAAGCTGCAAAGTATGGACTGAGGAAGGCTATAACAACAGCCAAGAGGCAGTACAGGGAAAATCTGGACAGCCTCTACTCCACTCCTGACCCGGGGCGCATGTGGTAAGGCCTGCAACACATCACAGACGACAAGAGAAACAACAGCAGCACCACTAGCTCCACAGACAGCCTGCCGGTCTCTACATCTTTCACACCCGCTTTGAGACCACCACTAAAAGTCTCACCAGGCCAGGTAAACGAAGCACTGAGGAATTTCAACCCCTGCAAGGCAACAGGACCAGACAACATCCCTGGGTGGGCCCTCAGAGCATGTGCAGCCGAGCTGACTGATGTTCTCACATCCACCTTCAACCTCTCCCTCAACCAGAACATAGTCTCCCCCCTCCTGCTTCAAAACCACAACCATCATCCCCCTCGCCAAAAGGAGCCCACTGACCTGCCTGAATGATTACAAACCGGTAGCACTCACTCCAATCATCATGAAGTGCTTCGAGAGAGTAGAACTGCCCCTCATTCAGGACAGCATACCAGATACCCTGGACCCCCTGCAGTACGCCTACCGGCCCAACAGGTCCACCTCAGATGCCATTGCTGCAGCACTCCATTACACAGGGTTACAAAAATAATTTTTTTGTAAGTTGTCTGTGTTTTTTTCAACTGATTTAAGACAATTTTGCACCACTGAATCCAAAAATTCAGGTGCTAATTCAGGTGCTAAGCAGACCGCCCGTAAATCTACTGGAGGAAAAGCCCCCAGGAAGCAGCTAGCCACCAAGGCTGCTCGGAAAAGCGTTCCGGACACCGGCGGAGTGAAGAAGCCTCACCGTTACAGGCCCGATACCGTGGCTCTGAGAGAGATCCGTCGCTACCAGAAATCCACGGAGCTGCTCATCCGTAAGCTGCCCTTCCAGCGCCTGGTGAGGGAGATCGCTCAGGACTTCAAGACCGACCTGCGCTCCCAGAGCTCTGCCGTCATGGCTCTGCAGGAGGCCAGCGAGGCCTACCTGATGGGTCTCTTCGAGGACACCAACCTGTGCGCCATCCACGCCAAGAGGGTCACCATCATGCCCAAAGACATCGAGCTGGCCCGCCGCATCCGCGGAGAGAGAGCTTAGACTTTCTGCTGCACATCCACCAACCACAATGCTCTGCACTGTGTCGATATATATATATATATATATATATACTGTATATACTGTATATATATATATATATATATATATATATTGTTTTTTCTCTTGCCTTCTGATTGTTGCTCTGAGTGTTGCTGTCCCTGTGCTGTTGCAATCCTGGAATTTCCCCATTGTGGGACTAATAAAGGCTTATCTCATCTTATCTTATCTAAGTAAAAACCTGTACTTACTTAGTACTGTGCATGTACTTACCTTTATATAAAAGCAAGTACATGTAAACTGAATGTTACATCATCATTGTTCAAAATTCAGAGAATTTCAAGACATAAAAAAGAATTTTGCATCATATAAAGCAAAAATACCTGTACATGTAAACAAAAATGTATAAAACAACATGTGGCCATAATTCAAAAAGTTGACCTGATTGAGCAAAACCAATGTGATTTTTGGATTCAGCACATCAAAATTGTCCTAAATCAGCTAAACAAACTGAGACAATAAATTTGGTGTTGACCAGTGTTATTCTCTCTCACACCTGGAAGATAAAGACTCCTACATTAGGATGCTCTTTGTCGACTACAGCTCCGCCTTCAACATGGTCACCCCCCACAAACTCACTGACAAACTGTCTTCACTTGGCCTGCACCCCACCCTCTGCAACTGAACTTTCTAACTGGCAGGCCCCAGTCTGTCAGGATGGGTAACAGGACCTCAGCCAGCATCAGCATGAACACAGGTGTCCCACAGGGTTGTGTTCTCAGCCCCATTCTCTATAGCCTCTTTACCCATGACTGTGTTGCCCCCTACAAGGACAATATCATCTTAAAGTTTGCGGATCACACAGCAGTGATAGGATGCATCATTTGTGATGACGAAGCATCCTACAGGAAGGAGGTGACCAGCCTGGTGTCATGGTGTGAGGACAATAACCTCACCCTCAACATGGACAAGACAAAGGAAATGATAATGGACATGAGGAAGGGGAGGAGGAGACCTCATCGGCCACTGTTCATCCAGGAGCTTGAGCAGCTTTAAATACCTGGGCATCCACATCAGCGAGGACCTTACATGGACACACAACACCACAGAGCTGGTTAAGAAAGCTCAACAGTGGCTGTACTTTCTGAGGAGGCTGAAGAAGTTTGGCATGTCCTCCAGGATCCTCAACAATTTCTACAGCTGCATCATCGAGAGCATCCTGACCAACTGCATCACTGTGTGGTACGGCAGCACTCCTGTCCTGGACCGCAAATGCCTGCATAGTGGTGAACACAGCGGAGAAGATCATCAGGACTCCACTCCCCTCTCTGCAGAGCATCTACCACTGCAGAGTCCAATGGAGAGCTGAAGCCATCCTCCGGGACCCCACCCATCCCCAGCACAGAATGTTCACACTTCTACCCTCAGGCCGGAGGTACAGAAGTGTGAAATATAGGACAACCAGACTGAAAAACTCCTTCTTTCCCACTGCCATAAGACTCCTGAACAAATAAACTCCCAAAACTCTGCAACACAGCTTTGCAAATAGGAACTCACACACCGGTTGCTAAATTTGCACATTGCTCACTTGTACAGTGTACATAGTCTCACCCCGTCTGATGTCCATATCATCTCTGCTGCTAATCATCATGTACAGTCTACTGGCATTACTGGTATTATCTACTGGTATTATTAATATCTACTGGTATTTCTCACACTGGGTGCTAATTTGTACACTGCTCATTTGCACACTGCTCATTTGCACACTGTACATAGGCTTATGCCATCTCAGGTTCATATCATCTCTGACATCAAAAGACCACTGTCCACTATAGTCATCCAGTGGACTTTCAAATTTCATTCTTCTTGTTTCCTCTAGTTTGACTGCTTTAACTGCTTTAGCTGTCCAAATTGCCTAATGTGTGTTATTAGTATTTATTAGTATTAGTACTTAGTATCAAGGTGTGCTAAAGTGTCCTAATTGCTGAACTGTGTGTATAGTGTGTGTTGTTAGTATCCGTTAGTATTAGGTGTGCTATTACCTTATTAGTATGTTGTGTACCTATTACCTTGGTATTCGTTTGGACAGCAGAGTAAGAATTTCATTGGTCAGGAAATGTTGCATTTCTTAACTGTGCACATGATAATAAAGCCTTTGAATCTTGAATGAGGTGCACAAGCAGACTGGGAAGAGCGTCAGTGAGGACCAGGCCTGACAAATCAACACAGAACATGCCGGGAGAAGCAGCGGCCAGACCTGGCTTTAAGGCACGCTAACTGATGGCGATTTAAAATAAAAAGTTATTTTCAATAAAGTCAAAAAAAGATAATGCATAGAGTGTGCTTTTGCCCTGAGGCTGATTTATCATGGAAAACAGTTGAGTTCTGTGGTTCAAGCAATCAGCTGATTGGATCCATCAGTGTTCTGACAGCATACTGTATCTATCAAAACAGCTGATATATGTACAGGACATACAGGAGAGTTGAAATGACATTTCTCTCCCTCTTCAGTGGTGTGTGCAATATAAAAAAAGAAAAGGAATAAGGCTGGAAAAACAACAACAGCAGTCCATGTACAGTAATGCTACCCATAGTGCAAATAGCGACAAAAGACAGACTTAAGGTTTAATGCTTAAAGAATTATACCACAAAGTTGCTATGATTGCATAGGTCTAATGGATAACTCAGCATGAAGAACACCAGGTGCACTGGGGGGGGGGGGCAGCTGCGGAACCGGTGGATCGCAGTCCTTCAGAGGAACACGGATAAAGCAGCAGCCATTGGGTCTCAAATATTTGTAAATTTGTCCTGTTATAGTACTGCATGAGTTTATTGATGATACACAGAAGAAATTCAATATTACACTGAACTCCATCACTGAACAGTGATATAAACTAAAATAATTATAATGACAACTCAACAACTCCCATTCCCAAAAGTGCAAGATACACTTATCTTGAATAAGTGATAAAAGATCACACAAATAAGTGATCTGACAAACAAATAAACAAGGGATCTGAAACAGTCACCAATATTGGATGTCCCATTCATTTTCAATAATTAGGTATTCTGTAATTAACCCCTTGCACTCTGGTCAAGTTCCCTAAAAATGCCTAAAAATAACGTACCCAAAGTAAATCAAAAGCTGTTCTTCAACCCTTTGCAGCATCTTCATGGAGTTGGTCTCATTTAAAAGAAAACACTTTGAATTTTTTGGCAAAACAGTCATAATCTCTCTAAGTGCTCCGGCCACTGAGTAACAGTCATCTAAACATACTGAACTTGAAGAAAATAAATTTCGCCTGGGTGTTTTTTTTTGGATACAAATGCTTGCAAATAACACACAGCTGTCAGATCCAGGCTGGAAAGTGCAACAGAAATGTAGAACCAAGTGTTATCCAGCTGAGGTCAAAATTTTGTAACAATACCACAAAAAATGAATATATTACAAAGCTTTTTTCTTAGGTTGTTCCCAGGCGTTTTTGAACTGTGCCAAATTGTGCCAAATGGCACAGTTTGGAAAAACGTCTAACTTTTGAATGATTCAATATGGAAGCTTGATCTTGGGCTCTAATGAAAGGTGAAGGGCTGTGTGTGTGTGGGAGGGGTGTTTATTCATGAATGAATGAACAAACAAGCCCCCACACACAAAGAAGCATGCCACGTAAAAAATGTGTGGCTTTTTTTTTACAAGAAAAAATAACCAACGTATGTAGAAGATAACAACTCCCACCCCCCACCCCCCGCTACAGAGGGCGGACATCGCCCATCGCTACATGACGGAAAGCGGGGACGGTGCACCGCGGTCTACTACGCACAGTTGGACTAAAATATCTGCAATAATATCTGCAATCCGCTACAGAAGAGTAGCGGGCGTTCACGGTCTGGATGCGGTGCACGGACTGGACACGGTCCGTGCGCCGTCCGGACCGGACCAGAGCGGTCCGGGTCCGTCATGTTGCGGTAACGCACAGTTGTAATTTACCGATCGGTCAAAAGTCATTCTGATTACAATTTTCAGGGATAAAGAATAATTTAGCTTATAACACTTACCTGTCCACAACAGCAGTGTCGCTGGCGAACTTCTCTTCCTCATTGTCAGACGAACATGACGCTAGTCCGCTTGTTACGGACTCGTGGTTCTGGTCAAGCGACCTGGTCAAACTATAATTCCATTATTGCGGTTTTGCGCTTCCATGATTGCGGTTTTGGCAAATGATTTTTCAAAACAAATAAGAACAGTAGTAAGAAAAAAAGACTGGCGAACGCCTGTGTGTCACCCAGCCTTACACAAAACAGATTTTAGGCAAGGGACGCACGCTTTCGAACTTCTGTGCTTCAATTGGCTGGCTGTATTCGCAGCCGTGGTAGGCGGGTCCTTCTTGCTAGATTTTCAGTCATTGGTTCTTCAAGGTTTCAGAAACCCAATTCAAGGCTCTTACTAGTCGAATGAGAGGTCAATCACATCTAAACCAATCAAAGCACTCCTTTGGTTTTCTGTTCGTGGCTGTGTCTGTAGTGGAAGAACGGAAGCTTTTTTTTCCAGTGCGCAATAGGACGCACAGTGAGGGCGCCCTCGTGCGCTCTAGGACGCAGAGACGTGTCCGCCCGCGGTACATCGGAGTGCAAGAGGTTAATATTCACATGATCAAATAAATCTTAATGCCATTTACTCCCTTTTATATTTGTCAAAATTTAACATGTGATTGCCTACATATAGCCTACACCTCTTTGTATTCCACTTTCAAACACAACCTACATTTGGGCCTGTAAAGCCTTATTGGGATACCTGTTTCAGACAGGAATACTTGCGTTCTACGAGCAATGCTGCTAGTCCATCTATAAATTCATGAAATCTCTGTTGGTGTGTGTGTCTGTCTGTTCCACACATATCTCTTGAACCATTCGCCAGACTGACCTAAGGTTTTATAGGTGCTTTCCTGAAGTTACGAGGGTGTGCATCCCTGAGTATGGAGTCACTCAGTCAAAGTATGTAATTTTCATCAATAAAAGTTTAGCCACCAGCTCTGTCACTGCTCTGTGTCTCTTCATGCCTGGCTTCAAGAAGTGTGGGCAGGGTTTCAGATTGACTCCATGCTGAATGGATAATACACAGCATCACGACCTGTCAGTCACCACAGTGTTCCCTGGACAAAACAAGGAAGTAAAAAATGACAAATTTGACCAGAAAAACATAATACTGAAGATTTAATGCTTAAAAAAAAATTATACCATGAAGCTGCCGTGATCATGTAAGCCTAAAGGATAATTCGGCATATGTGGAGAGCACGAGGTGTGCGAGCAGACTGGGCAGAGTGTCAACAGGGACCAGGTCTGACAAATCAACACAGAACATGCCAGGAGAAGCAGCAGCCAGACATGACCTGGCTCAAAGGTACGCTAACTGATGGCAATAGAAAAAAAAAAGTTAATTTTCAATAAAGTGAAAAAAGATAATGCATGGAGTGTGCTTTTGCCGTGAGGCTGATTTATCATGGAAAACAGCTGAGTTCTGTGGTTGGAGCGATCAGCTGATTGGATCCACCTCCTCCGGTGTTCTGACATTTTGGCATATCTGTCAGAACAGCACAGACAACTGATGGTACAGAATGCAAAGGTAAAAAAAAAAAAAAAAAAAAAACAAGGGGGGGAAGGCCCGACAACAGTGATATTCAATTACAAAATCAGTTAGGCTACAATTTGAAACCAAGACATGTAACTGGGCTGCACATGTTCAGCGATTTGTTGAACATGAGAAATTTCAAACCAACACAGATCAATATGATGAAAAATTTGCACTTTTTATTCATTGTCTTGGTTTTAAATGTGCATTTGGCACTTCCGGTTATGGCGGCCACGTAGGAGGACGTGGTTCACTCTGCTCTGCTCCTAAAAATAAAAAGTTGGCAAATAACTCTCTCAACTGGAACAAAACCTATCCCAGCGATTGGGCGCGGATATGCCGGTAAAGCCTAAGGCTGGGAAATTGGGTGGAGGAAAAGCTGAATCGTCGAAACAGTCCAAGCTAACGGACTTCCACGCTCGTGACGAAGCAGAAAATCCAGAGACTATGGCGGAACAAGCTAGCGGAGGAGCGGTGACTGCTGGTGAAGGCACAGGTGTGGTGCTCGCTGCCATTAGCTCAATGAGAGCAGACTTTTCCTCTAAATTTGATGGGATTATAGCAGCGATAGAAGGAATGAGAAAGGAATTAAGCGACTGTATGGAACGAGTGTCGCAGGTGGAGCTCCGAATTTTCAGCGCTGAGGATGACGTCACCAGCCTAGAATTAAAGGTGCGCACATTGGAATTAAAAAATAAACGTCTGGAAGATAGTGCCGTGGATTTAGAATCCCGGTTGAGACGGAACAATCTGAGGCTGGTGGGTCTCCCGGAGGGCACGGAGGGGCGGGACTCATGTTCCTTTTTGGAAAAGTGGATTCCAGAAGTGCTGAACAACGCAGAGCTGCAGTCATCGGTCGTTTTAGAAAGCGCCCACCGAATCGGCTCACAGAGATAATAAGGCACCATCGAGGACGCTGATTATGAAGTTCCTCAGCTACAGAGACAAGATGACGATCTCCAACGCGGTGCGAGCCAAAGGAGAAATTAAATACCAGGATCAACAGGTGCGGTTCTACCCAGGTTTGGCCACAGGAATCCAACAATTAAGGAAACAGTTTGACCCCGCCCGTAAAGAGCTGCGCAACCTTGGGATTCGTCATGGAGTGATTCATCCTGCAAGACTGCTGGTCACATATAAAGGGAGAACCCACACCTTCAAGACCCCAGAGGAGGCGCAGGTGCTTATTAAGCAGATCCAAGAAGAGACTGGTGGGAGCTAAGCATGGAGCATGAACAAGATATAAGGTAGAATATTTAAGCATTTGCACAGGCATCTGACTGATCTGAAGCAAATAGCAAGTTCACAAAATATAGATTGTATTCTATAAAAAAAAAAAAAAACTAGGATGTACAAAGTTGCTATAAAATTTTGGAGTTAAGTTGGAAAACTACAGAAGAGAGTTAATGTTATGTCATTAAAAGCAGTAGAGTCAGGGTGATTGAGAGGAGAAAGAAAGAGTGGTTTTGTCTGATCCTTGTGAGTGAGGAGCAGTCAATGGCTATAGCGGGAGACGGAATTTTTTTTTTTGATTTTGGGGGGATTACCACGAATGTGGGAAGGGGGAATTTGTGTGTAGTTTGTGGGATGAATGTTCAACCACTCATGTTTTTGCTTCTCTGTATGAGCATGTTTATATTGCGAGGTAATCCCAAACTCCTTATTGATCATAGACCAAAGCATTAATCTTAATTTAACTTCATGGAATTGCAGAGGTCTACAAAATTTAAAAAAACTTAAGTTATGAATAAAATAAAAGACATAGGCTCAAAAACTGTGTTTTTACAAGAAACTCATCTAATAGAGGAGGATGTAAAAAGAATTAGGAAAAGATGGCAGGGAAGTGTGTTCACCTAATCATTTTCATCTCGAGCCAGGGGAGTTATGACTCTGATACACAAAACTGTCCCATTTCAAGTGAAAAATGTAATTGGAGACAAATTAGGAAGATATCTAATCATCCAAGGATCTTTGTTATTAGAAAATATAAATTTGGTGAACTTATACGGTCCCAATATAGATGATCAAAACTTCTTTGCTATAATAGCAGGGGATTTTAATTGTACATTGAATCCTGGTATAGATAGATCAACAGGACTGGACTGTACGCACAATGGATGCAGGATGATCATTAATCATTTTATGAAAGAATTGAGATTGCTAGATATATGGAGAGAAATGAAACCACAAGTTAAAGCCTACTCTTGTTATTCTAATACCTACAAGACATTCTCACGTATTGACTATTTTTTGATCTCCACAGAATTAAGGTCCAAGATTCAAAACTGTTTCTATGATAACATTGTGATCTCTGATCATGCACCCTGCTGTTTAATATATGTAGATATGAAATTGACAAAGGAACCAGGTAGGTGGCAATTTCAGCATAAATGGCTTCAGGATGAGGAATTTGTTAAGTACATAGAAAAACAGATAGATGAGTTCTTTGATATCAATACTACACAAACATCAGCATGTATAAAGTGGGAGGCTTTCAAAGCTTTTATTAGGGGGCATATTATTAGTTATACAGGTTCAAAATCTACGAAGACTCGAGAGGAGAGAGTCCAATTGGAACATAAAATAAAAATTCTCCAAGAAAAAGTGTATGCAGGAAGTGACCCAAAGTTAGAGAACGAATTACTGATTCTGAGAGCTGAATATGACAAAAAAAAAAAAAAAAATCAGCAAATAGAGCTGCCTCGAGTCTTCTAAGATTGAAGCAATCTTTTTATGAACAAGGTGAAAAATCAGGGAAATTATTGGCATGGCAGATTAAACAATTAGAATTTAAAACACCAATTACCAGTATTATAAGTAACGGACAGGCAGTTGTAGATCCTTTAGAAATTAACAGTGCCTTTAGAGATTATTATGAAAAACTATATGATACAAAAAATGAAACTGACTTAACAAAACTAAATGGGTTTTTGGACGGATTATCTATACCGTGTATTCCAAATGAAAACTGGGAGATACTGGAGTCTAAAATTAGTCAAGAAGAAGTTGGGCTAGCCATTGATAATATGAAATCAGGAAAAAGTGCAGGACCAGATGGTCTTCCAGTTGACCTCTATAAAAAATTTAAGAATAAATTAATAAAACCATTTTTGGAAATGGTTTTAGAAGTATTTCAAAATAGTAATTTACCACTATACATGAATGCCTTAATTATACTGTTGCCAAAACCAGGTAAACCCTCTAATAAATGTGAAAATATAAGACCAATAAGCCTATTAAATGCTGACCTTAAGATAATCTGTAAAATTTTAGCAAGACGACTACAAGAAATATTACCAAATATTATTAACCGAGATCAGAATGGCTTTATAAAGGGAAGACAAGGCTTCCATAATATAAGAAGACTATTTAATATTATCTTTTCTAATAAAGAAGCACCGGATACAGCTCTCCTATCATTGGACGCTGAAAAGGCCTTTGATAGGGTCGAATGGCCCTTTCTTTTTGAAGTCCTACAAAGGTTTGGACTTGGAAATAATTTCATAAAATGGGTTCAGATAATATACAATAATGCTACAGTAGAAATCCTAACAAACAGCAAGATCTCAAAATCAATAAAAATCAATAGAGGATGTCGACAAAGCTGTCCACTTTCACCTTTACTGTTTACTATGGCAATTGAACCTTTAGCGATGGCAGTACGTTTACATCCACAAATATATGGAATAAAAATAGGACCAACAGAACATAAAATCTCCCTGTATGCCGATGACATAATTTTGTTTATGTCGAATCTTAAAAAATCAATTCCGACTTTGTTGAATTTAATAAAGAATTTTGGGGAAATATCACGATATAAAATAAATAAAACTAAATCTTCAATATTAATGCTAAATGAGACTCAGAGAAATCACCCAGCTCCTGAGGTAAATCAATTCAAAGTTGTAAATCAGTTTAAATATTTAGGAATTCAAATTTTGCCTAAGCTAGAATCAGTCGCCAGTGCCAACTATGAAGCCTTAATGACAGACATTAATGAGTTACTTCAGAGATGGATGTCACTACCAATGTCGATGATTGGGAGAATTAATATACTTTAAAGTAATATCTTACCCAAGATACTTTATTTATTTCAATACATTCCTTTACCACCACCTTCAGATCTATTCTCAAGAATTAAAAAAAAAGTTAGTGGAATTTATATGGAACAATAGGAAGGCTAGATTACGTCTGTCCTTACTATATTTACCATTTGATCATGGAGGTCTGAAATGTCCAAACTTTATGTTGTATTACTGGTCAGCACAACTGAGGTTTATGACATATTATTTTTCATCAAATGATCTCCCTCACTGGACTGAAATGGAATCATACAATTTACCTTTACCTCTTCCCATATTCATATACTCAGACTCGGCAAAAAAATTACAGAAACAAGTTAAAAATCCATTTGTAAAGCATATGATCAAAATATGGTGTGAAACCAAAAAATATCTAAAAGAACCACACTTATTGTCACAATTTAGCCCAATATGGGGTAATCAATATTTTAAACTAGGGAGAGCGGATGCTGTATTTAAAGTATGGAATTTAAAAGGGATTCAAAAGATTCGAGACTTATATTTGTCAGGTTCAGATAACATAATGTCTTTTGAAGAACTGAGGATCAAATTTAATCTGAATAGAACACATTTTTTAAAATATCTTCAGCTTAGGAACTTTATTCGATCAAATCAAAATAATGCTCTCATCCGACCTACTTATTCATCCGTGGAAAAAATCTTGACGAAAGATAGTAAGAGAAAGGGTATTATTTCAGAGTTTTATAACTCATTGACATTATCCTCAAGTGAAAACTCACCGAAAAGATTGAATTATTGGAAAGAAGACCTGCAAACTGAAATTTCAGAGGAACAATGGGAATTGGCTTGTGCAGAAGCTCAAACCAAATCAATAAATGTACGTCTTAAATTGATACATTTTATGCGGATGTATGTTACACCGGTGGAGTTAAATAGATATAACAAAAACATTCCAGATACGTGCACAAAATGTATGGAAAGTAAAGGAACCCTATTTCATTGTTTATGGGAATGTAGGAAAATTAGAATGTTTTGGGAAGAGGTGAGGGTAACAATTGAAAAAATAATTTCAAAACAAATCATATTGAATCCTAAACTGTTTTTGTTGGGTCTTTATCTAGAAAAGCATAACTTTAATAAGAGTGAGAGAGCATTCATAGACCTCAGTTTGCTTAACACCAAAAAATGTATTGCACTATTGTGGAAAAAGACTCATAGACCAGATGTGACTCAGTGGTTAAGACAGATGTTAACAAACCTTCCACTAGAAAGAATAACATACATACTGAAATCAAAGGAAATTGCATACCTGCCAACTTTTCAAACCTGAAAAGCCTAGTAGCTAGCCGGGGTCCAGGGGCCGATGCTAATGCTAATGCTAATAATGCTAATGCTAATAATAATAATGCTAATATTTGCCAAACAAATATTAGCATTAAATCTAGTTAAATGTAGCTAACAACCTCATATTTCTTCAACTTTCAAACCTGAAATGCCTAGTAGCTAGCCGGGGTCCAGAGGCCGCAGTGTCAAACAAATATTAGCATTTGACATAGAGGTCACATATTAATTATATTAAAGGTAAAATATCTAAATCAATTGCAATACTACATAGAGCGAAATATTTGCTGAATCAACAACCCACATTACATACTTTGTATCATTCATTAATACTCCCATACATGACATATTGTACTGAAGTTAACTAACTAACTAACTAACTAACTAACTAACTAACTAACCTGCACTTATATAGCGCTTTTCTAGTCACAAAGACCACTCAAAGCGCTTTCATTAATACTAACCCTCTATTCTAAGGGCCTATAGGAAACAAATATCTAGGGACAATTTAGAACAGCCAATTAACCTAACATGCATGTTTTTGGCATGTGGGAGGAAACCGGAGAAATCCCGGAGTAAACCCACGCAACACGGGGAGAACATGCAAACTCCACACAGATCACTGTTGGTCGGGGGCTGGGATCGAACCCACGATCCCACGATCCCCACAATCCCCCGGCCAAGGGTAAACTGTGCTGCCGCAGTGCTAACCACTGCGCCACCGTGCAGCCCACGGGGAAAGTATGGAGTATGAAGTATGGGGAAATACATATAAAACAAATATATATATACATATAAAACAAACATATATCCAGTCTTTATGCTTCAGAAGAGAGCTATTAGAACAATAAACAAAGCTGCTTACAGGGAACCAACAAACCCACTTTTTCTTAAATTAAAAGCTCTCAAGTTGAAAGATCTGGTTGACTTTAAAACTGCAGTAATAATGTTTAAAGCTAAGAATCTATCACTGCCCACAAATATCCAAAAGTTGTTCCAAATAAGGGAGAAACAATATCATTTCAGAGGAACATGTATATTTCAAAAACCTTCAGTGAGAACTACCACCAAGCAACACTGTGTTTCAGTACAAGGAGTCAGATTATGGAACGATTTTGGACCTGAATTAAAATCATGTACAACGCTTGGACAATTTAAACAAAAACTAAAGGAAGAAATACTCCAAACATATATACAAGATGACATGTAAAATCACATAAGGATTGTCATATCCAGTCTGTGTTGTGTTGTTACTTAGTTTTTTTTTTTTGTCACATTTTGTCTTAGCTTTGTTCTGAATTGTAATCGCTCTTGTTTTGTTTTCTTTTGAATTCTTGGATGGAATATGGGTGGGCAATATAAGCTGCGGCTTCAGCCATCACCCATTTCAGATAACTTATGTTGAACTGTATAATCAGAGGAGTTATGGTTTAATTTGACCTTGTTGGATTTTTTTGCCTTTGTTATATTATTCTGTTTCTTTTTAATCTTTACTTTTAATCTATCCGAAATAAAGATTCATTCATTCATTAAATTTGCATTCAAAAGACTATCTTAACACTGCATAGAACTTTGAATAGGCCAGATGTGATGTATTATGAATACTAGAAAAGCACTCGGAGAGCGCAGACCTCCGCCAAGCACCACAGTTCCCCCCATACAGTGTTTAACATCATAAATAAAATATTGAAAATGGCCCCATCTCGCAATGTTAAATAAAAAAAAAAAAAGAATCCTTTAAAAAATTCCTGGATCCAGACGGTGATCCGGATCACCACCAAAATCTAATCATCTGTAGGATACCCCATTTCTGACAATCTGTGAAAATTTCATGAAAATCCGTCCATAACTTTTTGAGTTATCTTGCTAACAAACAAACAGACAAACCAACGCTGGTGATCACATAACCTCCTTGGCGGAGGTAACCAGAAGACTAGAAATATCAGCAGGATATACTAGCACTGTTTAACAGACACGTGCGTAAAAGACGGCAAAATCGCTCTGATATTTTATGTGTTTACATGATACACCAAGCATGACAAGGCTTGCAATTACACAGCACATGTTCTTCAGAATCTTAGGCATTATATAAAATGTAGTCTCCCTTTAGATGTTTCTCTTTTGTTTTGTCTCTTTAGATGTTTACGTTGAATTGTATAATCCATGGTCCATTTGTCAGGGTTGAAGTGCAGTCGTGCGAACGTCTGCAGCAGTTTACAGCGTGTTTACATCTCGCCATGGACGCACACCTCTCCGGGATTTCGCGCGAGAATAGAAACCTCAATACCCTCAATAGCGATAGCGTTAGCTTAGCAAACGCTTCAGGTAAAGCGTAGCAGCGAACCACGAAAAGAAACGCTACTGACGCTACTATGTTCTAAATTTAGATATGATTCCTAGCGATCTCGTGTTTGGAATTGCTTTCGTGTTTTTTTTACGATTTAAAATTTTTGACTGAATTTTTAGTGAAAAACCGTAATTTTGATTAATAAAGCCGTAACCCAGAACGGGGTCTTGAAAACCGGAACCATTACGGCAAAACCGGAGTGGTTGGCAGGTATGAAACTGTGTTTGAGAATATATGGAGACCTTTCATTGATTATGTAAAGAATTTAAACATAACTTTTGAAGAGGAAGGTGAATGATGTGTGTGGACCTTGTAAATTCCAAACTGGTGAATGTATAATATGTATACTTATGTAATGGATTGCCTAGACTAAACAGAGGAGCATTGTTGAAGACCTGCCTTTATTAGTGGTTGTTGGTGTTTTTAGTACCTTTTTTTTTTAATTACTTTAGTGTTAGTGTTTGATTGTTTGTGTTATGTTTGTAAAGAAAAAAAAGGTTCAATAAAAATATTGTGGAAAAAAAATGTGCATTTGGCACAAGACAAAGGCACATCAAAAGTGCATAGAAGCACAATAACAGTGTTGGGGTTGAGCAGAACTTGTGGTAGAAATATTTTTCCTCTTGAACAACAATTAAATAAAAAGAATGAAAAAATTAAATTCTGTAAATAACCATTTTGGTCACATCTTACTCAGGTAGAGCTCAAAGTCCATAAAAACTGAATGTGCACTGTTAGTAGCATTGACATTTGTTTCCCTTTTGAAATAAATTATACAATACTACATCCTGGTCATAACTGACCTTGGCACACCACAAAGTGCATTTAGCTGAATAAAAAATGAATTGTCAAACACTTAAGTGCACAAACCCTCCAAGAAAATATTGATAACATTAACAAACATTGCATATCCACTACTGTTGTTTTGTTTTAAATCACCACGTGTGCGTAGGAACCTCTTTTTACAACTACACATTCCATTACACACATCAGTCAACCAAAAATTTCTAGTAAAAGACGCAAAAAGCCCCCACTTAAAAACCTGAGTAATGACTTCAGTCTTGAAGTTTTGAGGTTTTTCTTCAAAATTTATAACAATTTTCTTATAGTTTTCTAATTTTTCTGTAAATTTATCTAAATTTGAAACCATTTCCCTCAAATTTGTAATTTTCTCTTGCAAAATTGACTTTTCTTGTACATTTGAGACTCTGTTATAAATTTGTGGATTATTTTATGGCTAATTTTTGTCAATTTTTTAAATAAAATTACTGAGATTTTTTTTTTTTTTTATAAATTTGAAACCGATTGTGGTAAAAATTTGACTTTTTTCTTCATACAATTTACACTTTTGACCATAATTTTGCAGAGCCATAGTTTTGTAAAACAATAATTTAACTCTGATTTCAAAGAAAAATATTTATAAAATTACATTTAATGAAATAAATTAACTTAAATGACCAAAGATTCAATTATTTCTGTTAAAATATTTCTATATAGTTATAGTTAACTCTCCTCACCACCCAGACAGTAGGAAAAACCTCCCTTATTTTGAAATCCAAATGTTGGCACGTTTAGTTTGTCTGAAGGCTGCTGACGGATTAAAGTCATTGACTTCGTGAATTTCGGTCATCTTAACTTGCCAGGTACATAATAATGAAAATAAATTATTGTAATAGCTGGTGAAGTAAATCCTCAGCAATTCAGTCACTCTTGCCTCTTCCCCTGCATATGAAGTCTAATCACACCCGTTTGCTCAGCGACTCATTATTGTTCCCACAGCAGCAGGTTGAAACCACCATAAATGCCTTCACTGCTTACATACCTCTTCTGATTTTTTCCACACTTCAAATACTTTAATAGGCTTACGCTTCTGTTGGACAATGAGCGAAACGCTCTGCCTGGAAGGTTTGCTTTGGCTCTGACTGTAATGGTCACATGGGCAGGGCGCTTCTGAACGCTGCGTGGATGACGGTCATGCGCAATGTTCGTGTGCGCACTTGCGAACTGTTATTCCTTCATATTTTTTTCTTAAATTTATATTTCCTTGGTGTGGCTTGGGCCCATGGGCCACTTGGAGGTTGCTTCTGGGCCGTATGTGGCCTGCGGGCCGCTAATTGAATAGGCCTGCCCTACAACCTTTGCTCCACGAATGCGGGACGTATCAACCATATGCTGGATACGTCTGAAAATTTTCAGCATGGGACACATATTTTCCCGTTTATAAAATCTTTCACCGGGTCTGAGCTGTGTGTGAAAAAAAATTGAGTTTTGGTTAACGTTTAGAGGGTCAAAAATGTGATCGTTAAGGCAGAATAATAATAATGACAATAATAATAATAATAAACAATCTTCTCCCATCAATAAAAAACAAACGCTTACAATCGAGCCGCGGCGATCACATTGTTAGTCTTTGCCAGTCACGCCCTCAAGGTTCAGATCATTATTTGGCCTCAGTATCGCCCCAGCGCGACGATACACACATGGACAAAATTGTTGGTACCCCTCTGTAAATGAAAGAAAAACCCACAATGGTCACAGAAGTAACTTGAATCTGACAAAAGTGGTAATAAATAAAAATTCTATGAAAATTAACCAATGAAAATCAGACAATGCTTTTGAATTGTGGTTCAACAGAATTATTTTAAAAAACAAACTCATGAAACAGGCCTGGACAAAAATGATGGTACCCTTAACTTAATATTTTGTTGCACAACCTTTTGAGGCAATCACTGTAATCAAACGATTTCTGTAACTGTCAATGAGACTTCTGCACCTCTCAGCAGGTATTTTGGCCCACTCCTCATGAGCAAACTGCTCCAGTTGTCTCAGGTTCGAAGGGTGCCTTCTCCAGATGGCATGTTTCAGCTCCTTCCACAGATGTTCAATAGGATTTAGATCAGGGCTCATAGAAAGCCACTTTAGAATAGTCCAATGTTTCGCTCTTAGCCATTCTTGGGTGTTTTTAGCTGTGTGTTTTGGGTCATTATCTTGTTGGAAGACCCATGACCTGCGACTGAGACCAAGCTGTCTGACACTGGGCAGCACATTTCTCTCTAGAATACCTTGATAGTCTTGAGATTTCATTGTACCCTGTGTGGTCTATATTAATCATATATCCCATAACCTACATATGTATAAGCATGTGAGAATGTTTGGTGACTACATATGTAAAGCGACTTCACACCTCAGAACAGGACAAAGGGTCTCAACCGCCAGTGAAGATCAAAGAGCATCCAAAGCACTGCGGTGGAGACCAGATAGGTCGCCCTGACCTCCCAGGGCCAGGTGGAGGGGTACGGAGACAAAGGAGGGGATTAAGTTAATGGGGGATGTCAGCTTTGATATGCATGTCTTTTGTTGTGTGTGAGTATAAGTACACAGAGCCGAATGTGTTCGCTCTCTTACTTCTTCTGCTGCTGCACTAGATGAGACTTGTTAGAGGAGCGAAGCTGATAATAAACTTTGGTTTATAAGTCACACCGCCTTGTTATTCCAAGCTCTTCTACACTGGTGACCCTGACGCGAGGATGGACCAGAGGCATTCCCCCGCGATCGACTCATCTGCAGCGACCCAGGCAGACGCCGGCGCCCATGCAGACAGGGGAACAGATGGACGGCGTTCCCCCACGGCAGAAGTGATAGAGAGGGCTCAACCGAGCACCAGCGCCGCGGCGAGAGCCGAAGGAAGGCACTCTCACCCTGCGGACACATCAGTGACGGTCCACACAAATGCCATCACCGTCAAGCTGCCGGACTTCTGGCAGGAAGACTCCGCCTCGTGGTTTCAGCAAGCTGAAGCCCAGTTTGCACTTGCGGGCATCACGGCTGACGATACAAAGTTCTATCACATCGTCGCCAAACTCGACGCCGCCACTTCGAGATGTGCGCGGAGCATCATCCAGCGGCCGCCGGCCCAGGACAAATACAGAGAACTGAAAGAGACCATCGTGGCGAATTTCGTCCCCTCTGCCGAGGAGAGAGCCGAGAGGATCCTGGTGGTCTACGGCCACAGAGGATGCAGACCCAAGGCCCTCATGGAGGACTTGCTGCAACTTAAAGAAGAGGACAATGACAATTTCCTCTTCCAATTTATATTCCTCAGTACGCTGCCGCCACACATGAGAAGGACGCTTGCCAACATGCGATGCAGCACCCAGCAAGACTTCCGCACGCTGGCTCGTGAAGCGCAGCGACTCGTCAACGCCTGCACGGAACAGACACCCACAGCAGCATCCGCAGACCTCAACGCCGATGTCCGGAGCCACGGGGAGCCACAAACCAATGAGCAGAATCCGCCCGCCATGGCAGCGACACGGCCAAGACGTAACAGACGGAGCAACGTCTGTTATTACCACCACCGCTTCGCCGAGAAGGCTTACAAATGCCTTCCCCCCTGCAAATTCACGATTTCGGGAAAACGCCAAAGCCAAGAACCGTTAACAGCGGCGGTTCTCGGCGAAAAAAGCAAGCTTCTATATGTGACGGACGGACACACCGGCAAGCAGTTCCTCATTGACACGGGAGCTCAACTGAGTTTTATCATGCCCTCCCAAGCAGACCGGGCCATGGGCCCCCGGGGCAATGGAGCGGTGGCAGCCAACGACAACATCATCGACACTTTTGGCGAAAGGAACCTGCCCCTCCACATCCATGGCCGCAACTACAGATGGACATTTGTTGTAGCGGCGGTGAGTTTTAACTTGTTGGGCGCAGATTTTTTGTGTGCACATGGGTTATTAGTCGATCTAGCGAACAGACGCATGGTTAATGCACTGTCCTTTGCTTCTATTCCCTGCTCAGCTCGAGTTTCTCCACCACCCGTGCAGGCCAGCGTCACTACAGCAGGAGATAAGTTTGATCAACTCCTCACCCAATTTCCAGCACTCACAATTCCCAAATTCTCAGCTACAGTGGCTAAGCACGGGGTCGAACACTTTATCCCCACAACGGGCCCACCCGTATTCGCCAAAGCTCGGCGCTTAGACGCAACCAAGCTCGCCATAGCTTGGGACCAGTTTACCACCCTTGAAAAACTAGGCATTATCAGGCGCTCAAAAAGCCCCTGGGCGTCACCGCTTCACATGGTCCCGAAATCCGACGGTTCTTGGAGACCGTGCGGCGATTACCGCAGATTAAACAATGCGACAGCGCATGACCGCTACCCTATTCCTCACATCCAAGATTTTTCACTACATCTGGTGGGTGCGCGCATTTTTTCAAAAATAGACCTGGTCCGCGGCTATCATCAAGTCCCCGTTAGAGTGGAAGACATTCCTAAAACAGCTGTAATAACCCCCTTCGGTCTTTTTGAATTTTTGCGGATGCCTTTTGGCCTCAAAGGCGCCGCTCAAACCTTTCAGCGGATGATGGACGCAGTATTACGCAACCTCCCTTTCGTGTTCGTCTACCTCGACGATATGCTGGTAGCCAGCTCGTGTGAGGAAGAACACGAACAGCATCTCACTATGGTTTTTCAGAGACTAGAAGAGCACGGGTTAATAATCAATCCAGCCAAATGCAAATTCGGCGTGTCACAAATTGATTTTTTGGGACACAGAGTTTCACCGAAGGGGGCAGTCCCACTGCCAGACAAAGTTCATGCAGTAAAAAGTTTCCCACGGCCACAAACGGTCAAATCGCTGCAAGAATTTTTGGGAATGGTTAATTTTTACAACCGTTTCCTCCCCCGCGCAGCTCAGCTCATGCAGCCCCTATATGACGCGCTCAGAAAACAAAAACCTTCCAACACGGTCGAATGGACCCCGGAGCGCGAACGCGCCTTCGCGGAAGTAAAAAGTGCCCTAGCTAATGCCACATTGTTGGTTCACCCTGATCCCTCGGCCCGCATTGCGCTAACCACAGACGCTTCAGACCTGGCCATAGGGGCGGTTGTAGAACAACACGTCGGCGGAACCTGGCAACCTTTGGCATTTTTCAGCAAATCGCTAAACCAAACTGAGCGTAAATACAGCACCTTTGACAGGGAGCTGCTAGCGCTTCATTTATCCATCCGCCACTTCCAGTTCTGGTTGGAGGGGCGGCGTTTCACGGCTTTTGTAGACCACAAACCGCTCACCTTTGCGATGGCTAAAATTTCTGAACCGTGGTCAGGCAGGCAACAAAGACAGCTAGCTGCGATTTCAGAGTTCACCACAGACATTCGACATGTGGCAGGCAAACTTAACGTGGTTGCAGACTGCCTCTCTCGCGCTGTGACATCGCCAGAGCGCGAGGAGACAGATTATACTACCTCAGCCGCAGAACTCTTCGCCAACACGAACACATACGCAGCCCCAATACACGTAGGGATAGATTATGCAGCCATGGCGGAGAAGCAAAGTAGTGACGCAGACGTGCGCGCACTCCTGTCTGGACCAACAGGGTTAAGGCTGGAGGAAAGGGGTTTACGCGACGGTGTACCCCCCCTAATATGTGACATCTCAACCGGCCGACCTCGCCCGGTAGTCCCAGCTGCATGGCGCCGCCGTATTTTCGACTCAATTCATTCCCTCGCGCACCCAGGTGTGCGTGCTTCGGTTAAAATGGTCGCCGAAAAGTTTGTGTGGCCTGGCCTGCGCAAAAACGTAAAAGAATGGGCAAAGACTTGCATTTCTTGTCAGCGCGCCAAAATACACAAACACACAAAAGCCCCTCTAGAGCCTTTTCGAATCCCAGCTAGAAGGTTCGACCACGTTCATGTCGACCTCGTGGGACCACTACCTTCCTCCCAAGGTTTCACACATCTGTTAACGATGATAGACCGCACTACGCGCTGGCCTGAGG
Organism: Pholidichthys leucotaenia; assembly: GCA_020510985.1. Lineage (NCBI taxonomy): Eukaryota > Metazoa > Chordata > Actinopteri > Cichliformes > Pholidichthyidae > Pholidichthys > Pholidichthys leucotaenia. The sequence goes on along the minus strand of CM035847.1, from coordinate 83,564,516 downwards.
CGGTCCCTCTGGCATCAACCACAGCGGAGGAAGTCGCTCGCGTTTTTTTGACAAACTGGGTGGCACGTTTCGGCGTTCCATCGGACATCACGTCCGATAGGGGGCCTCAATTTGTCTCGGAGCTTTGGTCAGCCATGGCCAGCAGCTTAGGAGCGACAATTCACCGCACCACCGCTTATCACCCTCAGGCTAATGGGTTATGCGAGCGTTTTCACAGGTCTTTAAAGGCCGCCCTCAGAGCCTCACTAACGGATACAAATTGGGTAAATAAACTTCCTTGGGTTTTATTGGGGTTGCGTGCTGCACCTAAAGAGGATCTAGACGCCTCCCCAGCAGAATTAGTTTTTGCACAACCTCTCAGGCTCCCAGGTGAATTTTTTACCAGAGAACCCAGAGCCAGGGCATCTTCCAGCCCCGAGGTTTTTAGGCAGCAACGGACCGGACTCTCTCCCCGGGCCGGCACATCACTCTTTTCCACGGGTTTTTGTCCCCCAAGCTTTAAAAAACACTGAATTCGTTTTTGTTAGGCATGAAGCTTTAAAACCAACCTTCCGCCCACCATACGATGGACCATTCAGAGTGCTGGAACCTGGTGATAAGCATTTTGTGCTTGATTTTGGGGACAGAAAAGAAACAGTCAGCATTGACAGACTTAAACCTGCCTTCTTGTTGAGAGACGAGCCTGCACGGTTGGCGAGAGCACCTCGGCGGGGTAGACCCCCCAAGAGAAAAGACTCAGCTCCCCTGCAGGGAACAAATAATCACTCTCCTTCCCAAGCTGCAGATTCCTTACAGGAAGGTCCCACCAGGACACCCGAACGGACCCACAGCAGATTCGGAAGAAGATTTAAGCCCAGACGGCACAGGGACTGATGCAAACTACTCAAAAGTTGTTCACTAATTGTGCTGTAACAGTTTAGGACTGATTTGTGATATTACTATGCTGTTATGATTACCACTGAATTCTCTACAGGAGCATAGCTGCTGGAAAGTTTCTTCTTTGTCAAGAGGTGTAGCAGTTAGTATGTCATAATAATTATCTTAAACTGTGAATTTTTCTATTGTCCTTTTCTTAGTCGTTTGGGGGGGGCTGTGGTCTATATTAATCATATATCCCATAACCTACATATGTATAAGCATGTGAGAATGTTTGGTGACTACATATGTAAAGCGACTTCACACCTCAGAACAGGACAAAGGGTCTCAACCGCCAGTGAAGATCAAAGAGCATCCAAGGCACTGCGGTGGAGACCAGATAGGTCGCCCTGACCTCCCAGGGCCAGGTGGAGGGGTACGGAGACAAAGGAGGGGATTAAGTTAATGGGGGATGTCAGCTTTGATATGCATGTCTTTTGTTGTGTGTGAGTATAAGTACACAGAGCCGAATGTGTTCGCTCTCTTACTTCTTCTGCTGCTGCACTAGATGAGACTTGTTAGAGGAGCGAAGCTGATAATAAACTTTGGTTTATAAGTCACACCGCCTCGTTATTCCAAGCTCTTCTACACCCTGCACAGATTCAAGACACCCTGTGTGTGAGCCCCTGAACATAACACAACCTCCTCCATGTTTCACAGTAGGGACAGCGTTCTTTTCTTGGTATGCTTCATTTTTGCATCTGTGAACATAGAGCTGATGTGCCCTGCCAGAAAGTTCCAGTCTTGTCTCGTCTGTCCATAGGACATTCTCCCAGAAGCTTTGTGGCTTGTCAACATGCAGTTTGGCAAATTCCAGTCTGGCTTTTTTATTTTTTGTTTTCAACAGTGGTGTCCTCCTTGGTCGTCTCCCATGAAGTCCACTTTGGCTCAAACAATGACGGATGGTGCGATCTGACACTGATGTACCTTGACCTTGGAGTTCACCATGAATGTGTTTAGAGGTTGTTCTGGGCTCTTTTGTTACCATTTGTATTATCCATCTCTTCCTGCGGCCACGTCCAGGGAGGTTGGCTTCAGTCCCGTGGATCTTAAATTTCTGAATAATATGTGCAGCTGTAGTCACAGGAATATCAAGCTGCTTGGAGATGGTCTTATAGCCTTTACCTTTAACATGCTTGTCTATAATTTTCTTTCTAATCTCCTGAGACAACTCTCTCCTTTGCTTCCTCTGGTCCATGTTTAGTGTGGTACACACCATGTCACCAAACAGCACAGTGACTACTTGTCACCCTTTAAACAGGCCGACTGACTGATTACAAGTTTGTAGACACCTGTGATGTTAATTAGAGGACACATTTTGGTTGAACATGTCCCTATGGTCACATTATTTTCAATCTTTTCTAGGGGTACCATCATTTTTGTCCAGGCCTGTTTCATGAGTTTGTTTTTTTTTTTTTAATTTAAGTTTTTGTAAAGGGTATACATGTAATTACAGCATTGCATTGTTTACATTTTCATCACATGTTCCCTTTTTTTTTTTGTTTTTTGACAACATTGAAAGAATAATTATTACAACACCCTTTTTTTAAGTGAAAGAAAGAGAATTAAAGAAAGAACAAAAAAAACAAACAAAAAACAAAAACAAAACAAAAAACAAAAGAACAAAAAAAATAAAAATAAAAAAATAAAAATAAAAATAAAAAATAAAAATTAAAAAAAATAAATAAAAATAAAAGAGCATCTGAGTAGCGTTGGGACAAAGAGAGGTGCCATTATTGAAATGGTATTTGTCAAAGATTAGATCTGATGGAAGACACATATGCCATCCAGGGTTGCCAAAAGTTCAAGAACCCATCCATGTCCTGTCTCAGTGCGAATGTCAACTTTTCCATCAAGTAAATGTCTTGAATCACGTTAATCTAATCTTCAGGTGTAGGACAATCCTTCAACATCCATTTTTTAGTTAGAGCTTTTTTACTTGCCAATATTAAAACAGTGAATAAGTATTTTTCTCCTCGTCTTTCCAGTCAATCCGGTAGTAAACCCAAATACAAAGTTACAAAAGAAAAGGGGACTGTTATTTTGAATTTTTTCCCCAATATTGTCTGTACATTGGTCCAATATTGGTGGATAACTGGGCATGACCAAAACACAAGAAAATGATTTGCAGTCTTTTCACCACACAAGCGCCAACAATTCAACCCCTTACGAGTAAATTCGTTTTGTGCAGGTGTTCTGAAAAATCTTGCCAAATTTTTCCATCCAAATTCTCTCCACTGCAGGGATGAGGTACTTTTCCATTGTTGTTTATTTAGCTTTTCCCATATTTCCAGTTGTAAAGTGAAGTTCCCCTCTTTTTCCCATCTCTCTTTTATATATGATGTGTTGTCTCCTTTTAAGTCTTGAAGACCTTGGTATATTTTAGAGATGTAACTGATCCCTGGGATCCCTTTATATGCCATTAAAGAAGACCTTCAGAACACCTGACTGGGCCCTTTCCAAATCCTCCTTTTTAAGTATTTTGTTTATGTGGTGTCTAAGCTGAAAGAACCTGTAAAGGTCTTGATTTATTAGAACTTGTTTTTTCAAATCTTCAAAACTTCTTAAAATTTGCCCTTTAAAAAAAATCGTAACATTTTATCAGTCTGTTCTCTTTCCACTTTTAAAATCTAGTGTCTGTTTTATTAGGAGTAAAGTCTTGATCATAGGCAATCCATTGCAGTAATCGATAGGGTTCTTTAGTTTGATTCGCTCTGACTATCTTAAACCAAATTTTTAGCGGGGTCTCTATCCACGGATTAGTGTTATTCAAAAGTTTAGGTAAGGCATTGCTCCCTATTATCGCCTGTAGGGAGATGTCACTTGTTATTTGGCATTCCATCTCCTTCTATTGTGCAGTGTAGACTGGGTTACATATCTCTACTAAAGTTTTAATTTGTGTGGCTTTAAAATAGTCCCTGATATTTGGCAGCGCGAGCCCACCTTTGTCTTTGTTTAGCTGTAGGGTTCTATATCTGATTCTAGGTCTCTTGCCCTGCCATATGAATCTTGAGATCCTTCTGTCCAGTTTTTGCCATGTTTTTTTGGGAGGTTCTACCGGTATTGTTTGGAAAAGGTATAGAAGACGTGGAAGTATATTTATTTTGACTGCTTCAATTCTTTGTGCGGTACCCAAGAATGGTATCATATTCCATCTTGCTAGATCAGATTTTATTTTTGCCATCAGTGGATCATAGTTTAGTGTTATAATTTTGTTGAGTTGTTTCGGGATATTGACCCCCAGATATTTCATAGATTCCATCTCCCAGTTAGTTTTGAGTTGGCTTTGTAAATATTGATTTGGGTCATAGTTGAATGTTAAAACTTGGGTTTTATGCATGTTTAATTCGTACCCCGATAGATCTCCATACTCTGAAGAAACTGAGATTAATTCTGGAAAAGAGGTGTCCGGCTGCCCCAGGTATATTAAAATGTCATCAGCAAAGAGTGCTATTTTATGTTCCTTCTGACCAAGTGTAATACCCTGAATTTTTTGATTCTGTCTTATCCATTGGCTCAGAGGTTCTATGAAGATTGCAAAGAGCAGTGGAGACAAGGGGCAGCCCTGACGACATCCTCTTTCCAGTTCAAAAGATGATGATAATTTACAGTTAATCCTTATTTTAGCTGTTGGTTTTTTATATAATGCCTGGATAGTTCTAATGAAGTTGTTATGAAAATTGAAACTGGATAAGATTCTATATAGGAAAGACCAGTCAACCGAATCAAATGCTTTTTCAGCATCTAATCCCAATATGGCTGCATTTAAGTTATATTTTTTATATGATGAATTATGTGTAAAGTGCGTCTAATGTTGTCTTGTGTCTGTCTTTGTCTTATAAAATCTGTTTGGTCTAAATGAATTAAGTCTGTCAGTATATTTTCTAACCTTTTGGCAACGATAGTGGTAAAAAGCTTATAGTCCTGATTTAACACACTGATTGGTCTGTAGTTGGAGCAGTCTAGTTTATCCTTTTCAGGTTTAGGTATGACTGCAATGACCCCTTCTCTCCAGGGGGGGGGGGGATTTCCCCTGTGTGGAGGACATAGTTAAATGTTTTCAGGAGGAGAGGAGATAGTTGCTGTTTAAAGGTTTTGTACCACTCTGCTGTATAGCCATCTGCTCCTGGGGATTTGTTAGCTTTAAGTTTCATCATTGCTTTTTCTAATTCTTTAGGTTGTATTTCTGACAGTAGTGTTTTGTTTTGTGACTCAGTAAGTTGGGGAAGGTTTAATGTGTTTAGGAATGTTTCGGATGCGTTTTTATGTTTTTTGAGGGAGTACAAGTTCTTATAGTAGTTCTCGAAGCTTTTAAGAATATCCTGAATTCTAAATTTTATTTCCTTTGATACTGGGTCTCTGATTTTGTAGATTGCTCTCTCCGTTTGTCGTTTCCTCAATTTATAGGCTAGCAACTTTGCCGATTTGCTGCTTGTTTCATAGTATTTTTGTTTCAGAAATGTAAGTTTCTTCTGGATTTCTATTGTGTAGATCTCATTTATTTGCTTTTTAATTTCCTTAATTTTGAGCGAGTCATTAGAATGAGTGTTATCTTTGTGCTCTTTTTCTAGGTTCTTAAGTTCTGACTCTAATGTGATTAGTTTTTCTTGTCTCAGTTTCTTTTGGATTGCCATCCATCCATCCATCCATCCATCCATCTTCTACCGCTTTTCCGGAGGTCCGGGTCGCGGAGGCAGCAGTTCAAGCAGAGAAGCCCAGACTTCCCTCTCCCCAGCCACCTGCTCCAGCTCTTCAGAGGGGATACCAAGGCGTTCCCAGACCAGCTGGGAGACATAGTCTCTCCACCGAGTCCTGGGTCTGCCCTGGGGTCTCCTCCCAGTGGGACGTGCCTGAAACACCTCAAGTGGGAGGCGTCCAGGAGGCATCCTAATCAGATGCCCATACCACCTCAACTGACTCCTTTCAATGTGGAGGAGCAGCGGTTCTACTCTGAGCCTCTCCCGGATGACTGAGCTCCTCACCCTATCTCTGAGGGTGAGTCCAGCAATCCTACGGAGAAAGCTCATTTCAGCCGCTTGTATCCGCGATCTCGTTCTTTCGGTCATTACCCAAAGCTCGTGACCATAGGTGAGAGTAGGATCGTAGATTGACTGATAAATTGACAGCTTTGCCTTAGAACTAAGCTCCCTCTTCACCACAACAGACCGGTACAACGTCCGCATCACTGCAGATGCTGCTCCAATCCGTCTGTCGATCTCTCGCTTCATTCTCCCCTCACTCGTGAACAAGACCCCAAGATACTTAAACTCCTCCACTTGGGGCAGGAGCCTGTCCCCAACCCGGAGAGGACAATCCACCTTTTTCCGGCTGAGGACCATGGACTCGGACTTGGAGGTGCTGATTCTCATCCCAGCCGCTTCACACTCAGCGGCAAACCGTCCCAGCAAGAGCTGTAGGTCATTGCTGGATGAAGCCAACAGGACAACATCATCTGCAAACAACAGAGATGAGATCCTGTGGTCACCAAGCATGACACCCTCCATTCCCTGGCTGCGCCTAGAAATCCTGTCCATAAAAATTATGAACAGGATCGGTGACAAAGGGCAGCCCTGGCGGAGTCCAACTCTTACTGGGAATGACTCCGACCGAGTGTTGGCAATACGAACCAAACTTTCACAACGGTCGTACAGAGACCGAATAGCTCGTAACAACAAGCCCGATACCCCATACTCCCTTAGCACCCCCCACAAAAATCCACGAGGGACGCGGTCAAATGCCTTCTCCAAGTCCACAAAACACATGTAAACTGGTTGGGCAAACTCCCACGAACCCTCGAGAATTCTCGAGAGGGTAAAGAGCTGGTCCGATGTGCCACGGCCAGGACGAAAACCACATTGCTCCTCCTGAATCTGAGGTTCGACCAACGGCCGGACTCTCCTCTCCAGTACCTTGGCATAGACCTTCCCAGGGAGGCTGAGGAGTGTGATCCCTCTAAAGTTGGAGCACACCCTCCGGTCCCCTTTTTTAAAGAGAGGAACCACCACCCCGGTTTGCCATGCCAAAGGCACTGCCCCCGACCTCCACGCAATGTTGCAGAGGCGTGTCAACCATAACAACCCAACAACATCCAGGGCCTTGAGGTACTCGGGGCGAATCTCGTCCACCCCTGGGGCCCGGCCACCAAGGAGATTTTTAACCACCTTGGCGACCTCAGCCCCTGTGATAGGCGAATCATCCCCCTCGTCCCCAAACCCTGCTTCCTCTGTGGAAGGCGTATCAGTGGGATTGAGGAGATCCTCGAAGTATTCCTTCCACCGCCTGACGATGTCCCCAGTCGAAGTCAACAGTGTCCCATCCGCACCATACACAGTGTGGACGGGGAGCTGCTTTCCCCTCCTGAGCCGCCGGACAGTTTGCCAGAATCTCTTTGAGGCCGACCGAAAGTCTTGTTCCATGGCCTCACCGAACTCCTCCCATACCCGGGTTTTTGCTTCAGCAACCACCCGAACTGCACTCCGCTTGGCCTGCCGGTACACCTCAGCTGCTTCGGGAGTCCCACAAGCCAACCAAGCCTGATAGGACTCCTTCTTCAGCTTAATGGCCCCCCTCACCACTGGTGTCCACCACTTGGTTCGGGGGTTGCCACCACGAGATGCACCGACCACCTTGCGGCCGCAGCTCTGGGCCGCCGCTTCAACAACAGAGGTGGAGAACATGGCCCATTCAGACTCCATGTCTCCAGACTCCCTCGGAATGTGGTTGAAGTTCTTCCGGAGGTGGGAGTTGAAGACCTCCCGGACAGGGGCCTCAGCCAGACGCTCCCAGCACACCCTCACTATACGTTTGGGTCTACCAGGTCTGAATGGCTTCCTCCCCTGCCATCGGATCAGTTGACAGCTCTGCACCTCTCTTTACTCGAGTGTCCAAGACATACGGTCGCAGGTCTGATGACACGATAACAAAATGGATAGCCAGTGGATTGGATTGCCAGTTTTGCGATAATCTTTCCCCTTATTACAGCTTTGCATGCGTCTGACAGTATTAAAGGAGATACTTCTCCATTATCATTTTCTTCCAAATATCTGAAAATATCTGATTCCAATTCATCTTTTAGTGGTCCTTTCAGCACATTTGAATTTAACCTCCAAGAAAATGTATTATTTGTGTATTTTTGGATACTTAAGTCCATATAGATCGGACTGTGGTCAGAGAGATCCATCAGTCCTATTTTACATGTTTTTACTCTTCCAATGTCTCTATTAAACATTAAAAAATAGTCAATCCTTGAGTATGATGAATGTGGTGCTGAGTATAATGTATAATCTTTTACACTGGGGTTGAATTCCCTCCACACGTCACAGATTCCCATTTCTTTTAGTAGCATCCGAGTTTTTCTACTTTGAGTGTTATTTTGATGTGGAGAATTACCTGATGCATCCCAGTATGGATTCAGTCTTAGACTGAAGTCTCCACCACATATCACTAAACCTTGGGCTTTAGTTATCATTAGGTCAAATACATTTTTATAAAATTTCCAGTTAGCCCCTGGAGGTGCATATACCTTCAGCAGGGTGATATCTTCTCCCTCTAGCCGCCCAAGTACCAAACTGTATCTCCCTTCTTTATCTTTGTGTTCTGATTTTTTTTTCAAATATAATTTTGGTTGAGATCAATGTTGCTACCCCTCTCCTCCTCCCTGACTTATATGAAGATGAAGAGATCATTTTAAAACCCTTGTCTATTGAGTTTAGTGTGCTCCACGTCTGTTGGGTGCGTTTCCTGTAAAAATATTATTCCTTCTTTGTCTTTTTTCATTTTGCCTAGAATCTTGGATCTTTTAACGAGATTCAGGATCCCTTTTACATTATATGAGATTATTTTGGTTACACCCTGTTTCTCCATTGTGTTGTCTTATTTAGTATAACAGTGTGGTGGCCCTCTTTTATGCTACTCAGAAACTGAAAGAACATTAAGAACATAAAAAACATTAAGAACATAGTATATAAAACTTTAAAACAAAAAACTGACAAAAGATCTTCCTGAGCTGAGGTCTTTTTAGTGACCTTAGAAGAGCCTTGATGGTGTGTTGGCTCTGAGGGAAATTCCTCAGATTCCATTACGTGCTGAGGGCCCTCTCTTACCCCTGTAAGTTGTCCCATGTTTTTAACGTGAATTTCAGATCCCAATCCAAACTTGTCATGATTTATTTATTTTTTTTTTTTATGCCTATACCCTATGAAATTGTGCGCAACCTCCCACCACCATCACAGCAAACAGTCACGTTAATGTTTGTTACCTTGTAGGAGGAGGGTTGGATGCGCAGATTGACTAAAAATATCGTTATTCCCTCCTGTAAACGGCCAGTTTTTCCCTTGTAGCTCTGGCGCTGGGTTTCCCGCTGCTGGCCCGTGGATTTTGAGGGTCTCTGTGTGGACCACGATTGAGCCTTGATTCTTTCGATCGGGTCTGCTGCGGGTTTATACACCGTTACCGGGAGTCCTCTTCTCGCCATATCCGTGGTTGCTTCTTCCACCGAGTTGTAGAGACACGTCTCATCCCCGTAAAAAACCCGCAGCTTCGCCGGAAATGGAGTCTGAAAGCGCAGTTTCTTCTCTCGTAGTATCTTTTTAGCGTCGTTGTATTCCTGACGCTTTTTAAGGACCTCTGGAGCGTAGTCGTGTTCCACGAAAACTTTTCTCTCTTGGTGCATAAATCCTTTTTTCTGCCAAGCCAGTCTTACAACCTCTTCTTTTATTTTGGAGTTGGAGAACTTCACCACCACCGATCTTGGTGGTGCTTCCGCTGCCGGCCTAGGGGCTAACGTACGGCCTTTCTATCTTCAAGTCGGTGGTTTGGGGAATATCCAACTTCTCTCTCAGTAAGGATTCCACGCATGCAGTCATTGTGGTGAAACCGTCCTCGACTCCGTTCTTTCAGACCATGAATTCTTATGTTGTCTCTTCTTAGTCTTCCTTCTTGGTTGGTTAGCTTAGCCTCCAGTCTAGACTGTCGTTTGTGCAGTTCCAGCACGGTATCTTCCAGCCCTTTTATTCTTTCCTCTGCTTCCATGATTCGGTCCTCGGCCTGGTCCACTCCGCTGTTTGTCCTTTTTATTTCATCTTTGATTTCACGAAATTCGGCCCAACACTCTCGGCGAAATTGTCTTAATTCTTTAAGTACCATTTTTAAGCTAACCTTGTTGCTAGCTTCATTCAGCTCCTCGTCTTCTGAATGGAAATCATCTGGATCAGATTCTCCGGCCGATGCGTGTCCTGGCCTGGTAAATGTCGATTTCTTCTGTTTTCCTTTAGGCATGATGACTTTGTCTCTTGATTTTCACTCTTCCAAAAATCCGTTAAATCTGATTTTCAAGGTATTTTCCTGGATTGGGTCTGGGAGCTTCAGCGTTAAGCTGCTATCACCATGGTGTCCAGACCGGAAGTCCATGAGTTTGTTTTTTAAAGTAATTCTTTTGAATCACAAGTCAAAAGCATTGTCTGATTTTCATTGTTTAATTTTCATAGAATTTTTATTTATTACCACTTTTGTCAGATTCAAGCTATTTCTGTGACCATTGTGGGTTTTTCTTTCATTAACAGAGGAGTACCAACAATTTTGGCCACAGCTGTATAAGCACTGCCTCAATCTTAGCATTAAAGTTTTAAAAAACCTTTTAATAACAAAATATGTCTAAAATATAAAATGATGCACTACAGTAGGTCTCAAATATTTGTAAACGCATCCTCATACATATGTATATTAGCTGCTCTTGCTTGCTTGGTTTTTTTTTTTTTTTTTTTTTTTTCTTGCCTTCTGATTGTTGCTCTGAGTGTTGCTATCCCTGTGCTGTTGCAATCCTGGAATTTCCCCGTTGTGGGACTAATAAAGGCTTATCTTATCTTATCTTATATTGGATGTCCCATTCATTTGCAATTATTCTGTAATTAATATTCACACAATCAAATAAATCTCAGTTCAGTCCCTTTCATATATGTCTAAGTCTAACATGTATGATTGCCTACATATAGGTTGCACCTCTGTATTACACTTTCAAACACAGCCTACATTTGGGCCTGCAAAGCCTGATTGGGCTACCCATTTCAGACAGGAATACTTGCTTTCTATGGGCATGCACTAGTATGCTGAATTATAGTTCAGGCCCTCCACAATCATGGTAGCATCAGATTTTAATTTTATAGCTATTATGCTCTTTATCTGGTCAAATTTGGCACTCTTTATTTCTGCGTTTTGTGTATGGACCACACTCACTGATCCCTATAAAAAAATCTGGATTGCTCACTGGCCGGCAGAGGTGAAGCCACCGGAAACAAACAGCTGCAGCTGTCCGTTTTACCCCGACATTAAAACACCCAAGCACGGTGTTGTGGTTCTTTGTGGCTCTGACTAGATTCTATGGCTGCTCTAAGGTAAATCTGATTATGTCCAACATTAACAAAATGCAACTGACTTTATTGCGGTGGAGACATTAGCTATGTTTACATGGCCACAAGTAACTGGATTAAAAGCCTGATTGGAATAAAAATGCTTCATGTAAACATGCCAATCTGAAAATTCTGACCCGATCACGCTCATTCGGATCAAAATTTCATTCCGATTGAGAGGGGTGGGTTATGCCAATGGTTAATCCGAATAGTGTGCATATAAACACTTATTCCGAAGCTTGGGTTGAAAATATGTTTACTGTGCATGTCTGTATGTCAGCCACACGTCAATGTCACGTATTTCCGCCTTTACAGCAGCTAGTGGAAGCCATAGCGGGAGTAAAACAAAACTGGTCTATATAGTCCTGCTGTCTCCCTCTGTTCGTCATATGCAGAAGTATGTACTTGTAGCTTCATTACGGAGACCAGCAGAAGCAAAAGGACAGTCTGAATAACACAATACAGGTCTATTTCAAAAAGAGAACGACACGAAGCAGGGCTTGTTTACACCAGAAGTTGCTTCTTCTTCTACTATTTTCGGAATGTCGAAATGTCAACGTGCACATGTCAAAATGATTTAGTCCGTTCCAACGTGTGACACATGGAAATGCACATCCTAATTGGATCAGCTTTTTCAGGATCCATGTAAATAGTAAAATTCTAATCGGAACTGTAATCAGATTGTAGAAATTTTGCCCATGTAACCATGGCTACTGATATATCTCAGAGCTTTTATTTGTTTACAGCATTAGCATCTTAGCAGCGGAGCTAACTAACGGAGCTACTGTCTGCGAGGCCACTTTGTAAGGTCATCTTACCGTCCCTCGATAGTCGTGGGAAGTAGTATGATTATATTACTCTTTTTAAGGTGCAAAAGGCCATGTTCCCACATTTTTGATGCCAAAGTCATTGTTTTTTAACAAGGAAAAGTGTCCGGTTTCCGTGACAACTCCACGTTCTAGTACCGGAAGTTGCGCACATAATTCACACAAGGCATTATGGGGGCTATGAATAAGGTGGGTAGAGATCAGTGACCGCACTGTGAATAGTCAAATGGGCCCTGCTGTAGGTTACGCCTCCTCACATGTGACTAGCTTTATCACGTGTCAGAGGTTTTTCAGTCACGTGACCCGCGCGCCTAAACACGCCCACTGTGCGCCATATTGGCGGTCAAGCGTCTCGGCCGCCAGGCTTGTTTACATGAGAAAGAGCGTGTCCTGCGCGGTTTTCTGAAGTGTGTGATAAGTTCGGTGATAAACTACGATGGCAGAGCCTGACAATGGTCTCAGTGAGCAGACGAGGCATCTCTCTGGAGTCGAGGTGAAGAGGTACAAGGACAAACTGGCTATTCTAGGGGGTTGTGATCCCTACACTGCACCCGGTGTACTGTTTACTCCTTTGACTGCATCACATGTGACTTTGCCAGACCTTGAATTTAGTGATCTGATGATTTACTTGATTGTCAGTCCTTCACCTTACTCATTGCAGAACTTCAGTACTCACAAGAGCAAGGATGCGTTCAAAATCTTCAGGGCAGGATGGGTGAATGAACCTAAGATCTGGCACCTCAAGGCCAAAAAGCTCCATGTCATCACTGCACGTGTAAGTGTACTAATTACTAGATATACTTTCAAAATATAATATCCTCTGTATAATCTATGGGACTATAATTATGTGTATACACTGTCTGGTAATTTTCACTAGATTGTGAATTATTATCTTCCATTGCATTGTCACAGGGCTAATATTTCTTATTATCAAATCTAAAATTTTATTAATTGACAAGCAGTATGTACATGTTTATATGTCCATGTACACTGTATTATCCTACTGTATTTGTGACAGTCTGGGACCAGCGTTACTATTTTAGTTGCTTTTCTTTGCAGGTGAATCATTCTCAGGCCCCAGGTGCCACACCAACACATCCCTGGGTTGTTGTCCAGGATGATGGACTGGTCAGGATGGCCCACTGTGTGTGTATGGCTGGTCTGGGTGAGGTGTGTTCCCATGTTGGTGCTCTGCTCTACGCTACAGAGGCAGCTGTCAGTAAGCGACGAGGGATCTCCGTTACCGACCAACACTGTGTCTGGAAGGAACAGAGCCAAGGAGCCACACGGAGTATTACATTTGTAGGTTGATGTTTTATGTTTTGTACTCCATTTCTTGTTTTCAAACCTACTTCCAACTTTTTTTTTTTTTACTTACAAGTGTCAGACTTAACCCAAGTAATACACCAGAACAAAGAATTGAGTACTTGACATAATCATTTATTGTTAATGAGCACTAAAGACTAAAGACACTAATGTGTCATTACATTTCCTATGCACAATACATGTGCAAATAAAAGTATGCTTTGACTGTGAGCTACTAGGAATCTAAAAAGTACATAAAAAAATGTTCTAGTATTATATTTGTTATTAAACCAATCAAGTGCTATGTTGGAAATATCTCAATGCAAATTTTTCCATGTATGTAACACATATTTACAAATAAAAATGACACCTAAAACTTCTCAAACGAATATCCTAAGTTTCTCTTCTCTGTCGACAAGTATCACATAAGGCCTATTTACAGGTTAATCAAATGGCACAACTGATGGACACATGTTGGTTAAAGCACAACATAAGTGCACTATTTTATCTAGTGGTGTTGGATCATCATCTGACTTTGACTCACACGAGTATGGGAACTGTAGCTGAAAGAATGACATACTTCTGTCTAACAGTCCCTATCACTCTTTCAACATGAATCCTCACAGCTGCCAAACCTCTGGTAGCTTCTACGTCTACTGGGCTAAGCTGTTTCTTGCCTTTAGTAAATGCAGGGATTTCTAATTTGGCATTATATAAATTAACAGAATCCCGCACTAAAAACCCTCTGTCGGCCAAAATTACATCTCCAGGGGACAAATTCTTAAGGAAGCCGCTATTTTCTGTAATGTGTTTGTCCCTAGTTCTGCCACCCCAGCCTTTTGAAATGAAAGAAACAACACCTTGGGGTGTTATTCCAATTAGATATTTAATAGTGTTGTGATGTTTGTACTGAGAATATGTCTGTGCCCTTGCCCTTAGATCACTAGGTTTGTCAATAAATATTTCAAAACAATCTACGATGCAGGCACATTCTTTAAAAACAGATCTGAAAGACATTGGCAGCGTCATTCGTAAATGTTCTCTTTCTGGCCAAAATACTAAAGCTGGGGTGAGAACGGAATACATAACATCTACAGTGTTATTAAACAGTCCTGATACAGTAGGAACAGAAACCCAAAACAGTACTGCAAGCAAATGCAATGGCAAATTCATACGCAGTCTCATTAGAGCTAGAATGATTTGCTGGTACACTGTGACAGATGAGTTGGTCTTCAGGTGTGCCTTGACGGTATCAAAGACCACCTCCAGCTTGGCGTATGAGGGTAGACCTGTGAGGGCCTGCACTCGGTCATCATTGTCCACCAGACTCTTCTCATCAAACTTGAGGTTCCGGATGGTTGTCTTGAGCTCAATGACCTCGTCCCTCAATGCGTCATGGTCGGCCAACAGTTCCTGGAACTGCTGGGACATGCCTATGCATCTGGAGTTGGTGCAGGGACCATCAAAAGTGACATCACATGATTGTTGGGGATCCTCGCTGCGTATCGCCTGCAAACAAACAAGTGAAGCTGTGATACTAAACCAGCTGAAGATTTTTTTTTTCAGATGGTATTTCTTCTGTACTATAGTGACAACTGACAATGCATTTCAATTTCTTTTCATCCTCACCTCAGCAGCATCATTAGTTTGATCCTCTGATGTCTCATATACAGACTCTTCCACAGACTCAGGTTGTGTAGAGGCTTGGGACAGTTGTAGCAGTACATTCGCAGCACCACTTCTCTTTAATGACTCCTTCCTTCTCTGCTTCATGTCCTGAATGCACAGATATTTCTCCATTGCCTCTTTCTTCCTTCTCTTTGTTGGTGTTGATACATGCTTGAACATTGAAGGCACATAGTCAGGGTTGAGTGGATCTTCACTCTTTTCACCTGCAATTTGAAAGAATGTTTACAGTTTTACAGTTTACAGTTTTACAGTTTTATGAGAAGGTTGCTGGCATGTAACAATCATCTTATATCAGCAATTGTCAACTCGTCACTCACACTTCATTCCAGCATCTGTGGAAGTGGTGGCGCTCCATTTTATACTGAGCTCATTACTGTATGTTATTGTTGTTACAAGAGCGCCGAGTGTCTGCTGATCTGTATATACTTTTATTTATTTGTCTCTTTTTTCTACTCATTTTGGTTTTGCTCTTGATATGAACCCTGAGTTTGAAATAAACGTTTGAATTTGAATTTGCTACACAATATTAATGGCATATTAGATCTGACATAATTATTTATGTATGTTTTTGCATGTATGAATATTGGCAAGTTTTCATTGAATGGCCAAAAAGTTGCTTTTCAGTTAGTACACTGCACATCTACAGCTGTTAGCATAACGTTTGTTGTCACGTTGACAGTCACAATGTGACATGACAGTCACAATATTGGTCTATATTCAGCTTTCAATATAACTTAGAATGGTCATGAAGATCTGAATGATATTCTGCACAAGTAAACATTTTAGGCACCTACCTGATATGAAGTGTTCACTGCACAAGCGAGTGTACTCAGTAGGCACCCAGTCTTTCCTGCTGATTGCAGCCAGCCACAAGTTTCTCCGCTCTGGTTGTCTTGGGATCCTGTAGAAGTGCACATGATCCGTTTGTCCACGCCTGTTGTGGCAGTGAACTGCACAACACGTGTCCGGCATGATAATGGCGAGAAAACAGCGATGACCGGCACCGAAACACGTGTAGAACTGGTTTGTTTACGTAGGCTCATACAAAGACACCTCCCGCGCTTGACCGCCAGCATGGCGGCGCCGGCCTGTGACGTAGATCCGTGACATCACATGAAAAACCCTAATAGCAAAGCTTTCACCCAATAAGATTAGGAGCTCATGAATAATAATGGGGAGACCTCAAACACAGGAGAGATCAGAGTGGCTTTCTAGGTCTCATGTAAAACAACACAGAAATGATTTTTGTTTATCAAAACACAGATATACGTTCTTGACTATGTCAGAATTTGAAATTAATCCACAAAAAAAGTCAGTAAGTGGGACCTTTAAATTTAAAAGGTATACGTCCAAGACATGAACAAATGTTTGAATTTTTTTTAACCTGCAATGTGCACTTTAAACAACCCAGTTTAGGTGATAATATTTGTACATGTAATTTTTTATTTAGCTGTTATAATTATTTTCACTATTTTTTCAGTCCAGGTAATGGTTGCATCTTTTTCCTTTTCACTGCTGTTGTTGCAATGTCACGTTCACACGCTGTAAAGTTTGGAAGTTAACATTCCAGTTTCTAATATAGAGCAAAACCATTGCTGTCACAATAGAGAAGACAAAATATAAAAGTATTAGTATTATTAAACACTGAAAATATAAGTGAAATCTGAAGACTTGGAGGATTTTGTGCTCTAATTTCAGGTTTATTCTTTAAATCCGTCATGTCTGCTCAGAGCTGCAGCAGCAACGCTAGCTAGCTAATGTGTGTTCATAGTCCTCTGTAGCCGGTTGGTTTTATCTGAAAAATGGCAGTGAAGAGCCTGTTTAAAAACAGATGTTCAGTGTTTCTTACCGACAACATTGGGCCAGTACAGGAGGACGTGTAGTCCCATCTCCGGTCAGCTATGAGCAGCACGGTGGAGCCTCGTGGAGATGGCGCAACCGCTCTCAGTCCACCTGTGTGTTATGTCTGAATTCTGAACCAAGGAGGAAACCAACAGTAGAGCTGAACACAAGTTTATTACACATGGCGGTGTGCACCCATCTACACCTGCGACCGCTGGTAGAGGTAAAGACGAAAGAGACCACCCCTTCTCTCTCTCGGTTACTGGCGGATAGCAAACAACTGAAAGGTGCATACCGCCACCTACTGTACAAGAGTGTGTAACATTATGTCATCTGAGCCCGACCCCTAAAGTCTATGACTTAATCCTGTGTTATTTAAAAAACAGAAAAGAGCCCCTCTCGTGATTCTTTTTGCTTCTCCATCTGTTCCCAGAATCCCAGTTAAATCCCATTCCCTACCGGCCTCTCGAACTTCATTTTTCATTCTCTCGCTTTCATTTCCATATTTTTGACAGTGTAATAAGATGTGCTTGTGGAGTGTGTAAATGAAGAGGCAGATTCATTTCAGACGATTTATTACACACTCACATCTCACAAGCAAAGAACAGACTGCACATTTTAGCAGGCACTCTCTTAAGTCTCATGGCGTTTCTCCACACACAACATGACATTTGCATCACACTGCATTCAACCCCCTATGTCCTTGACTCCTTCCTGCTATCTCAGGAACCTCCTGTGTATTGTTCTCCCATGTTTATCCACTGTCTCTTGTCTGAGATGCTAAATAATCTGGCTCTCACAAGGTGCTAAATGCTGAACATTTTCTTTTTCTCCACATTCTCTACATTTGTCACTTTCGCTTTTCCCCATGGTGCAAGTGCCGTTTAAACCTGTATGATCCAGTCGGAGTCTTGCCATAATGATGTCTTCCCTCCTGTTTGTTGTTTTATAAGTCTTTATCGCAATAGATTTGTGTATTTTGTAATACGATCTACCTTTAAGATCTTCATCCCATCTTTTTTGCCATATCTCAGTTCCTTTTTTCCTTGATTACTGCTTTCCCTTCACCTTTTCCAAGAAGCAATGGTATAGTTATTCCTTTCCCAATTGCACTTTTTGCTAATTGGTCTGCACAGTCATTCCCTTTCAACCCTTGCAGGAACCCAACAAAACTGAACTTCTCCACCACCCCCGTGTACCCTAAATAAACTGTGATATAGCTCAATCACCAAGTCTTCCCTGGTTTTTAAGGCTGCAAGTGAATCTGTGCACACCACCACCTGGTCCGGTCTGACCTCCTCCACCCACTGCAAACCACTAATTACGGCCACCATCTCTGCTGTAAACACAGATGTACTGTTGGAGAGTGTGGTGATCTGAGCGCTGAACTGATCCGCGCTCGAGTCACTCAGTATTTTCCCTTTTTCCCTTGTATTTCTAGTCCTGTTATTATTTGTCTCCCTGGTGCTTTTACTGTGTGTCGCCTGATTGCTGGGGTCTTTCTTTTCTAGTGCTATGAGATGACTGTTGTTGTGAAATGGCGCTATATAAATAAAGTTGAATTGAATTGAATTGAATTGACAGTGCCGCAGCTGGACTTCCTTCTGGCTGTCAAGTCGAGCCTGCCCTATCACAGCTGATTATGATTGGTGATGGACTGGCAATCTGTCCAGGGTGTACCCTGCCTCTCGCCCAAAGATGCTGGGATAAGCTCCAGCCTCCCTGCAACCCGAAAAGGATTAAGCAGAAGAAGATGGATGGATGGATGGATGGATGGATGGATGGATGGATTATGTTTTCTCTTCACCTGTTTGGCCTTAGATTTTGTTGTAGTATTTAAGGTGGCAGTTGAGGCTTACTCCTCACTGCGACCTCACCTTCCCTGACTGGAATCCCTACGCCCGGTTCCAGTCTTTTGTTCAGCGTTAGGTTCCGCCCTCGCTCTTTGAATGTAAGTGTTTTTGTGACTCTTTATTTCCCTCTTTATTTCACCCTTCGGGGTTGCTTGTTTAGTTATTTGTATTTGCCCCACGTGGCTTGTTATTTTGTTACTTTCCTTTATTAAATATGTAGCACTTGAGTTAGTGTTGTGCTAAATAAGTGAAAAACATTGCCTGAATTTATTAATGATTCTGTTTTCCTAGTGTCTATTTTGTAATGTAGTTATACATCTGCACCAATAGGTGGCGGTAGTGCTGCAGAGTGTTCCTTTGCCTTGAACTGAGGTCATGGGTCAAGTGTTTTTTTTGTTGGGGTTCTCTGTGTTCGAGCTACTGAAGAAGACACAAACGCGTGCTATGTATGTGTGCTGCATTAACCTTTTTGAGGTAAATAAAGAACTCGTTTTTCTACACCAAGTTGTCCTGGAGTGGTGTAACATTTTGGAGGTTCCACTGAGATCGATATTTCTGGATTACCTCACGGAGAGAGACTGAAAAAAAAGACAATGGAGATGGTAAAGAAGTGTGCCAGAGCGAGAGGCTAACGCTAAGGCACAGCGTGAGTCTAGCTAGTGCAACACAAACCGCATTGTTTTTTTCAGTCAAATCCAGTGAAAAGGCTAATTTTGCAAGCATGTCTGAGCATCGCAAAGATTTTTTGTTGAAGCTGGAAAAGAAATTATGTGGCCTTTTTGTCCAAGAACTGCTAAGAGTATGTGAACTGTGTAATATTACCGGAAAAGACAATGATATTCCAAGCAAAACTCGCAGAGCTCTAGACGATATTTCAAACAAAACTCGCAGAGCTCTTGTTAAGCTTATTAGTCAGTTTTGTGATCGAGATGCGCTTGTGCAAAGTGAAGATGAAGGCATGTCTGTGCTTTTGGAGTTAAACGATGTGCTAGACTTGCTCATAGAGACACGGTCATTAGCTGTTGGCACGAGAGCGGCGGCACTGTCTTCATCCATGTGTAACGGATGCCAACTAGTGCTGTTCGGCGTAGAACGTTAGTAAAACCTCCCTCCCAAAGCCTCATACAGTATCGGTAGCGCTGAGCTACCGGTCGGACCTTTAGCTCAGCACGATTGTGCTGTGTGTGTCTCTGACCAGTTAACTGTGAGGTCGCGGGTTCGTGTCCTGTGTAGGGCGAACTGCGCTGATGACCTCAGTTACAAAGTGGTGCTGTGAGCCCCAGATGGTAGCGCTGAGCTACCGGTCGGACCTTTAGCTCAGCGCGATCGTGCTGTGTCTCCCATGCTCGAACTGTGTAGTTGACTGAGAGGTCGCGGGTTCGTGTCCCGTGTGGGGCGAACTGCGCAGGATGATCTCTGTCACACTGGTGCCGTGAATCCGGCATGGGAGTGAGGTTTAAGGGGGAGAGTGTAACGGATGCCAACTAGTGCTGTTCGGCGTAGAACGTTAGTAAAACCTCCCTCCCAAAGCCTCATACAGTATCGGTAGCGCTGAGCTACCGGTCGGACCTTTAGCTCAGCACGATCGTGCTGTGTGTGTCTCTGACCAGTTAACTGTGAGGTCGCGGGTTCGTGTCCTGTGTAGGGCGAACTGCG
Source organism: Pholidichthys leucotaenia (assembly GCA_020510985.1). Classification (NCBI taxonomy): domain Eukaryota; kingdom Metazoa; phylum Chordata; class Actinopteri; order Cichliformes; family Pholidichthyidae; genus Pholidichthys; species Pholidichthys leucotaenia. Next base: position 83,544,026 of record CM035847.1, on the reverse strand, counting down.
CTGATGACCTCAGTTACAAAGTGGTGCTGTGAGCCCCAGATGGTAGCGCTGAGCTACCGGTCGGACCTTTAGCTCAGCGCGATCGTGCTGTGTCTCCCATGCTCGAACTGTGTAGTTGACTGAGAGGTCGCGGGTTCGTGTCCCGTGTGGGGCGAACTGCGCAGGATGATCTCTGTCACACATGGACACAGCGGCGACGGCGGTGATTACGCGCCCGGAGCAGCCTGCGGCAGTGGGACAGAACCAGGCGCCAGGAGAGGACCTTGTACCGTCAGCGTCGGAGGCATTGCTGGAGCATCAGGCGGCCCCGAGGACAACGCTGGACAGCGGGACTCAGCGCAGAGGGAGAGGATCCATCAGCAACAGCTGCTGCAATGCTTCTTCAGTTAGATTCAGGAAAGATTTCAGGATAAATGGTCACGTGGGTGAGTCAACGTCAAAAGACACCTTGAGTTTCAGTAGCTTGGAGCATCAGATTGAAAGTGGCTTAAAAGAAGGCTACTCTGAAACTGAAACAGTGGATGCTGTAGTCCGTGCCATAATCCCTGGACTGAAATTAAGGAGCTATTTAGAAGGAAAAGTAGATCTCACATTGACCAACCTGAGGCAAACACTAAGAGCCCATTATGGGGAAACAGATTCAACTGTGTTGTATCAACAACTGACCAAAGCCGCACAGGGAACAAATGAAACACCCCTTGAATTTCTGATTAGAGTTCTGAATTTGCATCAGAAAACCCTCTTTGCATCAGAGCGTACTCAGTCTAGCCTGAAGTACAACAAAGAGCTAGTTCAAAGTCAATGCTTTCAGTCAGTTATGACCGGACTGTTAAATGACAATGTCAGAGCAGAAATGAGGATGTACCTACAGGATGAAAACAGCAGTGATGAGCTCCTGTTACAGAAAATGCAAACCGCACAGTACAATGAAAGTGAAAGAGCTCTAAAGACAAAGGCAAATAAGTCAGCTCTCAGAGCAGGACTAAATGTAGTTGAACAGACTGAAACACTGAATGACCCCTGCATAGGCCAACCTGTAGCTAAGCCAAACAAACCAGCCAAAGACAACTCACTATTCTCTAAAACAGAGGAAAGTAATACTGCAATCAGAGAGCTTACAGGTCAGGTAGCCTCACTTGTGCAGACTGTTCACCGTGACATAAAACATGAGAGTGGCAAGCAAACCAAATCCTACAAAAGGTCAACTCAGAGACAGAAAAGACAATGTGCTGCGTGTCAACAAGAGAACAAGGACTGTAGCCATTGCTCCAAATGTGGCAGTGACTCTCACTGGGCAAAGGGATGTAGAGTGTGTGTGTGGGGGGGGGGGGGGGGGGGGAGGGGTCAGAAGCAGGGAAACTGGCGGGGGCTGTGACTGAGGGACAAGCCACAGCTCCAAAAACCAAAGTCCTAAAGTGGGAAAATCCCCAAAGCCCCCATGTCCAACCAATAGAGTTAAGCCCGAACAGGCAAAATGTGTTACAAAGTATGGCGACAATAAATACCAAAGCTAGAGACCAAACCAGTCAGTCAGAGCATCCTGAGGATACTCAGGAACAGATAATGGACACTCACAAGCTCAGGGTGGATGCTGAGGAGTTTCAAATGGACAACAGAGACTGTTTCCTTTCCAGCCCAGCCCAGTGGTGTGGACGCAGAGCTGTCAGACACTGTGCTGAGGAGGTCTCAGAGAGGGAGACGCCCAAGAGAAACATTAACTTATGATACACTTGGTCAACCAGTTCGGAGAGTAATTGGTCTTAATTCCAATCCACTGTATGCCAGTGCAGTAATCCCATTCTATGGACAATATGGAGTACCTTGGATAGCTCCACAAATGCCTTACTACCCAGCTTATGTGCCTGTGGGTTATTATTGAACTGTGACACAGATCACCGGTTTAATATTGTTGGAGATGTGAAATGTATTGGTACTTAGAAGGTTAAAACTATTATTGTGACTTAAGTATTTGATACTACAAACTATTGAGATGGTATATAACAAAATTGGTTTGAGAGACATTTGGTCAATATGTCCAAGTAAGGTTATTATCTAAGTGTACAGACTCCGGAGTACATGAAGTGATAGTAACATGTGTGAGAGTAAATTGTTAATACCTGTACTATTGGGAAAACTACTCCACGTGGTTATGAGCTTCATGCTTATTTGAGTAATGAGTTACACTTGATTGTGTCACCTGAAGTTCAATAGTATGGTATGCCAAAGCGATCTTAATGCACTGTGAAACATTTACTCTATTCCAATTGTATTCCATCTTGATAATGTATATTGATAATAATCCTGATTGCTGGGGTCTTTCTGCAACTGTGGGGGTTCCCCCTACAGTTGATAGTGCTATGAGATGACTGTTGTTGTGAAATGGCGCTATATAAATAAAGTTGAATTGAATTGAATTAATGTCACATGTAACATGCATTTCTGGTTCATATTTGGCCAATGTTGAGGACAATATTTATTTAGCAGGGGTGGATTGTAGCACTTGAGTTAGTGTTGTGCTAAATAAGTGAAAAACTTTGCCTGAATTTATTAATGATTCTGTTTTAGCAGGGGACTTTAATATACATGTAGATGTAGATAGTGACTGCCTTAATGTGGCATTTAATTCAATATTAGACTCGATGGGGTTTTCTCAGAAAGTAGGAAATTCTACTCATTATCTCCACCATACGTTGGACCTTGTTCTGACATATGGCATAGAAATAGAAAATCTGGTAGTGTCTCCTCATAACCCTGTACTGTCAGACCATTGTCTGTTAACCTTTGATTTTACTATTTCTGACTATTTGGCTCCTAAAGAAAAATATTATTACAGTAGATGCCTCTCAGATGATATTGTTACCAAATTTATACAGATTGTTTCCTCTATGCCATGTGTCAACACAACGGAAATAAGCTATAGACAGCTTGCTCCTTCTGTAATTGATAGCATGGTAGATAGTGTTACAGCTTCTCTGCATAGACTCTAGACTTGGTGGCCCCCTTAAAAAAGAAAAAGTCTAATCAGAGATTTCAAACTCCTTGGTTCAACACAGAAACTCGTAGCTTAAAGGCCAAATGTCACGTAACAGGGTACTTTAAATATCTTGAAACTAGATATAGGGAGCCAATCCGTTCGGGTCTTGGTGCATATGCTTCAGTAACAACGGAATATTCGTTAATTTAAAACTGCCGCACTTGGCCTGACACGGCCCCTGGAATCGCCTGGGGAAGAAGGCGGAAGTGACGAAATCGATTGTACCCTAGTTTGATGCTTGGGGTATTTCAATTGATTGTTTATATGGAGACTGGAAGGTTGAAGTGAGCAACAAGAAAGAAAAAATTGGATATTTCACCCATACCTTAAAACGGGACTATCAGGGACAGCTGGGTAATAAGGGACACTTCTCTGGGAAATGTTTTCTTACCTGTCAAGTGAGACGTTTTCGCCGTACTTCAACACCGTAAAAAGCGGCTATAAGCAACGGCGGAGCAACAAGGTACACCTCTCTGGGATCTCTGTCTGTTCCGCAACCGCTGTACAGCTCAACGTGTTAAACCATTGTCCTAATGACTTCTCATGGTAGTGAGAATTGCTCCCGCTGAGCGATCAGCCCGCCCAGACAATTAAACTAATGAGTGACTCCACACTTCGAACAGTAGTGAGAAGCGCTCCCGCTGAGCGATCAGCCCGCCCCAGCCTGTGGCTGATCACACACAGGACTGCTCCTCAAGACACTCAGTTTTTTTTCCAGTATATTTTTTCTTTTGGGCGTACAGAAATGGCAATATGCCCGTTTTTGCTAAAATTGCATTTTCCCCGTATTTTCCTTAAAATATTTGACAATAACAACACGAACTACATTTAAAACATTTCCCAGAAAAGTGTCCCAAACCACTCTGCCGTCTCCCACAGCCGCGCTTGGCACCAAAATACGGCGAAAACGTCTCCCTTGACAGGTATGCGCCTCCATTTTCATATTGATCTGGTCAATTTCTTGACAGCAGCGGCTCTCCTCCACTGTAATAATAATGGCTTCCGAAAAATCAATATTTATGGGGCGCCCTCGACAGACCCCCTCCGGCTTCGCAATTCTGGAGGCGATTAATGTCCAGTTCAATGACATTTTCCACTGGTTCTGCTCTCTGGTCATCGTTCGAACTGTTGTCATCAGACAAAGCATCTGATTCCGTCTCGGACGGCTCGAACCGGTAAGGTTCTATGCCTCTGTCACTGTCTGAACCACTGACAAAAAAAAGACAAAAAAAAAAGACAAAACTAAACTAATTTGTTCACAATCGCTGTCACTTTCCGTCATGATTGTCCAATGTTGATAAGTGTGAATGTGGATAGGCAGGGCAGCCAGGGTACAACTGGTGATGTCAAAAACATGGGCGTGGTCTGGACTGGCTGTCACAAGCCAGCAAGCAAGGTGGGGCCTTCACCTGGTGTATTTTGTGCAATTATGTAAATACAGGTGGGTGATATGGTCTCCGGTATGAATATTTGGTTTAAGCTATGTGTATTTTATCTAAATTCGTTGTCATTTAGAAAAAAAAATTACGTGACATTTGGCCTTTAAAACAGAAGACTCGTCAATTAGAAAGAAAATGGCGCTCCACTAATTTAGATGAAATCTATTTAGCTTGGAGAAATCATCTTTTAATTTATAAAAAATCTCTTCGAAAAGCTAGAATGAGTTATTATTCTGCATTAATAGAAGAGAACAAGAATAATCCCAGGTTTCTTTTCAGTACTGTAGCCAGGTTGACAAAGAGTCAGGACTCTGTCAGTCCTAGCATTCCCTTAGAGCTTACTAGTCAGGACTTTTTGAACTTTTTCAATAATAAAATTTCATCCATCAGAGATAAAATCAATCAGATTCTTCCCACTGTTAACTTAAATACAGTAACTACTACAACTCCTTCAACTGATATCTGTCTTGATGAGTTTACTCCAATTGACCTTTTAGAGTTAGACAAAATAGTTTCCTCATCCAAGCCTTCAACTTGTCTTTTAGACCCTATTCCTACCAGCTTATTTAAAGAAGTCTTCCCACTTATTGGTAGCTTTATTCTTCATATAATCAATTCTTCATTAACTTTAGGCCATGTACTGCAGGCTTTTAAAACGGCTGTAATTAAACCTTTACTCAAAAAGCCAACACTGGATCCAGGAGCTTTAGCTAACTATAGACCAATCTCTAATCTCCCTTTCATTTCAAAAATCTTAGAGTTGTTGCTACGCAATTATTTGACCACCTGCAGGGAAATGGTTTACTTGAAGAGTTTCAATCTGGGTTTAGAATCCGTCATACGACCTCATCATCGCATCTGATAATGGACTGGTTTCTGTACTTGTCCTTTTAGACCTTAGTGCAGCTTTTTGTTACGACCCGAGCATTGGGTTCTGGCCGAGCTCGGGCTACGCACAGCTCGCTGCCAGCCTTGACAGCTGTGGGTTGTATTCTGGCCTCTCTGGGCTCTTATTGTGAAGGCGCTCGGTGGGGCTTCTGCCTGTCAAGGTTGGTCAGCTGTTTGTCATTACTGCTCATTAGTGTTTGCCTTTAAAAGGCGGGCACTAGCGGCAGTTAAATCGGAGGAGTATCGTCAAACCTCGTCAAAACGTCATCAGACATCGTCAGGTATCATCTAAACCTTGTTAGACCTTCATGTCAGGTTCGTGTTTTTCATGTCATGTCATAGTTTAGCTCGTAGTGGCTGGGGTTAGCCCTACGAGTCCTTGTATTGCTTAACGTGTGTTTTTGCCCTGAGCGGCTCATAGTCTTGTCTTGTCTTGTTGTATTAATAAATTACCATCATTGCAAAACTCACTAGTGGACTCTTGGCGTCTTATGGTGATCCGCGAGGGTCACCGCATGACAGTATACTCCTGCCAGACGTCTAAACAGAGACGCCACCCCGAGACGCCTTTTTCACTGTGAGTTTTTGCTTTTTGGACGTTTGTTCTTTTTCTGTCTGGGTACGGTGTGCTGGAGGAATGCCGTCGCGGAGGGGCTGCGCTCGGAGTCCGAGCCACGAGCTGGCGGACGTCCTAGAATACGTGGATGAAACGCTCATCTCTGCTTCCCTCCTCGACTACGACAGCGAGGTACGCCGGTACCTGGACTGCGCTGAGGATGTGCTGAATCATCTTTCTCCCCGCTACGCTGACCACCCTGAAGTCGGCGCGAGGAGGGCTGACATCGCCGCACAGCATGAGATACTCCGTATGTTGGAGGAGGACTACGGCAGAGGAGGCATCCTCGCTCCCCGTGCTGGGGTCCCGCTCCTGCCCTTGACCCGGTCCAGGAGTTCGCGCCATCTGGGGGCCGATGACGACGCCGGCGCCACGGCCCAGGCAATCCTCAGCAAAATCCCCGGCTGAACCCGCTGCCGGCGAAGCCAGTCAGCGAACCTCTGAGAGCGGCTCCACCTCGTCCTTCCAGGGGGCCCTCTGTCGCCATCCAGCGGGGAGAAGGAGGAACAACGTCCCCTACAGCAGGAACCATCTCTTCTCTGGGAGGAAGGCAAGTGCATGTTAATTTATTACGTCATGATTGTAACCTGCCTTGTCTGACTCCTGGGGGCAGAGTTCGGGGTTCGCAGCCCCCCGAGCTCCCTCCACCTGCTGTAGAGAAAATGATTAAACCTGCTGCCTCTGTGTCCCCCCTGTTGAGCGGTCCGCGATGCCAGGCCAACGTCGTTGGATGAAGAGGGGGCCTGCAGTGCTGGAAAGCCTGGATCTGGCCCTGCAGCCACGTCATGGACGGAGGAGAAGAGCGGACTGCGGCCCGGAGCCTGAGCCGACGATGAAGCGTCCCCGGGTCTCCTCGCCGGAGCGGTCCGAGCCATTGGGTCAAGTGTCCCCTGCCCCCACGCCATACGGGTCATGGGCGTGGACAGCAGCGCGGGAGGAACCTCAGGCTGCAGAGGACACCTTGCCAGCTGCGGAGCCCAATGCAGCTGAGTTGGAGCCTGCTGACAAGAGTCGCCACCCTGAACCTGGATCGTCGAAGTCCTGGGTGGCAACACAACCCGAGTGCAGGCAAGTGCTCCCTCTTGTGTCTCTGTCCCCTGTTTTGGAGCATTTTTGCCTGCCTTTCGGGGAGGCGAGTGAGGAGCAGCAGCCTGCTGCGCCCGAGCTCGTCTCGCTGGGTTCTGTTGCTACCGGTGATTCTGATCCCGGTTTTCCTTTTGTTTGTGAGCCTCGTTGCAGTGTCGCCGGCATGGAACCAGTCGGAGTCACTGGGTTGGAGATCCCAGGTTCGGGGGTGGAGATCGTCAGCGGAGCTGCACTGACCCAGTCGGGGTCCGTCGTGGAGGCTGCTGTGGCCCAATCGGGGTCCGACATGGGTGCACCAGAGGCCCAATCGGGGTCCACTGCGGGTGCGGTTCTGGCCCAATCGGGATCCGACGTGGGTGCGCCAGGGGCCCAATCGGGGTCTACTGCAGGTGCGGTTCTGGCCCAATCGGGGTCCAACGTGGGTGCGCCAGAGGCCCAATCGGGGTCCACCGCAGGGGTGGTTCTGGCCCAATCGGGGTCCGACGTGGGTGCACCAGAGGCTCAATCCGGGTCCTCCGCAGGTGCAGTTCTGGCCCAATCAGGGCCCAACGTGGGTGCAGCTGGGACCCAATCGGGGTCCAGCGGAGGTGCAGCACCGGTGTGGTCCGCGGACGGGGGAGGAGCTGCAGACCTTTCGCCGTCGGACGGATTACAGGCTCATCCTTGCTTTCTTTCCTCTCCACTGAGTCACCGCCCCTGTGCATCATCGCCGGGGGCCGTGGGGGGTCCTGTTCGCTTGCCCCGGCTCTCCCGAGTTTTGTCCTTGTCAGGGAAGCCGCCGTGGGCTGTTTTTCCCCGGGACTGGTGGCTGAGGGACACGGGTCGGCCGCCTGAGGAACTGCTTCGCCGGTTCGGCACCCCGGGTCGGCCACCCGACGTGCTGTGTGTTTCATTGGGCGACCTGGTTCGGCTGCCGGAGGAGCGGACGTGCTGGGCGTTGGACTGTGGTGAGCCACCTGGTCATGTTCCGCCTCCCATGACCACCCGCCGACCGTTGGACGCGGGGAGACCACCTGAACTGTTCCTATGGCGCCTGGTCTCCGCCGGTCGGCATAAACTGTCGGGGGGGAGTGGTCGTTTTCTGGTGTTGATCTGTCCCAGTGATTGTTCTGTTTTTTTTTCCTTGCTACCATGTGTGCTTTGTGTTATGGTTATGTCTTGTAGTTGCCTTAGTTTGTATTGTGTGTAGTCAGGTATGAGCCAGTAAGTACTCTGTTTTTTTGTACTTAGTTATTTGAAAATTCACATGAGAATTCACACGGGTGGGAAGTCATTTCCTTGTGTAACATGTGGGCCAAGATTTAATTTTCTCGTGCTGTCCTGTATTTAGTTTTTCTGATCCAGTAATTCTGTTTTTTCTCCATGATATCCTGTGCAATTTTCTGTAATCGTTAGCTGAGTGTTTAATTTAGTCTGTGGATTTGGTATTTCTTGTCATTGAGTATTTGGTTTTTCTTGTCATTGTCCTGTGTTTAGTTTTTTTCTGGTTATTGCATTGTTTCTGGGTTTGGTCTCTCTCCCTCCACACCTACCCCCAGCCACCCACCCTGGGGGGTAGGGGGGCAGGGTGGTCTGTGGGCGTTCTGAGCCCGCCCTTGGAGGGAGGGTACTGTTACGACCCGAGCACTGGGTTCTGGCTGCGCTCGGGCTACGCACAGCTCGCTGCCGGCCTTGACAGCTGTGGGTTGTATTCTGGCCTCTCTGGGCTCTTATTGTGAAGGCGCTCGGTGGGGCTTCCGCCTGTCAAGGTTGGTCAGCTGTTTGTCATTACTGCTCGTTAGTGTTCGCCTTTATAAGGCGGGCACTAGCGGCAGTTAAATCGGAGGAGTATCGTCAAACCTCGTCAAAACGTTGTCAGACATCGTCAGGTATCGTCTAAACCTTGTTAGACTAACTAACTAACTACTAACTAACCTGCACTTATATAGCGCTTTTCTCGTCACCTTCATGTCAGGTTCGTGTTTTTCATGTCATGTCATAGTTTAGCTCGTAGTGGCTGGGGTTAGCCCTACGAGCCCTTGTATTGCTTAACGTGTGTTTTTGCCCTGAGCGGCTCATAGTCTTGTCTTGTTGTGTTAATAAATTACCATCATTGCAAAACTCACTAGTGGACTCTTGGCGCCTTATGGTGATCCGCGAGGGTCACCGCATGACACTTTTGATACTATTGATCATAATATTGTACTTGATAGATTAGAACACTATGTTGGACTTAATGGAACTTCGCTGCAGTGGTTTAGATCTTATTTATCTGGTAAATAAGATCTTCAGTTCCTCTGCCGAGGAACTGTAGCGAAAATGACGCGGGTGCCGGGCTGGAGTTTAGGCGGCGTGCAAGAAATATAAGACAGAATAATAAAGAGCGATGACAAGAACCAAGCAGACCGCCCGTAAATCTACTGGAGGAAAAAGCCCCCCAGAAAGCAGCTAGCCACCAAGGCTGCTCGGAAAACCGCTCCGGCCACCGGCGGAGTGAAGAAGCCTCACCGTTACAAGCCCGGTACCGCGGCTCTGAGAGAGATCCATCACTACCAGAAATCCACAGAGCTGCTCATCTGTAAGCTGCCCTTCCAGCGCCTGGTGAGGGAGATCGCTCAGGACTTCAAGACCGACCTGCGCTTCCAGAGCTCCGCTGTCATGGCTCTGCAGGAGGCCAGCGAGGCCTACCTGGTGGGTCTCTTCGTGGACACCAACCTGTGCGCCATCCACGCCAAGAGGGTCACCATCATGCCCAAAGACATCCAGCTGGCCCGCCGCATCCGCGGAGAGAGAGCTTAGACTTTCTGCTGCACATTCACCAACCACAATACTCTGCACTGTGTGTCTATATATATTTATAGTAATATGTACATATGTATACTAGCTGTTCTTGTTTTTTCTTGCCTTCTGATTGTCGCTCTGAGTGTTGCTATCCCTGTCCTGTTGCAATCCTGGAATTTCCCCATTGGGGGACTAATAAAGGCTTATCTTATCTTATCTTATCTTATCTTATAAGTTCCAGTTTGTTCATGTCAATAATGAGTTTTCTTTCAACTCAAAGCTCAGTTATGGAGTTCCACAGGGATCTCTGCTAGGCCCTACTCTTTTTAGTTTATATATGCTTCTGTTAGGCAACATTATTAGAAAGCACTGTATACAATTTCATTGTTATGCAGATGACACACAATTATACCTGTCAATGAAGCCAGAGGATAGTAATCAATTAGCCAAGTTGGAAGCCTGTCTTAAGGAAATCAAAGCTTGGATGACTTGTAATTTCCTGCTATTAAATTCAGATAAGACTGGAGTCATTCTTGTTGGTCCAAAAAACCTTAGAAATACCTTTCCAAATCAAACTTTCAGTTTGGATGCAGTTACTCTTTCTCCTAATAGCTCTGTGAGGATCCTTGGAATTATTTTTGATCAAGATCTGTCTTTCAATTCACATATTAAATTTGTTTCTAAGACTGCCTTCTATCATTTGCGTAATATTGCCAAGATTAGGAGCATCTTGTCTCAGAGTGATGCTGGGAAACTGATCCACGCTTTTGTTAGCTCTACATTAGATTATTGTAACTCTTTATTATCAGGTTGTCCTAAAACATCTTTAAAAAGTCTTCAGCTGATCCAAAATGCTGCAGCAAGAGTTTTAACAGGTACTAGAAAGAGAGATCATATCTCTCCAGTTCTGGCCTCTGTTCATTGGCTTCCCATAGAGTTTAGAATTAAGTTTAAAATCATTCTTCTTACTTACAAAGCTCTAAACAATCAGGCCCCTTTTTATTTAAAAGATTTGATACGAATGTATTATCCTAACAGAGCACTACGCTCCCAAAATGCAGGATTACTTGTAATACCTAGAATCTCCAAAAGTACAATGGGAGGCAGAGCCTTCAGTTATCAAGCTCCTCTACTGTGTAACCAGCTGCCAATCTGGATTTGGGAGTCAGACTCAATCTCTGTTTTTAAGAATAGGGTTAAAACCTTCCTTTTTGATATAGCCTACAATTAGGGAGGGATCATGTGTTTCTGAACCCTCCCTTAGTTATGCTGCTAATAGGTTTAGTCAGCCGGGGGACCTCCAATAATGCACTGGGCCTCACTCCTTTCTTTACTCTCAATGAATTTTTTTTTTTGCTGGTCATTAACATCTGTTTGTTCTCTCCCATAGATTGAGTCCCCATCGTGCTGTTTGCTCTCTACATGTCTGTTCTTTTCATCTTCTCTATCCCCTCACCCCCCAGCCAGTCGCAGCAGATGACTGCCCCTCCCTGAGCCTGGTTCTGCTGGAGGTTTCTTCCTGTTAAAAGGGAGTTTTCCCTCTCCACCGTCGCCAAGCACTTGCTCACAGGGGATCGCCTGACTGCTGGGGTCTTTCTGCAACTGTGGGGGTTCCCCCTACAGTTGAAAGTACTATGAGATGACTGTTGTTGTGAAATGGCACTATATAAATAAAGTTGAATTGAATTGAATTGAATTTTCCTAGTGTCTATTTTGTAATGTAGTTATACATCTGCACCAATAGGTGGTGGTAGTGCTGCAGATTGTTCCTTTGCCTTGAACTGAGGTCATGGGTCAAGTGTTTTTTTTTGTTGGGGTTCTCTGTGTTCGAGCTACTGAAGAAGACACAAACGCGTGGTCTGCATGTGTGCTGCAGTAACCTTTTTGAGGTAAATAAAGAACTCGTTTTTCTACACCAAGTTGTCCTGGAGTGGTGTAACAAATACACAAACTCTCTGTTGGCATCTGGCCCCTCATTCATGCCCTGAAAGGGGCAGACATGACAGTAGGTCGCAGCCAAGTGAGGTGCCAGCCTCAGTGAGTTTGTTTTATGGGCTTGATTTTTCCTTTCCCCAGGTGCCAGTTTTGTTTGGAGGTTATGGCGTCGTTTAGGACATGGTATCCTATGAGCCTGGGTTTTGAGCTTGTCCAGGCTCTGATGGAGATAGATGACCTCCTGGCCAATGCTCGTATGTTCGCCACCTCCAAAAATGCACGCTGGTACCTGGACCTCGCAGAGGCAGCAATAAAGTGCCGTCCTCACCTGGCCGAGCATGCTGAAGGCAGGGAGAGGATATCGGCGGTATTGGCACTACAAAAGAAGAACCGGGAGCTAGCGAACAAACCTGCCAGGAGGCCTAAATCGGACCCTACGGCGAAGAATCCTCACTCCTCGGCCCATCATCAGGCTCCTGTTAAGGTTCCAGCTCCAGTATCTGCTCCGCCGACAGACCACCTCCCTGCGCATCGGAGAGGGAGGGCGGCCAGGGGCCCCAGTGAAGAGGAACAGCAGGTGGCTGAACTCATCAGGGGCCATGTGGCTGACGGACGCTCTTTCTTCTATCCCAGTAAAATTCTGAAGAGCATGGTGGCAGCTGTTAGACTGGTGGAGGCTAATCCTGGGCTGAACAATTTTTCTGAGTTCGCTGAGCTGCTGGCTTCAGTTTCAGCGCCGCAACGGCGCTTTCCTAATTTAAATTTAGCCTTGCCTCCAGCTGAAAGACGTCGCCACCCTGCTCGTGATCCATCTCCTCACCAGGACACAGTCGTTCCAATGGGGAGGGAGTTTCCTGACTGGGTCGATCCTCCGCATGGTTCCCATCTGGATCCTGCTACGGGCAGACAAAGGAACTCTGCCTCCCAGCCAGCTGTTTTTCCCTCGCCACAGCGGAAAATGAAGACAGCAGCCTCAGCCTCCGGGTAATTTTTTCCCGCTGTTTCGCCAGCTCCCCTACCCTGGACTGCCTCAGCTGCTCCTCCCTCCTCCTCGGTGTTTTCTTCAGCTGCTGTGAGCCCTGTAGTTTCTTGTCTGGCTCCGCCCGTCACCGATCCTGTTGAGGCGGCTCCTCCTTGTCTTCCCGAGGGGACCACCACCACCATCTCTATGGGAGAGGGAAGAATCAAGCCCGCTGCAGCAGTCACCATTGTTCCCTGGGAAAGCAGGAAAGTGTTCTTTCATTCTAAATCTCAGTTTGATGAATTACCTTGTCTCATTCCTGGGGATGAAGCCCAGGTGTTACAATCCACTGAGCTTTCACCACCTGCTGCAGCCATTGAAATTGATCCTGCTACCCCTGTGTTTCCTCCTATACCCCCTGAGCGTCCCTCAGTGCCAGGAGTAGACCGCCAGACAGAGGAGGAACCTACAGCCCTGGAGAACCTGCTTCCAGCCCCGCAGCCGCATCATGGGCAGAGGAGGAGGGCTGACTGTCATTTGGAGCCTGCACCAACGATTAAGTGTCCCCGGGTCTCCGTGGAGCAGCAGTCAGCTCCAACAGGCAACGGATCTCCTGCCACCATGTCGAGTGAGCCATCAGTGTGGGTTTCAGCGCCAGGGGGTTCTTGGACTGTGGAGACCATCATGCCAGCTGCGGTGGCCTCCACAGTTGAGAGAGAACCTGGAATCAACCTCCTGATCACCGAGCGTGGATCGTCAGAGTCCTGGATGGCGGTAGAGCTTGATATCAGGCAAGTGCTCTATTTTGTCTTCCTATTTACTGTGTTAGAGCAATCTTGCCTGTCTCTTGGGGAGGGGAGCCGGGTGCAGCTGGCTGCTGCATCTGAGCTCGTCTTGCCGGGTGCAGCTGGCTGCTGCATCTGAGCTCGTCTCGCCGGGTGCAGCTGGCTGCTGCATCTGAGCTCGTCTCACCGGGCTCTGCCGCTGCCGCTGCCGGTGATCCTGATCCCTGTTTTCCCCCTATTTCCAAGCCTTCTTCCAGGGTCACCAGAGATGAGTCAGCTCCGCCCAATGTCGTTGAGGCTCCGGGTTTGCTTCTGGAGGTCATCCCAGGTGTAACGTTGGCCCGGTCTGGGTCCACAGAGGGTGCTGCGCTGGCCCGGTCTGGGTCCACCATGGGAGCTGCGCTGGCCCGGTCTGGGTCCACCAAGGGTGCTGCGCTGGCCAGGTCTGAGGTCGGTGAGGGAGCTGCGGATCCCCCACTGCTTGACACCATGCTGGTTCCCTTTTCTCCCCCCTCCCCCCCCCCCCCATTCTCCACCACCGGACACCGACCGCCTGAAGGACTGTTTCACCGGTTCTGCTACTCGGGTCAGCCGCCTGAAGGACTATTTTGCCGGTTCTGTGACTCGGGTCGGCCGCCTGAAGCACTGTTTCACCGGTTCTGGGACTTTGGTAGGCAGCCTGAACCTTTTTTCTTAATTTGGAGTCTGGATGCCGATAGGCCACCTGAACTGCTTTTTTGCTCTACCTGCTGGTATTCCTCATACTAGTGTATTCATGGTGGGGTTTTTTTTTTCTCTTGTATATTGTTAAGAAGAGATTTTTTTTTTTCCTGGCATTAATGTCTGAGTGAATGTGTACGTACGTATATATTTTTGATCTTGCCTTGTTACAGTGTGTCTGTGGGGTTTTTTTGGGTATCCTCAGATTTTTTACTTGGACATTTCTGTAAGAGGAAGGTCTCACTTTGTATTGTGGTTGGTATTTTGACACTTTTCATTTGTACTTGTGATGTTAGTATTGGCTGCGCTATTTTGTGTCTGAGCCTTGGTTGTTTTTCATTTGTTCTTGGTGAGTTTTTCTATTTTCTTGTATCCTGCTGTTAGGGTTTTTGGGGTTTATTTTCATTCTCGTTTCTCTCCCTCCTAGCCTGGATTCCCCCTCCACCCACCCAAGGTTGATCTTGATAGTTTTTCTAGTTGGTGGGGGGGGGGGGGGCTTGGATGTCACAGTGGATGCCTGGAATGCGTCACTTGAACAGGGGGTACTGTGGTGAGCCGAGCGCTGAGCTGATCCGCGCTCGAGTCACTCAGTATTTTCCCTTTTTCACTTGTATTTCTAGTCTTGTTATTATTTGTCTCCCTGGTGCTTTTACTGTGACAGCGCCACAGCTGGACTTCTGGCTGTCAAGTCGAGCCAGCTCTGTCACAGCTGATTATGATTGGTGATTACGTTTTCTCTTCACCTGTTTAGCCTTAGCTTTTGTTGTAATATTTAAGGTGGCGGTTGAGGCTTACTCCTTGCTGCAACCTCACCTTCCCTGACTGGAATCCCTATGCCCGGTTCCAGTCTTTTGTTCAGCGTTAGGTTTCACCCTCGCTCTTTGAATGTAAGTGTTTTTGTGACTCTTTATTTCCCTCTTTATTTCACCCTTCGGGGTTGCTTGTTTAGTTATTTGTATTTGTCCCATGTGGCTTGTTATTTTTATAACAAACTGCTCCATAAATCATGCATCCATAGTCTATCGTTGATGTCATTAGTGCTCTGTAAATGTCAATTAATGCCTGTTTATCTGCACCCCATTCATGTCCAGCTACAGCTTTTATGAGATTAATGACTTTTTTTGCACTTTGTCTCCAGATTTTCAACATGAACTCTCCATGTGTATTCACTATCAAACCACAATCCTAGATATTTGAACTCACTCACTTTCTTTGTTGGTTGATTATATAATGTTAATGGTTTTGTACCAGTTCTGTCATAGCGTATTAAGTTTTGACAGCTCACGTGCACGATGCCAAACACAGGAAGGAACCACATAGTGGGGCACGCTTGACAGTTTTATTAACCTGACTCACCTCCTGACAGCAGACTTTCTGCACACAGAAGCCCACGCGCACACCGCAGGATTACGAGGACAGCGCAACTTCCAGCTATGTGGTCACTGTGCCAGGTGCACGCCACACACCAGGGACAAACCGGCTCCACAGACTTATACATCGTCCTCCGCCGCTGCACATGCCCGAGAAACATGGCCGATCGCCATCCTCGGAACCTTTAGGGCTGCTCACGGACCTGAAGCAGACATGCAGCCCACACACGGGACTTTGTATGGGTTTCTCAGCCATGGCACACAACGGGAATTTAGCCGATTGCTTTCCCCGATGACTTTAGGGCTGCTCCCGCACCTAAAGCCAAACCACCAAGTCCCTCACACAGCTTCAGTTTTTTTCACAGCCACTACACATACCCACTCGGGGAATTTGGCTGTTCGCCTTCCCCACATCCTCTCAGGACTGAGCTGCACAAGGAGTCAGACACTTAATTTTTTTTTGCACAGCTGCTGTGGATCACAGTCAGGTTTACCAGGAAAGTCCCTCACCATGGCGGATCCACACGCCATTTTTGCTCAGCCCAGACACTTTTGACGTCTTGGACCGGCACTCACTTATTCCCATCCACCTCCCCCTCCTCCTCCACATCGTTCTTCCCGCACCTCACTCCCTAAAGCCAGACGATCGTTGGTTTGTTCCATTACGCACGACGCGCGCCGGCCCCGTGCGCCCACAATCCACGGCCGTTCAACGTGCTGGAACTCGGAGTGGAGCACACTGTCTTTTTCACCCATCCCCCATCCCCCCCACGGACTGACATGCCCTCCAACACTTCTCTACAGCAGGACAGTTCTACCGGAGCGGCAACCCCCGCTGCAGCCTCCATGAGCACCGACTGGAGCCCAAAAGACCCAGCGGGGTCACAGCCCCTTCTGAGTGTTCTGGGGGGAGCCGTGTGGGGACCCAGCACACTGCGGACGGACACTATCTCACACTCATCAGGGCTGGAGGAAGTGGAGAACAATTGACATACGGACAGAGAGCCCCACAGGGCAATCAGTTGGGACTGTTATGTATGCGTCCTCGGAGAGGACGTCCGGGCTGGGCGCCAGCTGATGTCATGCTAATGATGGGTATTAAATGACAATCACTATGCTAATGTGCCATGCATTCTCTCTGTCTGTATAACGTATAAAAGAGCTTGTTACACATGCCTAAGCAGTGCAGTAGCTTACCGAGCTACATAGCGTGTTTCATCATGTTGGAGGAAATAAAACCTTGCACCCTTCCAGCTTGTTGCATCTCGCCTGTTCTATTACCTCCACAACACTACCATAACTGACATAATTATGTAAACTAGTCCATACCTGTGCAAGCCCGTAGAAACCAAGTATAAGCATGTATTTCTGCATGCCCATAGAAAGCTGGTGTGAGCAAGCACGTCAGCCATATAGACACCATAGTTCATAGCCACTGTGATACACACATACAGATTTTCATTGTGTCTATATGATGTCATATAGACGTCATATAAAACATCATAGGAACATCATAGGTGGTCCTATGATTTTTTTAGCTGGTCCTATGATCGTGACACACACACACAGATTTCTTAAATTATATATAGAGTGATATGTCGACTATATCACCATTTTATTGCTGTTGTTTACATTCAACCTAATGAAAATTCATCAAATGACCTACATAATTATTTCTTTAGTGTATACATTCCTGTGTCTACGTAACTGTGCTTTTACTTTGTTTTGCTTTATATTTTATCGTATTATACTCGATGTTATATAACCTAGTGTGTAGCATGGCATACGTACAATAATAATAACCTTGATAGCTTGATCATATCTGCATTTATATACGTCCCACAGGTTTGCAAGTCATGCCCACTTGATGGCCTTTTGGAGGCAGAGCCAGCAACACACAAGATGGTGCGTGTGACAAGAGCTCGGACTGCAGCTTGGACTAAAGACATCCCTCACGCCGCTGGTGCAACAGTAAATTTATTCTCCTGGCCTTATTGAGTGAGAAATTTAATTGCTTTTATTTTCAACTGATTTAAATCAAAATTAGTTATGTCAGTTATGGTCTGTCCATGTAATTAGTGATAAAAATATATAAAATGCACTGTATCTTCTTCCTTTTACAGTCTCTTCAGCCAACTGATGAGTTTTTCCTTTTTAGGACATACTTGTCCTTGGGTCTGATGCAGAGAGATCTGACCCACAGATTCAAAATCCACCAATCAACTGTGAGCCGCATCATCAACACATGGGCTAATTTTCTTTCCACTGTACTTGGAGCTGTGGGCATTTGGCTGTCCAAGGAGCAAGTGAAGGCCCACCTGCCAGATGTTTTTCTGAACTACTCTGATACACAAGTGGTGTTATACTGCACAGAGCTGCGTTGCTAAACTCTCTTCTGCTGCAGAGTGAGGTGTTCTCCACCTACAAATCCCGCTGCACCTTCAAAGGCCTGATTGGCATGGCACTCATGGTGCAGTAACATTTGTTTCATCTATTTATGAAGGTTCCATCAGTGATAAAGAGATCCTGAAGCAGTCTGGCATTGTGTCTCTCCTCAAACCAACAGCAGCCATCATGGTGGACAAGGGTTTCCTTGTGGAGGACTGTGTCCCCTGCAAGGTCTACATACCTGCCTTTCTCTCCAAGAGAGCACCACTGACTGGGCCGGAGGTCAGGCAGACACAATCTATTGCAATGAGGGTGCATGTTGAGCGGATCATTCGAAGGGTGAAGGAGCACAAAATATTCAGCACAGTCATCCCTCTTTCATTGACAGGCAGCATCAATCAACTGTATGCAGTGGCCTGTCTCTTGGTTAACTATCAAAATGGACCCTTAGTTAAATCATGGGCGAGCAAGTAAACTGTAGAAGCACCACATGGAATGCATTTCTGATTAAGAAACAAATTTCTGGTTCTGTTCAACAGTTCTGTGTTCTTTTGTTTCTGACATAGGTAGACCTTTGCTATAAACAAATTAGTGCATTTGTCATGTTTCCTCTAATTTGATCACACTTGACAGATGTTTGTACTTGTTCTCGTGTTTACATCATTTTTTGAAAGCTCAGTTCACCAGTCATATACTCAACTGAACTTGGATCTTTCAGAAAATTACCACTACAGACTCTACTGTGAATCCCACAAGAGGGTGAATGTCAGTAATTTTCTTAATAGTTGTTTGGTCAATAAAATGTGGAAAACTGTTGAAAAACGCAGTCTTTCTTAAAGCAAACATTACATCCTCAAATGTCTTGTTTGGTCCACAACACCAACATATTCAGTTTACTGTCTTAAAGGAGCAAAAAAAAAAAAAAAACAGAAATATTTACAGTTAACAAGCTCAAATCAAACTATTCACAGATTCCTACTAAACAAGCTGAAACCAGAAAATATTTACATTTAAGAAACTGAATTCAGAGAATTGAATTTTTAATTTTTGTTTTTATTAAACTACTCAAAATGTATAGGAGCTCCTCAGTCACTGGTGCATAGAGAGGTATTTTGGCAGAGATGTATAAAAGAAAAAGAAATCACACCCCTCTCTCAGGGTGTTTAACACAGTTGTGTCTCTGTAAATGCGGTGGACAAACATGTCATGTGCACATATAACAAAATCACACCATTCCATACCAGTGATCAACAACTGCCCCTGCACTTGCCAATAGTAAGAATGGCTTTCCTTCAGTTTGTGTGTGCCATACTCAGCTCTGAGGTACTTCCAGTCAGTGTAGCTTAGTGCATTTGGGCATTTCATTTCAACTAACCCAAATGATGGTTTCTCAAGTAGGTCATACACCAGCCCATCAGGGGATGCACCCAGCCAAGGTGCATCAGGATGAATCACCACATTTTCTCAAGTTTAGATTTTTCAGAGTTGCATAATCTCTTAAGGCTTCTGTCTCCTGGTCCAATCCTCTCTTCATGAGTGCTGTTTGGCGTGTCCCTCGGATGATCCTCTCTGCCAGGTTTTCTGCTGCACTTGGCCCTCGAATGTGGCTTACCTCCCTAAAAGTTGAAGCCGTCACCCTCTCCTTCCTCAGGGAAAGCCACACAGGTGCTGCACTTTGGCACCTTGTTGCTTCTTCAATCTTGTGTGACTGTAACAAAGTCACAGACAGCGATTTCAGATGCAGCTGCTCCTGATTTGTTGGCACGTATGTACAGGCTGTTGGTTTTAACTGGTAGTCTTCTTGTGACACTTTTGGAAATGGTGGGGCATCCACATGTGCGATAACACCATCAGATGCAGGAGGTGGATGCTGATATGAGAGGATGCTGGCAGCCTATACTTTACCAAAGATGGAGTCCACAAGCGGTTTGTTAGGTGAGATATCCATCGTGCAGATTAGTGGAAGAGAGTCTGGGTTGAAGTCAGCATAGGCAGTGTTTGGGTAAAGGGTTGCTGGGTCTGGCAGCTCACCACTGTAGCCTTTATATAGTGCAGATCTGGAATAACATCAGAGACTCAATAACCATTTTTGGAACACAGTGTAGTGTGCTTGTTTGCACTGACTTTGAATGCCTAATTTCACTTGATGAAGTAGCACCCAGTTTGGGCTTCACAACCACCATGGCATCCACAGGTCCCGGCTTCACTCCCTATTTACAGTGATTGATGGTATTAATAAACTGACTGTAGTAATCAAACATTATGCCAGATATTTAAATGATACAAACCATTGTTCCAGGTTTATGCCACTTCTGTTCCATCTCGGTGCATGAAAGGACAGGTGGGACAACTGACATGCCACATTCTGAGTAATGGGCTGTCTGATACAGCAAAGCTACCAAATGGTTGCGGACCACGCTCCCAGCCACACAAGAGCAGAAGCTGTTAACCAGCACAACTGGATCTGAATCACATAAAGTCATCTGAAATAAAGAAAAACAAAAACTGTGAATGAACCTAAAAAACAGTCATTACGTACATCTGCTACCGAGCAATAAAGCTGGAAAAGGAAAAGGCAAAAGGACAGTTTTGAGGTGGGACATAAGTTTAAAAGATAGCTGAGTGAGCAAAATGTCACCATCTTCTGCATTTGCAAATCGTCAAATTGAGGATAAAACAGAATTAAATAAAAGCCTTGTCCAGATTCCACAATTATATTACTGTACCTAAATTAACCTTTTTTTAATTTTTACAGACCAATTATAAACTATCTCGACTTCTTCACTCAGCTATCCTGTAACTGCATGATCATCGTTTCAGCTGCATTTTGTTTTGGCTTAAGTCCATCATGAATATCACTGCATTACTTTTTTTTTTTCTTCTCTGTATATCATCATTTCCTGTACTAGCAAAGATCACCTCTTTGATTGTATAATTGGCCAAGCTGAAACACGGTAGAGCAGTAAAAATCCAGAACATGAACACAACAGAACGTGACACTTTTCATTAAACCTACTCTCAGCTGATGTGGTGTCTCTGCTTTCTTCATAGAGCGGTAGCAGTTCGCTCTAATAGAGATCTCATTTGTAGCCCCGTTTTTACCCCACACTGGAAGACAAAAGTGCAAACATGGACATTAAAAGGGGACAGTACTATTAAAATGATTAAGATGATAGTATTCACTTATGAGAAGCCTCAACTTAGAAAGCAGCTGACAACAGCCTGGCATTAGCCCAAGTAGCAACGGTTAGCTAGTATTTCCCTTCATAATTGCAGAGATATGAGGATACATAAAACTTGAAACCTTTTTCAAGTTTGCTCTGCGGTGTTGTATTGCACCTCTGGACTAATTGCCGCACATCATTAACGGTAAATTTCGGTAATTCCAACAAACAACGAGTGAAAAGGAGAGCTTCTGCCAATCACGGACCGGATGTGAACGGGCGGCCTCATGTCAAACACGGAAGCAATGCGTGCATAAAGCCCATCAGGGTGAAGTAACTTTGTTTAATATAGTTTCATTTGATTCAGGTTTATCTTCATGTAGCATTTAAAAGTGTCAACAGAAAAGCAAAAATGTGTATGGACCAACATAGACAGCATTAAGCTAAATTCAAACATCACCATGCATGCTGTGCAACAATTGGGGTAAAACAATTTTTCTTGCACTCCCACTACAAAATATAGGGTTAGGGTGTTTAGTGTGTACAAAAACACTAAAAAAACAAACAAACTGCAATCACAATAGAAACAGGGTGTTTACAAACTTGTGTCTAATAAAACAGATGTTTAGCACAAGTGGAGTAAGTTGTTACAAAAAATAAGGGAGTTAAAAATTCTTTCCAACATGTAAATGTACTTCACACATGTACTTGTGTGATTAAAAAAAGAGGTCCCTAAAATGGTGTCATGCAAAAAGGAGTGTACATATAACAAAACTAGTTTCTAGCATATGTTGAGGCTAAATATTGTAAGTTGGGGCTGTGTTCCAGGGACAAGAGTTGCAAATTAGCTAATAGCTATACACTCTATGTGCAACACATCAGATTGATTGTTTTTGATTAATTGTCTATGTTTATTGCACTGTCCCTGTCAAATAAACTAATCTACTACTACTGTTAAGGGGCGGGGATTCTCCCAGCATGCTTTGGCAGCAGAGGATTCAAAGGGTGTTATCATTCGTGTGTTCTAAAGTGTTATTGCTGAGTCATTATAACTGCGTTATTATGACAGTCACTGTGGCTGCATTATAAGAAGAGTCAGAGCAGTGACTGATCATGCCTTTGTGTCACCCTCAGTGAGACAGGGGTCTGTGTGAATGACCTCGCCTCCTGTCTGTGTTGAGGAAGTGTGTATAAATAAAGCCTGTTTCGTCACAGTCATCTCTCCTTTCTTGTGTGATCCCTCACAATGTCACACTGGTGTCAGAAGTGGGATATGGAGCAGATGGAAGCCAGGATCAGAGCAGAGATTCAGCAGCTGGAGCGGTTCATCGCTCAGCTGGGAATGGATGACAGAGCTGGTACACCGAACCCCGGAGTTGCTCGCCGGGATGAATGGAGCAGCAGACCCAACGGGACCAGCGTACCCCGCCTTCTGCCTTTCTCAAGGCAGGACAGGCCAAGCAGATCAGATCAGCGCCGCTCATCGCCCTTTTCAGGGCAGGACAGGCCAGCGATTCCACTGCGACCAGGGGCGGCAATCGACCAAGAGGCGACCATCCCACCCATCCGGCAGTGGACCAAAGTTCCCCGCTTTAATGGAGAAACCCTGCCGGACGACTACCTGGTCCAGGTTGAGCTGGCTGCTGCGTCGAACGGCTGGCCACCCGAAGAGACCGCCATGCAAGTTGCGCTGGCCCTGGAGGGAAGGGCTCTCTGCATGCTGTCCGATCTCCGGCCCGAGGAACGTTGCAGCTGGCCAGCGCTGCAAGGAGCGCTCTGGAGGCAGTTTGGAAGAGTGGCCAACGCTGAGCATGCCGAGGAACAGCTGGCCAACCACCGGCGAGGCAGCCAAGAGAGCCTGGGAGCCTACGCAGCGGACATATGGCTGCTGACACGGTGTAGCTACCCAAATTTCGAGCCAGAGGTAGTGGAGAAGCTCGCCCTCCGGAACTTCATCCGGGGGCTCCGCCCGGCCCAGCTCCACAGCCACATCCAGATTCATGCCACGAGCAGCTGGGAGACGGCTGTGGCAGAAGCGGAGTGGGTGGAACCACTAATGGATTGTGCAGCTGATGCATCAACACCGAGACAGAGAGCCTTCCAGGCCACGGCTGAGAGCGAGGAGGAGTAGGAGGAGCTGTGCCAGACCACAGTGGCGCGGCCACAGAGAAGACAGCCACGGCGGCGTGAGGAAGGGTGCTTCCGCTGCGGGGAGCCAGGACACATCGCGCAGTACTGCCCGGCACCCACCCCACGACAAACCGGCCCCTCGCCAACATTAAACTAGAGCGAGGTGGCATGGATGGGGACCTGCCGCCTCCCACAGACATTTTCCACAACAAACTGTCACCACGTGTGGGCCGAATTGGACACTTGCCAGGAATGTACCTACAGTGCAACCTGGACATCACACCGACTGATCCGGGCCCTGATCGACACCGGTTCTACCATCTCCCTGGTCCGACCTGGAGTTCTGCCAGGTATGGACGAGGCAGAACTGCAGAGGTGGGAACCCACCGGGCGCTGCGTCACCACAGCTACCGGTGAGCGCACCAGACTGGGAGGGCGGAGAGTTCTTGTGGTGGGGGTGGCTGGCCAGAATATAAACCACCCGTTCTGGCTGGCTGACATTCAAGACCCCTGCATTATTGGACTCGATCTGCTCGCAGCATGGAGCGCAAAAATTGACACCGCCAGATCGTCCCTCCTGCTGGGCACTCGGACCATCATGCTCTGCAGCAGGGCCCAGAGGAGGAACCCGGAGGCCTGCGTGATCAAGGGACCGTCAGGACAGATTGAACCGGGCAGGTCACCACAAGTACTGAACACAACGGCGCCACCAGCACAAGCAGAGGGAGCACAACCACCGATAAAGACAGCAATCCATGGTGATCCTGCTGGTCTACAGATAGCCTCCGGTATGTTTTGCGTGTTCTCAAAAACTGCTGTAACAGCAGACTTTTGTTGAAGTCCAATATTTATCGGGCGCTGCATCACCACAGTGCCCGGTGGGTTCCCACCCCTGCAGTTCTGCCTCATCCGTACCTGGCAGCACTCTGGGTCGGACCAGGGAGATGGTAGAACCGGTGTCGATCAGGGCCTGGATCGGCGTGTTGTCCAGGCTGCACTGTAGGTACATTCCTGGTAAGATGATGGTAAGATGTCAGCGCGTGTCTGTGCAGCGGCTCTTTGCTCCCTACTTTTGTTTGTATGTATGCTGTTTTTGGATATTGGACCGTGTGAAGCTGGATTTGTGTACAGTCGTACTGAGCTGATAAATATTGGACTTCAACAAAAGTCTGCTGTTACAGCAGATGGAGGAGGGAGAGAAAGTAAAAGCGGGGATGCCGGACGGGCCTGCTAGCGAGGCTAAAGAGACAGCTGCATAGACCTCTGCTACCCAGCATTTTTCTTTCCAATGCCAGAAGCATCGTCCACAAGATGGATGATTTAGAGCTACAGCTGGCAACTAGTAAAACTGTGAAAGACTGCTGTGTGCTGTTGTTAACGGAAAGATGGCTCCATCCGCTGATCACCGATGCTGCAGTGCAGCTGCCAGGGCACACACTTCATCGTATGGACCGAACAGCAGAATCCGGGAAACAGAGAAGGGGTGGTCTCTGTATTTTTCTTCACAACTCTTGGACTAATCACAGTCGTATTATTAACGCTTACTGTTCTCCTGATCTAGAGACAATGTCAGTTTTATGTCGGCCTTTTTATCTTCCGAGAGAGCTGACAGTGGTTATTATTACAGCGGTCTATATTTCTCCTGATGCAAATACTAAAACGGCCCTTAGTCATTTGTACAGTGTTATAAATAAACAGCAGCAGGCCTATCCCGAGGGTGTTCACATTATAGCTGGTGATTTTAATCAAGCATGCTTGAAAACTATGCTGCCTAATTACACACAGTATGTGAAATGTGCCACTAGGGGAAAGAATTGTCTTGATCAGGTGTATTCGAACCTGAAGCATGCCTACAGAGCTGTGCCTTGTCCACATCTTGGCCTGTCAGACCATCTATCATTGCTTCTCATCCCAGCATACACCCCCCTCAGGAGAACTGCTAGACCTGCTATAAAGAACATCACAACATGGACTGAGGGAGCTCTTTCTCAGCTGCAGGACTG
The DNA here is from genome assembly GCA_020510985.1 of Pholidichthys leucotaenia. Classification (NCBI taxonomy): domain Eukaryota; kingdom Metazoa; phylum Chordata; class Actinopteri; order Cichliformes; family Pholidichthyidae; genus Pholidichthys; species Pholidichthys leucotaenia. The sequence goes on along the minus strand of CM035847.1, from coordinate 83,518,747 downwards.
TTTTTCAAACACTTTATGGGATTTATTCAAGAATCAGGATCTGGAAATGTACTCACAGACTGTATTATGCTACATCAACTACTGTATCAACCAGCTGACTGTGGAAAAACGCATCAGGGTTTTTCCTAACCAGAAGCCTTGGATGACAAAAGAAGTACAGGCACTCCTCAGAGCCCGTGATACAGCCTTCAGGTCAGGGGATACAGATCTGTATAGCACCACCTGGGCTAATCTGAAGAAAGGCATTAAGGTGGCCAAACAGGCCTATAAGAGGAAAGTTGAGGACCATTTTTCTGATAATGATTCGAGACGAGTATGGCAAGGCTTTCACCATATCACCAACTATAAGGGCAGTAGCATCATTTCCAGTGACATCAACGCCTCACTGGCAGAAGAAGTGAACTGCTTTTTCGCACGGTTTGGGGCAAATACACCTCGCCTGGACCCATTGACGTTATTGAACGCCAGCTCTGATGTGCTTACCCTGCAGGATCATGAGGTGAGACATACAGTACACTGAGAGCAGTTCACCCGAGAAAGGCTACTGGTCCCAATGGAGCGCCAGGAAAGGTGCTCAGAGCATGTGCAGGTCAGCTATGTTCTATTTTGACTGACATTTTTAATTTGTCTCTTAAGGCAGCCTTTGTTCCATTCATTCATTCATTCATTCATTCATCTTCTTCCGCTTAATCCTTTAAGGGTCGCGGGGGGGGGGGGGGGGCTGGAGCTTATCCCAGCATCTTCCACAGTGTTTAAAATCTGCAGTCATTATTCCTGTACCTAAAAAACATATTATCAGCAGTCTGAATGACTATTGACCGATAGCATTAACACCAATTGTTATGAAGTGCTTTGAGAAAATGGTATTGAAACATCTTTTGTCCAGTCACCCCCCAGCCTTTGATCGGTACCAGTTGGCCTACAGGCGGAGCAGATCCACTGAAGATGCTATTGCTACAGCTCTCCACTCGGCATTCAGCCATTTAGAAGACAAGGAGAGCTATGTAAGAATGTTGTTTGTGGACTATAGCTCGGCATTTAATGCAATTATTCCCAATATTCTCATCACTAAATTGCTTCAGCTTGGTCTGCCTACTCACACTTGCAGCTGGATTAAGGACTTCCTAACAAATCGAACACAGACTGTTAGACTTGGACCCCATTCCTCCTCTACAGTCATGCTTAACACAGGCTCACCACAGGGCTGTGTGTTGAGCCCCACTTTGTATTCATTGTACGCATATGACTGCATACCTGTTCATCCCTGGGCTGCACGGTGGCGCAGTGGTTTAGCACTGTGACAGCACAGTTTTACCCTCGGCCGGGGGACCGCGGGGATCATGAGATTGTGGGTTCGATCCCAGCCCCCGACCAACAGTGAACTGTGTGGAGTTTGCATGTTCTCCCCATGTTGCGCGGGTTTACTCCGGGATTTCTCCGGTTTCCTCCCGCACACCAAAAACATGTAGGTTTAGGGCGCTCGCGCACGCAGCGACCAGCAGCCGGTGGCTTGTCACCAGACTGCAAACCAAGTCTACCTACGGGTACAAATAAGTAACAAAAAAAAAAAAAAAAAAAAAAAAATCCCACAAACATTATAGTGAAATTTGCAGATGACACAACAGTAGTGGGGCTCATATCAGGAGGAGATGAGTCTGCATACAGAGATGAGGTCCAGAAACTGGTGAGATGGTGCTCAGATAATAATCTGCTATTGAATACAAAAAAAAACAAAAGAATTCATTAGTGATTTTAGGAAGCACAGTAGTGAGCTGCCTCCTCTATATATAGGCAAGGAGTGTGTGGAGAGGGTGGAGGGAGAGGGTGGAGGCTTTTAAGTTTCTGGGTGTTCATATTTCTCACAACCTTACCTGGGCAGTTAACACCATAGCTACGATAAAGAAGGCTCAGCAATGTCTACACTTTTTGAGGCTCCTCAAGAGGAATGGCCTGAATACACAGTTGCTGGTTTTATTTTATCGCTCTGCTATTGAGAGCATTTTGTCATATGGCATCACAGTTTGGTATGGGGGCTGTTCAACTGCAGACCGCAAAGCCTTGCAGAGAGTGATCGAGACTGCGCAAAAAATCACTGGCTGTTCTCTCCCTTCTCTGGAAGAGATTTCCAGGTCTCGGTACCTCAGCAGAGCTACTGTTATTATTAAGGATTGCACTCATCCAGATCATGATTTCTTTCACTTGCTCCCCTCAGGAAAGCGGTACAGATCCCATAAAACCCGGACTACCAGGTTTAATTATAGTTTTTTCCCAACAACGGTACATATTTTGAACGGATTTATGTAACACATACAGACTGCTGATGTTATTTTAGGTTATTTTGTGGCAATAACCTTGTGTATAAGCTGGTCTTATTTTTTTAATCGCTCAGTATGTTTTTATTATTGTTAAGTACATATTGTATTTAACTTTTTAGGTATTGTTTTAAGCATTATTTATTGTTGTAATTATGAGAATGTTAGATGCATGAGTGAACTGTGAGTGTGATAGTTTGTTTTTGGGAGCAATATCTCAATTTCGTTGTACTGTTTTTTAGCGATGGAATGACAATAAGGGCACTTTGACTTTGACTTTGAGCAAGGGGGAGGGCCACAGCAGAACGGGACAAGGTGTCAGCAGAAACGCAGCAGGAGGTCGAGGAATTGTTCCAGCAGAGCTGCAGCGGACTGGAATCGGGACAGAGATGCCAGCTGCAGGAGCTGTTGGACTGCTACATGGATGTCTTTGCTGCGAAGGATGAGGAGTGCACCCGAACCAGCTTGGTGCAAGCACGGGATCGACACCGGTGAGACCAGGCCGATCCGACTCCACCCTTGCCGTCTGCCTTTTTCAAGGCGGGCGGCAGCAGAACAAAAAGTTTGGGAAATGGTGGAGGCAGACACTGAGCCCTCCAGCATCCCCTGGGCGGCGCTGGTGGTGCTGGTTAGGAAAAAGGATGGTTCATGGTGGTTCTGTGTGGATTACCGACGCCTGAATGACGTCACCCACAAGGATTCCTACTCCCTGCCCTGCATCGATGACGCGCTGGATCACATCGCCGGCTCCAGCTGGTTCAGCTTGCTGGACCTCCGCAGCGGCTATTGGCAGGTAGCGCTGTCACCTGAGGCCCACCAGAAAACAGCCTTCTCCATCGGGCAGGGACTGTATCAGTTCAACGTGATGCCGTTTGGACTTTGCAACGCCCCGGCCACCTTTGAACGTCTGATGGAGCGAGTGTTGTCTGAACGTTGTTAGCGCAGCAGGACTCAACACCGATCCAGAGAAAGTGGCAGCGTGAAAAACTGGCCAGAGCCACGGGATGTGGGAGAGCTACGGAGTTTTCTCGGACTGGCCTCCTATTATAGGAGATTTGTGAAGGACTTCGCCACCATCGCCAGCCCGCTGCATCAGCTGACACAGAAGGGCCGTGCGTTTCAGTGGAGTGAGAACTATGCCGCTGCTTTTTCCCAGCTTCGCTCAGCGCTCATTGGAGCCCCCATCCTGCAGTATCCCAACCCGAACCGCCCTTTCATCGTGGACACGGACGCCAGCAACCAGGGCATCGTAGTGGTGTTATCTCAGGAGGGAGAACATGGAAAGCAGGCAGTTGCTTTTTTCAGCCGCACTCTCGGCAGAGCCGAAAGGAATTATTGTGTTACTTGCAGAGAGCTATTGGCTGTCATCCAGGGGCTTCACCGTTTTCGCCCGTATGTGTACGGGGGGAGGTTCCAGCTCAGGACGGATCATGCTTCCCTGACCTGGCTGCTGAACTTCAGAGAGCCGGATGGACAGTTGGCGAGATGGCTGGAGGCACTGCGGGATTATGATTTTCTGATTGTGCATCGGGCAAGCCGCCTCCATGCCAACGCTGATGCACTGTCTCGGCGCCCCTGTGCTGCAGAGGACTGTCGGCACTACCAGCAGGCAGAGGATCGAGACCAAGTAATCCCACGGGCTGCTGCTCTCCGGACCGCTGTGAGCAGGAATAACACAGCGATGCACAGCTCCTCCTCAGATAATCAGGCAGCTCTCCCCAGCGATGACGTCACAGAGGCCCTCGGTGCGCAGCAGCTGCAGAGCGAGCTGGACAGAGATCTGGACATTTCCCGGGTTTGGCAGTGGCTGGACGCACTGGGAGGCTGGGACACCTGGGAGGCTGTGTCTGCGCTGGACCCAGAGACCAAGACCCTCCACTCCCAGTGGGCCAATCTCTGCTGCCACGACGGTGTTGTGTATCAGCAGTGGCAGACTCCAGCTGGGCAGCGTCACATCTGGCAGCTGCTGGTTCCCAGCGGCTCCGGCCCAACGTACTCCAGCTGGTCCACGGGGTGGTGGGGGCGGGCCACTTCGGGGTGACAAAGACTCTACAGCGTCTTTGAGCCCAGTTCTACTGGCCCGGATGTCACCAGGATGTAGAGCTCCACGTCCATCGCTGCGACACCTGCACGGCTCAGAAGGGGCCGACTCAGCGATCTCACACCCCCTTGCAGCAGTACCAGATGGGAGCACCGATGGAGCGGGTAGGAGTGAACATTCTGGGCCCTTTCCCGACCACGGACCGGGGGAACCGCTACGTGCTGGTCGCAATGGATTATTTCACCAAATGGCCAGAGACTTACGCGGTCCCTGATCAGATTGCTGCCACCACAGCATCAAAACTGGTGGATGAGATGTTCTGTCGGTGTGGTGCACCAGAGGAGCTGCACAGCCATCAGGGTCGGAACTTTGAAGCAGAGGTCTTTGGGGAGGTCTGCAAGCAGCTGGGCATCCGGAATACCCGGACCACCCCGCTGCATCCACAGAGCGACGGCCTGGTCGAACGGTTCAACCGGACTCTAACCTCCCAGCTCGCTGTCCTAGTGGACCAGCGACAGTGAGACTGGGACCTAAATCTGCCCTTTGTTCTGTGGGCGTACCGGATGGCAGCACAGGAATCCACCAGGTGCACTCCTGCATCACTGATGTTTGGACGTGAGCTGCGCATACCGGTGGATTTGGTAACATCCCCCCCCCCCGGAGCCGGAGGGCAAACCGGGGTTGGATTATTTGTTTTGCTTGAAGGAACGTCTCCACACGGCTGGCTCGGGAGGCCCTGGCAGTGGCGGGGAGCCGGCAGAAGTGAGCATATGACTCCCGCTGCCAGGGGAGGGACTTTGCACCAGGAGATCGAGTCTGGGTTTTCTGCCCAGAGTGGAAAGGGGGACTGTCACCAAAACTGGCAAACCATTGGTCGGGACTGTGCAAGGTCCTACAGCGACTGTCGAATGTGGTGTACAGGGTGAGGCTGCAGAAAAGAGACTGGGTCGTGGTACTCCACCACAACCGTCTCGCCCTGTACCAGCCATCTGCCCCATGGGTGGTTGAGCCGGGGCCTTCACCCCGACCAGGTACTCCAACCGAGGCACAGATGAACACTAGCAGGCCTGTGCGTGCCGGTCGTCGACAATGGAGGCCACCCCAACACCTGGACGGATTTGTGTTGGACCTTTGAACTGGACTTTTATTATTCTGGGGCCAGAAACCAGTCCAGGGAGGGACAGTGCAACATCGGGGCTGTGTTAAGGGGGTGGGGATTCTCCCGGCATGCTTTGGCAGCGGAGGATTCAAAGGGTGTTATCATTCGTGTGTTCTAAAGTGTTACTGCGTTATAATGACACAGCAGTGTTATAAGAATAGTCAGAGCAGTGACTGATCATGCGTTTGTGTCACCCTCAGTGAGACGGGGGTCTGTGTGAATGACCTCCCCTCCTGTCAGTGTTGAGGAAGTGTGTATAAATAAAGCCTGTTTCATCACAGTCATCTCTCCTTTCTTGCGTGAACCCTCACAACGTCACAATATTGACTGATATTGACTTATCCAGGACTTCGTGGACTGGTGCCATCGGAATTGCCTCCAGATCAACGCAAGGAAAACTAAGGAGCTGGTGGTGGACTGCCGCAGGCAAGGACAACCCCTCACAGCACCAGTAAACATACAGGGAACAGACATTGAGATGGTGACATCCTACAAGTACCTGGGTGTTCATCTGAACAATAAACTAGACTGGTCACACAACATCAACGCACTCTACAAGAAGGACAGTGCAGGCTGTTCCTACTGAGGAGGCTCAGGTCTTTTGGTGTACAAGGGGTGCTCTTGAAGTCATTCTACGACACGGTGGAGGCATCAGCCATCACTTTTGGAGTGGTCTGCTGGGGCAACGGCATTACAGCAGCCGATAGGAGGAGACTGGACAAACTGATCAAGAAAGCTAGATCTGTCCTGGGGAAACACCTTGACCCACTGGAGGAGATAGGAGGGAGAAGGATGGTGGCTAAACTGTCATCTCTGCTGGAGTCCAAGTCCCACCCTATGCAGGACATACTGAACGCGCTGAGGAGCTCATTTAGCAGTAGACTACATCATCCTAGATGCGCGACCGAGAGGTTTCGCAGGTCCTTCCTACCTACGGCTGTCAGACTGTATAACCTAAGCAGGGCTGCTCGCAGAGATAGCAAAAAAAACGTGACGACCTAATAGTATTGAATGCAAAAGACGCAACAGACTTACACAAATGGTCCCCTCCAGTATACAACTAGGACAATATCAGTCGCTACGGAGGGTGACAACATGTATGGGTACATATTCATACTATGTAGGGTAACTAAATAGACGGTTATGCTGTTTGTTCCATCTAGCTACAATGCTCCGCACTGTGTATATATATTTATATATTTATGGGTACATATGTATATTCACTGCTATTATTTTCTTATCTTCTAAATTATTGCCCTGAGTGTTGCTATCCCTGTGCTGTTGCAATCCTGGAATTTCCATCGGCCATCATCGAGTCCATCCTCACCTCCTCCATAACTGTGTGGTATGCAGGAGCCACTGCCAGGGACAGACTAAGGCTGCAGCGCGTCGTGCGCACTGCTGAGAAGGTGATAGGCTGCGAGCTCCCATCTCTCCAGGACCTGTACATCTCCAGGACCCGGAGGCGTGCTGGCCGGATCATAGCCGATCCTTCACATCCTGGTCACGTGCTGTTTGCCCCCCTCCCCTCAGGTAGAAGGCTTCGGTCCATTCGGACTAAAACCTCCCGGCACATGAACAGCTTTTAGATAAGATAAGATAAGATAAGATAAGATGAGCCTTTATTAGTCCCACAACGGGGAAATTCCAGGATTGCAACAGCACAGGGATAGCAACACTCAGAGCAACAATCAGAAGGCAAGAAAAAAAACAAGCAAGCAAGAGCAGCTAATATACATATGTACATATTACTATAAAAAATATATATACACACACACACAGACACACAGTGCAGAGCATTGTAGCTGGATGGAATAAATATATGAATATATAAACACAGTGCAGAGCAATGTAACTAGATGGAATAAATATGTAAATATATAAACACCCACAGTACGGAGCATTGCAGCTAGGTGGAATAAATATGTAAGTATATAAACACACACAGTGCGGAGCATTGTAGCTAGATGGAATAAATATATAGATATATAAAAACACAGTGCGGAGCATTGTAGCTAGATGGAATAAATATATAGATACATAAATATGAACACACCCAGTGCTGAGCATTGTAGCTAGATGGAATAAATATGTAAATATATAAACACACACAGTGCAGAGCATTGTTGCTAGATGGGATGAAACAGCATAACCCTCTACTTAGTTATCCTACATGGTATGATTATGTGCCCATACATATTCTCACCCTCCATAGCGACCGGTATTTTCCTAGTTGTATGCCGGAGGGGACCATTGTGTAAGTCTATTGCATCTTTTGCATTTAAAAACTATTAGTTTGTTACGTCTTTTTGCTATCTCTGCGAGCAGCCCTGCTTAGGTTGTACAGTCTGACAGCCGTTGGTAGGAAGGACCTACGAAACCTCTCGGTTGTGCACCTGGGATGATGTAGTCTGCTGCTAAATGAGCTCCTCAGTGCATTCAGTACGTCCTGCATAGGGTGGAACTCGGACTCCAGCAGAGATGACAGTTTAGCCACCGTCCTTCTCTCTCCTATCTCCTCCACTGGATCAAGGCGCTGCCCCAGGACAGAGCTAGCTTTCTTAATCAGTTTGTTCAGTCTCTTCCTATCGGCTGCTGTAATGCCACTGCCCCAGCAGACCACTCCAAAAGTGATGGCTGATGCCACCACCGTGTCATAGAATGTCTTCAGCAGCGCCCCTTGTACACCAAAAGACCTGAGTCTCCTCAGCAGGAACAGCCTGCGCTGTCCCTTCTTGTAGAGTGCGTCAGTATTGTGTGACCAGTCTAGTTTATTGTTCAGATGAACACCCAGGTACTTATAGGATGTCACCATCTCGATGTCTGTTCCCTGTATATTTACTGGTGCTGTGAGGGGCTGCCCATGCCTGCGGCAGTCCACCACCAGCTCCTTAGTTTTCCTTGCGTTGATCTGGAGGCAGTTCCGATGGCACCAGTCTACGAAGTCCTGGATAAGCCCTCTGTACTCAGCTTCATCTCCATTGGAGATGAGGCCAACGATCGCAGAGTCATCAGAGAACTTCTGTAGATGGCAGTGTGTTGTGTTGTGTGAGAAGTCCGCAGTATAAAGAGTGAACAGGAAGGGAGTCAGCACCGTTCCCTGGGGGGCCCCCGTGCTACTGATGATCGTGTCGGACACACAGTCCCGGGTTCTCACAAACTGAGGCCGGTTCGTGAGGTAGTCCAGGATCCATGATGACAGGTGCTGGTCCACCCCTGCGCGCAGCAGCTTGTCCTTCAGGATCATCGGTTGGATGGTGTTGAAAGCACTAGAGAAGTCAAAGAACATGATCCTCACCATATTCCCGGGCTTCTCCAGGTGGGACAGAGAACGGTGAAGGAGGAAGATCACCGCATCCTCCACCCCAATGCCATGCTGGTAGGCGAACTGGAGTGGATCCATCGCTGGTTCCACCAGGGGGCGGAGGTGAGCAAGGAGCAGTCTCTCCAGGGTCTTCATCAAGTGGGACGTCAAGGCCACCGGTCTGTAGCTGTTCAGGTCTTTGGGGTGGGAAGTTTTTGGTACAGGTACCACACAAGATGTTTTCCACAGCTGTGGTACCCACCCTCTGCCATCAGACTGCTGAACATTAAGTGACTTTTGACTCTCGTGCACTATGTACAGCAGCTCAACCAGACTCATGTCATTCATCACTGTTTTTCTGTTGCATTATCGACTGCACTATGTGGTACTTCCCATTATCTGCTACATGCTAATTTTTTAAAACTGCCTTGACTAGTACTACTCATTATTACTAGTATTATTATTATTATTACTTATTATTACTTATTTTTCTACACTTATTGCACGTTTCTAGTCCTTTAGTTTTTTAGTTTATCCCTTTTTCTCATTATGTTTTTAATGTTGCAGCATGGCACCGAGACAAATTCCTAGTTTGTGTATTACATGAACAATGGCAATAAATCTGATTCTGATTCTGATTCTGATTCCCCATTGTGGGACTAATAAAGGCTTATCTTATCTTAGCTCTTACCTTATCTTAATATTATACCATGTTGAGTGTGTGAAAAAAGAGTCGGGCTCATGGCACACAATTTATTACACACTTCACATCACTCTAGCACAGAACAGACTGAACATTTCAGCAGGCACTCTTCTCTTAAGTTTCATGGCATTTCTCCACACACAACATGACATTTGCATCACACTGCATTCAACCCCCGGCTGCACGGTGGCGCAGTGGTTTAGCACTGTGGCAGTACAGTTTTACCCTCGGCCGGGGGATCACGGGGATCATGAGATCGTGGGTTTGATCCCAGCCCCCGACCAACAGTGAGCTGTGTGGAGTTTGCATGTTCTCCCCGTGTTGCGTGGGTTTACTCCGGGATTTCTCCGGTTTCCTCCCGCATACCAAAAACATGTAGGTTTAGGGCGCTCGCGCACGCAGCGACCAGCAGCCGGTGGCTTCTCACCAGACTGCAAACCAAGTCTACCTACGGGTACAAATAAGTAACAAAAAAAAAAAAAAAAAAAAAAAAAAACCTTCGTCCCTGACTCCTTCCTGCTATCTCGCCAGGAACCTCCTGATCATTGTTCTCCCATGCTTATCCACTGTCTCTTGTCTGAGATGCTAAATAATCTGGCTCCCCCAAGGTGCTAAACTCCCCCCCCCCCCCAGCATCTTAGATAGAACAATAGAATAACAGTCCATATGCTGTGATAGAACAATAGAATATCAGTCCACATGCTGTTTGGGCTTCCGTCTCTTCCTGTATCTGCTGTAACTGGGGTTTGCCGCCTCCGTGGCGCTGCTGTGCCGGTGGGGGGCTGCTGGGAGTGTGTCTGACTGCGGGTGGGCTGTGACTGGGGGGGGGGCACTTTGGTTTGTCCGTGTGGCTGCTCTGGTGAATCGTTTCCCTGGGGAGCTCTCCGTGGGGGTCTTCCACGCCGAGGGGCCCTAGCCAACAGCACTTGCTCGTCCGCCACAATGAAAGCGGGTTTGAGTCTGTCTATGCCAATTTTTTTCCCGCCTACCCCCCAAGTCTAGCAAAAAATGCTTATCCCCTGTTTCCAACACTCTGAACAGTCCATCATAGGGTGGGCGCAATGGAGGGCGGTGGGCGTCACGTCTGACAAACACGAACTCCACGCTCTTCAAAGTTTTAGGCACGAAAACACGCGGAAAACTGTGGTGGGCAGGGCCCGGCAGCGTGCCTGTGTTTGCGCTACGCTGCAAAAGCTGAGACGGGCAGCTGCCCGGCGCGGGATTATCTGGCAGAAATTCCCCGGGCAGCCGTAGGGGCTGCGCAAAAACGAGTTCTGCCGGGGAAGCTTCCAGATTCTCTTTCGGCGCGGAGCGCAACCCCAATAAAACCCACGGCAGCCTGTCTACCCAATTTGCATCCGTCAATGAAGCCCTGAGTGCTGCTTTCAGTGATCTATGAAAACGCTCACATAACCCATTGGCCTGTGGGTTGTACGCAGTTGTGCGGTGAATTGTAACACCCAGGCTGTGGGCCATCGCGGACCAGAGTTCGGAAACAAATTGAGGGCCTCTGTCGGACGTAATGTCCGACGGGACTCCAAAACGCGCCACCCATGCTGTTAAAAAAGCGCGTGCTACGTCTGCGGACGTGGTTGCCGCCAGCGGGACTGCTTCTGGCCAGCGCGTGGTGCGGTCCACCACTGTCAGGAGGTGCGTGCACCCCTGTGATGGCGGGAGGGGGCCCACGAGGTCCACATGAACATGATCGAACCTCTTAGCCGGGATACAAAACGGCTCCAAGGGAGCCTTTGTGTGTCTGTGTACCTTGGCTCGTTGGCACGCCACGCAGGCTGCAGCCCACTCTTTCACTTGTTTGCGTAGGCTCGGCCACATGAACTTCTCTCCCACCATTTTGACCGATGCGCGCACTCCTGGGTGTGCCAGAGTGTGAACCGAGTCAAACACGCGGCGGCGCCACGCAACCGGGACCACCAGACGCGGGCGACCCGTGGAGACATCGCAGATTAGGGGCAGGCCGCCCTCTTGCAGCACCCTGCTCTCCAGCCTTAACCCTGTTGGTCCAGACTGGAGCGCGCGCACGTCTGCATCGCTAATCTGCTCCTCGGCCATGGCTGCGTAATCTATCCCCACACAGACCGGGGCCACCACGGCGCGCGAGAGGCAGTCCACCACCACATTCAGTTTACCCGACACATGCTGAATATCGGTAGTAAACTCTGAGATCGCGGCCAGCTGTCTCTGCTGCCGGCCCGACCACGGTTCTGAAACCTTGGCCATCGCGAATGTTAGCGGCTTGTGGTCCACGAATGCGGTGAAGTTGCACCCTTCCAGCCAGAACTGGAAGTGGCGTATGGCCAGGTGGAGAGCCAGCAACTCTGTCGAACGCGTTGTATTTACTTTCGCTGTCGTGCAAAGTTCTGCTGAAAAAGGCGAGCGGCTGCCAAGCCCCGGCGACGCGCTGCTCCACGACAGCCCCTATGGCCACGTCTGAAGCGTCGATGGTGAGCGCTATGCGGGCCGCCGGGTCCGGATGCGCCAGCAGTGCGGCGTTTGCCAGGGCTGCTTTAACTTCCGAGAATGCCCGCTCTCACTCCGGGGTCCATTCGACCCTATCCGCGGGTTTCTGTTTCTTGAACGCGGCGTACAATGGTTGCATGAGCTGCGCCATGTGGGGAAGGAAACGGTTATAAAAGTTCACCATCCCCAAAAATTCCTGCAGCGCCCTGACCGTCTGAGGCCGGGGAAAATCCGCCACGGAGCGCACTTTGTCGGGCAACGGGATCGCTCCTTCCGGAGAGACGCGGTGCCCCAAAAAATCAATCTCCGTCACGCTGAACTGGCATTGCACCGGGTTGATTATTAACCCGTGCTCCTCCAACCTCTGGAAAACCACGGTGAGGTGGGTTTCGTGGGTTTCGCACTGGCTACCAGGAAGACGAACACAAACGGGAGATCGCGCAGCACTGCATCCATCATGCGCTGGAACGTCTGTGCCACTCCTTTTAACCCAAATGGCATGCGCAGGAACTCGAATAGACCGAACGGAGTTAATACCGCTGTTTTGGGTATGTCCTCAGCGCGCACTAGGACTTGGTGGTAACCGTGGACCAGGTCTATTTTTGAAAAAATGCGCGCTCCGGCAAGGTGAATGGAAAAATCCTGTATGTAGGGAATTGGGTAGCGGTCGTGCGCTGTGGCATTGTTCAACCTGTGGAAATCCCCGCACGGTCGCCACGAGCCCTCAGCCTTAGAGACCATGTGTAGCGGGGATGCCCATGGGCTGTTAGATCGCCTGATGATGCCCAACCTTTCCAGGTTGGCAAACTCCTCCCACGCTATGGCCAGTTTAGCTGCGTCCAAGCGCCGAGGTCTTGCAAAAACGGGCAGCCCGGTGGAGGTGATAAAGTGCTCCACCCTGTGTTTAGCGATGGCCGCGGAAAACGTCGGGACTGTGAGTGCTGGGAACTGAGTGAGCAGTGTGTGGAACTTACCGCCTGTAGATGTGACGTTGGCTTGTGCTGTTGGCTGGGTCACTCGAGCTATATAGGGGAGAGAGTCAAAGGACAGTGCATTAACAAGGCACCTGTTAGCAACATCAACCAGTAAACCATGTGCACACAGAAAATCAGCCCCCAGGATATGGTAATTCAGTGCTGCTACGACAAAAGTCCACTCATATGTTCGGCCGTGTAGAGATAAGAGCAGAGTCCTCTCACCAAAGGTCTTAATATCCGAGCCGTTTGCTGCCAACATCTCGGGGCCGCTAGGTCCTGCCAGCCGGTCAGCGTAGGTCGGCAGGATGAAACTCTTCTGGGCTCCAGTGTCCACGAGGAAACGCTTCCCCGAGCGTGCATCCGTCAAGTAGAGCAGCTTTTCTCTTCACCGAGTTTCGCAGCTGCTACCGACCCCCGACCTTGGCGTTTCCCGAGCGCTTGAATTGGCACAGGGGCGCACATCTGCGTGCCTTCTCTCCGAAGCGGCGGTGGTAGAAACAGAGCGTGTCTCTCTGGCGCTCCTTGGCCCCCGCTGCTGCTACCGTCGGTGGCTCCTCGCCTCCTCTGGTCGTCTCGCTGGGCTCCGCCGCTGCCGCGTTGACTGTGATCACCCTGGTGGTGAGGATGATCCGGTCTGCCTCCTGGGCTAGCGCACGGTAGTTGCGCGCGGCCAGCAACGGCGAATTGGCCAGAACCGCTCTCGCCACTGTCGGAAGGTTCCGGAGGAAGAGGTGGGCAAACAGAAAGTGCCCGTCGTCCGTGCCCATTAACGCCAGCATCTTCTCAATCAGGTCTACGGCCGAACCATCTCCTAACTCGGTCTGCGTCAGGAGCCTCTCTGCTCTCTCACAGTCCGAGAGCGTGTAGCACTGGATGAGCGCAGCCTTGAGCGCCTCATATTTGCTGCTGGCTGGTGGCTGATCGAGCAGGCTCGCTACCTGCTGAGCTGTGCGGGCGTCCAGCGCTGCGACCACATGGTAGAATCTGGTGTCATCTGCCATTACTCCCCGGAGGGCGAACTGGGCCTCGGTGAGGTGGAACCAAGAGCGCGGGTTGTGCTGCCAGAAATCCGGTAGCTTGACTGAAATCGCACACGTGTGGCTGAAGGTTCCAGTCCGGGCTGTCTGTAGGATGGCTGCCGCCTCGCCGTAGCTTCCTGACCGGGCCGGCTCCGGGGATCTTGCCTCGTGTTCCATAATACGTCTTGGGTCACCAGTGTGGAGTGTGTGAAAAAAGAGTTGGGCTCATGGCACACAGTTTATTACACACTTCACATCTCTCTAGCACAGAACAGACTGAACATTTCAGCAGGCACTCTCCTCTTAAGTTTCATGGCATTTCTCCACACACATGACATTTGCATCACACTGCATTCAACCCCCTTTGTCCCTGACTCCTTCCTGCTATCTCGCCAGGAACCTCCTGATCATTGTTCTCCCATGCTTATCCACTGTCTGAGATGCTAAATAATCTGGCTCCCCCAAAGTGCTAAAACCAAACACAATCTGGTAAGAAATCAAACAAATCTAGTTGTTTCTCAGCTGAATTCTTTATTGTGCTTACGAGGCTCCTTGAACACGCTGCAGGCAGAGTGCAAAACACAGAAACCAGGACGTGAACAGAGCATAAAATAGGATGAAAAGGCTAGGGACAAGGTGACCTCAGCTTGACCTAAAGCCAGGTCATTTCCTTATCTGCAATGTTTCCTTTTTAACTGCTGGGCAGGAAGGAAAGAAGCCCACTGTTAACTTTTACAACCTGTACTGTCAACCTGAGCAGAATTAACCCTTAAGCTTTACTGAGCCAAGATAAGATCAACCTTCATTAGTCCCCAAAGGAAGAAATTACAGTTACGGCTAGGATACATGTCCGATCAAAGTTTAATTTTGTTGTTTGCAAATTAGTTTATCCTTAAATGCTTCTGTACAACTAAACAAAATGTTTTTTGTAATTCTTCCAAACAAATACTTGTTTCAATGTTTTTGTTTTTTTTTTTTTTTAGACTAGTGAACGTTTTAACCACAATGCTGAAGCAAGTTTGCATGAAAATAACAAAGCAAGAGAACGAAATATATATAAGAAATTTGTCAGTTTCAATTTGTGGAACAGTTTTTAAAAACAGTTTTTTGTGTAACAAAAATATACAAAGAGTGTTTGTACAAACATCTAAACTCCAACCACAATAAAAAAAAACAGGGTGATGTTGACCATCTACAAACTTGTTTCAGGTGTTATAAACGTTTAGTACAAACGTACTAACTTGTTAGATGGCTCACTTAAAGAAAAAACAGTGGAGAGAAGGCGCTTACTAGAAAAAAAAAACATTTCAGTGTGAAAATAAATCTGTTTCATCCTCTGAATCCGTCACCTCATCGTCTGTGTCGATAGCTAATACCATGAGCAGTATCTCCCCAGGATCAAAGGACTCAGTACTCCCCCTCTTGTTAGAGTTGCCTCAGGAGTATTTGCCTTGAGTTCTGGGAAAAGGAGAGACGATCAAAATCTGTTCTTTTCAAAAATAAATAAATAAATAATGGAGAGTGCAGCGGATGATAAAAATATGCGCAGTGATGCTGTGGTTTTAAGTTGGTTTTATTAATCATACCGCTGTCACGAGCTCCGCTCCCGGCGCCGTGCATGCGCACCGGGAGCGAGCCCAAGCGGCTCTCAGAGAAGAGGACACAAAGTCTGTGTCCTGCAGCAGCAGTTGCAGAATCAGAATAAGAGAGGGTTTGCGTTACAGAGTTGCAGCATATATACCCAACTACAACAATACATCAAAGAGCATTCCCCAGCAGTTGGTATGATCAAAGGGACTGCAGAACAGGCATGAGATATTTGCATTTGAAAGACCTACATAACAATAGGCAGATTTGCTAGCCTCTGCTCCAGGTGTAGGACAAAGAGGTTACAAGGCACATCTACATATTGATCTCAGCCTCTAGGTCACAGTAAGGACAGGACGCATGAACACTATACATGAATGGCACATTGCATCACGATACATGAATGGCACATTGCATCACGATACATGAATGGCACATTGCATCACGATACATGAATGGCACATTGCATCACGATACATGAATGGCACATTGCACCACGATACATGAATGGCACATTGCATCACGATACATGAATGGCACATTGCATCACGATACATGAATGGCACATTACATCACGATACATGAATGGCACATTACATCACAATACATGCATGGCACATTACATCACAATACATGAATGGCACATTACATCTCAGTAGTGCAGCGGGAAAAGCCAAGAGAAGAGAGCTGACTGTCCTGTGTGTTGTGGGGGGGTTGAATCAACCCACCACACGCTCCCCCCCAGAGGGCACAGCAGGGGGCCGAGACCTCGATAATCCATCTATGGGAGCGAGCTGTGGGAGAAGCTCACTGCAGGCGGAGGGGGAGGGAGGGGAGGGGTAGTAAGTGCCGGCAGGGGCGGTGAAATCGTCCGAGCCGCACAAAAATTGCTTGCTGCTCCGCACGTCGAGGGGGTGTCCCGTTGTGCGTACGGAGATCACAAGAAGAAAAATTTGTCTGACTCCTCTCGTGGCCATGAAGAAAAGCAGGAGCGGCTGTAAGAAAAAAAATAAAAGCAGAGGGACTGGCGTGTTGACTTTAGGGCAGGCGCAACTCTAAAGCCTCGGGAACCGCAGACAGCTGAATTCCCCTTGTGTGCCGTGGCTAAGACCATAAAATCCAGTGAGCAAGCTGCGGGCCTCAGGTGTACAAGCAAGCCTGAAGGGCCAGTGTGCAGCAGAAGGAAGGTGGTCAGTGAAGCTGTTATTGTCCCGTGCGTGGTGTGCTGTCCTTGTAACTCCCCAGTGCGCGCGCGGGGGTTCCGTGCGTGGGTGGGCCGCTGGAGTGGCGAGTCAGGGTGCAGAATCTTGGTGGAGATCGGCACAGACGGCGCCGATAAAATCCAGGTTTGGGCTGTGGCTGTAGCTTGGCCATGTTGCGTTGGAACGGTGGGAGGAAATAGACGATCTTTTGTCCCTTAGGCTCGTGCAGATGCGTTGGAGCAGTGGGAGGGAATAGACGATCTTTGGCACCGCTCGGCCGTGGTGCGTTCAGGTCCACGTGTTGCGTTCTCTGCCAGCCATGGAGGACGCCGTCGTGGAGAGGGAACGAGGTGCCTGCGCTCTCGTGTGGAGGAACTGCGAGCGCGGCCGGTCCAGCGTGGATGAGCAGATCTCAGACGTGCAGATCTCATCATGAAGAACGGGTCACCAGCGCAGCTGTCCAGATCAGAAGGTTGCATCGCACAAAGCGTGTGCGTCTTCGGGGTAACCAGTGAAGCGTTCACTGGCAGCGTGTTCTTTTCTGCCTTCAGGTCATGGTGTGTTGGGGCGGCGAGAGGGAGGAGACGTCTTGTGTCCCTCGGCCGGTTCAGCGTGGATGTCCAGACCAGAAGGCTGCGTCGCACAAAGCGTGTGCGTCTTCGGGGTCACCAGTGCAGCGGATGATAAAAATATGCGCAGCGATGCTGTGGTTTTAAGTTGGTTTTATTAATCATACCGCTGTCACGAGCTCCGCTCCCGGCACCGTGCATGCGCGCCGGGAGCGAGCCCAAGCGGCTCTCAGAGAAGAGGACACAAAGTCTGTGTCCTGCAGCAGCAGTTGCAGAATCAGAATAAGAGAGGGTTTGCGTTACAGAGTTGCAGCATATATACCCAACTACAACAATACATCAAAGAGCATTCCCCAGCAGTTGGTATAATCAAAGGGACTGCAGAACAGGCATGAGATATTTGCATTTGAAAGACCTACATAACAATAGGCAGATTTGCTAGCCTCTGCTCCAGGTGTAGGACAAAGAGGTTACAAGGCACATACATCTACATATTGATCTCAGCCTCTAGGTCACAGTAAGGACAGGACGCATGAACACTATACATGAATGGCACATTACATCACAATACATGAATGGCATATTGCATCACGATACATGAATGGCACATTACATCACAATACATGCATGGCACGTTACATCTCAGTAGTGCAGCGGGAAAAACCAAGAGAAGAGAGCTGACTGTCCTGTGTGTTGTGGGGGGGTTGAATCAACCCGCCACAGAGAGGTTTTTTTTTTTTTTAACTAGCCACAAACTTTGGTAAAATTACTCATTAAAAAAAACTTTGAACCATGTATATAGCTGTATGGTTGACTTACAAATGGACAATGTATTGTACGACAGTGCATTAATACATTAAGTCAATATCACTTAAGGAAAAATGTTTTGTCCGTATTTGTTGGTGATACAAAGACAGCATTCAGACAGCAGTCAGATGTTTTCTGTACTCCAAAAACAGTAGGGGGTTGTTAGCAGGATAGACCGGGTGAGCTGTACCTGATTCATATTGCCTTTGTTGCAATTGCCACATTTGACCAGGAAAAGTGTGTTTATAAAAACAGTTTGCACCATAATGACATCTCCCATGGCCTTCATCAAAGTATCAGCACGGTTTTCTCCTAAAAGAACATCAGACTACATCATGGGAGAGACTGTGTGCACCCGTGTGCATGCGTGCCTGTGTGTACCTCATCTCACTCTTGTATTTCTCAATGAGAGCTTGTTTCTCCTCTTCATCTTGTACCCAACATTCGCTTGGTATATAAAAATTGGAGTTAGCTCGACACTCTGGACAACTCCTGTGCCAAACATACAATCAAATATTGTCTTTACAACATACTTGAAAGAATAATTTCATATTACTCCATATTATTCCAGATTATCCTTTCATATTTCTATGTCTGATACTGTATATACCTTTTGTGCGCTTTATGTGATCCTGTGTAATTATTTTTCATGTGGCCTTCAGATGCCCCAGAGTCAGTGTGTATGTGTGTAGGTCAGTGGAAAGATGAGTGATGATGCAGCTGTACATCTTATTATCTCTTGTTTTGGACTCATTCTGCTAGTTTCCTGTGTGACCAGGGATGTGCGAACTCCCAGTTCCTGGGAGATTAGATTTATTGGACACCTTGTTTGTCTCCAGATGTAGTTCAAGGACGTCTTCTTCTGCTTCTCACCAACTCTGAGGGCTATAAAATGCTGAGCATGGAGTGAATAAGAGTGATGCATGGATGGACTCTGTGGGGTTGTTCATTGTGTCATATCTCCTGGCCAGAAGAATAAATCTACTCATATCTCAAGAACCCGCTGTCATGTTCGAGGTCGTCACCCTGAGCATGACTCGTGGCTGTTGGGTTTAATTATTGCTTATTAATTTCAGCTGGCGGATTGAGCCTCGCTCTCCGCCAGTCCCACAGCCACGTCTCCTCCTCACCAGACATCCACTAGCTGTATGGTTCACCACATTCACACTCACACACTCATGCACGCACACACTTACGCACGCACACACACACACACACACACACACACACACACTCACATTCACACTCATGCACACACACACACACTCACATTCACACTCATGCACACACACATAGTCCTATCAGTCACGCACCTGTTGCCACACGACTGGTCTACTTGCTGTCATTAGGGTTTTGTACAAATAGCAGGGCAGTACAATCAGCCGGCATGGCAGCTTAGCTATGTCAACTTCAGACATCCAGGCTTGCTTCTGTGGGTTCACCCTTGGACTAATCGTGTTGTTTCTCCAGAGCCTTTCCACTCCAACGCTATTGTAAGTCCTTGTGCCTTTTTCTCCACTCCTGCCTGTTTGGAGTGCATTAGGCATCCTTTGAACTGAGTTTGTAGCCGGGTGTCTCACCCCTTTTTCAATGTGACTGTATTTGGACATTCTACAGATTCACCCATTGTAAATAAACACGTTACTTACTCTGCGTTTTGGGCTCACTGCTAATTCTTTTGTTCGCTGCGCAGTTTAGGCAGTGAACATGACAGTAAGCTGCCACCAAGAAGAGCCCAAGCAGTAGGTAACATGTTACTCATTTTTTGTGTTTTTTCACCAACCTGCTCGAAGCATCATGTCCTGGTCTAGCTGTTCCCACACTGGGTTTAGTGGATGGGCAACAGGACAGCCCAGTATGGAGGAGCAGCAGGCGGCCTGGCAAATCTGGGAGCTCCTGGAGGAAGCGCATGACTCCTTTGGACCCGGAGATTGCTTAGCCTGCCCTGACGGAGTTATCCGGATCCTGAGCGCTCACCGGGGCCTCTGGAATTACCCCGAGTACTCCGTGCTGCTGTCCGGAGTCTTTGTGCTCGAGCAGGCTTTCCTCGACCTGAAGAGAAGGGCTTTCCGGACAAAGCCCAAACAAAGACGTCCTTCTCCGCCGGCGGCCATCTTCTCCTCTCCTCCGTCCACCGTTCCAAGATAGCGGCCACCAGGTTGGCAACGTCAGCATCACCCGGAATCCTGGAAGAACGATTCAACTGCCCCAGCTCCAACACCGAGCCCAGTCACTTTCGCGGCGGATCATCAGTCCCAAGCAGTCCCGTCTGCAGGATCTACCTCCGCATCCGCTGTGAGGTCTTCCTCCTCGGTTTGTTTACCGGCAGCAGTGGGGTGTCTGCTTTCCTCACCGGGGTCTCCCATATCTGTGGCAAGGGGGGCGGCTCCCACATCTTCTACGGAGGAGCTAAGCACCGCCTTTCCCAGACGGACGGGTGAAGACGTCCAAACAGCAGCAGCTGCAATACACATCATGAACCGGGAGAACAGGCAAGTACATTTTCATTTGACTCATATTAATAATGTAATATCTTGCCTGATTCCCGGTAGGGAGGCTCAGGGAAAGCAGTCCCTTGAGCTCTCCCCGCCTGCTGCTGTTAAAAACTGTTCACCAGCCCTCTCTCCTCTCCCCTT
Source organism: Pholidichthys leucotaenia (assembly GCA_020510985.1). Classification (NCBI taxonomy): domain Eukaryota; kingdom Metazoa; phylum Chordata; class Actinopteri; order Cichliformes; family Pholidichthyidae; genus Pholidichthys; species Pholidichthys leucotaenia. The sequence continues at coordinate 83,497,953 of CM035847.1, read as the reverse complement.
TGTGTGCCTGCCAGAACCAGAGCCAAGCAGCCAGGATCAGGAGGAGCCAGAGGTCCGGGGGGGGGGGGGGGGTGTCCTCCCGCAGCCATGGTGAACCAGGTCCCAGCTGCCACGCCGGAGGAGTCACCAGCGTGGATCATGGCAGCTGGGAGAATCAAGACTGCAGTGACCATCACGCCTGCTGTGGAGGCCACCACAGCAAAGTCAGCACCCGAGCGGAACCTTCTGGAGGCCGAACCTGAGGAGACATCGCCCGGCTTGCCGGAGTCCTGGACGGTGGTAGAGCTTGAGCTAAGGCAAGTGCTCTCTTTTGTCTTTCTCTTTTCCATAATTGAACATTTTTGCCTAGCTTTAGGTGAGGAGAGCCGGCTGCAGCCAAACGCTGCACCCGAGCTCACCTCACCGGGCTCTACCGCTGCCGGCGACTATGACCCTTCCTCCTCTCCTTCTGAGTCCTTTTCCAGAGTTGCCGGAGAGAATCTTCCATCGCCGAATGAGTCCGTGGATCCAGGCTCACAACCGGAGGTCACCAAGGTTCCGTCTGAGGAGGTCATCGGGGGCACCCAGTACAGGTCCAGGGTGCCCGTGATTGATCGCCTCCTCGCTTAGGTGCTCATACGAGTCGGCTGGCCCATGGGCAAGATGGCGTTGGAGTCAGCAGTGGCCCAGCCGGGTCCCACCATGGGTGCAGCAGGGGTCCAGCTGGACTCCATCGTGGGTGCAACTATGGCTTGGTCAGGGTCCATTGAGGGTGCAGCCAAGTTCCAGTCCCATGCTAGGACCATCGAGGGTGCAGCCGCGCTCCAGTCCCATGCTGGGACCATCAAGAGTGCAGCCGAGCTCCAGTCCCATGCTGGGACCACCGGGGGTGCCACAGGACAGTTTGGGGATGCTGGGGCCTTCCTTTTCCTTTTGGAGGCCCTGTGGGTGTTCCTCCTCCCTCTGCCGGGCACTGTCCGGGTCCTTTTCCTCTCGCCGCCAGTGACCGCAGGGGCTCCTCTTCCCCTGTCTGGCCACCCACCTTTCAGCCTTCCAGTGGGTAGGCCACCGCCTCATCTGCCCCTCCAGTCCTGGTGGCCTAATCGTGTGGGCAGGCCACCTGAAGAATTAGGTTCCTGGGTCAAGTGGCCCTTTTTCTCTGGCAGACAGCCTGATGCCATTCAGCAGGCCACCTGCTGGCCTGGGACTTGGGTCGGCCCCCTGAACTTATGGCCACCTGCTGGGCCTTGGACTCCGGCCGGCCCCCTGAACTGTGGGACTCATGGGAGTGGGGTGGGTTAGTTTAGTTTTGCGGTTGGGGAGTGTTGTTGTGCTGTATTGTGGTGATTATCCTTCCCTGATCTATCCCCCCAACCTGTTTTCCCCCACCTCCCACCCTGGGTTGTTGTATGGGTTTTTTGAGTGGGGGGGTAGGTTGTTTTTTTTTTCTGATGGTACAGTGGGTGTCTGGTCTCCACCCCTTGGGAGGGGGCACTGTCATGTTCGGGGTCGTCACCCCGAGCATGACTCGTGGCTGTTGGGTTTAATTATTGCTTATTAATTTCAGCTGGCTGATTGAGCCTCGCTCCCCCCAGTCCCACAGCCACGTCTCCTCCTCACCAGGCATCCACCAGCTGTATGGTTCACCACATACACACTCACACACTCATGCACGCACACACACTCACACACACTCACATTCACACTCGTGCACACACACATAGTCCTATCAGTCACGCACCTGTTGCCACACGGCTGGTCTACTTGCTGCCATTAGGGTTTTGTACAACTAGCAGGGCAGTACGACCAGCCGGCGTGGCAGCTTAGCTATGTCAACTTCAGACATCCAGGCTCGCTTCTGTGGGTTCACCCTTGGACTAATCGTGTTGTTTCTCTAGAGCCTTTCCGCTCCAATGCTATTGTAAGTCCTTGTGCCTTTTTCTCTGCTCCTGCCTGTTTGGAGTGCGTTAGGCATCCTTTGAACTAACTGAGTTTGTAGCCGGGTGTCTCACCCCCTTTTCAATGTGACTGTATTTGGACATTCTACAGATTCACCCATTGTAAATAAACACGTTACTTACTCTGCATTTTGGGCTCACTGCTAATTCGTATGTTAGCTGCGCAGTTTACGCAGTGAACATGATACCCGCCTGCTGAATTTTTGACTCAGACTCATTTAATTCAGTTTTTTCCTAACATTTTGTGCCCAAACAGGGACCCAGAAAAAAACACACCTCGGTTTCCGGCGCCTTCAGGCTTCAGGCTGTGCACAGTCTACGGGGAAGAAAAGACCTCCTCCGGTTTTGGGGCAAAAAGAGGCATGATCCCCACGAGGTCCAAGGATGCTGGGAGCTGCTGCTGGTGGCTGATGGGTCCAGAACCCTACAGGTGGGATTGAGTGTGAGTACTTTTATGTGTTGATTGACCCTGGGTTTGAGTCCCAGTGGGGTTAAATACGCGTATGTTTGTGTTTGTGAAGCTGAGCGTTTGATACAGCAAAGTCTGAACGTTTCTATTCGGCGCAGCCTGAATGAGGTTTGGTTTGGTGTAGCTCGGGAGAGGCCGGTTTGATGAGGTAGAGGCTCAGAGTCCCGGTAGTCAAGCCCGCGAAGGATAGCATGTGTTATGTATCGCAGAAAGTGGACCAGGTATTGTTAATGCGCAGAAAATCAGTGTAAGAGTCTCCAATACCACCGTAGTGAGCACTGATTGAAGTGAACTGTCACGCCGCGCCGCTCATCAGCGGCGCCAGCTGCATGCACACCTGCACATCATCAGCGGCGAGGGATTTAAGCCACCTCGCCCTGGGCTTCGGCCTGAAGCCGTCAGACTTCATTAGAGATTGCTGTGAGTTCCGTCTCATCCTCAGCAAACATAGCGGTAAGACGATCTTACCTTTTTCTCTTCCAAGTCTGCTCCCCTGTGCACAGGTGGATTTCCTGGCGGCGGACTATTCCTCTCTATCGCCTATTCCTCGCTGCTGCACCGGGCTCTCCAGGTGACTGTCTACCGGACCTCGTTCCTTGCTGTGCCAGTCATCTGCCCTTTCCAAGTAAGCTCCTCTCCAACTTGTTTATCTCCTGTGTTGGTGTGTGCCCGTCACCCTTCTCCCTGTGCTTTTCCCATAGGGTTGTCCGGCTGTACGGTCTCCTGCCTCTGTGCCCGAAGCAGACGCCGCCACCAACACATTCACATCTCGCAGACACACATTCATACACCCTTGTTGTCAATAAAGCTATTTGAGCTACTCTGAGCCTGTGTGTGTGCGTCTCCTGAGCCGTGCGTTATGTCATGAACCAGTATAAGAAGGGTAAACCTTTGAAATAACACTGGTATAAAAAAAAATTACTGCAGTTTTGTTTGTTTGTCTGGTTGTTCTGTGTTTATTGATTGTCCTGGCAAGAGAAACGAGAGAGGACAGATTCCATGAGGGCAGAAGAAGCAGGTGCCACAAAGGTCTGAGGCTGTGGTGGTTTATTCTAGTCATTGTGAAGCGTAAAAGGACAGTTACGTGATAATTGTCTCATGGGGTAGTGATAAAATTGTGTATAAAGTGGTGAATCAGTGTATGGGAATTTGCAAGTGATAATTTTGGGGAGAAAATGGATTGTGTTCTCACAGCAGTGAGAAAAAGGTTGCCAGATTTGATTTTTTTAAGCACTTTGGGAGCGATTGCCATTTCAGCTTGTTTAAGTGATTTCCAGACTGTCTTACTAACATATGTGTGTGTGTTAATCTGAAACTTGCAACTGTGTGTGACTGTGGCTGTCTAACAGTGTCCTTGGAGCAAATCAGGGAGTGAGAGAGAACTGCATTTGTGCGTGTATGACTGTTGTGGGCCCATGAGTTTGAAACTACTGTTTAATGGTTGATCTGAGTGAGTGAAGAAAAAAAGGGAAAAGAAAAATGGGTTGCTGCTGTAGCAAGCAGCAGGGCACAGTGGAAGCTGAAACCATTCAGGCAGGCAGGAAAAACAGTTGGTTTTGCTGTGGTGGTTGTGGGGCACAGCAGAATGAGAAAGAGATTTATGTGTTGTCCGGTGATGGTAAATATAAGAATAAAAAGGACAGAAATAGCACAAGGTTCTTGACAAAATGGAGAAGGAAGTTTCAGTTCACTGGCAAACGTAAGGTCACCGATTGCGAAAGCTTGGTCTCTGCTATCAGATTAACCGCAGACAGCAGTAAACACAGGGAGTTGAAATATGGACTTATTGAAGCGGAAAAGTGGCTTGAAGTTGTTAAAAAGTGTCAAGCTGATTTAGACCAGGTGACAGTGAACAGCAAAAAACAGGACTCTAAAAATTCAGATATTTACAAGAAAAAAGACTTGACTGATGTGTGCCCTATAGCTTCTACTTTCCGAGGTGACGACAATAACGGGGTCCAAGGGCGGTGCATCACCCCTCCTCTTCTCTACCCAAGTCTCGACAGGGTGGCAGCCCCCGTGGCTCCGAGTGAAGAGTTCCCTCCTCCTCCTCCTGCTGCTGCTCTTCCTCCTCACAACCCTGGATATGACGCAAAACCAAAAGTTAAGAAGGACTGACTTCCGGGAAGATGGCGGAGAGACATAACACTTAAACAAAGAGCTCTCCCTAGCCGGATTAAAAATCATCGGTAAATGGCCAACTTGACATAAACGAATCAATAAACTAAGGGATGAAAACACAAAGGAACCGGGCACAAGGACAAAAACAGGGTAAAATTGAAGAATTCCTCTCCAACAACGCAGGAAAAACCACTGTACGCAAAGCCCAAAAAAACGAGGTGTCTACAGCAGAGAAAATGGAAGACACCAGACTCGACAACATGAACGCTGGCATCGCCAGTTTGGGTGAAGAGTTAAGAGAATTCAAGCGACAGCTACAACAGGATTTAGCGGCTCTTAAGGAGGAACTGAAAAAAGAAATTGAGGAAATCATGGACCTCCGAAGAGAAATGGAGCGTAAATTAACGGAAAACATGGAGGAGCTGCGCTCCCAGCGGGCGTGTATGACAGAAGCGCAGACCCGAATTTCGGAACTAGAAGATTGGAAAAGCGAGGCAAACGAACAACTACAGACCCTGACGACGCAAACGCAGAGGATGCAGGAGAAAATAAACGACTTGGAGAGCAGATCCCGACGAAGCAATATGCGCATCTTTGGAATTCCGGAGGGCATTGAAGGCAACTCGATGACAAAATTCATGGATCAGTTCTTAAAAAAAGAACTGGAAATACCCGGAGAAACGGATCTGCAGATTCAACGGGCGCACAGAGCACCGGCACAGAACCCGAAAACAAACTCTCCACCCAGGTCAGTTGTGGTAAACTTTGTGAAATATGACATAAAGGAAAGAATCCTGACGCAAGCATGGAAAAAAAAGATACGAATCGGCGACAAACAGGTATTTTTTGACCATGACTACCCGACAGAAATCGTGCAGCAGCGGAAGAAATATGCCAATATTAAAAAAACGCTGAAAGAGAAAAAAATTAGATTCCAAACGCCGCTAACGAAAATGAGGATTCATTGGGAGGAAGGCACAAGAACCTACAACACGGCCGAAGAGGCAGCGCGGGATATGATGGAGCGGGGCCTTGAGGTGAGCGTGCCGAAGGAGACGGCTGGAGCAGCGGCGGCCCTGAACGCACCACGACAGACGGAGTGGAGGCGAGTGAACGGCGGAAGAAGGGGGAGAGACGTAGAGCAGCGGGCCCAGGACAAGCTACAAGGCTTTCAACTGAAAGCCTAGATCATAACAAAGATTAAGAAAGGCACAGAAGAAATGAAGGCCAAGAAGACAAGGTAAAAGAGAAACAGACGGCTAGGAGAGGTTTAAGTGATATTTGTTGGACATTTCTAGACTTATGACTATTACTTTGATAGTAATTAGAAGTCTAGGGAGGGCCCTTCACTCTGTGAAGACAAACCCCCCACCCACCAACAGGGACCAGTGGGCAGAAGAAAGGCCCAAAGTACGGAGGTCGAGATTTTTTAATGTGTTTTTATATAAATATGTGTTATTTTTGTTGTTAAAGGGGCTAGGAGCACAAGTTAAAAAAATGGAAAAACATGAATATGGGTAAAAATCTTAAGATAATGACATTAAACGTGAATGGTCTGAACTCACCTGTTAAAAGGGAAAGAATAATAAGAAAATTCAAGAAGGAAAAAGCTGAAATTATATTTATGCAAGAGACACATTTGAGCAAGACAGAACATGTGAAACTAAAGAGATTTGGCTATAAGAACTCCTACTACAGTTCATTTAAGGGAGGAGCAAAAAGGGGGGTTATGATACTAATCTCAAACAAAATACAATTTGAAAGTGAACAGGAAATCCAGGATAAAGAAGGCAGGTATGTAATAATAAAGGGAAGAATAGATGGTATGCAGATTACATTAGTGAACATCTATGCCCCACCAGAAAGTGACAAGGGTTTTTTTCAACATCTGTTTGATCTCATAGCAACACACAGTGAAGGAGTCCTAATTTGTGGAGGAGACTTAAATGCTGTCATGGATCATGAAGTTGACACAACAAGTGTTAAGAAGACAAAAAAACATGTAACAAAGTTCATAAGAACCTCACTGGCAGAAATGGGTATGGTAGACATATGGAGGGACCTGCACCCACTCGAAAAAGACTATACACATTATTCAGCAGTCCATAAAGTACACTCTAGAATAGATTACTTCCTTATGAATGAAGGTGACAGACACAGGGTGAGAAATTGTTGGATTGGAGGGGCAGAAATATCAGATCATAATCCTATATACATGGAAATATATTTGAACAATAGAAAACGACAAACAACATGGAAACTTAACGTAGGACTGTTAAATGATGAGAAAATGAAAGAAAGAATAAAAATAAACATAAACGAATATATCCAAGAGAATGACAATGAAGAAGTGGACCCAACAATACTATGGGACACACTAAAAGCCGTGTTAAGGGGTAAATTAATTGTTGAAACAGGAAAAGCAAATAAGACTAAACTGGAAGCGTATGAACAAAGATGTGAGAGACTGAGGGAATTAGAACGTAAACATCAAAGCACAAATGACCCAAAAATATATCAAGAAATTAAAGAAGAAAAAACAAAGATAAAAGAAACACAAATGGATGAAATTGAAAGGAAAAATAGATATCTAAAGCAAAAATATTATGAAACGGGGCCAAAAGCCACAAAACTGCTGGCAAAACGGTTAAGAAAACAACAAACAATGAATAATGTATACAAGATTAAAGACCCCACCACAAATAAAACCACAGTTAACCCAGAAAACATCGAAGAAATTTTCCATAATTTCTACCAAGAACTATACTCGCAACCTGAAGAAACAAATACTAAAGATATCAAAAAATTTCTAGACACATTGGACTTGCCATCAATAGGAAATCAACAAAATGAAAAACTAACAGCAGAAATAACAACACAAGAGATCAGAGATGTGATTAAGTCACTTAAAAACGGTAAATCACCAGGTAGTGATGGATACCCCTCTGAGTTTTATAAACTGTTTATAGAAGAACTCATGCCACAACTCCTAAAGTCATTTAATTGGACGCTGAACAACAACAAAATACCTCCATCATGGAACGAAGCAATCATTTCAGTTATTTTAAAACCAGGGAAAGATAAAGAACAATGCGGAAACTATAGACCAATCTCTTTATTAAATGTAGATTATAAAATATACACAACAATTATATGTAAACGAATAAAGACATTCTTGATGGAATTGATAGAAGATGATCAAACTGGATTCATAGAGGGACGCCAAACACATGACAATATCAGGAGAACAATACATATAATTAACCAAATACATAAAGAAAAGAAAAGCGCAGTAATAATGAGTTTAGACGCAGAAAAAGCATTTGACAGGGTTAACTGGAAATTCCTATATAGTGTACTGGAGCGCTTTGGATTTAACGAAAAATCAGTACAATGCATAAGGACGCTATATCAAGAACCTGTGGCAAGAATCAAGATAAACGGTAGCTTAACAGACAAAGTAAATATACAAAGATCAACTAGGCAGGGATGCTGCTTATCGCCCACCTTGTTTGCTCTGTTCATAGAACCATTGGCTCAAGCGATACGACAAAATAAGAAATTAAAAGGTGTAACAATAAAGGGGGCGGAACACAAGATTGGGCTATTTGCAGACGATATTATAGTTTACCTTGAACAACCAGATAAATCAATAATGGAAATGATGAACTTGATAGAAAATTTTGGAAAATTATCAGGATACAAGATAAACATAACAAAAACACAAATACTGACATTCCACTATAACCCTCTAAACCAGATAACTGATAAGATCAAACTAAACTGGAAGCAAAAAGAAATAAAATACCTTGGAGTGAACATACCTAAAGACCTAAGCAAAATATATAAAGCAAACTATGATAGGTTGGAACAAGAAATAAAAAAAGATATTGATAGATGGTCAATCTTAAATATGGATCTGAATTCAAAAATTGAGACAGTCAAAATCAGCATACAACCTAGATTACTTTACCTCTTCCAGGCTATACCAACAGAGATTCCAGATGCCCAATTCTCAAAGTGGGACAGGATGATATCGAGATTTGTTTGGGGAGGTAAAAAACCAAGAGTGAAATATAAAACCCTCCAATTACCAAAAGAGAAAGGAGGCATGGGCCTACCGAGTCTAAAGGAATATTACTACTCAGCACAAATAAGATATATCATATGTTGGTGCGACGAGGGATATGAGGCAAAATGGAAAGAAATGGAAAAGGAAATTGAGGGACTCCCAGTACAAAGCATAATAGGGGATAAAGATGCATATAAGCAAATCAAACAAATAGACCCAATCACTAAATTTACTTTAGAACTGTGGTATAAAATAGTACAAAAATATAATATAAGGGAAGACATAAAACTATTGAAATGGGTAGCATTTGACAGTCAGTTTGAACCGGCAAAACAAGATAGGGGATACAAAAATCTGGTGAACAAGGGAATCACAGCATGGGGCAATATCGGAAAAAAAGATCTCGGGAGCTTTGTAAATATCAGGAGAAAATTTAAATTAGAAAGATCGGAATTTTTCAGATATCTGCAGATGAGAGATTACTATATGAAGAAGATTAGGCATAACCTCCAAACAGATGTGAACGAGATTATACAACTTATTTTAAGCTCATATGCAGGAAATAGAATAAGAATTATTTCAAAACTATATCAGAAACTTATGACAAACCATCATACAAGTAACTATATAAAGGAGAAATGGGAGAAAGAGCTCAATTTAAACATAACAGAAGAAAGCTGGCAGGAAATATGGAAAACACAACACACATCAACAAATTCAAGGGCATGGATGGAATTTGGATGGAAAAACCTGATTCGCTTTTTCATTACACCACAGATTCAAGGAAAATATACAAATACCCAATCTTTATGCTGGAGGGGATGTGGGGCTCAAAATGCAGACCACTCACATATGTTTTGGAAATGCTACAAAATATCATTTTGGAAATCTATGCATGTGACAATACAGAGGATATTAGGATATAATATACCAATGAACTGTAACCTGATGTACTTATGTGATCTTAAAAAAGACAATGTTATACAGGCTGAGGACAGATATTTAGTTAAAATCTTGTTGATTGCATGTAAAAAAACTATCACAAAAAAATGGCGATCAGAAGTTCTTCCTGACCAAGAACAATGGACTGACATTGTTGAGGACATACGTATGATGGAAAAACTAACATATCGACGAAGAATGCAAGAAGGAATATGGGAGAAAAAATGGCGGAAATGGACACACTACAAAGTGCAACAACGAGGCAGAAATTGAAAGAATAACCAAAGACACTGAAAAAACCAGAAGAATTAAGAGATGGAAACTAAAAACTTGATGCTCCAACATTTGCCCCCCCCCCTTTTATTTTTTTTTTTATTTTTTTATTTTTTTATTTTTTTTTATTTTTTTTATTTATTTATTTTTTTTTCCCTACCCTAACCCCTTTGTTTTTTAAATGTAGAATGTGATCTGAATGCATTATATATGATGAAAAATGAATAAAAATCTAAGTTACAAAAAAAGAAGGACTGGGGTTCCAGGGAACAGCCACCAAGGGATGCCAAAGAGCTAAGTATCTATGCACCGTCTCGCCATGCAATTACACACACATTCCCACATTCACCTACAGTCAAATTTATAAAGCCTGAAAAATATGATGTATATAATGTTACAGAGCAGTACCCTATGATTGAGCTCTCTAATCCAGCTTATTCAGGCCCACCTGGGGAAGGAGATAATGCACATGCCATACAACACCAACCCACACTCCTGGTCTATCGACCTTGGACTGATGCTGATTTTTCTGAAGCAGTCAAAGAAATTCCACACCCCAAAGACAAACCCACACAGTTTTTTGAGGGAATGGCAAACCTCCTTGAAAGTTTTAAATTAAATGGCCATGAGACAGAGAGGGCCTATAGAAGGGTTTTAAAGGGTGACTGGTGCTCAGTCTCAGGTGACTGGAACTCAAAAGACAACACAGGTCATATTCTGCCACCAACAGATGCAGAATTGCACCGATGTGTGACAACTAAATGAACGCATTGGAAACAAGTGGAGATTAAAACATGACTGGAGCCAAATTCAAAACACAACACGAAGCAAACGGGAGGGTGTTGAGGCCTATAGAAGCAGACTGCAAGATGTTTTTGATAATCATTCCGGTTTGGATAAACCTGCCAGAGATACAGGGTCAGAACCCTACTGGCAACATTTGAAAAGTGTGTTTCTGCAGAACATACACCCACATTTGGCGCAATACATACGTAAACACCTGGTGACATACCGCACATGTCCATTTACAGATGTGTTGACTTATGCTAAACATGTGGAGAGGTTGGAGGAGGACAAGGTGGAGAGGGATGAAAAGAAATCAAAGTCACACCCAACTCCAGTTTATGTAATTGCTGACCATCTGGGGGAGGCCTCAGCTTCCCCCACCTCTGCATTTTTTTCAGGGTCCATGACGTGGAGGAGGGAGGAGAGGTCGTGGAAGGGGGGCTGCCTACATGCGGCAGTGGGACTATGACACCTGTCTGTGTTGTGGACAGCGGGGGCATTGGCGGAAGGACTGCCCTGTGTGCCCTCTGAACTGGGAGGAGGGGGGAGGAACGCGTGCCGCCCAGCCACCCAGACAACACCCAAGGGAGCCCAACATGTGACTAGCCGACCTGAAGCTAAGTACAACAGATGACAATGATAATGTTACAGCTGACATTTTTCATTTGCCTGATTTTGACCTAATGTTGACATTACAGTGTTTACCTGAGGTTACATTAGAGGTTCAGGGGGTTCCTCTGAGGTTTCTTTGTGACACAGGTGTTTGCAGATTGGTCATTTCAGGGATAGATGTTGAGGGGTTCAAAAAAAAAAATCAGATCAAACAGTAACTGTTAAATCAGCAAATGGTAAACTGAAAACAGAATACCTCTCCAAAATTGTAAAAGTAAAAGATCCTGTCACAGGGGACATTGCAGAAGACTCATTCACGTTATCACAGGCATATCCCGTTAACCTACTGGGCAGAGATTTGCTAACAACTCTCAATATTGCCATAATTCCAGCAGAGGGTGGTAGGAGAGCATCACATTTTCCACATGTGACAGGAGTTAACATGCTGCAGGGTTTTGCTGTGCCAAGGTACTCGTATTCACTCCGGGTAGTACCAGCCGGACTAACCGAGGTGACGGAGAACCTAGCAGCAGAAACCCTGCACCATCTTAAATCAGAGATCCCTACAACAAAGCAGGCCACAAACCAATACCATTGCAACATGTATGACAGACATCTGAGTAGTCCAGATGAAAAATTTGAAAAAACATTCTTTGCAAGCCCATCCTCCAGAATAGTCATTAAAAATCTATACTGGTCACCAAGGGGTTACGCAGGGGCTTCTGTGACATTGTCTGATGAGGACAGCAGACATTTCAAACACTGGGAGTCACCACACATTGCACTGATTAAGCCCAAACACATGCGCTGGAGGGATGTGGGCTGATTTGTAACAACAGCAGAAGAATGTGGGTCAGTCTTGGAAAAACACACCTGAACCAAGAGTTCAAAGCCGCCCAAAACTTGACACCTACTGTCTGCCTTTGAACTGGGTGGCCCAAGTACAGAAGGACGTCAACATTGATGTCCCAGAATCACCAACATGACTATTTCCCCTGACAGAAGGAGAGGAAGATGCACTCTCAGAAATTCCAAATTCTCTGTGGTCAACAGGAAAGGCAGATGTAGGATTAATGAAAAATGCAGAATTAGTAGTAGTAGTAGATTAGTTTATTTGACAGGGACAGTGCAGTTACAATAAATGCAAAATCTCACTTCAGGCCTTACCAAAGACAGTATCCTCTATGCCCGGAAGCCCAAGAGGGCATTAAACCTGTCTGAGAAACTGAAAAAAGCAGGAGTCATTGTACCATGTCCAGAATCACCATATAACACACCTTTGTTTCCTGTGAAGAAGGCTGCACCATCCTCTGGCTGGTGGATGGTCCAAGACCTCCAAGCGGTAAACAGAGCTGTTATTCCTAGAGCTGTTTCAGTCCCAGATCCTCACACTTTGTTAAATAACTTACAACCACAATTGAAATTTTTCACAGTGACTGACATCAGTAATGCCTTTTTCAGCATTCCCATTTGTCCAGATCATCAGTTTTGGTTTGCATTCACATTTGAAAATAAAAGGTACACATTCACCAGGTTGCCACAAGGCTATTGTGAGTCACCAACCATTTTTTTCACAGGCAATGTCAGCAAACCTGACACAGTTTGTTCCTCCTCATAGGAGCCAGTTGCTCCTATACAGGTACATCTCAAAAAATTAGAATATCATGAAAAAGGTTCAATATTTTTATCACTCATTTCAGAAAGTGAAACCCATATGTTATACAGATTTATTACACAGACTGATATATTTCAAGAGTTTATTTATTTTAATTTTGATGATTATGGCTTACAGCCCATGAAAACCCCAAATTCAGTTTCTCAAAAAATTAGAATATCACATAAATTTAATTTTAAAAAAATAGTTTTTTTAATAGAAATGTTGATCGACTGAAAAGTATGTCCATGTACACACTCAGTACTTGTGTTGGGGCTCCTTTTGGATTAATTACTGTGTCAATGTGGCGTGGCATGGAGGTGATCAGCCTGTGGCACTGCTGAGGTGTTATGAAGGTCCAGGTTGCTTTGATAGTGACCTTCAGCTTGTCTGCATTGTTGGGTCTGGTGTCTGTCATCTTTCTCTTGACAATACTCCACAGATTCTCTATGGGGTTTAGTTCAGGAGAGTTTGTTGGCCAATCAAACACAGTGACGCTATGGTGATTAACCAGGTTTTGATACTTTTGGCAGTGTTGGGGGGGGGGGTGCCAAGTCCTGCTGGAAAATGATATCAGCTTCTCCATAAAGCTTGTCAGCAGGGGGAACATGAAGTGCTCTAAAATTTCCTGGTAGATGACTGCACTGACTTTGGTCTTGATCTTGATAAAACACAGTGGACTAACACCAGCAGATGACCTCTGTTCAGGTAAAAGTAAATTTTGCATTTCATTTGGAAATCAAAGTCCCAGAATCTGGAGAAAGAGTAGAGAGGCACAGAATCTAAGTTGCTTGAGGTTTAGTGTGAAGTTTCCACAGTCAGTGATGATTTGAGGAACCCTCTCATCTGCTGGTGTTGGTCCATTGTGTTTTATTCCCCTGTAATTTCCCAGTTTCGGATCAATAAAGTATATCTATCTATTTATCAAGACCAAAGTCAGTGTAGTCGTCTACCAGGAAATTTTCGAGCACTTCATGTTTCCCTTTGCTGACAAGCTTTATGGAGAACCCGATTTCATTTTCCAGCAGGACTTGGCACCCCCCACACTGCCAAAAGTATCAAAACCTGGTTTAATGACCATGGCATCACTGTGCTTGACTGGCCAGCAAACTCTCCTGACCTAAACTCTATAGAGAATCTATGGAGTATTGTCAAGAGGAAGATGAGAGACACCAGACCCAACAATGCAGATGAGCTGAAGGTCATTATCAAAGCAACCTGGACCTTCATAACACCTCAGCAGTGCCACAGACTGATCACCTCCATGCCACTCCACATTGATACAGTAATTAATCCAAAAGGAGCCCCGACCAAGTATTGAGTGTGTACATGGACATACGTTTCAGTCGGCCAACATTTCTATTAAAAAACTATTTTTTTAAAATTAATTTTATGTAATATTCTAATTTTTTGAGAAACTGAATTTGGGGTTTTCATGGGCTGTAAGCCATAATCATCAAAATTAAAATAAAAAAACCCACTTGAAATACATCACTCTTTGTGTAATGAGTCTATATAATACATGGGTTTCACTTTCTGAAATGAATGACAAAAAATATTGAACTTTTTCATGATATTCTAATTTTTTGAGATGTACCTGTATGTTGACGACATTTTGCTGGCATCTCCTGATGAAAACACTTGCAAAAAGGACACCATTGCCCTACTGAAATTTCTCGCTGAACAAGGTCACAAGGTCAACAAAGACAAATTGCAGTTGTGGAAAACAGAAGTCAAATACCTAGGCCACATTTTGTCAGCAGAGGGCAGGCATGTTGATCCAGCCCGGAAAAAAGCCATCCTATCAGCACCAAAACCAATTACAAAGGGAGACATGATGTCATTTTTGGGAACTCTGAATTACTGTTGCTCCTGGATTGCAAATTATTAATTTGAAGTGCAACCATTGTCTGATCTCATTGACAAAAAGCCCATGGCGCAGGTGGACGAAATTGAGTGGACACCTGAGGCGGAAGAAGCATTTGTCAGGATGAAAAAACTTCTGGTCAGCACTGCCATTTTGGCACTCCCCGACTACAAGAAGACATTTGTTCAAATGGCTGATTGTAGAGAGGGACACATGATGTCAGTGCTCCTTCAACCAAGTGGTACACAAATGCGTCCAGTGGCCTACTACTCCACAAGGCTTGACCTTGTTGCGAGGGCCCTGCCTCCATGTGTGCAGGCTGCAATAGCTGCATCAATGGCAGTCCAGGCATCCACAGGGATTGTCCCTTTCCATCCTTTGACCCTTAAGGTCACACATGCAGTATCAGTCATTTTGTCCCAGAGCAAAATATCAGTTCTCTCCCCATCCAGGCACCCTGCATGCATGACAGTGCTACTGTCACAGCAACATTTAACCATTGAACGTTGCACAGTAACAAATCCAGTGAGCTTCTTACCAATTTCCACAGAGGGTGAACCTCATGACTGTTTGGCAGAAATTGAGAGTGAAACGCTGTCACGTCCAGATTTGCAGGACATACCCTTGGATGATTCAGATCTTACACTCTTTGTAGATGGATCATCCAAACGTGACTGTAATGGCTCCATTCTGTCTGGCTATGCAGTTGTCACCCATAACACTGTTTTGAAAGCCCAAAAACTTCCATCACATTACTCTGCACAGGCAGCAGAGCTGATCGTTCTGACTGAAGCATGTAAATTAGGCCAAAATAAAAAACTCACTGTCTACACTGACAGCCAGTATGCATTTGCAACTATTCATCACTTTGCTCAGCAGTGGAAAAAGAGAGGCATGATTACATCAACAGGAAAGCCAATTCAGCACAAAAATCTTATTTTGGAACTGCTTGAAAGTCTCAAGCTCCCATCAAAATTAGCCATATGTAAATGTGCAGCACACATAAATGGCACTGATCCCATCTCACAAGGCAATCATTTTGCAGACAAATCAGCTAAAGCTGTTGCACAAGGCCTACAACCAACAGACAATAAAAACTGATTCCATTTTGACACTGACAGAAGAATTATCACATGACATTCTCACTGAGGCACAACAAGCAGCACCACAAGCTGAAATCTACAGGTGGCTCAAAAGGGGAGCCACCTTTGACGACATCTCAAAGCTCTACAAATGTAACAAAAACAAGCCAATTCTGCCATGCAAACTGTTTCATCAGGTCTCCACTTTGCTACATGGGGTTTCCCATGTAGCAAAGGGGGGTATGGTTTCTACATTAAACAAAACCTTTACTGCCTATGGGTTCAGCCAATTTGCCACTCAGTTCTGTAAAAAATGTCTAATTTGTGCAGAAAACATTGCACAAAGAAATTTCAGACCTGAAAGAGGCACTTTTCCAGCCTCCACTTATCCATTTCAAAACATTTGCATGGACTTCATTGAGTTAAATAGGTGTGAAGGCAAGAAATACTGTTTGGTTATTTGTGACATGTTTTCCAAATGGACAGAAGCTTTCCCTTGCACTTATCCAAATGCAATCACAGTGGCAAAGAAATTGCTAGCCGAAATTGTACCTAGGTTTGGAATACCTGAGAAGATTCACTCAGATAATGGTGCACACTTTGTATATCAAGTCATATCACACTTAGGCACAGCACTCAGCATTAACTTAAAAAAAAAAATCATTCAGCCTACCATCCACAATCTGCAGGATTGTGGATGGTAGGCTGAATGAGCCATCAAAGAATGAACCATCAAAGAAAGGCTTAGAAAAACAATGGCAGAAAAAGTTTTGTTTTACATGAGGATAATTCCCACCAAAGCGGGGTTATCTCCATTTGAATTTATGTATGGCAAACCATACTTGCTTCAACCATTAAGACCATTCAACTCAATTGAGGAGGTGTGCTTAGCTGATTACATGCGAAGGATGTTGACTAACAGATGTTATTGCTGCCACTCTCCCCAGGAGGGTTCACGAGGAAGCTACACCAATCTTGGCCAAGCCAGGGGACTTTGTCCTTATCAAGGTCATCAAAAAGAACAATTGGGCTGATTCGCCCTGGCAAGGGCCACATAAAGTTGTCTTGTCAACACCAACAGCTGTAAAAGTCAAAGGACGTGACTCTTGGGTGCATTTAACACATTGCAAACTTTACCCCACTCAGAACTCTCAGCAAGAGACTGTTTAATATATACTGCAAACTTTATCTCACTAAAAATCTTCAGCAAGTGACTGTTTAACTGTTTCTCTATACAAGCGTCGGCTGAAGGCGCCCCCTGGTGTCCAGTAATGGCTTACATAGCGAAGCAACTGTTTATCATGGAGAGACAAGATGCAAGAGAAAGACGGTTAGCAACTAAAAGGTGTGGGTGTTGTTGCTGCTTTTTCATCATCATCATCCTTGTGGTGACACTTTTGCTTTGGTTCTTCTTAACTGCTCCAAAACCTATACACTGTAGGGCTAGATATGTTACACACACTCACCATGACTGGCTGGAAGCTCCAGGTCATTGTGCTCATGTTTATGCTGGCAATGTCTGGTGGAGATATGCTAATTACACAGCTAAATCAGCAAATCGCTCTGTTTGTTCCTTGATGCCACTATCAACTGGACAAATCTCTGTCACAGCTAAAGCAATGGAGCTATCACAAGCTATCTGCTTCTTACAGGAGGCCATGTACAGAGCTGACACAGCAAACATTATTCTGAATCACACTTGCCACATCACTTATCACTCCACTGATCGGAAACATGATGACACTCCTTACTCTGTGAAGGCGAGGTTAATTTCATCAGGGAACTTTTCCTTTTGTCTTTAAGGAAGTGGTGACGATCATTTGGGCAACTTACCTCTTTCTAAGTGTGCAGTGGTACACAGTGCATCTCGCCCCTGTACTGCCACCTCCTTGACCAACAAAATGGGCAGGTGGTGCCCTGAAGTTTCTTTGTTATTCTGGACCTGTCACCCTGCATGAGCTCTGTCGTGCTGTTATCTGTAACTCTTACACGTTCGGCACACACATGGTGACAGGGGGGTGGTGGCTATGTGGTCATCGGGCGTATTCACACCTGCCCATGAAGCGGGGAGGAAATTGTGCCCCTGTTCTTGCCACTGACCACACCCTCTTTATGTTGGCAGGCCAGGTGGGCAGGGTGAAGAGAGATGCTTTTGTACCAAAGGATGCCACCTTTGAACCACATGATGCCATTTGGGGCACAGATATGCCAGAGCAATTTAAAAGAGAGAGCACAGGAGTAAAGGTTCTTCATTCACCGTTTCCTTGGGTGGGAGTGGGCAAGAACACCTTATGGATTGGAACACTTAATTACAGGCTACAATCCTTTGTGAATTTTCCTCATCTGCTTGGTCAGGTGAAAGGGAAGAGATGACAGCTATGAGGCTTATGATGACACAAAACAGAATGGTTCTTGATCAATTGGCTGCTGCCCATGGGGACATGCGTGCTATTGTGGGTGAATATTGTACTTTCATCCCTGAAAATGATACAGATGGTCATGTTATTGCTTCAGCCATATGCAATCTTACTGCCTTACAGGCTGCTGGGGTCAAGGATAATGTTACTGATGCACAGAATTAGTTGAGTTGGCTATTCTACTCATGGAGAAGTCTCACCATAAACCTGGTGGTGATCCTTGTAGTGATAGTCTTGTTTTTTCCTCTGTCATTCCCTGCGTCCGTAGTATGATGAGGCTTGTCCATGACATAATGTCCGGCTCAGGAAACACGCACGCAGGCTCAGGATAGATTTAACAGCTTTATTCAACAAGCAGGCGTGTGTGGATGGATGTGTGCAATATGTATATGTGATGAGGGTGAACGCCGATGCACAGGAAGCAGAGCGGTGCGCCGTACAGCCGGGCAACCCTATGGAGAGAGCAGAGGACAGGGGTAAAGGGCACCACACCTTAACAGGGATAATGAGCAGTGTGCTGCTTACTTGTGGCTGACAGGTGGCTGGCGTTGGCCAAGGGAGAAGCCCGGAAGACAGCGTCCTGCAGAACCTGTGACGACGGTGAGGGTTGGATGGCGATGACGGAGTATCCGCCGCCGAGGAATCCACCTGTGCACAGGGGAGAAGACTTGCAAAAGGTAAGGAATGCTTACGTTGAAGCGTAGTTTCGCTGATGATCAGGAGATGATCCAACTGCGAAGAAGTGCCGATGCGAACAGACGGCTCCAGACCACTGCACAGGGCTGAGTGGGCTAAATAGCCCGTGGCTGATGAGGCGCAGGTGTGCGCACAGCTGAGGCCGATGATGAGCGGCGAGTCGTGACAGTACCCCCCCCCCCCCCCCCAGCAGCGCCTCCTGGCGCTGGTTTGTCCGGATGCGCCCGGTGGAACTCCATGATGAGACTCCTGTCCAACACCAAGGAAGAGCGCACCCAGGACCTCTACTCAGGACAGAATCCCTCCCAGTCCACCAAGTACTGCAGCCCGCGACCTCGGCGCCAGGAGTCCATGATGGAAGCGACTTTCCAGGCCGGGTGGCCGTCGATCATCAGAGGCGCGGGCGGCACCGCGGGCGGGGGACAGAGGGGATCGGGGACCACGGGCTTGATCTTAGACACGTGGAAGGTGGGACATATGCGGAGGGAGGGGGGGGGGAGGGCCAGACGCACAGCCACCAGGTTAATGATTTTAGAGATAGTGAAGGGACCAATGAAGCGTGGGGCCAGCTTCCTCTTCTCAGCCTTGAGGTGGATGTCCTGAGAGGCTAACCAGACTCGTTGGCCCACCTGGTAGGCAGGGGCCGGCCTCCTGTGGCAATTCGCTGTGGTGCTGTTGCGCGTCGCCGTGCGTAAAAGCACATCGCGCACCCTGGTCCACAGACTCCGACAACATCTCAGGTGCGCCTGGATGGATGGAACGGCCAGCTCACCCTCCTGCTTCGGGAACAAAGGTGGGTCGTATCCCAAGGACGCCTTGAAGGGGGACATCCCTGTGGCAGAAGACCGTGCTGTGTTGTGGGCATACTCTACCCAGGCCAGGTGCGTGCTCCAGGATGACGGGTTGGAGGAGGTGATGCAGCGTAAGGCAGCTTCCAGCTCCTGGTTGGCCCGTTCACACTGCCCGTTGGACTGCGGGTGGTGGCCGAAGGAGAGGCTTACCATGGCCCCCAGGGCGTTGCAGAAACACTTCCATACTTCTGAGACAAATTGGGGCCCCCGATCAGAAACGACGTCCACCGGTATCCCATGCAGCCTGACCACGTGTTGAACCAGAAGGTCCGCTGTCTCCCATGCCGTAGGGAGGCCCTGGAGCAGCACGAAGTGGGCAGCCTTGGAGAACCGATCCACGATGGTCAGCACAGCGTCATAGGTTTTGGAGATCGGGAGACCGGGATACTGGTGACGAAGTCGAGGGCTATGTGGGACCAGGGCCTGCCAGGGACCGGCAGGGGCTGGAGCAGACCCGCAGGGGGAGAGTTACCTGACTTGCCGGTGGCACACACAGGGCACGCCCGGACGTAGTTGGCGGCGTCCTTCTGAAGACCCGGCCACCAGAAGGAACACTGGAGGAGATCCACTAGCCGGGAGACACCAGGGTGACAGGCGAGTTTGGAGGTGTGAACCCAATGGATGACCTCCCCCCGGACAGTAGATGGAACAAACAGCCTCCCCTCCAGTCCGCCGCCAGGGTCCGGTTCGGTCTCCTGTGCCCTCCGGATCTTGTCCCTGATGGAGCAGGAAATTGCCCCACCACACACGAGCTGGGCAGAATGGTATGACCCAGCTCCTCCGACGTCTCGGGGGCAAACTGCCTGGACAGGGCATCGGGCAGGCCGTTCTTAGAACCAGGGCAGTAGGTGATGGTAAAACGGAACCGGGCAAAGAACAAGGACCAGCGCACCTGGCGGGCATTCAGTCGTCTGGCAGATCTAAGATATTCCAGGTTCTTGTGGTCCGTCAACACCACGAACGGCAATGCAGCCCCC
This sequence comes from Pholidichthys leucotaenia, assembly GCA_020510985.1. NCBI lineage: Eukaryota > Metazoa > Chordata > Actinopteri > Cichliformes > Pholidichthyidae > Pholidichthys > Pholidichthys leucotaenia. The sequence goes on along the minus strand of CM035847.1, from coordinate 83,477,197 downwards.
TCCAGCCAGTGGCACCACTCCTGCAGGGTGAGCTTGATGGCGAGAAGCTCCCTGTCCCCGACGTCGTAGTTACGCTCGGCCGGAGACAGGCGCCAAGAGAAGGTGGTGCAGGGTCGCTTGACCCCGTCGGTGGGTGATCGCTGGGACAACACCGTCCCCACTCCCGTATCAGACGCGTCGACTTCCACCAAACACTGCAGCGTGGGGTCAACCTGGGTCAGGACTCGGGAGGAGGAGAACTCCGTCTTCAACACCTGAAACGCTGCTGCAACCTCTTCGGTCCACCGGAAGGGGTTTTTGGGAGAAGTGAGGCAGGCCAATGGGGCAACGATGGCACCGAAATTGGGCACAAAACGGCGGTAGAAGTTGGCAAACCCAATAAACTGTTGTACCTGCTTCCTGGAGGTCGGCGTGGGCCACTCAACCACCGCTTTGACCTTCGCGGGGTCAGGAAGGACTTGGTTGTGTGAGATTACGAATCCTAAGAAGGAGGTGGTCTTGGCGTAAAACTCACATTTTTCGGCCTTGACGTACAGCCTGTTCTCCAGCAGCCACTGTAAGACCCGCCTCACGTGGACCTGGTGTTCCTCCCGTGACCTGGAGAAGATAAGGATGTCATCCAGGTACACAAAAACGAAGAGGCCGAGGAAATCACGTAGGACATCGTTGATGAGGCGTTGAAACACAGCGGGGGCGTTGGTCAGCCCAAACGGCATCACCAGATACTCGAAGTGACCACTAGGCGTTCGAAAGGCCGTCTTCCACTCATCCCCCTCCCGGATCTGGACAAGGTGGTAAGCACTGCGGAGATCCAACTTGGTGAACCAGGTCGCCCCCTGGAGGGAGTGGAAGGCAATGTCCATTAAAGGCAGGGTGTAACGGTCCTTCTCCGTGATGTCATTCAGGGCCCTAAAATCAATACGGGGCGGAGTGACCCATCCTTCTTAGAAACAAAGAAGAACCCAGCGCCGAGCGGAGACGAGGAGGGGCGGATGATTCCCGTGTTGAGTGACTCCTTGATGTAGCTATCCATAGCCTCTCGCTCCGGCGCTGACAGGCTGTAAAGGCGTCCGGATGGCAAGGGCGCGCCCGGGCGGATGTTGATGGCGCAGTTGTAGGGCCGGTGAGGAGGGAGAGACATCGCCCTGGACTTACTAAACACGAGGCCCAGGTCATGGAACTCCGAGGGCACCAGAGTGAGATCCGGAGGCGCGGCGTCCTTGGCCAGAGGGGGAGAGGACGGGGCGCAGGCTGCGGACTGTAGACAGGTTCCCATACAGAAGGAGCTCCAGGCAGCTACTCTTCTTGTCTGCCAATCCAGCACAGGGTTGTGCAGGGATAACCTAGAATGACAGGCGACACAGAGGAGGACAGGACGTACAGGGTGAGATCCTCCCGGTGATTACCAGAGATGATAACAGGGATCGGCTGGGTGCGATGAGTCACTCGTCCAAGGGGCGCACGGGAGAGGGTGACCAGGCTGAGAGGAGCGGCCAGAGGGTGGCAGGGGATGCCCAATTGGGTTGCCAGGCTCTTTGAAATGAAGCTTTGCTCTGCTCCTGAGTCCACCAGTGCGTGTGTGAGGTGCCCCATGGCATTGTGACAGAATCGAATGGGCAGAGATAAACTAGTGAGGGGATTCGACCAGTTAGAGTCCACGAGGCCCCCTACAGTGACTCGCGGACCTCCCCGTTTGGCTTCTCCGGGCAATGCTCCACGGTATGTTGATCACCTCCGCAATACATGCAGAGGCCCAACTCCCGGCGGTGCTGTTTCTCCGCTAGGGGGAGCTTTGACCGACCAACCACCATTGCCTCCGATTCCTCAGAAGACTCCGGAGGAGGTAATGCCAGGGGGCGAGCTTGAGGCGTGCGGATGGAGCCTCCACGCGAGCGGCCGATTAACTTCTGCTCGGCGGATCGTTCACGCAGCCTGTTATCCAAGCTAATAGTTAAGGAGATTAGCTCCGAGAGCATCTCCGGAAGGTCTCGACCGGCCAGCTCACCCCTCAGACCAGAGCTGAGGCTGCGGAGGAAGATACCACAGAGTGACGCCTCACCCCAGCCTACCTCCTCCGCTGCGACCCGGAAGTCGATAGCGTAATCCGCCGCTGACCGGCTTCCCTGTTGGAGGCAAGGAGACGGTCAGTGAGGACGCTATCACGCCGGGAATGATCAAATACCTCGAGAAAGCTCCGCATGAACTGGCTGTAGGAGAGGTTTGCGTAACTGGGCTTCGCCATAACGGCGTAAGCCCAGGTTAACGCTCGCCCCTCCAGGAGATTACTGATGTAGCCAATTCGGCTGTGGTCCAAGGGAAAATCCCCGGGAACTCGCAGAAACACCAACTCACACTGCATGATGAACCCCTGTGCTCCCCCGAGCTTCCCGCTGAAGCGGGCGGGGGTTGGGATTGGCGTGAGTCAGGTTGGCATTCCCGAGGTGGACTGGCTGGCAACCGGAGCAGCAGGAGCTACCCCTCCCTGACGAGCCGGGTGTCCAAGCGGTCTAACCGGTGAGTGATGTTAGATAATTGATTCAATATCACCTGCTGTTGGTGGGCTATTAAATCCACCCGAGCCTCGAGGGTGGAAAGACGGCGTGCGAGCCCGCTGTCTGCTGAGCTGCTTTGCTGGAGCCGTACTGACATAATGTCCAGCTCAGGAAACACGCACGCAGGCTCAGGATAGATTTAACAGCTTTATTCAACAAGCAGGCGTGTGTGGATGGATGTGTGCGATATGTATATGTGATGAGGGTGAACGCCGATGCACAGGAAGCAGAGCGGTGCGCCGTACAGCCGGGCAACCCTATGGAGAGAGCAGAGGACAGGGGTAAAGGGCACCACACCTTAACAGGGATAATGAGCAGTGTGCTGCTTTGCTTACTTGTGGTTGACAGGTGGCTGGCGTTGGCCAAGGGAGAAGCCCGGAAGACAGCGTCCTGCAGAACCTGTGATGACGGTGAGGGTTGGATGGCAATGACGGGGTATCCGCCACCAGGGAATCCACCTGTGCACAGGGGAGAAGACTTGCAAAAGGTAAGGAATGCTTACGTTGAAGCGTAGTTTCGCTGATGATCAGGAGATGATCCAACTGCGAAGAAGTGCCGATGCGAACAGACGGCTCCAGACCGCTGCACAGGGCTGAGTGGGCTAAATAGCCCGTGGCTGACGAGGCGCAGGTGTGTGCACAGCTGAGGCCGATGATGAGCGGCAAGTCGTGACAGTCCATGTTAACTTAGTGATGTATCATGACGCAGTTGCTGGGGATGATGGAAAAGCAACACCAACCCAAAGTGTCTTTCCATGACTCAAAAGTACAGAGTAAAAGTATGACTGACATGCAGAAAACCGACAGGAGATGCATGCTCATGATATGTATTTGATATGTACTATTTACAAAAACACATTTGAAGTTCTGAGATATTGCTTTTCATTATTGTTTGGGGTTTTCATTTCATTTTGCCTTTATCACATTACATTAATAATCACCACATCATTAATAATTATATACTCACTATGCACAGTTTTGTTATGGTTGCTGTTTTGTTTTTCTGATTGATCAAATACACTTTTAGACATTAAGGTACTGACACTCAGATTTAAGCTGCTAACACATATCCTCATTACACATACAGTATATATACACTTAAATCCATATTTTTTTCATATTTTCTTTATGGTAATTTTGCTTGTTTTTACACATCATAGCTTTGTCTTAACTACCTCACAAAATTGCTGCTAATCTGCCAACACATTCATCCTTACATATACATATCCTTTTGTCAATTATCCACTTTACTTTCCTTTATTATGATTGTTTGATTATCGATTTTTCATTTCTTTTGCTTTATTGAACAAAAGACCTTATTGTTCCATGCTCCCCAGAGATGAAATGTTAAAACGGCGGTTGGGGGGCAGCAAGGTCAATGGCCAATTTTCCCCATCGAAACACTAGTTAGGATTTTTTGCAATATGCTTTTTGCATAAAACGCACTGAAACTTAGCAAGGCTGCCCGATGGGGTTTTAGAGGTCATAATGTTTCATCTCTGATGCTTTTATAAGCATCAAGGGGGGGGATGAAAGAAAAATTTCATATTACTCCATATTTTCATATTTCTATGATGATATATTTGTCATGCGGTGGCCCTCGTGAGCCACCATAAGACGCCACACAGTCACCAGAGAGTTATGTGAGAGTTTTTATTTACGGTGAAATAGTAACAACACAAGCTGCTGAGACAATGACGCATACAAGTCTTCACACATCAGGAGGCGTAAGGCTAACAGCTCTCTTACAGGTCCAAAGGAGGAGACGGTCAAAACACAGACAGGCAAGGTTGGTGGAATAATGATAACACAGCTGCTGAGGCAGTGACACACATAGGTCTACTCACACCAGGAGGCATAAGGCTAAACAGCCAACTTACAGGCCCATGGGAAGCGACGGTCGAACCACAGACAGATGAGGTAGTAAATAGTCCAAAGCATGCGTAGCTCTGACGGAGAGAGACTGACACTGCTGCAGGGATGCGGCCGCTAGCGTGGGTATAAGAAGTCCACCACTAACGACCGCAAATGCAGAACAGCTGCTCAGGACTTGACAGCTGAGTGGAAGCCTCCCCGAGCACTGTCACAATAAGAGCTCGGAGAGCCAGAATGACAACGCCGCTGTCAAGCCCTGACAGGAATAGCCCGAGCACGATGACATAGTGCTCGGGTCATAATATTCTTTGTGTGTTTTATGTGATCATGTGTAATTCTTCATGTGGTCTTCAGATGCCCCAGAGTCAGTGTGTATGTGTGTAGGTCAGCGGAAAGATGAGTGATGATGCAGCTGTACAACTGATTCTCTTGTTTTGGACTCATTCTGCTAGTTTCCTGTGTGGTCAGGGATGTGCGAACTCCCAGTTCCTGGGAGATTAGATTTATTGGACACATTGTCTCCAGATGCACTTCAAGGACATCTTTTTCTGCTTCTCACCAACTCTGAGGGCTATAAAATACTGAGCATGGAGTGAATGAGTTGGAGTGATGCATGGATGGACTCTGTGGGGTTGTTCATTGCATCATATCTCCTGGCCAGAAGAATAAATCTACTCCTATCTCAAGAACCCACCTGCTGAATTTTTGACTCAGACTCATTTAATTCAGTTTTTTCCTAACAATACGTTTTCCATCAATTTTGGTATTTTCATGAACACATGAAGAAATACTCACTGTGTGGAGAAAGGAAGCAGGCAAGGCAACAAGCTGGACAACACATGAACTTTATTACTTCTCCAACATACAGTACAGTAAAAAGAGCTCCCGGGTCTCTGTGCATTCCTCTTTTATGCCTTTAATTCCATGCATTGAGACCTGGAACTTCCGACCATAATACCTTGTTTGGAACAAAGACCTGTGTGGCATATTAACATAACGCTGTCACCACTGCTCACACCCTTCTCTCTTCCAGTGGCTCCAGCGGTTCCTTCTCTCCCCGGGGGTGCATAGTCCATACTGTCCCATCTGAGCCCCCCGGTGGCACTTCCTCCTCCGGTCCATTGTACCCCCTAATCCCAGCTGCCCTCCCTGGGTGGAGAATCCCCCACGTGTGCCACCACAACTTAATGATTTCCTTGTCAAACTGCGTGGTTTTTCTCCATCTGCGAATACATTCCACACAGTAACAGTGGTTATAGCTGGGTAATATGCTAAACCGGCATTCGGTCGGACTTGTCTTTAGCACGACCACCTCTAGACACACGCTGCACATCATGTTGCTGGTGTTTGTTGGGATCTCCATGTCGCGAACTACGGGATATGATAGGCATGTCACACTTGAGAATATTCCATTTTATTTGTTCATGTGCTTCAAAATAACAACGTATAAAAAAATCTTACTTTTTGGTTTGTACATCATCACATGAGTAAAAGTGAAAAAGAGACAACTTATTTTTATTTTCAAATATCAAACTTTGTTTTCTCCAAATTTAAGATGACTTATTTTTATCAAAGCATGTTCTTAAGCCTAACCCTTTCAATGTTTGGTGCTAAAACTTAAGTTACTGCCTGCACTAAAAAGTTTAAGTCTGAGGGGAGACTATTGTGCCAGCCTGCATCTCAGTGTGTAGACACGTGGATTTTATACCTGAAAACTGAACATAGTTTTCTGTTCTTTTAATATTTTTCATATTTTTCTAATTTAGACGGTAAAATGGTATGATCTATGTATCAAATTCTTTTAAAAAGTCCATAGTAACTGGGACATGATGATGCAGGTTAGCTTTAGTTATTTATCGTTGTTTTTAACTGTAGAGTTGTGTTGATTCTTTGGTGTAATGACACAGATGTCTGTGCTAAATCTGGCAGACATAGTCTGTTAAACTTGTCTCCCAAAAAGCAGGAAGGAATAAACACTGATTGGCAGAGTGATCAAGTTAAAATGGTAGATGTGATTTCAGAAGATGTATTTTAGAAAAGCAAGTGATCGCACAATATTTTACCTTTCTAGCTACCATCAAGTAATGTAGACAACGTTATCAGCTTATTTTTTAAAAACATTTTAGAATTTGGCACTGTAAACACACTTGTAAATGATAAATCTTTGTTTTGTGTGAGCACAAAAAAAAAATGCAATTTGTCACTTTTTTTTTTAAAACAACTAAATACTTGAGAAAATGTATTAATTTTGTATGCTTAATGCATTTTTACTGAACTTACACTTGTAAAGTTTTGAAAAAGAGTAAATCTTTGTTAGTGGTGTGATTAATGTAATTGGAATAATTTTGCAAGTATGGAAAAAGTATCATGCTGCAGAGAATCTGATCACCATGCAGACTGTGTAAGAGAGAACAAACTTTTTGACTGGTGGGGGCTGTCAGCCAGAGGAATGTTAAATTTGCTACTGCAAAATAAACCACACTTTTAAATGAAAGTTTTGAAAAAGAGTAAATCTTTGTTGGTGGTGTGATTAATGTAACTGGAATAACTTTGCAAGTATGTGCATATATGCATCTAAGTTTTGTTGAAGGTATAATGTGTCTGTGACGTGTCAATAATGAAAATCATTCTTGCTAAACTGTAGCAAACTTCTCAACTTGTAAATGATAAAGTTTTGAAAAGACTAAACCTTTGTTAGTACTGTTAAAAGTATTAAGAGATAAATGTTACATCCTGCCATAGAGGTTTTAGGTGGTGATATCAAACAGATCAACACATGCTGGTTGTTTCAGATATTAGTGTTTAAAGTCAAGCTTTGCCTTAAGACTGTTTCAGATAACAGTGAACTAGCATAAAAAAGCTGAGTCACAAGTCTATTGATGGAAGAAGCAAATGCATTTAATGGCAATTGGTTAATCACAATTGGTTTTCAGTTTTTTTATACAATTCATAGTGTGAAAAATGTTTTTGAATGATTAGAAAGTTGATAAGTGTCTCTAAAAAAACAAAGGATTGTTCCTGTAGTGAAAACAGATTGGGGTTTCTACACTATGGGAGATGAGATAACATCTACACACTGGACAAAATTGTTGGTATCCCTCTGTTAATGAAAGAAAAACCCACAATGGTCACAGAAATAATTTGAATCTGACAAAAGTGTTAATAAATAAAAAATCTATGAAAATTAATGAAAATCAGACAATGCTTTTGACTTGTGGTTCAACAGAATTATTTTAAAAAACAAATTCATGAAACAGGCCTGGACAAAAAATGATGGTACCCTTAACTTAATATTTTGTTGCACAACCTTTTGAGGCAATCACTGCAATCAAACGATTTCTGTAACTGTCAATGAGACTTCTGCACCTCTCAGCAGGTATTTTGGCCCACTCCTCATGAGCAAACTGCTCCAGTTGTCTCAGGTTTGAAGGGTGCCTTCTCCAGATGGCATGTTTCAGTTCCTTCCACAGATGTTCAATAGGATTTAGATCAGGGCTCATAGAAGGCCACTTTAGAATAGTCCAATGTTTGGCTCTTAGCCATTCTTGGGTGTTTTTAGCTGTGCGTTTTGGGTCATTATCCTGTTGCAAGACCCATGACTTGCAACTGAGACCAAGCTGTCTGACACTGGGCAGCACATTTCTCTCTAGAATACCTTGATAGTCTTGAGATTTCATTGTACCCTGCACAGATTCAAGACACCCTGTGCCAGATGCAGCAAAGCAGCCCCAGAACATAACACAACCTCCTCCATGTTTCACAGTATGGACAGTGTTCTTTTCTTGGTATGCTTCATTTTTGCATCTGTGAACATAGAGCTGATGTGCCTTGCCAAAAAGTTCCAGTTTTGTCTCGTCTGTCCATAGGACATTCTCCCAGAAGCATTGTGGCTTGTCAACATGCAGTTTGGCAAATTCCAGTCTGGCTTTTTTGTGATTTGTTTTCAACAGTGGTGTCCTCCTTGGTCGTCTCCCATGAAGTCCACTTTGGCTCAAACGACGATTGATGGTGCGATCTGACACTGATGTACCTTGACCTTGGAGTTCACCATGAATGTGTTTAGAGGTTGTTCTGGGCTCTTTTGTTACCATTCGTATTATCCGTCTCCTCCTGCGGCCACGTCCAGGGAGGTTGGCTACAGTCCTGTGGATCTTAAATTTCTGAATAATATGTGCAACCGTAGTCACAGGAACATCAAGCTGCTTGGAGATGGTCTTATAGCCTTTACCTTTAACATGCTTGTCTATAATTTTCTTTCTAATCTCCTGAGACAACTCTCTCCTTTGCTTCCTCGGGTCCATATTTAGTGTGGTACACACCATGTCACCAAACAGCACAGTGACTACTTGTCACCCTTTAAATAGGCCGACTGACTGATTACAAGTTTGTAGACAGAGGACACATCTTGGTTGAACATGTCCCTATGGTCACATTATTTTCAATCTTTTCTAGGGGTACCATCATTTTTGTCTAGGCCTGTTTCATGAGTTTGTTTTTTAAAGTAATTCTGTTGAACCACAATTCAAAAGCACTGTGTGATTTTCATTGGTTAATTTTCATAGAACTTTTACTTATTACCACTTGTCAGATTCAAGTTATTTCTGTGACCATTGTGGGTTTTTCTTTCATTAACAGAGGGGTACCAACAATTTTGTCCACGGCTGTATGTGTCAGGAGCTAAAACAACTGAACTTTTGTGTGTGTGTGTGTCAACAAACACTTTTTGAGTGGTGGCCAGACAGCCAAATAGAGACGTCATTTAAGGCCCATTTGACGTAAAGGTGCAGACAGTTTGACATAAGCTTTGCCTTAAGACTGTTTCAGATAACAGCAAACTAGCATAAAAAAATCCCTGAGTCACAAGTCTCTTTATTAATGGAAGAAGTAAATACATTTAATGACATTTCGTTTTCAGTATTTTGAATAATTAGAAAGTTGATAAAGTTCTCTAAAAAAAAACAAAGAATTGTTCCTGTAGTGAAAATAGATTAGGAAAGATGTTGATGTCTTTTCGGGATTGGGTGGTGAATTTGGTAAATTCTTTAAATTTTATACCAAAAACACTCTCCTTCTCAAATCCATTTTTTATGTACACTTGAGGTTTTGGACTACATACGCCAATAAGTAAAAATACTGAGAGATTGTTGTTTTGTATCAAAAAATGTTTGTTTTATGAGAATGAAGGTTGTTTAAAAAAAAAAAAAAAAAAGCAGACACCCAAAACCCTTTGCAAATTCTGGTTTAAAGTTGTCATGAGTGGTTGAAAAAAAAAAAAAAGAGTCTGCCTTAAAGTTATAAAAACTTTTTTTTCAAATCACAGTGGATGATAAAAGGTTTGAATACAAATAATTTAACTGTTGGTAAATATCACGTACAAGTTGTGGAATGTTTTACAGAATTGTTTCACACAGACAATCCTTACAATGCTGTTGCGTGGTCATTTAAAAATATAAAATGCTTTTTATAGGAGAAATGTTAAATTTTCTAGTATCAGCACAAAATAAACCATTGTCACAAGCATACAGATAAAAGTTTTTGTCACTATTGGAGTGCTTGATTAAGGAAAAAAGGAGGGAAGTGGGTGTGAAAATGCAAGTTTGAAGGCTTACTTTTGTCACGAATGCCCCTTGGGGCAGAGACAGACAGATTCAAGTGCTGAACTGTAGTGTGACATTCAATAACAAAAGCGAACAAAAAAATCCAAAACAGTGCTCAAACACAAACAAAGCAACTTACAGGGTTGGCACTCCAGAGCTAAGATCGCTCTGGAGGAGATGAGAAAGGAGTAGTCCAAACAAGTCCAAGTTAGACAATGAAATGCTGCAGCAGTGAAATAATGAGTAGAGAATCCTTAAATACTTGGCAGACACATGAACCACAGCTGTGGGCTGAACGGCAGGTGAGCTATTACCCAACTGTCCACAGCTGAGGTGGCAGGAAGGCAAACTGTGAACAGTCAGTGGGAGTGTCTGAGAGAGGAGGGCTCATAAGGAACAAAAACCCAAGATAAACACAGAACACAGACAACATAATGGTAACAGACAAGCAAAATACAGAAATAAATTGAATCTAAGCTCAGAAGGAATAATTGAGCTCAGACTCATGACAACTTTTTGCACAGTTCAATCTATCCCAGATTGCCACTGCACTGCTTTTTCCTATGCCGGGTTGACCCCTAGCTGGGGTTGGGGGTTACCCCACCTCTAGAATGCCATTGGCTAGGCCATGGGGTTACTCTCCATTATGGTTTGAGCAAAAATGGGTGGTTGGGCGGGGTTAGTTGTGGGAGGTGCTGTCGCCCACAGGGGTCTGGATGCAACTCAGACAATTCTCTTTTTTCCCAGTTAATCCTTGACTGGTCTGGACCAAAAGCTGGAGGCAGGTGTCTCGCTGACCCGCAGTCATGGTGAATTTTTCTTCTCTTTTTTTCATTGTTTAATTTTCTGATTTTATTTAATGATCCAATTTTTGCACACAGTGCGGCGTAGTTTCATTGGTCAACTACAGGGGTATGCCTCTAGGTCATCATTGGACAGCCCGTCAAACCCTCCCTTGCCGCTCACTGGCTGAGGGTGGATCAAAAAGTTTATAAACCTCAAATATCATCCATCAGTTTGAATGATTTATTTGAACATGTTGCATCAGTACAAGAATCAATTTAAATAGAAAAATAAATAAAATGAAATTCATAACAAAAATACATAAAAACAATCATTATACATGTGGGAACAGAGGGGTGGAGTGGGCGAGGGGTAGTGTGTGTGTGTGAATAACAGGATCTGCAAAACCCCTTCTTGTTCATGAGAAAGCGCTATTGCCGTTTACGATTTTATTTTGTTAAAATTTAAAGTTTATTGTTTAATGTTTAGTTCTGTGACTGTGCGTTATCTTTTTTCTGTGCGGTGTTACTTCAGCCGTCATATAAAACTTTGCAACTACAACATGCACCATCCCCAGCATTTCCCATATGTTAACATTCCATTCCCACACTCAGCCCTCAGGGCGGGGGTCAAAGATTGTCATGGATCAAAGGATAATTATGGATCAAAGCTTGTCGCTGATCAAAGGATAATTACAGGTCATAAAGGTCGTCTGTAGCATCAACGTCCCCTCAGGCTAATCCAGAAGATCACTTTTCTTCATTCTACAGGAATCTCACTTTTCTTCATATTAAAACACCTCCACTCTAGGCCTGGCCAAGAATGCTGTGCCTTTCACAGGACACAAAATGTAAACAGTTGCCCTCTTGTAGAGATGGTAAGGATCAGAATTTGCTTTTAAAGGTTTAAATGGACCATAAAAACTCTGGAGTCCAGATCTCAAAGTGAACAGTTCATGTTGATAGCATCTGCCCTACAGGAACTAATGCTCTTAAAAAAGCCATAAACTTCTATGTGGCCTCCTTTCCTTCCCCTTTGACAGATACCAGAGACTTAAAGACCCCTGTTCAGATATCAGAGACCTAAAGAAGTTATCTACAGCTCAACAGTACCTCCTAGTGGACATCTACGGAATGTGTTTCATTATGTATAATCTGACTGTCAATTCTTACTAAACATTAAGTTTCTTCCAGCTTACCATCTTCCCAGGATCTTAAGGACACTGAAAATCATCCTTTTGATCACCGACCAGGGTTTGCAATAATTCATTAATCCTTGATTAAATATGAGTGCATGTATTATAAACATGTATAAGAAATGTCTATGTTCAAGAGTGTTAGTCAAGCGAATGTTAATATTAGTAGTAATGGTATAAATCCATGATCACTGAATATTAGCCAAGTCAACTTAATTTAGTTTGATTTTATACTGAGTACATAATTTCATAAGAACTGAATGGGTATTAATCCTTGTACGATATCATTCCTGGTAAACCACTCCTCTCTAGCTTTCACGGGATAATGCCCTTTTCATTTGATTTGCTGCTCCCAAACAAAGAAATGTTTTCGCATTGGACAAAGGCCCATTCAAACTCCTCTTTATGAAAGCTGATTGGCCTGTCTCCGACCGGCCCCACTTTTTATGACTAACAGCGCGCTTCAGTTAAAAAAGTGCAGGAGCCACCCTGCATGTTAGAAGGAGAAAAAACATGATGTGAGAAAGAAAGATCAAGCAGAAGTTTAGATTAAGATTAAAGAAGACAAATAGAATAGAAGATCATAAGATGAAAGTTTTTGTTTCACTTCTTCAAAGTTCCTTGCAGTTTTCTTCTGTCTAAATTGTTCTGCGAATATTAAGAAACCTTTTGTGTGTGAAGTTTGTCAAATCCTGCGTTAGTTTTCTCATTTTTCTGGTTACTGAGGAGAAACCATCTTTTTCTTACGAGCTCATCTTAAAGAGAGTCAAACTCTCAAAATCTTTTTTTTCTTCACCTCAGAAGCCATTCTTATCCTAGTAAAGGTTTTTCTTAGATTTTCTGACTTTTCATGTTGTTAAAGTGGACCTTTAATTTTCCTAATTTAAAGTGAACAGAGATTGTGTTTTTAGACTTTCTTTCCGTCCTCATACCCGCCTGACTGAGAAGTTTTTCCTTCAGTTTTTTTGGTCTATTCCACGGCCAGAGACCTCACAAATTTGGACTTGTTGCCCAAGGACTCTTCACACCGCTCTGGGACAGCCGTTACTGCTGCTCTTCGCTGTCCATCTCTGAGAGCCCCCATCCCCCCCCCCCCCCCCCCCCCCCCCCGGCTAGTCTGCACGTCTTACAGTTGGTTGTGAACATCAAGGAGTCTTGCAGTGGTCGCTCCATCTCTGGGTCCCAATGATCAAACCCCAGCCAGCACCAACCCGCTGAACACGTGGGCCTACAGCTGTTCGTGAGACTCCTATTTTCCTGTCTGCTGGGTTAAATGCGATGTCCTTAAGATTTAAATTACAATTGAACAGAGCCAGTATTTTATGGTACAATTAGTCTCTCAGCCGTAGGACAAACCTATAAACTGAAGGAAGATTCTTTATTCATTTTTAAGTAACTTCCTTTCATTTTTGTAGATTAATTCAGAAGTTCATTCTTAGATAACCAGCTTATGACTTTTCCCCATAAAATTGCATTCTGTTTTTGTTAGACATTTCAGCCTTCCATTACCGTTGAAACATAAGTCTGGTTTCTCCTTGGTTCTACAAAGGCTTACAGCTAGATTTTATGTTCAGGAATCCACTAACAGTTGATGTGATATTAGATACCTGTTATCATTTGAATCTGTTTATCCATCATTTGAATGCCATATCATGTAACCTGAATGAGTTTAATAAAAGGGTGAATGAGAGAAGTTGAAGCGTTTTCCTTTCGCATATATGTTTCCTAGATCACTGCAGGAAAAGAACTCCCTTAAATTTTGAGACTGATCCATTAAATAATTGAAGGTACGGAAATTAATTAATTGAAATTAAGTTAATAATACAAATTGTTCTTTAGAACTGGTGCCCCCTTTTTACAAGTGCTTTCCTATTTTTATTTAGTGAGTGTAGGGGTGACGGTTCAACTCCGTCCCCTCGCACACCCACTATTAAATAAAATAAATAATTCCTGTACTTTATTACCCTATATTTTATTAAATATTGCTACACATCGCTGATCAAAGGATAATTACGGGTCATAAATGTCATCACTGATCAAAGGATAATTATGGGTCATAAAGGATGTCACTGATCACAGGATAATTACGGGCCATAAAGGATATCATTGATCACAGGATAATTATGGGTCATAAAGGATGTTGCTGATCAAAGGATAATCATAATTATCCTTTGATCAGCCAAGGATATAATATCAGCCAAGGATATAATTATCCTTTGATCCTTGGTGACCCATAATTATGGGTCATAAAGGATGTCACTGATCAAAGGATAATTACAGGTCATAAAGGATGTTGCTGATCAAAGGATAACTACGGATCAAAGGGAAGGTCAAGGGCAGGTCAGGTCAAAGGGGCGGGGTGTGGGGGCGGGGCAGGGTTTGGGTGGGGCTAAGGGGTCATAAACCTGTCAAAAGCAGTTTGATGAAAGGTGGGACATATACTCTTCTGATGCCGCCTTAAGGTGTGCTACCTCAATGTACCGAGAGAAATAATCCACAATTAGCAGATAAGTCTTTTTGTCCTAGAAGAAGAGATCAGTCCCATTCTTTTCCAGGGTCTTTCTTGTACTGAGGTGACCAGTAGGGGCTTCTTCTGTGCTTGGAACAAACATCACAGCTCTCTACCACCTTATTTATTTGCACAGAGAGCCCTAGCCACCAAACTGACTGTTGTGCTCTTGCTCTGCACTTTACAATGCCCTGATGACCACTGTGGAGCTTGGAGAGGATTTCTTGTCTCATACAAGAAAGAATCACAATTCTTTGTCCACGTAGCAGTAGTTTTCCTGCTACCGTCAGGTTCTCTTTTTCCTGACCATATGCTGCAAGTTCCGGTGGGAGAGCATGTTTTTCTGGCCACATCAGTCTCAGTCTGAATCTGAAAACTCTTGGAGGAAGCTCATCTAGTGCTTTGGGGCTTAGCAGTGGCACTAGGGGCTTATGGTCAGTCTCTAAGCTGAACTTTAGTCCCTGGAGGTAAGGAGCCAGTCGCTCACATGCCCACTGCTAAAGCCTCCTTCTCAATTTGGGTGTAATGTTTTTCCGCTTCTGTCAGCCCCCTTGAGATGAAAACCACAGATCTCCATGTACTATCAGGCTGTTGCTGGTTTAGTACAGCCCCGAGACCATAAGATGAGGCATCAGCTGCAACACTTGTCTCTGCTGTGGGTAAGTATGAGGCCAGCACTCTGGTTGAGCTCAGTTCTGATTTAAGTCTCTGAAATGCTTCTTTCTGTGGTGTCTGCCTGATTTTTCTTGCTAAGCAAATCTTTTATGGGGTGCGTGTATGATGCAAGGTGGGGCAGAAACTTGCCTAAGTAGTTGGCCATTCCCATCACTCTCCTCACGTCCTCCACTTCTGTCGGTTCTGGCATTTCCATGATCGCTCTGACCTTGTCTGGGTCTGGTGTTACTCCATCTGCAAAAATACGGTGGCCCACAAACATCATGCTGTCTTTTGCAAACTCACATTTTTCATTTAATGTCAGTCAAACCTCCTTTAGTCTTTTCAAGACTTGATGCAGTTTGGTGTTGTGCTGCTGCATGTCCTTGCCGTGAACCACAATGTCGTCAGCATGACACACCACACCTTCACACCCCTCCAGCATCTGTGACATGTGACGCTGAAAATGCTCCAGAGCGGACGAGATCCCAAATGGTAGCCGGTTGAATGCATAACAACCAAATGAGGTAATAAATGATGTGAGGAGTCTGCTCTCTTCAGACAGCAGAATTTGCCAAGACTCCAATGTTGCATCAAGCTTTGTAAAAACCTTAGCTCCTGCTAGCATGGCTAATGTGTGGTCGACTGCAGGGAGTATGTGTCTCTCTCTACATACCCACTTGATCAGATGTGTCAGGTCAATGCACAGCCAAATCTTTCCAGGTTGTGCTTTTGGCGCCACCACTAGACCGGCGCACCAGGGTGTAGGTTGAGTCACCTTCAAAATCACCCCCATGTCCTCCATACGTTCCAGTTCTGCCTTGACTTTATCCCTCAGTGGAAGAGGAACTCGACGTGGGGTGGATAGCGCATATGGGACTGCACTGGGTTCCAGCTCGATACTGTAGGTGTGATGATCCAGTGTGTGGAGAGCTCATCGCTGGATCGTCTGGGTTTGCAGCCACAATTTATGTCAAGCTTTGTCCCATTATCATTGTTATCCTATACTTACCCAGTGTGTCTTGCTCCTCAGGTTGCTGACACCCGCAGGTGTGTCTCTGGAGCTGATCACGCTCGCCTGACCAGGAATATCAGGACATCCACCCAGGCCTCTGCCTTCCCCCTGTCCCCTGGTCCCTGCTGGAGTTCCCTGCTGGACTCTGCTGCTCAAGCCGTAAATGTGCTTTCCTGCATTATTCTCCCTTCGGAGAATCTGTCCCTGATAATCTCTGTCTGGTCTCTCCCGTAGGCTACATGCGCTCCAGGTGGCACCTGTCTTGTGAAAATTAAGTTGGCGTTTTTGTGTTCCACTTTCCTTGAGTTTTGCATTTTTATTTTCTGAGGTTTTTTAATAAAATTGTGAAAATTTTCATTGGAGTTTGAGTGATCGTTCTGGCAGCTCTGTGTTTGAACCTAACCCTGATCTGAATCATGACAGAATGATCCAGCCAGGATTAAGGTTCAGCGAGCGCTCAGCCAGGCAAACAGTCAGCAATTGCGCGTTTGGGTGCCACAGAACTCCAGGTCACGTTTCTTTCTGAGCAGCTTCAAACTATCACTCAGCAACTGGCGAATGTTACCGAGCACCTGTGTCATCTTCCTGGTGCGGCGCCTCTTCCTGCACCTGCTGCCCCAGCAGTGGTTGCCATTCGCAGAAACATCTCTGTTCCCACACCTGCCCCTTATGCGGGGAAGGTGGGGGTTGCAGGGGGTTCCTGCTCCACTGCCAGTTGTATTTCCAGCAGGTGGAGGGGGAGTATAGGGATGATGTGTCCAAAATACAGTTGCTGCGGGGCCGGGTGTTCAAGTGGGCACAGTCCATCTTGAGCAGCCCGGAAGGACCCCTTTATTCGTTTGAGCGATTTTGCGAGAGTTTTCAGGGGCTTTTGACCATTCAGAGAGAGAGGGGAATATTGTTAGCCCGCTCATGGGGCTTCGGCAGGGGGATCGATCTGTGGTCGATTTCTTTACCGAGTTCTGGGTCGTTGCGACAGACTCCAGCTGGAACAACGTTGCCCTGTGCAGCGTGTTCCTCTTGGGTCTGAATTCGCATCTCCGCGACGAGCTGGTTATCCGTGCGTCTCCCTCCTCCCTGGATGAGCTCATCGAGCAGACCGTGGCCCTCGTCAACCGGTGCAGGGAGCGGGCCAAGGAGCAGAAGGCAACTGCCTCTCTGCTTGCTTCCTGGCTGCCCCTCCCCTTGGTGCTGCTCCGCCGGCCCCCTCTGAGCCAATGGCACTTGGTAGGTTCCATCTGACTCAGGAGGAGCATTAGTGTAGAGAATAGGAGGGGGCATGTTTCTATTGCAGGGTCCCAGGTCACGCTGTCTTGAAATGTCCCATGAGGCCAAAAGACCCAGCCCGTCAGTAACCAAGGGGGGTCTGGCGGGAGGGTCCTCACAAAATCCTCCCAATTGTTTTGAACTCTCGGCCCTCATTCAGTTACCGGGGGCTGAGTTCAAAACCTCCGCCCTGGTTGATTCTGGGGTGGAGCAAAACTTTATCTAACAGGCCATGATGCGGAAATTACAGATACCCACCAGGAATGTCCCATCACCTTTGTTGGTCTTGACAGTTTCAGGCAGTACCATCGCAACAATTACCTAGCAGACTGAGCCCATTTGTCCAGTAATCACCACGAGGTTATTCAATTTTTATGTCCTGCCCCAATCTAACACCACCATGATCCTGGGGTATCCGTGGCTCTGCATATACAACCCCATCATTAATTGGAGTCAGGGCTCCATTTCATCCTGGAGCCCTTTCTGCCTCTCTTTGTGTCGCCGTTCAGCCGCATGCTCGCCTTTGCTCCTGATCTCCTCCCCTCCGGCTGGCCGGTGGATCTCAGCTCCATGCCCGAGGCTTACCATGACTTAGGGGAGGTCTTTAGCAAGTTCAGAGCCCTATCTTTACCACCTCACTGGGGCTACAGCTGTGCAATTGATCTCCTCCTAGGCGCGTGGCTGCCATCCAGCCGGCTCTACAATTTATCTAGGCTGGAGAGGGAGGCGATGGAGACCTACAGTACATTAAAGACTCCCTGAGCGCAGGCATAATTCGCCCGTCGTCTGCTCCACTCGGAGCGGGGTTCTTTTTTGTAGGGAAGAAAGATGGGTCCCTGCAGCCGTGCATTGATTACCGCGAGCTGAACGCGACTACCCGGAAGGATAAGTTCCGCTTCCTCTCTTTAATTCATCATTTGAGTTACTGCAACGGGTGCGTTTTTTCACCAAGCTCGACCGCCGCAATCTGTACCATTTAGTCCGCATTCCGGAAGGGGACGAGTGGAAGACGGCGTTGGGTCATTGACCCAACACAGTTGGGTCATTTTGAATATTTGGTCATGCCATTCGGGCTGACCAATGCCCCTGCTGTCTTCTAGCGGTTAATTAACAACGTCCTACAGGACATGGTGAACCAGTTCGTGTTTGTTTATTTCGATGATATTTAAATTTTTTCTCTCACCCTGGAGGAGCACCTAGTCCACGTTCAGTCCATCCTGCAGCGGTGGCTGGAGAACCAGCTTTTTGTGAAAGCTGAGAAGTGTGAATTTTCCACTCGGTCTACTTCATTTTTGGGGTTCATCATTGCTGAGGGCACGGTAAAGGCCGATCTGGTGAAAATTAAGGCAGTAGTAGACTGGCCAACCCTCCCCCCCCCCCCAGTCCAGGAAGGATCTCCAACGCTTCCTGGGCTTTGCCAACTTCTACCCCCAATTCATCCGAGACTACAGTAGGGCGGCGCAACCGCTTACACAGTTGACGTCAACCAAAAGCCCGTTCAAGTGGTCTGAGGCCGCTGAACAATTTTTTGTGACCCTAAAAGGCCTATTCACCAATGCGTTCATTTTGGTGCAGGTGGATCCCACGGCGCAACTCGTGGTCGAGGTGGATGCTTCTGATTCATGGGTGGGCGCTGTCGTCTCCCAGCGCTCCTCCGACCAGAAGCTCCATCTGTGCACATATTTTTCCCAGCGGTTAACACCAGCCGAGAGGAATTACGCTGTTGGGGACTGCAAACTGTTGACCATTAAGCTGGCGCTGGAGGAATGGAGACACTGGTTGGAGGGGGCTAGCCAAAAGGTTATTGTCTGGACAACCATAAAAATTTGGAATACCTTCAGTCGGCCAGACAATTAAACTCTCGGCAGGCTCGGTGGGCCCTGTTCTTTAAGTGGTTCAATTTATCCATCTCGTACAGACCAGGGCCCCAGAATGCCAAGGCTGATGCTCTCTCATGCCAGTTTTCTCCCGACTCCTCCTCCTCCACCTCCTCCTCCGCAGCTGCTGCGTCTCCCCCGGAGACTATTCTCCCTCCCTCCTGCTTTCTCGGGACACTCCAGTGGGAGATTGAGCAGAGGGTCTGGTAGGCACAATCATTGGAGCCTGTCCCGGAGAGAGGCCCACCAGACCAGCTGTATGTCCCCACAGCGCTACATGGGGAGGTGATTCAGTGGGGGCATACCAGCCCACACTGGTATGGTGGCCCACACTCAGGAGGGATGTGCAGGAGTACGTCAAGGCCTGTCACACCTGCTCTGCTAACAAGACTGACTCCTCCCCTCCTGCAGGTCTCCTCCATCCCCTACCGGTGCCGGGTTTCCCGTGGTCACACATTTCCCTGGACTTTGTCACAGGCCTCCATCCATTCCTGGGGAATACTGTTATTCTCACTATAGTCAACCGCTTCTCCAAGGCCATCCATCTTATCCCCCTCCCCAAGTTGCCATCTGCCATGGAGATGGCAGACCTGCTGATGCAGCGTGTCATCCGGCTGCACGGTATTCCCATTGACATTGTCTTGGACCGGAGGCCCTAATTCATATCCCAGGTGTGGGAGGCATTCTGCCGCTTCTTGGGTGCGACCACCAGTTTGACTTCGGGATGCCATCACCAAAGTAATGGTCAGGCTGAGCGTGCTAATCAGTCCCTGGAGGCCACCTTAAGGTGCATAGCATCCTCTAACCAGACCACCTGGCGCTCCCATTTGACCTGGGTGGAATACGCGTACAACTCAGTGATCTCCTCCTCCACTGGGCTTACGCCATTCGAAGCGTCGATGGGTTATACTCCACCTTTGCTACCCATGGCGGCGAGGGGCCTCGCCATCCCATCTGTGGGGGCCCATGCGCGCCAGTGCTGCCGTCTGTGGAGGGCCACGAGGGCTGCCCTCCTTTGCTCTGTGGAACGGAATAGACAGTACGCTAACTGCAGATGGGCGCTGGCGCTGAAGTACACAGTGGGACAGAGGGTATGGCTGTCATCCGTCCAGATCCCGCTGAAGATGGAGTCTCAGAAACTCTCACCCACATATCTGGGCCCCTACACCATCAAGTGGTTGATCAATGATGTTACCGTTTGGTTGGGCCTGCCACCCTCTATGCCCATCCGTCCCACATTTCACATCTCCAAGATTAAGCCCCTCTCCACCAGTCCCCTCTGCCCTCCTCCAGACCCCCCGCTGCCCCCCCGGTTCATCGATGGAGAAACCATGTACACGGTGGAGAGGATCCTGGACGTGTGTCTTCGGGGGCGGGGATGCCAGTACCTTGTTCATTGGAAAGGATACAGTCCAGAGGAGAGGTCTTGGATCCCGGGGTTGTACATCTTGGACAAGCACATGATTCAGGCTGTCATGACCCGAGTGCCGATCTCGTCCGCGCTTGGGCTATGCATCATCTCTGCCGGCCTTGACAGCTGTGGATTACATTCTGGCTCCACCGGGCTCTTATTGTGACAGCGCTCGGTGGGGTTTCCGGCTGTCAAGGTCGATCAGCTGTTCGGCATCACAGCTCGTTAGCTGCCGGTTTATTAGCGGGCGCTGACAGCTGGCTGATGCTGGAGTATCGTCTAAACATCCTGAGAGATTCCTGGTGTGTCAGCACACTCATGTCAGGTTCGTGTCTTGTTTATGTCATAGTTTAGGTCGTAGTGGCTGGGGTTGGCCCTACGATCCCTTGTACCCTCTGTAGTGTATTTTTGCCCACAGTGGCTCATAGCTTTATGTCTCGTCTCGTCTTGTCTTGTTAAAATAAACATCAAATGCAAAACTCATTGGCGACTTTTGGTGTCTTATGGTGGCCTGCGAGGGTCACCGCATGACAGTATACTCCAGCCAGGACGTCTAAACGGAGACGCCACACCGAGACGCCTTTTCACCGGTGAGTTTTTGCGTAAATTGGACTATTGTTCTTCCCTGTCTGGGTGTCATTGCTGGGAGAATGCCGTCATCCAGGGGCCGCGGTCGGCGCCTGGGCAAGGAGCTAGCGGAGGCTCTGGAGTTTGTGGATGGAACTCTGTTCACTGCTACGTTATACGACACTCCCAGCGACATACGCTGGCACCTGGACTGCGCTGAGGTTCTTCTCGACAACCTTCCTCTCCTCTACGACGATCACCCGGAGGTGATGATGAGGAGAGATGAACTCGCCACACAGCGCGAGATATTCCATGGGCTGGAGGAGGAAGAAAGCAGGAAGAAGAGGAGGAGGCATCCTCGCTCCCCGCGTTGGAACCCCGTTCCTATCCCAGATCTGGTCCAGGAGTTTGCGCCATCTGGGGGCCGTCGAAGATGTCGGCGCCACGGCCAAGGTGAACCTCAGCAGAATCTCCGGCTGGACCTGCTGCCAGCGAAGCCCGTCAGCGGATCTCCGAGAGTAGCTCCTCCTCGTCCTTCCAGGGGGCCCTCTGTCGCCATCCAGCGGGGAGAGGGAGGAACTACGTCCCCTACAGCAGGCACCGTCCTCCCTCCGGGAGAAAGGCAAGTGCAAGTTCATTCTTTACATGATAATTGTGATCTGCCTTGTCTGACTCCTGGGGGCGGAGTTCGGGGTTCACAGTCCCCCGAGCTCCTACCACCTGCTGTAGTTACGATAACCAAACCTGCTGCCTCTGTGTCTCCCTCTGCTGAGTGGTCCGCGACGCCAGATCCACGTCGCGGGGTGAGGAGGGGGCCTGAGGTGCTGGAAAGCCTGGATCCGGCCCTGCAGCCACGTCGTGGACGGAGGAGAAGAGCGGACTGCGGCCCGGAACCTGAGCCGACGATGAAGCGTCCCCGGGTTTCCTCGTCGGAGCGGTCCGAACCAGTGGGTCGAGGGTCCCCTGCCTCCACGCCATACGGGTCATCGGCGTGGGCATCAGCGCGAGTGGAACCTCAGGCTGCGAAAGCCATCTTGCTAGCTGCGGAGCACGACGCAGCTGAGTTGGAGCCTGCGCACGTACTTCTTCATCCTGATCCTGGATCGACGGAGTCCTGGAGTCCTGGACGACAACAGAACCCGAGTGCAGGCAAGTGCTCCCTCTTGTGTTTCTGTCCCCTGTGCTGGAGCATTTTTGCCTGCCTCTCGGGGAGGCGAGCGAGGGGCAGCCGCCTGCTGCGCTCGAACTCGTCTCGCTGAGTTCTGTTGCTGCCGGTGACACTGAGCCCGGTTTTTCTCTGTGTTCTGAGCCTCCTTGCAGTGTCACCGGTGCGGAGCTAGTCGGGGTCGTCAAGTTGGAGGTTCCAGGTTCGGGGGTGGAGGTCGTCAGCGGAGCTGCACCGACCCAGTCGGGGTTCATTGTGGAGGCTGCTGTGGCCCAATTGGGGTCCGATGTGGGTGTACCCGAGACACAGTCGGGGTCCATCGCCGGAGCTGCTTTGGCCCAATTGGGGTCCGACGTGGGTGCGCCCGAGGCCCAATCGGGGTCCACCGCAGGTACTGTTCTGGCCCAATCGGGGTCCGACGTGGGTGCAGCCGGGACCCAATCGGGGTCCAGCGGAGGTGCAGCGCCGGTGTGGTCCATGGACGGTGGAGGAGCTGCAGATCCTTCGCCGCCTGACCCAGTTCGGGCTCATCCTTGCTTTCTGTCCCCTCTACAGAGTCATCGCCCCTGCGCATCATCGCCGGGGGCCGTGGGGGTCCCTTTTCGCTCGCCCCGGCTCTCCCGAGTTTTGTCCTTGCCAGGGAGGCCGCCGCGGACTGTTTTCCCCCGGTACTGGTGGCTGAGGGACGTGGGTTGGCTGCCTGAGGAACTGTTTCGCTGGTTCGGCGCCTCGGGTCGGCCACCCGACTTCTTGTGTGTTTCACTGGGCGATCTGGTTTGGCCACAGGAGGAGTGGACTTTCCGGGCTTGGGACTGTGGTAAGCCGCCCGGTCATGTTCCGGCCCCTATGACCACCCGTCGGCCGTTGGACGCAGGGAGACCGCCTGAACTGTTCCTGTGGCATTTGGTCTCCGCCGGTCGGCATGAACTGTCGGGGGTAGAGGTTATTCCTGGTGGTGGTTTAGCCCTGAAATTGTTCTGTTTTTTTTTTTCTCTGTCCTGTGTTGTATCTGTTTTTTGACTTGAGAGCGTGGTATTTTTGTTTTCATGCCTGGGCAATTGTGTTCATGTATTTTGGAGGGTAGTCTAGCTCTGAAATTGTTCTGTTTTTTGTTTTTTTTCTGACCTGTGTTGTATTTGCTTCTTGACCTGAGACTTTGGTATTTTTTGTTTTTGTCCCTGGGTAATTGGGTTTCACGTATTTTGGAATATAATCTGGTTCTGTAATTGTTCTGTTTTTTCTCTGTCCTGTGTCATATTTGCTCTTGACCTGGGAATTTGGTATCTTTGTTTTCGTGCCAGTATAGTTGTGTTTCATGTATTTTGGAAGTATAGTCTGGCCCTGTAATTGTTCTGTTTTTTTTTTTCTGTCCTGTGCTGTATTTGCTTTTTGACCTGAGAGTGTGGTATTTTTTTTCTTTTGTTGTTTTTGTGCCTGGGTAATGGCATTTCATGTATTTTGAAGTATTGTCTGGTCCTGTAACTGTTTCATGTATTTTGAGTCGGGTTTTTTTTTCCTGTCTGTGCTCTGGTTCTCTGCCTGGTGTTTGATCCTCTCCTGCCCCATCCGCCCACCCTGGAGGGGGTGGGGGTGGGGGGGATTAGATGTCTATGGGCGGTCAGGAGCCCGCCCTCAGAGGGAGGGTACTGTCATGACACGAGCGCCGATCTCCTCCGCGCTCGGGCTATGCATCATCTCTGCCGGCCTTGACAGCTGTGGATTACATTCTGGCTCCACCGAGCTCTTATTGTGACAGCGCTCAGTGGGGTTTCCGGCTGTCAAGGTCGATCAGCTGTTCGGCATCACAGCTCGTTAGCTGCCGGTTTATTAGCGGGCGCTGACAGCTGGTTGATGCTGGAGTATCGTCTAAACATCCTGAGAAATTCCTGGTGTGTCAGCACGCTCATGTCAGGTTCGTGTCTTGTTTATGTCATAGTTAAGGTCGTAGTGGTTGGGGTTAGCCCTACGATCCCTCGTATTCTTTAGCGTGTGTCCATGTCATAGTTTACGTCGTAGTGGCTGGGGTTGGTCCTACGATCCCTTGTACCCTGTGTAGTGTATTTTTGCCCACAGTGGCTCATAGCTTTATGTCTTGTCTCATCTTGTCTTGTTAAAATAAACATCAAATGCAAAACTCATTGGCAACTTTTGGCGTCTTATGGTGGCCCGTGAGGGTCACCGCATGACACAGGCATTCCATCAAACCCATCGATGCAAGCCCAGTGGGACGCCAGGAGGTGTCCCTTGAGGGGAGGGCACTGTGATGATCAGGCGAGCATGCTCCCCCCCCCTCCTGTTCCTGGTTTCCCGCTCCAGATTATTGGACGCACCTACGTGATTACACACCTGCTGCATCTGATGAGCCAGCGTATTTAAGATGCAGCGTGTGGAAAGCTCATCACTGGATCGTCTGGGTTTGCAGCCGCAATTTATGTCAAGCTTTGTCCCATTATCATTGTTATCGTATACTTACCGAGTGTGTCTTGCTCCTCAGGTTGCTGACACCCGCAGGTGTGTCTCCGTAGCTGATCACGCTTTGCCTGATCAGGAAGATCAGGACGTCCACCCAGGTCTCTGCCTTCTCCCTGTCCCCTGGGCCCTGCTGGAGTTTCCTGCTGGACTCCACTGCTCAAGCTGTAAGTGTGCTTTTCCACATTATTCTCCCTTTGGTGAATCTGTCCCTGATAATCTCTGTCTGGTCTCTCCTGTAGGCTACATGCGCTCCAAGTGGCACCTGTCTTGTGAAAATTAAGTTGGGTTTTTTTGTGTTCCGCTTTCCTTGAGTTTTGCATTTTTATTTTCTGTGAGTTTTTTTTAATAAAACTGTGAAAATTTTCATTGGAGTCTGCATTTGACACCTTGACCAAGGAAATAACAGAATCCATCCAGAGGACAATTCCTGTCAAGACTATCGCATGTAATTGTACTATTCAACATCCATGGCTTTCTAAGGGCATATTAAAATCTATTAAGTACAAAAATAAATTAAATAAACGCTACATTCAATTCAATTCAATTCAATTCAACTTTATTTATATAGCGCCATTTCACAACAACAGTCATCTCATAGCACATAAAAAAATCCAAATATTAACAATAAAAATGTACAGTATATGCTAATTATAGAAATAAATTAACACATATTATTAGAAAGAGTAAGAGTAATTACTATGCAGAACTTATAAATGCATCACAGAGTGATTCCAAGAAATCCTGGAGAATACTTTGTGCTGCCCATAGCGCAAAATAACAGTTGTGCGCATGTGTCAACGCCGCGTGCGTGCCGGGCTCGTCCAAAGCGGATGCGGTCCAAAGCGGACCAGAGGGGAAATGAAGCATGAATAAGGCTTTAACAGGCTGCCCAAACTCGCCTGTTTGAGGGGGGTGTTCCCAAACTGGAAATTCACAACAGAAAAACACAGACTTGGGACTGCTGTGAGATATTGCTCTGGATATGTCTTGTAAGTCACAAAAAACATGTTACAGACATGTTAACAGTAGACAAAACTTGATTTTTGCCCGAGTGTCACTTTAATGAACGAAAAGTTGTGTTATTTAGGAGATTAGCCAGCAGGTGGAGCTACTCGCACTTTTTTCCCCAGGTCGCAACAACTTAACTCATTCCTGCAGTTTGGTATGATTCTGCATAGTCGAACTGCATTTCTGATCTGATCGAAAAATGGACAGGTAACACTGTAGGATGTCTAAATAGAAAAAAATATATGTATACGATCTCGTCTGGATTGTGTTTACAAGCGTCAGAAAGCGGCGATCAACTGACCTGTGGAGTCAGATCATGTGACAGAACGGAGGCGTCGCTGAAAACATTCACCCGTTCGCCACAAACACATTGCTGAAGAGTCCGTGGTTTCACAATCAGCAGACAAACATCCTAAAGCACTGCGGACACTAGCGGAGTGGAGACGATGACGTAAATTTCATCACACAAGGTTTCCGGTTACACATACACGGACAGTAGAGGTGCAGCATGAATCCAGCTTAACCCGCTCCGCTATTAACGTTTATCTTCTCACAGCGCTATGAAATGAGGGGAGCATGGGGGCTAAAGAGTCGAGGATCGGATTCCTGTCGTATGACGAGGCCGCTAAGAGAGGTAAGAGACCACGAAGAGACACTATCCACATTAGCAATGCTAGCCTTAGCTAACAGCTGTCAGGCTAGTCAGGTACCGTGCAAACCACCCGATACAATCTGCAGGTTTAGGCAAATTTGCTATTTTTGTAAGTGGAGCTAATATCAGAATGAACTACTGGACCTCCACGGAATCGACAGGAACCATTTTTCATTTCGGCTTATAATTATTTAGATTTGGCGCAATGTATTTACAGTATCTTAGGTTTCTCATTAGCTGAACCTGTATATTTCGACTCTGTACATGGGCTGGACAGGAAGAGGATTTCTGTTCTCAAAACGTTAAGAAATTGTACTTGAACGATTATTGCGTCGATGCTATCCACCCCGAATTGAATGATCTCTCCTCCTATTAACAAAGTTACACAGAGGGTTGTGCTGTAAATCGCGTGTCTCTAATTTGACGGGAGGACAAGTTAAATTGACAGGTTGTTGCACTGCGTCTGGTGTCAGTTTTCCCCCATAGCTAGTGTTTGCGAGCGAAGAGGAGGGATGGGCTGTGTGGAATGCCATTTCCAAAACGGCTATGAAGGCAGCTTTCATCTAGCCCTGTCAGTTTATTTGAGCTGAAATTACGGTGGTCCGCAGAGCTTTTGTCACCTAAGCTGGTGGCAACAGCAGAGCAGCGTTTATTGCTATGTTGCTTCCTGTAGCCCGGCTGTCTGATCGCTGTAGATGCTAGCTACTAAAGTTGCCACAGGGGAATGCCTCCAGACCGTTGCAGCCTGTCGGGTTTCAGGCTGAGCCATGTGCTGCTGTGGGCATCTGTCAGTGTTGTTGTTGCTGCCGCTCGAGCCTACACGACGGCAGTTCGGCTCGCTGTTTAGTCAGAGTCTGCGGTTTGTTAGGTTAGCAGGCAATAGACACATTTATCCACACGCCGTATTTCACGTGACGTCCACAGGATTGTTATTTTGACACGCAGGAGGCCTGATCATGTGACTGCACACACTGGCAAATCAAAGTAAATGTTGACTCTCTGTTCCGTTTTAAATATGTACGAGTAATAGAGATGCAGATATGCATATCTGCTTAACATCTGCAAATAAGATACCAAGAGTGGCCGATATTTTTTTTTTTTCTGGTGTGTCCCAGTTGTGTGGTATTGATTTTGCCCTGAAACAGACAGCAGCAGATTACAGCTGCAAACTCAGAATCTGACTTTAGTTTTTTGTATACTGTATATTACTTTTGTCCTACTGGCTGGCTATTGGCCAATTTACCATTTTCAACATCTGTATTGGCCCACAATTTCACAATTGGTGTATTCCTAGTAAGTATATGTGTGGACTAATTTGTTGGTAATGATCCATCCATCCATCTTCTACCACTTTTCCGGAGGTCCGGGTCACGGAGGCAACAGTTTAAGCAGAGAAGCCCAGGCTTCGCTCTCCCCAGCCACCTGCTCCAGCTCTTCAGGGGATACCGAGGCGTTCCCAGATCATTCCACAAAAATCAAACCAGACAATTAATGATGGAGTAGCTCAATCTGGCCTGGCGAAATCACCCTGCGAGTGCTCAGATGGCCTGACTCTTGGCCTTGACCTTAAGCACAGTCTAGATGCAGACCCATCTAGGATGTGCTAAAAGTCAAAGTCAGTGGCCTAGGTTAGGGGTCTGCAACCTGTGGCTCATTTGCCCATATTCAGTAGCTCTCAATTGTTTTGAAAAACTCAGATTTACAAAAAAATGGTCGAAAATTGATGACAGAATGATTTCACTAATGTACAAAAAAAGGCTGCAAATTAAAGACAAAAACTAAAGTATGAGAGAAAGATAAACTTAATGAAACTATGTTGCTATTTATAATTATGATCAACATTGTAAATTTACAAATAAATGTTCTAAATTAAAGAGAAAAAATGTACAGGTAGGGTTGTAAATTTTAAAAATATGAGGAAAAAATACACATTCACAAGAAAAGCCCCAGATTTTTGAGAAAAGTTGCAGTTTAAAAAAAGTCGTTTATGTGGGGAAAATGTTGCAAATTTACAGTTACAAAACTGCACATTAGTGGACAAGGTCACAAATTTGAGAGAAAAATTATGCACATTTACAAGAAAAAAGGTGCAAATTAACAAGAACACTGCACATTTCTGTGAAATAAGTTGTATATTTTTAGAAAACTGTTGCAAATTTATGAGAAAAAAGCCGTAAATTCAGAATAAAAATGTGCAAATTTGCATAAAAATGTTACTTTTCACAAAATGAGTTGCAAATTTACTTCATATTTGGGAGAAAAAATTCAGAAGTTCAAAGGAAAAAAGCCACAAATTTATGAGATAAGTTGCAAATTTAATTGAAGAACAGCAAATTTATCTTTAAAAAGCTGTTTAAAAAAAAGGTGCAGATTTACAAAACTAATGGTAAAAAGCTGTATGAGAGTACAATATTGTAATTTTATTTGTCTGTTTTACCTCTTATTTTTAAGGCTCCAGTAAGTGTTGTGGGTCATGCAGATTTCTTTGGACACATAATTCCAATTCAGTATGTGAATGGGTGGACAGCAGGATCTGTAAAGCGCTTTGGTCATCAAGAGATGAGAATAAAAGCGCTATATAAGTGAATGCCATTTACCATTTACAAAGTTGCTTAATATGGCTCTTTTCACAGTAGATGTTGCTGACCCCGGTTTAGGATGAGTAATGATTTGAGCTTAAAAAAGACTACTTTCTCTGAAATAACTTGAAACTGATGAAAGTTTCAAGTCCCCATTGTGGGACTAATTAAACAAATTAAAATGGCATGGACAAAAAGATGGTACTGTGGAGAAAGGAGGCAGGTGGGGCAGCGAGCTGGACGACACAGAAGCTTTATTAATTCTCCAACATAATTTACAGCAAAAGAGAATCCCAGGTCTCTGTGCATTCCACTTTTATCTCTTTATTTCCATGCATTGAAACTCGGACTTCCGACCATACACATTGTTGTATGAACAAAGAATTGTATGGCACATTAACATAACATAATACCAGCTCTGCGACAACACCTTTCTTTTCTCCGCAGCTCCGGCATCTCTTAATCTCCCCGGGGGGCACATAGAACCAACAGTCCCGTCTGATGCCCCCGGTGACACCTTCTCATCTGGTCCATTGTCCTCCTCTTCCCTTGCCCTCTCTGGGTGGAGAAACCCCCATCCCATGCTCCCACAAGCCCCCCCCCCCCCCCCCGATCACCCAGAAGGGGCACTAATGCCCCCGTCCTTTGGGCTTGAGCCGACGCCCATAGCGGCTGTAGCGGGGGGTCACTGATCCAGTCGAACCACCCTGCTGGTGAGGTGTACCGGACTGCTCGTCAGCCTGTGGAGGGAAAGAGGGAGGGGGGAAACACATTAACTTTGCGAGCACAGGTCCCTGCCAAGGGATCACCACTTTGCGGAGCCACCAATGGTGGCTGTCTGTGCCGGGGAGCTTGGGCCAACACCACCTGCTCGTCTGCCAACACAAAAGCGGGCTTCAGCCTGTCAATGCAGATGGTCTCCCTACGTCCCCCCAAGTCTTAACACAAAATGCTTCTCCCCAGGTTCCAACACCCTGAACGGTCTGTCGTATGATGGGCACAGTGGGGTCCGATGCGCATCGTGCCTGACAAAAATAAAACTGGCATTCTGCAAGCTTTTTGGGACAAATGTGCGGGGAAAACAGTGGTGGGCCGGGCCCGGTACGCTGACAGCTTCCGTACTGTGTAAAAATTGTGCTGGCGGATCAGCCTTGGGCGTGGGGTTTTCAGGTAAAAACTCCCTGGGAATCCGCAGCAGCTGAGAAAAAAACGAGTTCTGCCAGGGAGGCTGCCAAATCCTCCTTAGGTGCGGAACACAACCCTTAAAGAACACAAGGCAGGCGGTTGACCCAATTTGTGTCCGTGAGTGAAGCTCTGAGCACTGCTTTAAGCGACCTATGAAAACGCTTGCATAACCTGTTAGCCTGTGGGTTGTACGTGGTAATGCAATGAATTTTGACCCCCAGGCTCTGGGCCATCGCAGACCAGAGTTTTGAAGTGAATTGTGGACCCCTGTCGGACGTCATGTCCGATGGAGTTCCGAAACGTGCAACCCAAGCCGACAAAAAGTGTGCGCCACTTCCACGGACGCGGTAGACGCCAGCGGGACCACTTCAGGCCAGCGTGTGGTGCGGTCCATGACTGTCAAAAGGTGCGTGAAACCTTGTGATGGCAGGAGGGGTCCCACCAAATCCACATGGACGTGGTCGAACCTCCTAGCCAGGATTTGGAATGGCTCGAGGGGGGCTTTGGCGTGCTTGTGCACTTTGACCCGCTGGCATGCGATGCAAGCTGCAGCCCACTCTTTCACGTCTTTGCGCAAGTGCGACCAGACGAATCTCGCCCCCACTAGCTTCACCGAAGCGCGCACTCCCGGATGTGAAAGGGAGTGGACTTGTCTTGAAAACGCAACGGCGCCAAGAGCTCGGAACCCAGTGGAGACATCGCAGAGCAAGGGAGGGCACCCTTCTTGCACCACCCTGCTCTCCAACCTTAATCCAGTTGGCCCAGACTGGAGCATGCAAATGTCCACGTCCCCGGCATGCTCCGCGGCCATGGCAGGGAAATCTATTCCCATGTAGACCAGGGCGACTAACGCACACGACAGGCAATCGGCCACGACATTGAGTTTACTGGCAACTTGTTGAATGTTGGTAGTAAACTCTGAAATTGCAGCCAAATGCCGTTGCTGCCGGGCCGACCACGGTTCCGAGGTCTTGGACATCACGTGTGTCAGCGGCTTATGGTCCACGAACGCGGTGAACTCGCGCCCCTCCCGCCAGAACTGGAAATGGCGCATCGCCAGGTGGAGAGCCAGCAATTCTCTATCGATTGTGCTGTACTTGTGTTCGTTGTCGCGCAAAGTCCTGCTACAAAAATGCGAGCGGCTGCCACACACCTGAGACGCACTGCTCCCATTGCCCCAATGGCAACATCAGATGCATCTGTCGTGAGTGCTATCCGTGCAGACAGATCTGGGTGGGCTAACAACGCGGCATCCGCAAACACTGCTTTGGTGTTAGTAAAAGCCTGGACTCGCTCGGGAGTCCAGTTGATGGCTTCCGCCAGCTTCTCTTTTTTAAACCCGGCATACAACGGCTGCATCAGCTGGGCTACCCGGGGAAGGAAACAGTTATAAAAATTAACCATTCCCAAAAACTCGTGTAGTGCTCTCATGGTCTGTGGATGTGGAAAATCCGACATTGCGCGCACATTGTCCGTTAACGGGATCGCGCCCTCCAGTGAAATGTGGTGGCCCAAAAAGTCAATCACTGGCACACCGAACTGGCACTTTGCCGGGTTAACTATCAGCCCGTGCACTTCGAACCTCTGGAAAACTGTCTTGAGATGGGTGATGTGCTTCTCCTCAGACGCACTGGCTACCAGAATGTCGTCTAAGTAGACAAACACAAAGGACAAGTTGCGAAGCACTGCATCCATCATCCTCTGTAAGGTCTGCGCCATGCCTTTTAATCTGAATGGCATGCATAAAAACTCGAAAAAGCCAAAAGGAGTTATTACCACTGTTTTTGGGACATCTTCCACGTGCACCGGGACCTGGTGGTAACCGTGGACCAGATCCACTTTGGAAAAAACCCGCACCCTGGCCAGGTGCATGGAAAAATCCTGGATGTGTGGAATAGGATAGCGATAGTGTTCCGTAGCATTGTTCAAGTGCCGGAAATCACCGCACGGTTGCCACGACCCGTCGGCTTTAGGCACCATGTGTAGTGGGGATGTCCATGGGCTGTTGGAGTGCTTGACGATGCCCAACCGTTTTAAGTTGGCAAACTCCTCGCGCTGCTGGCATGTCGTGCGAATACTGGTGGCCCTTTTGTAGTTACAAAGTGCTCGACCCTGTGTTTCGTCACTGTAGCCGAAAAAGCCGGGACCGTGAGTGCTGGGAACTGTACGAGCAAATGTTGGTACTTAACCCCCTGGAGCTATAACATTAGCCACTGTTGTCGACCCAGCTCCCCGAGCTGTGCAGGGCAGTGAGGTAAAAGAGACAGTGTCCACTAGTCTGCTGTTAGCAACATCGACTAACAAACCATAAGCACATAAAAAATCTGCACCTAAAATGGGGCTGGAACATGCAGCTTTCACAAAGTCCCACTGAAAGTTGCGTCTGTGTAAGCATGTCGTCAGTGTCCGTTCGCCAGTTGTCCTGATGGTGGATCCGTTGGCAGCCGTGAGCTCAGGACCGCTGCGTCCAGCCACCCTGTCTGCGTTGACCAGCAGGATGAGGCTCTTCTGGGAGCCGGAGTCCACCAAAAACTGTCTCCCCAAATGTGTGTCCATGACATAAAGCAGTCTGTTCCTTTCGCCAGAATCAGAATCAGAATCAGATTTATTGCCATTGTTCATGTAGTACACAAACTAGGAATTTGTCTCCGTGCAATGCTGCAACATTAAACATGGAGTAGCATTAAAGAAAAAATAAAAAAACTATGCATGCAATAAAATGTAGAATATGAATGAGTAATACTAATCTATGCAATTTAAAATATAATAACGAGCAGCAGATATTGTGGAGTTCCACATAGTGCAGTCGGTAGTGCAAAAGAAAACAGTGATAATTATCATGAGTCCAGTTGAGCTGCTGTACGTAGTGCACGAGAGTCTAATAAGTCACATAGTGTTCATCTGTCTGATGGCAGAGGGGAAGAAGCTGTTCATGTAGCGGGAGGTTTTAGTCTGAATGGACCGAAGTCTTCTACCTGAGGGGAGGGGGGCAAACAGTGCATGTCCAGGGTGTGAAGGGTCAGCTATGATCCGACCTGCACGCCTCCGGGTCCTGAAGATGTGCAGGTCCTGGAGGGATGGGAGCTCGCAGCCGATCACCTTCTCAGCAGCGCGCACAATGCGCTGCAGTCTTAGTCTGTCCCTGGCGGTGGCTCCTGCGTACCACACGGTGATGGAGGTGGTGAGGATGGACTCGATGATGGCCGTGTAGAACTGCACCAACATCTTGGTGGGTAGCTTGAGCTTCCTCAGCTGCCGCAGGAAGAACATCCTCTGCTGGGCCTTTTTGATGAGGGAGCTGATGGTCGGCTCCCACTTGAGGTCCCGGGTGATGGTGGTGCCCAGGAAGCGGAAGGAATCCGCAGTGGTGATGGGAGAGTCTGTGAGGGTAAGTGGAGGCAGAGGGGCTGTGACTTTTCTGAAGTCCACGATCATCTCCACTGTCTTCAGAGCGTTCAGCTGCAGGTTGTTGTGGCTGCACCAGGACGCCAGCTGGGCCACCTCTCTCCTGTAGACGAACTCGTCGCCGTTGGAGATGAGCCCGATGAGGGTGGTGTCGTCCGCAAACTTGATCAGCTTGACAGACTGGTGGCTGGAGGTGCAGGAGTTGGTGTACAGGGAGAAGAGCAGGGGGGGAAA
Source organism: Pholidichthys leucotaenia (assembly GCA_020510985.1). Lineage (NCBI taxonomy): Eukaryota > Metazoa > Chordata > Actinopteri > Cichliformes > Pholidichthyidae > Pholidichthys > Pholidichthys leucotaenia. The sequence goes on along the minus strand of CM035847.1, from coordinate 83,443,197 downwards.
GTACACAGCCCTGGGGTGATCCGGTGCTGATGCTAACAGAGTCTGAGACAGTCTTTCCCAGCCGCACATGCTGCCTCCGGTCCGTCAGGAAGTCGGTGATCCACCTGCAGAGGGAGTCAGGCACGTTGAGCAGGGACAGCTTGTCCTGGAGCAGAGCGGGGCGGATGGTATTGAATGCAGAGCTGAAGTCCACAAACAGGATCCTGGCGTAGGTTCCCGGGGAGTCCAGGTGCTGCAGGATGGAGTGGAGGGCCAGGTTGACTGCGTCGTCCACAGACCTGTTGGCCATGGGTTGCAGCTGCCACCGAATTCCGAACGCGCCGTCTTCCCAGCTTCTTGAATTGACATATGGTGACGGGCAGCGTTGGGCATTCGAGACAAAATGGAGATGATAAAAACAGAGCACCCCGTTCCTTCGTCTTCTGGTGTCCGTCCTGGCTACCATGAACGGCTCCTCAACCTCGCTGGAGTCTCCCATGGATGCCGGTGCCACTGTCTGCACGCTGGGAGCTCTGGTCGCCAAGATGATGTGGTCCACTTCCTGCGCCAGGGCGTGGTAGTCCTTAGCATCCAGCCGCGACAAGTTGGCCAGGATCACCCTTGCTGTAGCCGGTAGGTTCCTGGGGAACAAGTGGGCGAACAGGAAAGAGTCGTAGTCCTTCCCCCTCAGCACCAACATGCTCTCCATAAGCTCGACTGCCGACTTGTCCCTTAACTCCGAATGCGTTAGGAGCCTCTCTGCCCTCTCACTGTCAGAAACGGTATAGTGCTGGAGCATATTAGCGCTGGAGTGCTTTATATTTTCCTTGGGCCGGCAGCTCCTGGAGCAGACTCATCACCTGTTGAGTGGTGCGCGCATCCAGCGCAGTGACCACGTAGTAATATCTGGTATCGTCTGTTGTTATCCCACGGGGTGCGAACTGGGTTTCTATGTGTAAGTCGGGTTGTGAAGCCAGAAGTCTGGGAGCTCGACTGAGACCACACACGCGGCGCTGGTGCTCTCCCTCCTGGCAGTCTCCGGGGCAGTGCTCAGCTCACTTTCCATGGCATGTCTTTTGGGTCACCAATGTGGAGAAAGGCAGGCGAGGCAACAAGCTGGACGACACAGAAATTTTATTCCTTCTCCAACAGAATTTACAGCAAAACAGAATCTTGGGTCTCTGTGCATTCCTCTTTTATCTCTTTATTTCCATGCATCGAGACCTGGGCTTCCGACCATACACATTGTTGTATGAACAAATAATTGTGTGGCACATTAACATAACATAATGCCGGCTCTGCTACAACACCTTTCTTCTCTCCGCAGCTCCGGCATCTCTTACTCTCCCTGGGGGGCGCATAGAACCAACAGTCCCGTCTGATGCCCCCCAGTGACACCTCCTCATTCGGTCCATTGTCCTCCTCTCCCCTTGCCCTCTCTGGGTGGAGAAACCCCCACCCCGTGCCCCCACAGTACCCTTAAATTTAATATTTTGTGGCACCATTTATTTGCAGCAGTTACTACCAACAACTGATCTTAATTAGTATCCCAGGTGCTTTCAAGCTTTTCATCAGCCATTTAGCTGATTTAAAGGGGAAAAAACATGGTACTGTGTTAGTCTGGTATCATTGTGTTCACCACACTGAACAAGGAGAGAGCTGTCTGAGGAGTTCAGAAAAAAGGTTAGAAAAGAAACCTCAAAGAAAAGAACATCATACCCAAAGAACATCATACCCACGGTATGATACCGTGGGTATGATGGTTACCGTGGGTAACCATCATACCCACGGTGAAACATGGAGGGGGCTCGGTAATGTTTTGAAGCTACTTTTGTAGCCTAAATGAGGTGGTCTCAGTTCCAATCAACTGGCAGACTCTGGTGTAGTCCTCCAAGTGAGAAAGAGACCGTACTAAAACAGGACTAGCGGCAAACGGTAAAACATTTTATGTCATTGTGGCTGAGCATGTCACGGTTCTGGAGGATTAATGAACGCCATCTCCTGTACTGTCTTGATATGCGCCTTTGCCGACTCCAATGCATTAACATGTTATGCATTCACATGTTATTTTTCCATCCATAGCCGTGCATCATTTTCAAACTGTACGATTTGCCAAAAGAGGTATACAGCGGGGAAATTAAGTATTGAACACGTCAACATTTTTCTCATTAAACATATTTTTGATGGTGCCATTGACCTAAGATTTTCACCAGATATCAGCAGCAACCCAAGTAATTCTTACATACAAAGAAATCCAGGCAACTGTGTTCACACAAGTTATATTTAATAAAGTGGAATGATACAGGGAATAAATATTGAACACGCTTGGTGAAATTAATGTAATATTTAGTAGAAAAGCCATTGTTTGTAATAACAGCCTCCAGATGCCTCCTGTATGGAGAAACTAGGCACAGGAATTGCTCAGGAGTGGTTTTAGCCCATTCTTCCACACAAACTGTCTTCAAATCTTTAAGGTTCTGTGGGTGTCTTCTATGAACTCTGATCTTCAGTTCATTCCATAAATTTTTAATTGGATTCAGGTCAGGTGACTGACTGGGCCATTCTAGCAGCTTTATTTTGCTTCTCTGGAGCCAGTTGAGTTTTCTTGGCTGTGTGTTTGGGATCACTGTCTTGCTGAAATGTCCACCCTCATTTCATCTTCAGCATCTTGGCAGATGGCAAAAGGTTCTTATCAAGAATGTCTCTGTACATTTGTCCATTCATCAGTCCTTCAATCATATGAAGTCTGCCTGTACCATGGGCTGAAAAACACCCCCACACCATCACGTGCAGTGCCATTTCTTCTCCAAACAGGCTGTGTGTTGTGGCATCCAAAAAGTTCAATTTTGGTCTCATCTGACCAGGCTCTCTTCTCCCAGTATTTTACTGGCTTGCCCATGTCGGTTGAGCGCATTACTTATTGGTTTTTTTGAAACAGCAGTACCTGCTAACTCGAGGGCTTTCTGGAGCTCTCCACAAATGGTCTGTGGCTCTTGGATAGCTCTTCTGATAGTTCTTTTGACTCCTCTGTCAGAAATCTGGCCAGGAGTTACTGGTCATGGCCGGTTTATGGTAAAATGATGTTCTTTCCACTTCCAAATGATGGCTCCAATAGTGCTCAGTGGACCGTTCATCAGTTTAGAAATGTGCCTGTAACCAATGCCATCATTATGTTTTGCAACAATAAGGTTGCAAAGGTTGAGAGAGAGCTCTTGGCTTCTACCCATCATGAGTTCTTTGTGATGTGACAATCTGCTATTCACAGACCTTTTTTTAAAGGCTATCAGTCAGGACTTAACCAGCTGAAATTAATTTGCACTGATGGGGGATGGGATGGCTTCCTAAATTCTGATGGATTTCAGCTGTTTCATGGCTTTCTATGCCTCTTTACCGCTTTTTCTTCATATGTTCAATACTTATTCCCTGTGTCATTCCACTTTAATTTAATATAACTTGTTTTGTGAACACAGTTGCCTTGATTTCTTTGAATGTATGGATTACTTGGGTTGTTACTCATATCTGGTGAAAATCTCAGGTCAATGGCACCATCAGAAATATGTTTAATGAGAAAAATGTTTACATGTTCAATACTTCAAGTGGTGTGAAAAAATGTTTGCCCCCTTTCCGATTTCTCTTTTTTTTGTATGGTTGTCACACTTAAATGTTTCAGATCATCAAACAAATGTAAATTTTAGACAAAGATAACACAAGTAAACACAAAATGCAGTTTTTAAATGAAGATGTTTATTATTAAGGGGAAAAAAATCCAAACCTACATGGCCCTGTGTGAAAAAGTAATTGCCCCTAAACCTATTAATGGTTGGGCCACCCTTAGCAGCAACAAGCTGCCAAGGCTTCTCTGACGATTCTGCGATCGTCAGCCTCATCTCCAACGGAGATGAAGCTGAGTACAGAGGACTTATCCAGGACTTTGTGGACTGGTGCCAACGGAACTGCCTCCAGATCAACGCGAGAAAAACTAAGGAGTTAGTTATTACTAATTGGTGGACTGCCGCAGGCAAGGACAACCCCTCACAGCACCAGTAAACATCCAGGGAACAGACATTGAGATGGTAACATCCTACAAGTACCTGGGTGTTCATTTGAACAATGAACTAGACTGGTCACACAATACCAACACACTCTACAAGAAGGGACAGCACAGGCTGTTCCTACTGAGGAAGCACAGGTCTTTTGGTGTACAAGGGGTGCTCCTGAAGACCTTCTACGATTCGGTGGGGGCATCAGCCATCACTTTTGGAGTGGTCTGCTGGGGCAGCGGCATCACATCAGCCGACAGGAAGAGACTGAACAATCTGATCAAGAAAACTAGCTCTGTCCTGGGGAAGCACCTTGACCCAGTGGAGGAGATAGGAGAGAGAAGGATGGTGGCTAAACTGTCATCTCTGCTGGAGTCCGAGTCCCACCCTATGCAGGACATACTGAACGTCACTGAGGAGCTCATTTAGCAGTAGGCTACATCATCCTAGGTGCGCGACCGAGAGGTTTCGCAGGTCCCTCCAACCTACGGCTGTCAGACTTTATAACCTAAGCAGGGCTACTCATAGAGATAGTAAAAAACGTTACAACGTAATAGTATTGAATGCAAAAGACGCAACAAACTTACACAAAATGGTCCCCTCCAGTATACAACTAGGACAATATCAATCACTGCGGAGGGTGACAATACAGTATATATGGGTACATATTCATGCTATGTGGGGTAACTAAATAGACTGTTATGCTGTTCATTCCATCTAGCTACAATGCTTTGTACTGTGTATATATATTTACATATTTATGTGTACATATGGATATTCACTGCTGTTATTTTCATATCTTCTTAATTATTGCTCTGAGTGTTGCTATCCCTGTGCTGTTGCAATCCTGGAATTTCTCCATTGTGGGACTTATAAAGGCTTATCTTAACAACTGCAATCAAGCATTTGCGATAACTGGCAATGAGTCTTTTTCAGTGCTGTGGAGGAATTTTGGCCCGCTTGTCTTTGCAGAATTCTTGTAATTCAGCTACATTGGAGGGTTTTCGAGCATGACTCGCCTTTTTAAGGTCATGCCACAGCATCTCAGTCGGACTCAGGTTAGGAGTTTGACTAGGCCTCTCCAAAGTCTTCATTTTGTTTTTCTTAAGCCATTCAGAGGTGGACTTGCTGGGGTGTTTTGGATCATTGTCCTGCTGCGGAACCCAAGTGCGCTTCAGCTTGAGGTCACGAACAGATGGCCAGACATTCTCCTTCAGGATTTTTTGGTAGACAGCAGAATTCATGGTTCCATTTACCACAGCAAGTTTTCCAAGTCCTGAAGCAGCAAAACAGCCCCAGACCATCACACTACCACCACCATATTTTACTGTTGGTATGATGTTCCTTTTCTGAAATGCTGTGTTACTTTTACACCACATGTAATGGGACACACACCTTCCAAAAAGTTCAACTTTTGTCTTGTCAGTCCACAGAGTATTTTCCCTCAAGTGTTGGGGATCATCAAGATGTTTTTTGGCAAAACTGAGAAGAGCCTTTATGTTCATTTTGCTCAGCAGTTGTTTTCGTCTTGAAACTCTGCCATGCAGGCCATTTTTGCCCAGTCGCTTTTGTTATGTCCATAACTTGCACTCTTAAGAATCAGGCTGAAGGTGCAGTAGAACATAACTTTATTAAGAACCACACACTTAACACAGGCATTCCATAGAGGCAGATGGTCGACGTTGAAAGAGACAGTCTCTTCTGCATCGGCCCTTTATACCCCAGGGTGACGGCGGAACCGGAAATGTGGATTCGTTACCCCCAGTACACCCAGGGTTTACCCAGCACCATATAACATTATATTTAATACACTACAGCTTTCTTATGGTGGAGTCATGAACACTGACCTTAACCCCTTGCACTCCGGGCAATTTTCCTAAAAACGCCAAAAAATAACGTGCCCAAAGTAAATCGAAAGCTGTTCTTCAACCCTTTGCAGCATCTTCATGGGGTTGGTCTCATTTAAAAGAAAACACTTTGAATTTTTTGGCAAAAAAACCATAATCTCTCTACGTGCTCCGGCCACTGAGTTACAGTCATCTAAACATACTGAACTTGGAGAAAATAAATTTGGCCACGGTGTTTTTTTTGGATACGCACAGCTGTCCGATCCAGCTGGAAAATGCAACAGAAATGTAGAACCAAGTGTTATCCAGCTGAGGTCCAAATTTTGTAACAATACCACAAAAAATGAATATTTCACACAGCTTTTTTCTCAGGCTGTTCCCAGGCGTTTTGGTACTGTGCCAAATTGTGCCAAATGGCACAGTTTGGAAAAACGTCTGTAACTTTTGAATAATTCAATGTAGAATTTTCATTTTGGGCTCTAATGAAAGGTCACATTCAGGGCTGTGTGTGTGTGTGTGTGTGTGTGTGTGTGGGTGTGGGTGTGGGTTGTCCCCCCCCCCCGCTACAAAGGACGGAGTTCGGCCCTCGCTACATGACGGATTACACTCGTTGCATGTTTCCACAGCAACGCTGTCACAGCGGCTTCCCCCCCTCGCTACTGTGTGTGTGTGTGTGTGGGGGGGTTGTCTCCCCCCCCCCCCCCCCGCTACAGAGGACGGCCATCGCTACATGACGGAATAGACTCATATGGCTATGTGGCGACCGCTGCGCAGTCAGCGCGGCTTCCCCCCGCGGACCGGGGGGCGTTCGGACCGTGAACGCCCCCCCCGCTCCTCTTCTGCAGCGGGGGGGCGTTCACGGTCCAAACACGGCAAATGAACCGTTTATTGCAGCGCACGCACTTCGTACTTCGTGCCCGTACAGTTGTAATTTACCGATCGGTCAAAAGTCGTTTTTGGATTACAGTTTTCAGGGAGAAATAATAATTTAGCTTATAACACCCTACCTCTTCACAGCAGCAGAGTCCTGGCGAACTTCTCTTCCCCATTGTCAGACGAACGCGACGCTGGTCCGCTCGTGGATCCCGGTCAAAACATAATTCCAATATTGCGGTTTTGGTGAATGATTTACGACCTTTGTCGTCGGCCTCCGTCGGTCTATGATGACGGAAGAGAATCCTAAACGTGTATTCTGCTGGAATGAGTGCAGGTCCCACTTGTGGGTGTTCACCATGCTGCTGGGTCTGTAGCAGGTTCGTCCAGCGTCCTTTTTTTCATTTGGTGCAACAGTAAATCTCTTTTCACCCAGCCCGAACTTCTGTGCTTCAATTGGCTCCTGCATTCACAGTAGGCGGGTCCTCCTTCCTAGGTTTTCATTCATTGGTTCTTCAAGGTTTCAGAAACCCAATTCAAGGCTCTTAGTAGTCAAATGAGAGGTCAATCAGATGAACTAATCTGTTCGCGGCTGTATCTGCAGCTTTTTTTTTCAGTGGCGCTTGGACGCCAACACCAACTACATCACCACCATGAGGACCATGTGTCCGAGAGCGCACGAGGACGCATGAGTGCACCCTCGTGCGCCCTAGGACGCAGAGACTTGCCCGCCCGCGGTACAACGGAGTGCAAGAGGTTAACTGAGGCAAGTGAGGCCTGTAGTTCTTTGGGTGTCGTTGTAGGGTCTTTTGTGACCTCTTGGATGAGTTGCTACAGCGTTGTTGAGGTAATTTTGGTTGGCCGACCACTCCTGGGAAGGTTCACCACTGTTCCATGTTTTTGCCATTTGTGAATAATGGCTCGCACTGTGGTTCGCTGGAGTCCCAAAGCTTTAGAAATGGCTTTTTAAACTTTTCCAGACTTTTGAGGATGTTTTGGTCTACTTCACTTTGTCAGGCAGGTCCTATTTAAGTGATTTCTTGATTGAGAACAGGTGTGGCAGTAATCAGGCCTGGGTGTGGCTAGAGAAATTGAACTCAGCTTTCCAAAGATGTGATAAACCACAGTTAATTTATGTTTTTAACGGCGGGGGTCGTCACTTTTTCACACAGGCCATGTAGGTTTGGATTTTTTTCCCCTTAATAATAAACATCTTCATTAAAAAGTGCATTTTGTGTTTGCTTGTGTTATCTTTGTCTAATATTTAAATTTGTTTGATCTGAAACATTTAAGTGTGACAAACATACAAAAAAACCTGAGAAATCAGGAAGGGGGTAAACACTTTTTCACACCACTGTATTTTCCCCGCTGTATACACATAATGTAATAAATGATAACCAGGGTGATGAAAATCCCCCTTAGATTACGCTCCATTGTATTATTTTCTCCCCAGAAACACATAAATGCACAGTAGTCATCCTACTTTCTGTATTTACCTTTCCTGTCCTAGCGGCAAAAAAATCTGACCAACAAGAACAGTAAACATTTTGTCTAGGGATGCAAGTTATCGATTAATTCATTAATTGATAATTGATTCACCTTATCGATCGATTAACGATTAATTGATAAGCAGTGTTTTTCCTGAGAATCTGAATTTCCCTCGGTACAATACAGTCTTTGTATCGTTAACATATAAAGAGTTAATGTTTTTGATATACTGAATAAAACATGAACATTATAGTCCTCAAGGATTTATTGTACCATTTGCATTTTTATTACTACAGACAATGGCATTTTTTGTAGTTCATGTTTTGTACTGTATAGTGTGTACATGTGCTGGTATATCTCAGTAAATTACAACAGAACTGTTATGAGTTTTGATTTACTTTAAAAACTATTACCAATATCATAAGTTGTTATATTTTTTTAGTTGTATTACAAAAAAAAACAAAACTTCCATGTTCTAATTTACTGAACTGAACTGGTAGACTGTTATAACAGGAAAATAAACTGTGAGCTGCTTCATCTGTTACATGTTAAACATTATCAGAGTACCCCGGCAATCCAGGCAAACCCAGAACGATCTGGGTTGCCTCTGTTGTCTGTTACCTCAGTGGTAACTTGAGTCTGGTCTGCTTTCCCGTCTTGCTGCGAGGGGATAGGTTTTTGAGCTCATGTAATCTTTTTATTTGCTCTGGTCAGTTTCTCCGCTATGTTAATTTGAAGCAGGCGGATCTTCAAACTCGCGTGCTATTAGAACTTGTTGTGGCACTCCAACGTAACCCAGAAGGGCAAGTTTTTCAGTGCATGCGCTTTGGGGGCTTGGCATCTTCTTTTGCATTTTTGGTTGAAATGTGGCAGTGGGTGACCGCGTGCGCCCCTGCCTGGACAGCGATGCCACTACATTTCATAGAATAAGCTCCCATTGAAAAAGACTGCAGAGTTATCAATTAATTGACAACCAATTTTTTTTTCCACAATATCTTTATTGAACCTTTTTTTTTTAACAAACATGATACAAACAATCAAACACTAACACTAAAGTACTACAAAAAAAAATGCACTAAAAAACACCAACAACCACCAACAAAATCAAATCTTCAACAATGCTCCTCTGTTTAGTCTAGACAATCCAATACATAAGTATACATATTATGTTCACCAGTTTGGAATTTACAAGGTCCACACACATCATTCACCTTCTTCTTCAAGAGTTATTTTTAAATTTTTTACATAATCAATAAAAGGTCTCCATATATTCTCAAACACAATTTCCTTTGATTTCAGTATATATGTTATTCTTTCTAATGGAAGGTTTGTTAACATCTGTCTTAACCACTGAGTCACATCTGGTCTATGAGTCTTTTTCCATAATAGTGCAATACATTTTTTGGCATTAAGCAAACTGAGGTCTATGAATGTTCTTTCACTTTTATTAAAATTATGCTTTTCTGGGTACAGACCCAACAAAAACAGTTTAGGATTCAATATGATTTGTTTTGAGATTATTTTTTCAATTGTTACCCTCACCTCTTCCCAAAACATTCTTATTAATCTACATTCCCATACACAATGAAATAGAGTTCCTTTACTTTCCATGCATTTTGTGCATGTATCTGGTATATTTTTGTTATATCTATTTAACTCCTCCGGTGTAACATACATCCGCATTAACCATTTGAAATGTATCAATTTAAAGCGTACATTTATTGATTTGGTTTGAGCTTCTGTACAAGCCAATTCCCATTGTTCCTCTGAAATTTCAGTTTGCAGATCTTCTTTCCAGTAGTTTAATCTTTTCAGTGAATTTTCACTTGAAGATAGTGTCAATGAGTTATAAAACTCTGAAATAATACCCTTTCTTTTACTATCTTTCATCAACATTTTTTCCAAGGATGAATAGATAGGTCGAGTGAGAGCTTTATTTTGATTTGATCGAATAAAGTTTCTAAGTTGAAGATATTTAAAAAAATGTGTTCTATTGAGATTAAATTTGATCCTCAGCTCTTCAAAAGACATTGTTTTCTGCACATGGCAAAAATAAATCCTGAATCTTTTGTATCCCTTTTAAATTCCATACTTTAAATACAGCGTCCGCTCTCCCTGGTTTAAAATATTGATTACCCCATATTGGACTAAATTGTGACAATAACTGTGGTTCTTTTAAATAGTTTTTAGCTTCACACCATATTTTGATCATATGCTTTACAAATGGATTTTTATCTTGTTTTTGTAATTTTTTTGCCGAATCTGAGTATATGAATATGGGAAGAGGTAAAGGTAAATTGTATGATTCCATTTCAGTCCAGTGAGGGAGATCATTTGATGAAAAATAATATGTCATAGACCTCAGTTGTGCCGACCAATAATACAACATAAAATTTGGACATTTCAGACCTCCACGATCAAATGGTAAATATAATAAAGACAGACGTAATCTAGCCCTCCTGTTGTTCCATATAAATTCCACTAACTTTTTTTTAATTCTTGAGAATAAATCTAAAGGTGGTGGTAAGGGAATGTATTGAAATAAATAAAGTATTTTAGGTAAGATATTACTTTTAAGTATATTAATTCTCCCGATCATCGACATTGGTAGTGACATCCATCTCTGAAGTAACTCATCAATATCTGTCATTAAGGCTTCATAATTGACACTGGCGACTGATTCTAGCTTAGGCACAATTTGAATTCCTAAATATTTAAACTGATTTACAACATTGAATTGATTTACCTCAGGGGCTGGGTAATTTCTCTGGGTCTCATTTAGCATTAATATTGAAGATTTAGTTTTATTTATTTTATATCCTGATATTTCCCCAAAATTCTTTATTAAATTCAACAAGGTCGGAATTGATTTTTTAAGATTTGACATAAACAAAATTATGTCATCGGCATACAGGGAGATTTTATGTTCTGTTGGTCCAACTTTAATTCCATATATTTGTGACTGTAGACGTATCGCCATCACTAAAGGTTCAATTGCCATAGTAAACAGTAAAGGTGAAAGTGGACAGCCTTGTCGACATCCTCTATTGATTTTTATTGATTTTGAAATATTGTTATTTGTTAGGATTTCTGCAGTAGCATTATTATATATTATCTGAACCCATTTTATGAAATTATTTCCAAGTCCAAACCTTTGTAAGACTTCAAAAAGAAAGGACCATTCAACTCTATCAAAGGCTTTTTCGGCATCCAGTGATAAGAGAGCTGTATCCGGTGCTTCTTTATTAGAATAAATAATATTAAATAGTCTTCTTACATTATGGAAGCCTTGTCTTCCCTTTATAAAGCCATTCTGATCTCGATTAATAATATTTGGTAAAATTTCTTGTATTCGTCTTGCTAAAATTTTACAGATTATCTTAAGGTCGGCATTTAATAGGCTTATTGGTCTCATATTTTCACATTTATTAGAGGGCTTACCTGGTTTTGGCAACAGTATAATTAAGGCATTATTCATATATGATGGTAAATTACTATTTTGAAATGCTTCTAAAACCATTTCCAAAAAAGGTTTTGTTAATTTATTCTTAAATTTTTTATAAAGGTCAACTGGAAGACCATCTGGTCCTGCACTTTTTCCTGATTTCATATTATCAATGGCTAGTCCAACTTCTTCTTGACTAATTTTAGACTCCAGTATCTCCCTATTTTCATTTGGAATACACGGTATAAATAGTTCGTTCAAAAACCCATGTAGTTTTGTTAAGTCAGATTCATTTTTGGTATCATATAATTTTTCATAGTAATCTCTAAAGGCTCTATTAATTTCTAAAGGATCTATAAGTACCTGTCCCTTACTTATAATACTGGTAATTGGTGTTTTAGATTCTAATTGTTTAATCTGCCATGCCAATAACTTTCCTGATTTTTCACCTTGTTCATAAAAAGATTGTTTCAATCTTAGAAGACTCGAGGCAGCTCTATTCGCTGATTTTTTGTCATATTCAGCTCTCAAAATCAGTAATTCGTTCTCCAACCTTGGATCTCTTCCTGCATATACTCTTTCTTGAAGAATTTTTATTTTATGTTCCAATTGGACTCTCTCCTCTCGAGTCTTCTTAGATTTTGAACCTGTATAACTAATAATATGTCCCCTAATAAAAGCTTTGAAAGCCTCCCACTTTACACATGCTGATGTTTGTGTAGTATTGATGTCAAAGAACTCATCTATCTGTTTTTCTATGTATTTAACAAATTCCTCATCCTGAAGCCATTTATGCTGAAATTGCCATCTACCTGGTTCCTTTGTCAATTTCTTATCTACATATATTAGACAGCAGGGTGCATGATCAGAGATCACGATGTTATCATAAAAACAGTTTTGAATCTTGGACCTTAATTCTGTGGAGATCAAAAAGTAATCTATACGTGAGAATGTCTTGTAGGTATTGGAATAACAAGAATATGCTTTAACTTGTGGTTTCATTTCTCTCCATATATCTATCAATTTCAATTCTTTCATAAAATGATTAATAGTCATCCTACATCCATTGTGCGTACAGTCCAGTCCTGTTGATCTATCTATACTGGGATTCAATGTACAATTAAAATCCCCTGCTATTATATGTTGCCCTGTAAGTGATGATAAGATAAGAAATAAATTAGCAAAGAACTTTTGATCATCTATATTGGGACCATATAAGTTCACCAAATTTATGTTTTCTAATAGCAAAGATCCTTGAATGATTACATATCTTCCAAATTTGTCTCCAATTACATTTTTCACTTGAAATGGGACTGATTTATGTATGAGAGTCATAACTCCCCTGGCTCGGGATGAAAATGATGAGGTGAAAACATTTCCTTGCCATCTACTCCTAATTCTTTTTACATCTTCCTCTATTAGATGAGTTTCTTGTAAAAACACAATTTTTGAACCCATGTCTTTTATTTTATTCATAACTTGTTTAAGTTTTTTTAAATTTTGTAGACCTCTGCAATTCCATGAAGTTAAATCAAGATTAACGCTTTGATTTATGATCAATAGGGAGTTTGGGATTACCTTGCAGTGTAAACATGCTCAAACAGAAAAGCAAAAAAATGAGTGGTTGAACATTCACCCTACAAACTCCACACAAACAAATTCCCCCTTCCCACATTTGTGGCAATCCCCCCAAAAACAAAAGAAAAATTCCGTCTCCCGATATAGCCATCGACCGTTCCACACCCACGAGGATCAGCCAAAGCCACTCCTTCTTCATCCTCCCAATCACCCTAACTCTACTGCTTTTAATAACGTAACATTAACTCTCTTCTGTAATTTTCCAATTTAACTCCAAAATTTTTTAGCAATTTTGTACTTTTTTTTTTAATTTTTTTTTTTTTTTAATATGTAATACAATCTATATTTTGTAATCTTGTTATATGCTTCTAATCAGTTAAATGCTCAAATATTCTACCCTATATTCTGTTCATGCTTAGCTCCCACCAGTCTCTTCCTGGATCTTCTTGATGAGCTCCTGCGCCTCCTCGGGGGTCTTGAAGATGTGTGTTCTGCCCTCATATGTGACCAGAAGTCTTGCAGGGTGAATCACTCCATGACGAATCTCAAGGTTGTGCAGTTCTTTACGGATGGGGTCAAACTGCTTCCTTAATTGTTGGATTCCTGAGGCCAAATCTGGGTAGAACCGCACCTGCTGATCTTGGTATTTAATTTCTCCTTTGGCCCGCACCGCGTTGGAGATCGTCATCCTGTCTCTGTAGCTGAGAAACTTCATAATTAACGTCCTCGGTGCTGCCTTGTTACCTCTCGGTGGGCCAATTCGGTGGGAGCTTTCCAAGACGACTGATGATTTTAGCTCCGCGTTGTTCAGCGCCTCCGGGATCCACCCCTCCAAAAAGGAGCATGAATCACGACCTTCGGTTCCCTCCGGTAAACCCACCAGCCTCAGGTTGTTCCGTCTGGACCGGGACTTCAAGTCCAGAACGTTATTTTCCAGATCTTTATTTTTTTTTTCCAAAGTGCGCACCTTTATTTGAAGTCCGCTGATTTCATCCTCCGCACTTGAAACACGAAGCTCCGCCTGCGTCACTCGCTCCACGCAGTCACCCAACTCCTTTCTCATTGCATCCAACGCTGCCATAATCCCATCAAGTTTAGCGGAAAAGTCTGCTCTCATTGAGCTAATGGCAGCCAGCACTGCACCTGTGCCGCCATCATCAGCAGTTACCGCACCACCGCTAGTTTCATCCGCCATATCCGCAGCTTTTTCTACTGCGCCACAAACTTTAAAGTCCGTTAATTTGGACTGCTTCGGCGATTCAATTTTTCCCCCGCTTGATTTCCCAGCCCTAGTCTTCCCCGACATATCCTCACCCAAACGCTGGGAAAAGTTCTGTTCCAAATGAGAGAGTTATTTGCCGAATCTTTATTTCCAGGAGCAGAGCAGAGTGATACGTGTCCTTCTAGGCGGCCGCCATAACCGGAAGTGATTGACAACCAATTTAATTTAGTTGACTAAATTCTTCTCAACAATTAATCGAAAGTCAATGAATCATTAACATCCCTAGTTTTGACGCAAGTCTTGCAGGATTTAATGTGATGCAATTTGGTCTGCTTGAATTTTTTTGCCTGTGTGAAAGGGAACTGAACCAAGGAGAAAATCATTTCCATCATTAATGTGACCTATAACCCAAGGCTTAAAGTTTTCCGGCACCGTGCCGGATTTCTGACGTGTACTGTTTTTTGGGTTTTTTTACTGTGGGGAAATTTACTTCTTATTTCTATACGCAGAAATACGTTTTGTCCAAGCGGAGTTGCTGTATTTAGCACCACTAATCTTTATAGAAAACCTAGATGGCTCATGCCCCATTCGCAAGTACAGAGCCGAGTAAAGCCACCTGGCTGCCATATTAGTTGGGGTGGGCAATATGGCCGAAAAATGATATCATGATATTTCTGTGAATTTTCATGATAATGATATTTTTCATGATACTGCAAAATAGTTTTTTCCTTTTAAATTCATGCCAAAAGGACAGTTTCACAGGCCAGCATTATTTGCCTTCAACATATTCAGGAAAAACAAAACAAAAACTCTTATTTCTCCATTTTATAAACAGCAGCTCAAATTTAGCTTAAAATATTTTTTTAGTGCCGTATCAAATATTACAAGAAAATATTATAAACTATTACATCTAAACAGAACACAGATGTCAGATTTTATCACTTTACCTGCGTTACTCCCGTTGCATGGACCTGTCCTGGGGCTTTTAGCTCTTGTTGCACTGAACAAATGTTTTTTTTTCCCCTCTCTCTTTGGGTGGTTGAATAAAATCAAGATGAAACGGCCAAAATGGAAGTAAAAATCTACAGCCACTTTGAGCTGCACATTGTTCAAAGTTAATACCGCTCCAGTGGTGTTGTGTGCGTGCAATATTTAAGTATCAATACTTTGATACCAGCCTGTTGATACTTTGGAGTCGATACTTTTTTAAATATCGCGATAGTACCGTATTAATACAAAACGTGTAATTTGTTTTCACTTCTGAGAGTTTTAGGCTTTAAATTCATGTGTGAAAACCAGTGGAAAAACCATCCCAGGCATATTTTAGAGATGGTCTGCCATGTCACATGATTATGGCAGCCTATGAGATGTCGGAGCCAAAGACTCACTGCATGGTCGCCTCCATGGCAGCCTCCAGTCAAGCAGCCATGACTCCGGTGCAGATCAGAGTGAGCTCAGCAGTGTTGCGGGTGGCAGAAGAAGTATTACTTCTGAAATGTTACACCATTCATCCAAATTCTATGGTGATATCAAGCAACATAATTTTTTTGGGGAAAAAAAAAAACAAAAACAAAACAAAAGCACTATTTAAGTTTGGAAAATAATAGTATTGTAATAAAATAAATAAATAATAAAATAAAAAACATTGCATTGTGAAAACTTTTACACATATATACTGCTTGGTATTCCCACAGAATTTGGATGAATGGTGAAACATTTCAGAAGTAAAAAATATTTGAATCCAGTTGACTTGACTGAACTTTCATACAGCATACTTACCTGCCTGGATGGCTGAGAATCTTCAGCAAATGAAGAAATTGAATTAATTTTGCATTAATTTTAAGTCTTAAATATTTTTATTATAATTGAATTGTATTTCATTTTATTTTTCTTGACTTTGTTCCTTGTTCTATTTTATTACACAACATAACAAAAATAATTTTTTTGTAAGTTGTCTGTTTTTTTCAACTGATTTAAGACAATTTTGCATCGCCGAATCCGAAAACAACATCCGTTTCTCTCCATCAGGTCAGGTTTTTATGCTAAGTTGTAAGCAGTTGTACAGCAGTTGTACTGTAAATTGAATAGTAGACATTGATAAAGGTAAGTACATGTAAATTGAATGTTACATCATCATTGTTCAAAATTCAGAGAATTTCAAGAAATAAAAAATAATTTTGCATCATACTAAAGCGAAAATACCCGTACATGTAAACAAAAATGTAAACATGTGGCCATAATTCAAAAAGTTGACCTGACTGAGCAAAACCAATGTGATTTTTGGATTCAGCACATCAAAATTGTCCTAAATTGGCTAAAAAAAAACTTAGACAATAAATTTGGTGTTGACCAGTGTTAGCATTCAAAATCATTTTCATATACAGTATATATAATATGTGTGTGTTTTTATATATATATACAGTATATATATTATTTGTTTGTATGTGTGTGTGTCCACACTTGTGACCCTTTCCCTGGAAAAAAAAGTTCAGGCTCAGGATTTTTTTTTTTTTTTTTGCTTTAACCCCTGCTATAACCTGTACAACCCAATTGAAAAACAAACTGAAAATTTTTAAAGGAAAAAAATTAAATACTTACAATAACCTGTTTGCATAAATATGCACACCCTTGAACTATTACTTTGTTGCGGCACCTTGGGTTTTCATTACAGCACTCAGTCTTTTTGAGTAGGAGCAAAACAAGGAAACAAAAAGTGACTAATTTGACTCAAAAAAGATAATACTGAAGATTTGATGCTTAAAAAATTATACCATAAAGTTGCCGTGATTGCGTAGGTCTAAAGGATAATTCGGCATAAGTGAAGAACATGAGGCGCGTGAGCAGACTGGGTGGAGCGTCAGTGGGGACCCGGGTCTGACAAAGAACACTGGTGTATCCACCACAGAACATGCTGGGAGAAGCAGCGGCCCAAACGAGCAGACCACGGTCCTTCGCAGGGAGGGACACCCAGCCTGTCCAGTCAGTGGTAGATGGGAGTCCCTGCTTCTGCTTCACCCATGTGGTATCACTGTACTTTGCAGGACCGCAAGTCCCCCTTCCCGCACAAGTATCTAAAAATTGAAAACTTAATAATAATACTGCCATGATTGTGGAGCAGAATGGCCAGAATGACTTAACGACCAAACACAGGACACAAAAACGCCCAAATAACAAAATAAATCATTTTTAGTTAAATATTTACTGACAAATGGGCAACACTGATGCAACGGTTGCAGTCAAACGGGTCAATTATAGTTTTAAAAAACCTTTTAATAACAAAGTATTGCTAAAATATAAACTGATACACTACAATGGGTCTCAAATATTTGTAAATGTGTCCTGTTATAGTACTGCATAAGTTTATTGATGATACACAGAAGAAATTCAATATTACACTGAACTCCGTCACTGAACAGTGATATAAACTAAAATAATTATAATGAGGATTGAACAACTGCCATTCCCCAAAGTGCAAGATACACTATTATCTTGAATATAAGTGATAAAAGATCACACAAATAAGTGATCTGACAAACAAATAAATAAGGGATCTGAAACAGTTGCTAATATTGGATGTCGCATTTATTTTCAATATTTAGGTATTCTGTAATTCACACAATCAAATAAATCTTAGTGCCATTTACTCCTTTTATATTTGTCAAAGGCGAACATGTGATTGCCGACATATAGCCTACACCTCTTTGTATTCCACCTTCAAACACAGCGTGCATTTGAGCCTGTAAAGCCTAATTGGGATGCCTGTTTCACACAGGAATACTTGTGTTCTACGGGCAATGCACTAGTTCTATTCAAATGTACCATTTGAAGGGGCGACTGTTAAATCACAAGATCCCCACCTCTCCTTAACCACACCCTCCATCCTATACCATGCTTACCAGTCAAATGATACACCCCCCTAAGCTTATATAACCCCTGACATGCGGCCCAGTTGGTCCTCTACCTCCCAAACCAGCAACACCTGGTAGTGCAGGAATTGCTTAATGGTGGATGCATTGCTGAGAGGAAATCATCCACCAGCCACCATTCAATCACCTTTCAACCACCATCCATCTACCATCCAACTATTATTCATTCATCATTCCAAGAATCAGCGTTGTCACTTAAATAAAAGAAACTCTTAAAGCATATTGTTGGAGCTGCTGGATTCAGTGTTTAAATGTGCACACCACTCAGATGTTCAAATGATCCTTCCTACCTAACAATCGTAAGTTTTTACACAACTTAAAATTTTAAGGCAGCCCAAACACCAACTTTTTAAAGGCCAAATGTCACGTAACAGGGTACTTTAAATATCTTGAAACTAGATATAAAAGGGAACCGATCCGTTCGGGTCTTGGTGCATATGCTTCAGTAACAACGGAATATTCGTTAATTTAAAACTGCCGCGCTTGGCCTGACACGGCCCCTGGAATCGCCTGGGGAAGAAGGCGGAAGTGACGAAATCGATTGTACCCTAGTTTGATGCTTGGGGTATTTCAATTGATTGTTTATATGGAGACTGGAAGGTTGAAGTGAGCAACAAGAAAGAAAAAATTGGATATTTCACCCATACCTTAAAACGGGACTATCAGGGACAGCTGGGTAATAAGGGACACTTCTCTGGGAAATGTTTTCATACCTGTCAAGTGAGACGTTTTCACCGTACTTCAACACCGTAAAAAGCGGCTATAAGGAACGACGGAGCAACAAGGCACACCTCGGACTTCCGGTTATGGCGGCCGCCTAGAAGGACACGTATCACTCTGCTCTGCCCCTGGAAATAAAAATTCGGCAAATAACTCTCTCATTTGGAACAGAACTTTTCCCAGCGTTTGGGTGAGGATATGCCGGTGAAGACTAAGGCTGGGAAATCAGCAGGGGGAAAAATTGAATCGCCGAAGCAGTCCAAATTAACGGACTTTAAAGTTTGTGGCGCAGTAGAAAAAGCTGCGGATATGGCGGATGAAACTAGCGGTGGTGCGGTAACTGCTGCTGCTGACGATGGCGGCACAGGTGCAGTGCTGGCTGCCATTAGCTCAATGAGAGCAGACTTTTCCGCTAAACTTGATGGGATTATGGCAGCGTTGGATGCAATGAGAAAGGAGTTGGGTGACTGCGTGGAGCGAGTGACGCAGGCGGAGCTTCGTGTTTCAAGTGCGGAGGATGAAATCAGCGGACTTCAAATAAAGGTGCGCACTTTGGAAAAAAAAAATAAAGATCTGGAAAATAGCGTTCTGGACTTGGAATCTCGGTCCAGAAGGAACAACCTGAGGCTGGTGGGTTTACCGGAGGGAGCCGAAGGTCGTGATTCATGCTCCTTTTTGGAGGGGTGGATCCTGGAGGCGCTGAACAACGCGGAGCTAAAATCATCAGTCGTCTTGGAAAGCTCCCACCGAATTGGCCCACCGAGAGGTAACAAGGCAGCACCGAGGACGCTAATTATGAAGTTTCTCAGCTACAGAGACAGGATGACGATCTCCAACGCGGTGCGGGCCAAAGGAGAAATTAAATACCAAGATCAGCAGGTGCGGTTCTACCCAGATCTGGCCTCAGGAATCCAACAATTAAGGAAGCAGTTTGACCCCATCCGCAAAGAACTGCGCAACCTTGAGATTCGTCATGGAGTGATTCACCCTGCAAGACTTCTGGTCACATATGAGGGCAGAACACGCATCTTCAAGACCCCCGAGGAGGCGCAGGAGCTCATCAAGAAGATCCAGGAAGAGACTGGTGGGAGCTAAGCATGAACAGAATATAGGGTAGAATAATTGAGCATTTAACTGATTAGAAGCATATAACAAGATTACAAAATATAGAATGTATTACATATTAAAAAAAAAAGTACAAAATTGCTAAAAAAAATTTGGAGTTAAATTGGAAAATTACAGAAGAGAGTTAATGTTACGTTATTAAAAGCAGTAGAGTTAGGGTGATTGGGAGGATGAAGAAGGAGTGGCTTTGGCTGTTCCTCGTGGGTGTGGAACGGTCGATGGCTATATCGGGAGACGGAATTTTTCTTTTGCTTTTGGGGGGATTGCCACAAATGTGGGAAGGGGGAATTTGTTTGTGTGTAGTTTGTAGGGTGAATGTTCAACCACTCATTTTTTTGCTTTTCTGTTTGAGCATGTTTACACTGCAAGGTAATCCCAAACTCCCTATTGATTATAAATCAAAGCGTTAATCTTAATTTAACTTCATGGAATTGCAGAGGTCTACAAAATTTAAAAAAACTTAAACAAGTTATGAATAAAATAAAAGACATGGGTTCAAAAATTGTGTTTTTACAAGAAACTCATCTAATAGAGCAAGATGTAAAAAGAATTAGGAGTAGATGGCAAGGAAATGTTTTCACCTCATCATTTTCATCCCGAGCCAGGGGAGTTATGACTCTCATACATAAATCAGTCCCATTTCAAGTGAAAATTGTAATTGGAGACAAATTTGGAAGATATGTAATCATTCAAGGATCTTTGCTATTAGAAAACATAAATTTGGTGAACTTATATGGTCCCAATATAGATGATCAAAAGTTCTTTGCCAATTTATTTCTTATCTTATCATCACTTACAGGGCAACATATAATAGCAGGGGATTTTAATTGTACATTGAATCCCAGTATAGATAGATCAACAGGACTGGACTGTACGCACAATGGATGTAGGATGACCATTAATCATTTTATGAAAGAATTGAAATTGATAGATATATGGAGAGAAATGAAACCACAAGTTAAAGCATACTCTTGTTATTCCAATACCTACAAGACATTCTCACGTATAGATTATTTTCTGATCTCCACAGAATTAAGGTCCAAGATTCAAAACTGTTTTTATGATAACATCGTGATCTCTGATCATGCACCCTGCTGTCTAATGTATGTAGATAAGAAATTGACAAAGGAACCAGGTAGATGGCAATTTCAGCATAAATGGCTTCAGGATGAGGAATTTGTTAAGTATATAGAAAAACAGATAGATGAGTTCTTTGATATCAATACTACACAAACATCAGCATGTGTAAAGTGGGAGGCTTTCAAAGCTTTTATTAGGGGACATATTATTAGTTATACAGGTTCAAAATCTAAGAAGACTCGAGAGGAGAGAGTCCAATTGGAACATAAAATAAAAATTCTTCAAGAAAGAGTATATGCAGGAAGAGATCCAAGGTTGGAGAACGAACTACTGATTTTGAGAGCTGAATATGACAAAAAATCAGCGAATAGAGCTGCCTCGAGTCTTCTAAGATTGAAACAATCTTTTTATGAACAAGGTGAAAAATCAGGAAAGTTATTGGCATGGTAGATTAAACAATTAGAATCTAAAACACCAATTACCAGTATTATAAGTAAGGGACAGGTAGTTATAGATCCTTCAGAAATTAATAGAGCCTTTAGAGATTACTATGAAAAATTATATGATACCAAAAATGAATCTGACTTAACAAAACTACATGGGTTTTTGAATGAACTATTTATACCGTGTATTCCAAATGAAAATAGGGAGATACTGGAGTCTAAAATTAGTCAAGAAGAAGTTGGACTAGCCATTGATAATATGAAATCAGGAAAAAGTGCAGGACCAGATGGTCTTCCAGTTGACCTTTATAAAAAATTTAAGAATAAATTAACAAAACCTTTTTTGGAAATGGTTTTAGAAGCATTTCAAAATAGTAATTTACCATCATATATGAATAATGCCTTAATTATACTGTTGCCAAAACCAGGTAAGCCCTCTAATAAATGTGAAAATATGAGACCAATAAGCCTATTAAATGCCGACCTTAAGATAATTTGTAAAATTTTAGCGAGACGAATACAAGAAATTTTACCAAATATTATTAATCGAGATCAGAATGGCTTTATAAAGGGAAGACAAGGCTTCCATAATGTAAGAAGACTATTTAATATTATTTATTCTAATAAAGAAGCACCGGATACAGCTCTCTTATTACTGGATGCCGAAAAAGCCTTTGATAGAGTTGAATGGCCCTTTCTTTTTGAAGTCTTACAAAGGTTTGGACTTGGAAATAATTTCATAAAATGGGTTCAGATAATATATAATAATGCTACTGCAGAAATTCTAACAAATAACAATATTTCAAAATCAATAAAAATCAATAGAGGATGTCGACAAGGCTGTCCACTTTCACCTTTACTGTTTACTATGGCAATTGAACCTTTAGCGATGGCGATACGTCTACAGTCACAAATATATGGAATTAAAGTTGGACCAACAGAACATAAAATCTCCCTGTATGCCGATGACATAATTTTGTTTATGTCGAATCTTAAAAAATCAATTCCGACCTTGTTGAATTTAATAAAGAATTTTGGGGAAATATCAGGATATAAAATAAATAAAACTAAATCTTCAATATTAATGCTAAATGAGACCCAGAGAAATTACCCAGCCCCTGAGGTAAATCAATTCAATGTTGTAAATCAGTTCAAATATTTAGGAATCCAAATTGTGCCTAAGCTAGAATCAGTCGCCAGTGTCAATTATGAAGCCTTAATGACAGATATTGATGAGTTACTTCAGAGATGGATGTCACTACCAATGCCGATGATCGGGAGAATTAATATACTTAAAAGTAATATCTTACCTAAAATACTTTATTTATTTCAATACATTCCCTTACCACCACCTTTAGATTTATTCTCAAGAATTAAAAAAAAGTTAGTGGAATTTATATGGAACAACAGGAGGGCTAGATTACGTCTGTCTTTATTATATTTACCATTTGATCGTGGAGGTCTGAAATGTCCAAATTTTATGTTGTATTATTGGTCGGCACAACTGAGGTCTATGACATATTATTTTTCATCAAATGATCTCCCTCACTGGACTGAAATGGAATCATACAATTTACCTTTACCTCTTCCCATATTCATATACTCAGATTCGGCAAAAAAATTACAAAAACAAGTTAAAAATCCATTTGTAAAGCATATGATCAAAATATGGTGTGAAGCTAAAAACTATTTAAAAGAACCACAGTTATTGTCACAATTTAGTCCAATATGGGGTAATCAATATTTTAAACCAGGGAGAGCGGACGCTGTATTTAAAGTATGGAATTTAAAAGGGATACAAAAGATTCAGGATTTATATTTGCCATGTGCAGAAAACATAATGTCTTTTGAAGAGTTGAGGATCAAATTTAATCTCAATAGAACACATTTTTTTAAATATCTTCAACTTAGAAACTTTATTCGATCAAATCAAAATAAAGCTCTCACTCGACCTATCTATTCATCCTTGGAAAAAATGTTGATGAAAGATAGTAAAAGAAAGGGTATTATTTCAGAGTTTTATAACTCATTGACACTATTTTCAAGTGAAAATTCACTGAAAAGATTAAACTACTGGAAAGAAGATCTGCAAACTGAAATTTCAGAGGAACAATGGGAATTGGCTTGTACAGAAGCTCAAACCAAATCAATAAATGTACGCCTTAAATTGATACATTTCAAATGGTTAATGCGGATGTATGTTACACCGGAGGAGTTAAATAGATATAACAAAAATATACCAGATACGTGCACAAAATGTATGGAAAGTAAAGGAACTCTATTTCATTGTGTATGGGAATGTAGATTAATAAGAATGTTTTGGGAAGAGGTGAGGGTAACAATTGAAAAAATAATCTCAAAACAAATCATATTGAATCCTAAACAGTTTTTGTTGGGTCTGTACCCAGAAAAGCATAATTTTAATAAGTGAAAGAACATTCATAGACCTCAGTTTGCTTAATGCCAAAAAATGTATTGCACTATTATGGAAAAAGACTCATAGACCAGATGTGACTCAGTGGTTAAGACAGATGTTAACAAACCTTCCATTAGAAAGAATAACATATATACTGAAATCAAAGGAAATTGTGTTTGAGAATATATGGAGACCTTTTATTGATTATGTAAAAAATTTAAACATAACTCTTGAAGAAGAAGGTGAATGATATGTGTGGACCTTGTAAATTCCAAACTGGTGAACATAATATGTATACTTATGTGTTGGATTGTCTAGACTAAACAGAGGAGCATTGTTGAAGATTTGATTTTGTTGGTGGTTGTTGGTGTTTTTTAGTGCATTTTTTTTTTTTGTAGTACTTTAGTGTTAGTGTTTGATTGTTTGTATCATGTTTGTTTAAAAAAAAAGGTTCAATAAAGATATTGTGGAAAAAAAACAAGGCACACCTCTCTGGGATCTCTGTCTGTTCCGCAACCGCTGCACCGCTCAACGTGTTAAACCATTGTCCTAATGACTTCTCATGGTAGTGAGAATAGCTCACGCTGAGCGATCAGCCCGCCCAGACAATTAAACTAATGAGTGACTCCACACTTCGAACAGTAGTGAGAATAGCTGACGCTGAGCGATCAGCCCGCCCGACAATTAAACTAATGAGTGACTCCACACTTCGAACAGTAGTGAGAATAGCTGACGCTGAGCGATCAGCCCGCCCCAGCTGTGAGTGATCACACACAGGAGTGCTCCTCAAGACACTCAGTTTTTTTTCCAGTATATTTTTTCTTTTGGACGTACAGAAATGGCAATACGCCCGTTTTTGCTAAAATTGCATTTTCCCCGTATTTTCCTTAAAATATTTGACAATAACGACACGAACTACATTTAAAACATTTCCCAGAAAAGTGTCCCAAACCACTCTGCCGTCTCCCACAGCCGCGCTTGGCACCAAAATACGGCGAAAACGTCTCCCTTGACAGGTATGCGCCTCCATTTTCATATTGATCTGGTCAATTTCTTGACAGCAGCGGCTCTCCTCCACTGTAATAATAATGGCTTCCGAAAAATCAATATTTATGGGGCGCCCTCGACAGACCCCCTCCGGCTTCGCAATTCTGGAGGCGATTAATGTCCAGTTCAATGACATTTTCCACTGGTTCTGCTCTCTGGTCATCGTTGGAACTGTTGTCATCAGACAAAGCATCTGATTCCGTCTCGGACGGCTCGAACCGGTAAGGTTCTATGCCTCTGTCACTGTCTGAACCACTGACAAAAAAAAAAAAAGACAAAACTAAACTAATTTGTTCACAATCGCTGTCACTTTCCGTCATGATTGTCCAATGTTGATAAGTGTGAATGTGGATAGGCAGGGCAGCCAGGGTACAACTGGTGATGTCAAAAACATGGGCGTGGTCTGGACTGGCTGTCACAAGCCAGCAAGCAAGGTGGGGCCTTCACCTGGTGTATTTTGTGCAATTATGTAAATACAGGTGGGTGATATGGTCTCCGGTATGAATATTTGGTTTAAGCTATGTGTATTTTATCTAAATTCGTTGTCATTTAGAAAAAAAAATTACGTGACATTTGGCCTTTAAAGTAGAATAACCCTAGTCAGTTTTTACAGTGCACTTTTTCGTAGTGGTCATTTTTTCCTATCGTATGTTTAATCATTTTAGCTGTTATTGTTATAGGCCTAATATATACTATATGCAGTCCACTTCATAGGGCACTGCTCAGCAATCAAAACACACCCTTTGTCCTGATTTTAATCCATCCATCCATCCTCTACTGCTTCTCTGGTGTCTTCGGGTCATGGGGGCAGCAGTTTAAGCAGAGAAGCCCAGACTGTCACCCAGTTCATATGGCACCATGATCCCTCCTGCAGGTGGTGAGCCCACTGGAGGTTCGACCCATCTAGCTCATTTGGGCTGAGTCCGGCCGGTTCCCATGGACAGAAACTCAGTCATCAGGTGCTTGAGCTCAAGCCCCACTAACGGGGTACACTGGATCCTTGTTGTTAACTTCTTCATGGGGCTCAGCTGAACTGCTCTTGGTTGAGCTCTTCACTCGGGAGCAAGTTGCCCCTGACAACATACCTCCTGGGATCATTCTGACACACAGACCCCCTCCACCATGTTAAGGTGGTGATCCATGGAGTGGTTTAATAAACACTAAACGGTTAAAGTCAGACTGCATACCAACAGTCTGCCTCACAGCATGGTCTGTAAAATTAGCATATTAATCTTTTTTAAAACTTAACCTGAAAACTCATTTTTACTCCTTGGTCTTCAACCTGGCTGCACGGTGGCACAGTGGTTAGCACTGTGGCAGCACAGTTTACCCTCGGCCAGGGGATCGCGGGGATCGTGAGATCGTGGGTTCGATCCCTGCCCCCGACCAACAGTGATCTGTGTGGAGTTTGCATGTTCTCCCCGTGTTGCGTGGGTTTACTCTGGGATTTCTCCGGTTTCCTCCCACATACCAAAAACATGCAGGTTAGGGATACGGGGCGCTTGCGCACGCAGCGACCGGCAGCTGGTGGCTTGTCACCAGACTGCAAAACAAATCTACCTACAGGTACAAAATAAGTAATTAAAAAAAAAAAACCTAGCATGAGACATTGATTTTAACTTGTTTTATTGCCTTTATTAAATGATTGTCATTTTTTCCTGTCTTGATTTATACTTTTTCAGTTGTATTTTATTGCCTTTTATTTCTTTTTGTCTTATATGTCTTTCACATTTTATTTATTTTTGACATACAACACTTTGTGTCAGCTGTAGTTGTTTTTAAAGTGCTGTAGAAATAAAGTTGGATTGGATTTTTTTTTTTTTTTTGCCCTGATGAGCCAGTGTACCCAACTCCTAATCTGACCTGGTTATATTTAGAGTTTCACTGTAAAGTCAACAGTAAGCACTGCATTGTCACTAGTTGTGATCCTTTCTGGATAGTAGTAGAGCAGATTTCTGGCTTTTCGGCTGAGGCAATGTGCTCAGGCTGTTGATGTAAACACAATGAGCTAAACTGCATACACACCAACTGCCTGTGGTACAGTTGCAGCAACAAAACTAAACGCACCATATTGACAGAGGAATTTATATGCCTTCAGTCAGTTTGACAGTAAATGTCTGCACATCAAAATTTTTCATCCCGATTTTTTTTAACCCCTTTGTCACCCTCTTGCACCCTTGCAGTGTGACTGTTTAGCTCATTGGTGCGGTTGACTTGAGAAGTCTAGGATCACCAAACTTAGCAGAAAGCGCATAGCAGGTCAGGAGCAGAAGTCGGTGAGTTGGATCCAAGTTAAAAAAAACAAAAAAAAAAACATAAAGAAACATTACTTAGGATAGGCTCAGGGGTATTACTGTTGCCAGCCAGAACTTTGTAAGGTAACATTACATTCCAGAAATAGAAAAACGGAAACAAAAATATTAGTTTTACTTTGGTTTGACCAAAAGAAAAAGTGTGGTTGCTATTTCCTTAATTATATGAAAGTGCTACACTAATTAATGAATTGTTGAATCTTGGAGATCATATTCAAGCAGGTTGAAATTAATGAATCAATATACAGTTGTTTTCCTCCTTGAAAATATTTTTAAAAAGTGCCTGTAATAAAATTAGTGTTTAGTAGCATATACGCCATCATACCAAAGATACAAATGTTTTGCATTACAGAAATCTATTAAAATTTTGATTCAAAGTTATAGATCCTTTAGAAATTAATAGAGCCTTTAGAGATTACTATGAAAAATTATATGATACCAAAAATGAACCTGATTTAACAAAACTAAATGGGTTTTTGAACGAACTATCTATACCGTGTATACCAAATGAAAACAGGGAGATATTGGAGTCTAAAATTAGTCAAGAAGAAGTTGGGCTAGCCATTGATAATATGAAATCAGGAAAAAGTGCAGGACCAGATGGTCTTCCAGTTGACCTTTATAAAAAATTTAAGAATAAATTAATAAAACCTTTTTTGGAAATGGTTTTAGAAGCATTTCAAAATAATAATTTACCATCATACATAAATAATGCCTTAATTATACTGCTGCCAAAACCAGGTAAGCCCTCTAATAAATGTGAAAATATGAGACCAATAAGCCTATTAAACGCCGACCTTAAGATAATCTGTAAAATTTTAGCAAGACGAATACAAGAAATTTTACCAAATATTATTAATCGAGATCAGAATGGCTTTATAAAGGGTAGACAAGGCTTCCATAATGTAAGAAGACTATTTAATATTATTTATTTTAATAAAGAAGCACCGGATACAGCTCTCCTATCACTGGACGCCGAAAAGGCCTTTGATAGAGTTGAATGGCCCTTTCTTTTTGAAGTCCTACAAAGGTTTGGACTTGGAAATAATTTCATAAAATGGGTTCAAATAATATACAATAATGCTACAGCAGAAATCCTAACAAATAACAATATTTCAAAACCAATAAAAATCAATAGAGGATGTCGACAAGGCTGTCCACTTTCACCTTTACTGTTTACTATGGCAATTGAACCTTTAGCGATAGCGATACGTTTACATTCACAAATATATGGAATTAAAGTTGGACCAACAGAACATAAAATCTCCCTGTACGCCGATGATATAATTTTGTTTATGTCGAATCTAAAAAAATCAATTCCAACCTTGTTGAATTTAATAAAGAATTTTGGGGAAATATCAGGATATAAAATAAATAAAACTAAATCTTCAATATTAATGCTAAATGAGACCCAGAGAAATTACCCAGCCCCTGAGGCAAATCAATTCAATGTTGTAAATCAGTTTAAATATTTAGGAATCCAAATTATGCCTAAGCTAGAATCAGTCGCCAGCGTCAACTATGAAGCCTTAATGTCAGATATCAATGAGTTAACTCAGAGATGGATGTCACTACCAATGTCGATGATCGGGAGAATCAATATACTTAAAAGTAATATTTTACCTAAAATACTTTATTTATTTCAATACATTCCCTTATCACCACCTTTAGATCTATTCTCAAGAATAAAAAAAAAGTTAGTGGAATTTATATGGAACAACAGGAGGGCTAGATTACGTCTGTCTTTATTATATTTACCATTTGATCGTGGAGGTCTGAAATGTCCAAATTTTATGTTGTATTATTGGTCGGCACAACTGAGGTCTATGACATATTATTTTTCATCAAATGATCTCCCTCACTGGACTGAAATGGAATCATACAATTTACCTTTACCTCTTCCCATATTCATATACTCAGATTCGGCAAAAAAATTACAAAAACAAGTTAAAAATCCATTTGTAAAGCATATGATCAAAATATGGTGTGAAGCTAAAAACTATTTAAAAGAACCACAGTTATTGTCACAATTTAGTCCAATATGGGGTAATCAATATTTTAAACCAGGGAGAGCGGACGCTGTATTTAAAGTATGGAATTTAAAAGGGATACAAAAGATTCAGGATTTATATTTGCCATGTGCAGACAACATAATGTCTTTTGAAGAGCTGAGGATCAAATTTAATCTCAATAGAACACATTTTTTTAAATATCTTCAACTTAGAAACTTTATTCGATCAAATCAAAATAAAGCTCTCACTCGACCTATTTATTCATCCTTGGAAAAAATGATGATGAAAGATAGTAAAAGAAAGGGTATTATTTCAGAGTTTTATAACTCATTGACACTATCTTCAAGTGAAAATTCACTGAAAAGATTAAACTACTGGAAAGAAGATCTGCAAATTGAAATTTCGGAGGAACAATGGGAATTGGCTTGTACAGAAGCTCAAACCAAATCAATAAATGCACGCCTTAAATTGATACATTTCAAATGGTTAATGCGGATGTATGTTACACCGGAGGAGTTAAATAGATATAACAAAAATATACCAGATACATGCACAAAATGCATGGAAAGTAAAGGAACCCTATTTCATTGTTTATGGGAATGTAGATTAATAAGAATGTTTTGGGAAGAGGTGAGGGTAACAATTGAAAAAATAATCTCAAAACAAATCATACTGAATCCTAAACTGTTTTTGTTGGGTCTGTACCCAGAAAAGCATAATTTTAATAAAAGTGAAAGAACATTCATAGACCTCAGTTTGCTTAATGCCAAAAAATGTATTGCACTATTATGGAAAAAGACTCATAGACCAGATGTGACTCAGTGGTTAAGACAGATGTTAACAAACCTTCCATTAGAAAGAATAACATATATACTGAAATCAAAGGAAATTGTGTTTGAGAATATATGGAGACCTTTTATTGATTATGTAAAAAATTTAAACATAACTCTTGAAGAAGAAGGTGAATGATGTGTGTGGACCTTGTAAATTCCAAACTGGTGAACATAATATGTATACTTATGTATTGGATTGTCTAGACTAAACAGAGGAGCATTGTTGAAGACTTGATTTTGTTGGTGGTTGTTGGTGTTTTTAGTGCATTTTTTTTTTTTTTGTAGTACTTTAGCGTTAGTGTTTGATTGTTTGTATCATGTTTGTTAAAAAAAAAAAGGTTCAATAAAGATATTGTGGAAAAAAAAAAAAAATTTTGATTCAAGGTGTAATTTTAAAGTCTGAAAGTATTTGTATGGTATCCTATTAAGTATATACTATGGCAGAATTAAGGCATCAATTATGGAAGTCTTGAATTCTCATGAAATAATTTTTACGCAGTTTTATAGGACATTTTTGTTGCATCTGGAGTCGCTCCTTTGTACTCATTCCTTACAATAAAAATGAGAAATTTACTCATACTAATGCTAGCATATTCTTGCACAAGACCCATGGTGTGAATAAGTTGAGACAAAAGAAAATAAGTAATTTTCTGACTGCATTTCCTTTCTTGCTTTACTGTATTGACCCCCCCCCCCCCCCAAAAAAAAAATATTTTATATTATTGCATTAGATACAGACCAAAATCATGGTCTGTATCTAATGCAACATCATGATTTAACCTGATATTGCATTTTACAACAGTGTGTTGTTTTCAGTGCTGCTATTACATAAGAAATGGGTCATCCTTTATCAGGAAGCACATAAGCTATCTTATCCTTGGCAGCCTTCTTGTTGCACATTAAACTCTGGGTTGGCAGCAGCTGAACTTTTTGCCCTTCCGGATTCTGTGGACAAACTGCTACAGTCATCCAGGCCTGCATCACACCTTCACCAAGAACACATACTCAAACCTGTCTTTCCATCTGCTTGTCATGTGTCTAAATCATTATGCTTGGATCCTGTCTCGTAACGTGAACAAATGCCTGAACTGAGTTTTATCCACTTCATATCAGATGATGAAGTTTGGACATCTGTCAAGCTGATTGCCATTCCCACTCTGGTGATCACATGTGACCACACATATGCACACGAGCACAAGCGGTGGAATTATCAAGCCATCCTGCCTTATCAGACCAGTCACATGACAGCATTCCTAATTCCCACAGCAGACTGCAGTGCAACAATTATGGGCTCAGCTTTCATGGAAGACCAGTGGGCAACTTATTGGAAAGGCTCAGCTTTGATGTGCTCCTCGAGGGTCTCTATTGAGGCGTGTTTGCTCTCTTTGTTGTTTCTTAAAGAGTCTCAGGAGTAGACAGGCAGAAAAATTATGAGCTCAGATACAGAAAGTTGGCTGGTGCTGGCATCCATGAATGCAGTCTTATATGCTAGTGCCATTCAGTAAGGCCTAGGTTTAATCAAAATCAGTATTCAGCTGGCGTGTTTAAATATCTTTATTAAAACAAACAAAAATATGTCAAAACTATTTGCCTGCTCTTCTTTCTTTTAATGGAAGACATATCAGTCTTGTGATTTATTACAGTTGCAGTGTTGTGTGGTATTCTCAAGTTCTCAGAGGTAAAAACTTTACTTTTCACCAAAGAGTGTATTAAATGACATGGTGATTAAACAAACGGGTGTCAGGATCAAGGGCCAAGGTCATGCACTCCCCTTCATTATATTTTGTCTGGCTCCTTACTAAACTTAGGGCTTTCCTCCCTCTTGTAAAGTAAGTTTTTTCCCTCAGTTTCAGACATTTGTAACTCAAAAAAAAAGTTGTAAGTATGAAACTTCTCTCTGTCAGTTTTCAACTTCGGTGTCTTTTCCCCATCTTGTAATTTCACCTTTTCCTCACCTTTTGATCCCCCCCCGCCTCCCCCATTAATTAGAAACTTTTCACTGCACCCATGTATGCCAGATACAAATTTTGGTTCCCCAAATCAGGTGCCAAGTCTTGTCATGTGGAAATCACGGTCCCATAGTCTGGAGGAAGAGTGGAGAGGCAAAGAATACAAGTTTGGGGATGGAGAGCCGTGTTACCTGCTGATGTTGGTCCAGTGTGTTTTCTCAAGTCCAAAGTCAGTGCAGTAGTCTACCAGGAAATTTTAGAGCACTTCATGCCTCCCTCTGCTGACAAGCTTTATAGAGATGCTGATTTCATTTTCTAGCAGGACATTTTGGCGGTGATCAATGAGGGATGGAAGGAGACTTGGCGGAGGTATGCACTTTCTGAGTGCTTTTCTAGTTTTATATAATATTCAACTACTTCAGTCAAAATGAAGAAAATGCAGTACATGCCTATGTGCCTCAATGGTTTGTTTTTCTTTTCAGCGCCAATGTGGCATTTACACTTGGCTGCCTAAAACTAGCCTTATGGCGAGCTATGAGCACTCTAGCCATGTATGTCTGTGGTAGAGCCACTATGGGGCTAATACCCAGTAGCTCTCAATTTTGTCTGAAACACACAAAAATAATTTCAAACGCATTCGAGAGAAGTTTACATGCCTCCCATGGCTGTGATGAAGTGAGCTGTTAATTATTTAGGAAGTTGTTAAATTGTTTTAAAAAAATGTTTGCGTTCAGGCTTAATTCGGCAGGAATTTCTCCTGAGATATTTCCGCAATCATAATTAAATGTTAAAGAAAATGTCTAAAGCTTTATATTAGATGTGGACAGATGTCTGTGTGATGAGGACTGTGATTGTTTATTAGGGCTGCATATCAGACTCAAAATAATACGAGACAAAAATTTGCGTCTTTTATAAATTTATTTTTCCTGTGGTGTGAAGAGTTCAGGCTGTCCTTTGCAATTTATTGATTGATTTTGAAAAAAAAGATATTTATTATTGGGTATTATTTTTGTTGAAGGTGCATGCTGGTGGCTCTAAAACCACCTCAAAAACAAATATGTATTGCCCAAAATAGTATATTGTGGCTTTTTACCAACAAAAAAACTTTGATTGCATTAGAATTGCTTGGAAAGATATTTTATTTAAATCTTGCACCTACTTATGTATGCACGATATACATACATAAGGAAAGAAATGGGAGGAGACAGTTGCTGACCGGAGCTTTACCCACTCTAGCAGGAAATGTTGGAGCCTCATCCGTCGCCTAGGAGCTGCACAGAAGCCCCCTAGCCAAAGCCGAGCATCCGTCACACCCAACCAAGTTGCATCCCACCTACTGACTATCGCCAAAGCACCCCAAGACAAAGACACCAGAAGAGCAGTTACAATTGAGCTAAAAAAACACCAAAAAATGCCTGTAGAGGAAACGAACCCTGAACCCTTCGAGGCTGCTGAACTGGAGAAAGTCCTACAGGGCCTGAAATGTGGAAAGGCAGCAGGATACGATAACATCTTCCCAGAATTCATGAAAAATCTTGGCCCCCGAGCCCTAACCTGGTTGACACAATTCTACACAAGGATCACACAAACGAACTCGATCCCAAAGAAATGGCGGGCAGCAAAGGTCATTGCCATCCCAAAACCTGGCAAAGACCACAAACTACCAGCAAGCTACCGCCCAATCTCCCTACTCAGCGTTCCTTACAAAATCATGGAGCGCCTAATACTGCAACGCATTTCCCCAGAAATAGAGGATATTCTAAGTGTGGATCAAGCAGGTTTCCGCAAGGACCGCAGTACAGGAGAACAAGTACTGGCCCTAACCACCTTCATTGAAAATGGCTTCGAGAGCAGACTGAAGACAGGGGCTGTGTTTCTCGATCTTACAGCCGCCTATGATACGGTCTGGCACAAAGGCCTCCTCCTGAAACTTATAAAGGCGATCCCTGCTTGGGCAACAGCAATTATATAAACCCTGCTGACCAACCGAAGGTTCAGAGTCCACCTCAGTCAGAACACAAGTGCATGGTAGGGATGGGCATTCGGTGAAATTTTCTTCACCGATCGTCGGGAGAATTAATGATTAATAATCGGTTAATCATTAACATTTTTAGGTACGTAACAAGGCAGGTAGACTACATTAGAACATCAGGTGCACGGACAGCCGCACAACTCAAATCCACCTCTCTCTCTGTTCGCTGTTGTCATGTTGGCACGGCTCGGGAATCTCGCAAGCTGATTGGCCGAGACGTTTCACCCCGCAAGCTGATTGGCCGAGACGTTTTACCCAGCTTCTGTCCCTGCCGAGCGGCCACCCAACAAACGAAGACCGCATTCATTGCTCTATCGCTCGTGTTACTTAGTCTAGCCGCGCGGAACTTTTTGCTGTTCTCTTGTGCCATTTTGTGCGAAATAGTCTTCCCGTCGAGCCACGACGCCGCCTCCTGCAGCTTCCCTCGACGATCCTGCGCCTCTAGCACCTGAGGAGCAGTAAAGCTCTCATTAACCTGTGCAGTAAATCATTTTCATCTTGAGTTACGTATCTTGTTATAAGAATAAGAGTTCTAAAAACATATTTATGTACACTTTATTTACATCTACGTATGTATGTACACTTACACGTGTGTGTGTGTCTTCTACCGAAGCTTCATGACCTTCTCAATAAAGTTTCTGGAAAAAAAAAAAAAAGAATCTTCACCGACCGCCATTACTCAGCGCGCAACCACTGTTGGCTGTTTCTTCGCGTAATAAGGGTGTTCCATGGACCCTGTCGATGAGGTATATTTGTATGCTGCATTGCAGTGATTGCAGTACACCTGGTCATTTTTTAAATAGAAATGGTCCCACGCAACACTTCGCCGTAATCGCTTCATGATTTGGCGATTGCCCTACGGAAGCGCGCATGTATCAACTGAGGCACGCCAGGGTACGGCGATGGTGTAATGTTGCCCCCTGGTGCCCAAATTTTGCCATTGCATTGTTTGAGGACGGCCGTGCACTAATAACCTCGGATTGTTTAAAAAAAAAAAACGGTTTGTCGACGAAAATGAACTTCCTCGGTGAAATTCTTAATGATCAATTATCGGTTAATCGGTAAATTATGCCCATCCCTAGTGCATGGAGAATGCAGAAAAACGGACTCCCACAAGGCTCAGTTCTAGCTCCAACTCTGTTCAACCTCTACATAAACGACCTGCCTACTACAAAATCCCGCAAATTCATCTATGCAGACGACATCTGTTTGGCATTCCAAGCACCAGACTTTGAACCACTGGAACGGGTGCTCATGGAAGATCTTGCTAAACTGGACCAGTTCTGCAAAATCTGGCGCCTAAAACCAAGCTCAGCAAAAACCGTCTCCAGTGTATTTCATCTCCACAATGCAAAAGCTGCCAGAGAACTAAACATCCACCTGAGCGGACTCAAGCTTAAGCATGCCCCAAATCCAACTTATCTTGGAGTGACCCTTGATAGGACCTTATCCTTCAAGGAACATCTAAAGGGGACGGCTGCTAAGGTGAAAGTACGAAACAACCTGCTCTGCAAGCTCGCTGGTGCAAAATGGGGGGCGGCAGTCTCCACCCTGCGCACCTCAGCACTGGCCCTTTCATACTCTGTAGCAGAATATTGTGCCCCTGTCTGGTCCAGGTCATCTTACACACACCATGTAGACACCCAGCTCAACTCAACCATGAGAACTATAACTGGAACAATCCGCTCAACACCACTCCCCTGGCTCTCTGTACTGTCAAACATAGCCCCTCCACACATCCGGCGAGCAGCATTAACTCAAAGGATGCTCCAAAAAGTTAAAGATTTTCCTCACTTACCAATCCATGCAGATATCTACACCCCACCCACTGCCCGACTTTCATCCAGATGGCCGATTTGGAAAAACCCTCCCCCAGCTGACTTTACCATCCAGACAGCTTGGCAAGAGGAATGGGAGACCAAGGAGGTCCCAAACAAACAGCTGGTGATAAACCCCAACCAACAGGTCCCAGGCACCAACCTCCCAAGGAGACAGTGGTCTACACTCAATCGCTTCAGGACCGGACATGGCCCCTGCTTGGCCAGCCTTCACAGATGGGGCAGTAGCCCTAGCCCACTGTGCGCATGTGGAGAGGAGCAAACTATGGAACACATCATAGAGGCTTGCCCGCTCCAAAGACTGGAAGGAGGATTACACACCCTCCATACAGCAAACCAGGAGGCAACTGCTTGGCTTAAGGACTTGGCATTCGCTAAATAAATAAATATGCACGATATATGAATATTTTAATTAGCGGCCTGCAGGGCTTGCACGTGATTGGTCGTCACGACTCCTGGTGGGTGGGCTGCTAGTCTGTTCAAGATGCTTAGAGATGTTAAAGTTTAGCCGATATCTTCAAAAGTAAAAAGCGAAACATTTTTGCTGAAAATGGTCGAGGCAAGAGATAAATGTGTAATTGCCAAATACAGTGGTGTGAAAAAGTGTTTTCCCCCTTCCCGATTTCTCATTTTTTTGCATGTTTGTCACACTTAAATGTTTCAGATCATCAAACAAATTTAAATATTGGACAACGATAACACAAGTAAACACAAAATGCAGTTTTTAAATGAAGTTGTTTATTATTAAGGGGAAAAAAATCAAAACCCACATGGCCCTGTGTGAAAAAGTGATTGCCCCCTAAACCTATAACTGGTTGGGCCATCCTTAACAGCAACAACTGGAATCAAGCATTTGCAATAACTGGCAATGAGTCTTTTATGGCACTGTGGAGGAATTTTGGCCCACTTATCTTTGCAGAATTGTTGTAATTCAGCCACACTGGAGGGTTTTTGAGCATGAGCCGACTTCAAGGTCATGCCACAGCATCTTAATCAGATTCAGGTCAGGACTTTGACTAGGCCACTCCAAAGTCTTCATTTTGTTTTTCTTAAGCCATTCAGAGGTGGACTTGCTGGGGTGTTTTGGATCATTGTCCTGCTGTGGAACCCAAGTGCGCTTCAGCTTGAGGTCACGGACAGATGACCAGACATTCTCCTTCAGGATTTTTTGGTAGACAGCAGAATTCATGGTTCCATTTGCCACAGCAAGTCTTCCAAGTCCTGAAGCAGCAAAACATCCCCAGACCATCACACTACCACCACCATATTTTACTGTTGGCATGATGTTCCTTTTCTGAAATAAGACGAATGTAATGGTACACACACCTTCCAAAATGTTCAACTTTTGTCTTGCCAGTCCACAGAGTATTTTCCCAAAAGTCTTGGGGATCATCAAGATGTTTTCTGGCCCACTGAGACGAGCCTTGATGTTCTTTTTGCTCAGCAGTGGTTTTCGTCTTGGAATTGTGCCATGCAGGCCATTTTTGCCCAGTTTCTTTGTTATGGTGGAGTCATGAACACTGACCTTAACTGAGGCAAGTGAGGCCCGCAGTTCTTTGGATGTTGTTGTGGTTTTTTTTGTGACCTCTTGGATGAGTCGTTGCTGTGCTCTTGGGGTAATTTTGGTCGGCTGACCACTCCTGGGAAGGTTCACCACTGTTCCATGTTTTCGTCATTTGTGGATTATGGCTCTCACTGTGGTTCGCTGGAGTCCCAAAGCTTTACAAATGGCTTTATAACCTTTTCCATACTGATAGATATCAATTACTTTGTTTCTCATTTGTTCCTGAATTTCTTTAGACCACAGCATGATGTCTAGCTTTTGAGGATCTTTTGGTCTACTTCACCTTGTCAGGCAGATCCTATTTTAGTGATTTTTTTTGATTGAGAAGAAGTGTGGCAGTAATCAGGCCTGGGTGTGGTGAGAGAACTTGAACTTAGCTTTCCAAAGATGTGATAAACCACAGTTAATTTATGTAGGTTTGGATTTTTTTTCCCCATTAATAATAAACACCTTCATTTAAAAAGTGCATTTTGTGTTTTCTTGTGTTATCTTTGTCTAATATTTAAATTTGTTTGATGATCTGAAACATTTAAGTGTGACAGCCATACAAAAAAAATGAGAAATCAGGAAGGGGGCAAACACTTTTTCACACCACTGTATGTGTTTACTTTTTACTAAAAATCAGTCCCCCCGTCCGCCGGCAACTGAGCAGGAAGGGGCAGGGGGGACCTAATTTGAATGTGGCTGTTCTTAGCTCACAGTGCGGCGCCCCGTCCTCTGGTGAAGTGAGCCGAGAGCAGCTCGATTTGAATGTGGCTGTGCGAGACCGTGGTGTCGAAGACATGCGATTTCGGTTCATTGAAAGACTCACTGATAAGTGACCGTATTGTGTGTGGGATTAAAGATGAGCATGAGAGAGAGACTGCTACGTGAGAAAAACTTTTCATGAGACACATGTATACAGCGTTGCAGAGCTGCGGAGTTGTCCCGCGAAAACGGCAGAGCCATCTCAGCAGCAGGGATGGAGAAAGTGCATGGAGTCGAGAATGCGACACACTAGAAACACAGGAGAATGCAGGTTCTGTGGCAAAACACATGAAAAGAATAAAGAGAAGTGCCCAGCATTTGGGAAAACATGTAAGAAATGTGATAGAGAAAGCCACTTTGCTGTCAAATGTAAAACATGCCAAGAGACCAGAGGAAAAAGAAACCTGTATGTATTGAAGAAGCCATCTCTGTTGTCATTCAGTCCATACAGCCAATCATGTACAGTAGAACGAAATTACGTTTCTCCTATCTACAATGTTAATCACACGTAGAATCAGAGGGGTCGCTGCCATGTAAGGCGCCGCCACAAACAACTTCTCCTTCCCCCATTCTATTATGCTGAGCACCAAGCTAGAAGGCGGGAAGTACCATTTTTATATGGTCTTTGGTATGACCTGGCCGGGACTTGAACCCCCAGCCTCCCAGTTGTGGGGCGGATGCTCTGTCAACTAGGCCACCACTCAGGTCACCAAATGTAAGAGTGAGGAGTACGGAGAAATTCTCGGTGTTGATGAAAAAGCTGATGGAGAAGTGACCAAAGCAGACACAAAACAAGACTGATAATCAACTATTTGCTGGTTTTCTCCTAGGCAAAGACATTGTAAAGTTCCAAATACATTGTGGTGCCACCTGCAGTGTCATACCGTCAGCGTAAAGACCAGAGGGAAAAGAAACCTGTACACAATGTCACCCGAGTGTGAGAGTGAGGAGTATGGAGAAATTCTCTATGTTGATGAGAAAGCTGATGGAGATGTGACCAAAGTAGACACAAAAAAGTACAACTGTCATACAAGTGTTTTCAACTCACCACAGTCATTTTTGTTTCAGTGGCTGGAGGCTACCCATCCTCCATGGGGTCATGTGCCATTGTGAAGTCCTTTCTAAGGCTGCATTCACACCAGGATAGTGCGGGGGTCTCGGTTCCACTGGGTGGGGAATGCCGAGAATTTTCGCACCTTCCTTTGGTTTGCATTCACACTGCAGTGGACCAGACTACCTGGACAATGTCACGCAGTTACAACAACTGCTCGTTTGGGGCACTGTAGCAGAAATCACCACTGACCAGGAAGAAGAATTCTTGGCGAAGAAGAAAAATCCGGCTCATCAGCTGGCCAGGACCAAAAACGGAAATCCGTTCCCTTCAGCCGGGTTGTTTGTCCACCACAAATGAGACATTTTTTTAACTTTTCTCCTCTGCTTTCTCTGGCAAAAGAATTTCTTGGATTCGTGTGGTTGTCTTTATTGTTATTTTCTACCCAAAATCCACTATGGTAAATGCCACTTTCTCTTCTCAGACTGTGTTGCTATGGTTACACAAATGCCGAGGGGCACTTCCGCCCTTTGGTCCGATGGATAGTCCGTTTGCATCCACACTGCAAGTGAAGCACACCAGGGTTCATTTGCAAGTGAACTGAAACCCCCGTTTTCAGGCGGACCAGAGTTTGCTTGTTTGGTGTGCACCAGAATTTGAATGTGCACTCAGGGTGCTTTCACACCCAAATGTGTTTAATTTGTTCCGAATCAGTTGACAAGTTTGTTACTTTGTATCATTTTCTCCTCTGTTCGGTCCCCTTTCACACAGGCAAAAACTGAGGCAGACCATAAGCAGACCAAACTGTGTCACATTAAATTCCGCAAGACTTGCATCAGAACGTTCTCTGTTCTTATTGGTCAGATGTTTTTGCCGCGAGAACAGGAAAGATAAATACAGGAAGTAGGATGACTACCATGTATGTATTTATGTATTTCTGGAAGAAAATAATACAAATCGTAGCATAATCTACGGGGGGTTTTCATTGCCCTGGTTATTGTTTATTACATATGTGCATATTCCACTTTTGGCAAATCGTACGGTTTGAAAATGAAGCACTGCTACGGATGGGAAATAACATGTTAACGTTCATTAATCCTCCAGAACCGTGACGTGCTCAGCCACAGATATTTTCAAAGATCTATCAGGTATGTACAGTGACATAAAATGTTGTACCATTTGCCGCTGGTCCTGTTTTAGTGCGGTTGCTTTGTCACCTGCAGGACCACACCAGAGTTCGCCATTTAATTCGAATCGAGACCACCTTTTTTAGGTGTATTTATGGTTGTTTTGGTACGCACTCGAGTGCAATTGAATCGGTGAATTCAAAAAGGGCCCAAGTCCCCATTGAAAAAGTGTGGACTTGGGCCCTTTTTGAATTCACCGATTCAATTACTGTATTCTCACCATACAAAATGAACCGCACTAACGGAGAAAATGAACTTGAGTTCGATTGAAGTGGACTAAAGCCTGCAGGTGTGAAAGCACCCTCAGACTGCACCAAACAAACCCAACTATTTGTGGAAGCGGACCAGAGTTCCTTTGGTCCAGACCAAACCGTGGCCGTGTGAATGCGCCCAATTCGCTCAGGGGTTCCTTGGCTTTGGGCTGCCCTTCTTGGCGGGTTCTCAGCCTGTGTGTTCGCCACGTGTTTTTTATGTGGATATACTTGCGGATTGGA
The DNA here is from genome assembly GCA_020510985.1 of Pholidichthys leucotaenia. Lineage (NCBI taxonomy): Eukaryota > Metazoa > Chordata > Actinopteri > Cichliformes > Pholidichthyidae > Pholidichthys > Pholidichthys leucotaenia. Next base: position 83,401,949 of record CM035847.1, on the reverse strand, counting down.
TGTGTCATGTCGAGGTCTTTTGTTCCTTCTTTGTTGTGGAATCCAAAGGAAGGCCTGACATTTGAGTTAACTTTTTTACGCATTTCTCAGTTCTTCCCTGGTGTCGATCTCCAACCACTTCGTAATTTAAACATTTGCCTGCAAATCTCAGGAGGCAAGCTATGACTTCAACTGCCAATGTGCGCTTATTTTGCACTGTGTAGTGGACTGAAAACTCCACTGGTTAATTAATACCCAAGAGCTTGCAACATTTACATATGTACATACATTTAATGAAAGATTTCTGAGTGCATTTAGGGATCATAAGGGCCTGTACTTACATACTGCTTTTTTTTCCTAGTTACAGAGACCGCTCTCAAAGCACTTAACTAGTAGCTACACTAACCCTCCATTCTAAAGGCCTGTCAGAGACAGATTCCTAGGGACAATTTAGAATCCCCAGTTAACCTAACATGCATGTCTTTGGATTGTGGGGGGAAACCGGAGCCTCCAGAGTAAACCCACACAGCACAAGGAGAACATGCAAACTCCACACAGAAAGTTTCCCACCCCTGCCACCCTGGGGATTTGAACCTGGTGTAGGAGCATGTTCAAATAACGAGGCTGAGTTTCAGTCATAAACCAGCTTTATTTGACAGAACACAAGCTCCTAGCATTCTCAAAGCAGGAAAGAGAGAGAATCATATCCCCACACCCCTTATATACATTTCCAGCATCAGGATTCAAGTCACATGGTGTCTTCCGTAAACATAGTTACAAAGCATCCCTTTGAAGCTTCACCCATTGTCTCTCATCTCCTGATGAACCGGAATTCCCTCCGGGGCATCTTCTGTGGGACAAAGAGACAAATCTCGCACTTCCTTGTCATCTACTGCAGATTCGAGTCTTCTTGTCCTTGCAGACGTGACACCCCACAATACACATACAGTCCTGTCTCTGTGGCAACGTGAGCCCACAATGTGTGTCGGCCACACTACCCCCCCCAAACGTCTAGTAAGGCAGAACCTGCATGGCATAAAAAAAAAGAAAAAAAGAAGGACACAAAGCACTCCATACATCGCTAATCAATCCACCAACTGCCTAGGTTTTAACCTTCTGCCGAATCTGCTGCAACTTGGCTTGGCTGCCTCTGCAACATCTCTCTGCCTCTGTGGATTAAAGCTGTTAGCACCTTTCTGTGAAGACTTTGGAGACTGTCGTCTCGGTGGCCTGCCCCGGCGGGGGGGGGCCTCGCGAGCTGCACCCCCTCGTCAGCCAGAACAAAAGCGGGTTTGAGCCTGTTAATACAAATCAGCTCCCGTCTGCCCCCTAAATCTAGCAGAAAATGCTTCTGCCCGGTCTCCAGCACTCGAAACGGTTGTAAAAATCAACCATCCCTAGAAACTCCTGAAGCGCCTTAACCGTTTGAGGTTGCGGAAAATCTGTTATGGCACGCACTTTATTTGGAAGGGGAACTGCTCCCTCTGCCGAAACGCGATGTCCCAAAAAATCAATCTGCGCCACCCCAAACTGGCATTTCGCTGGGTTCACTATTAACCCGTGCTCTGCCAACCTCTGGAAAACTGCTGTGAGGTGTTTTTCATGTTCGCCTTCGGACGTGCTGGCTACCAAAATATCGTCCAAATAAACGAACACGAAAGGCAGGTTGCGTAAAACTGCATCCATCATGCGTTGGAAAGTCTGCGCAGCCCCCTTGAGGCCAAAAGGCATGCGCAAGAACTCAAAAAGGCCGAAAGGAGTTATGACCGCTGTTTTGGGTACATCCTGCGCGCGCACTGGAACCTGGTGATAGCCGCGCACCAAGTCTATTTTAGAAAAAATGCGCGCCCCCGCCAAATGAACAGAAAAATCCTGAATGTGCGGAATCGGGTAGCGGTCATGAGCTGAAACGTTGTTCAACCTGCGGAAATCGCTGCAAGGCCGCCATGAGCCGTCAGCCTTTGGGACCATGTGTAACGGCGAAGCCCAAGCGCTCTTGGAGCGTCTAACAATGCCTAGTTTTTCCAGATTAGTGAACTCCTCGCGCGCGATGGCCAGTTTAGCTGGGTCCAAGCGCCGAGCCTTTGCAAAAACGGGAGGGCCTGTGGTTGTTATGAAATGTTCTACCCCATGTTTGGCCACCGTTGCTGAAAAAGTGGGGACTGTGAGTGCTGGAAACTGAGCAAGCAGAGTGTGAAACTTACCACCCGCGGCGAGACGCTGGCATGTGCAGTTGGCGGGGCCACCCGAGCTGTGCAGGGAATAGAAGGAAAAGACAGTGCATTAATCAGACGTCTATTAGCAAGATCAACCAATAAACCATGTGAGCACAAAAAATCAGCCCCTAACATGTTGAAACTGACTGCTGATACAATAAATGTCCACTCAAATGAACGGCCTTGTAAGGACAGAAGCATGGTCCTCTCACCAAACGTTTTAATTGTGGAGCCGTTCGCTGCTGACACTGACACCCAGGGGGCTTTAGAAGGCGAGAGCCGTTCCACGTAGGTGGGTGTGACGAAGCTCAGCTGCGAGCCCGTGTCCACGAGGAACTGTTTCCCCGAGCGTGCATCCGTCAGGTAAAGCAGCCTGTTCTCATTGCCGAGAGTCGCGGCTGCTACCGGCCCTCGGTCCTGGCGTTTCCCTGGCGCTTAAAATTGCACGGTGGGACGCACCTGTGCGCTCTCTCTGCAAAACGGCGGTGGTAGAAGCACGAGCCGTTCTCCGCTCCGCGTCGTCTGGCTCCGGTCGCCGCCGTTGTTGGTGCGTCTGGCGCCGCGGCCGCTGGACCCAAGCTGTCTCCGGGCGCCGTTCCCGAACTAGCCGCCGCGGCCGAAACCGCGTTCTGCTTGTGGGCGTCGACCAACTTCTGCGCCTCCTTGCTCAACCCATGGTAGTCTCGCTTGGCCAATCGGGGTGACTCTGCCAGGGCCACTCTCACTGCTGGTGGTAGGGTTCGAAGGAATAGGTGGGCGAAAATGAATTCGCCATCCTCGGAGGCTTTGAGCTGCAGCATCTTCACCATCAGGTCCGCAGGTCTATCGTTTTCTGCCTCCGTCAGCGCCAGGAGCCCCTCTGCTCTTTGTTGGACTGAGGGGGTGAAATGGCTGATCAGCGCGTCTTTCAATGCGCTGTACTTGTCGCTGTCTGGTGGATGATTAACCAAATCCTCCACTCTCTGGACCGTGTCGCTGTCCAGTTTCGCTACCACGTGGTAAAATCTTGTGTCGTCGTTGGAGATTCTCCGGAGGTTGAACTGCGCCTCGATTGCGCTAAACCATGAGCGCGGGCTGTGCTGCCAGAAATCGGGCAGCCGGAGCGTGGAGGCGGCCATCAGGCTGGCTTCCACCGAGCCCGGTTCGGAAGAATTCTCATTGCTCATTCTCCGTCGTAGGTCACCAGTGTAGGAGCATGTTCAAATAACGAGGCTGAGTTTCAGTCATAAACCAGCTTTATTTGACAGAACACAAGCTCCTAGCATTCTCAAAGCAGGAAAGAGAGAGAATCATATCCCCACACCCCTTATATACATTTCCAGCATCAGGATTCAAGTCACATGGTGTCTTCCGTAAACATACAGTTACAAAGCATCCCTTTGAAGCTTCACCCATTGTCTCTCATCTCCTGATGAACCGGAATTCCCTCCGGGGCATCTTCTGTGGGACAAAGAGACAAATCTCGCACTTCCTTGTCATCTACTGCAGATTCGAGTCTTCTTGTCCTTGCAGACGTGACACCCCACAATACACATACAGTCCTGTCTCTGTGGCAACGTGAACCCACAATGTGTGTCGGCCACACTGGAACCTTTTAGCTGTGAGGCAACAGTGCTAACCACTACAACTGCGCTGCCCATCGATGCATCATCACAAGTGCCAAGTATCGTGATATTATGCCAAATCAAAATTTGTTGCACCCCTATTGTTGATGGTAGAAGTGAATTCACCAATTGCTGAAATGGTTAAAGTGTCCTGTTTGACTTGAATGCCCAGTCTGTGTAATAGAGGAAGTTAAAGGCTCAAGACTGCACACTTGAAGACAAAGTTTCTTGTGACAGAAAATACACATGGAGTGAAGTGTTTTTTTTTTTTTTTTTTTTTTTATTATTTTACATACACTCACCGGCCACTTTATTAGGTACACCTGTCCAACTGCTCGTTAACACTTAATTTCTAATCAGCCAATCACATGGCGGCAACTCAGTGCATTTAGGCATGTAGACATGGTCAAGACAATCTCCTGCAGTTCAAACCAAGCATCAGTATGGGGAAGAAAGGTGATTTGAGTGACTTTGAACGTGGCATGGTTGTTGGTGCCAGAAGGGCTGGTCTGAGTATTTCACAAACTGCTGATCTACTGGGATTTTCACGCACAACCATCTCTAGGGTTTACAGAGAATGGTCCGAAAAAGAAAAAATATCCAGTGAGCGGCAGTTCTGTGGGCGGAAATGCCTTGTTGATGCCAGAGGTCAGAGGAGAATGGCCAGACTGGTTCGAGCTGATAGAAAGGCAACAGTGACTCAAATAACCACCTGTTACAACCAAGGTAGGCAGAAGAGCATCTCTGAACGCACAGTACGTCGAACTTTGAGGCAGATGGGCTACAGCAGCAGAAGACCACGCCGGGTGCCACTCCTTTCAGCTAAGAACAGGAAACTGAGGCTACAATTTGCACAAGCTCATCGAAATTGGACAATAGAAGATTGGAAAAACGTTGCCTGGTCTGATGAGTCTCGATTTCTGCTGCGACATTCGGATGGTAGGGTCAGAATTTGGCGTCAACAACATGAAAGCATGGATCCATCCTGCCTTGTATCAATGGTTCAGGCTGGTGGTGGTGGTGTAATGGTGTGGGGAATATTTTCTTGGCACTCTTTGGGCCCCTTGGTACCAATTGAGCATCGTTGCAACGCTACAGCCTACCTGAGTATTGTTGCTGACCATGTCCATCCCTTTATGACCACAATGTACCCAACTTCTGATGGCTACTTTCAGCAGGATAATGCGCCATGTCATAAAGCTGGAATCATCTCAGACTGGTTTCTTGAACATGACAATGAGTTCACTGTACTCAAATGGCCTCCACAGTCACCAGATCTCAATCCAATAGAGCATCTTTGGGATGTGGTGGAACGGGAGATTCGCATCATGGATGTGCAGCCGACAAATCTGCGCCAACTGTGTGATGCCATCATGTCAATATGGACCAAACTCTCTGAGGAATGCTTCCAGCACCTTGTTGAATCTATGCCACGAAGAATTGAGGCAGTTCTGAAGGCAAAAGGGGGTCCAACACGTTACTAGCATGGTGTACCTAATAAAGTGGCCGGTGAGTGTATACTCAAGTCTGGTGCAATGTTTGCATGAGTGGGTCATTCACTGGAAGAAATCCATAGCCCTGAGCTATTGCTGTTGTTTCTTTGAGGGAGAGAATGTGTAGAAAACACAACAGGAATGTTGAGACTGATGAGGCATACAGTATGTGACTTTACTGTGTTGTATAATTGTCCTGAAGGCTGGCTGTGTTCTGTGTTGAGTAACAAGGTTAATGTTTAATTTCTCTTTAAATGGAACTTTTATGATGGATGAGGATACTCCCAGTTATAACAGCTTTTAGTAAATCCAACAACAGATAATGTTCAGGTAACATAATGGTCAGTCTTTGGCAAAGGTGCCAAGCTACCATGATTTTCATTCAGAAACCATGGGTTGTTTGGAAATGTTACATTGCCTAGTCTTGTCTTGTTAGATACAGATGTTCTCAGAAGCATTTTTTTAATAAGCGGAAAGGGTGTGTAGTGGGGACACAGTGTTCAGTGCTGGGTCAAATGAGACTGCAGTGGACGTGAGTTGTTATTGTCTTCACCTCCAGTTAGCTCAGGTGTGAACAGCGCACTCACGTTAAAGTGTGAATTTGTGCGATGAAGTAGGCATTGGGCAAGTAACTGAAGACCACAACATTCAAGATTTATTTTTGCTTCTTGACAGTGGAGTGCAGGTGGGGGGATTGGTGGTTTGATTCCCGCTCTTTCTGCAGTCTGCATGTCGAAGTGTCCTTTGGCAAGACACTGAACCCCGAGTTGCTCCTGGTGTGTCAAGCCAGTGCCTCGCGTGGCAGCTCCGCCGCCATCAGTGGTGAAAGTGTGTGTAAATGGTTGGATGGCCGGATCTGTAAAGTGCTTTGGTCATCCAGAAATGAGAAAAAAACATTGCGTAAATGAGCACCATTTACCATTTACCTACTTTGGCTTTAACACAGTGGTGACATTATGTAAAATCACTTGAAATGTGACATTTCATGAACCATACTGTGCTTTCCAACAACCCCCTAGAAAACTTTGTCGCCCTATTGAGCAGTATACAGTGGTTAAGTAAGGAGGCAATGACCATCACGCTGACTCACAGCCTGGCAGTCACATGACGTAAACAGGCCTTATCAGCTTGGGTTATTGACTTGTTGCTTTGCATTTTTTTTTACCTCACCCTCCCTTGTTTGAGGGTGTTGATTTGTATACAGCTGCCACACTGACTTCCAGTAGTGTTTGGTTTTGGAAACGTGGGCAGATGGCTGTATAGATTGCTACAATTTGCATTATGATATCACAATATTATATTTTTAGCTGGGCTACAGATAGGTCATTCAGAGATAGTTTACCACCATGGAAAACGCAAACCCCCATGCACTGTGTGTCATTTGACTGAAATATTTCCTGATTGCTTTCTTCAACCACTGGCCCTCAGTATTATAATTCGTCCTCATATGCTTGTCAAGATAGCAAGATAAATATTTTTCCCCCCTTGATAAAAACTAGTTTTGAAATGGTGTTAAACAGGCTCCTTGATTGGTGAGATGCTTATTCATTTTTTTCTGAGACTTCCTGGAATGGTACAGTGAATGGTCACTGAATACTGCTGGCTGTGTGTCAGAAAAATGCTCACAACTCAGATGTGCTGTATCGTCAACAAATGAGTAAATTTTCAGGTGCAGGTTCTTTTTTTAATAGTTTATTCATTCCAACATCAAACTGCTGTCATTATACTGTAACACTTTTTAACCCTGTATGAAATCTGTAATCTTAACTTTAATGACTTCAAAGTGTAACAGGTTTCTAAATGACAGAGAGGCTGTTTTTTGTGATAGCTGTGAAGTCAGTCAAAATTATTATTAATCCGTAACACTCATCCATCCATCCATCCATCCATTTTCTTCCGTTTAAATCCTTTTAGGGTCGCGGGGGGGCTGGAGCCTATCCCAGCATCTTTGGGCGAGAGGCAGGGTTCACCCTGGATAGATTGCCAGTCCATCGCAGGGCCAACACAGAGAGACAGACAACCATTCACTCTCACATTCATACCTAAGGACAATTTAGAATCCCCAGTTGATGCCAGTTAACCTAACTTGCATGTTTTTGGCATGTGGCAGGAAATCGGAGAAATCCCAGAGTAAACTCACGCAGACACGGGGAGAACATGCAAACTCCACACAGATCACTGTTGGTCGGGGGCTGACCAAAGTTTCATAAATGAACTTTGGAAGTATAATGTAGCAACTGTATTTATTCACTGCTATGTGTTATAGTATCTTAAAGCAGCCCTATATATGTTTTCAGTTTCTGGTAGGAACAGTGAAAAAACTGCAACTGGCACATTTTACGGCCCAGTTGTCAGTCATATTGCGCTTTGTTAGTTGGTGGCTGTAGTTGGGGCGTATGATTGGTTAATAAGACTCGCTCTGTTTTTGAGTTTTAATTCTAGACTTAGCAGAAAAGTATGTCATTTTAATAAACAAAAAAGTAGTCTGTTATCTAGGGCTGGGAATCATCAATGATTGAGAGTCAATTCACTCAGGGAAATTACTGCCATTATAACTATTTGACTTGCACAGGAAAAAATGGTCAGAGGCTTAATTCTGCAAATTGTTGCAGGAACACTTTAACTTGGTTAATTAAATACAGAAATGATCACATTTAAGAATTGGCCCAAAATCAGTTACCGTGATGCACTTTTTGTTTGACTTGTGATTTGGTAGGGTGTTGGCAAGTGCTTTCTTTGATGTGGGTGGTGCGTGGTGTCAGCCATTGCTTTGGATGTCCAGCTTTCACGTGTTGGGGCAGTTCTCTCTGCTGGCTTTGGTGAGGCTGCGGCGTGGTGTTCTGCTTCTTTCTGCAGGTTCAGAATTGCTTTTTCGTTGGAGTGTTGGCATGTTGATGGGGCGTGGCGGGATTCCGGTGTGTTTGCGGGACTTTGGAGGCCATTGTTTTTGGTGATGCTGTGTGGGTGTGTCCTTGCATGTGGGGTTGTGGTGGCCCCCCGCTGTTTGTTGGGCACACCGGGAGGTGGATGCTAGTTTTCCACATGGATGCCTTTTCCAGTGTGGTTTGCTTCTGGTTGAGCATTTTTGCTGGTGTCGTGTTGGTTTCTGGAGTTTGTGGTGTTTTGTTTATGCTTAGTGAGTCTTGTGTGTGCGTTTGGTTCTGTCGGGATCTTTGCTGTCTTTGTGGTTCTTGGGTCTGGGGTGCTGTTTGCCGTCAGGCTTGGCAGTGTTGTCAGCTGCAGTGGTGGTCTGCACTTGGTCGCAGCTGGGCTCTTGTGTGGATATTGGGTCATGTGGGAGTTCTTGTAAGTTTCACACATGTGAAAAGCATGATATTTAAGCAATATTACCCGAGAGTGAGTTTGGTATCGGGAATATAGTAACTTGAAGGTGTGATGTGGCTTGTGTCCTCTGCTACAAGAGTATCACACCTGGAGTTGGTATATTCATGATCCCGTAACGAACTCAAGTATAATATTGCTTTTATACAACAGTTCCGCAAGTACAATTTATTAAATGACAGCAATACTGGACAAAATATTATGATTTGTTTGTTTAACCGGGTATTTTGCGCAGCTGAGAAAAATAGTCCCTTCTGAATGTAGCCAACTGTTGCTAAACATCTCAGTCAGCATGAAGACATCTATTGTCATTACACACACATGTAAACAAAGTAAATATTGTCAAGTGCAAAAGTAATAAGTATTTATAAAACATATACCTGTTGAGTTGGTACTGCAGAAGACCCCAGAGCCGCGAAAGGGGTGCTTTCCATGGCATACATGGTTTTCTCGGCATGACACCTGTCGCCAGAACACCGTAGTAGAGTTGGAACGTTCATGAACGATTTGTTCAAGTGTGCTAGTTCTTTTAGGTGAACGAACTGAACTGAGTCACTAAACCGTAACTGAACGAATCACTTTGGAAATAGCGGCCATTTCATCCCCCGCTTCCAGATCACACACACGTAATTGACTGGTAGCTCTCCTTGCCGATTACAGCCTTGCAAACCTGGAGCTCCGGAAGAAGCTGCTTTTATTGGACAAATTGTTCACAAAAGGCTCCTCCTGCCTGGCCTGCAGGAACCAGGAAGTAAACAATGGATGGAATCAATGATTTTGAAACGAGAAATATATCATTTAGTTGCTGAATCTGTTTTTATATGATACACATACTGTATATGCTTCTTTAAAAGTTTTTAGTTGACTCAGTTCAACAGCTAAAAAAAAAAATTGTGTGCAACCTACCCAGAATACGCCACAAAACTTTCCACATAGACAATGAATGGGGAGTGCCGGAGCAGAAAAAAACACGGAAAAAAGAGTGGTTTTCTTTCAGCCATTATTTAAATTTAAAAAGTATGCACTCTCTGATATCACCTCATTCCCTATTTACACTCCACGGTAAAGTCCTCAGTCATCATCAGCTCAGTCATCCGGGAGAGGCTCAGAGTAGAACCGCTGCTCCTCCACATTGAAACGAGTCAGTTGAGGTGGTATGGGCATCTGATTAGGATGCCTCCTGGACGCCTCCCACTTAAGGTGTTTCAGGCACGTCCCACTGGGAGGAGACCCCGGGGCAGACCCAGGACTCAGTGGAGAGACTATGTCTCCCAGCTGGTCTGGGAACGCCTTGGTATCCTCTCTGAAGAGCTGGAGCAGGTGGCTGGGGAGAGGGAAGTCTGGGCTTCTCTGCTTGAACTGCTGCCTCCGCGACCCGGACCTCCGGAAAAGCGGTAGAAGATGGATGGATGGATGGATGGATGGTAAAGTCTGTTTGGGGTGAAACCATCAGACAAGCATTACAGGCGCAGAGTAACGGCACATTTACTGGATGCTGCAAATTCCTTTTTCCCTATAAACAGCACACCGTGAGTCCTGGCCACTGTAATATCTAAATGGTAAAGTTAATACTGACATGACTGTGGAGCGGAATGGCCAGATATGGGGATACAACACACCGTCCAGTAGAGGGGAGTCTGTGGCAGCTGCTTCTTCCTGTGCAGAACCGGTGGTACACCATTGATACCAGCTGCACTGTTTATTTATTAATAACCTTGTTTATACAGGTAATCCCATTGAGACATGGGGTCTCATTTGAGAGCTGTTTAATCAGTCAGTTTTGTTAAAGCAGTGCTGATCACAGTGGTTATCTGGCGTGTAGAGGAATGAAGCTGGTCTCATTTATTTTGTGCATAATCATTTCTGAATGATTTTAACATTTTATTTTGCTGTGCCGCATCAAGGTGAAGAAGTATGTCCTCCTTAATCAGTTGGGGCTCGTATTTACTTCCATAAACACAACACTGTGTCTGACATTAGGTTTTCTTCTGCTCATGCGGGTCACTTCATAGCTGTAGACCGTTCACACTGTAGTCTGATGTGGGTTACATTTGAATTATAATGTGAACGCCCACACAGAAAAATGGGATCTCAGCAAAAAATCGTAATTGAGCATTAAGACCTGCAATGTGAACGTAGCCTAACAACTGTCAAGCAAACCTCTAAAATGCCAGACTCATCAAAGGTGTCTGTGTAACTGGGGCAAAAGCTCTCTAAACAACAGAGCTACTCGTTTGGGTAATGCACCTCGGTAAGGAACAGCAGGCAGTAGTGTTAACCCCTTGCACTCTGGTCAATTTCCCTGAAAACACCTAAAAATAACGTACCCAAAGTAAATCAAAAGCTGTTCTTCAACCCTTTGCAGCATCTTCATGGGGTTGGTCTCATTTAAAAGAAAACACTTTGAATTTTTTGGCAAAACAGTCATAATCTCTCTAAGTGCTCCTGCCACTGAGTAACAGTCATCTAAACACACTGAACTTGAAGAAAATAAAGTTAGCCTGGGTGTTTTTTTGGATACAAATGCTTGCAAATAACACACAGCTGTCAGATCCAAGCTGGAAAATACAACAGAAATGTAGAACCAAGTGTTATCCAGCTGAGGTCAAAATTTTGTGCTTTTTTGTCAGGTTGTTCCCAGGTGTTTTTGAACTGTGCCAAATTGTGCCAAATGGCACAATTTGGAAAAACGTCTGTAACTTTTGAATGATTCAATATAGAAGCTTCATCTTGGGCTCTAATGAAAGGTGACACTCAGGGCTGTGTGTGTGTGTGGGGGGGGGGTGTTGTTTATTCATTCATGAATGAATGAATGAACAAACAAGCCCCCACACACAAAGAAGCATGCCACGTAAAAAATGTGTGGCTTTTTTTTTTTACAAGAAAAAATAACCTACAGTGCACTAAAAATTATACTAAAATATCTGTAATGTAGAGGATAACAACTCCACCCCCCCCCCCCCCCCCGCTACAGAGGACGGACATCGTCCATCGCCACATGACTGTTCCGTCATGTGGCGATGTGGCAACCGTGGCGCACAGTCCCCGCGGTCTACTATGCACAGTTGTACTAAAATATCTGCAATATATCTGCAGTCCGCTACAGAAGAGTAGTGGGGGGTGGGGTGGGGGGCGTTCACGGTCTGGACGCGGCGCACGGACCGGTCCATCATGTGGCGATGACGCACAGTTATAATTTACCGATCGGTTAAAAGTCATTTTGATTACAATTTTCAGGGATAAAGAATAATTTAGCTTATAACACTTACTAACTAACTAACTAACTAACCTGCACTTATATAGCGCTTTTCTAGTCACAAAGACCACTCAAAGCGCTTTCATTAATACTAACCCTCTATTCTAAGGGCCTATAGGAAACAGATATCTAGGGACAATTTAGAACAGCCAATTAACCTAACATGCATGTTTTTGGCATGTGGGAGGAAACCGGAGAAATCCCGGAGTAAACCCACGCAACACGGGGAGAACATGCGAACTCCACACAGATCACTGTTGGTCGGGGGCTGGGATCGAACCCACGATCCCACGATCCCCACAATCCCCCGGCCAAGGGTAAACTGTGCTGCCGCAGTGCTAACCACTGCGCCACCGTGCAGCCCACAACTTACCTGTCCACAACAGCAGTGTCGCTGGCGAACTTCTCTTCCTCATTGTCAGACGAACATGACGCTGGTCCGCTTGTTACGACTCGTGGTTCTGGTCACGCGACCCGGTCAAACCATGATTCCATTATTGCGGTTTTGTGCTTCCATGATTGCGGTTTTGGCAAATGATTTTTCAAAACAAATAAGAACAGTAGTAAGAAAAAAAGACTGGCAAACGCGTGTGTGTCACCCAGCGGCTTACACAAAACAGATTTTATGCACGGGAGGCACGCTTTCAATCGTGGAACTTCTCTGCTTCAATTGGCTCGCTGTATTCGCAGCCGTTGGTAGGCGGGTCCTTCTTGCTAGGTTTTCAGTCATTGGTTCTTCAAGGTTTCAGAAATCCAATTCATGGCTCTTACTAGTCGAATGAGAGGTCAATCAAATCTAAACCAATCAAAGCACTCCTTTGGCTTTCTGTTCGTAGCTGTGTCTGTAGTGGAAGAACGGAAATGCAGCTTTTTTTTTTCAATGCGCTCTGAGACGCACAGTGTCACAGAGACGTGACCGCCCGCGGTATCCCGGAGTGCAAGAGGTTAAACAGGGTTTATTACCAATCACAGGAGTGGAGTTAAGTTTACAATCACTGGTTTTCCAGTTGTCCTTTAAAAAAACGCTAAAATACCACAACAAAACATGGAATAATAATAATAATAATACATTTTATTTGTAATGCACTTTACATAAAAAAATCCCAAAGTGCTACATGTAAAAAGCATATAATAATGACATGCAACAAATCAATCAGTAAAAAACAAAACAAAAACAGCAAACTCAATTAAAACCAATAAAATGCATAAACCCCCAAGTACTAAAATAATAATAATAATAATAGTGATGGATTAGATTTACATGACACTTTACATGTCAAGTGACATCTCAAAGCGCTTACAGTGAGTCCATTATTCATTTACTCCAGACAGACATTGGTAGTGGTAAGGTACTACTGTAAAGGGTTAAATATACTCTTAAAATAATCCAGCATAATGATTATACTCCATTACATCTGTTTACCATGTTTAAACACACAGCACGAATCCAAGCTGCCTTACCCGGCTGCTTCATTCAGCAGCTTACCTCAAGTTCCAGTGTTTCCTCTGGCTTAAAGACCTTGGCGCGGTGGCAACATATTTTTCCACGGGGGGGGGGGGGGGCATATATATGAATATGTTAATTTTATACTATTTCTTTTTTTTTTAAATTTTGCACTGTAACTTTGCATATAATAATAATAATGCATCAGATTTACTCGTGCATACCCGTGCATGCCCGTAGAGGGGATGCGCTGGAACAGAATTCTTGCCAGTTACAGGACAGTTGGTATAGCAACACAGCACCAAGTGGCAATCACATGTGACAGCTTTTGTATGCATCAAAACATAAAAATCACACAAAATATGCCCTGCCATCTGGGGCGGTTTGCCCCTGCTTGTTACTTCTTCTCCTGCCTGTCACTGTTCTGTGTTATGTTGCTTACCTGTGTCTGTATGTCTTGTAGGGAGTCATGTGCTCTGTCTATGTGCCGTCATATAGACATCATCTGGTGGGTCGTCTTCTTCTTCGTTCAGACCACTGAAGGGTCTCCTCCTGTCTCAGACGGCTGTGTTGTTCACAGTCATGCTTGTGGCGTACTGGTGGAACCTGAGGCGTTTCATGTTCACGGCATCCTTTCTGACGTGCAGCAGTTCTCCTCATTCTATTGCTCTCCATCTGGTGGGTCTTCTTCGCCCAGACCACTGGTTGAGGGATAGTTGCGTCGTAATTCTAGTTCATGGGCATGATCCTGAAAAAGTGGCTTTCAACCCTGTTCAGGAAGGCCTGTGCATGCCTGTAGAAACCAAGAAACTGGAGCATCCAGAGAAAATCAGCGTTTTGCTCGGCATTTTATGCATTTGTAGTGTAGACTGGCATTTGTCAAGGTTACACATTTGCCGTCATGTAGGCATTGCGAGTTGTCCTATGATGTTACACATTTGCTGTCATGTAGGCATGGCGAGTCGTCCTATGATGCCTGAGTTCATAGGACGCGCTGTGATGATGAGGCAGAGATCATAGGCTGTCCTATGGTGTCCTAGAAACATGCTTTAAAGTCTGTCATACCCTACGCTGGTGAAGGGTGTCCTCCTGTCTCATACGGGTGCGATGTACTGCTGGAACCTCAGGTGTTTCATCTTCATGGCATCTTTTCTGACGTGCAGCAGTTGTTGTGATTCTGTTCTCCATCTGGTAGGTCTTCCTTCTTCGTTGAGACCACTGGTTGAGGGATAGGTGCGTCGTAATTTCGGTTCATGGACAGGATCTTGAAAATTATAAAGACATGGTGTATATGACATCATAAAGACACATTTGTCTATGTGTCCTATAGGATGTCCTATGATGTTCAGGCAGAGATCATATGACATTATTAAAGACACATTTGTCTGTGTCCTATAGGACGTCCTATGATGTTCAGGCAGCGATCATGTTGTGACATCATAAAGACACTTGTTGTCCTGTGATGCCTGAGTTCATAGGACGTCCTATGATGTTCAGGCAGAGATCATAGGCCATCCTATGATGTCCTATGAAGTGTGACAGACACAGATTTCTTGCTTTTATAGAGGGATGATGATGATATAGCGCTTTATCGTAGACACTCAGACGCTTTTTACAGATACATTATTCATTCACTCCAGCCAGACAATGGTAGTGGCAAGCTACTACTGTAGCCACAGCTGCCCTGGGGCAGGCTGACGGAAATGTGGCTGCCAATCCGGGCCAACGGCCTCTCCAGCCACCACCGAACATTTATACACATTCATACCCAGTGTTATGGACACTGGAGGCAAGGTGGGAAAAGTGTCTTGCCCAGGGACACAATGAGAGGATATCTGGGGAGAGCGGGATTTGAACTGCCACCCATTCGGTTATTGGATGGCCCGCTCTACCTCCTGAGCCACTTCCATGCATATGGAACTTACAATTTGAAGTACTGTACAACCAAGGCTTGAATGTTGGAATATTGGGCCATTTGAGGCCGCACTCAGACGTCCTGTATTTGGACTTTTTACTGGTGTCATCCTTCTCTCTTTCCTCTGCTCTCACCTCTCCTGGACCCTCTGCCTGAACACTTTCCTCTACTTGGCTCCTGTCGTCTGTCTAATCTTGCCCTCTCTGAGCTCTGTCTAGTTCAGGTTCTCTCTCTGTCTATGGTGGTGTACAAACAGGTTAGAAAATACCAAGTGCCATGTAAATTAAAGGAGACAACCAAAAATTTCTAGTTAAGGGTACAAAGAGCACCCACTTAAAACTTGATTAATTACTTCAGTCTTGAAGGTTTGAGGCTTTTCTCCCAAATTTATAACAATTTTACTATAGTTTTCTATACTTTTCTCTGTAAATTTATCTAAATTTGAAACCATTTTCCTCAAATTTGTAATTTCCTCTTGTAAAATTGACTTTTCTTGTACATTTGAAACTTTATTATAAATTTGTGGATTATTTTATGGCTTATTTTTGTCTGTTTTTTAAAATAAAATTACTGTTTTTTAAATAAATTTGAAACAGACTGTGGTATTTTTTTTTTTTTTACTTTTTCCTTATAACAGTTTATATTTTTGACCATAACTTTGCCGTCAGAACAGAACAATAATTTAACTCTGATTACAAAGAAAAAAATTTAATAAATTTGTATTTAATGATTTAAATTAACTTAAATGACCAAGGATGCCGTTATTTCTGTTATAATATTTCTATATAGTTATAGTTTTTTTTTTTTTTAGAAATCTTCTCACCGCCAAGAAAGACCTCCTTATTTTGAAGTCCAAATGCTGGCACGTTCAGTTTGTCTGAAATTTGGATGCTGTTTGTCGACTACAGCTCCGCCTTCAACACGGTTATCCCCCACAAACTCACCGACAAACTGTTTTCACTTGGCCTGCGCCCCACCCTCTGTGACTGGCTACTGGACTTTCTAACTGGCAGGACCCAGTCTGTCAGGATGGGTAACAGGACCTCAGCCAGCATCATCACAAACACAGGTGTCCCCCAGGGTTGTGTTCTCAGCCCCATCCTCTACAGCCTCTTCACCCATGACTGTGTTGCCTCCCACAAAGACAACATCATCCTAACGTTTGCGGATGCCACAGCAGTGATAGGATGCATCACTGGTGATGACGAAGCATCCTACAGGAGGGAGGTGGCCAACCTGGTGTCATGGTGTGAGGACAGCAATCTCACCCTCAACACGGACAAGACAAAGGAAATGATAGTGGAAAGGGAGGAAAGGGAGGACATGAGGAAAGGGAGGAGGAGACCCCATCGGCCACTGTTCATCCGGAAGCTTGAGGTGGAGAGGGTGAGCAGCTTTAAATACCTGGGCATCCACATCAGCGAGGACCTTAAGTGGACACACAACACCACAGAGCTGGTCAAGAGAGCTCAACAGCGACTGTACTTCCTGAGGAGGCTGAAGAAGTTTGGCATGTCTTCCAGGATCCTCAACAATTTCTACAGCTGCATCATCGAGAGCATCCTGACCAATTGCATCACTGCGTGGTACGGAAACACCACTGCCCTGGAGCGCAAACGCCTGCAGAGAGTGGTGAAAACAGCGGAGAAGATCATCAGGACTCCACTCCCCTCTCTGCAGAGCATCTACCACCACAAAGTCCATAAGAGAGCTGACACCATCCTCCGGGACCGCACCCACCCCCAACACAGACTGTTCACACTTCTACCCTCTGGCCGGAGGTACAGAAGTGTGAAATGCCAGACAACCAGACTGAAAAACTCCTTCTTTCCCACTGCCATCAGACTCATGAACAAACAACAACTCCCAAAACTCTGTACCACAGCTTTGTGTATAGGAACTCACACACCGGGTGCTAAATTTGCACACTGCTCACCTGTACAGTAGACATAATATCACCAGTCTGATGTCCATATCATCTCTGCTGCTACTTATCAATAATTTGCAATTATACACTGCTTGTTGCACAATGCTCATTTGCACACTGTACATAAGTCTATGCCATCTCAGGTTACATCAGGTTGCACAATGCTCATTTGCACACTGTATATAGGTTCATGCCATCTCAGGTTCACATCATCTCTGATCTCAATATACCACTGTCACTTTAGTCATCCGGTGCCTTTCATTTTCATTCCTCTGTCTAACTGTGTGTTGGTGTATGTGTCTTAGCATCCATCAGTACTAGGATTGAGTTACTGTGTTAGTGTGTCATGACCTATTAGAATTGTTGTTTCTGTACCTTTAACTTGGCATTCGTTAGGAGAGCAAAGTAAGAATTTCATTGCTCATCAAATGTAGCATTTCTTAACTGTGCACATGATAATAAAGCCTTTGAATCTTGAAGGTTGCTGACGGATTAAAGTCATTGACTTTGTGAATTTCGGTCATCTTAACTTGCCAGGTACATAATTGGGAACCTAACTTAATATTGTTGTGGCTGGTGAAATATACAGTATCCTCAGCAATTCAGTAGTCCCCTTGCCTTTCCCTTCATATGTAGCCGGCTGCATTTGAATTCTAACAATCTCTTAGCTAAGCGACTCTTCCGTTATTGCTCCCGTTTCCAGCGGGTTAAAACCATGATAAACGCCAGTGTTTACATACATCTTCTGATTTTTTTTTTCCGCATTTAAAGTACTTTAATAAACATCACATTTCTGTCGGACAGTCAAGCCTGCTTCATGCTGCATTTCCCCTCTATTCCACCTTGGTCCGCGTATGCTTTGGACGAGCCCGGCACGCATGTGGCGCTGTACATGCTCACTTTTTTCATCTACCCAGGCCAAGCAGTTGATGCATACACACAACCATCATTTGTAGTTTCACTTCCGCCCGATAGGTAGCGCCAAGGCGCTGATGTGCCAGGATTTTCACCATCAAAGAAACGGCAGACTTCTTCACAAAGTTTCTCTTCAAATAGAGTCCATTTCTGCTGTTTGACTTCCCGGTTTTCACTCCTTTTCCACGAAGATGCTGCTGCCACTAGCGAGACACTACCTGCTGACTGACTGGAAAGCTTGCATGGGCGGGGCGCTTCTAAACTCCGTGCGGATGATGGCCATGCGCGTTGTTCGTGTGTGTGTTTTCTTAAATTCATATCTCCGTCTTGGCGAGGTGGTAAATTTTCTGGCGAGGCGGCACGCCACTGAGAAATGTTACCAGAGGAAACCCTGAGTTCTCAGTACATGAATGTGTACTGAGTGAGGAGCAGAGACCGACACCCCGGCTACTGATTCGTACAGTTGTCATCAGTTCAGTCAGTGAGCGTACTGAAGAGAAGTCAAGGAGCCAGCCCTGCCTGCTCAGTTCAGCCGTGTTTTTCAGTTGAGTGAGTGGCAGGCAGTTAGAGCTGTAGTACAATACTGAGTGATTCGGTGTACGAATCTTTAGAACAGATTTTTTTTAATGAACGAACTGAAGTAATTCTGTACATTTTAGTGAACTGTGGATCCCATCACTACACGGTAGCTAGTAGTTAGCATGCTAGCGATTAGCACACTTTGCTCGCTTTGCTCGCACACTATGCTAGCAGCAGAGCCACCAGGAGTTCTGTTAACAATAACTGTAAAATATTCCACCGCAGAACCACATTTGGACAAACAGCTTTCTCTATAAAGGGCAGTCACATCTGGAACACAATGCCAAATGTAATTAAAATAATAACGGACTTTAAAACATTCACTAAAAAGGTTAAAAACTGGCTGAAAAATAAACAAGAATGTACCCATGTATGAAATAATTGTCTGCAGGGTGAGAGTGAATGAAGGGAAGGAATGAATGTGTTTTTTAGTGAGTGACGAAGGGAGGGAGGCCTGAAATAGGCAAATGTGAATCAGGTTGTTATATTTGTGTATTTATAATATTTATAATTGTGTATTTAATGAAGGGAAGGAATGAATGTGTTTGTTTATAGTGAGTGACGAAGGGAGGGAGGCCTGAAATAGGCAAATGTGAATCAGGTTGTTATATTTGTGTATTTATAATATTTATAATATTTATAATTGTGTATTTATAATGTATTTATAATCTTTTTTGCATTGATATATGTGGTTATTGTGTATTCTGTTTTTTTTTTTTTTCATTTTACTCGATTCTCTTTTCTAAAGCCCATCCAGGGATAAGAGTTGCAAATTAGCTAATAGCTATACGCTCTTTGTGCAACACATCAGATTGATTGTCAATGATTAATTGTCTATGTTTATTGCACTGTCCCTGTCAAATAAACTTATCTATCTATCTTTTCTTCGCATTTTCAGATGACACAACGAGTCCAGTTGTGGTTTGTTAATCGAGGCAATAAGTCAAACTCTAGCACTGCATATTTTTTTTAAACAGACGTGAAATCGCTTAATGAGCTTAAAATAACAGCAGGGCCGGGGGTAGACGGAGCACCCTTTTCAAAAGGGTGGGACCTCCGGGTCACAAATGTATAATTTCTTGTCAAACAGCGCCTCACTGTGGAAATAAAGTATTCAGAACGGTACTGCAATTGTCAGAGTTGATAGAAAATTACGGTCAGTAATTAATGGTTACTAGAACACCTTTGAAGCAGAGTGATGCATATCCAGTGAAATTGGAGTGCAATTATCGTTGATTATAGTAACTCCTGTAATTCCTATTGTCCAATCAAACTGCTCGGTCGGAACTAACTGTTGTATAATAAAAGATCTATCCTCAGATTTTATCAGTCAATATCTGTGCGTTCATACGTGAATCGATTTGAATCCTAGAATCGATCTTTTAAAACCATCCCTACCATTATCCTTTGTAACAGTCAGCTTATAAATTCCATTTGTGGAACTGCTGTATCAAAGCAATATTACACTCAAGGTCATGCAATATCATGAATATAACAATGGGTTGATGTCATGTTCAAGTCAAGTTCAAATTAAGTTAAATCCATCCATTTAAATTAGTGTTGGTGAAGCAGCTTAAAGGAATGCCTCCACTCTTTCATGGTTTATACCATCATTTTCCTACTATGCTACTATTGACTTATCATACAATGGAGTGTGCAGTTTAAATGGAATATTTAGATTAGAGAGTGGCAGTTATTTGGTGTAGTTAACAAGTTAAAGTCTAAAAAACTTCTCATCAAAGACATTGTTGTATGTGGATATGACAGTCTGGACTTTGCATCCTGCAGCAGAAAACAAAGCCTTTGGTTAGCAGAGGGGATTTTTTATTATTAAGATTTGTGGAATAATCTTAATAATAAAAAAAAATAAAAATCCCCTCTGCTATGAAAATGAAAATTCAATATTGTTTTACGCTTTTCCTCTTTTCAGTCTCATTATGCCGCAGCCTCATGCTGAATGTGTGCTAGCGGGCCCTCAGGTAAAATGAGCTTTCCAAGAAAGCAGCAGTGTCTGTATGTTTGTGCCTGCAGGTGTTTCTGTTGACAGGTCGCCATGAATAAAAGGTTAGAGAAGCTCATGCAAGATCAGGATTTGCATGCTGCCTCAATGCTTTGGTGCTGCCTTCTAGTGTTTCCAGTCTTACTGATAGCAGCAGGCAGGCTGGGTCCATCTTATTTTTATAGGACAACAGACACTGAGTCACAGCAGGAGGTTCAGCTCTGTTGCTGTTATAATTTAGTAAGGTTGTCTAACAATGGAAACTTGCTATCTGAGGGTTTGTGCCAGGAATAAAGGTGTGTGTATACAGTACAAGAGATAGACTATGATGCGTTACAGCCCCAGGCTATGTCTAATGAATGTGTATATAAAGATCCTCATCCAGGGAATTTGCAGTTAACCAGTCCTAGTTTGGAAATGGATGCAAACAGCTGCTAAACATTTACTAATCAAGGAGGTGTTTGTCCACAGTATAATAAACTATAATAAAATAAAGAGGACAAATGAAATGTGAGGTCAAAGGCTGGTAGTAGGGATGTTAATGATTAATTGTCAATTAATTGTCAATAAGAATGTAGTCAACTAAATTAAATTATTCATTCATTCATCTTCTTCCGCTTAATCCTTTTCGGGTCTCGGGGGGGAGGGGGGCTGGAGCCTATCCCAGCATCTTTGGGTGAGAGGCAGGGTACACCCTGGGCAGATCGCCAGTCCATCGCAGGGCCAACACAGAGAGACAGAGAGTAAATTAAATTAGTTGTCAATTAATTGATAACTCAGCAGTCCTTTTCAGTGGGAGCTTATTCTATGAAATGTAGTGGCGTCACAATCCAGCCAGGGGTGCACGCGGTCACCCACTGCCGCATTTCAACCGAAAAAGCAGAAGAAGACGCTAAGCCCCCAGAGTGCATGTGCTGTGCAGAGCAAAAAAAACTTGCCCTTCCGGGTTACGTCGGAGAATCACGACAAGTTCCAATGGCATGTTCCACTGTCCGCCCGCCTACTTCAGCTCAACAGGGTGGAGAAGCTGACTGCAGCAAAGAAAAAGGTTACACAAGCACAAAAACCTATCCCCACTGCCTTCAGCCTGCCGCTAGACGGGAAAGCAGACCAGACTCAAAATTCCCACTGAGGTAACAAACAACAGAGGGAGCCCAGATCGTACTGGGTTTGCCTGGATTGCTGGGGAATTGTGATAATGTTTAACATGTAACAAATGAAGCAACTCACAATTTATTTTCCTGTTAAAACGGTCTACCAGTACATCTCAGTAAATTGGAACGTAAAAGTTTTTTTTAATATAACTAAAAAAGATACATTTTTTGATATTGGTAATAGTTTTTAAAATAAGTAAAAATTATTGTTACGCGTATGTTAAAGATGGACTGTATTGTACCAAGGGAAATTCAGATTCTCAGGAAAAATGCCGTTTATCAATTAATCATTAATTGATCAATAAGGTGAATCAATTAATGAATTAATTGATAACTTGCATCCCTAGCTAGTTGATGATCTGGCTGGGAAGCAGGTATCTAGTAGGAATGGAAAGAATATATAGAAAATAGACAAAGGGACATCTAGCAGCTAGGCTAGCAGACTCCTCTCTGTTTATAGCCAGTAGGTTGACCTCATAGTTGGTCAGGAATGCTGGCTGTGCCTGCTCAGACCAGCTAATATTAGCAGCCCAATTCATGCGGGTAGACAAAAGGCAAGTCTGTATCAGGTAAGTAATGATGCGTAACTGAAGAGGACAGCAAATCCAAGCGAGGTTTTTAAGTCAGAGTTGTAGTCCTAGTTTCTGCAGGAGAAAAGAAATCCTATGCAGGCAAAGTGAGGTGTTTGACTTTGCAGACCAAATAATGTCACAAAAATTCCTACATAATGTACTAAAATAAAGGAAAAAACCCCAAGAGCGTAATGGGGGCTTTTTAAACAAATTTTCCAAGGCTATTTTCCTTATGTTTTTGTGTACAGCATAGAAAAATTCAAAAGTTAAATCAATCTGAGGATCAGCTGCCAGCTAATTAAATATATCCCGATTTTTATGACCAGAATCATGTAAAATAATGCAAAACCGTAATTAGCTGTGTTAAGTTAGGATTGGAGAAAGAAATACTTACAGAAAAGTACTAATACCAGAATCTTAAAAGACACAGCTATGAGTAAAAGTCAAGACTTGTGTGGAGTTATGTGATGCCATCTGGACCTGCCCCTCTGCACACACAGGTTTTTGTGAGCGGATTGCTCACCTGGACTAAGCCATGTTTGTACTTGACACATTGGTCACTGAGTGAGTGAACAGTGATGTCACCGAACCGCCACAACTGTTTATGCCCACACCTGGGGAATTCTAGCATCCTTGTAGTTTTCATTGTAACAGTGAATTTATCGATTATTTTGAGTAAAACTAAAAACAAGTACACATCAACCCCAGTGTCTTGATTTAAGATGTTTGGTTATACAGAGATTTCCACTTCTGTTGTATAAAACACCTGATGAATGATTTTTTTTTTAAAAAAAATTGCTTTTCAGTGTGCAAATACATAAAATATCTGCAAACAAAATCTGTTAACATCAGATAGTAGATATATGAGAATGAATGTTTGCACATATGGTCGGTCTTGGAGGTAGAGTACCGGCTGAAGGGTTGGAGCAGGATGTGTGTGTGTGTGTGTGTGTGTGTGTGTGTGTGTGTGTGTTTTAACAAGCCATGTTGTCCTTGCTTTAAAGACGCAGGAAGCATTGACATTTTTTTGAGTTGCACTTAGAATGTCGTTATAGTCACCTACTTTATTCTGTCAGTGAGACCATATCAGAGTGTAAAAACAGAGCAAAAATATACTTCAATCATTTTTAACCTACTACTGTTACATGTTCATAAGCAGTGCCTGGTGGTTAGGAGTGAGAATCGCGAGGGACCTTGTGATTCGATTCAGATCGCAATACTTAGGTCATCACGATCCAACAATAATTGCAATGTTGAGTATCACAATACCATAGCTTTCAAATTTATTCCACCTTATTCAGCCTCAAATCATTTCCCAAAATAAACTGTTCACGTCTCTTTCATATAATAAAGCATTCTCGGGGCTTCATTTTCCGCTGAGACGCGTCTCTGCACACATGGAGGGTAGTGGATGGTGTTATTTGGAATAGATTATCACTCCAGCGATGTTTATCTGACTCTGTGGACCACGGCCAGATCAAGGAGGTTGTGGGCCCCTGGGCTAGAGCGATTTTTGAGGCCCTCCTACATATTTATGGGAGTATGATATGCAAAATGGCCATGTTTACATGCACGGTAATAAACTGTTTATAATCAGATTGCTGGAGTTATCTGATTATTAAAGTGGTCATGTAAAAACAACAATCAGATAAAAGGCAATTATTATGTTACATAAAGTGAAATTACATTAACACAGTTTATTGTCTGGTAATCCATTTATTCAGTGCATGTAAACATGCCAAATTTGATTACCATTATCTGATTATTCCTAGTTATTGGATTATTGTGACCATGTAGTCATTGATGAATCAGCTTGACCTTCAAGGTCCTAAGTTACTAAGGCAGTGGCTATGGATACAGAACCGTACCCATAGAATTCTTGTTACAGATACGGCTTGAATCTGATTGGCCAGGACGTTCTGTTAATACATATCTTAAAAGCAGCAGGCTACAGGTACAGAAATCTGAGGCATTTATTTGTTTCTAAATTTTAATTAATATCTATTTTACTACCTTTGTAACCTTACCCATTTCCAAATTCTAAGGCTAACCTCTTAATTTTAAATCTAAATTTCATCTCATAGTAAAATGGTTTGCACAAGGTGCTGATAGCAAGACGCAAACCAGCAACCTTCTTATCACAGGCCCAACGTACTATCTACCTAAGCCACAGCAGCAATTGGCTTGGAGCTGATCTGAAAAGGTTTTGTCAGATTGTCAGCTCTTCCGTACCAATAGACATTTCGTATAGGGATACAGCTTCTGTATTCACGGCCACTGCCA
The DNA here is from genome assembly GCA_020510985.1 of Pholidichthys leucotaenia. Lineage (NCBI taxonomy): Eukaryota > Metazoa > Chordata > Actinopteri > Cichliformes > Pholidichthyidae > Pholidichthys > Pholidichthys leucotaenia. The sequence continues at coordinate 83,377,271 of CM035847.1, read as the reverse complement.
ATTACTAAATAAAGTGAATGACCACAAAGTTCTAGGTTTAGCTTGAATAACAGAAAAATATTGTGCCATCAGGACTAACAACCGACAAATATCTTGAATCAACCCACAACTTTAATTATGACAATGAAAAAAACACACTCAGCTGGCGTTCTGTTCAGGGGTTAAATATTAACTATTTGAAGCCAGAACAGGGTTTTTTACTGCACAGAGGGGAGAAAACAAAAAAAAAAAAAATGCCAGACCAGTCTGCCCTACTGGGAAAACACCTGCTCTTCTCCATGACCTCAGAAAAGAGCAGATTATGTGTACACAAAACCGATATTCATTCTCTAATGATGACAGTTTTTACATTGTTAACCTCATTCACTGCCATTCTTTGAAAAGAATCATTCAAAATTAACAGTTGTTTTGAATTAAATGTACAATTTTGCATTCACCACAGCAGATGACTCCAGCTGAGATGAAGAATGATATAACTGAAGGAAATTTTACAACTACTGAACAAAGAGACTGCCATGATCTCTGAATTGTAGCGGACAGCTCTCCATGGCCAAGCAAGGCTGTGGAGTTGAAAACCTCCTTTAAAGTTTGGAAGAGTTGGTGTGTGCAGGATTAAAAAACCCTGGTCACGAACGTAATTTCACAACATTTGGACTAATTTCTCTGATTTTTCAAAACGTCTGTAAAAGTCAAGTCCAAATGCTATAGTGTGAATCCAATTAGGTAGGGAAAAAAAATTGCTGTATATGCGGCAGGCAAAACAATACAAACAGCCGTGGAAGGAGAAAATAGACGCCATTGTCTTGAAATGTACTCACCATTTGGAAGTTTGCGATTGAAATGGCACTTGGAAAAAAAATGTTTCTGCCGTTTGTAGGAGCCTTCGGATGCTCTGATATCAGCATCCTTCTGCCCTCCAATAATCGTTTGGCATGGCAGAATTAGTTAAAAAAAAAAAAAAAAGTGTTTCTTCTGGGGCCCCAAACAAGCCGGGGCCCCGGGACTCCTGCCCCGGTAAGCCCTCTTGATAATCCGGGGCAGCTGTGGACTCTTTAAAAGCAGCTGAAAACGTTTTTGTTTAAGGAGGCGTATTGTACGGTGCTTTGTGAGTATATGTCTCTGAAAAACATTTCATAAATAAACATTACTTTTTCTCGGAGCGCTGCTCGGAAGCTCCAGGCCGGTGTGCTTTTAGCTTAACCGTTGCTAACACTGCTCCGAGACATGCGCTGGCCCGTGTGGTTTTTTTTTTTTTTTCATGCAGGTGTTGCGGGTTGTGTGTCATGTCAAGGTCTTCCATCTTTGTTATAAAATCCAAAAAAGGTTCAACATTTAAGCTAACTTTGCACTAACTGCTTCTTAACTTTCAAAGCTGGCTGCAAATTTTGCAAGGCAAGATATGACATCCACTGAGAATGAGTGCTTTTGCACCATCTGGCTGCAAATCTCGCGAGACAAGTTATGACTTTACTTGACTGGGTGCTTGCTTTGCACCATCTAGTGGACTGAAAACGCAATTGGTTGAATACCCAAGAGAGGATGCAGTGTTTACATGAATATACATAATTAATAAAAGCTCGATCCATGCGTTTAGGGATTGTGCATCATCGTCAGTGTCAGGTATCGGAAGCCATCACTGAATCGGATCTTTTTGTCCCACTCCTACTGGTGGTCACACACATCTGTCTACATCCCTCAAAAGACTTCAAAACTTCGTCTGACTCAGGTTTCTGTCTTTGTGAAAAATGCAGAAGTCCGACATCATTTGGACTCCCTGACGTGATCATCAAATGTTGTTTTGAGGAAATTCATGTTGAATGGCCAAACCATGACATAGGTAAATAAATATATGCAGTATTACACAATATTGATTACTGCTTTTAATTCAATCTACACCACTCACAAAAGGTTAGGGATATTCGGCTTTTGGGTGAAATTTCAGGATGCACCTAAAATGCACTATGACCTTTACAGGTGAAATTAATTTGACCTTCTCTAACCCTTTGAATGCACATGTCCATTCAGTGTTTCAGTACTTTTTGCATAACTTGCTGTTCTCTAACAAGGTGCTTCCTGACCCTTAGATTTGAGCCTGTTTCACTTTTTGTTTTCAGAGCACGAGGTACTGTACTGTTTTTAGTTTGTTAATGAATTATTTTTTAGTTTTATTTTTAGTTATTTAGTTAGTGGTACTTGGATTGTTTTTGTCATTATTGCACTGCTCCACTGTGCCTTTAAAATTACCCCTTGGGGATAAATAAAGTTTTTTGAATTGAATTGAGTTAATGGCAAAATTCACAACAGGTGCTTGATCCATGAATCGACCAAAATATTTTCTGGTTCAATTAGAATTGGTATTTAAACAGTCTTCTTCATCATGCTGTTCACATTTTGACATCATGAGACCAATACGACACCTAACAACTGATTAACAGTACCTCGCCATTGCGAGGCTTCAAACAGGATGGTATTAGAGGAAAGTGGCCACTGAGCTTACAGTGTCACAGAGTGTCATCAGCAGGTTGGAACAGAGGTACAGACAAACTGGAAGAGTCACAGAAAGGCATAGAAGTGGACGTCCTTTGGCCACATCCTAAGCTGATGACCACTTCATTGTGAACAGTGCACTGCGGAACCGGATGAACGCTACTCAACTCCAGGCACATTTCAAGGGAGGGGAGAGGCACTTAAGTGTCACGTCAGACCATTCGAAACGTTTACATCAGCGTGGTCTTAGTGCTAGATGACTTGCAAGGGTACCTAACCACACCACCAGGCACAGGCAGCATTGTTTGCATGGGCGAGAGAACATTTATGCTGGGCAAGGGGCCAGTGGCCTTCAGTGCCATTCTCTGTTGAAAGTCCATTCACGTTGAACAGAAATGATGGCCACCAATGATGCTGGCGATGTCAAGGAGAGCGCTATGCATCAGCCACTGTTGTCACGATGTTACAGTCTGGGCAGGTGTGTCGAGTCAATACAGAACTGCCCTACATCTTGTGAATGGTACAGTGACAGCCAATACTACCTGAATAACATCATTAATCCAGTCATTGTGCCCCTGCATGAACAACGCAGGTCGAATTTCATCTTCATGGCCGACAATGCTTCAGCTCATCAAGGTTGCACTATTTGGGAACGGCTGCTGGAGGCTGAGGTACCTCAAATTGAGTGGCCTGCACTTTCTCCAGACCTGAATCCCATAGAAAGCCTGTGGGATCAGCTGAGTCGCCGTGTAGAGGCTCGTAACACTTCACCCCACAACCTCAATGACCTGAGGGCCGCCCTTCAAGAAGAGTGGAATGCCATGCCTCAGCAGACAATAAGTTGACTTGTAAACAGCATGAGACATCGTTGTCAAGCTGTAATTGATGCTCAAGGGCACATGACAAGTTATTGAGACACTGACATGTTTTGTTGTGGTATACCCACCACTGTTGTTGGCTTTTGTTTCAATAAATAGTTTGAGATGTGGAAATCACCATTGCATGTGTCTACTTAAATGCCCTACTTTCATGATATAATATGACTGTAGCGTGAACTTTTTACATTTTCCATAAATTTCACCCGAAAGCCAAATATCCCTAACTTTTTGTGGGTAGTGTATTTATTGTCTGTGGTATAAGTGCTTGATTTGTTTTACAGAAAAAAATCAAAAAACATTGCAACAGAGTGCAACAGAAGATGCAAGATGGCACCCACCGATAGCGAATGTCTTTGCTCGTTCTGCTCTCGAATGCCGACTTTTCTCCTTTTTTGCATGGTTGCTGTTCTTTTTACAGTGCATAAAAGTCATACACTGCTAACATACAACTGACGGACGCTACTGAACATCACTGAGACGAACAGTCACACGGAGTTTACTGGATTCATTCTACCCGACCTGCAATGCATCGTACGTCCATGCAGCAATCAACACCACCCCCAGGAAGGTCCCGAAGCACTGAGCCCATGTGAGCTTGCTGACCCCAAGAGAGCGCGTCGAAGACAGCGGTGGAGAAGAGGCAAGAGAGGTGGGCTACATGCTAAGCTAAAGGCCCGCGCCAGTCGACCACCAATTCCCAGTCTCTAACTGGTGAATGTTTGGTCTTTGGAAAACAAGCTAGACGAACGAAGAGCAAGGATTAAAGACCAGCGGGAGATAAGAGAGTGCCGGGCCCTAATTTTTTGTGAGACCTGACTATCAGACAGAATCCCAGAGGCCGCCATTCAACTACAGACTAACTCAACACATAGAGCAGACCGAACCGGAGCCTCTGGTAAGATGAAGGGAGGGGGATTGTGTGTTTTTGTAAATAACTCGTGGTGTGGAGATGTACAGACTGTTTGCAAGCACTGTTGACCCAATGTGGAGTTTCCATCCATCCATCTTCTACCTCTTTTCCGGAGGTCTGGGTCGCGGAGGCAGCAGTTCAAGCAGAGAAGCCCAGACTTCCCTCTCCCCAGCCACCTGCTCCAGCTCTTCAGAGAGGATACCAAGGCGTTCCCAGACCAGCTGGGAGACATAGTCTCTCCACCAAGTCCTGGGTCTGCCCTGGGGTCTCCTCCCAGTGGGACGTGCCCGAAACACCTCAAGTGGGAGGCGTCCAGGAGGCATCCTAATCAGATGCCCATACCACCTCAACTGACTCCTTTCAATGTGGAGGGAGAAGCGGTTCTACTCTGAGCCTCTCCCGGATGACTGAGCTCCGCACCCTAGCAATCGAAATTGCAACCCAACCCCCTCCCCCCGGATCGTCACCTTATCGTGGTGGGGGGGTTTGCGTGCCCCAGTGATCCCAGGAGCTATGTTGTCCGGGGCAATTTGCCTCTGATAGGGTCACCCAAGACCAACTGGTCCTGGGTGAAGGGCCAGACTAAGAACGATCCACCAGACTCTCATGATAAATTCTAGATCAAGGATTCAATATACCCCGCCCGGTATGGGGTTACCGGGGCCCCACCTTGGAGCCAGGCCTGGGGGAGGGGCTCGATGGCTAGCGTCTGGTGGCCGGGTTTCCACTCATGGGACCCGGCCGGGCTCAGCCCGAAGGAGTTACATGGGTCCGCCCTCCAGTGGGCTCACCACCTGCAGGAGGGATCATGGGGGTCCGGTGCTATGTGGATTAGGTGGCAGTCAAAGCCGGAGACCTTGGTGGACTGATCCCAAGCTTTCTAAACTGGCTTTTGGTATGTGGAATGTCACCAACGTGGAGTTTTTACTGTTGAAATGCCATCCCTATTATCTACCGAGAGAATTTACCGCTGTGGTTTTAGCTGTTGTTTACATTCGTCCGCAAAGCAACTACACGGTAACGCTAAACAAACTCCATGAAGTCATCAGCGGAGTAGAGATGAAGCATCCCAATGCTGTTTTAATTGTTGCTGGCGACTTTAACCAGTGCAATTTACGGACTGTACTCCCCAAATATTACCAGCATGTGGACTTTCCCACCCGTGATAAAAGCACATTGGATCATGTTTACTCCAAAAAACTTGGCACTTACAGAGCGGCACCCCGCCCCCACTTCAGACAGTCAGATCACATCCCACTGTTTATGTACCCAGCCTACAGACAAAAGCTGAACCAAACAAACCCCGTTATTAAGCAAATTAAGCGCTGGACTCCAGAGGCTAAGAGCACCCTGCAATACTGTTTTGCCTGCACAGATTGGGATGTGTTTAAAGCTGCAGCCACCTGAGAGGACTCTTCTGTAAACATACAGGAATATGCTGAATATGTGACTAGGTACATCAGCACGTGCACTGATACCGTCGTACCCACCGCACAGGTCAGGGAGTTTCCCAACCAGAAGCCCTGGATCAGCAGTGAGGTACGTCAGATGCTGTGTGCTCGCTCTCTTGCATGTAAATCAGGCAGTGAGGTCAAGTACAAAGCTGCAAAGTACGGACTGAGAAAAGCTATAACAACAGCCAAGAGGCAGTACAGAGAAAAGCTGGACAGCCTCTACTCCACTCGACCCGGGGCACATGTGGCAAGGCCTGCAACACATAACAGACTACAAGAGGACCAACAGCAGCACCACTAGTTCCACAGACAGCCTGCTGGATGATCCCGCTTTGAGACCACCAGCTACAGGGCAGAGAAGAGACACACACTCACACACACCCCCCACTAAAAGTTTTACCAGGCCAGGTAAACAAAGCACTGAGGAATATCAACCCCCGCAAGGCAGCAGGACCAGACAACATACCTGGGCGGGCACTCAGAGCATGCACTGCCGAGCTGACTGACGTCCTCACATCCATCTTCAACCTCTCCCTCAACCAGAACATTGTCCCCTCCTGCTTCTAAACGACAACCATCATCCCCCTCCCCAAAAGGAGCCCGTCGACCTGTCTGAATGATTACAGACTGGTAGCACTCATTCCAGTCATCTTTGAAGTGCTTCGAGAGAGTGGTGCTGCCCCTCATTCAGGACAGCATACCGGGCACCCTGGACCCCCTGCAGTACGCCTACCAGCCCAACAGGTCCACCTCAGATGCCATTGCTGCAGCACTCCATTATTCTCTCTCCCATCTGGACGATAAAGACCCCTATATTAGGATGCTCTTTGTCAACTACAGCTCCACCTTCAACACGGTCATCCCCCACAAACTCACCGACAAACTGTCTTCACTTGGCCTGCATCCCACCCTCTGTGACTGGCTGCTGGACTTTCTAACTGGCAGCCCCCAGTCTGTCAGGATGGGTAACAGGACCTCAGCCAGCATCATCACGAACACAGGTGTCCCACAGGGTTGTGTTCTCAGCCCCATCCTCTACAGCCTCTTCACCCATGACTGTGTTGCCTTCCACAAGGACAATATCGTCTTGAAGTTTGCAGATGACACAGCAGTGATAGGATCCATCAGTGGTGATGACGAAGCATCCTACAGGAGGGAGGTGGCCAACCTGGTGTCATGGTGTGAAGACAACAACCTCACCCTCAACACAGACAAGACAAAGGAGATGATAGTGGACATGAGGAAGGGGAGGAGGAGACCCCATCAGCCGCTGTTCATCCGGAAGCTTGAGGTGGAGAGAGTGAGCAGCTTTAAATACCTGGGCATTCACATCAGCGAGGACCTTAAGTGGACACACAACACCACAGAGCTGGTTTAGAGAGCTCAACAGCGGCTGAAGAAGTTTGGCATGTCCTCCAGGATCCTCAACAATTTCTACAGCTGCATCATCGAGAGCATCCTGACCCAATTGCATTACTGTGTGGTACGGCAGCACCACTGCCCTGGACCGCAAATGCCTGCAGAGAGTGGTGAAGACAGTGGAGAAGATCATCAGGACTCCACTCCCCTCTCTGCAGAGCATCTACCACCGCAGAGTCCTAAGGAGAGCTGACGCCATCCTCCGGGACCCCACCCACCCCCAGCACAGAATGTTCACACTTCTATTCTCAGGCTGGAGGTACAGAAGTGTGAAATGCAGGTCAACCAGATTGAAAAACTCCTTCTTTCCCACTGCCATCAGACTCCTGAACAAATAACAACTCCCAAAACTCTGCAACACAGCTTTGCATATAGGAACTCACACACTGGCTGCTAAATTTGCACATTGCTCACCTGTACAGTGTATACAGTATAGTCACACTCATCTGATGTCCATATCATCTCTGCTGCTGTTTATCTTGTACAGTCTTCTGGTACTGCCGTTAAGTTATAATTATATACTGCTTGCTGCACAATGCTCATTTGCACACTGTACATAGGTTTATGTACACAATGGTCATTTGCACACTGTACATACAGTAGGTTTATACCATCTCAGGTTTACATCATCTGTGATATCAGTATACCACTACCACTATAGTCATCCAGTGAATTTTCAGTTTCATTCCTCTTGTTGGACGGCATCAACTGCTTTAGCTGTCCAAATTGCCTAATGTGTGTTATTAGTACTCAATAGTATTAGCATTTAGTATCAAGGCGTGCTAAGGAGTCCTAATTGCCTAACTGTGTTGGTGTGTGTGTTATTAGCATCCATTAGTATTAGGATTGAGTTATTGTCTTATTATCTTTTTAGTTATACTCTTGCAGAGTAATTGTTCTTACTCCGCAAGAGAACTCAGCAGGTACAACATCCACATCGCAGCTCTGAGCAAGACCAGGTTTGCAGACGAAGGTCAGCTGACAGAAGTCAAACCCGGCTACACCTTTATCTGGAGCGACCAAGGCAGCGAAGAACGCCGTGAAGCAGGAGTGGGTTTCGCGATCAGATCCAATCTGATCAGCAAGTTTACCAGCCTCCCCAAAGGAACCAATGACCACCTCATGACCTTGCGGCTCCCCCTCCGAGGAAAACGCCATGCCACATTCATCAGTGCATATGTTCCCACAATGATGAGCCCAGGTGAGATCAAAGACAAGTTTTACAAGGACTTAGCACTCTCATTGAAGGCGTACCGAAGGAGGGCAAACTCATTGTTCTTGGAGACTTTAACGCCAGAGTTGGTACAGACTACCAGACATGGGAGGGAGTCCTTGGGAGAAATGGAGTTTAAAGTGCAACAGCAACAGTCTTCCCCTGTTGAAGATGTGTACCTCTCATGACCTTCTGATCACTAATACCGTCTACCACTTGCCTAATCGCAACAAGACCTCCTGGATGCATCCATGCAGCAAGCATTGGCATCTGATCAATTACATCATTGTGAGAAGGAGAGACGGGCAGGACGTTAAAGTGATGAAGGCAATCTGTGGCGCAGACTGCTAGATGGATCACAGACTCATTCTCTCAAAGCTCAACATGCACATCCAGCCCAAATGGCGTCCACAGGGGATAAAGGCAAACAAGCGACTCAGTGTCTGCAAGCTGGAACAACACTCTGTGCGACAGAACCTTAGTGAGGACCTGGACAGCAAGCTTAGTCAGCTCAACCTCGGGGCATATGGAGCAGAAGAAGACTGGGCAGCTTTCAGAGACATGGTGTATGACACTTCACTCACTCATCTGGGCCAGAACACGCACAAACACCAAGACTGATTCGATGAAAATGATGAGGACATCCAAAAGCTGCTTAACGAGAAGCATGAAGCCCACAGAGCATACCAGCAAGACAGCAGATCTGCCTCTAAGATGCCAACCTTCCACTCCATCAAAGGAAAGGTGCAGGCAAAGCTCAGAGAGATGCAGGACTTCTGGCTCAGCAAAAAGGCAGATTAAATAGAGCAGTATGCTGACAGCAACAACTCCATATGCTTCTATGATGCCCTTAAGACCATCTACGGGACTCAGTCTTCTGGAACATCACTACTGCTCAGTGCTGACAGGTCCACTCTCCTCACAGACAAGAACGCAATCCTGGAAAGATGGGCAAAACATTTCAGCAGCGTCCTGAACAGACCTTCGTCCATCAATGCAGAAGCCATCACTTGCATGCCCCAGGTAGAGGTGAACACATCTCTGGCAGAACCTCCAACGGAATCAGAAGTCCAAAAAGTGATCAAACGCCTTTTGAACGGAAAAGCACAAGGCTCTGACTCCATCCCAGCTGAAATCTACAAGGCAGGAGGACCAGTTCTAATATAGAAACTCACCGAGTTCTTTCAGACCATGTGGCAGCAGGAAGTTATCCCCCAGGGGCTCAAGGATGCCTCCATTGTTCATTTCTGCAAGAGAAAAGGAAACGGGCAGTCCTGCGACAACCACCGTGGTATCTCTCTCGTCACCATCGCCGGCAAGATCCTCGCAAGAGTCCTTCTCAACCGCCTCACTCAGCACATGGAAGGCGGTCACCTGCCGGAGAGCCATTGTGGCTTCAGAGAGGGTCATGGAACTGCTGACATGATCTTCACCGCACGCCAACTTCAGGAGAAGTGTCAAGAGCAGAACAGGGACCTCTACACAACATTTGTAGATCTGACCAAGGCTTTTGATACCGTCATTTGTGAGGGGCTGTGGAAGTTCATGGCGAAGTTCGGCTGCCCAGACAAGTTCATCAGCATGGTGCACCAGTTCCACGACGGCAAGCTTGCTCGAGTACTGGGTGATGGCGACTCCTCTGAAGCTTTCTCAGTCACCCAACGGGGTCAAGCAGGGCTGTGTACTCGCGCCCACACTTTTCAGTATGATGTTGACAGCCATGCTGTCTGATGCCTTCTGCGACGATGAAGAAAGTGCCATCAGGATCAGATACAGGCTGGACGGCAGGCTCTTCAACCTGCGGAGGCTCCAAGCCAAAACCAAGGTGGAAGGGGACTCAGTGCGTGACTTCCTGTTCACAGATGACTACGCACTCAACGCCACTGCAGAGGCCCAGATGCAGCTGCGCATGAACTGCTTCTCCACTGCTTGTGACAACTTTGGGCTCACAATCAGTACGAGGAAAACTGAGGTCCTGCACCAACCTGCACCACAGAAGACTTATGTGGAACCAGCCATCACTGTCAATGTGGAGACCCTCAAGGCTGTCGACAAGTTCACGTGCCTCGGCAGCACACTCCAGGTCTGTCAACATTGACGACGAGGTCAATTCGCACATTGCCAAGGCAAGCTCAGCATTCGGATGACTACGTACAACAGTGTGGGAAAGGAGTGGCATCAGGCTGACCACAAAACTGAAGGTGTAAAAGGCAGTTGTCCTGCCTTCCCTACTGTATGCCTGCGAGACTTGGACAGTCTACAAGCGCTATGCCAGAAAGCTAAACTGCTTCCACCTGAACTGCCTCAGAAAGCTCCTGAAGATCACCTGGCAGGACAAAATCCCTGACACAGAGGTCCTCTCCTGAGCTGAGCTGCTTAACATCCACACCCTGTTAAAGAGAGCCAAGATTAGGTGGGCTGCCACCTTGTTTGTACACCTGACTCACGCCTACCAAAGAGCCTGTTCTACGGTGAACTAGCAGAGGACAAGCGCTCACAAGGTGGTCAGAAGAAGCGCTGCAAAGACACTCTTAAGGCCTCCCTGAAGAGCTTTGACATCAGTCCTGACACTCGGGAGATCCTAGCACTAGACCGACCTGACTGGCGTAAGCCGTACCAGCAAAGGTGCTGCCTCCTTTGAGCTGAACAGGATTGCCAAGGCCCAGAGAAAACGTGAGCTTCACAAGTCCAGAGCCACCCCTGTATCTTCTGCCTGTGCAGACCACCTGTGCCTGACCTGTGGCAGAGCCTTCCATGCCCGCATCGGACTGATCAGCCACAGCTGGACACACTGTACCCAGTCCTGTTCCCTGTGATGTCCTTGGTCATCATCGAGAACGACGGACGAACAACAGCAACAACTTTATTAGTATTGTTATATACCTGTTACCTTGCCATTTGTTCAGAGAGCAAGTAAGAATTTCATTGCTTAGGAAATGTAGCATTTTTTAACTGTGCACATGATAATAAAGCCTTTGAATCTTGAACAGAGTGTTCTGTTGGAGCATTTTCTATATTGGTGATTATGTAAATTTAACTGTGTGAAGCCAAAAATGGTGATTGCAATTAAAATTAGATTAATGTGCAGCCCTATCATTGTCATCATATGCAGCAGACTCCTTCATGTTTAATAATTCCATTGCAATTATACATTTTACCACAGTAGCAAGCAAAGCCTTTTTCTGTTTGTCACATCTTCTTCTAAAATTATCCCTGTTTCAGATTAAGATAAAAAATTACCCGAGCAACAGTTCCTCTTCTCTGACAAACTCTGTTGCCAAGCCAGAGGCAGCCAGGCAAACAGCGGGACTGGCCAGGTGCTTGGTCCACTTTGTCTCTTCCTTCACGTTTCCTGGTTTTTGGCTTTGCTCTGCTCGTTCACAGTGGCACAACTTCCAAAGCGAGTCGGTTAAACAACAGTCCAAATCCAAAAGAATATTTAGGAAGTGAGCAGATATAAATCATTTTATGAGTCATCCTAACCCCACTAATTACACAGATTGTCAAACAACGGCAGCAGCAGTGGTCACATGCACAGTTTTCTCTGACTTCTCTTTTTTTTCTCTGTGCAGCAAAGAAAAGTTGCTTTTTAACATTTATTAGCTCCAACTCCATCACAATCTGCTCTTGTCCATTGCTATTTAATAAACCCAAACACAACAAACACAAATCACATCATTGGCTGAAACCCGTTTTGGCAGCGGAATAACTCATTCCACTTCAACACACAAGAAAAAATTGCCTATCACTGCATTGGCAATGTATAGCAGCAATGGTGCCAAAGTAATGTAGGTGCATAAATCCAGCTTAATGAGTCCAGTTCTACGTGCTGGTTTCTGTAGTTTGGGGCAAACAGCAGGGGTTAGTTTTTTTTTTTTTTGTTTTTTTTTTAAAATTGTCTCCTGATCGTCTGTGGTAAACCTCTGTTAGTTACCACAGCATGGACTTCGTGGACAATGTGGGGCGTGGTCGGTTAGTCAGTAGAACAGTGGTATTGGTTGTTGCTGTGGTGACCAGGCCTGTACATATCTGTATGTACTATGTAGGCCATGGGTGGGCAATTAATTTTCACAAGGGGCCACATTACAGACTGGGGGACTGTTGTGGAGGGCTCCGTTCAATAAGCTGAACTCTCTTCTACTTATTAATACTTTTATCACGCTGTAAAAAACTTGAAATTGTATAGTTTGGATAAACTTTTACAGGTAAAAGTAGATTTATGATTTTGCAATTAAAATATGAAACAGATGTGGTAAAAAAGACTAACATTAAATCATTATTTAATTAACAATGGTAGCAATTTTCAACAAAATATGCATTTTTGCAATATTTCAAAGACCAGCATTAAATTAACTTTATACAATTTACTGCTGTTATTCTGTTTACAGTTTATCATCACATTGCACATTTTTAGTTCTTTTTTCATGTTCAGTTGGAAAATATAGTCTGTTTTGAGCTTGAACAAGTGCACTAAAGTCAAGCAGAATGTCAGAGGAGTATATGCAGAGGACAGCTGACAGGTGATTATGAGTGAGAGAGGATCGGTATCTTGTTGAATTTCATCACAGAACACTTGTTCACATATCTAGGTCGATCCAAAGAGAACTAACATCTTCTGAGCATGTCTCCCCATGTGTGAAAAGTTCTCCTCTTTAAGAGAAGAATAAAAAATCCAGCTGTGATACTGATGTAAAATGCTCTGCAATCAGTGTGTCAGACTGCAAGTCAATCAGTTCAAGCTGAGCATCACTGGGTGCATTTCCACACTGCAAGTCAGGGGTTAGTTACAGCATCAACAACATGGTTAATTTTTAGAATGGACTTGCACAATACCTTCTGGTGTATAATACAATGTAAAAATACTAATTTCTGTTCTGGATTCATTTCAGTCACCTTATCTTGCATTCGCTTCAAAAGTCCGACATTTTTTCCCTGTCAGATTTGGACATCTATCAGTTTTAACATCTAGCAGTTTGTGCCATTTCAGTCCTAGCTTGTCCAAACATGCACTGACCTCCATGAACAAGTCACTCCCCGCCATCATCCCTTTCATTGCTCCAGATTTCCCGCGATGTCCTCAACCCTTCTCGTTCTGTTCATTTGGAGAGGGATATATTCTCAAACGTTTCTTCTTTGTCATGACATATTAGTGCTGCAGAGTTCACCAAACACTCCTTGATAACCTCCCCATCAGAAAATGGCGTACTGATTTTTGCTATTTTGTGGGCTACCACAAAACTAGTCCTGACTGCTGCATCCCTCGATGTGTAAATTTTAGTAAAAATTCCCTGCTGCTTTCTTGTCAGCTCCCCCTCAGTCAAGTTCTTGTATTTCTCTGCATTTAGTCTCATGGCTATTCAAGTTGTAATCCTTAAACACTACAATCTGCTCTCCACACACTAAGCACACGGCTCGACCTTTGGCTTCAGTAAATAAACACTTTGAAGTCCTTCCTTTTTAACAGGTGGTGACATTTTTGAGAGCTAACAACGTCTGTTCACCAGCAGTGCGGTACTCCCGCTCATGGGCCCAACCAACGGTGTGTAAACTGAAAAAAAAAAAAAAAAAAAAAAGCTGTCGCCTTCAAAATTAAAGCAATGCGGTTGTGACTAGTGCGTTATTCACGTTTAATTCCTAATCTTCCATTGACTTGACGCGGGCCAGTCAGGACCAGGCAATGGGCCGGATGTGGCCCGCGGGCCGCAAAACGCCCAGGTCTGATGTAGGCTATGTGAAAATTGATGATCCAGTCTACTGTGGCCCTCACAAGACTGGCTCACTGGGAAAATTCACAAATTTCCCCATGGCCAGTCTGTGCCTGTCTCCTGCCTACGTCTAAAGAGCATGTCTGAATAGAGTTTGTTGTGCTGTTCTTGTAGAAATCAAACCCATTGTTTGTCCAAAATCCAATGGAAGCCATTACATTTAATGCAACCCAGTGTCCAAGAATACACTGATTACATCACAGCTTTACAATGTACGAAGTGTTCTCCATAATGTGCACTTGTTTTGTTTCCCTATCTCATTTCTACATCTAATTGCAAAAGTTTGACCGTTATCTGCTGGGACTGCTTTGGTGTATTTGATCAGGCAACAGTGGATGACTTCCAGTTAGTTCACAAAGGGAATGATGTGTTGTTTAAACTTTTATAGAACATGGTATATGGTATTGTACCTGTTATGTATTCATGATTCTCCTCTGTGTGCATTTTAAGCTATGGTCTAAGTTGCTACCTCCAAATGGCAGTCGATTAAAAAAACATAATTGATTAATTTTACATTAGTGCCACAGATTGTTAATATGGTGATAGGTTTACATTTCTCTCCTTCTAGTATATAGAAAGTCACTGTACATTGTTAGCATCACAATGTAATACAGAGACCCACAGAGAGCTACAGTATGAGTGGACTGGTGCTGCTGTCCTTCCAGTGGAGCTTCACTGATTGATAGGCTGCTCTGGCTGAACTGTCAGCAGGCTGTTAGCTGCTGTGTCACTGAGGAGACTGAGGGGGTACAGGTTTCATTAGAGTGCTGCTTTACAGCGTGCAGTGTCGATAATAAGCTTTCGACCTTCAGCCCTACCTTTGGACAGCAATTATTTTACATGCGCAAATTCTGCAACCGTTTCATGATTCATGTGTCATTGTTGTCCCTGCTCCTGCCCATTGTCTCGTCAATTAATATTTACAAACATGCTCTGCTTCATTTTCTATTAAATATTGAATGCTGCACCCCCAATGCATCACCTACACAGGTCCTTACAAAGACTTAAAGTCTTAAATTTTAAAATTCAGGCCATAATCATCTTTATCCTTAATTATCCATAAAAGTGGCAATCCAGTCTTCTTTTAAAAGGTCTTAGAAATACCACAACACGATAAACTGACAGCTGTTTCCCTGGATTTATGAGGTGAAATCCTCTTAAATTTCAACTTTTTTCTGATAACTTTGCAGCTTTTATTTTTTACATATATTGGCAGGTGCGGTGGCGGAGTGGTTAGCACTGCGGCAGCACAGCAACTCACCCTTGGCCATGGGATTCCTGGGTTCGATCCCAGCCCCTGACCAACAGTGATCTGTGTGAAGTTTGCATGTTCTCCCCGTGTCTGCGTGGGTTTACTCCGGGATTTCTCCGGTTTCCTCCCACAGGCCAAAAACATGCAGGTTAGGTTAATTGGGGACTCTAAAGTGGCCCTAGGTGTGAATGTGTGTGTGAATGGTAAAGGGATAGTGCCGTACCGTGGCTGCTTCATCCATCCCGGTGGATGCCCTCAATTTCCCCTCTGGGGATCAATAAAGTATACAAAATCAAAAATCAAATCAAAACTTTTTCCTTGATTATGCCTGCAACTACAGTGGCAAGAAAAAGTATGTGAACCCTTTAGAATTACCTGGTTTTCCATATAAATTGGTCATAAAATGGGATTTGATCTACATCTACAGTCAGTCCCAAGTATAGACAAATACAGTGTTCTTAACCTAATACCACACAATTATTTCGTGTCTTTATAGGATGCAGCCATTAAACATTAAACACATCCATGGCTGACAAAATGGGTCTCTACTGATGTGTATAGAGCAGTTTCCTTTGTGTACAGGTACATCTCAATAAATTAGAATATCATCAAAGTTAATTTATTGCAGTAATTCAATTCAAAAAGTGAAAGTTGTATATTGTATACAGTGGTGTGAAAAAGTTTTTGCCCCTTCCTGATTTCTCATTTTTTTGTATGTTTGTCACACTTAAATGTTTCAGATCATCAAACAAATTTAAATATTAGACAAAGATAACACAACTAAACACAAAATGCAATTTTTAAAGGAAAGTGTTTATTATTAACAAAAAAACAAAAAACAAACCTACATGGCCCTGTGTGGAAAAAGTGCCCCTTAAACCTAATAACTGGTTGGGCCACCCTTAACAGCAACAACTGCAATTAAGCATTTGTGATAACTGGCAGTGAGTCTTTTACAGCGCTGTGGAAGAATTTTGGCCCACTCATCTTTGCAGAATTGTTGTAATTCAGCCACACTGGAGGGTTTTCAAGCATGAACCGCCTTTTTAAGGTCATGCCACAGCATCTCAGTTAGATTCAGGTCAGGACTTTGACCAGG
Source organism: Pholidichthys leucotaenia (assembly GCA_020510985.1). Lineage (NCBI taxonomy): Eukaryota > Metazoa > Chordata > Actinopteri > Cichliformes > Pholidichthyidae > Pholidichthys > Pholidichthys leucotaenia. Next base: position 83,360,794 of record CM035847.1, on the reverse strand, counting down.
CCACTCCAAAGTCTTCATTTTGTTTTTCATAAGCTATTCAGAGGTGGACTTGCCAGTGTGTTTTGGATCATTGTCCTGCTGCAGAACCCAAGTGCGCTTCAGCTTGAGGTCACGAACAGATGGCCAGACATTCGCCTTCATGATTTTTTGGTAGACAGCAGAATTCATGGTTCCATTTACCACAGCAAGTCTTCCAGGTCCTGAAGCAACAAAATGGCCCCAGACCATCACACTACCACCACCATATTTTGCTGTTGGTATGATGTTCCTTTTCTGAAATGCTGTGATACTTTTACGCAGATGTAGTGGGACACACACCTTCCAGAAAATTCAACTTTTGTCTCGTCAGTTCAGAGTCTTCTCCCAAAAGTCTTGGGGATCACCAAGATGTTTTCTGGCAAAACTAAGACGAGCCTTTATGTTTTTTTTTTTGCTCAGCAGTGGTTTTCGTCTTGGAACTGTGCCATGCAGGCCATTTTTGCCCAGTCTCTTTCTCATGGTGGAGTCATGAACACTGACCTTAATGGAGTCAAGTGAGGCATGCAATTCTTTGGATGTTGTTGTGGGTTCTTGTGACCTTTTGGATGAGTCGTCACTGCGGTCTTGGGGTAATTTTGGAGGGGGCAGTCACTTTTTCACACAGGGCCATGTAGGTTTGGATTTTTTTCCCCTTAATAATAAGTGCCTTCATTTAAAAACTGCATTTTGTGTTTACTTGTGTTATCTTTGTCTAATATTTAAATTTGTTTGATCTGAAACATTTAAGTGTGACAAACATACAAAAAAATGAGAAATCAGAAAGGGGACAAACACTTTTTCATACCACTGTAGATTCATTACACGCAGGGTGGTATATTTCAAGTATTTATTTCTTTTCATTTTGATGATTATGGCTTACAGCTAATGAAAATCCAAAATACAGTTGCTCAAAAAATTAGAATATTACATATGATCATTTAACCACTTGCGCTCCGTTGTTCTGCGGGCGGGCAAGTCTCTGCGTCCTATGACGCACGAGGGCGCGCGAGAGCGCGCTCGTGCGCCCTCGTGCGCATGACGCATGATGGTGGTGATGGTGATGTAGTAGCGTCCAAGCGCCACTCAAAAAAAAAACTGCAGAGACAGCCGCGAACAGATTAGTTCATCTGATTGACCTCTCATTCGACTAATAAGAGCCTTGAATTGGGTTTCTGAAACCTTGAAGAACCAATGAATGAAAATCTAGGAAGGAGGACCCGCCTACTGTGAACGCAGGAGCCAATTGAAGCACAGAAATTCTGGCTGGGTGAAGAGAGATTTACTGTTGCAACAGATGAAAACAAAGGACGCTGGACAAATCTACTACAGACCCAGGCTCACCCAGCAGCATGGAGAACACCCACAAGTGGGACCTGCACTCATTCCAGCAGAATAGACGGAGGCCGACGACAAAAGTCGTAAATCATTCGCCAAAACGGCAATAATGGAATTATGTTGATCGGGATCCACGAGCGGAGCAGCGTCGCGTTCGTCTGACGCGTGGGAAGAGCTGTTCGCCACGACTCTGCTGCTTTGAAGAGGTAAGGTGTTATAAGCTAAATTATTATTTATCCCTGAAAACTGTAATCCAAAAATGACTTTTGACCGATCGGTAAATTACAACTGTACTGCGCACGAAATACGAAGTGCGTGCGCCGCGATAAACGGTTCATTTGCCGTGTTCGGACCGTGAACGCCCCCCCCCCCCCCTGCAGAAGAGGGGGGGGGGGCACGGTCCGAACGCTCCCCGGTCGGCGGGGGGAAGCATATCACTCTATTCCATCATGTAGCGATGACCCTCTTCTGTACCGAGGAAGGGGGGGGGGCGTTCACGGTCCGTTCACGGTCCCCCCCCCCCCACACACACACAGTAGCGAGGGGGGGGGGAGCCGCTGTGAAAACATGCAAGGAAAAAAAAAAAAAAGAGTGTATTCCGTCATGTAGCGAGGGCCGAATTTGGTCCTTGGTAGCGGGGGGGGGGGGAACGACTCCCCGCCCATACACACACACACAGACACAGCCCTGAGTGTGACCTTTCATTAAAGCCTAAAATGAAGATTCTACATTGAATTATTCAAAAGTTACAGACGTTTTTCCAAACTGTGCCATTTGGCACAATTTGGCACAGTTCCAAAACGCCTGGGAACAGCCTGAGAACAAAGCTGTGTAAAATATTCATTTTTGGTGGTATTGTTACCAAATTTGGATCTCAGCTGGATAACACTTGGTTCTACATTTCTGTTGCATTTTCCAGCCGGATCGGACAGCTGTGTGTTATTTACAAGCATTTGTATCCAAAAAAACACTGTGTCCAATTTTTTTTTCTTCAAGTTCAGTATGTTTAGATGACTGTAACTCAGTGGCAGGAGCACGTAGAGAGATTATGTTTTTTTTGCCAAAAAATTCAAAGTGTTTTCTTTTAAATGAGACCAACCCCATGAAGATGCTGCAAAGGGTTGAATAACAGCTTTCGATTTACTTTGGGCACGTTATTTTTGGGCATTTTTAGGAAAATTGCCCGGAGTGCAAGTGGTTAAAAAACATGAATTTTTAATAGAATGTTAGCTGGCTGAAAAATATGTCATATACGCATGTAATACTTGGTTGGGGCTCCTTTTGCATGAATTACTGCATCACAGTGGTGTGGCATGCAGGCGATCAGCTTGTGGCACTGCAGAGGTGTTAAGGAAGCCCAGTTTGCTTTGGTAGTGGCCTTCAGCTTGTGAGCATTGTTGGGTCTGGTGTCTCTCATCCAACTCTTGACAATACTCCATAGATTTCCTATGGGATTTAGGTTTGGAGAGTTTGCTGGCCAATCAAGCGTAGTGATACAATGGTCATTAAACCAGGTATTGGTACTTTTGGCAGTTGGGCAGGTGCTAAGTCCTGCTGCGAAATGAAATCAGCATCTCCATTTGGGGTGGGAGAAATAATCATTTTTCTGATGCGTCTTGATGTGGACGTGAACAATTCTGAATTGATGTGCAGATGTCAAGATTTGGCCGGAACGAAAATGTTGGCGCCCATACCTGCCCTGTCTCTTTATACCGTGACACAAAAGAAACAAAATGGCAGAGCAGAGTATATGGTCGGCGCCCTATTCATTAAAAACAAATGTATAGCAGTACTTTGGCTTTTACGAAGTCGAAGGGGGAAAAAAGACTTTGACAAGACCCACACAATATGTAAGCTCTGTCAGTCTAAACTAAAATATTTTGGAAAGAGGACAAACATGCAAAAGAATATCACATGTTTTCACCCGGCAGCCGGAGAGAATAAAGCAGTTGTAGCTGCCGCTGCTGACCAGAGGACCATTGAGGAAGGCAATGTCAAAACTTCCATACAACTCGGGAAGGGCAAAGCGAATTGCAAAATATATTGGTGCTCTTTTTGTGAGAGGTGTGTGTGTGTGTGTGTGTACACTATATACTACTCAGAAAAAGTTAGGGATATTTGGCTTTCGGGCAAAATTTATGGAAAATGTGAAAAGTTCATGCGACAGTGATATATCATGAAAGTAGGGCATTTAAGTAGAAGCATGCAATGGTGATTTCCTCATCTCAAACAATTTATTGAAACAAAACCCAACAACAGTAGTGGGTATACCACAACAAAAAATGTCATTGTCTCAATAACTTATCATGTGCCCTTGAGCATCAATTACGTCTTGACAACGGTGTTTCATGCTGTTCACAAGTCGACTTATCGTCTGCTGAGGCATGGCATTCCACTCTTCTTGAAGGGCGGCCCTCAGGTTTGGGCTGCATGATTATGGCCAAAATGATAATCATGATTATTTTGATCAGTATTGAAATCATAATTATTAATTATGATTATTCATTATCTTTAGGAAAAACACATTTCAATTACGTGTACTTTTTTAATGTTTTTGTTTTCCGTCCTTCTCACTAATTGCTAGATGAAGCCTGTGGTCAGAGCACTGGAGCCTTGTCCATTTATTTAGAGAAACTGCCTTGACCACGTTCGATCCATCCCTTCATTGCTCACACAGTATTTATTGGACACATGTCTTTGGCCAAATAAAGCACTATTGCATCAGTTACTTCAGCAGGTCTTTGGAAGATGGATGAATACGTTGAAGCTCTGTGCAGGGTCGATGCTATGGTTGTCTGGGTTGACGCCGGACACTGTGATTTAGTGAAGTGACATTAGCTTTAGCCTCCATGCATTTATCTTACTTGTGTTTGTGGTGTTTTTACAGGTGGTTGAATAAGTTAGTTGTGTTGCCCTGCGGTGCAGACACAAGTCTATGGCACTCTTTGCATATAATTTCTTTTTAGTCAGCATCACTTGCCCTGAATCCAAAACACGTCCAGACATCGGATGATGATCCTTTTGAGGCACTACCTCCTCACCTCCACATGTTGTTGAGTGTCACCTTCTGCTCCCGACATCTGGTTTGTGTTTCACCATCACACCAGTCCGCTATTGATAACTTAAGGCTGCTGCTACAGGGTGCACTCACTTGTTAGTTCTGCAGTTTAATGTTGCCCTAACGTTCGTTTGCCCCCTGGTGGTCGGCTGACTGTTGGTTGAGAAAATGCTTGATTTGATATGCAGCAGAGCCCACATTTAAAATGTCAGTATTGCCAACGATTATGTTAATTTAATCGCGGCAGCCAAAACCGTGATCACGATTAAAATTTGATTAATTGTGCAGCCCTACCTCAGGTCATTGAGGCTGTGGGGTGCAGGGTTACGAGCCTCTACATGGCGACTCTGCTGAGCCCATAGGTTTTCTATGGAGTCAGGTGTGGAGAAAGTGCAGGCCACTCCATTTGCGGTACCCCAGCCTCCAGCAGCCATTCCCTAATGATGCGACCTTGATGAGCTGGGCGATATACCAAATATATTGGTTGTATCGGTCCATTTGGTTGCCCACGATACATAAATCATTATCTCGTGGATATTTGAATATGTATCACGTTAAAATGAGCTGCTGCTGTGAGACAGGCTTGTCTGCAGCTTGGCCACTGAAGTCTGAAAGCGAAAGCTCCCTAGCTCACCGCGGCTGCCCCGCCCTCCTCCTTGCTCACAGAGAAATCTAAACTGCAGCAAGCAGAGAGGAAAAGGAAGATGACAGAATAAACGTAGACTCACCTTAAGCACAGAAAGCGGGGTGGGGTGGATAAACATTTCAAGTCTGAACTCTGCACATTTGTTTGCTAAGTGAACGAACTTAGCAAATGAACTTTCAAAAAAAGAGCTCCTATCCGGTCTTGCAACCCTTCAAAATAAGAGTGAGTGGCTCGCCAAATAAACAACTGATGAAATGCAGACACATTAAAAAAAAAAAATAATCGATGAATTATACTTCTGTCACTTATTAGACTGCCAAGTATGTGGTAAACTGAAACGTTTCTGCCCATGTGGATACACTTGATTACTTGATAATGTGAGTTCTGTTAAACAAAGGAAAAAAGACAGGTTGCTCAGTTACATATTGTTGTGAAGAATTTTCATCTGACATAAGTTTTCATTTTATTATTCAGCTTTTTCATAAGGGAAATGGATATATTGTAGAGGGTGCGAAGGAAAAGATGTGGAGGCGAGGCACAAGCTTAGGTCAGCACAGATTCTTTATTGACCTTCTAACATGAATACAGCCTGTTGACCCCAGCCTTGCCACTGGGGCCCTCTTGGATGGTCTTGAGAGTAGAGCGTAGAGAGAGAGCGCTGAGAGCGAAACAAGCTCTTTTATACAGTGATACAGACAGAGAGAATGCATGGTACATTAGCATATCAATTGTCATCTAATACACATCGGTCAATACACATGATTAGCATGACATTGGCTGGCTCGATGACACATGCATGCAGCCCTGTGTGACTGCTTCCTGTGGTTCCCTGTCCGCATGTAAATTGTCTTCTGCTTCTTCCAGCCCTGCTGCTGGGTGTGAGGAATGTTCCCCCGCTGTGTTTAGTGTCACCACACCAGGCCCCCCCCCCCCGAACACCCAGAAAGGGCTGTGACCCCCCCCTGTCGTTCGGGCTCAAGTCGACGCCAGTGGAGGCTGTGGGGGGTGGGGGTGGGGGGTTGCTGCCGCTCTGGTCGAACTGCCTGCTGGTGAGGAGTGTTGGAGGGCCCGTAAGTCTGTGGGGGGAAAAGGGGAGGGGTGGAAAAGCCGGTGGTTGTGGGGAAAAAAACCAAAACAAAACAACTTGCGTCTCTGACTCTTCTCGCGGCTCGTCCTGCGAGGATGTGGGGAAGGCGGGCGACCAAATTCCCTGAGGATGCGTAGCGGCTGTGAAACAACTGTAGCTGTGTGAGGGACTTGGCGGTGTGGTCATAGATGTGGAAGGGACAGCAATCGGCTAAATCCCCGTTGTGTGCCGCAGCTGAGAAACCCATACAAACAATGGAGCTGGTTTGTCCCTGGTGCGTAGCACGCGCTGCGGCCACATAGCTTCCAGTTGCGCTGTCCTCATAATCCTGCAGTGTGCGCGCGTGGCTTCTGTGCGCGGAAGGTCCGTTGCCGAGAGGTGGGTCAGGGAGCTTGATGGAAATTAACGCAGTCAGCGCTGATGGTCTTCCCTGTTTAGGCTGTTTCTGTGCGTTGCTCGTGTCGCTGATCCTCGTGCATCTCGGTCCCAGTGCTGCGCTACTGTCCGGCACTGGAGGTTGCCATCATGGAGAGAGGACAAGATGCGCGCGCTCCCGTGTGGGTGCGTAGGATGTAGGCGATCCCCGGTCTCTGGAATCCATAGCGCGGTGAGAGGGAGAGATAGTCCATTTCACGTTAGGTCACCAATGTAGAGGGTGCGAAGGAAAGGATGTGGAGGCGAGGCGTGAGTGTAGGTCAGCACAGATTCTTTATTTACCCTCTAACATGAATACAGCCTGTTGACCCCAGCGGTGCCGCTGGGGCCCTCTTGGATGGTCTTGAGAGTAGAGCGTAGAGAGAGAGAACTGAGAGTGAAACAAGCTCTTTTATACCGTGATACAGACAGAGAGAATGCATGGCACATTAACATATCAATTGTCATCTAATACACATCGGTCAATACACATGATTAGCATGACATTGGTTGGCTCGAGGACGCATGCATACATTCCCGTCTGACTGCTTCCTGTGGTTCCCTGTCAGCATGTAAATTGTCCTCTGCTTCTTCCAGCCCTGCTGCTGGGTGTGAGGAATGTTCCCCCGCTGTGTAGTGTCACCACAATATTTTATTTTATTATTCAAGTTTTCATAAGTGAAATGAATATATCCATAAATTTATTATAAAAATGTAAGTAAAACAAAATTTTAAAGCATGAACCAGGAAATGTATAGGATGAGGCAGAGGGGACCTATCACAGCTCTTGCAATTTGCATTGCTGCAATGCGTAGATAAATTTCTGCATGTAGTGGGGTATGATGTAGCTACTGCATTGGGTCCACCATTGTTTTGATGCAGAAGCATAAGGGGGTGTGTCCACCAAACACATTTTTTTGCTGTGAGCGACTGTTTTTTTATTCATTCTCTATATGTTTTTTGACTTTTAATTTGCCACTATTTCCAGATAAGGCCTTGTTTTCAAAATAAACAAATTTAAGTCACCTCTACCATCAATGTAGCTATGAAAAAAGATATTGTAAGAATTATTCCCACCCACTAGAAGCGGCAGTGTGACTTTTTTGCACCCCCACCCCCCATGCTACCATGCCACAGGCACCGAGGAATCAGCACCTTGGTGCTTTCATTTGTAACAGTAACTGCACATTTTTGTATAAAAGGTAATGTGCTTTTGATGCAGCAAAATGTTTGGGGTTTTTGGACTGAAGGACTCAGTTTTTTGTTGCACGTAACAGAATGTTTGTTATAAGTGTTTTTTAAAATTCAGGATACTCTGAAGTCTGTGTTACAGCAGCTACTGTGCTGCGACAGTTGGACTTTTCATGTTGTTTTTTTGAAACATTAAAAGATATTGGAAGTAAATTTATGGGCCATTGCAAATGCTTTAAAAGTAAGAAGTTGTCACACAGTGGGGGGGGGGAAAAATCGTGAACAGAAAAAAAAGGATGCATCGAGAATCGTCATCAGCTCGAATCGGAGCCCCCTGAATCGGAAACCTTTCCCTAAAGATTCCCACCACCAAATCTCCATAAAGCTTGTCAGCAGAGGGAAGCATGAAGTGCTTTAAAACTTCCTGGTAGACGGCTGCACTAACTTTCGATTTGTTAAAACACAGTGGATCGACACTAGTAGGTGACATGGCTCTCCTTATCATCACTGACTGTGGAAACTTCTCACTGGACCTCAAGCAACTTGGATTCTGTGTCTTGTACCTTGATTTCCACATGACAGGACTTGGCACCTGATTTGGGGAGCCGTGCCATCTGCTGGTGTTTGCCCACTGTTTTATCAAGTCCAGAGTCATTGCAGCCATCTACCAGTGCTTGCACCCCCCCCCCCCCCCCCCGTGTTAATTTTAAACCTCCCTCTTTCTGATCACATCCTTTTCCACATCTCATTTGCAGTGACCAATGTATTTGATTACAAATGTTATTTCATTTGTTTGGCAGTATGGAAGCATTTTCAATTTTTATACTATGTGGGAAATTAAGACCAATATACTGGATGAACTGATATATTGTCCCGCCCTACCAGAGCTACGGCATTGTTTTGACACAGAATTATAAATCAGGCTTGGTGTAAAGCACTAATTCCACCACTAAAGTACCAACGGAGCCATTCCTGTTTCTGCAGTAGAGAGTTAATTTTGCTTCCTGTACAGTGAAGATTCTGAAATTTGTTTTTCATTGGTTAGTAGTTCGCAGGCTGGTCTAACCAGGCATTTATTTGAGATACTTGTAGTGAGAAAAACTCTACATCGATACCCTTTCAGGACTCCAGTATTTTAGGCAAAGCAAGAAACGGACTCTGACAAAACAGTGCTGGACTTTGGCAACTGTGAAGTTCCCCCAAACCTGAAAATGACAGATAACTGAATTATTAATTTTTACTAAACTTTTACTAGAAAGATGCTCTATACTAACTGACAGAATAAAACAATGATTGGCTAGTTTAGTATGTAGGTGTATTTTTTTCCCTTGAATATTTGTGATTTATTGTGTTCAGCTTTAAATATGTCACCAAGTGTAAAACAGCAATTTTAAAAGTGTCAGGGATCAGACAATGCGATCAGTTCTGATGTTAGGCAGAAAATGATACGAAACACTGAGGTTTGCTGATTCAGTAACTGCTGTTTTTTTTTTCTGCTACTGATGTGCTGAGGGTAACACCCCCACCCCCACCCCCACACACACACACGCACACACTAAAACCAAACCCAACTAAAATATTTTATACTGGCAAACACTTCTCAATCATGAGCAGCCTCGAAAAGCTGTTCTGTAACTGTGGTTTAGGAATGATGAACTTGCTTTTTTTTATGGTAAATGAGAAAGGAGATATGAGGATGAGAGGAGCTAGTCTGCTGATTTGTGGCTTCACAGAAGCTTTTCTAGTTCTTGTCTTGTGAATACAGCCAGCTCCCACCTTTCGTGAATACACATGGTTGCTCCATTCTCTACTCTTGGAGCTTTGTGCTCTCTGCTGATCCACGTGTATGATTGGCTGCCTGCAGTGTAGCTAAAGCCTGTGATTCGGTGCTAATCTGCGGTCCACTCTTAAATGAATAAAGGACCGAATACATATTTGGAGCACCTTAGCGGGACCCTGCTGTGACAGGGTTGGCACCCCCGCTGTTCAGGGGGCACGTTACTTGTTCTGCCACTTCACCTTTTATAAAGTAGACCCAGGGTGGTTTTAGAGAAATTGATACTGATTTTTTTGTTTTTTTAAGTTTTTTTAGTTCAGTCATGCTTTATACTTCTAGCAATATGTGTTCTCTGTGAAAAACTGTTAGGCTACCAATATTGTCAAGGAATAATAATAAAAAAAGCTTCCATAGTGCAAAGATGGACTATTCTATATTTAAGCAATATTACACAAGGGGGAGTGTGGGATCTATGAATATAGCACCAAGGTGATTTGGTTGTAGTCCCGATGGTCAGCAGAGTGTCAAGGATATACTAACTGCGGTGCTGTTCATGATACCCCATGACCTCAAGAGTAATATTACTTTAATACAACAGTTCCACAATCACAATTTATAAGTCAGTCCCTCCAGGATTTTGTGGGATGTTTTTATGATTGTCCCACGAATTTTCAAAAAGTTGCAATAAAAGTTGCGATGTTTTTAGTGTTTTTTGCTCTAAAAGTTGTGGGAAGAATTACAAATTTTAAAGCAGATGTTTTTTTTCCATTCATCTTCTTCCGCTTAATCCTTTTACTGCAGTGATATTCTATATAACAATACAAGAAAAGCACAGGATTGTCAAAAATTTCCTATTACAATGATTTGTAAATGAAGCAGAAACTTCTGCTATACAGAAAAAACTCTTTTGTGTAACAGCAAATACAAACATTAACACAATATCCATTATTACAGCTAAACTGCATTGAATGCATGTTTAAGAGTATAGATTTGGAAATTATTGGCAGCACCTTCATTTGAAAACTCCCTGTGGTCCCCAACTACTCGGTACCGACCGGAGAGGAAGAAATAAATAATTTATTCTGTTAGTCTGTATTGTCTACAGGAGTCTGTTTTTCTGAAAAAAATTACAGAGAATATTCTCTCTCTTTCCTGTGCCTAACTCCTACCTGCCTGCCTGCTGCATGTCGGTCTTGACACACACCTTTCATTTACGGCGGGACGGGGTGCGTTTGTCCATTCAGACCGGAGATCGACAGCTTAAAAGCTCATTGACCAAATGTAGTCATGATTTTACCTCTAACGATTTCAGAATCAGAATCAGCTTTATTGGCCAAGTATGCACAACACATACAAGGAATTTGACTTTGGCTAAAAACTTGCTCTCGTTGTTCAGGTGAAGGATTTAAATAAGGATTCAATGACAACCAGAGTATGTACAGTAAATTACAGTCTGTCCACGTTTCTATAAAAGGATGCAAATATATACAGGAATATATGCAGTTATTTACTCGGACTAACCACACTTTGCAGAAATATATGAAAAAATATACAATCACACAGTATTTCAATGTGGACTCAGATTCAGTGATATAATGTGAATGAAGTAAAAAGCAGTGTGAGAGTTATGTGCAATGTAATAATGGATGAAAAGTCATGAGTACAGCAACAGGTAGGACTAGGTGAATGTTAGGAGTTCATCAGAGTGATGGCTTGAGGAAAGAAACTGTTCCTGTGACGGGTGGTTTTGACCTTCAGTGATCTGTAACGACGACCAGAAGATAGAAGTTCAAACAGTTTGTGGCCGGGGTGTGATGGGTCAGCACAGATGTTTCCCGCCCGTTTCCTGGTTATGGACCGATATAAGTTCTCAATGGAGGGTAGGTCGGTACCAATGATCCTCTCCGCAGACTTAATGATCCGCTGCAGTCTGGTCTTGTCCTGTTTAGTGGCAGATCCAAACCAGACAGTGATGGAAAAGCAGAGGACAGATTGGATGATGGCGGTGTAGAAGACAACCAGCAGCTCCTGAGGCAAATCAAACTTCTTGAGCTGACGCAGAAAAAACAACCTCTGCTGGGCCTTTTTCCGGACAGTGTCTATATGGGAGGAAAGTGTTGTAAAGTGTTAATAGTTTTATGGCATTTGTCCTCACGTGCACTCCCGTGATAGGGTGCTTTTGGGGCAGGCGGACATTTTTCAACACAAACCCAGCACTTCATGCACGGGATCAGGATGAAAACGCGGCAAGACGTCCACCGGCAGGCTGGGGGAGACGGAGGAAGGGACGTGTTGGAAACCTCGCGGGTGAGAGTGTGTTTTTTATTTATTTTTTTTTTTTAAATCACACACTGTTTGCTGATGTGTTCTATTAATATTCCTGTAAACACAGAAGTGAATGCGGTGCAGCGATGCATTTGGTTGGCTAGACTGACTGTTTGCACACCAGTCAGAGACAAATTTGTTTGGTGAAATTGGCGGAAGTTGACTAGGATTGGCCAAAATTGTGGCAAAGTTGCAGTGATTGGACAAAGTTGCAAGGTTGCACAGTAGTTAAGCTGATTGGCTGATTTTGCGTTAATTGGCGCGATCGCAACATCACGAAATCCTGGAGGGACTGATAAATGGGCAATAATAAGGGACTCCTGTATATGTTTGGCTTATTTACACTGCTCTGCCAACACTAGCATCACTATGTAAAAATGAGCAGTTCCCAACTGCTACACTTACATGTTGCTAACCAACAAAAATCATCATCATAGCAGCCTGTTGGGGGCGACAATGACTGTTTTGTTTAGGTCTGATCAGATTCCTCCACGCAGCTCTGTCCGTCGCCTTCCGCTGCCAGGAACTCCTGATCTTGTTAACCCGGGCGATGTCCGAGCCGGTATGAGTTGCTTTCTGACTGACCATTTCATGAAACTGCTTGCAAAGTATTTGAGTACCGCTAGCTTGTGTATAATATACCGTATAGTAGTTTTGTTGTCATTTTACACACATGTTGAATGAATTTTGCTGTTGTTTGCCAATCATGGTTTTTATACATACTTTTCAAGAGTCCATCGGTCTAGTTGCTTTCATTGAGGGGCCTGCTAACTAGTTAGTGCTTGTTCTGTATCTCCAAACATATTGGGACATCAAAGTGAGGTAAATACAGCCTTGTTGAGGAGTTTTTGGATTTGGTGAAAAGCTGTTTGTGTCACCCCAAGTTTCATTTATTCCCAAGGGCCAAAGACTGCATGCATTTTCACCTATTGCAGTCCCTTCAGCTCGACCCTGGGCTTTTCATAGATGGGGAAGTTATCAAGGTGGTAAAGAAGACAAAATCCCTTGGGCTTATTTTTGACAGCAAGTTTTCTTTTATTCCATTTTATTCTTTAGGAGAAAATGTTTTTAAAGCTCAGAATATAATTAAATGATGTTATTATTATTATTATTATTATTATTATTATTGCTACTGGACACAGTCAGTATGGTTTATGGCTTCTGAAACGGTATTCAGTTTTTACAGCTGAGGCTCACGTTTTGCTTTTAGCAGTCAAACATATTTAAGGAACAAAACACACAACTCCCTAGTTTTTACTGACTCCAGATACTGCCTTCAGTCACTTGGTTCTTTAAAGACTGATTACCCCATTATTTTTTTATTGTAGAGGAACTAGATTTTTTTAAATTTCTATTTATTTATTTAATTTTTTTTTTCTAACAGAAATACAATTTTAATATTATCTTCTGTTGGATCCCCAGCCATGCCAGCCTTTCAGGCAATGAGCAGGTGTACAATGCTGCCAAGAGACCCCTTGACCAAGAAGTCACTTGTTGTCAGATTCCAGCCTCAGATCTCAGACCTCTAATAGCCTCTTATATTTTAAAGACGTGGCAGTCTGAATGGGACAGTTGTACAGCAAACAAACTGCATGAAATTAAACCTACAATGAATCACGGGCACTTAGACCACTTCCAAAACAGACATGATGAAGCAGTATATACCAGATGCTGTACTGGCCATTCAAGGCTCACTCATGCATTTTTATTAAAAGGTGAAGTCCCACTATCTTGTCAGTTCTGTTTGCGTGTGGTGTGTGGGTGTGTGTGTGTGTGTGTGTGGGGGGGGGTTAAATCAATAAAACACATTTTACTTGACTGCCCTGCTCTTACGACAAGAAGATGTTTTTGTACTCGAAGGTCATTGAAAGATATTTTTAATATGGCACCACCAAAGGAAGTCTTCGATTTTTTAACACATGAGCATCTGAAGCATCTTGTTTTATCTAGCTAGCTAACTTTATTTGTATAGCACCTAATCGCAACAAAAGTCATCTCAAGGCGCTAGATACATAAACACCAATCATAAGTAATTCAAAGAAAAACCCCAATGATCAAATGATCCCCTGTGAGCAAACACTAGGCAACAGTGGGAAGGAAAAACTCTCTGATAGAAAGAAACTTCTGGCAGAACCAGGCTCAGGGAGGAGCAGTCATCTGCATGACTGGTTAGGGGGAGATGAAGAAAAGAAAGAAAAAAGAGACATACTATTCATACAGATAACAACATTCGTATAGCTACAACGTGCAATGTTGCGTCAAAGCTAGGTTAACCTAGGATTACAGCATTTTAATGGGCTTTTTTCAGACTTAAGATAGCTAACAAATCTCACAGGTAGCACTGCAAGCAAACACACACATAGCTGGATGTAGTGGTGTAATGCCCAAACACTATGTACACCTTGCATGATTAGCAGCAGTTTTAGTGGACATAGTTGATAGTAATAGTGAAATGCAAAGCTATGACATGCAAAATCCAATCTAAACATGGGAATGACGTTCAATTAAAACATATCATCATTTAGTTAGCCAGCCGTCACATAGCTTCTACACAAAGCTATCTATGTATCTATCTGATGTATAACATTTTTATGCCTTGGTGAAACTCAGAGGCATCAGGCAGCGCAGTGGAAGAGTGTTGGCACTGTGGCAGCACAGCAACTCACCCTTGCCCGGGGGATCCTGGGTCCGATCCCAGCCCCTGACCAACAGTGATCTGTGTGGAGTTTGCATGTTCTCCCCGTGTCTGCGTGGGTTTACTCTGGGATTTCTCCGGTTTCCTCCCACATGCCAAAAACATCCAAGTTCGGTTAATTGGAGACTCTAAAGTGGCTCCAGGTGTGAATGTGTGTGTGAATGGTGAAAGGGTTGGGTGCCACACCAGTGGCTGCCTCATCCACTCATCTTGATGCCCTGTAATTTCCCCATTGTGGGACTAATAAAGTAATTTAATCAGTTAATGCGTGTGTGTGTGTGTATGTACTGTATGTGCATCTGTCCGTTCGCCTCTGTTTCAGCTTGCCCAGTCAAAATTAAGTGGAACTAAAGGCTTATATCATTGTGCCGCCATATTTTCTTGACTTTTAATTTGCCAAAATTGCGAGATTGGGCTTTGTTTTCAAAATAAACACAACTCATAAACTCACCATTTCTGTCAGTGCTGCCGCGAAAAAAGGTATTGTAACAACTATGCCGGGCCACTAGAGACGGCAGTGCGACTTTTTTTTATTTACAGCACATGATGGACCACTTCTGTGACATCACGAGGTTGGTTAGTAAGCTTAGTGCTCAGAGGTCTGCATTAGCTACTGTGGAGTGTTTTTACAAACACCAGGTTAATGGATGATTATTAGACCAAAACTAAAAAACAGATGTAAGGGTGGTCATTATTATATTACCCCAACTTGGCATCAAAACTGGGGATTCTAAATTGTCCTTAGGTCTGACTGTGAGAGTGAATGGTTGTCTGTCTCTCTGTGTTGGCCCTGTGATGGACTGGCGATCTGTCCAGGGTGTACCCTGCCTCTCGCCCAAAGATGCTGGGATAGGCTCCAGCCCCCCCGTGACCCGAAAAGGATTAAGCGGAAGAAGATGAATGAATGAATGTAGTGGTATATTTTCAATTCAATTCAATTCAATTCAATTCAACTTTATTTATATAGCGCCATTTCACAACAACAGTCATCTCATAGCACTATCAACTGTAGGGAGGACCCCCACAGTTGCAGAAAGACCCCAGCAATCAGGCGATCCCCTGTGAGCAAGCACTTGGCGACGGTGGAGAGGAAAAACTCCCTTTTAACAGGAAGAAACCTCCAGCAGAACCAGGCTCAGGGAGGGGCAGTCATCTGCTGCGACTGGCTGGGGGGTGAGGGGATAGAGAAGAAGAAAAGAACAGACATGTAGAGAGCAAACAGCACGATGGGGACTCAATCTATGGGAGAGAACAAACAAATGTTAATGACCAGCAAAAAAAAAAATATTTCATAGAGAGTGAGGAAAGGAGTGAGGCCCAGTGCATTACTGGAGGTCCCCCGGCTGACTAAACCTATTAGCAGCATAACTAAGGGAGGGTTCAGAAAACACATGATCCCTCCCTAATTGTAGGCTATATCAAAAAGGTAGGTTTTAGCCCTATTCTTAAAAACAGAGATCGAGTCTGACTCCCGAATCCAGATTGGCAGCTGATTCCACAGGAGAGGAGCTTGATAACTGAAGGCTCTGCCTCCCATTGTACTTTTGGAGATTCTAGGTATTACAAGTAAACCTGCATTTTGGGAGCGTAGTGCTCTGTTAGGATGATACGGTAGTATCAGATCTTTTAAATAAAAAGGAGCCTGATTGTTTAGAGCTTTGTAAGTAAGAAGAAGGATTTTAAACTTAATTCTAAACTCTATGGGAAGCCAATGAAGGGAGGCCAGAACCGGAGAGATATGATCTCTCTTTCTAGTACCTGTTAAAACTCTTGCTGCAGCATTTTGGATCAGCTGAAGACTTTTTAAAGATGTTTTAGGACAACCTGATAATAAAGAATTACAATAATCTAATCTCGAGCTAACAAAAGCGTGGATCAGCTTCTCAGCATCACTCTGAGACAAGATGCTCCTAATCTTGGCAATATTACGCAAATGATAGAAGGCAGTCTTAGAAACAAATTTAATATGTGAATTGAAGGACAAATCCTGATCAAAAATAACTCCTTTTACATTTTACATTGTCAAAATGAGGAGTGCTTGCATTTTCAACAGCTGACTGATGGCTGTATTGAAATGATGGAGCTGCCGTTAGCCGCGATGCTAACATTTGCAGCGGTCTTTTATATTAGCAATGAGACAGGGGTGTTTTGAGTCAGAGGGACTTAAGGTTCATCAGATAAAAAGGTCTCAAGTCTGATCCTACTGTTCTCTGATTTTTTTTTTTTTCCTCTGATAAAGTCTGGTGTCCACAGATCACTGCACAGACTGTTGGCATAGAGGTAATGAGTGCTAATGTCAGTTCAACTCTTCAACTAAACTCTTTATAGGCTGAGCAGAAAGTACCTCTTCAGTGGCAATTTATGCAAAATAGATCACCACTGTTTCCTATTCTTTTTAAATGTAATAATTAGCTCATGTATGTGCAACAACTCAAAAGTTAATAAACAGCTTTCTTACCTTTGATGAGGATCCCTAATATCACTGCAGTCTTTAGGTTAAAAAAAAAAAAGTTTTTTCTCCTTCTGGTAAAAACTGATAATTTTAACAGGAACTTGGATTTTTTTTTTCTTTTTCCACAATATCTTTATTGAACCTTTTTTTTTTTTTTTTTTTTAACAAACATGATACAAACAATCAAACACTAACACTAAAGTACTACAAAAAAAAAAAAAATGCACTAAAAACACCAACAACCACCAACAAAATCAAGTCTTCAACAATGCTCCTCTGTTTAGTCTAGACAAACCAATACATAAGTATACATATTATGTTCACCAGTTTGGAATTTACAAGGTCCACACACATCATTCACCTTCTTCTTCAAGAGTTATGTTTAAATTTTTTACATAATCAATAAAAGGTCTCCATATATTCTCAAACACAATTTCCTTTGATTTTAGTATATATGTTATTCTTTCTAATGGAAGGTTTGTTAACATCTGTCTTAACCACTGAGTCACATCTGGTCTATGAGTCTTTTTCCATAATAGTGCAATACATTTTTTGGCATTAAGCAAACTGAGGTCTATGAATGTTCTTTCACTTTTATTAAAATTATGCTTTTCTGGGTACAGACCCAACAAAAACAGTTTAGGATTCAATATGATTTGTTTTGAGATTATTTTTTCAATTGTTACCCTCACCTCTTCCCAAAACATTCTTATTAATCTACATTCCCATAAACAATGAAATAGGGTTCCTTTACTTTCCATGCATTTTGTGCATGTATCTGGTATATTTTTGTTATATCTATTTAACTCCTCCGGTGTAACATACATCCGCATTAACCATTTGAAATGTATCAATTTAAGGCGTGCATGTATTGATTTGGTTTGAGCTTCTGTACAAGCCAATTCCCATTGTTCCTCTGAAATTTCAATTTGCAGATCTTCTTTCCAGTAGTTTAATCTTTTCAGTGAATTTTCACTTGAAGATAGTGTCAGTGAGTTATAAAACTCTGAAATAATACCCTTTCTTTTACTATCTTTCATCATCATTTTTTCCAAGGATGAATAAATAGGTCGAGTGAGAGCTTTATTTTGATTTGATCGAATAAAGTTTCTAAGTTGAAGATATTTAAAAAAATGTGTTCTATTGAGATTAAATTTGATCCTCAGCTCTTCAAAAGACATTATGTTGTCTGCACATGGCAAATATAAATCCTGAATCTTTTGTATCCCTTTTAAATTCCATACTTTAAATACAGCGTCCGCTCTCCCTGGTTTAAAATATTGATTACCCCATATTGGACTAAATTGTGACAATAACTGTGGTTCTTTTAAATAGTTTTTAGCTTCACACCATATTTTGATCATATGCTTTACAAATGGATTTTTAACTTGTTTTTGTAATTTTTTTGCCGAATCTGAGTATATGAATATGGGAAGAGGTAAAGGTAAATTGTATGATTCCATTTCAGTCCAGTGAGGGAGATCATTTGATGAAAAATAATATGTCATAGACCTCAGTTGTGCCGACCAATAATACAACATAAAATTTGGACATTTCAGACCTCCACGATCAAATGGTAAATATAATAAAGACAAACGTAATCTAGCCCTCCTGTTGTTCCATATAAATTCCACTAACTTTTTTTTTATTCTTGAGAATAGATCTAAAGGTGGTGATAAGGGAATGTATTGAAATAAATAAAGTATTTTAGGTAAAATATTACTTTTAAGTATATTGATTCTCCCGATCATCGACATTGGTAGTGACATCCATCTCTGAGTTAACTCATTGATATCTGACATTAAGGCTTCATAGTTGACACTGGCGACTGATTCTAGCTTAGGCATAATTTGGATTCCTAAATATTTAAACTGATTTACAACATTGAATTGATTTACCTCAGGGGCTGGGTAATTTCTCTGGGTCTCATTTAGCATTAATATTGAAGATTTAGTTTTATTTATTTTATATCCTGATATTTCCCCAAAATTCTTTATTAAATTCAACAAGGTTGGAATTGATTTTTTTAGATTCGACATAAACAAAATTATGTCATCGGCGTACAGGGAGATTTTATGTTCTGTTGGTCCAACTTTAATTCCATATATTTGTGAATGTAAACGTATCGCTATCGCTAAAGGTTCAATTGCCATAGTAAACAGTAAAGGTGAAAGTGGACAGCCTTGTCGACATCCTCTATTGATTTTTATTGGTTTTGAAATATTGTTATTTGTTAGGATTTCTGCTGTAGCATTATTGTATATTATTTGAACCCATTTTATGAAATTATTTCCAAGTCCAAACCTTTGTAGGACTTCAAAAAGAAAGGGCCATTCAACTCTATCAAAGGCCTTTTCGGCGTCCAATGATAGGAGAGCTGTATCCGGTGCTTCTTTATTAAAATAAATAATATTAAATAGTCTTCTTACATTATGGAAGCCTTGTCTACCCTTTATAAAGCCATTCTGATCTCGATTAATAATATTTGGTAAAATTTCTTGTATTCGTCTTGCTAAAATTTTACAGATTATCTTAAGGTCGGCGTTTAATAGGCTTATTGGTCTCATATTTTCACATTTATTAGAGGGCTTACCTGGTTTTGGCAGCAGTATAATTAAGGCATTATTTATGTATGATGGTAAATTATTATTTTGAAATGCTTCTAAAACCATTTCCAAAAAAGGTTTTATTAATTTATTCTTAAATTTTTTATAAAGGTCAACTGGAAGACCATCTGGTCCTGCACTTTTTCCTGATTTCATATTATCAATGGCTAGCCCAACTTCTTCTTGACTAATTTTAGACTCCAATATCTCCCTGTTAGGAACTTGGATTTTACTTCAGTCTAGATAAATTGATTAATTAAACGGGATTTACCAAGAAACACAAATCAGTTATTTTATTGATGTCTACAATTTAAAGACAAGCACATAAAAGTTACAGGGCTGAATATGATAATGGGAAACTTAAAATATTTCAAGGTGGAAATCTGTGTAAAATATACAACAGAATTTAAAAAAATGAAGAAGAGAGTGAGAGAAAATAATTAGTAGTAGTAGTAGATTAGTTTATTTGACAGGGACAGTGCAATAAACATAGACAATTAATCAAAGACAATCAATCTGATGTGTTGCACATAGAGTGTATAGCTATTAGCTAATTTGCAACTCTTGTCCCTGGATGGGCTTTAGAAAAAAGAATCAAGATAAAAAATATACACAATAACCACATACATCAATGCAGAAAAATTATAAATACACAATTATAAATATTATAAATATTATAAATACACAAATATAACAGCCTGACTCACATTTAACATAAATATTATAAATATTATAAATACACAAATATAACAGCCTGACTCACATTTAACACATATAACATAACTCACATTTGCCTATTTCAGGCCTTCCTCCCTCCGTCACTCACTATAAACAAACACATTTATTCCTTCCCTTCATTCACTCTCACTTTGCAGACAATTAATTCATACATGAGTACATTCTTGTTTATTTTTCAGCCAGTTTTTAACATTTTTAGTGAATGTTTTAAAGTCCGTTATTATTTTAATTTCATTTGGCATTGTGTTCCAGATGTGACTGCCCTTTATAGAGAAAGCTGTTTGTCCAAATGTGGTTCTGCGGTGGAATATTTTACAGTTATTGTTAACAGAACTCCTGGTGGCTCTGCTGCTGTCCTGTCTTTGGACAAAACCAGCAAGTGGCTCGGGTGCTGATTTATGGAAACATTTGAACGTTAATTTCAGAAGACAGAGGTCAATGAAGCTCTCAAAACTCAATAGGTTGTATTTTTTTAAAACATTACAGTGATGCCACCTAATGGGCTTTTTGTCCAAGATTTTTAGGGTTTGATTATATAATGAACCTATATGTCTTATTGTGGAAGGGGCTGCTTGAGCCCAGACTGTCAAACAGTATGATATATGAGAAAAAACCATAGAATGCATATACAGTGCAGCTGCTTCGTAAGGTATGTAATATCTAATTAATTTAAAGCAGTTCAGATTTTTTTTTACTGTTTTTGAAATTTTCTTTATATGAAGATTAAATTTGAGTTGAGGATCTAGTACAATGCCAAGGTATTTGAATTCTGTAGCTAAACTGATGTCATGATCATGACATCAGAAACCCATTAAAACCCATTGTATTTGTCTTATAGGAGAAAAAAGTATGTCCCATTATTTGAATGACCACAGTTTGTTTAGCTTCAGTTATCAATTTAAAGATAATCAACTGCAATAGATTTGGGAAAAGGACTTCCTGTAAGGTTTTATTAATTATTTCTAGCACAAAGCTCATCCTCAGCCTGCTTGTAAAGAAGAGGCTCAAATCATGAGTAAACATGAGTAAACGATTCAAAAACCCTTTTAGTTTGTGTCTGTCTGCCAAAATTTCTACATACAGCTTTGTTATCAAAATACACTAATTTAACTCACCTTTACTATCACTGCAGCTGGGAAAAAAAAGGTATTGTAGTAACTATGCCAGGCCAGGAGAGGTAGTAGTGTGCTTTTTTTTTTTACAGCCCCCCCCCCCCCCCAATGCCACAGACACCGAAGCATCAGCACCTTGGTGCTTTAATTAAATCAGGTTTTGTACTGTTTTTTTTTTTATTCTATTTTTGCCATGAAGTAGCCATAGATGCTGACATGGGAATAAACTTGATCACTCACTCACCCAAGGGCCGCACACTCAAAAACAATTTGTGTGTTGTTATTATAGAGCACACAGGGGACTCCAAATAGCAGTTTGTCACACAAATAAAGAAAACATTACACATTGGATAGAAAAAAATCTCATCCTGATTGTTGTTGTTATTTCAGTATATCCAACATTTTTTTTTTTTTCATTTATCCACTGGAAGAACCAGTGAGATCTAATTCTGTCACAATGCAAACACACTCTCTTCTCTTATAGCACATCCTAACTGTGCACTAAGCTGATCAGGTTTGATATCCTCCTTTGACTTTTACTGTGACTTTTCTAATTTGTTTTTTATGAGGTCCTTTATCTCTCAGGGAACCATCTTCATACACAACAGCCATTTGCTATAATTTGATTTTGCCTTCTGCAGACTTGATAGTAACACCCCTGGGCTATTTCTGTAAATGTTTAATAAGCATGTTACCATTCTCATCTTAGCAGAATTAGTTTGGAATCATTGGACCCACAGTTGTTTTTTCCTGACCTCTAAAAGGTCCAGCGTTAATCTCAGTTATATATACTTCGATTATTAATATGAAGTAATTGTAATCGCTCTTGTTTTGTTTTTCTTTTGAATTCTTGGATGGAATACGGGTGGGCAATATAAGCTGCGGCTTCAGCCATCACCCATTTCGGGTAACTTATGTTGAACTGTATAATCAGAGGAGTTATTGTCTAATTTGATCTTGTTGGATTTTCTTTCCCCCTTTGTTTTTTTTTTTTCCACAATATTTTTTATTGAACCTTTTTTAACAAACATGACACAAACAATCAAACCCTATCACTAAAGTAAATTAAAAATAAATGTTCTAAAAACACCAACAAGGGACTTCCGGTTATGGCGGCCGCCTAGAAGGACACGTATCACTCTGCTCTGCTCCTGGAAATAAAAATTCGGCAAATAACTCTCTCATTTGGAACAGAACTTTTCCCAGCGTTTGGGTGAGGATATGCCGGTGAAGACTAAGGCTGGGAAATCAGGAGGGGGAAAAATTGAATCGCCGAAGCAGTCCAAATTAACGGACTTTAAAGTTTGTGGCACAGTAGAAAAAGTTGCGGATATGGCGGATGAAACTAGCGGTGGTGCGGTAACTGCTGCTGCTGACGTTGGCGGCACAGGTGCAGTGCTGGCTGCCATTAGCTCAATGAGAGCAGACTTTTCCGCTAAACTTGATGGGATTATGGCAGCGTTGGATGCAATGAGAAAGGAGTTGGGTGACTGCGTGGAGCGAGTGACGCAGGCGGAGCTTCGTGTTTCAAGTGCGGAGGATGAAATCAGCGGACTTCAAATAAAGGTGCGCACTTTGGGAAAAAAAAAATAAAGATTTGGAAAATAGCGTTCTGGACTTGGAATCTCGGTCCAGACGGAACAACCTGAGGCTGGTGGGTTTACCGGAGGGAGCCGAAGGTCGTGATTCATGCTCCTTTTTGGAGGGGTGGATCCCGGAGGCGCTGAACAACGCGGAACTAAAATCATCAGTCGTCTTGGAAAGCTCCCACCGAATTGGCCCACCGAGAGGTAACAAGGCAGCACCGAGGACGTTAATTATGAAGTTTCTCAGCTACAGAGACAGGATGACGATCTCCAACGCGGTGCGGGCCAAAGGAGAAATTAAATACCAAGATCAGCAGGTGCGGTTCTACCCAGATTTGGCCTCAGGAATCCAACAATTAAGGAAGCAGTTTGACCCCATCCGCAAAGAACTGCGCAACCTTGAGATTCGTCATGGAGTGATTCACCCTGCAAGACTTCTGGTCACATATGAGGGCAGAACACGCATCTCCAAGACCCCCAAGGAGGCGCAGGAGCTCATCAAGAAGATCCAGGAAGAGACTGGTGGGAGCTAAGCATGAACAGAATATAGGGTAGAATATTTGAGCATTTAACTGATTAGAAGCATATAACAAGATTACAAAATATAGAATGTATTACATATTAAAAAAAAAAAAAAGTACAAAATTGCTAAAAAATTTTGGAGTTAAATTGGAAAATTACAGAAGAGAGTTAATGTTACGTTATTAAAAGCAGTAGAGTTAGGGTGATTGGGAGGATGAAGAAGGAGTGGCTTTGGCTGTTCCTCGTGGGTGTGGAACGGTCGATGGCTATATCGGGAGATGGAATTTTTCTTTTGTTTTTGGGGGGATTGCCACAAATGTGGGAAGGGGGAATTTGTTTGTGTGTAGTTTGTAGGGTGAATGTTAAACCACTCATTTTTTTTGCTTTTCTGTTTGAGCATGTTTACACTGCAAGGTAATCCCAAACTCCCTATTGATTATAAATCAAAGCGTTAATCTTAATTTAACTTCATGGAATTGCAGAGGTCTACAAAATTTAAAAAAACTTAAACAAGTTATGAATAAAATAAAAGACATGGGTTCAAAAATTGTGTTTTTACAAGAAACTCATCTAATAGAGGAAGATGTAAAAAGAATTAGGAGTAGATGGCAAGGAAATGTTCTCACCTCATCATTTTCATCCCGAGCCAGGGGAGTTAAGACTCTCATACATAAATCAGTCCCATTTCAAGTGAAAAATGTAATTGGAGACAAATTTGGAAGATATGTAATCATTCAAGGATCTTTGCTATTAGAAAACATAAATTTGGTGAACTTATATGGTCCCAATATAGATGATCAAAAGTTCTTTGCTAATTTATTTCTTATCTTATCATCACTTACAGGGCAACATATAATAGCAGGGGATTTTAATTGTACATTGAATCCCGGTATAGATAGATCAACAGGACTGGACTGTACGCACAATGGATGTAGGATGACCATTAATCATTTTATGAAAGAATTGAAATTGCTAGATATATGGAGAGAAATGAAACCACAAGTTAAAGCATACTCTTGTTATTCCAATACCTACAAGACATTCTCACGTATAGATTATTTTTTGATCTCCACAGAATTAAGGTCCAAGATTCAAAACTGTTTTTATGATAACATCCTGATCTCTGATCATGCACCCTGCTGTCTAATGTATGTAGATAAGAAATTGACAAAGGAACCAGGTAGATGGCAATTTCAGCATAAATGGCTTCAGGATGAGGAATTTGTTAAGTATATAGAAAAACAGATAGATGAGTTCTTTGATATCAATACTACACAAACATCAGCATGTGTAAAGTGGGAGGCTTTCAAAGCTTTTATTAGGGGACATATTATTAGTTATACAGGTTCAAAATCTAAGAAGACTCGAGAGGAGAGAGTCCAATTGGAACATAAAATAAAAATTCTTCAAGAAAGAGTATATGCAGGAAGAGATCCAAGGTTGGAGAACGAATTACTGATTTTGAGAGCTGAATATGACAAAAAATCAGCGAATAGAGCTGCCTCGAGTCTTCTAAGATTGAAACAATCTTTTTATGAACAAGGTGAAAAATCAGGAAAGTTATTGGCATGGCAGATTAAACAATTAGAATCTAAAACACCAATTACCAGTATTATAAGTAACGGACAGGTAGTTATAGATCCTTCAGAAATTAATAGAGCCTTTAGAGATTACTATGAAAAATTATATGATACCAAAAATGAATCTGACTTAACAAAACTACATGGGTTTTTGAATGAACTATTTATACCGTGTATTCCAAATGAAAATAGGGAGATACTGGAGTCTAAAATTAGTCAAGAAGAAGTTGGGCTAGCCATTGATAATATGAAATCTGGAAAAAGTGCAGGACCAGATGGTCTTCCAGTTGACCTTTATAAAAAATTTAAGAATAAATTAACAAAACCTTTTTTGGAAATGGTTTTAGAAGCATTTCAAAATAGTAATTTACCATCATATATGAATAATGCCTTAATTATACTGTTGCCAAAACCAGGTAAGCCCTCTAATAAATGTGAAAATATGAGCCCAATAAGCCTATTAAATGCCGACCTTAAGATAATCTGTAAAATTTTAGCAAGACGAATACAAGAAATTTTACCAAATATTATTAATCGAGATCAGAATGGCTTTATAAAGGGAAGACAAGGCTTCCATAATGTAAGAAGACTATTTAATATTATTTATTCTAATAAAGAAGCACCGGATACAGCTCTCTTATCACTGGATGCCGAAAAAGCCTTTGATAGAGTTGAATGGCCCTTTCTTTTTGAAGTCTTACAAAGGTTTGGACTTGGAAATAATTTCATAAAATGGGTTCAGATAATATATAATAATGCTACTGCAGAAATTCTAACAAATAACAATATTTCAAAATCAATAAAAATCAATAGAGGATGTCGACAAGGCTGTCCACTTTCACCTTTACTGTTTACTATGGCAATTGAACCTTTAGCGATGGCGATACGTCTACAGTCACAAATATATGGAATTAAAGTTGGACCAACAGAACATAAAATCTCCCTGTATGCCGATGACATAATTTTGTTTATGTCGAATCTTAAAAAATCAATTCCGACCTTGTTGAATTTAATAAAGAATTTTGGGGAAATATCAGGATATAAAATAAATAAAACTAAATCTTCAATATTAATGCTAAATGAGACCCAGAGAAATTACCCAGCCCCTGAGGTAAATCAATTCAATGTTGTAAATCAGTTTAAATATTTAGGAAGCCAAATTGTGCCTAAGCTAGAATCAATCGCCAGTGTCAATTATGAAGCCTTAATGACAGATATTGATGAGTTACTTCAGAGATGGATGTCACTACCAATGTCGATGATCGGGAGAATTAATATACTTAAAAGTAATATCTTACCTAAAATACTTTATTTATTTCAATACATTCCCTTACCACCACCTTTAGATTTATTCTCAAGAATTAAAAAAAAGTTAGTGGAATTTATATGGAACAACAGGAGGGCTAGATTACGTCTGTCTTTATTATATTTACCATTTGATCGTGGAGGTCTGAAATGTCCAAATTTTATGTTGTATTATTGGTCGGCACAACTGAGGTCTATGACATATTATTTTTCATCAAATGATCTCCCTCACTGGACTGAAATGGAATCATACAATTTACCTTTACCTCTTCCCATATTCATATACTCAGATTCGGCAAAAAAATTACAAAAACAAGTTAAAAATCCATTTGTAAAGCATATGATCAAAATATGGTGTGAAGCTAAAAACTATTTAAAAGAACCACAGTTATTGTCACAATTTAGTCCAATATGGGGTAATCAATATTTTAAACCAGGGAGAGCGGACGCTGTATTTAAAGTATTGAATTTAAAAGGGATACAAAAGATTCAGGATTTATATTTGCCATGTGCAGAAAACATAATGTCTTTTGAAGAGTTGAGGATCAAATTTAATCTCAATAGAACACATTTTTTTAAATATCTTCAACTTAGAAACTTTATTCGATCAAATCAAAATAAAGCTCTCACTCGACCTATCTATTCATCCTTGGAAAAACTGTTGATTAAAGATGGTAAAAGAAAGGGTATTATTTCAGAGTTTTATAACTCATTGACACTATTTTCAAGTGAAAATTCACTGAAAAGATTAAACTACTGGAAAGAAGATCTGCAAACTGAAATTTCAGAGGAACAATGGGAATTGGCTTGTACAGAAGCTCAAACCAAATCAATAAATGTACGCCTTAAATTGATACATTTCAAATGGTTAATGCGGATGTATGTTACACCGGAGGAGTTAAATAGATATAACAAAAATATACCAGATACATGCACAAAGTGCATGGAAAGTAAAGGAACTCTATTTCATTGTGTATGGGAATGTAGATTAATAAGAATGTTTTGGGAAGAGGTGAGGGTAACAATTGAAAAAAAAATCTCAAAACAAATCATATTGAATCCTAAACTGTTTTTGTTGGGTCTGTACCCAGAAAAGCATAATTTTAATAAAAGTGAAAGAACATTCATAGACCTCAGTTTGCTTAATGCCAAAAAATGTATTGCACTATTATGGAAAAAGACTCATAGACCAGATGTGACTCAGTGGTTAAGACAGATGTTAACAAACCTTCCATTAGAAAGAATAACATGTATACTGAAATCAAAGGAAATTGTGTTTGAGAATATATGGAGACCTTTTATTGATTATGTAAAAAATTTAAACATAACTCTTGAAGAAGAAGGTGAATGATATGTGTGGACCTTGTAAATTCCAAACTGGTGAACATAATATGTATACTTATGTGTTGGATTGTCTAGACTAAACAGAGGAGCATTGTTGAAGATTTGATTTTGTTGGTGGTTGTTGGTGTTTTTTAGTGCATTTTTTTTTTTGTAGTACTTTAGTGTTAGTGTTTGATTGTTTGTATCATGCTTGTTTAAAAAAAAAAAAAAGGTTCAATAAAGATATTGTGGAAAAAAAAACAAAACACCAACAACCATTAACAAAAACAAGTCAAACAATGCTCCTCTGTTTAGCCTAGGTAATCCATTACATAAGTATACATATTATACATTCACCAATTTGGAATTTACAAGATCCACACATATCATTCACCTTCTTCTTCAGAAGTTATGTTTAGTTTCTTTACATAATCAATGAAAGGTCTCCATATATTCTCAAACACATTTTCCTTTGATTTCAATATGTATGTTATTCTTTCTAGTGGAAGGTTTGTTAACATCTGTCTTAACCACTGAGTCACATCTGGTCTATGAGTCTTTTTCCACAGTAGTGCAATACATTTTTTGGCGTAAAGCAAACTGAGGTCTATGAATGTTCTTTCACTCTTATTAAAATTATGCCTTTCTGGATACAGACCCAACAAAAACAATTTAGGATTCAATATGATTTGTTTTGAAATTATTTTTTCAATTGTTACCCTCACCTCTTCCCAAAACATTCTAATTTTTCTACATTCCCATAAACAATGAAATAGGGTTCCTTTACTTTCCATACATTTTGTGCATGTATCTGGTATGTTTTTGTTATATCTATTTGCTCAAACAACAAACCCTGGATCAACCCTGAGATAAAAACACTTCTGAGAGAGAAGAAGAGGATCTTCAGGTCGGGGAACAGGGAGATGCTGAAGTCCGTATAGAGGGAGCTGAGGAGAAAGATCAGAGAAGGCAAGGACAGCTTCAGGAAGAAGATGGAGGACAAGCTGCAACAGAGCGACATCAGCGGGGTCTGGAGAAACCTCAAAACCATCTCTGGGCTCCAGAATACCTCCCCCCAGGCCACGGGGGGCAGGGAGTGGGCGAACAACCTGAATCTGTTTTTCAATAGGTTTGACCAACCGCCCTCCCCCCTGACTGCACAACAACCACTGCTGCCTCTAAAGAAATCAAGTCCTGCTGCCCACTCCCCACTCCACCAACACATGCTTATTAAACATTTACAGAAATAGCTCACTACCAACACACAGCCCCCCATCCTGACCCTGACCAGGACCCAGGTGAGGACGGAGCTGAGGAAGATCAAGGCCAGGAAGGCGTCGGGACCGGACGGCATCAGCACAAAGCTCCTCAAGTCCTGTGCAGACCAGCTGTGTGGGATTGTGACGTACATCTTCAACCTGAGCCTGAAGCTGGGGAGGGTACCACAGCTGTGGAAAACATCTTGTGTGGTACCTGTACCAAAAACTTCCCACCCCAAAGACCTGAACAGCTACAGACCGGTGGCCTTGACGTCCCACTTGATGAAGACCCTGGAGAGACTGCTCCTTGCTCACCTCCGCCCCCTGGTGGAACCAGCGATGGATCCACTCCAGTTCGCCTACCAGCATGGCATTGGGGTGGAGGATGCGGTGATCTTCCTCCTTCACCGTTCTCTGTCCCACCTGGAGAAGCCCGGGAATATGGTGAGGATCATGTTCTTTGACTTCTCCAGTGCTTTCAGCACCATCCAACCGATGATCCTGAAGGACAAGCTGCTGCGCGCAGGGGTGGACCAGCACCTGTCATCATGGATCCTGGACTACCTCACGAACCGTCCTCAGTTTGTGAGAACCCGGGACTGTGTGTCCGACACGATCATCGGTAGCACGGGGGCCCCCCAGGGAACGGTGCTGGCTCCCTTCCTGTTCACTCTTTATACTGCGGACTTCTCACACAACACAACACACCGCCATCTACAGAAGTTCTCTGATGACTCTGCGATCGTTGACCTCATCTCCATTGGAGATGAAGCTGAGTACAGAGGGCTTATCCAGGACTTCGTGGACTGGTGCCATCGGAACTGCCTCCAGATCAATGCGAGGAAAACTAAGGAGCTGGTGGTGGACTGCCGCAGGCATGGGCAACCCCTCACAGCACCAGTAAATATACAGGGAACAGACATCGAGATGGTGACATCCTTTAAGTACCTGGGTGTTCATCTGAACAATAAACTAGACTGGTCACACAATACTGACGCACTCTACAAGACGGGACAGCGCAGGCTGTTCCTGCTGAGGAGACTCAGGTCTTTTGGTGTACAAGGCGCGCTGTTGAAGACATTCTATGACACGGTGGTGGCATCAGCCATCACTTTTGGAGTGGTCTGCTGGGGCAGTGGCATTACTGCAGCCGATAGGAAGCGACTGAACAAACTGATCAAGAAAGCTAGCTCTGTCCTGGGGCAGCGCCTTGATCCGGTGGAGGAGATAGGAGAGAGAAGGACGGTGGCTAAACTGTCATCTCTGCTGGAGTCCGAGTTCCACCCTATGCAGGACATACTGAATGCACTGAGGAGCTCATTTAGCAGCAGACTACATCATCCCAGGTGCACAACCGAGAGGTTTCGCAGGTCCTTCCTACCAACAGCTGTCAGACTGTACAACCTAAGTAGGGCTGCTCGCAGAGATAGCAAAAAGACGTAACAAACTAATAGTTTATTTGAATGCAAAAGATGCAATAGACTTACACAATGGTCCCCTCCGGCATACAACTAGGAAAATACCGGTCGCTATGGAGGGTGAGAATATGTATGGGCACATAATCATACCATGTAGGATAACTAAGTAGAGGGTTATGCTGTTTCATCCCATCTAGCAACAATGCTCTGCACTGTGTGTGTTTATATATTTAGATATTTATTCCATCTAGCTACAATGCTCTGCACTGGGTGTGTTTATATTTATATATCTATATATTTATTCCATCTAGCTACAATGCTCCGCACTGTGTGTTTATATATCTACATATTATTCCATCGAGCTACATTGCTCTGCACTGTGTGTGTGTTTATATATTTACATATTTATTCCATCTAGCTACAATGCTCCGCACTGTGTGTTTATATATTCATATATTTATTCCATCCAGCTACAATGCTCTGCACTGTGTGTCTGTGTGTGTGTATATATATATTTTATAGTAATATGTACATATGTATATTAGCTGCTCTTGCTTGCTTGTTTTTTTTTTTTCTTGCCTTCTGATTGTTGCTCTGAGTGTTGTTATCCCTGTGCTGTTGCAATCCTGGAATTTCCCCATTGTGGGACTAATAAAGGCTTATCTTATCTTATCTTATCTTATTTAACTCCACTGGTGTAACATACATCCACATTAACCATTTAAAATATATCAATTTAAGACATACATTTATTGATTTGGTTTGAGCTTCTGTACAAGCCAATTCCCATTGTTCCTCTGAAATTTCAGTTTGCAGGTCTTCTTTCCAATAATTCAATCTTTTCTGTGAGTTTTCACTTGAGGATAGTGTCACTGAGTTATAAAACTCTGAAATAATACCCTTTCTCTTACTATCTTTCGTCAAAATTTTTTCCAAGGATGAATAAGTGGGTCGGGTGAGAGCATTATTTTGATTTGATCGAATAAAGTTCCTAAGCTGAAGATATTTTAAAAAATATGTTCTATTAAGATTAAATTTGATCCTCAGTTCTTCAAAAGACATTATGTTATCTGAACATGACAGATATAAGTCTTGAATCTTTTGAATCCCTTTTAAATTCCATACATTAAATACAGCATCCGCTCTCCCTGGTTTAAAATATTGATTACCCCATATTGGGCTAAATTGTGACAGTAAGTGTGGTTCTTTTAAATATTTTGTGGTTTCACACCATATTTTGATCATATGCTTTACAAATGGATTTTTAACTTGTTTCTGTAATTTTTTTTGCCGAGTCTGAGTATATGAATATGGGAAGAGGTAAAGGTAAATTGTATGATTCCATTTCAGTCCAGTGAGGGAGATCATTTGATGAAAAATAATATGTCATAGACCTCAGTTGTGCTGACCAGTAATACAACACAAAGTTTGGACATTTCAGACCTCCACGATCAAATGGTAAATATAGTAAGGACAGACGTAATCTAGCCTTCCTATTGTTCCATAAAAATTCCACTAACTTTTTTTTAATTCTTGAGAATAGATCTGAAGGTGGTGGTAAAGGAATGTATTGAAATAAATAAAGTATTTTGGGTAAACTATTACTTTTAAGTATATTGATTCTCCCAATCATCGACATTGGCAGTGACATCCATCTCTGAAGTAACTCATTAATGTCTGTCATTAAGGCTTCATAGTTGGCACTGGCGACTAATTCTAGCTTAGGCACAATTTGAATTCCTAAATATTTAAACTGATTTACAACATTGAATTGATTTACCTCAGGAGCTGGGTGATTTCTCTGGGTCTCATTTAGCATTAATATTGAAGATTTAGTTTTATTTATTTTATATCCTGATATTTCCCCAAAATTCTTTATTAAATTCAACAAGGTCGGAATTGATTTTTTAAGGTTAGACATAAACAAAATTATGTCATCGGCATACAGGGAGATTTTATGTTCTGTTGGTCCTACTTTAATTCCATATGTTTGTGGATGTAAACGTACTGCCATCGCTAAAGGTTCAATTGCCATAGTAAACAGTAAAGGTGAAAGTGGGCAGCCTTGTCGACATCCTCTATTGATATTTATTGATTTTGAAATATTGCTGTTTGTTAGGATTTCTGCTGTAGCATTATTGTATATTATCTGAACCCATTTTATGAAATTATTTCCAAGTCCAAACCTTTGTAAAACTTCAAAAAGAAAGGGCCATTCGACCCTATCAAAGGCCTTTTCGGCGTCCAATGATAGGAGAGCTGTATCCGGTGCTTCTTTATTAGAATAGATAATATTAAATAGTCTTCTTACATTATGGAAGCCTTGTCTTCCCTTTATAAAGCCATTCTGATCTCGGTTAATAATATTTGGTAATATTTCTTTTAGTCGTCTTGCTAAAATTTTACAGATTATCTTAAGGTCAGCATTTAATAGGCTTATTGGTCTCATATTTTCACATTTATTAGAGGGTTTACCTGATTTTGGCAACAGTATAATTAAGGCATTATTCATGTATGGTGGTAAATTATTATTTTGAAATGCTTCTAAAACCATTTCCAAAAATGGTTTTATTAATTTATTCTTAAATTTTTTTATAGAGGTCAACTGGAAGGCCATCTGGTCCTGCACTTTTTCCTGATTTCATATTATCAATGACTAGCCCAACTTCTTCTTGACTAATTTTAGACTCCAGTATCTCCCTGTTTTCGTTTGGAATACACGGTATAGATAATCCGTCCAAAAACCCATTTAGTTTTGTGAAGTCAGTTTCATTTTTTGTATCATATATTTTTTCATAATAATCTCTAAAGGCACTATTAATTTCTAAAGGATCTACAACTGGCTGTCCGTTACTTATAATACTGGTAATTGGTGTTTTAAATTCTAATTGTTTAATCTACCATGCCAATAATTTTCCTGATTTTTCACCTTGTTCATAAAAAGATTGTTTCAATCTTAGAAGACTTGAGGCAGCTCTATTCGCTGATTTTTTTGTCATATTCCGCTCTCAGAATCAGTAATTCGTTTTCTAACTTTGGGTCACTTCCTGCATACACGTTTTCTTGAAGAATTTTTATTTTATGTTCCAATTGGACTCTGTCCTCTCGAGTCTTCTTAGATTTTTGAACCTGTATAACTAATAATATGCCCCCTAATAAAAGCTTTGAAAGCCTCCCACTTTATACATGCTGATGTTTGTGTAGTATTGATATCAAAGAACTCATCTGTCTGTTTTTCTATGTACTTAACAAATTCCTCATCCTGAAGCCATTTATGCTGAAATTGCCACCTACCTGGTTCCTTTGTCAATTTCTTATCTACATATATTAGACAGCAGGGTGCATGATCAGAGTTCACAATATTATCATAAAAGCAGTTTTGAATCTTGGACCTTAATTCTGTGGAGATCAAAAAATAGTCACTACGTGAGAATGTCTTGTAGATATTAGAATAACAAGAATAGGCTTTAACTTGTGGTTTCATTTCTCTCCATATATCTAGCAATCTCAATTCTTTCATAAAATGATTAATGATCATCCTGCATCCATTGTGCGTACAGTCCAGTCCTGTTGATCTATCTATACCGGGATTCAATGTACAATTAAAATCCCCTGCTATTATATGTTGCCCTGTAAGTGAAGATAAAATAAGAAATAAATTAGCAAAGAAATTTTGATCATCTATATTGGGACCGTATAAGTTCACCAGATTTATATTTTCTAATAACAAAGATCCTTGAATGATTAGATATCTTCCAAATTTGTCACCAATTACATTTTTCACTTGAAATGGGATTGATTTATGTATGAGAGTCATAACTCCCCTGGCTCGGGATGAAAATGATGAGGTGAATACACTTCCTTGCCATCCGCTCCTAATTCTTTTTACATCCTCCTCTATTAGATGAGTTTCTTGTAAAAATACAATTTTTGAACCTATGTCTTTTATTTTATTCATAACTTGTTTAAGTTTTTTTAAATTTTGTAGACCTCTGCAATTCCATGAAGTTAAATTAAGATTAACGCTTTGGTCTATGATCAATAAGGAGTTTGAGATTACCTCGCAATGTAAACATGCTCATACAGAGAAGCAAAAAAATGAGTGGTTGAACATTCATCCTACAAACTACACACAAACAAATTCCCCCTTCCCACATTCGTGGTAATCCTCCCCAAAATCAAAAAAAAAAATTCCGTCTCCCGCTATAGCCATTGACTGCTCCACACCCGCGAGGATCAGTCAAAACCACTCTTTCTTTCTCCTCTCAATCACCCTGACTCTACTGCTTTTAATGACGTAACATTAACTCTCTTCTGTAGTTTTCCAACTTAACTCCAAAATTTTATAGCAACTTTGTACATCATAGGGGGTTTTTTTGTTTGTTTTTTTTAATATATAATACAATCTATATTTTGTAAACTTGCTATGTGCTTCAGATCAGTCAGATGCCTGTGCAAATGCTTAAATATTCTACCTTATATTTTGTTCAAGCTTCATGCTTAGCTCCCACCAGTCTCTCCTTGGATCTTCGTGATGAGCTCCTGCGCCTCCTCAGGGGTCTTGAAGATGTGGGTTCTGCCCTTATACGTGACCAGCAGTCTTGCAGGATAAATCACTCCATGACGAATCCCAAGGTTGCGCAGCTCTTTACGGGCGGGGTCAAACTGTTTCCTTAATTGTTGGATTCCTGTGGCCAAATCTGGGTAGAACCGCACCTGTTGATCCTGGTATTTAATTTCTCCTTTGGCTTGCGCCGCGTTGGAGATCGTCATCCTGTCTCTGTAGCTGAGGAACTTCATAATCAGCGTCCTCGGTGATGCCTTGTTATCTCTCGGTGGGCCAATTCGGTGGGCGCTTTGTAAGACGACTGATGACTGCAGCTCCGTGTTGTTCAGCGCTTCTGGAATCCACTTTTCCAAAAAGGAACATGGATCCAGACCCTCCGTTCTCTCCGGGAGGCCCACCAGCCTCAGGTTGTTCCGTCTCGACCAGGATTCTAAATCCAGGACATTATCTTCCAGACGTTTATTTTTTAATTCCAATGTGCGCACCTTTAATTGTAGGCCGGTGACGTCATCCTCAGCACTGGAAATTCGGAGCTCCACCTGTGAAACTCGTTCCATACCGTCGCTTAACTCCTTTCTCATTCCTTCTATCGCTGCTATAATCCCATCAAATTTAGAGGAAAAGTCTGCTCTCATTGAACTAATGGCAGCGAGCACCGCACCTGTGCCGTCGCCAGCGGTCACCGCTCCTCCGCTAGCTTGTTCCGCCATATCTGGGGATTTTTCTGCTTCGTCACGGACGTGAAAGTCCGTTAACTTGGACTGTTTCGGCGGTTCCGTTTTTCCTCCACCTGATTTCCCAGCCTTAGGCTTTACCGGCATGTCCTCGCCCAAACGCTGGGATAGGTTTTGTTCCAATTGAGAGAGTTATTTGCCGATTTTTTTTTTATTTTTAGGAGCAGAGTAGAGTGAAGCACGTCCTCCTACGTGGCGGCCATAACCGGACGTCCATTCTGTTTCTTTTTAATCTGTACTTTTAATCTATCCGAAATAAAGATTCATTCATTCATTCATTCATGTGCCTTACATTTTTAAACCTGTTAAATATGATATATTACTGCATGGAGATGTTGTCACCAAGAGGCAGGCTTGCGAGCTTTAAAAAACAAACAGCCAAGAGAGAAATGCTTAAACTGAAGCAACGGTGATCAAAGCATTCTTTAATTCTGTACCTTATTTTCACCTTTATATGTCAACTTAGGGCTGTCACGGTGGAGGAATTTCTCTTGCGGTGATGGTGGATAGCTCAACACTGCGATATGCGGTATTATTACAGATGTTTTTAGGACCCTGTGGTCTCTTAATTTAAACAGGGTTCATAACTTGTGTGGCAAACAATGGAAGCTGGGAAACCTCACTGCAGCTCCGCTCTCAACTTTACATGCGTGTTTGACAATTGTGCAGAGCTCCGGTTTTCCTAGGCATGAACTGCTAATTCTGTTAAAAAAAAAAAAAAAAAGTCATTTTCATAAAGCAGTGGTGGTACTCCAGTATTTCAACTACAGGGTGTGTGGACTGGAGACTGCAGTGACATTCATTTTATTTAAACAGGACAGCCTCCGTACAGGACTCTGCGTGGCCCTTGTCTCCGTGATTTTTGCCGCTGTCTGAAAAATCATGTTCAAACAAGCAATGTATTATGCAGTAGTTGTTTGGCTTTCAATTGTCAGATCATAAACACGCCACTTAGAAGGAAATGACACGCTTTGTGCCCTTTCAGTGCTCATTGTCACAGCTGTATTTAGCAATTCTTACAAACGCCTCTGCCACTATCTGCCTGCTGGTGTCCGTCTGGAGAGATAGTGCCCCACACGGTGCTGCCGCCGTCAGCACCCGGTGCTGTGGAAGCTTCCACAGCGACAGCCCTATGTAGACGATTTTGAGACTTCCTGCCCAGCAGAATAGGACAACGGACGGATTTCAGCATGGCTGGCTAAGACAGAAATCCAAAGCCATCCAGTTGCTTACCTCAGCCCAGGTAGGGTGAAACTGTCATAACTATATCAACTGTATTTTTTTCTTCTATTTTCATTTTGTTAACCCTGGATTTACACTGACTACGGATGCAGTACGTTACGGCTGTGATCCAGCTTCCGCAGCAAATTATTCCCATTCTCATCAGTTTTTTAATCCCCACCTGGACCACTGTGGAATGAATCCGGCTCGCTAATGAAACGCAACAAGTCTATTTTTGACGGATGCTCGATGCAATCCGCAAGGAAATCTCACGGTATCTCGTAGTATTTAATAGTCATTTGATCATTAAAATGATTTAAGGATCGTCCATTATTTTCTGAGGTCTACTCCTTCACCACTGTGGCAGAGAAGGTAAAACTTGACTTAACATACAAATGCTTCATTGAATTAAAATTAACGGGCTACTTACATTTTATTTAGAGCCCAAAAATCCAGGTGGGGAGCCGCTACATCACACTTACTTGTTGTCATCATGTGATCGCGATTGGTTCATCTCGATCGCTCTCGGGTCTTTGTCGAGATCTTGCAATATTTTGTATAATTCTCACATGATCTTGTATTTCAAACTCTGTTCTCATCCATGCCACTGCAAAACACAAACGGATTTGGTAGGGATGAACGCAACAGTCCATTTGCACTGCATCTGCAACATACTGCATCCAGAGTCAGTGCAAATCCTGGGTCAGGGTCAAAGTTTGCAAGTGGAGGTGTGTGGAGTTGTCAGAAATTGTTTCCACTCTTTGTTGGGGTGCTGTGACATGGTGACAGTGCCACCTACTGCATCAATTTTATCTGTGTTGTTGTGTTCAAATGCCAGTCGAGCTGAGGTAAGGTGGGCAATGACCCATGTTGCTTGCAGGGTCAATTAGCCTGAATCAAGTAGCCTGGGTAGGCCTATTCAGACAACAGAGGGAACCTAGATCTTACTGAATTTGCCTGGATTGCCAGGGTAGATTGATAGGGGCCATTTATAACAGTATATATCTAATTATATCCCAAGCAACAAAGTTGTGGAGGGTATACTGTTTTTGTCTCGTCCATCCATCTGTCTGGCTGTTGAACATTTTATGTTGTCACCACTTTAGCTTAGACATTTCTGATCGAATTAACTTTAAATTTGTACAGAAGTTTTAACTCATCAATACCTGGGATGAGTTCAGTTTTGAGAGAAATCTAATGATGGGTTCCATTTTTTTGGGAGGTGGACTTGTACTTTTTAAGGTTAACCAACAACGAAAAGGACTTGAATATGAACTTTTTGGTATTAAAAAAGACACGCATTCCTTTGGCTCTATGCCAGGTTTATATTCATTACATTGTTCAGTGAGAAGTCTGACATGGGAATGCGTGGTGTATTGGAGTTTGCTTGCTAAGGTTCTTTCATTTATTTAGTTATTTTCAAGTGTAGTAGCAGTACACCTGCAGCCAGCTGTAGCAAGTACTTAATTGGTTGAGAACAATTTTTTTTTTCTCTCACGATTAGGAAACTGGTCCACTAACCTCCAATTTCCACTGACTCCGGATGCGATCGATAACAGCTGTAAACTAGTCTCTGCAGCAAATACAGTGGTGTGAAAATGTGTTTTCCCCCTTCCTAATTTCTCATTTTTTTGTATGTTTGTCACACTTAAAATGTTTCAGATCATCAAACAAATTTAAATATTAGACAAAGAAAACACAAGTAAACACAAAATGCACTTTTTAAATGGTGTTTATTATTAAGGGTAAAAAAAAAAAAATCCAAACCGACATGGCCCTGTGTGAAAAACTGATTGACCCCCATTAAAACATAAATTAACTGGGGTTTTGTGGTGACCCAGCACACTGCGGACGGACATTATCTCACACACACAAGGGCAGGACAATATACATACAGGGGTAGGACAATATACATACGGACAAAGAGCCCCGGGGGGGGGGGGCAATCAGACTGGACTGTTACGTATGCGCTTCCCGAGGACAGAGACCAGAAGCTGCGGTCAAAGTGGCACCAGCTGATGTCATGATAATGATATGTATTGACTGACAGTCATTATGCTAATGTGCCATGCATTCTCTCTGTCTGTATAACATGTATAAAGAGCTTGTTACACCTGCCTCAGCAGTGCAGTAGCACACACGAGCTACGAAGTGTGTTTCAGTATGTTGGAGGAATAAAACCTTGTGCCCTTCCAGCTTGTTGCCTCTCGCCTGTTACCTGCACACTGGTGACCCTGACGTGATGGAGCGTCTTTCCATTTTGCCGCGCATTGGTGACCCTGGATGTGGCATGGAGAGTCTCAACCATTCCATTTTCTCCACACTGGTGACCTGACGGGAAATGGACTATCTCCCCCGTTGCCACGCTGTGGACTCCCTCTTCATCCACACCAGAATGCGCTCGCCAGAGCAGGTGGCGCTGGGACGGAGACGCACCATGATTGGCAAAACGAGCGAACTGAAACAGCCTGAACGGGGAAGATCATCGGCACCATCTGCGTTGATTTCCATCAAGTTCCCTGACCCTGACTCACCTCCCATCAGCAGAATTTCAGTGCACAGAAGCCCTGTGCACACGCCGCAGGATTAGGAGGACAGTGCAACTGGAAGCTACGTGGCCACAGCGCGCGCCACGCCCCAGGGACAAACCGGCTCCACAGACATAGACATTGTCCTCAGCCGCTGCCCGCTTCTGGAACACGGACGATCACCATCCTCGGGACCTTTAGTGCTGCCCTCGCACCTAAAGCAGCCG
Organism: Pholidichthys leucotaenia; assembly: GCA_020510985.1. NCBI lineage: Eukaryota > Metazoa > Chordata > Actinopteri > Cichliformes > Pholidichthyidae > Pholidichthys > Pholidichthys leucotaenia. Next base: position 83,321,070 of record CM035847.1, on the reverse strand, counting down.
GGCAGCACAGCCCACAGGACTTTGTATGGGTTTCTAAGCCGTGGCGCACAACGGGAATTTAGCTGATTGCCTTCCCCGATGCCTTTAGAGCTGCTCCCGCACCTAAAGCAAAACTGCCAAGTCCCTGACACAGCTTCAGTTTTTTTCACAGTTGCTATGCATCCTTGGGGAATTTGGCAGTTCGCCTTCCCCACATCCTTGCAGGACTGGGCCCGCATGAGGAGTCAGAGACTTAATTTTTTTTCACAGCCACTGCGGATCACCATCAGGTTTACTGGGAAAGTCCCTCACCCATGGCTGATCCGCACGCAATTTTTGTGTGGCCCAGACACTTTTGACATCCCGGGCCGGCACTGCATTGATTCCCACCCACCAACCCCCCATCCTCCACATCGTTCTTCCTGCACCTCCGTCCTGAAAGCCTCCGTTGTTACACCTGCCTTAGGTGTAACGTCCTGTTTTGATGGGTGCCAGATCCAGTCTGCAAGGAAAACCTATGGTATCTACTGTATTTAATACTGTAACTGTTTATTTAAAAAAAAAACAACAACTAAGGATCGCTCATTATTTTCTGAGGTCTACTCCTCCACCACTGTGTCAAAGAAGATAAAAACTTTGACATGGCATACAAACACTTTATGGAAATAAATAACATTGATGGCGTACTTGCAGAAAGAGGAATTCTGGAGTAAGTTGGTTAAAGTGGTAGAGAGTGTTCCCAGGGGGAGAGAGTGGTGATTGAAGTGGACTTTAATGGACATGTACACTACCGTTCAAAAGTTTGGGGTCACTTAGAAATTTCCTTATTTTTGAAAGAAAAGCACTGTTTTTTTCAATGACGATAACTTTAAACTAATCAGAAATACACTCTAATATCTAATATACATTGCTAATGTGGTAAATGACTATTCTAGCTGCAAATGTCTGGTTTTTGGTGCAATATCTACATAGGTGTATAGAGGCCCATTTCCAGCAACTATCACTCCAGTGTTCTAATGGTACAATGTGTTTGCTCATTGCGTCAGAAGGCTAATGGATGATTAGAAAACCCTTGTGCAATCATGTTAGCACAGCTGAAAACAGTTTAGCTGGTTAGAGAAGCTATAAAACTGACCTTCCTTTGAGCAGGTTGAGTATCTGGAAAAAAATATTATTTCAAATACAAATCATTATTTCTAACCTTGTCAATGTCTTGACTATATTTTCTATTCATTTTACAACTCATGGTGGTAAATAAGTGTGACTTTTCATGGAAAACACAAAATAATTGTCTGGGTGACCCCAAACTTTTGAACGGTAGTGTAGGTGAAGGGAATAGTGGTGATGAGGAGGTCCTGCGTAGGTAATGGTCTTAAGGAGAGAAATGTGGAAGGGCAGATGGTTGTGGATTTTGCTAAAAGGATGGAAATGGCTGTGGTGAACACATACTCTATTAAGAAAAGAGAGGAACATAAGGTGACTTACAAGAGTGGAGGAAGGTGCACACAGGCGGACTACATCTTATGCAGAAGGAGAAATCTGATAGAGATAGGAGACTGCAAGGTGGTGGCAGGGGAGAATGTAGCTAGACAGCATTGGATGGTAGTCTGTACGATGACTTTGCAAAGCAAGAAGAGGAAAACAGTAAAGGAAGAGCCAAAGACTGGAGAAACTCTGGGGGTGGGGGAAGTTTACAGAAGGAAGAAGGTCGCACAGAGTTCAGGAAGGAGTTGATACAGGTTCTGGGTGGTAGGGAAAAATTACCAGATGACTGGGAAAGTACAGCAGAAGTATTGAGGGAAACTGGTAGAAAAGATATGTGGTGTATCCAGTGGACAGAGGAAGGAAGACAAGGGGACTTGGTGGTGGAATGAGGAGGTACAGCAAAGTATTGGAAGGAAGAGGTTAGCAAAGAAAAAGTGGGATAGTCAGGGAGAAGAAAGCAGACAGGACTATTTGGAATCTAGGTGCATGGCAAAGAGAGAGGTCGCAAAGGAAAAGGCATATATAGTAGTGAGTTGTATGAGAGGCTGGACACTAAGGAAGGAGAAAAGGACTTGTATCGACTGGCTAGACAGAGAGCTCAAGCTGGAAAGGATGTACAGTAGGTTAGGTTGATTAAGGACAGAAATGGTAATGTACTAACAAATGACGAGAGTATGTTGAGAAGGTGAAAGGAGTACTTTGAAGAGGTGATGAATAAAGAAAATGAATGAGAGAGGAGGATGGAAGAAGGAAAGCTAGTGAACAAGGAAGTCCCGAAGATGAGCAAGGCAGAAGTGAGGGCAGCTTTGAAGAGGACGAAGACTGGAAAGGCGAGTTGGTCCAGATGACATACCAGTGGAGGTATGGAGATGTTTAGGAGAGATGGCAATGGACTTTTTAACCAGATTGTTGAACACAGTCTTGGAGAGTGAGAGGATGCCTGAGGAATGGAGAAGTGTTTTGGTACCAGTTTTCAAGAACATAGGTGATGCTCAGAGCTGTAGTAACTACAGAGGCATAAAGTTGACCAGCCACACTAAGAAAATGTGGGAAAGAGTTATTGAAGCTGGGTTAAGAGGAGTGGTGACAATCGGTGAACAGCAGTATGGTTTCATGCCAAGAAAGATTACTACAGATGTAATGTTTGCTCTAAGAGTGTTGATGGAGAAGTATAGAGAAGGTCAGAAGGAGTTGCACTTTGTCTTTGTGGATCTAGAGAAACCATATGATAGGGTGCCAAGAGAGGAAGTGTGGTACTGTATGAGGAAGTCAGAAGTGGCAGAGAAGTACGTGAGGGTGGTGCAGGACATGTATGAGGACAGCGAGACGGTTGTGAGGTGCGCTGTAGGAATGACGGATGGATTCAAAGTGGGGGTGGGATTACATCAGGGATCAGCTCTGAGCCTCTTCTTGTTTGCCATGGTGATGGACAGGCTGACAGATGAAGTCAGGCAGGAATCTCTGTGGACCATGATGTTTGCAGATGACATTATGAGCTGTAGTGAGAGTAGGGAGCAGGTGGAAGGGAACCTGGAGAGGTGGAGGTTTGCTCTGGAGAGAAGAGGAACGAATGTCAGTAGAAGCAAGACAGAATACATGAGTGTGAATGAGAGGGAGGCAATTGTAACAGTGAAAATGGAAGGAGTAGAGGTGGTGAAAGCACAGTGGGGTAAAAAAGTATTTAGTTAGCCACCAATTGTGCAAGTTCTCCCACTTAAAAGATGAGAGAGGTCTCCAATTTTCATCATAGGTATACCTCAACTATGAGAGACAAAATGAGAAAAAAAAAATCCAGAAAATCACATTGAAGGATTTTTAATGAATTAATTGGTAAATTCCTCGGTAAAATAAGTATTTGGTCAATAACAAAAGTTCATCTCAGTACTTTGTTATACACCCTTTGTTGGCAATGACAGAGGTCAAACGTTTTCTGTAAGTTTTCACAAGGTTTTCACACACTGTTGCTGGTATTTTGGCCCATTCCTCCATGCAGATCTCCTCTAGAGCAGTGATGTTTTGGGGTTGTCGCTGGGCAACACAGACTTTCAACTCCCTCCAAAAATTTTCTATGGGGTTGAGATCTGGAGACTGGCTAGGCCACTCCAGGATCTTGAAATGCGTCTTACGAAGCCACTCCTTCGTTGCCCGGGCGGTGTGTTTGGGATCATTGTCATGCTGAAAGACCCAGCCACGTTTCATCTTAAATGCCCTTGCTGGTGGAAGGAAGTTTTCACTCAAAATCTCACGATACCTGGCCCCATTCATTCTTTCCTTTACACGGATCAGTCGTCCTGGTCCCTTTGCAGAAAAACAGCCCCAAAGTATCATGTTTCCACCCCCATGCTTCACAGTAGGTATGGTGTTCTTTCTTCTCCAAACACGACAAGTTGAGTTTTTACCAAAAAGTTCTATTTTGGTTTCATCTGACCATATGACATTCTCCCAGTCCTCTTCTGGATCATCCAAATGCTCTCTAGCAAACTTCAGACGGGCCTGGACATGTACTGGCTTAAGCAGGGGGACACGTGTCATCTGGCACTGCAGGATTTGAGTCCCTGGCGGCGTAGTGTGTTTCTGATGTAGCCTTTGTTACTTTGGTCCCAGCTGTCTGCAGGTCATTCACTAGGTCCCCCCATGTGGTTCTGGAATTTTTGCTCACCGTTCTCGTGATAATTTTGACCTCACGGGGTGAGATCTTGCGTGGAGCCCCAGATTGAGGGAGATTATCAGTGGTCTTGTATGTCTTCCGTTTTGTAATAATTGCTCCCACAATTGATTTCTTCACACCAAGCTGCTTACCTATTGCAGATTCAGTCTTCCCAGCCTGGTGCAGGTCTACAATTTTGTTTCTGGTGTCCTTTGACAGCTCTTTGGTCTTGGCCATAGTGGAGTTTGGAGTCTGACTGTTTGAGGTTGTGGACAGGTGTCCTTTATACTGATAACGAGTTCAAACAGGTGCCATTAATAAAGGTAACGAGTGGAGGACAGAGGAGCCTCTTAAAGAAGAAGTTACAGGTCTGTGAGAGCCAGAAATCTTGCTTGTTTGTAGGTGACCAAATACTTATTTTACTGAGGAATTTACCAATTAATTCATTAAAAATCCTTCAATGTGATTTTCTGGATTTTTTTTCTCATTTTGTCTCTCATAATTGAGGTATACCTATGATGAAAATTGGAGACCTCTCATCTTTTTAGTGGGAGAACTTGCACAATTGGTGGCTGACTAAATACTTTTTTGCCCCACTGTAGATGAGTTTAAATACCTGGGGTCAACCATCCAAAGCAATGGAAAATGCACAACAGAGGTGCATAAGAGAGTGCAGGCAGGGTGGAGTGGGTGGAGATGAGTGTCAGGGGTGATTTGTGACAGAAGGATAGCAGCTAGAGTGAAAGGGAAGATTTACAAGACGGTAGTGAGACCTGCTATGATGTATGTTTTGAAGACGGTGGCATTGGCAAAAAGACAGGAGGTGGAGCTGGAGGTGGCAGAGTTGAAGATGCTAAGATTTTCATTGGGAGTGACTAAGAGGGACAGGATTAGAATTAAGTATATCAGAGGGACAGCTCAGGTTGAGCGGTTTGGAGACAAAGTAAGAGGCAAGGTTGAGATTGTTTGGACATGTGCAGAGGGGGGATAGTGGATATATTGGACAAAGAATGTTGAAGATTGAGCTGCCAGGCCGGAGGAAAAGAGGAAGACCATAGAAGATTCATGGATGTAGTGAAGGGGACATGGGGAGGGTTGGTGTTACAATCAAGATGCAAGGGATAGGGTGAGATGGAGGCACATGATCCGCTGTGGCGACCCCTAAAGGGAGCAGCCAAAAGAAGAAGATGATTCATGGCCTATTTGCGCATTATTAGAGCACACAAATTCAGATAGAGAGCCGGTGCATCATGCTTCCTTGTAGTTATCACGTGATTGCGATTGGTCTGTCTCGAGTTATTTCATATAATTCTCACGTGATCCTATCATGCAAACCTTGTTCTGTTCTGTGCCACTTCAAAACACAAACAAAGCTGGTGGGGAGGGACACGAGGCTGGAATTGGACTGCATCCTCAATGGACTACAACCGTAGTCAGTGAAAATAAGGGGTAAGGTTGGAAAAATGCAGCAGTTGGATGGCAAGTTAACTGCAACCTTTATTCTGCAGCTTTACCTCCTTTCATAAATCACCTGAAGACCCACTAATTCCTCAACAGTCCCCTGTTGTGTGTCCGTGCTGTCAAGCACCAACATCTTGGTAGTGCTGTTGAAAGCACTTGTCTTTCATTTATTTGTGTCATTGACTTCTTTCCATCACTTTGTAGTGTAACCAATAAAAAAGTAACTTGTCATTGAGGAGTAGAAGTACAGCCATGGGGGTTGTTTTAGGGCATTTATGTTTTATGTGTGACTGCAGGCACAGCAAAAATGAGTCTGAGTGGGTTCATGGTAACTGTGGAGAGTAAAAGCCTGATACAGTGCCAACAATGAAATACTTTGTGTTTAATTGAAAGGCCTTCAGTTCTACACTAGCTTTGCTTTTAAAGTCATCAAGGCGCTTCAGCAATAACAAAGTAATTTCAATCTGATTATCCCTGAGCAGTTGTTATGCGTTACCTTGTACAAGAAGAAGTGGATTGCTGTGTTTCCACCCACCACTGGCGGTTGTATCTGTGGGAGGTGTGCACCATCTCTACCTGCTGGCCTCAGGGTTAATCATCAAGCTACATGGACTCTGTTGCCCCCTATAGACCAATGTCATAATATGTTAAGAGATCCATTTGTGGTTCAAAGGTGTTTATTATGGGTGCAAGTTACTGATTAATTGATTAATCATTAATTGATAAGCAGCAGTTTTCCTGAGAATCTGAATTTCACTTGGTCCAATGTGGTCTTTCTGTCTTTAACATATAAAAAGTTAATTACTGTTTTTGATATACTGAATAAAACATGAACATCATATTCCTCACTGATTTATTGTACCATTTGCATTTCTTTTACTACAGACAATGGCATTTTTTGTAGTTTGACAAATTTTGGAATGTATAGTGTGTACTATGTGCTGATACTAGGGATGCAAGTTAACAATTAATTCATTAATTGATAATCGATTCACCTTATCGATCAATTAATGATTAATTAATAAGCGGCGTTTTTCTTGAGAATCTGAATTTCCCTTGGTACAATACGGTCTCTCTTTAACAATATAAAAAGTTGCTGTTTTTTGATATACTGAATAAAACATGAACATCATATTCCTCAGTGATTTATTGTACCATTTGCATTTCTTTTACTACAGACAATGGCATTTTTTGTAGTTTAACAAATTTTGCACTGTATAGTGTACACTATGTGCTGATACATCTTAGTAAATTACAAATGTCCTGATTTTTATTTATTTTAAAAACTACTACCAATATCGTAAAATTTATCTTTTTTAGTTATATAAAAAAACCTTTCACGTTCTAATTTACTGAGATGCACTAGTAGACTGTTTTAACAGGAAAATAAATTGTGAGCTGCATCTGATGCATATTAAACATTATCACAGTACCCCAGCAATCCAGGCAAACCCAATATAATCTGGCCTCCTTCTGTTGTCTGATACCTCAGTGGTAACTTGAGTCCAGTCTGCTTTGCTGTCTAGCGGTGGGCTGAAGGCAGCGGGGATGGGGTTTTGTGCTTGTGTAGTTTCTTCCTTGGGCCAGTCTGTTTCTCTGCCCTGCTTATTTGAAGCAGGTGGTTGAATCTTCCATCTTGCATGCCATTGTAACATGTTGTGGCTCTCTGACCTAACCCGGAAGGGCGAGGTTTTTTGCTTTGCACAGCGCATGCACTCTGGTGTCTTCTTCCTTCTGCTTTTTCTTTTGTTTTGATTGAAAGGCGGCAGTGGGTGACCGCATGTACCCCCGCCTGGACGGTGACGCCACTATATTTTATGGAATAAGCTCCCATTGAAAAGGACTGCTGAAGTTATCAATTAATTGACAACTAATTTTAGTTGACAAAATTCTTATTGACAATTAATCTAAAGTCAATTCATCATTAACATCCCTAGTGTTTATGAATAAAAGGTTTGTGCATTTTTTTTTTTTCTGTTCGAGAAGTTATAATGGGCACTTGATCCTTCACCACTAGGACAGTCATAATCCACCACAAACAGCTGAGTTTCTGTACAGCTGGAGTAACTGTACTTTGAGCCGCTGTAATCAGAGCTGATGAATCAGCACAGCATCAGTGGTAGAGTAACAGTGCTGCTCACTCTGACTTTGTACTTTTACTGTGCCACAGAAAGTTTTAATTTTGGAGCATCAACGGACAGCATTTGCACTAACAAGTATTTAACTACAGCTTAAACTGTCATTGTCAAAAGTCTGACTTTGCATTTTACTGCAGTGTTATGGTAACCTTGCAAGATTTTTGCAGAACAGCTTGTATCACCACAGTGTTCTGGCGGAGAAGTCAACACCAGGATCTCCTTATTTGAAAACTCCGACGCCATTTCCAAAATGACACAAGACAAGGCAAGAAAAATCAAGAACTATGTACCTTTTAAAGTACAGCTTATCTGAATTGGTTTGTTATAGTAACTGGACTATCAAGCCAGTAAATTTTGATATCCCTGTAAAGATGTAATGACCCATCTAGTGGTGGTAAACAGTCCTGCAAAAAAATTCCTTGATCCAGAGTTCAGGTTGACAGAAAATGTAATCAGTTCATATTTGGCCCAATCCCCCCTTTCTGGTGAAATTGCCTGTGTAAATCTGTTATTACCTTTGATTAACCCTGCCAATAGAAAAAGAAAATGCTTGAGTTTGTGGTCCTTAAAACTTAGTGCAGTCATCAGTAAGCCCCACACAAGGATGGTCAAAACTGTCTTAACACCACATTTGAGTAATTGATTAAAGAATGTACCGATTCAAACCATCTGAATGGTGTTTGTAATGCCCAAACCTGGGGACTCTGATGCACTGGGCCTTAAGAAAAAAACTATCCACATTAAGAGACTTGTTTGTAAATGTGACATCCAACCAGTTTACAGCGGGGGAAATAAGTACAGACGGCACCAAACGAACTGAACTATCCACGGAAGCCACTATTTGGTCCTTTGGTCCGGACCAAACAGTGGCCGTCTGAATGCCCCCTAAGGTTGCAAAGGTGTAGAGAGAGCGCTTTGCTTCTACCCATCATGAGTTCTTTGTGGTGCGACAGTCTGATATTCACAGACCTTTTTAAAGGCCATCAATCAGGACTTAACCAGCTGAAATTAATTTGCACTGATGGGGGATGGGATGGCTTCCTAAATTCTGATGGATTTTAGCTGGTTTCTTGGCTTTCTGTGCCCTTTTACATTGCTTTTCTTCACGTGTTCAATACTTACTCCCTGTGTCATTTCACTTTATTACCTCCGCCAAGGAGATTATGTTTTCATCGGCGTTGGTTTGTCTGTTTGTTTGTTTGTTTGTTAGCAAGATAACTCAAAAAGTTATGGACGGATTTTCATGAAATTTTCAGAGATTGTCAGAAATGGGGTATCCTACAGATGATTAGATTTTGGTGGTGATCCGGATCACCGTCTGGATCCAGGAATTTTTTAAAGGATTCTTTTTTTTTTTATTTAACATTGCGAGATAGGGCCTTTTTCAATATTTTTTTTTTGTGCATGTAACTCTGCCAAAAAATCGTCAGAACACTTGGGGAAAAAAAAAAAATACAGGACAACATGCCCACAGGGGAACTGTGGCGCTTGGCGGAGGTCTGCGCTCTCCGAGTGCTTTTCTAGTTAAATATAACTTGTTTTGTGAACACAGTTGCCTTGATTTCTTTGTATGGATTACTTGGGTTGTTACTGATGTCTGGTGAAAATCTCAGGTCAATGACTCCATCAGAAATGTTTAATGAGAAAAATGTCGACATGTTCAATACTTGTTTTCCCACTGTAAGTGAACTTGTGACATTCACTTATCTTTCAATATCTTGAAATTTTGTACAGGAACTAACGAAATGTACACTATACTGAAATCAATTCTAAGTATTATGTGCAATGTTTTTCTGTTATTTTAACCTTAATTTTCATTAAATGGCTGTATTTCGTCTGAATCAATTTTAAGAGGGAAAACCCTATACACTTAAAAATTGGTTAGCTCAAAATGTATTTTAGAACTAGCGGTATCCTATTAATTTTATCAAAGTGATTGGAGTGGTTAGCACTGCGGCAGCACAGCAACTCACCCTTGGCCGGGGGATCCTGGGTTCGATCCCAGCCCCCGACCAACAGTGATCTGTGTGGAGTTTGCATGTTCTCCCCGTGTCTGCGTGGGTTTACTCCGGGATTTCTCCGGTTTCCTCCCACATGCCAAAAACATGCAGGTTAGGTTAATTGGCATCAAACTGGGGATTCTAAATTGTCCTTAGGTATGACTGTGAGAGTGAATGGTTGTCTGTCTCTCTGTGTTGGCCCTGCGATGGACTGGCGATCTGTCCAGGGTGTACCCTGCCTCTCGTCCAAAGATGCTGGGATAGGCTCCAGCCCCCCCGCAACCCGAAAAGGATTAAGCGGAAGAAGATGGATGAATGAATGATTTCATTGAGTAATGAATATGGTAGTATTAGGCTGCATGTCCACCAAACGCGTTTTTTTGTCACCCGACCGCCCTGAGGGTTTTTTTTTTTTTTTTTTCAGTGGTTGTGTTCTGCACTCTGGAAAAAAAAAAAGTCTGTGTCCCGTATCCCAGCAACAGCTTGGCACTCTCAGCTCAGAACTTTCGCTTTTCCTATGGTCAGAGATTCTACTTATTTTTTAATAGTAGTCTCTAACAGTGGACAGGAAACATTCTAGCATTGGTAGCAGCTCTGGATACAAAATATGATAACACAGAAAGCAGGAGTCAGACTAGTACCGGCATCCTATGTCCCACCTTTCCTTATTCTGATTGGCTGCTTAGAAAGGTGTGACATTGCCGAGCTAAGCTGCAGTCTGAAAAGTTTAACTTTTTTCAACGCCGAGCGCCCCGGCAAAAAACGGCCACCGCTCAAAGTGTTTTAGTGCCAAGGGCGCTGAGCGCTGTAAATGCTGGACGACATAGAGAATGAATAGAAAACAGTCACCCAGAGCGGAAAAAATGTGTTTGGTAGACATGCAGCCTTAGGGTGTAAATAATTCAAAACTTCTGTTCTCATGAACCTGTGCTCACTCACATACAGATGGAATTCATCATTTTAACACAGTTTTGTAAGACATGTAAGCATTTGTTGAATCTGGAGTAGCTCATTCATAATAATGCAGTTTACCAACAAAGTACAAGGGATTTATTCATACTAATGCTGATATGCTCTAGGTCCTTTGACACTTAAGGAATTGCACATCAAACTTATTTCATCATAAGCATCTATTTTAGACAGATTTGCACACTTACACATCAGACTATATGGTTGAATGGATTAAAGGCGTAACATTTTTGTTTTTCCATAACATGAAAGAAAATATGTAGGGTCGGGTGATATGAGCTCCCCAAAAAATCCCAGATTTTTTTCATGTCACATTAGAGTCACGATTTGGGAGAGAGAACACGTGAGAGAGAAACTACAAAAGACAAGGACTTATGACATCTGTTCTTTTTATTTCAATCTGAACCATTTTTTTCCATATTGGGAATATTATATTGCTGTTTCTATGTGTGGTTGAAGGAACATTGACTAGTGTTTTAAAATGGTACTGCAATCCAAATTTAAAATGGCTGAAATAGTTGTCCCTCTTCCTGTCCTGAGTCACACAGGTTACAAAGTTAATTGTAGGGCAAATACTGTATAGCACACACTGGCAAGTGACAATGACTCTGTTTACATGGTCACGAGTAAACCGATTACAATCAGCTTTCTGGAGTTACCTGATTAATCATACTGCCATGCAAACAGAGAAATCCGATTATCTTTATCAGTTAAAGACCCTGTTTACATGGTCACGAGTAAACCGATTACAATCAGCTTTCTGGAGTTACCTGATTAATCATACTGCCATGCAAACAGAGAAATCCGATTATCTTTATCAGTTAAAGACCCTGTTTACATGGTCATGAGTAAACTGATTACTGGAGTAAACTGGTAAAGGTAATAAACTGCTTGTGGTGTTTACATGCACTGAGTAAACGGTTTACTGGGCAAATAAACTAGGTGTGTTAATCTGTTTTCTCATAAACTGTTAATGAGCCTTTGACCCTGTTTACATGGTCACGAATAAACTGATTAGTGGAGTAAACTGATAAAGGTGATCAGATTACTCTGTTTACATGACAGTTTGAATAATCGGGTAACTCCAGAAAGCTGATTGTAATCAGTTTACTCGTGACCATGTAAACAGGGTCAATGACACAACAATAAATTGTTCTTTTTAGGTCATGTAGAAATAATCTCTGGTCATGGTCTCTTGCTTGTTTCCACGACTACAGCACACTTCTTTCCCTGCAAATGTTTTCCTGTCACTTATTTGACATTGCAGAAGGTTAAAATATGGCTATGGTTCTAGGAAGTGGTCTAGCCCACCCACAACAAAAACAAACCTTTCTAGGGCAATTTTGAATTTTTCAAATACAATTATCTACTGTAGGCTGTAATTTTGTTGAAATGATTTTTCAGCTTAAATGTTTAATCTCTGGTGACACCTCATGGCTATTTCTATAGCTTAGTGTATGGATTTTTGTACAGATAGGTACTTTACAATTTGTGTTCACTTTAAGCTTGGCAGACATTTTATTAATGAACAACTGGCAGCAATCATTCGGGTCTGTGTTTGTGTTCAGCATGGGCTTTATACTGTATATACGTATGTGTATGCATGGATGTACTATGTATGTATGTAGCTAGATAGCTGATAAACTGACACCATGGTGTTTCTACGTCTCTGGTAGATGATTTCATTTAACTAACAGCACAGTGGACAGGGTTCTGCTGTATCTGGTGGATATGGTGACAGTAGAGCTGTATGCATTTATTCCATCAACACAGCAAGCATTGTAACTATTACAGTGGAGCCACGAAGCCCTTTGGCAGCATTTTACAATGGGATGTATGTGAAGCACAGCACAGATGATACTGCTGATTATAGCAGGGAAGTCGAGTATGTGTGTGTGTTTGTTACTGATGAAGGCCACTAGTAAAACAAGGTCTGAGTTGACAACTGCAGGTGGACATCTTAACCCAGGGCCAGCCCTACCCATTTTGGCACCCTAGGTGAGATTGGGGTACAGTGCCCCTGGTACTCCTGGCACTGTTTATGCTGTTATCTGTTTCTGTTAAAGCAGAGTTTACCACAGCGGTCATCTGTCGTATACAGGAACAAGCGAAGCTGGATTCTGTTCCCTCTTAATCAACTGGCATATTTATTTTACAAATTTCAGTTCCTCTCCACAATTTAACATAAGACATGCACTGGTACTTGCACACTGGTGCTTTGCTTTTCAACATCTATATGCTCCTAGTAGCTCAAATAATAAAAAAACAACAAAATATATTACCATAATTATGCAGATGATACACAAATCTACATACCCATCTCACCAGGAGACTATGGTCCAATTAAAACCCTGATCAAATGCATTAGTCAAATTAAAGAGTGGATGTGCCAGAATTTTCTTCAGTTAAACAAAGACAAAACCGAAATAATAGTTTTTGGAGCCAAAGAAGAAAGACTCAGTCAGTACTCATCTCCAATCAATGATGCTAAAAACCAACAGCCAAGTCAGAAATCTGGGTGTGGTTCTGGACTCGGGCCTGAATTTTAACAGCCACATTAAGACAGTAGTGAAGTCAGCCTATTATCACTTAAAGAACATAGCGAGGATTAGAGGTCCGATGTCTCAGCAGGATCTAGAAAAACTTGTCCATGCATTTATCTTCACTGTAATGCTGTCCTCACAGGTCTCTCTAAAAAGTCCATCAGACAGCTGCAGTTAGTTCAGAATGCTGCAGCTCGAGTCCTCACTAAGACCAAGAAAGTGGATCATATAACTCCGGTCCTCAGAACTTTACAATGGCTTCCTGCCTGTCAAAGAATAGATTTCAAAATACTGCTGTTGGTTTATAAAGCTCTGAATGGTTTAGAGCCAAAATATATTTATGCTATGTTCCAGAGTTCACTATCTCAGCAGTTTGCACAGTAAAACCAAGGGGTAACAACCCAGACATACACAGCACAGTTCCTGGGTTTGTTTTTTTTTACAGGCAAAAATAGCCTACAGTGTAAGAAAAATTATGCGAAAAATTAATACATTTCACTAAAGTATACACAAAAACAACCCTCTCCCCCCTCCAATTTTTCCAGAGTTCACTATCTCACCTGTTTACACAGATACAGGTCAACTGGACCCCTGACCAAGTGCGCACCCCAAGTGGACCACGGAATCCAATCTGTCCATGTACAGGTACATTCTCCATCCAGTGATTTATAAATGCTGCCCCAGATGAAAACCAGTCTGTGGGACTATAATGTTCTGAATGAGGCTTTAGAAAATTATGAATCACTTTGTAAATCACTGAATTGAAAATGTACAGATTGAATACCGGTGTCCACCTGGGGTGCTCACAATAGTGTGCTCACATGGTCAGGGCTCCATTTCACCAGATCACATTTACACAGTAAAACAAAGGCATAATAACCCAGACATACACAACACAGTTCCTTTTTTTTTTTTTTACAGGAAAAAATAGCCTACAGTGAAATAAAAATTATAGTAAAAAATTATTAAATTTTTCTGCAATATCAGTAACAAATACCACACACCCCCACGGCGCACACAAAAACGTTGCCATGCGGGACCCTTGTAATTACTGCGATTGGTCAAAAGTTATTTTTATTACTAATTTTATCGATAAAGAATAATTTAGATTATAAGACTTACCTGTCCACAACCGCACTGTCGCTGGTATTGTCCACTGGCGTGTGACGATCGTCAGCTATTTTGTTGATCAATGGAAACCTCCATTGTTTACTGATCCATCGTCTAGTCACCGGACCCGGTCAAAGCCATCTACGATTTCATGCAGGCCCTTTCGGTTTATTTTGTGAACCATTTTTCAAAACAAGTAAAATAATGGCTAATCTTATCACTGCAGTAGCACCAGTGTGATGAGAAACAGAGCCGTTTGTGTGTACTGTGTAGCTGCTTTCAAACTACAATTAAGATGCTTTAAAACTACAATTGCCAAGCCGCAGTTGTGAGTTCCATTGGCATAAATTCACACCACAACAGCCTTCCACAGCCTTTTCAGAGTCTCGTCTCCTGCAGATAATGGTGCATTTCTCTTGGATATCAAGTTTCAAGTCCTCACATTGCTGATCGTGCTGGTCAGCCCGGAAGCTGGTGATGCAGGTCGCAACTGAGAGTCACCGGCAGTAGTAAATTTATCCTACAATAGAACGATTCAATATTACCATTTTGTTGAAGAAGTCCCTTGCTAAATGCAACTACCCACCACTGCCATCTACAGATGAAAATCCACTGTTGGTTTACTTTGGTGCAGTTATCTTAATAGTTTGAGTAGGTTCATTCTGTCTTCTTTTTCAGTTATTTTGTTTTTTGTTTGTTTTTCTTATTTCAGACAGGGATAAGTAGATGTTTTTACCTTTACATGTTTCGACTGGCATCTGCAGTCTTCCTCAGAAGTTGAGTCGTTCTTCTGAGGAAGACTGCAGACGCCAGTCGAAACATGCAAAGGTAAAAACATTTCCTTATCCCTGTCTGAAATAAGAAAAACAAAAAACTAGTTATCTTTATTTTGCATTGTCCCTGCAAAAATACCAATAAATAAAAACAGACATACAATAGTAATAGATTAATAATAAAAAGAAGTTGCACAGCCCGAAGACTGCCACATTGGCTTGGTTTAAAGCTGTGGAACATTTTCTTCTGAACCGGAGTTTACTCCAGTCTTATGGGAAAAAAAAAAATCAGAGTGACCATGATCTGAAAATCAAGGATGCAAATAAGTCCAAAACAGTGTAAGATTATTTACATTTTCACACCAAAAGTAATGTAACATATGGGCTTTGAAAGAAAAAAAAATGTGTTACAGTTTTATCATAGAAACTTCCAACGTTGGCACCTCCAACACTCCGCTGACACACATGGTCACACTGCCACACATACCTACACACATTCTGGGGTCCTTCAGTAATTGGGCTGTCAAGGCCGATTAAAGAATTGCAAAAATTGACTTCTAGCAAAGGGCATTAAAACTTTTTTCAGAGCAGACTTATCAACTCATTGACATGGGCAGCAAACAGTCCAGATCTCAATGTGTGTGAACATTTTTGATGGAAGAAACTGGTCCATGACAAGACTCCACCCTGCGAAGCTGATCTGTATGACAAATTTGGAACTTGATTGATGATAGTTGTTTTACATTAGTGAAATCCGTGTGTCAAAGATTTCAAGGCAGAAGAGGTGTGACTATATAACTAATTGTGATGTTTTTCGTTGATGATTCCTTTAAAAAAAAGATCCCATAGTTCTTTTCTTCTACTTGATCTGCTAGATAAAAATAGTTTTGTCATTTTTTTTTTCTACAAATTAAAAATGTTGTATAAAGATCTTTGAAATCTAATTCCGTAATTTTTGCCAGGTGTAGTACATAATATGGACGACAATTTGACTGAAGACATGATCACACAGTGTTTTTTGCCTACTTCTTGATATCCCTCTTGACTTGATCCCTTCTCATTCTCTCCCTCTCTGTAGTCACTGATGTGGAATTGAAGCGGCTGAAAGATGCTTTCAAAAGAACGAGTGGCCTTTCCTACTATATGACCCAGCAGTGCTTCTATAGGGAAGTGCTGGGAGATGGAGTTCCTCCGAAAGTTGCAGAGGTAAGCCACCCTACTGTAACACACTAGTCTATGGGTGTGTCCCAAAGCGTGCATTCACGGTGAATGTGCAAAATAGAGGGGTATGACGAAGGGATGAATTGGGACACATCCTTAATCTGCTGCTAGTGTAGTAAAAGTTAGAAGTAAAAGTCTTCATTTGCAGGCCACTGAAATTTATTAAAATTTGGTAGAAAGGTGGAACTGAAAATTGTCACACCAGGTTTAAGTTTAATGTTTATTTGAAAGGGACATTACATATTAATGAACATTAATACAAATGTAAGTATGCCAGATTCAGCAATACTGCTAATTTACATCTGTAGTCCCCCGACAGGTTACAAAAACACAATCATACACGAGCAGAACAACTGCAATGAAACTGTACAAAGTGCATATGCTAAATTGCAAGAGTTAAGGTGTTACAAAACGAAACATTCAAGTGTCACACGAATGAAGTGCTGTGTATGCGTACATGCACATGCACCCAAGCACCTCACAGCAACAACAAACAGCAACAAACAAGAGGCGGGGCATACAGTGGTGTGAAAAAGTGTTTGCCCCTACCTGATTTCTAATTTTTTTGTATATTTGCCACCCTTAAATGTTTCAGATCATCAGACAAATTTAAATATTAGACAAAGATAACACAAGTAAACACAAAATGTAGTTTTTAAATGACGGTGTTTATTGTTAAGGGGAAAGAAAAAAGTTCAAACCTACAGGGCCTTGTGTGAAAAAGTGACTACCCCCTAAACCTAATAACTGGTTGGGTCACCCTTAGCAGCAACAACTGCAATGAAGTATTTGTGATAACTGGCAATGAGTCTTTAGCAGCACTGTGGAGGAATTTTGGCCCACTTATCTTTGCAGAATTGTTGTAATTCAGCCACATTGGAAGGTTTTTGAGCATGTACCGTCTTTTTAAGGTCATGCCGCAGCATCTCAATCAGATTCAGGTCAGGACTTTGACTAGACCACTCCAAAGTCTTCATTTTGTTTTTCTTAAGCCATTCAGAGGTGGACTTGCCAGTGTGTTTTGGATCATTGTCCTGCTGCAGAACCCAAGTGCGCTTCAACTTGAGGTCACGAACAGATGGCCGGACATTCTCCTTCAGGATTTTTTGGTAGACAGCAGAGTTCATGGTTCCATTTACCACAGCAAGTCTTCCAGGTCCCGAAGCAGCAAAACAGCGCCAGACAATCACACTACCACCACCATATTTTACTGTTGGTATGATGTTCCTTTTCTGAAATGCTGTGTTACTTTTATGCAGATGTAATGGGACACACACCTTCCAAAAAGTTCAACTTTGGTCTCAACAGTCCACAGAGTATTTTCCGAAAAGTCTTGGGGATCATCAAGATATTTTCTGGCAAAAGTGAGACAAGCCTTGATGCCCTTTTTGCTCAGCGGTGGTTTTCGTCTTGGAACTGTGCCATGCAGGCCATTTGTTGCCCAGTCTGTTTGTTATGGTGGAGTCATGAACACTGACCTTAACTGAGGCAAGTGAGGCCTGCAGTTCTTTGGATGTTGTTGTGGGGTCTTTTGTGACCTCTTGGATGAGTCGTCACTGTGCTCTTGAGGTAATTTTGGTTGGCCGACCACTCCTGGGAAGGTTCACCACTGTTCCATGTCTTCACCATTTGTGGATTATTGCTCTCACTGTGGTTCTCTGGAGTCTCAAAGCATTAGGAAATGGCTTTATAACCTTTTCCAGAATGAGAGATCTCAATTATTTTGTTTCTCATTTGTTTGTGAAATTCTTTGGATCACAGCATGATGTCTAGCTTTTGAGGATCTTTTGGTCTACTTCATTTTGTCAGGCAGGTCCTATTTAAGTGATTTCCTGATTGAGAACAGGTGTAGCAGTAATCAGGCCTGGGTGTGGCTAGAGAAATTGAACTCAGCTTTCCAAAGATGCGATAAACCACAGTTAATTTATGTTTTAACAAGTTGGGGGGAATCACTTTTTCACACAGGGCCATGTAGGTTTTGATTTTTTTTTTTTACCCTTATTAATAAACACCTTCATTTAAAAAGTGCATTTTGTGTTTACTTGTGTTATCTTTGTCTAATATTTAAATTTGATGATATGAAACATTTAAGTGTGTCAAACATACAAAAAAAATGAGATATCAGGAAGGGGGCAAGCGCTTTTTCACACCACTGTATGTGTGTGACGCATGGGCACATACTGTATATGTATGCCGCAAAGCAACCACTAATTATGGGTACAGTTTTGGTTATTTAAAAGCCAATTTTTACAATGCGTCTTAAAAGTGTTTAGTGTGGTACGTTCTCTGATTGCAGGTGGTGTATTATTCCAGATCTTGGTGCCCCTCACTGATTGAGCAAATGTGGTGTGTCTGTGGGGGACCTCACGGTTTCCTCTAGTGATTGCTCTGGTGGTTGTACCACACCAGGAATGCTCCATGGTGGTTCCTTTTCCAGGACCTAATTTTGAATCGGCTGACGTGTTTACACCCAAAATACAATGGTTTGGACCCTAAAAAGTTGCTTCTCAGCTGGGGCCAAAAGGTATTAGTTTTAAACTTGTGAGTCCTTGTGAGTCCCTTCATTTGGATTCAGTCCAAAATCTTAATGGGTTCTTCTTTGCCCAAGCTTCCGTCTAGGGCTATGCGATATCTTGATATACAGATGCATTTCAATAAATTAGAATGTCAGCGAAAAGTTGATTTATTTGAGTAATTCAATTCAAAAAAATTAAACTCCAATATTATATAGTATATCGTGTTTATTTTAATTCTGATGATTATTGCTTAAAGCTCATGAAAACCCCAAATTCAGTTTCTCAAAAAATTAGAATATTACATAAATTAATTTTAAAAAATGCATTTTTTTTTACTTCCGGTTATGGCTGCCACGTAGGACGGACGTGTCTCGCTCTGCTCTGCTCCTGGAAAAAAAAAAATCGGCAAATAACTCTCTCATTTGGGACAGAACGTATCCCAGCATTTGGGCGAGGATATGTCGGCGAAGCCTAAGGCTGGAAAACCAGGAAAAGGAAAAAGCGAGCCGCCGAAACAGTCCAAATTAACGGACTTTCAGGTCTGTGACGCAGCAAACAAAACTCCATATATGGCGGAGGAGGCTGGCAACGGTGCGATATTTGCGGGGAATGGCGCAGATGCGCTGATGGCTGCCATGAGTTCAATGAGAGCGGACTTTTCCTCTAGATTTGATGGGATTATGACAGCGTTGGAAGGAATAAGAAAGGAATTGGGTGACTGTGTAGAACGAACGGCGCAGATGGAGCTCCGTCTCGCTAGTGCTGAAGATGACGTCACCCGTCTTCAATTAAAGGTGCGCACTTTGGAAAAAAAAAATAAATCTCTGGAAGATAATATTTTGGATTTGGAATCTCGGTCGAGACAGAATAATTTGAGGCTGGTGGGTCTTCCAGAGGAATCAGAAGGTCGGGACGTATGTTCCTTTCTGGAAAAGTGGATTCCGGAGGTGCTGGGCAGCGAGGAGTTGCAATCAGCAGTGATTCTGGAAAAAGCACATCGCATTGGCCCACGGAGAGATAAGGGACCGCCGAGGACCTTAATTATGAAGTTTCTTAGCAACAGAGACAGGATGAAGATCTTCAACGCTGCACGAGCTAAAAAAGGAGAGATTAAACACCAGGACCAGCAGGTGCGGTTCTACCCAGATTTGGCCACAGGAATCCAGCAATTGAGGAAGCAGTTTGATCCCGTACGTAAGGAGCTGCGCAACCTTGGGATTCGTCATGGTGTAATCTATCCTGCGAGACTGCTGACCACGTATGAGGGCAGAACCCACATCTTCAAGACCCCAGAGGAGGCGCAGGAGTTCATCAAGAAGATCAAAGAAGAAGAAGAGACTGGTGGGAGCTAAGCATGAACAAAATATAAGGTAGAATAATTAAGCATTTGCACAGGCATCTGACTGACTTGAAGTAAATAGTAAGTTTACAAAATATAGATTGTATTATATATTAAAAAAACAAAACAAAAACAAAACAAACAAAAAAAAAAACTATGATGTACAAAGTTGTTAAAAATTTTGGAGTTAAGTTGGAAAACTACAGAGGAGAGTTAATGTTACGTCATTAAAAGCAGTAGAGTTAGGGTGATTGGGAGGATGAAGAAGGAGTGGCTTAGGCTGTTCCCCGTGGGTGTGGAGCGGTCGATGGCTATATCGGGAGACAGAATTTTTCTTTTGATTTTGGGGGGTTTGCCACAAGTGTGGGAAGGGGAAATTTGTTTGTGTGTAGTTTGTAGGATGAATGTTCAACCACTCATGTTTTTGCTTCTCTGTATGAGCATGTTTACACTGCAAGGTAATCCCAAACTCTCTATTGATCATGGACCAAAGTGTTAATCTTAATTTAACTTCATGGAATTGCAGAGGTCTACAAAATTTAAAAAAACTTAAACAAGTTATGAATAAAATAAAGGACATGGGTTCAAGAATTGTGTTTTTACAAGAAACTCATCTGATAGAGGAGGATGTTAAAAGAATTAGGAGTAGATGGCAGGGAAGTGTATTCACCTCTTCATTTTCATCCCGAGCCAGGGGAGTTATGACTCTCATACATAAATCAGTTCCTTTTCAAGTGAAAAATGTAATGGGAGACAAATTTGGAAGATATGTAATCATTCAAGGTTCTTTGCTATTAGAAAATATAAATCTTGTGAACTTATATGGTCCCAATATAGATGATCAGAAGTTCTTTGCTAATTTATTTCTCATCTTATCATCACTTACAGGGCAACATATAATAGCAGGGGATTTTAATTGTACATTGAATCCAGGTGTGGATAGATCAACAGGACTGGATTGTACGCACATTGGATGTAGGATGACTATTAATCATTTTATGAAAGAATTGAGATTGTTAGATATATGGAGAGAAATGAAACCACAAGTTAAAGCCTATTCTTGTTATTCCAGTACCTACAAGACATTCTCACGTATTGATTATTTTTTGATTTCCACAGAATTAAGGTCCAAGATTCAAAACTGCTTTTATGATAACATCGTGATCTCTGATCATGCACCCTGTTGTCTAATATATGTAGATAAAAAATTGACAAAGGAATCAGGTAGATGGCAATTTCAGCATAAATGGCTTCAGGATGAGGAATTTGTCAAGTATATAGAAAAACAGATAGACGAGTTCTTTGACATCAATACTACACAAACATCAGCATGTGTAAAGTGGGAGGCTTTCAAAGCTTTTATTAGGGGACATATTATTAGTTATACAGGATCAAAATCTAAGAAGACTCGAGAGGAGAGAGCTAAATTGGAACATAAAATAAAAAGTCTTCAGGAAAAAGTGTATGCAGGAAGTGACCCAAGGTTGGAGAATGAATTACTGATTTTGAGAGCTGAATACGACAAAAAATCAGCGAATAGAGCTGCCTCGAGTCTTCTAAGATTGAAACAATCTTTTTATGAACAAGGTGAAAAATCAGGAAAATTATTAGCATGGCAGATTAAACAATTGGAAATTAAAACACCAATTACCAGTATTATAAGTAAAGGACAGGTAGTTATAGATCCTTTAGAAATTAATAGAGCCTTTAGAGATTACTATGAAAAATTATATGATACCAAAAATGAACCTGATTTAACAAAACTAAATGGGTTTTTGAACGAACTATCTATACCGTGTATTCCAAATGAAAACAGGGAGATATTGGAGTCTAAAATTAGTCAAGAAGAAGTTGGGCTAGCCATTGATAATATGAAATCAGGAAAAAGTGCAGGACCAGATGGTCTTCCAGTTGACCTTTATAAAAAATTTAAGAATAAATTAATAAAACCTTTTTTGGAAATGGTTTTAGAAGCATTTCAAAATAATAATTTACCATCATACATAAATAATGCCTTAATTATACTGCTGCCAAAACCAGGTAAGCCCTCTAATAAATGTGAAAATATGAGACCAATAAGCCTATTAAACGCCGACCTTAAGATAATCTGTAAAATTTTAGCAAGACGAATACAAGAAATTTTACCAAATATTATTAATCGAGATCAGAATGGCTTTATAAAGGGTAGACAAGGCTTCCATAATGTAAGAAGACTATTTAATATTATTTATTTTAATAAAGAAG
This sequence comes from Pholidichthys leucotaenia, assembly GCA_020510985.1. Taxonomy (NCBI): domain Eukaryota; kingdom Metazoa; phylum Chordata; class Actinopteri; order Cichliformes; family Pholidichthyidae; genus Pholidichthys; species Pholidichthys leucotaenia. The sequence continues at coordinate 83,298,645 of CM035847.1, read as the reverse complement.
CGCCGGATACAGCTCTCCTATCATTGGACGCCGAAAAGGCCTTTGATAGAGTTGAATGGCCCTTTCTTTTTGAAGTCCTACAAAGGTTTGGACTTGGAAATAATTTCATAAAATGGGTTCAAATAATATACAATAATGCTACAGCAGAAATCCTAACAAATAACAATATTTCAAAACCAATAAAAATCAATAGAGGATGTCGACAAGGCTGTCCACTTTCACCTTTACTGTTTACTATGGCAATTGAACCTTTAGCGATAGCGATACGTTTACATTCACAAATATATGGAATTAAAGTTGGACCAACAGAACATAAAATCTCCCTGTACGCCGATGATATAATTTTGTTTATGTCGAATCTAAAAAAATCAATTCCAACCTTGTTGAATTTAATAAAGAATTTTGGGGAAATATCAGGATATAAAATAAATAAAACTAAATCTTCAATATTAATGCTAAATGAGACCCAGAGAAATTACCCAGCCCCTGAGGTAAATCAATTCAATGTTGTAAATCAGTTTAAATATTTAGGAATCCAAATTATGCCTAAGCTAGAATCAGTCGCCAGCGTCAACTATGAAGCCTTAATGTCAGATATCAATGAGTTAACTCAGAGATGGATGTCACTACCAATGTCGATGATCGGGAGAATCAATATACTTAAAAGTAATATTTTACCTAAAATACTTTATTTATTTCAATACATTCCCTTATCACCACCTTTAGATCTATTCTCAAGAATAAAAAAAAAGTTAGTGGAATTTATATGGAACAACAGGAGGGCTAGATTACGTTTGTCTTTATTATATTTACCATTTGATCGTGGAGGTCTGAAATGTCCAAATTTTATGTTGTATTATTGGTCGGCACAACTGAGGTCTATGACATATTATTTTTCATCAAATGATCTCCCTCACTGGACTGAAATGGAATCATACAATTTACCTTTACCTCTTCCCATATTCATATACACAGATTCGGCAAAAAAATTACAAAAACAAGTTAAAAATCCATTTGTAAAGCATATGATCAAAATATGGTGTGAAGCTAAAAACTATTTAAAAGAACCACAGTTATTGTCACAATTTAGTCCAATATGGGGTAATCAATATTTTAAACCAGGGAGAGCGGACGCTGTATTTAAAGTATGGAATTTAAAAGGGATACAAAAGATTCAGGATTTATATTTGCCATGTGCAGACAACATAATGTCTTTTGAAGAGCTGAGGATCAAATTTAATCTCAATAGAACACATTTTTTTAAATATCTTCAACTTAGAAACTTTATTCGATCAAATCAAAATAAAGCTCTCACTCGACCTATTTATTCATCCTTGGAAAAAATGATGATGAAAGATAGTAAAAGAAAGGGTATTATTTCAGAGTTTTATAACTCATTGACACTATCTTCAAGTGAAAATTCACTGAAAAGATTAAACTACTGGAAAGAAGATCTGCAAATTGAAATTTCAGAGGAACAATGGGAATTGGCTTGTACAGAAGCTCAAACCAAATCAATAAATGCACGCCTTAAATTGATACATTTCAAATGGTTAATGCGGATGTATGTTACACCGGAGGAGTTAAATAGATATAACAAAAATATACCAGATACATGCACAAAATGCATGGAAAGTAAAGGAACCCTATTTCATTGTTTATGGGAATGTAGATTAATAAGAATGTTTTGGGAAGAGGTGAGGGTAACAATTGAAAAAATAATCTCAAAACAAATCATACTGAATCCTAAACTGTTTTTGTTGGGTCTGTACCCAGAAAAGCATAATTTTAATAAAAGTGAAAGAACATTCATAGACCTCAGTTTGCTTAATGCCAAAAAATGTATTGCACTATTATGGAAAAAGACTCATAGACCAGATGTGACTCAGTGGTTAAGACAGATGTTAACAAACCTTCCATTAGAAAGAATAACATATATACTGAAATCAAAGGAAATTGTGTTTGAGAATATATGGAGACCTTTTATTGATTATGTAAAAAATTTAAACATAACTCTTGAAGAAGAAGGTGAATGATGTGTGTGGACCTTGTAAATTCCAAACTGGTGAACATAATATGTATACTTATGTATTGGATTGTCTAGACTAAACAGAGGAGCATTGTTGAAGACTTGATTTTGTTGGTGGTTGTTGGTGTTTTTAGTGCATTTTTTTTTTTGTAGTACTTTAGTGTTAGTGTTTGATTGCTTGTATCATGTTTGTTAAAAAAAAAAAAAAGGTTCAATAAAGATATTGTGGAAAAAAAATGCATTTTTAATTGAAATTTTGTCCCACTGACAAGTATGTCCATGTACACACTCAGTACTTGGTTGGGGCTGCTTTTGCATGAATTACGGCATCAGTGTAGTGTTCAGTTTCTGTTTCCAAGGTTGTCATAGCCAGGAGCGACACTGGGGTTAAGCTCCCAGTGCTCATAAAATGCTCCTTATGGCGTGCGTCTCGAAAAGCCTCTGACAACTAAGTCCAACTCCTAGCCTGCCCGTGTGGTTTAGTCTCTAATCCGGCGGAACTGCTTTTACTAATAGGAGAAGGGGCGAGGGCGGATCTCTGGCGCCTTAAAACCAGATGCTTCGGGTAGATGGTGGCTCGTCAACCTGGGAAGGTAGCCCATCTAGGGGAAGGTAAACCCTGATTTCAAACCTCTGCTGCCTTGCGGCATACCCGGTCACGGGAAAGGCTTCGGGAGTCAACCCTGAGGAAAAATCCGGAGTCGGAGCCCCTAAGGCAGTTCTATGTTGTGCTCAACATCGTTCTGGCAGCTCCTGCAACGGCGCTGGTGCCAAACTGTAGCAGCCCTGCTGTTCCTTTGGATTCATCAGTGACGTGGAGAGGAGGGACATGCTGCATGGGTAACATCTTGTCCTCCATATCTTCCTGCCCAGGCTTGAATCCTACCAACGCCCAATGCTGGAAGGTAGAACACCAGATCACTGGAGAGGACACTCCAGCTTCGCCTTTGGCGTAGACAAAACACGGGGAATGACAGTTACCGGTTATAAGCCACCGCTCAATTGGCGTAGAGCGTGGCGCCAGGGGTTGTTCCCGACGGTGGGAGGGATCATCAGATCTCACTGGACAGCTACCGCCCGCCTCAAGCTGGGCAGCCCCCAGCCAATAAGGTGTTGTCCCGCCACAGCTTGCTTTCCTCATTGGGTGCATGGGGATAAGGAGAAATCCAAACAGCAGGCTGAGAACCTTCGCACCAGGCAAGACAATAAAACAAAAGAGACCGACTCTAAAACTGGGAACTTGGAACGTCCGCACTATGATGACAGGACTCGCTGCTAACCTAAAGGACATCAACGACACCAGGAAGACTGCCATCATCAATAATGAGCTGAAGAGACTGGGAGTGGATATCGCCACTCTCCAGGAAACACGGTTAGCTGATGCAGGCACACTGAGAGAGAAGGACTACACGTTCTACTGGCAGGGAAAGGGCAGTGACGAACACAGGGAACACGGAGTGGGCTTCGCAGTGAAGAACACTTTGCTGAAGATGGTGGAACCGGGCAGCACTGGCTCTGCACGACTCCTCACCCTCCGCCTGAACACCACTGAAGGCCCAGTCACCCTCGTCAGTGTGTATGCCCCAACACAGACAGCCACACCAGAGGCAAAAGACGAGTTCTACGAGAATCTCGCAACAACTGTCAGGATCATCCCCAACTCTGAACAACTCATTCTCCTTGGAGACTTCAATGCCAGAGTGGGTGCTGACCACGACTCCTGGCCCCTCCTGTCTTGGACCTTTTGGCGTGGGCAGAATGAACGACAACGGACAGCGGCTGCTCGAGTTCTGCACATATCACGATCTGTGCATCACAAACTCGTTCTTCAAGACCAAGCCCCAACACAAGGTTTCCTGGCAACATCCGCACTCAAAGCACTGGCACCAGCTAGACTTGATCCTGACCAGGCGCACCTCACTGAAGAACGTGCTAATCACCCGTTCGTTCCAGAGTGCAGATTGCGACACAGACCATTCATTGGTGTGTTGCAAGGTCAAGCTGCAGCTGAAGAAATTCCATCGTGCTAGACAACCTGGAAAGGCACGGATTGACACCAGCAAGATGGCCCAACCAGAACTTGTTGAGCAGTTTGCCTCCACCTTTGAGAAGGAACTTGGTGTACCACAAGGAGGAGAATCTGCAGAGCAGAAGTGGGAAGAGCTGCGAAACACCATCTACCGCACAGCCTTGGCTACCTTTGGGAGGAAGACCTCGAAGTCACAGGACTGGTTTGATGCCAAGTTGACCGAGATGACCCCCGTCATTGAAGCCAAGCGCTCAGCACTTGCTGAGTACAAGAAGTACCCAAACGAGAAGAATCTCCAGATTCTCAGGGCTGCGAGAAGCAAAGTTCAGCAGACTGCTCGGCGCTGTGCCAACGAGTACTGGACTCAGCTCAGCCAAGACATTCAAACCGCTGCCATAACAGGGAACATCCGTGGTATGTACGATGGCATCAAGAAAGCACTTGGTCCGGCTAAGAGCAAGACGGCCCCCCTCAAATCTTCCACTGGGGAGATGATCACAGAGAAGAACAAGCAGATGGAGAGATGGGTGGAACACTACTCCGACCTCTACTCTAGACAGAACACCGTGACACCGTCAGCCCTTGATGCCATCGACTGCCTGCCATCCATGGACGAACTTGACGCCGAGCCAACCATCGACGAACTCAGTAAGGCCATTGATAGCTTGGCCGCTGGCAAGGCACCCAGCAACGACGGCATACCCCCTGACCTGATCAAGCACTGCAAGACCGCCCTACTGCTGCCATTGCATGACGTCCTCTGCCAGTGCTGGAAGGAAGGTGCCGTACCACAGGACATGAGGGACGCCAAGATCATCACCCTCTACAAAAACAAAGGGGAGAGAAGCGACTGCAACAACTACAGGGGCATTTCCCTCCTCAGCGTTGTTGGCAAAGTCTACGCACGAGTTGTTCTCGTTCGTCTACAGAAGCTTGCCGAACGTGTCTACCCCGAGTCTCAGTGTGGCTTCCGCGCTGAGCGATCGACGGTAGACATGATATTCTCCATCCGCCAACTCCAGGAGAAATGCAGAGAACAGAACATGCCTCTGTACGTCGCCTTCATCGACCTCACCAAAGCGTTCGATCTGGTCAGCAGAGAGGGCCTTTTCAAGATCCTGCCAAAGATAGGATGCCCACCAAAGTTGCAAAGCCTCATCGAATCGTTTCACACCAACATGCAGGGGATAGTGCAGCACGATGGCAACGTCTCAGAGCCATTCAACATACGCAGCGGAGTGAAACAGGGCTGTGTACTTGCGCCAACCCTCTTTGGGATTTTCTTTGCTATGCTCCTGAGGCATGCCTTCAGCACAGCAACAGAGGGAATCTACCTGCACACAAGATCTGACGGCAGGCTTTTCAACCTCGCCCGCCTGAAAGCCAGAACCAAAGTACGCGAGGCTCTAATCAGAGACATGCTGTTCGCAGACGACGCTGCAGTCGCAACCCACACACAGCAGGAGCTTCAGACCCTGATGGACCGCTTCTCCCAGGCATGCAAGGACTTCGGGCTTACCATCAGCCTGAAGAAGACTAACGTCTTGGCGCAAGGCACGGAAGCACCACCAACCATCACCATTGATGACTACAAGCTGGAGGTCATGAATCAGTTCACGTACCTGGGGTCCACGATCAGCAACAACCTCTCCCTTGATACAGAGATCAACAAGAGGATTGGAAAATCAGCCTTCACACTCGCTCGCCTCACCACACGAGTGTGGGAGAATCCCAAACTCTCTGTCAAGACGAAGATGGCAGTGTACAACGCCTGCGTCATCAGCACACTGCTCTATGGGAGTGAGACGTGGACAACATACGCCCGGCAGGAAAAGAGACTGAACTCCTTCCACTTGCGCTGCATTCGCCACATCCTGGACATATCCTGGCAGGACAAAGTGCCCAACACAGAAGTTCTGTCCCGCGCCGGCCTTCCCTCCATGTTCACTCTACTCAGGCAGCGCAGGCTCCGCTGGCTAGGCCACGTTCACCGTATGGAGGATGGCAGAATCCCCAAAGACGTCCTCTATGGAGAACTGGCAACTGGCAGGAGAGACGTTGGCCGCCCACAGCTGCGCTTTAGAGATGTCTGCAAGAGAGACATGAAGGCCCTGGATATCAACACAGAGCGCTGGGAGGACCTTGCAACGGACCGCTCCAAATGGAGAGGCACCCTGACCAGACAGCTCAGGGCGGGTGAAGAGAGACTGACTGCTGCAGCAGATGAAAAAAGGACCCGCAGGAAGAACCGCCACAGACCCAGCAGCACGGAGACCACCCACAAGTGTGACCTGTGTGACAGGGACTGTCATTCGCGCATCGGCCTGTTCAGCCACAGGCGGTGCTGTTCCAGCAGAGTAGACGTTTAGGATTCTCTTCCATGGTCATCATAGACCGACGGAGGCCGACGTAGTGTTCAGGTTCAGGTTTTATTTGTACCCGTAGGTAGATTTGTTTTGCAGTCAGGTGACATCCTTTTAGACACATATTTACAAACCACAATTACATTCAACATGAACACAAACACAGGCACACATGAAGCTGACTATAAACACGATGAAAGTACTCAAGGCTCCACCAATCAGGACATAAGACAAAGAGATTAAAGAGAGAAGGGTCATATTAAAAAAGTTAAAAACTAAGTCAAAGAGATTAAAAACTCAATAAAAGTCTAAAACCCAATAAAAGATTTAAAACCCAAATAAAAAACCTACAAAAATAAATAAATATAAAATAAAAAGTAATCAATAGATAACTAAATTATGTGCAATATATTGCTACATCTTGTTCAACTCTTTGATAGCAGCAGAAACAAAGTTGTTTTTGTAGTGCAGGGTTTTACATTTTGAGACAACAAACCTCCATCTGGAGGGAAGAAGCTGAAAGTGGCAGTGCAAAGGGTGGGAGTCATCATTTAAAATGCAGGTAGCAATCCTCTGTACCTGTCTGGTGTACAGGGATGTCAGGCTCAGCTGTGACTCACCAAGCAAACGACTGGACCATTTAGCTACCTGGTCTAAGGATTTCCTCTGTTTCAGTTTTATCTGACCAAACCATAACATTAAAGAAAAGGATAAAACAGATTCAATAAAAGCCCGATAAAACATTGTCATTATGGTTCGGTCAATTTGGAAGTGTGCAAGTTTCCTTAAACAATGCAAATGTTGCTGACCCTTTTTGCACACCCTTTCACAGTTCTCTTCAAAGTTTAAATTACTATCAATAATCGTCCCAAGATATTTGTAGGATTGCACCCAGTCAATGGTATGGCCTTTTAGTACAGTGACTTTGTGCCTGGGAGTTTTCCTCCTAAAGTCAATAATCATATGTTTAGTTTTTGTCGTATTCAGCTGCAGGTAGGAATCCTCACATCAGTGAACAAAATCATCAACTACTGGGCCGTGGCCACTCTCACCATCCTGAAGGAGACTGACAATAACTGAATCATCAGCATACTTTATAAGGTGTCTGTTGTCATGTCTGCTCTGACACATGTTTGTGTACAGGATGAAGAGTAGTGGTGACAACACACACCCCTGAGGAGAGCCAGTAGAAGAACACTTTAGGTCAGACAATGTACCATTGACCCTTACTCTCTGTGTCCTGTTGGTTAAAAAAATCCAGAATCGAACCCACCAGATTATTACTCAAATCAAATTGTTGCAGGAGCCTTTCAACTGAAATATGAGGTTGGATTGTATTAAAAGCAGAAGAAAAGTCCACAAATAAAAGCCTGGTGTGTGTCCCATTAAAATCCAGATGTTTAAAAAGCATGTTAAGCAGAGTGACAGTGGCATCCTCCACTCCTCTTTGAGGCTTATAGGCAAACTGCAAAGGATCCAATGCATGCTCAGTCTGCTTTAGGACCTCAAATCTGATCAGTTTTTCAAAAATTTTCATTAAAATTGAAGTCAAGGCAACTGGTCTAAAATCATTTACTGTTTTAGGACAGCTGGATTTTGGAACAGGGACAACCACAGCATCTTTCCAGACCTTAGGCACATGTTGTGTCTGTAAGGATTTATTAAAAATTTAGTGAAACACAGAACTCAATTCATGTGCACAGGACTTTACCAAGTGTCCACATACACACGTGGACAAAATTGTTGGTACCCCTCTGTTAATGAAAGAAAAACCCACAATGGTCACAGAAATAACTTGAATCTGACAAAAGTGGTAGTAAATAAAAATTCTATGAAAATTAACCAATGAAAATCAGACAGTGCTTTTGAATTGTGGTTCAACAGAATTATTTTAAAAAACAAACTCATGAAACAGGCCTGGCGAAAAATGATGGTACCCTTAACTTAATATTTTGTTGCACAACCTTTTGAGGCAATCACTGCAATCAAATGATTTCTGTAACTGTCAATGAGACTTCTGCACCTATCAGCAGGTATTTTGGCCCACTCCTCATGAGCAAACTGCTCATAAAAACATTTAAGAGCATTAGCCAGCTCTGTGTCTGAATTAAAACCATCTAAAAACACACGATTACTGCGCTCTGTGCTCTGAAGGCCCGCAGTAGTTTTCATACTAGCCCAGGCTGAACCAAGCTGCTTTGCTGCCATCTTGCGTTCTAATTCTGATTTATAATTCTGTTTTGCTCTTAAAATTTTGGACCTCAACTCTTTTGTGGCAACCTGCAGCTCAGAAACAACCCCCTGTTTAAAGGCAAGTGCTTTCCTCTGTAAGCAGGATTTAACTGATTTAGTAACCCATGGCTTATTGTTGGGATATATTTTGACACGTTTACGTGGAATGATCATATCCCAGCAAAAAGCCATGTAAGAGCATGTCACGTCCACCAAAGAGTCCAAATCATCCCCGCAGGACAGTGTGAACACCTCCCAGTCTGTACAGTTAAAACATTCCTGGAGGCAGAGCACTGAATCATCTGTCCAGACCTTCATGTCCCTGGTCTTCGTCTTTTCTCTTCTGAGAGCAGTTTTATATGTGGGCAGCAAATGTACACAGTTGTGATCCGAGGATCCTAAATTTTTTTTATTTTTTTTTTAAATTTTGATTTTGTATACTTTATTGATCCCCAGAGGGGAAATTGAGGGCATCCACCTGGATGGATGAAGCAGCCACGGTACGGCGCTATCCCTTAACCATTCACACACACATTCACACCTAGGGCCACTTTAGAGTCTCCAATTAACCTAACCTGCATGTTTTTGGCCTGTGGGAGGAAACCGAAGAAATCCCGGAGTAAACCCACACAGATACGGGGAGAACATGCAAACTCCTCACAGATCACTGTTGGTCAGGGGCTGGGATTGAACCAGGGATCCCATGGCCAAGGGTGAGTTGCTGTGCTGGCGCAGTGCTAACCACTGCGCTACCGCACCGCCCTAAAGGAGGAAGGGGAAGAGATTTAAAGGCTCCCTCGATGGAGCCATAGCACAGGTCCAGTGTCTTTTCTTGCTTGGTTGGGCAGGAGACGTACTGATAAAAGTTTTTAAGTGTCTTCTTTAAAAACACATGGTTAAAGTCCCCAGGGATAAAATTTGGAGCCTCAGGGGAAATCGACTGCAACCACTGTACCACATCAAAGACGGTGCTTGAGGCGCAGGCAGCATCCACCCTCGGGTGAATGTACACAGTCGTTATGAAAAGTTGGGGGAACTCACAAGGCAGATAAAAGGGGCGTAGCGATGCGGACAGAAGCTCCACATCTGGTGTACCGATGCACTCTCTGACCGTGACAGATGTACAGTACTGTTTATTAATATACAAACATACGCCGCCTCCCTGACGTTTCCCCGTTAACCTCTTCCTGCCAATCCAAGTGAAGTGGGGCTCCAAAACCGTCAATACAAAGGTCCGGGTCCCGGTCATGATCTGTAAGCCACGTCTCCGTGTAAGCCATGACACAGTAGCTCTTGAAATCCTTCTGATATTGGACATTTCCTTGAATTTCATCCAATTTATTTCTCAGGGATTGTACGTTCCCCATAATAATGGAAGGAAGAGGAATGCAGTTAAGCTGACGCCTCCTCAGGTTTAATCTTTCGCCTCCACGCTTTCTGCATTTCCTTGTCTTGTTCCTCTTTTCATTGCTGTGTCCATGAAAGTCTCTTAAAATAAAGTCCGGCAGTTGCGGCACAGACTCAAACACAGACGCTGGATTATCCATGTTTAGTTGCAGAAACATGTCTCTGGAATACTGCATTCTTACCAGCGTGACCGCGCTGACGTTCCAGACAAAGAGCCGGTAAGAAAGAAGCCACAGTGCGAAAACAAGAAGAAAATCCATACTGATGGAACCAAAGAGCCCTTTGTTATATAATCCACAAACATTCAAGGACAAAAACGGCACAGAGAATTACATTAAAACACATTGAAGTGCATAAAAACAGAGAGTAAGACGTCAAACTTTTTCACCCACTGTGTGGCATGGATGCGATCAGCCTGTGGTACTGCTGAGGTGTTATGAAAGCTCAGGTTGCTTTGATAGTGGCCTTCAGCTCATCTGCATTGTTGGGTCTACTGCCTCTCATCTTCTTCTCTATGGGGTTCAGGTCAGGAGAGTTTGCTGTGATACCATGGTCAACCAAATTTTGGTAGTTTTGGCAATGTGGACAGTTGCCAAGTCCTGCTGGAAAATGAAATTAGCATCTCTATTAAGCTTGACAGCAGAAGAAAGTATGAAGTGCTCTAAAATTTCCTTGTAGATGGCTGCGCTGACTATGAACTTATTAAAACACACTGGACAAACACCAGTACATAACATGGCACCTAAAATCATTACTGACTGTGGAAACTTCACACTGGAGCTTAAGCAACTTGGATTCTGTGTCTCTCCATTCTTCCTCCAGACTTTGGGACCTTGATTTCCAAATGACAGGATTTGCCACCTGATTTGAGGAGCCATGTCATCTGCTGGTGTTTGTCCAGTGTGTTTTATCAAGTCCAACGTCAGTGCAGCCATCTACCATTTTAGAGCATTCTATGCTTCCCTTTGCTGAAAAGCTTTATGGAGATGCTGATTTCATTTTCCAGCAGGACTTGGCACCTGCCTACACTGCCAAAAGTACCAATAACTGGTTTATTGACCATGGTTTCACTATGCTTGACTGGCCAGCAAGTTCGCCTGACCTCAACCCCAGACAGAATCTATGGGGTATTGTTAAGAGGAAGATGAAAGACACCAGCCCCAACAATGCAGATGAGCTCAAGGTCGCCAAGCAACCTGGGCCTCAATAACACCTCAGCAGTGCCAGAGGCTGATGTCCTCCATGCCACGCTGCTGTGATGCAGTAATTCATGCAAAAGTAGCCCAGACCAAGTACTGAGTGTGTACATGAACATACTTTTCAGTAGGCCAACACTTCTATAAAAATCCACTTTCTAAAAGTTGATCTTTTGTAAGATTCAGGTTTTTTTAGAAGCTGAATTTTGCATTTTCATTAGCTGTAAGCCATAATCATCAAAATATAAAGAAACACTTGAAATACAGTGATCCCTCGCTACTTCACGCCTCACCTTTCGCGCCCTCAGTGCATCGCGGATTTTTCAAAAATATTCATCAAAAATTCCAAATTGAGAAAAAAGTTGCCCGGGCGCTAGCAGAAGGCAGGGAGACTACACGGAGAGTCGGCACAACTCAAAATCCACCTCTCTGATTTGCTGGCCAGCATCCCCCCCCCCCCCCCCCCCAAGAGATTTTGTTCTCGTGTTGGCTCGGCTCGGGAATCTCGCAAGCTGATTGGCCGAGACGTCGCTGCTGCCTCTATGCCTCCTCCTGCTGCCTCTACGCCTTCCTGTCGAGAGAGAGAGTGAGAGAATGAACATACGTATTATTTATATTATTTATACATTATTTTATGTATATTATTTATATTATTAATATTTTATTTACATGTTTCAAACTATTCTTTAATGTTCTAATGATAACATATGCATTTATAGGGTTAATATACACTTATTGATATTATATATACACAAAAAAAATGTATGTAAAAAATGGGGGGGGTGACGCTACTTCGCAGTTTTTCACTTTTCGCGGTCGGTTCTGGACCCCATTAACCGCGATAAGTGAGGGATCACTGTATATCACTGTGTATAACACAGGGTTACAAAAATATTTTTTTTGTAAGTTGTCTGTGTTTTTTCAACTGATTTAAGACAATTTTGCACCGCTGAATCCGAAAATGACGTCTGTTTCTCTCGATCACGTGCCAAGTAAAAACCTGTACTTACAGTACTTAGTACTTACTTAGTACTGTGCATGTACTTACCTTTATATAAAGGTAAGTACATGTGAATTGAAGGTTATGTCATCATTGTTCAAAATTCATAGAATTTCAAGACATAATAAAGAATTTTGCATCATACAAAGCGAAAATACCTATACATGTAAACAAAAACTTATCAAACAGCATGTGGCCATAATTCAAAAAGTTGACCTGATTGAGTAAAACCAATGTGATTTTTGGATTCAGCACATCACAATTGTCCTTAATCAGCTAAAAAAAACCCTAGACAATAAAGTTGGTGTTGACCAGTGTAATGAATCTACGAGTGTCACTTTTTGAATTGAATTCCCGAAATAAATTAACTTTTTGATGATATTCTAATTTATCGAAATTCACCTGTAAACTAAAATAATTTATTTGTAGAAAGTTATTTAAACCTCTCTACCGCCACCTCTGTGTGTGCTGAGAAAATCACGACAAAGCAACAGTTTCTCACTGCCACTTGATTTGTGAGGTCAGGCCAATGTTGGTTAGTGTTGAACAGAACAGTCACCATTGGTATGCATGACGCCTTTTCTGTTCTCTGCAGATTAATGTTCTGTTCTGTTTGTTAATGTTATTTTTTTTTTTTTTTTTTGTGGCTGGTGTGCATCTCTCCCACAATACATTTCCACATGCTTTTGTAGCACTATCTTGTGTTAATCTGTTCAAGCAACGTTTTGTCTAACAGCAGAAAAGACAGCATGATGCAGCCCTGGCTTACTGCGTCTCTCACTCCTTCAGGATACAGTAACGGCACCTGCCTCATCTGCAGAGCACATCAATAAGACCAATGTTAGGCATCTCATCCTCCTCCCCCCATCTGCACTCAGACTCCTTAAGCATGTCTTCATTTTACACTACAGCACTACCCCTCCACCACTCCTTTGCCTCTGTCACCATGGCAGCGGTTACCCTAGTGACAGCGGTCCACATGTGAGGTTCCTGCTGGTGCTTTCAGACAGACCTGTGGACACAATGAACACTCATAGAGCTCAAAGAAGAACCTAGTCTGATCAGTGAGCCAAGAAAATGATATTGTTTTATACTCAGAATTACCAACAGCGCATACACTGCGGAATCAGGGAGAGGGCATATTTTTCCTAAACATAATGAATACAGAATTATTTGTTCCTAGTTGCTGTGAAGCTGCTTTTTTCCTGAACAGACTTTGAGGTTATGAAGCTCAGTGTTGCCCCACATTTTACATTTACGTGTGTGCTATAGACAGTTTCCGCAAGGCAAGTTTATTTGTATAGCACGTTTAATGTTCAAGACAATTCAAAGTGCTTTACAGAAAACATTAAAGCATTACAGCAAGTTGCAAAAGAAATACTTAAGAATTTAAATTCAAACTAAAAAATTAATTAAATAGAAACAGAAACATGCTAAAATAGAATGAGACTGATACAGTGCAAGAAAAAAAAGTTCCAGTTCATTGTGGGAGATTAACAATTGTTTTACTGAAAGGCAGTGGAAAGTAATAACATTTTTAAACTCAATTTAAAGCAGCTGAGAGTTTCAGCAGCCCCAATGCTTTCTGGGAGACTGTTCCACATGTGAGGGGCAGAAAAACTGAACGCTGCTTCACCATGTTTGGTTCCAACTCTGGACACAGATAGTTGGCCTGACCCTGGCGACCTGAGGGCTCTGGGTGGTTCATCATGGACCAGAAGATCTAAAATGTATATTGGCCCTAAACCATTCAGAGTTCTATAAACCAACAACAGTATTTTGAAATCTATCCTTTAACAGACAGGAAGCCAATGTAAACATCTGAGGACTGGAGTTACAGTTGTACTCATAAGTTTACATACCCTGGTGGAATTTGTGATATTTTTTTGGCCATTTTTCAGAGAATATGAATGATAACACAAAAACTTTCTTTCACTCAGAGTTAGTGGTTGGGTGAAGCCATTTATTATCAAATGATTGTGTTTACTCTTTTTAAATCATAATGACGACAGAAACTACCCAAATGACCTTGATCAAAAGTTTACATACCCTAGAAGTTTTGGCCTGATGACATACACACAAGTTGACACACACAGGTTTAAATGGCTTTTAAAGGTAACCATTTTCACCTGTCATCTGTTTACTTGTAATTAGTGTGTGCGTATAAAAAGTCAGTGAGTTTCTGGGCTCCTGACAGACCCCTGAATGTTTCACCCAGTGCTGCACTGACATTGCTGGATTCCGAGCCATGGGGAAAGGAAAAGAATTATCAAAGGACCTGCGGCAGAAGAAAGTTGAACTTCATTAAACTGGAAAAAGATGTAAAAAGATATTCAAGGAACTGAGAATGCCAGTCAGCAGTGCCATCCATCCATCCATCTTGTACTGCTCTTCTGGTGGTCCAGGTTGCGGAGGCAGCAGTTCAAGCACCCAGACTTCCCTCTCCCCAGCCACCTGCTCCAGCTTTTCAGAGAGGATACCAAGGCATTCCCAGACCAACTGGGAGACATAGTCTCACCAGCGAGTCCTGGGTCTTCCCCGGGGTCTCCTCCCAATGGGACGTGCCCGAAACACCTCAAATGGGAGGCGTCCAGGAGGCATCCTGATCAGATGCACAAACCACCTCAACTGGCTCCTTTCAATGTGGAGGAGCAGTGGTTCTACTCTCAGCCTCTCCCAGATGACTGAGCTCCTCACCTTATCTCAAAGGGTGAGTCCAGCAATCCTACGAAGAAAGCTCATTTCAGCCACTTGTATTGGTGATCTCATTCTTTCGGTCATTACTCAAAGCTCGTGACCATAGGTGAGGGTAGGAGCGGAGATTGACCGGGAAATCGACAGCTTTGCCTTAGAGCTTAGCTCCCTCTTCACCACAACGAAACGGTACAATATCCGCATCACTGCAGATGCTGCTCCAATCCATCTGTCAATCTCTCACCCCATTCTCTCCTCACTCATGAATAAGACCCCAAGATACTTAAACTCCTCCACTTGGGGCAGGAGCCTGTCCCCAACATGGAGAGGACAATACACCTTTTTCCAGCTGAGGACTATGGACTCAGACTGGGAGGTGCTGATTCTCATCCTAGCCGCTTCACACTCAGCGGCAAACCGTCCCAGTAAGACCTGTAGGTCATTGGTCGATGAAGCCAACAGGACAACATCATCTACAAACAACAGAGACGAGATCCTGTGTTCACCAAGCATGACGCCCTCCATTTCCTGGCTGCGCCTAAAAATCCTGTCCATAAAGGGCAGCCCTGGCGGAGTCCAACTCTCACTGGGAATGAGTCCAACCGAGTGTTGGCAATATGAACCAACCTCTCACAACGGTCGTATAGAGACCGGATAGCTTGTAACAACAAGCCCGATACCCTATACTCCTGAATCACCCCCCACAAAAAACCATGAGGGACACTGTTGAATGCCTTCTCCAAGTCCACAAAACACATGTAAACTGGTTGGGCAAACTCCCACGAACCCTCGAGGATTCTCGAGAGGGTAAAGAGTTGGTCCGATGTGCCACGGCCAGGACGAAAACCATATTGCTCCTCCTGAATCCGAGGTTCGACCAACGGTCGGACTCTGCTCTCCAGTACCTTGGCATAGACTTTCCCAGGGAGGCTGAGGAGTGTGATCCCTCTAAAGTTGGAGCACACCCCCCGGTCCCCTTTCTTAAAGAGAGGAACCACCACCCCGGTTTGCCATGCCAAAGGCACTGTCCCCGACCTCCATGCAGTGTTGCAGAGGCATGTCAACCATGACAGCCCTATAACATCTAGGGCCTTGAGATACTCAGGGTGAATCTCGTTCACCCCCGGGGCCCGGCCACCAAGGAGCTTTTTAATCACCTTGGCAACCTCAGCCCCTGTGATAGGCGAGTCGTCCCCCTTCCTCTGTGGAAGGCGTGTTAGTGGGATTGAGGAGATCCTCGAAGTATTCCTTCCTATTCGCAGTGTTTAAACTTTAATTAAGAAGAGGAAAATGAGGGATTCTGTTGAAACCAAGCCACGGTCAGGTAGACTCAACAAAACTTTCAGCCACAACTACCAGGAAAATTGTTCAGATTGTAAAGAAAAACCCTCAAATAAACTTCAGCTGACATACAGGACTCTCTGAAAAAAGTGGTGTGGCTGTTTCAAGATGCACAAAAAGGAGGTACTTCAAGAAAAATGGGCTGCATGGTTGCGTCACCAGAAGAAAGCCATGACTACGCCAGTACCACAAAGTAGCCTGCTTACAATACGGCAAACAGCACACCTCTGAGTAGCTTAAGAAAAACAACATGAAGACTTTGGAGTGGTCTCGTCACAGTCCTGACCTGAATCCGATTGAGATGTTGTGGCAGGTCCTTAAAAAGGCGGTTCATGCTCGAAAACTCTCCAGTGTGGCTGAATTACAACAATTCTGCAAAGATGAGTGGGCCAAAATTCCTCCACAGTGCTGTAGGAAGACTCATTGCCAGTTATCGCAAACACTTGATTGCAGTTGTTGCTGCTAAGGGTGGCCCAACCAGTTATTAGGTTTATGGGACAATCACTTTTTCACACAGGGCCCTGTAGGTTTGGATTTTTTTTCCCTTAATAATAGACACCTTCATTTAAAAACTGCATTTTGTGTTTACTTGTGGTATCTTTGTCTAATATTTAATTTTGTTTGATGATCTGAAACATTTAAGTGTGACAAACATCCAAAAAATGAAAATCAGGAAGGGGACAAACACTTTTTCACACCACTGTACATATTTATATTCAAGCAAAAAACATAGTACGATAGGTTAGTTGGATACGGTAGATTAATTATATCAATATAGCATATCAAGCCTTTCATAATTCTCAAAAAAGGATGAACACAGAACATTCAAGGCTGAGTTCCCACCACCTTTAACTGCATTAAACTTAACTATCTTCTACAAGAATTGCTCCCATGTCATCCTCTGACAGCACTGTACCTCCTCTTCTCACATTCCCTGCCTCTGCCATGACGAAGTGCTGTTCCAGCTTCTCCCTCTCACTGTCTTGTACTGAGATGCCCAGGTTGTTCAGTGTTGGTAGAGCCTCAGTTAGAGATGGGAAGGTCTCCACTCCTTAATCCCTTTTCACTCTGAGCTTTGCTGGGAAGCAGCAGCTTTCCTGTTCACCTTTCTCCTTCAATTGTTTAATCACCTCCTGGACTTTATCTCTTTCTCTGGATATCAGGGAAGTAGTCTCCAAACACACAACCCTGTGCTACTGAAAGTCTCACAGGAGTGTACTTTAACCATCGATTGAGCCATTTTAGTCAATAAAACACAGAGCATGATCAGGAGGCAGCAATTGTGGGGAAGTGGTGGATTTAGAAGCATGACGGTCATTTATTTCCTTTTTTTAACTACCTGTGAAGCTCCTTTGCTACACATTACCACAAACATGTTTTCTTCGTTACTTAGGGAGGGTGCTTTCACATCGACAGGCTTTAATTGGTTTCAGTCAAACTCGAGTTAGTTTTCTTCGTTAGTGTGGTTTGTCTGGTGAGAACATGGTAATCGCACTCAAGCGTGCACCAAAACAACAGTGCTGAGACTGTCTGAAAGGTGGTCTCGATTCAAATCAACTGGCGAACTCTGGTGCGGTCCTACAGGTGAGAAAGGGACTGTACTAAAACAGGACCAACAGCAAATGGTAAAACATTTCAGTGTTTCCTCTGGCTTAAAGACCTTGGCGCGGTGGCAACATATTTTTCAGGGGGGTTCAGAAAACACGTGACACTATTGTAACCGGAATATGTTAATTTTATACTATTTATTTTATTTTTTTTAATGTTGCGCAGTAACTTGTAATTTGTAATCTGTAATTTCCCAGTTTGGGATCAGTAAAGTACATCTATCTATCTAACTTTGCTTAGTAGTGTTATCCTTCTCTCCTTCCTCTGCTCTCACCTCTCCTGGACCCTCTGCCTGAACACTTTCCTCTCTTTGGCTCCTCTCTTCTGTCTCATCTTGCCTTCTCTGAGCTCTGTCTAATTCAGGTTCTCTCTCTGTCTATGGTGGTATACAAACAGGTTATAAAATATCAAGTGTCATGTTTTGTCCTGCAGGATTTTTTTTGTCATGGTTTACATAAATGACAAAAATATGTATTTTTTTTATTTTTTATTTTTTTTTTTTCATTGAGAGAGTAGGGAAGGGAAAAAAACCCCATTCATCATAGTAATTTTTAACACCTCCCTTAAGTTATGCCACGTGCCGTCCTGCCTCAAATCCTCCACCATCATCCCTGTCCCCAAGAAGCCACGGATCACTGGACTTAATGACTACAGACCTGTAGCGCTCACCTCTGTAGTCATGAAGTCCTTTGAGCGCCTGGTCCTGTCCCACCTCAAGTCCATCACCACCCCTCTCCTGGACCCGCTGCAGTTTGCCTACCGAGCCAACAGGTCTGTAGACGATGCAGTCAACCTGGCCCTCCACTCCATCCTGCAGCACCTGGACTCCCCGGGAACCTACGCCAGGATCCTGTTTGTGGACTTCAGCTCCACATTCAACACCATCCGCCCCGCTCTGCTCCGGGACAAGCTGTCCCTGCTCAACGTGCCTGACTCCCTCTGCAGGTGGATCATCGACTTCCTGACGGACCGGAGGCAGCATGTGCGGCTGGGAAAGACTGTCTCAGACTATACTAGCATCAGCACCGGATCACCCCAGGGCTGTGTACTTTCCCCCCTACTCTTCTCCCTTTACACCAACTCCTGCACCTCCAGCCACCAGTCTGTCAAGTTGATCAAGTTTGCGGACGACACCACCCTCATCGGGCTCATCTCCAACGGCGACGAGTCCGCCTACAGGAGAGAGGTGGCCCAGCTGGCGTCCTGGTGCAGCAATAACAACCTGCAGCTGAACGCTCTGAAGACAGTGGAGATGATTGTAGACTTCAGGAAAGTCACTACTCCTCTGCCCCCCCTCACCCTCTCAGGCTCTCCCATCACCACTGCTGATTCCTTCCGCTTCCTAGGCACTACCATCACCAGGGACCTCAAATGGGAGCTGACCATCAGCTCACTCATCAAAAAAGCCCAGCAGAGGATGTTCTTCCTGCGGCAGCTGAGGAAGCTCAAGCTACCCACCAAGATGTTAGTGCAGTTCTACACAGCCATCATCGAGTCCATCCTCACCACCTCCATAACCGTGTGGTACGCAGGAGCCACTGCCAGGGACAGACTAAGGCTGCAGCGCGTCGTGCGCACTGCTGAGAAGGTGATCGGCTGCAAGCTCCCATCTCTCCAGGATCTGTACATCTCCAGGACCCGGAGGCGTGCTGGCCGGATCATAGCCGATCCCTCACACCCTGGTCATGTACTGTTTGCCCCCCTCCCCTCTGGTAGAAGACTTCGGTCCATCCAGACTAAAACCTCCCGTCACATGAACAGCTTCTTCCCCTCTGCCATTAGACTGCTGAACACTAAGTGACTCTCGTGCACCATGTACAGCAGCTCAACCAGACTCATGTCAATCATCACTGTTTTCTTCCTGCATTACCGACTGCACTATATAGTTCTCCACAGTATCTGCTGCTGGCTAATATATATTTTAACTGTTGACCAGTATCACTTAATCTTATCCTACACTTTATTACATGTATAGTTTATTTCTCTTATCTTATCATGTTTAATGTTGCAGCATTGTACCGAGACAAATTCCTAGTTTGTGTACTACATGAACAATGGCAATAAACCTGATTCTGATTCTGATTCTGATTCTGAATTTACTCAATGTATACTTAAACTACATATATGATCAGAGATGGGTATAGTAGCCAGAAATTCTGTTCATGTAAAAGCAGCGCTTTGAAATTAATAAGTAGACAAACAAAACTTTCTACTTGAGTTAAGGGTACAAAGAGCACCCACTTAAAAACTTGAGTAATGACTTCAGTCTTAAACGTTTGAGGTTTTTCTCCAGAATTTATAACAATATTTTTTTATAGTTCTCTACTTTTGTCTGTAAATTTATCTAAATTTGAAACCATTTTCCTCAAATTTGTAATTTCCTCTTGTAAAATTGACTTTTCTTGTACATTTGAGACTTTATTATAAATTTGTGGATTATTTTATGGCAAATTTTTGTCTATTTTTAAAAATAAAATTACTGTGTTTTTTTTTTTTAAATTTGAAACAGTATAACAATTTACACTTTTGACCATGATTTTGCAGAGCCAGAACAGAAGAATAATTTAACTCTTGATTTCAAAGAAAAAAATATAAATAAAATTGTATTTAATGAAACAAATGAACTTGAATGACCAAAGATGCAGTTATTTCTGTTATAATATTTCTGTATATTTATGTTTTTTTAGACATCTCCTCACCACTCAGACAGCAGGAAAAACCTCCCTTATTTTGAAATCCAAATGTTGGTACGTTTAGTTTGTCTGAAGGCTGCTGATGGATTAAAGTAATTGACTTCGTGAATTCATGAGGGATCACACTCCTCAGCCTCCCTGGGAAGGTCTACGCCAAGGTACTGGAGAGGAGAGTCCGGCCGTTGGTCGAACCTCGGATTCAGGAGGAGCAATGTGGTTTTTGTCCTGGCCATGGCACTTCGGACCAGCTCTTTACCCTCTCGAGAATTCTCAAGGGTTCGTGGGAGTTTGCCCAACCAGTTTACATGTGTTTTGTGGACTTGGAGAAGGCATTTGATCGCGTCCCTCGTGGTTTTTGGTGGGGGGTGCTTCGGGAGTATGGGGTATCAGGCTTGTTGTTACGAGCTATTCGGTCTCTGTACGACCGTTGTGAGAGTTTGGTTTGTATTGTCAACACTCGGTCGGAGTCATTCCCAGTGAGAGTTGGACTCCGCCAGGGCTGCCCTTTGTCACCGATCCTGTTCATAATTTTTATGGACAGGATTTCTAGGCGCAGCCGGGGAATGGAGGGTGTCATGCTGGGTGACCACAGGATCTCATCTCTGTTGTTTGCAGATGATGTTGTCCTGTTGGCTTCATCCAGCAATGACCTCCATCTCTTGCTGGGACAGTTTGCTGCTGAGTGTGTAGCGGCTGGGATGAGAATCAGCACCTCCAAGTCCGAGTCCATGATCCTCAGCTGTAAAAAGGTGGATTGTCCTCTCCGGGTTGGGGACAGGCTCCTGCCCCAAGTGGAGGAGTTTAAGTATCTTGGGGTCTTGTTCATGAGTGAGAGGAACATGGAGCGAGAGATTGACAGACGGATTGGAGCAGCATCTGCAGTGATGCGGACGTTGTACCGGTCTGTTGTGGTGAAGAGGGAGCTTAGTTCTAAGGCAAAGCTGTCGATTTACCAGTCAATCTACGTTCCTACTCTCACCTATGGTCACGAGCTTTGGGTAATGACCGAAAGAACAAGATCGTGGATACAAGTGGCTGAAATGAGCTTTCTCCGTAGGATTGCTGGAGTCATCCTCAGAGATAGGGTGAGGAACTCAGTCATCCGGGAGAGGCTCAGAGTAGAACCGCTGCTCCTCCACATTGAAAAGAGTCAGTTGAGGTGGTATGGGCATCTGATTAGGATGCCTCCTGGACGCCTCCTACTTGAGCTGTTTCAGGCACGTCCCACTGGGAGGAGACCCCGGGGCAGACCCAGGACTCGGTGGAGAGACTGTCTCCCAGCTGGTCTGGGAACACCTTGGTATCCTCTCTGAAGAGCTGGGAGCAGGTGGCTGGGGAGAGGGAAGTCTGGGCTTCTCTGCTTGAACTGCTGCCTCCGCGACCCGGACCTCCGGAAAAGTGGTAGAAGATGGATGGATGGATGGATGGACTTCGTGAATTTTAGTCATCTTAACTTGCCAGGTACATAATAATGAACATTCATTCATTCATCTTCTTCCGCTTAATCCTTTTCGGGTCGTAATAATGAACATAAATTAGTTAATTAATATTAACTGAGGTAAGGGTAAAAAACATCTCTTTATTCTTGTCTGAAATAAGAAAAACAAAAAACTAATAACTAAAAAGAAGACAAAATGAATCAACTTGATCTCCTAACCACACCTGTTAGCTAAGCGACTCTTCCATTATTGCTCCAGTTACCAGTGGGTTAAAACCATGATAAATGCATTCACTGCTTACATACCTCTTCTGCTTTTTTCCCCCCACATTTAAAGTACTTTAATAAGCGCATGTTTCTCTCATACAGCGATGCTAGTAGCAAGACACTGCCTGCTGACTGGAACATGCGGGCGGGGCGCTTCTGAACTCCGCACGGATGACGGTCATGCACGTTGTTTGTGTGCGCACTTGGGGACCGTCATTCCTTCATATTTTTTTCTTAAATATATATATCCTCATAGAGTGGCAGCGTAAATTCAAGTGTAGCGGGCTGTCACCCAGAAATGTTACCAGAGGAAACCCTGCAGTTTATGCCACTGTACATACCTGATGGATCTTTGGAAATATCTGTAGCTGAGCATATCATGGTTCTGGAGGATTAATGAACGTTAGCATGTTATTTTCCTTCCTTTCCTTCATTTTCAAATTGCCCAATTTGCCAAAAGTGGTATATGTACGTATGTAATGAATGATAACCAGGGCGATGAAACCCCCCGTAGATTATGCTACATTGATACAGATTATGCTGTATTATTTTCTCCCCAGAAATGCATAAATGCACAGTAGTCGTCCTACTTCCTGTATTTACCTTTTGTGTTCTCGGGGCAAAAAAATTTGACCAGTAAGAACAGAGAATGTTCTGACGCAAGTCTTGTGGGATCTAGCGTGACGGAATTTGGTCCACTTGAATTTTTGCCTGTGTGAAAGGAAACTGAACCAAGGAGAAAATGATACAAAGTAACAAACATCAACTAATTTGGACCAAAGTCACCAAATTTAGGTGTGAAAGTACCCTGAGTGTGTTTGCTTCTTGGAAATGTACCTAAATAGCAGCAGTGCTATCATCTTACAGGTATTTTCAGATAATGTAGAGGGTCTGCACCAAGCATTACTTTGTGAGGGTTCAATAGAAACGGTACACTGTGACGTTTTAATCTAATCTTTGGGGCTATTAATTTTAAAAGTGAGTGAACACAGCTAACACGGCTAACCCTTAGCATGAACCCAAAACACAAGAACAGGTTCCGTTTTGGGAAATCTCTTATCAAACAACGCCTCACTGTGGATATTAAGGTTTACAACACATTACAATCCTCATATAAGAAACCACTTTCAGTTATGGTAATTAAAGATTATTTGAGCACCACTGAAGCAGAGTGATGCATATCCCATGACCAGTGTTGGGAATAACGTGTTACAAAGTAACGCGTTACTGTAACCCCACTACCTTTGCAGTAACATGCTGTGTAACAGAATTACTGTTTAAAAATTCAGTAATCCATTACAGTTATTGAAATTTGATCAAATGCGTTACTTGTTTTATTAATATGGATAGATATTTTTAGCGCAAATAAATTAATATACAATCTGACCCTACGTAGCTGACACAGCCATCAGTCGACTTGACCTATTGCAGAGAGCCTGTGAGTCTTAATTACTGAGCAGAGGAAAGGATGAAGCTACTTTGTTTTTGTGGAAATAGATTATTTTTTCTTTGTTGCGGTTAAAGACAAAAGCATATTGGTGGCTTGCAAACTAAAAAGTTGGTTGAGACTTAAGGCAATCTTCAGCTCCGACAAAGCTAGTGCTATGCTAACAACACTGTGAAGTGGAACTACTGTATTCTGAACAGCCATGGCTGGATATAAATTGGAAATACTCTCGTCTCAACACCCACAGCTGAATTTCAAGCACAGGTATGCATCTGGACAGTTTGTGACCCAGCAAGAATTAAACCGACTGATTGTCAGATACGTCGTTACAGACTGAAGATGTGATATAAACAGTGACTTTCCATCAGACGGCTGAGACTGTGATCCACTGAAATTAAAATGCGTTTACTTGCTACCTGGATAAAGATTATTCATTCAAAAATGGACTTTGATCTCCAAAAGGGTTATGAAGGACTGGATTGTGTCTCTGTCACAGCAGACATTTTGACTGTGGATAATGGACATTTTCTTTGGATCGCTGCAGATCGGATTAAATCCATAATCCTAAAGGTAAGATAAGCATGGATAGCTTTAGACACTGTTGGCAACTCTCACTCTAAAATGAGGAAATTACTGGCAATATCATGTTGATTTTCTTGAGATTTTCCCACAATAAGAGCTCTCAAGGCAGGATAAAACACACTGAACATGCTCTAAAAGCTCTATCGGAAACAGTCTGTTTTTAGCCTGTCATTAATAAGCCCATAATGTAATCCATTAATTAAATTATCTTGCTATGTGTGCAAGATGTCTCACCTGTGGGACATTTTACATTGGCTGGACACTGGCTGAAGTGGTAAGGGATTTAAATCTAGAGCTGTAAATCAGGTATGTGTCTGTTAGTATATTACCAATTTTCTCCAAAGTTTTAGAAAAAAAAACCCTGTTGCTACACAATTATTGGAGTATGTGGAGTCTAATAATTACTTACATCCTCTCTATGGCTTCTCACCAAATTATTCAGCTGAGAGTGCTAACTCCTGCTTGATTGAACACATTAAAAACAAAAAAAAAATATCAATAGATCAAGGTCAGGTTGTGGGAGCTGTTTTACTGGACCTAAAAAAAAAAAAAAAAAAAAAAAAAAAATTGATGCAGTGAATCATTACATTTTAGTTACAAGAAAATATTTCAATCAATTTTTCTAATCTGATGATGCAAGGTTTTGTCTTATCTGTGTGACAGACAACAATGTATAATAGTGAATAATGAAAGATCATCTTTCTTAGCCTCTTAAAATTCTGGTTTTCCACCCATAGAGTGTTTCACATTGGCTGGAAATTGGCAGGAATCCTAAGGGGTTAAGTATGCAAACGTGAAAGTTACTTTTCCAAGTAACTCGTTACTTTAATCATCCAGTAATCGGTAAAGTAACTCAGTTTTTTTTGAAAAGAAGTAATCAGTAACTGCCTTCACACTGTCTGTGACTTGAGGTGTGAATCTCCATTGGTCTCACGATTCAATTTGATTACGATTCAGCCATTAACAATTCAAATGCAAAATGACTGACGATGCATCTAGATACATCTCAGTGTTGCATCTAAAATTTAATTTTTTTCTATGTATTGGATTTTTTTAGGTGTCAGCATTTATTTTTGTTATTTATGAAAGGAAAAGCACTGAATTGCTGAGTGGATCGAGTTATCAATCATTTTTTTCCCCCTTGACGACATGGCTACTTTTGTATCAATTAATAGGATAAGTTTAATGTGAACTCTTTATTTAGAAAGTGCTTAAACAGCAAGTTTCTTTAAAAGAGTTGCTTCTCTTCAGTTACGTGATGGTTACATGGTTAGTTTAATGCAGAGACTCTGTTAACTGTGCTTGGGTTTCATTGTGCAGTGTGGGTGCAGCCTCTTCTGTAACTAACTCAATGACAGGAGCTGATGTGGAGTTGTCAGCATCCCCTGGTCAGTCCAAGTTGGTTGGAGTCGGGGACGTCCTTTCACCCCTTTTCTATCCTCTGGGGCTGGTGCTGGCTCTGGGTGGGGACAGCTGGTCCTAGCTCGTCGTGTCGTCTGATGGCCTGACCTCTACGGAGCGTCCCTAGCAGCATGCGTCTTTTCCAGCTCATGCTTCCCACCGAGTCTACAAAATCCAAAATGCGCCCAAATGTTCACTTTCAAAATGTTAGGTGAGTTTTATTTATCACCTGTTGCTGTTCTACAAGCTGAGCTGTGGACTACAGCTCAGCCTTCAACACCATCATTCCAGACATCCTGATCAATCCACTACACCTCCTGCAACCCCCCCCCCCCCCCCGGTCCTGGATAAAAAAAACAAACAAAACAACTTTCTCACCAACTGCCCACAAACAGTGAGACTTGGCCCCCACCACTCCTCCACACTGTCTCTCAGCACCGGCTCCCCCCAGGGCTGCGTGCTAAGCCCACCACTGTACTCCCTGTATACCTGTGACTGTATTCCAACCCACCCAACCACCGTCATTGTGAAGTACGAGGACGACACCACCTTGGTTGGGCTCATCACTGACGATGATGAGAAGGTATACAGGGCCGATGGAGAGAATCTGCTGCTGTGGTGCCAAACAAACAACCTGAAACCGAATGTCCAAAAAAGCCAAAGAACTCATACTGCACTTCAGGAAGAACAGAGAGGACCACACCCCCCTCTTCATAAACAGTGGCTGCGTGGAAATCGTCCCCATCTTGAGGTTCCTAGGCATCCACATCTCCTCTGACCTCTTTTGGTCTGTTGACACCAAGGCCCTATTGAAGAAAGCCCAAGGAAGAACAGCCTGGACCAGAAGCTGCTGCTGGCCCTCTACCGCTGCTCAGTGGAGAGTGTGCTCACCTACTGCCTGGGTGTGTGGTACACCGGCTCCACAGCCGAGAACAGGAAGGCTGTGCAGAGGGTCATCAACACCGCCCCCAAAAATCCATAGGCGGCCCTCTGCCCTCCCTGGAGGACATCTTGAGATCCTCCTGTCTCAGAAAGATCAAGGCCATCACAGGACCCCCCTCACATCCCACCCACCACCTCTTTGACCTGCTTCCCTCTGGACGACGGTTCAGCTCAGTCAGGTCCCATACCTCCAGACGGACAAACAGTTTCTTCCCCTGGGCCATCTGGACTGCAAACAGTCAGAGGCCTCACCCCCTCCCTCCAAACTCTGTCATGCACAGAACTGAGGACCTTTTTTAATTATAATAACACACTTGTCTTTGCATTTCTCACTTTGATGTATATTGACCAATCCTCGAAATCACTACCATTCCTGTGTATATGTTCAATAATCCTTGGGCCAATTTACTCAATCGTGTGTTCAATTATGTGTTCTGCACTCCGCACTTTTATGCACATTGTTCCATCTGCGAAGCCACTACCATACCTGTGTATATGTGACCCATGCTGGCAAAATGAGTCGGAATGCGCACCACGTCATTACAAGATACAGGCACAAGAAGTCATAAATCATGAGTCTTTGTTTGCTAGCAGCAAGTCCGGGAAAACCCCCATGAGTGCCTGATTTCATTGTAAAGCTTAGAAATCTTACTTTCTAAAAATACATATGTTTTGGTGGAAGACATGCCTCCCAACCGATCGAACGCAAGTTTTAAACCTAGCCAAAATATAAACAAATCAGCTTTTTCTGGGTCTGTTTTTGTGCACTTCCTACAAATTAAATATCATTTTGAAGGTCTTTCAATACAGAATATGGAAAAACATTACCTCAGTTTTGATAATTTCCTGAATATTCGAAAAAGGCATCATGGCAGGGTGCACAATATCTGTGCCTTTGTTTGTGGCTGCTATGAATTTGATATTGAAGGTAGGAGGGATACAATGCAGAGGCCCAAAAGCAGATGATGGCACTAGCCATCCAGCTTGTAGAGCCTTTATGGATGATATAACCGTAATGACTCCGTCAGTGCAAGGAATGCATTGGATCCTAGGCTCATTGGAGATGGCAGCTTGGTCACGAATGCAGTTTAATCCAGGAAAGTCTAGGAGTCTGAGCATTATGAAAGGAAAGCTGATGGAAAGCATTTTCAGCATCGAAGGGACTGTAATTCCATCAATTCAAGAACAGGGAGTACGATGCCTGGGAAAGTACTACGATTGTACCTTAAATGATAGGGGGAATTTAAAGCAGACCATGGCTAGTTTGTGTAGCTGGCTTAAGGCAATTGACAGAAGCCACTTGCTTGGGAAGTTTAAAGTAGAACTGAACTGAACGGCATTGAACGGCACTGGGTGATAGTACATACAGTTATAAAGATAATTTATCATTGGCACCCCCTCCACAAATCCCGGAATCTTGGAGAAAATCGTGATTTTGAATTTCCCGCCCTGAAAAATCAGACAAATCCGCCGAAGTGCAGCCGGAGTTCCGCGTGACGTCACGAGTGTGACCCAGTCCTCATGTTTACCATTGCGAGCACATCGACACTGGTTGTTTTTGGTGCATTTTGTCGTGATAGTCGACTACAAAACACTTCCAACACCTGGGAAGATCTGTTCAGTGGCCAAGGAAAGCTGTCATGGCGACGAAAGAAAAGAAAGGGGGAGGAAAAGCGACCGGGAAGCGATGCGTTTCTAGATATACAGTGATCCCTCACTTATCGCGTTTAATGGGGACCAGAACCGACCGCGAAAAGTGAAAAACCGCGAAGTAGCGTCACCCCCCCCCCCCCAAGGGCGTCACAAGCACTATTTTGCACAAAAAGGCACAAGAGAACAGCGAAAAGTGCCACTAAGCAACACGAGCGATAAAGAACAATGAATGCGGTCTTCCTTCGCTGGGTAAAACGTCTCGGCCAATCAGCTTGTGAGGTAAAACGTCTCGGCCAATCAGCTTGCGAGATTGCCGAGCGGTGAAGAGGTGGGCGGAGAGGAGTGGAGCGGTGGTCAGAGAGGTAGATTTTGAGCTGTGCGGGCTCTCCGTGTTGATACCTGATGTTCTAATGAGAAGGCAGGGAGACTACATTAGAACATCAGGTATCAACACGGAGAGCCCGCTCTCCCCGGCTCCCCAGCCCGCTCGGGAATCTCGCAAGCTCATTGGCCGAGACGTTTTACCTCGCAAGCTGATTGGCCGATACGTTTTATCTCGCAAGCTGATTGGCGGAGACGTTTTACCCAGCTTCGCTCCCTACCGAGCGCCTATACCCAGCGAAGGAAGACCGCATTCATTGTTCTTTATCGCTCGTGTTGCTTAGTGGCACTTTTCGCTGTTCTCTTGTGCCTTTTTGTGCAAAATAGTGCTTGTGACGCCCTTGGGGGGGGGGGGTGACGCTACTTTGCGGTTTTTCACTTTTCGCGGTCGGTTCTGGTCCCCATTAAATGCGATAAGTGAGGGATCACTGTAATCTTACCAATCCATGCAGATATCTACACTCCACCCACTGCCCGACTTTCATCCAGACGGCCGATTTGGAAAAACCCTCCCCCAGCTGACTTTACCATCCAGACAGCTTGGCAAGAGGAATGGGAGACCAAGGAGGTCCCAAACAAACAGCTGGTGATAAACCCCAACCAACAGGTCCCGGGCACCAACCTCCCAAGGAGACAGTGGTCTACACTCAATCGCTTCAGGACTGGACATGGCCCCTGCTTGGCCAGCCTTTACAGATGGGGCAGTAGCCCTAGCCCTCTGTGCGCATGTGGAGAGGAGCAAACAATGGAACACATCATAGAGGCTTGCCCGCTCCAAAGACTGGAAGGAGGATTACACACCCTCCATACAGCAAACCAGGAGGCAACTGCTTGGCTTAAGGACTTTGCATTCGCTAAATAAATAAATACTGTAATAAGTTGGAAAAATGCTGATGGTTTTTTTTCCCTTTCTTTTTTATTGTTAATTTTCCTTATCCTGACACCCCAAACATGCCAAAGTAAAGACTCACCATTCTGTATTCAATAAGCGACTCTCCTCCTCATCACTGCTGCGGTCTGAGTCGGTGCCGGAATCCCCCGAAAATTCTGGCTCTAATCTGTACGGTTCGATGCCTCCCTCGCTCTCTTCCTGTTCACTTGACACTCCTGCATCCTCCTCTGTCTTGTCACCGATCCTGAATGCCTCTTCACTCTGAAAACTCTGGTGTTCTTGACTGCTGGAACTGCTATCATCTGCCATTGTTGTTTTGATAAGGGTCACACTCGTGACGTCACGCAGCGTCGTCTGCACTACTTCCGGTTTGTTTGGCACTGCCAGCCAGAGGCAAAAGTTTATCGGCTTATAGCTTGGCCATCGCACGGCCTAAAAATTTCTTTTATGTGTTGAAAAATACAATAGGTAATAAGGAATTAATCTGCTATTCTACTTTTTTGGCAAAAAGGTGAGTTCAGTTCTACTTTAAGGTATGGTGCTTTCAGTATGGCATCATACCCAGGTTGCAGTGGCCATTCCTGCTATATGATTTTGCTGTTACCAGAGTAGAAGCAATGGAGAGACTCTGTAGCAAATTTATTCGCAGATGGCTAGGAGTTCCCTCATCCTTCAGTTCAGTTAATCTCTACAGTAAGACTTCCAAGCTTCGCCTACCAATCTCATCAGTGGTGGAGGAGTTCAAGGCCACTAAGACAGGGTCTGTTTGTTCTCTGCTCTATTCTGATGATAAGAAGGTCAGGCATTCCAACATAACCATTAAGTGTGGTAGGAAATGGAGACCCCAGGAAGCTGTCAGGGAAGCTGAAGCATACTGGAGACATGACGAAATCGTCGGCGTAGTTTGTCAGGGACGACTCGGGCTAGGAAATTACGATGGTAAAAGGTGGAGCAAAGCTGACACCAAAGGCAGGAGAAGATTCGTAGTACAGAGGGTCAGAGAGGCAGTGGAAGAGGACCGCTGTGTGAAAGCCGCAGGGCTTGCCTCTCAAGGGCAGTGGATTCAGTGGAACCATGCACTTGAACGATCACTGTCCTGGAATGATATCTGGGGCACGGACCAGGGCAAGTTGGCTTTTCTTCTCCGTGCAGTGACCGATCTTTTACCAACACCAAGTAATTTAAAACTTTGGTACAAAGATGAGGATTCATCTTGTAAGCTGTGCAGTATGTCCCCTAGTACTTTGAATCACATTTTGACCGGGTGCTTTAGAGCACTGGGAGAAGGGCGTTATCGGTGGAGACATGATAAAGTCCTTGCAGAAATGGCAAAGTGGGTTGAATTTCAAAGGATTAGAGCCAACAACCATCAGGCAACATCATTTCAGGTCATTATCTTTCAAAAGCCAGGAAATAAGTCTCCGAAGAAAACAACTGTCAGAATGCGCCCCTCTGTTTTGCATAAAGCATCAGATTGGGAGTTGCACGTTGACCTAAAAAAGAAGCTCGTCTTCCCAGAAGAAGTAGTAACAACTACTCTCTGCCCGGACATGGTTCTTTGCTCTCGGAGTGCAAAATCCATTGTAATAGTTGAGCTTACAGTGCCTTGGGAGGAGAGGCTGGATATATCTCACGAACTCAAGAAGGAAAAATATCAGGACCTGGTTGATGAGGCTCGGATTAAAGCGTGGCACACTACTTTATTCCCCGTTGAGGTTGGTTGTCGTGGGTTTCCAGCTGCATCTTTGTATCATTTTTTACATAAGATAGGTCTGGAACCTAAACATCTTAGGAAAGCCATTGGGGATATAGCCTCAGTGGCAGAGGCTAGTTCAAGGTGGTTGTGGCTCACAAGAGACCGTGGTTGGAACCCTTCTGCAAGTGAAGATTAATCTTTGCTGCCCCACTCAGGCGAGGCGTACAGGTTCAGGGGCGAAACGCCGATGACCCTGAGACACCTGCTGATGATGCAGGAGGGATCCTCGAACGAAGTTTTGACCACTCATCCACCAGGACTGTTAAGAAGAGAAACTGATGTCTCATTTATTTTGCTCTATTTTGCTTTTGCAGTTTCTGCTTGTAGCAAAGCATCTTTGATGTTTATTTCTCTTGTAACTGTGTTTTTATCTGTACAGTAGCCTAGTGGAGCACCCACAATTTCGTTGGTACTGTACAACTGTACAATGAAAATAGAGCCTGTTCTATTCTCTGCCTCCATTCACCACAATTCGGTTAACAAGCAGTTGCGCGTGTAACCGACATCGGTTTTAAATGTCGTAATGTAACTTTACAACTTTGACAAGCAGAGATTGGGCAAGTGGCAATCAAGATTAGTGTTTCAGGTTTTTGCACAGGTGGCAAGAGCTCAATCATTAACGTTTTGCATTGATGCAAAGGCCCCTGTCACGATGTTCCCAAGAATCGAGAAATATCCACGCTTCTACCTATGATGTGTCTTGATTGTGGTTATCGGGAAGTATAGTAATTCCATAATGTCCAATTCATATTACCCAATCAGATTGCTTTGTCAGAAGTAAGTATATTGTATAAATAGCAGTATACCAGCTACAGATGTACTGTATAAAGTCCTGCTAGAAACAGGCCTTGGCTCTGGGCACTTATGTCGACTGGCCATCTTTGGAGCATATATTTGAATGAATGTTCTGTCATTTGTCTCAAAAGCCCACAATGACAAATGATGCAAGAAAAGTTAATCCAGACTAAGTTTTGAAACCTTTTCTCCAAGTTGCACTTGAATATCCATCTTTGCTTTACAGAACTCTCCCATGTTTGTGTCATAATGCCTCTGGTAAAGTCAAGTCTTGTCACCTCCTCTCTTGTGCCATCTCTTCTCCTGCTGTTGTTCCCTTTTTCATCTGCTGCTACTTTTAGGTAATAGCTTAGATGAATCACTAATCAAATTATGCTCGTTTTATACTGCTTAGCTTTCTTATTTAGCTCACCCACGCTCTTCTTCATCTCACTCATTTTACTCAGAATTTCCTTTCCTCTTTGAGCCACTGTAGGTAGCATCTGGTCTCATGCTCCTTTGTGTGTGGGAGGAGGGGAAAAAAGAGAGAAGATGATTATAGTTGAAAAATCATGCGTACCCACAATGTAAATCTTCTACCATAATGGCCTGTGTCATGACTCATCTGCTAGGGTGCACACTGACCTTCTGTATATTATGTTTTGGAAATTGGATCCAAAGAATCCAATATTGTAGCAAGCAATTTACCTCATAATTGGTTTCATGGGAGTAAATATGTGTGCAAATAGTTTGTTCTTACTGCATAGCACCTTTATTGAACTGCTGTTGATTCTCTGTGAGGTAACGATATGATACCACCTTGTTTTATTGATAGTGAAACACTGTTGTTCTGGTGTGGAAATGAAAAAAAGTGTTTAATTAATGGTTGTGGATGGACTCCTTTGCATTTGTTCAAGTACTGTCCCCTTACATGAGGACATGCATGTGTAAACACAAAAGTACGTCATTCGAGGCTTAATTTTTGGTTAATTACCCAGATCTATTACCTGTGGACATCCGGTAATTTAGAAATTAGACACTTCTGTGTTTTGTGCAGTGCGTTTGGATAGGATAAACAAAAGTTTATGATGTTCATCCCTACATATGTCCAATTCAAAAGCAGAAAAAAGGCATCACACACCAACCTTGGCAGTTTAATACCTTTTAATTTACCATTTATTTTGGCTAAAGCCAAGAACACATACTCATGTTTCGGCCTGTTAGCCTTCCTCAGAACATGAATCAAAATGATTTTTTTAATTTTGTACCCTGACTCAACAGGTAATTGGTTAAAATAGTCACATAACATTTGTAAAGAGCCTCAGTAAAATTTTTGACTGTACCCTAAAGGACACTGCTTCCACCAGAGTGGCAAACCAAGAACTGGAGGGATGGTTGGCAGCTACTGACAAATTAAGCCTACCGGGGAAATTTAAATCCTGGATATACCAGCATGGCATCCTTCCTAGGATATTATGGCCATTGCTGATCTATGAATTTCCACTTCACACTGTGGAAGGGTTTGAGAGGAGGGTAAGCAACCACCTCTGAAGGTGGTGAGGATTGCCCAAAAGTCTGAGCAGCATTGCCCTCTATGGCAACACAATCAAGCTGATGCTGCCCATTAGCAGCCTCGGCGAAGAGTTCAAAGTTAGCCGAACAAGGGAGGTGCTCCATTACAAGGAATCAGCGATCCAAGAGTCTCCCAAGCTGGTATTGAAGTGAGGACTGGGAGAAAGTGGAGGGCACAGGAGGCCGTGGACCAGGCAGAGTCAAGGCTTTGCCACAGAGCAGTGGTCTGTTCTGGTGGGTAGCATTCCGACAACAACCTACAGCAGTATAAAAGGCAAGCAGAAGTGTGACCTGGTCCAAAAGGAGGTAAGAGCTGGGGGTCGAGGAGGAGCATGCAAGCCAGATGGTGGGACTGAGGCAGCAGGGTGCTTGGATGAGATGGGAACAAGCAATGGACAGAAAGATCTCATGGTCCAAGTTGTGGAAGGCTGAACCTTACCGCATTAAATTTTTCATTCAGTTAGTGTATGATGTACTACCCAGTCCATCTAACTTTTTCTGGTGGGGGAAGACAAACACCAGCATGTACTTTGTGCCAAGGAAGAGGAACACTGGAACATATCTTCAGCAGTTGCCCCAAGGCACTTGGTGAAGGACACTATCGCTGGCATCACGATCAGGTGCTGAAGGTGATTGCTGAGTCCATCTGCAGTGCCACTGACCAGAGCAAACACAGTCAACCATCAAAATGCCAACTAACATTCATTCCAGCCAGAGAACACCCCAAGTCCCAACTTGGAGCTCAAGCGGATCTCCTGGGAACAGCACACGACTGGCAGCTGAGAGTGGACCTGAGGAAATAACTCAGGTTCCCAGAAATCATTACAGAGACAAGCCTTAGACTGGACATTGTACTGTTCTCCAGAAAATTCAAGCAGGTGGTCATGCTTGAGCTGACAATGCCCTGAGAAGAGAGGATCAAAGAAGCTAGCGAAAGGAAGAGGGGGAAATATACTGAGCTGACAGAGGATTGCCACAGACGGGGGTGACGTTCACAGTGCCTACCCATTGAAGTGGGGAGCAGAGCCTTTGCAGGAAGGTCGCTATGCATGGCCTACAGCCTCCTGGGCATCACTGGAGAGCACAAGAGGAAAACAATCAGCAGAGCTTCAGAAGCTGCAGAAAAGGCCTCAACATGGCTGTGGCTCACTATGGGCAAACAGTGGGAAAATGTTGCTTGGACACAGGCCGGGAATTGATCACTCCTGGTGGAGTTGCCTGCGTGAGGGGGTCTGAAGTTGAAAGACCCGAAACCCTCAACAACCCCAGGCACTTTACTGATGATGTGTCCAAGTGCATCAAGAGATGGATGTCACAACCATCACTTCCCCAAGTCACAAAACAAAACTACAAAAAACCCAAATATAATAAAATAATATAAAAAGAAAAGGAAAAAAGGGAAAAATGAAAGAAATGTAATAAAATATTAAAATTAAATAAATGTAAAAAAATGTGAATAGGAGACAAAAGGAGTAAATCTGATGAAAGTTACAGTTAGAAGGTATAGGATTGTGCACTTATACTTTAACGATATCTGTTCTCAAAGGAAACATTTAAAGCTAAAATTGTCATTCAGTCCAGCAGATGCCATTGTGTTTAGAGATCCAAAACATCTCTCTTCAGGTTCAGGTTCAGGTTACTTTATTTGTACCCGTAGGTAGATTTGTTTTGCAGTCTGGTGACATCCATATTTACAAGCCACAATTACATTCAACATAGACACAAACACAGGCACACATGAAGCTGACTATAAACATGACAAAAATACTCAAGGCTCCATCAATCAGGGTATAAAGACAAAGAGATGAGAGAAAAACCAGAGGTAAGAGAGAAGGGCCATATTAAAAAGTTAAAAACTAGTCAAAGAGGTTAAAAACTCAAAGGTCTAAAACCCAATAAAATATTTAGAACCCAAATAACATCCTACAAAAATAAGTAAATATAAAATGGAGTTAATAAATAGGTATCTAAATTATGTGCAATATATTGTTACAACTTGTTCAACTCTTTGACAGGAGCAGGAACAAAGCTGTTTTTGTAGCGCTGGGTTTTACTTTTTGGGACAGCAAACCTCCGTCTTGAGGGAAGAAGCTGAAAGTTGCAGTGCAAAGGGTGGGAGTCATCATTTAAAATGGAGGTAGCCATCCTCTGTACTTGTCTGGTGTACAGAGATGTACACCAAGACAAGACTGTGACTCACCAAGCAAATGACTGGACCATCTAACTACTGTACTTGATCCAAGGATTTCCTCTGTTTCAGTTTTATCTGACCAAACCATGACACTAAAGAAAAGGATAAAGCAGATTCAATAAAAGCCCGATAAAACATTGTCATTATGGTTCGGTCAATTTGGAAGCGTGCAAGTTTTCTCAAGCAATGCAAATGTTGCTGACCCTTTTTGCACACCCTTTCACAGTTCTCTTCAGAGTTTAAATTACTATCAATAATCGTCCCAAGATATTTGTAGGATTGTACACATTCGGTGGTCTGGCCTTTTAGTACGGTGGCTTTGTGCCTGGGAGTTTTCCTCCTAAAGTCAATAATCATATGTTTAGTTTTTGTCGTATTCAGCTGCAGGTAGGACTCCTCACACCAGTGAACAAAATCATCAACTACTGGGCCGTGGCCACTCTCACCATCCTGGAGGAGACTGACAATAACTGAGTCATCAGCATACTTTATAATGTGTCTGTTGTCATGTCTGCTCCGACACATGTTTGTGTACAGGATGAAGAGTAGTGGTGACAACACACACCCCTGAGGAGAGCCAGTAAAAGAGCACTTTAGGTCAGACAATGTACCATTGACCCTTACTCTCTGCGTCCTGTTGGTTAAGAAATCCACAATCCAACCCACCACATTATTGCTCAAATCTTCTTCTTCTTCTTCTTCGTCTTCTTCTTCTTCTTCTTCTTCTTCGTCTTCATCTTCTTCTTCGTCTTCGTCTACTTCTTCTTCCATCGCTAGAATTGCTCAAATCAAATTGTTGCAGGAGCCTTTCAACTAAAATATGAGGTTGGATTGTATTAAAGGCGGAGGAAAAGTCCACAAATTAAAGCCTGGCATGTGTCCGATTAAAATCTAGATGTTTAAAAAGCATGTTAAACAGAGTGACAGTGGCGTCCTCCACTCCTCTGTGAGGCCTATAGGCAAACTGCAGAGGATCCAATGCATGCTCAGTCTGCTTTAGGACCTCACATCTGACCAGTTTTTCAAAAATTTTCATTAAAATTGAAGTCAGTCACTTCCGGTTATGGCTGCCACGTAGGACGGATGTGTCTCACTCTGCTCTGCTCCTGGAGAAAAAAAATCGGCAAATAACTCTCTCATTTGGGACAGAACGTATCCCAGCGTCTGGGCGAGGATATGTCGGTGAAGCCTAAGGCTGGAAAACCAGGTAAAGGAAAAAGCGAGCCGCCGAAACAGTCCAAATTAACGGACTTTCAGGTCTGTGACGCAGCAAATAAAACTCCATATATGGCGGAGGAGGCTGGCAACGGTGCGATGTCTGCGGGGAGAGGCGCAGATGCGCTGATGGCTGCCATGAGTTCAATGAGAGCGGACTTTTCCTCTAGATTTGATGGGATTATGACAGCGTTGGAAGGAATAAGAAAGGAATTGGGTGACTGTGTAGAACGAACGGCGCAGATGGAGCTCCGTCTCGCCAGTGCTGAAGATGACGTCACCCGTCTTCAATTAAAGGTGCGCACTTTGGAAAAAAAAAATAAATCTCTGGAAAATAATATTTTGGATTTGGAATCTCGGTCGAGACAGAATAACTTGAGGCTGGTGGGTCTTCCAGAGGAATCAGAAGGTCGGGACGCATGTTCCTTTCTGGAAAAGTGGATTCCGGAGGTGCTGGGCAGCGAGGAGTTGCAATCAGCAGTGGTTCTGGAAAAAGCACATCGTATTGGCCCACGGAGAGATAAGGGACCGCCGAGGACCTTAATTATGAAGTTTCTTAGCAACAGAGACAGGATGAAGATCTTCAACGCTGCACGAGCTAAAGGAGAGATTAAACACCAGGACCAGCAGGTGCGGTTCTACCCAGATTTGGCCACAGGAATCCAACAATTGAGGAAGCAGTTTGATCCCATACGTAAGGAGCTGCGCAACCTTGGGATTCGTCATGGTGTAATCTATCCTGCGAGACTGCTGACCACGTATGAGGGCAGAACCCACATCTTCAAGACCCCAGAGGAAGCGCAGGAGTTCATCAAGAAGATCAAAGAAGAAGAAGAGACTGGTGGGAGCTAAGCATGAACAAAATATAAGGTAGAATAATTAAGCATTTGCACAGGCATCTGACTGACTTGAAGTAAATAGTAAGTTTACAAAATATAGATTGTATTATATATTAAAAAAACAAACAAAAACAAAACAAACAAAAAAAA
This sequence comes from Pholidichthys leucotaenia, assembly GCA_020510985.1. Classification (NCBI taxonomy): domain Eukaryota; kingdom Metazoa; phylum Chordata; class Actinopteri; order Cichliformes; family Pholidichthyidae; genus Pholidichthys; species Pholidichthys leucotaenia. The sequence goes on along the minus strand of CM035847.1, from coordinate 83,260,553 downwards.
AACTATGATGTACAAAGTTGTTAAAAATTTTGGAGTTAAGTTGGAAAACTACAGAGGAGAGTTAATGTTACGTCATTAAAAGCAGTAGAGTTAGGGTGATTGGGAGGATGAAGAAGGAGTGGCTTAGGCTGTTCCCCGTGGGTGTGGAGCGGTCGATGGCTATATCGGGAGACGGAATTTTTCTTTTGATTTTGGGGGGTTTCCCACAAGTGTGGGAAGGGGAAATTTGTTTGTGTGTAGTTTGTAGGATGAATGTTCAACCACTCATGTTTTTGCTTCTCTGTATGAGCATGTTTACACTGCAAGTTAATCCCAAACTCTCTATTGATCATAAACCAAAGTGTTAATCTTAATTTAACTTCATGGAATTGCAGAGGTCTACAAAATTTAAAAAAACTTAAACAAGTTATGAATAAAATAAAAGACATGGGTTCAAAAATTGTGTTTTTACAAGAAACTCATTTAATAGAGGAGGATATAAAAAGAATTAGGAGTAGATGGCAAGGAAGTGTCTTCACCTCATCATTCTCATCCCGGGCCAGGGGAGTTATGACTCTCATACATAAATCAGTTCCTTTTCAAGTGAAAAATGTAATTGGAGACAAATTTGGAAGATATGTAATCATTCAAGGTTCTTTGCTATTAGAAAATATAAATCTTGTGAACTTACATGGTCCCAATATAGATGATCAGAAGTTCTTTGCTAATTTATTTCTTATCATCACTTACAGGGCAACATATAATAGCAGGGGATTTTAATTGTACATTGAATCCCGGTATAGATAGATCAACAGGACTGGATTGCACGCACATTGGATGTAGGATGACTATTAATCATTTTATGAAAGAATTGAGATTGTTAGATATATGGAGAGAAATGAAACCACAAGTTAAAGCCTATTCTTGTTATTCCAGTACCTACAAGACATTCTCACGTATTGATTATTTTTTGATTTCCACAGAATTAAGGTCCAAGATTCAAAACTGCTTTTATGATAACATCGTGATCTCTGATCATGCACCCTGTTGTCTAATATATGTAGATAAAAAATTGACAAAGGAATCAGGTAGATGGCAATTTCAGCATAAATGGCTTCAGGATGAGGAATTTGTCAAGTATATAGAAAAACAGATAGACGAGCTCTTTGACATCAATACTACACAAACATCAGCATGTGTAAAGTGGGAGGCTTTCAAAGCTTTTATTAGGGGACATATTATTAGTTATACAGGATCAAAATCTAAGAAGACTCGAGAGGAGAGAGCTAAATTGGAACATAAAATAAAAAGTCTTCAGGAAAAAGTGTATGCAGGAAGTGACCCAAGGTTGGAGAATGAATTACTGATTTTGAGAGCTGAATACGACAAAAAATCAGCGAATAGAGCTGCCTCGAGTCTTCTAAGATTGAAACAATCTTTTTATGAACAAGGTGAAAAATCAGGAAAATTATTAGCATGGCAGATTAAACAATTAGAAATTAAAACACCAATTACCAGTATTATAAGTAATGGACAGGTAGTTATAGATCCTTTAGAAATTAACAGAGCCTTTAGAGATTACTATGAAAAATTATATGATACCAAAAATGAATCTGATTTAACAAAACTAAATGGGTTTTTGAACGAACTATCTATACCGTGTATTCCAAATGAAAACAGGGAGATATTGGAGTCTAAAATTAGTCAAGAAGAAGTTGGGCTAGCCATTGATAATATGAAATCAGGAAAAAGTGCAGGACCAGATGGTCTTCCAGTTGACCTTTATAAAAAATTTAAGAATAAATTAATAAAACCTTTTTTGGAAATGGTTTTAGAAGCATTTCAAAATAATAATTTACCATCATACATAAATAATGCCTTAATTATACTGCTGCCAAAACCAGGTAAGCCCTCTAATAAATGTGAAAATATGAGACCAATAAGCCTATTAAACGCCGACCTTAAGATAATCTGTAAAATTTTAGCAAGACGAATACAAGAAATTTTACCAAATATTATTAATCGAGATCAGAATGGCTTTATAAAGGGTAGACAAGGCTTCCATAATGTAAGAAGACTATTTAATATTGTTTATTTTAATAAAGAAGCACCGGATACAGCTCTCCTATCACTGGACGCCGAAAAGGCCTTTGATAGAGTTGAATGGCCCTTTCTTTTTGAAGTCCTACAAAGGTTTGGACTTGGAAATAATTTCATAAAATGGGTTCAAATAATATACAATAATGCTACAGCAGAAATCCTAACAAATAACAATATTTCAAAACCAATAAAAATCAATAGAGGATGTCGACAAGGCTGTCCACTTTCACCTTTACTGTTTACTATGGCAATTGAACCTTTAGCGATAGCGATACGTTTACATTCACAAATATATGGAATTAAAGTTGGACCAACAGAACATAAAATCTCCCTGTACGCCGATGACATAATTTTGTTTATGTCGAATCTAAAAAAATCAATTCCAACCTTGTTGAATTTAATAAAGAATTTTGGGGAAATATCAGGATATAAAATAAATAAAACTAAATCTTCAATATTAATGCTAAATGAGACCCAGAGAAATTACCCAACCCCTGAGGTAAATCAATTCAATGTTGTAAATCAGTTTAAATATTTAGGAATCCAAATTGTGCCTAAGCTAGAATCAGTCGCCAGTGTCAACTATGAAGCCTTAATGTCAGATATCAATGAGTTAACTCAGAGATGGATGTCACTACCAATGTCGATGATCGGGAGAATCAATATACTTAAAAGTAATATTTTACCTAAAATACTTTATTTATTTCAATACATTCCCTTATCACCACCTTTAGATCTATTCTCAAGAATAAAAAAAAAGTTAGTGGAATTTATATGGAACAACAGGAGGGCTAGATTACGTCTGTCTTTATTATATTTACCATTTGATCATGGAGGTCTGAAATGTCCAAATTTTATGTTGTATTATTGGTTGGCACAACTGAGGTCTATGACATATTATTTTTCATCAAATGATCTCCCTCACTGGACTGAAATGGAATCATACAATTTACCTTTACCTCTTCCCATATTCATATACTCAGATTCGGCAAAAAAATTACAAAAACAAGTTAAAAATCCATTTGTAAAGCATATGATCAAAATATGGTGTGAAGCTAAAAACTATTTAAAAGAACCACAGTTATTGTCACAATTTAGTCCAATATGGGGTAATCAATATTTTAAACCAGGGAGAGCGGACGCTGTATTTAAAGTATGGAATTTAAAAGGGATACAAAAGATTCAGGATTTATATTTGCCATGTGCAGATAACATAATGTCTTTTGAAGAGCTGAGGATCAAATTTAATCTCAATAGAACACATTTTTTTAAATATCTTCAACTTAGAAACTTTATTCGATCAAATCAAAATAAAGCTCTCACTCGACCTATTTACTCATCCTTGGAAAAAATGATGATGAAAGATAGTAAAAGAAAGGGTATTATTTCAGAGTTTTATAACTCATTGACACTATCTTCAAGTGAAAATTCACTGAAAAGATTAAACTACTGGAAAGAAGATCTGCAAACTGAAATTTCAGAGGAACAATGGGAATTGGCTTGTACAGAAGCTCAAACCAAATCAATAAATGTACGCCTTAAATTGATACATTTCAAATGGTTAATGCGGATGTATGTTACACCGGAGGAGTTAAATAGATATAACAAAAATATACCAGATACATGCACAAAATGCATGGAAAGTAAAGGAACCCTATTTCATTGTTTATGGGAATGTAGATTAATAAGAATGTTTTGGGAAGAGGTGAGGGTAACAATTGAAAAAAAAATCTCAAAACAAATCATATTGAATCCTAAACTGTTTTTGTTGGGTCTGTACCCAGAAAAGCATAATTTTAATAAAAGTGAAAGAACATTCATAGACCTCAGTTTGCTTAATGCCAAAAAATGTATTGCACTATTATGGAAAAAGACTCATAGACCAGATGTGACTCAGTGGTTAAGACAGATGTTAACAAACCTTCCATTAGAAAGAATAACATATATACTGAAATCAAAGGAAATTGTGTATGAGAATATATGGAGACCTTTTATTGATTATGTAAAAAATTTAAACATAACTCTTGAAGAAGAAGGTGAATGATGTGTGTGGACCTTGTAAATTCCAAACTGGTGAACATAATATGTATACTTATGTATTGGATTGTCTAGACTAAACAGAGGAGCATTGTTGAAGACTTGATTTTGTTGGTGGTTGTTGGTATTTTTAGTGCATTTTTTTTTTGTAGTACTTTAGTGTTAGTGTTTGATTGTTTGTATCATGTTTGTTAAAAAAAAAGGTTCAATAAAGATATTGTGGAAAAAAAAATTGAAGTCAAAGTAACTGGTCTAAAGTCGTTTACCATTTTAGGACAGCTGGATTTTGGAACGGGAACAACCACGGCTTCTTTCCAGATCTTAGGCACATGTTGTGTCTGTAAGGACTTATTGAAAATGTAATGAAATATAGGACTCAGTTCATGTGCACAGGACTTTACCAAGCGCCCACATATATTATCAGGGCCCGGACTTTTGTTCACTTTTACAGCGCAGAGCTCCCTTTTAATGTCCTGCACCTCAATATTAAAGTGCTGATTGTCTTTGAGTTTCTGTTTCAAATCTTGGGTTTCAGTGCTAAAATCAAAGGAGTCAAAACGACCATAAAAACAATTAAGAGCATTAGCCAGCTCTGTGTCTGAATTAAAACCATCTAAAAACACATGATTACTGCGTTCTGTGCTCTGAAGGCCTGCAATAGTTTTCATACTGGCCCAGGCTGAACCAAGTTTCTTTGTTGCCATCTTGCTTTCCAACTCTGATTTATAATTCTGTTTTGCTCTTAAAATTTCGGACTTCAGCTCTTTTGTGGCAACCTGTAGCTCAGAAACAGACCCCTGTTTAAAGTCAAGTGCTTTCCTCTGTAAGCAGGATTTAACTGATTTTGTGTATTTTGACACGTTTACGTGGAACGATCTTGGAGATGTCATCAAGGCCTTAAGCAGAATCCACTGCTGCAACCTGGTGGGAAGGAGCAGTGATGTCACAAAAGAAAAGCCACTACTGAGAACGGCACTGTAATGACAAAATTTTTCATTAATTTCATCGACTGCAGCCACTATAATTCTGCTATTGTGGTGACCCACCACAACCTATGGGACAGGCAGAGCGCTCAGCTTGAGCAATTAACAGAACAATGAGATGTATGGACTGATATCAATATGTAGATGTGCCTTGCAACCTCTTTTGTCCTACAGCTCCAGAGCAGAGAGGAATTCTGGCGCCAGTAGTCCTGCTATTGATATGTGTGACTCTCATGTAAATGTCCCATGCATTCCTGCTGTACTGGGATGCTAATATGCCATGCATGCATTGTCTGTGGCTGAGTATATAAGCTGACTGTATATGCCTCACTAGAGCTCTCTCTTGTGCTTGTTGCTGACTTAGAGACGCAGGGCTCATTCCGGCGTGCTGCCACAGCGCTGAGTGAGCCTCGTGATGGAGGATGAATAAAGCACCCTTTTAACCTTCAGTTCGCCGTGTCCGCCTGCACTTATTTGATCCTTGCCTCCACACTGGTGACCCTTATTCGTATCCTCCACACTGCAGCCCCTGACGGTGACCCCGAAGAAAAGAACACCCTGACGACGAACGAACGCAGCCCCCGACGGTGACTCCGACGATGAACGAACGCAGCTGCCTGACGCGAATGGACTGCCCTCCCTTCTGCCACACGGGAGACCTCGACGCAGAACCAACACTAGGCAAACTCCCTGGAGATCATCCATGACCGGGAAAGCTGCAGAAAGCGTCATGGTGCGACCCTCGCCTGAGATCTGGGACCTCCACGCTGGGACCTGCTGAGGGACAAAGAATGTCTGCTCCCTCTCACTGCGCTGTGGATTACAGAGACAGAGGATCGCTCACATCCTCCGCATCCACACGAGCGCGCACGCACCTCGTCCTCTCTCCACGACGGCGACCTCCAGGGCCGGACGGAGAACGCAGCGCGTGGACCAGAACGCACCATGACCCGGCACGAGGGAAGGACAGCAACAGCCCGAACAGGGAAGACCATCGGCGCCGACGACGCTGATTTCCAGCAAGCTCCCTGACCCTGACTCACCTCTCGACAGCGGACCACCCACTCATCGAACCCCCGCACGCACACCGTGGGGTTACGAGGACAGCGCAACTTTCAGCTATGTGGTCACTGCGCCAGGCGCGCGCCACGCACGGGACAATACCGGCTCCACAGACTGCCATCGTCCTCCGCCGCTGCACATGCCCGAGAAACACGGCCGACCGCCATCCTCGGAACCTTCAGGGCTGCTCACGCACCTGAAGCAGACACGCAGCCCACAGGACTTTGTATGGGTCTCAGCCACGGCGCACAATGGGAATTCAGCCGTCTGCTGTCCCCGATGGTTTTAGGGCTGCACCTGCACCTAAAGCCAACCCGCCAAGTCCCTCAGCTTTTGTTTTTTCTCACAGCCGCTACGCATCCTCGCAGGACTGAGCCGCGAGAGGAGTGAGAGACAATTTTTTTCTTCTCACAGCCGCTGTGGATCTCCGCCACGTTTAACGGGAAAGCCCCTCAACATCGCGGATCCACATGCAATTTTTGCGCGGCCCGGACAACTTCGCCGTCCCGGGCCAGCACTTACTACCCCCCCCCACCTTCTCCTGCACAGAGCTTTTCCCGCAGCTTGCTTCCAAAGCCGGCCGATCGACGCCTCGGCCCCCTGCTGAGCCCTCTGGGGGGGGAGCAGTGTGGTGACCCACCACAACCTACGGGACAGGCAGAGCGCTCAGCTTGAGCAATTAACAGAACAATGAGATGTATGGACTGATATCAATATGTAGATGTGCCTTGCAACCTCTTTTGTCCTACAGCTCCAGAGCAGAGAGGAATTCCGGCACCAGTAATCCTGCTATTGATATGTGTGACTCTCACGTAAATGTCCCATGCATTCCTGCTGTACTGTGATGCTAATATGCCATGCATGCATTGTCTGTGGCTGAGTATATAAGCTGACTGTATATGCCTCACTAGAGCTCTCTCTTGTGCTTGTTGCTGACTTAGAGACGCAGGGCTCACTCCGGCGCTGCCACAGCGCTGAGTGAGCCTTGTGATGGAGGATGAATAAAGCACCCTTTTAACCTTCAGTTCGCCGTGTCCGCCTGCACTTATTTGATCCTTGCCTCCACACTGGTGACCCTTATTTGTATCCTCCACACTATAAATAAAGTTAAAAATGTGGCTGGGGAAAACAAAAAAAGACCTGAGTTCCTGAGTCACTGTATTACAGAGATGTGCATTGGCACTAGATTGAAATGGTTCCATGTTCTTTGTGTTTGCTGTTGTCTATAAGTTCTGGGGGTTTTTTTGTTTTGTTTTTTTTAGCTGATTTAGGACAATTTTGATGTGCTGAATCCAAAAATCACATTGGTTTTGCTCAATCAGGTCAACTTTTTGAACTATGGCCACATGTTGTTTTTTATATTTTTGTTTACATGTACGAGTATTTTCGCTTTTTTTTATTTCTTGAAATTTCTCGAACTCTGAAGAGTTTGCATGCGCCAATTTATGACATGTCATAAATTGTCATGATGGCTTATTACTGTTGGACTCTGAAGAGAGACATCACTGCCACTGAGCATTCTAGAGGTTCGAATAAACGGAAGTTGAAGCTCTGAATTTTGAACAATGATGATGTAACATTCAATTTACATGTACTTACCTTGATCACTGTCTACTATTCAATTTACAGTAATCGTAGTTTGTAACATTTAATCAATAAAATTGTGTTAGAAAACAATTTTTTTCTCTTAAAAAATCTATTTGGGATGAGAAATATTAACAAAAATCAACCGATAATGTCACAAAAATGTAATCGATTTAGTCAGAAGATCAGATTTTTAAAAAATCAACTTAGCATAAAAACCTGACCTGATCGAGAGAAACGGATGTCATTTTCGGATTCAGCGGTGCAAAATTGTCTTAAATCAGTTGAAAAAACTCAGACAACTTACAAAAATCATCATTTTTGTAACCCTGTGGAATTTGTGGTGCAATTTTTACTTTACAAATTACCACGAGTTCCCCCTGGTGCTTGTGGGCATGTAATACCCAAAAGGTTAAAAGTTAACACCACCATGACTCTTCAGTCCCTCCAGGATGTTGCGGGATGTTTTTATGATTGTTGCGGGTCAAAAAGCCTGAATTTGTGGGAGCTTTTTTAAAAAGTTGCGATATTTTTTAGTGTTTTTTGCACAAAAAGTTGTGGCAAGAATTCCAAATTTTAAAGCAGATGCTTTTTTCCAGTTTACTGCAGTGATATTTTACAGGTACATCTCCAAAAAATTAGAATGTCATGAAAAAGTTCAATATTTTTTGTCACTCATTTCAGAAAGTGAAACCCATACATTATATAGATCTATTACACAGAAGGTGATATATTCCAAGTGCTTAGTTATTTTAATTTTGGTGATTATGGCTTACAGCTCATGAAAACCCCAAATTCAGTTTCTCAAAAAATTAGAATATTACAGAAAATTAATTTTAAAAAATAGTTTTTTAATAGAAATGTTGGACGACTGAAAAGTATGTCCATGTACACACTCAATACTTGGTCGGGGCTCCTTTTGGATTAATTACTGTATCAATGTGGCGTGGCATGGAGGTGATCAGCCTGTAGCACTGCTGAGGTGTTATGAAGGTCCAGGTTACTTTGATAGTGACCTTCAGCTCGTCTGCATTGTTGGGTCTGGTGTCTCTCATCTTCCTCTTGACAATACTCTATGGGGTTTAGGTCAGGAGAGTTTGCTGGCCAGTCAAACACAGTGATGCCATGGTCATTAAACCAGGTTTTAATGACCATGGGTGTGTTTGTCCATGACCATGGGTGTGTTTGTCCATGGGTGTGTTTGTCCGTCCACACCGGAGGTTAACAGTTTTAAAGCTCGTTGACCAGATGTAGTAATGATTTTACCTCTAAATGTGTATAAAATGTTCAAACGCTGGCTGTAGTGTCGTGTACTCTCCTCATGCACGCTCCCGCGACGGGGTGCTTTTGGGCAGGCGAATGTTTTTCAACACAAACTCAGCACTTTGTCCACGCGGTCAGGACGGAGATGTGGTGAGGCGTCCATGGGCAGGCTGGGGGAATTGGAGGAAGGGATGGTGTTGAAAACCACACGGGTGAGTGTTTTTTTTTTTAAATCACACACTCTGTCTGCAGATGTAATCTGTTACTCACTGTAAACTATAAATTCACTACTCACTGTAAACACGGAAGTGAACGCGGTGCAGCGATCCATTTGATTGGTTAGACTGAGCATTTCAGCACGTTGGAGACAAATTTGATTGGTGAAATTGGCGGAGGTTGATGCGGATTGGCCAAAATTGCGGGAAAGTTGTGGTGATTGGACAAAGTTGCAAGGTCGCACAATAGTTGCGCTGATTGGCTGATTTTGCGTGAATTGGTGCAGTCGCAACATTGCAAAATCCTGGAGGGATTGACTCTTTAGAAGAAGGACCAGATCGGCTGTATATCACATGCAACCACTGATGCACTGGGACAGCACGGAACACAGCGGAGAGGCAGCTCCGGCCTGCAGCTGGAGAGTAGACACACACAGCTGGGGACAGGACAGCTCCATTCCTCTCAGCCATTACCAAACAACACTGCACATTCATTCTGTGCACAATTGTCTCTGCAAAATGTCAACACACTTGAAAAGTATTTTACTTTTCCGTGCTGCATTGGGCCAAAACTGTCGGACATCATGTCTGATTACATTGCTTTTCCCCTCTGTCATTGGATGCAGCAGTTAGTGGTGGGCTGATCGATTCAAATATCGATAATATCAATACCAACGTTGGTATTGATATTGATCACTACCAGTGTAACGAGATCAATACTCTGTGTCTGTGTTGCCGCTCCCGTCACAGCACGGAGCAGCACACTCAGCCACGCTTTGCTCCTCTTCTTCTTGTGATTTTACGTCCTTCCTCCGGTACCATCACGTGACTCAGCAGCACCAGGTAAACAAGCTGGCAAGCAGCAGCCGCCAGCTGCTGGAGTGCCAGTGTTCTATAATTTTATGCGACTTATCGAGATGCGCTACCACAGCGTGTACACACAGCACAGAGACGGAGCAATTCAATTCAATTCAATTCAACTTTATTTATATAGCGCCATTTCACAACAACAGTCATCTCATAGCACCATCAACTGTAGGGGGGAGCCCCCACAGTTGCAGAAAGACCCCAGCAATCAGGCGATCCCCTGTGAGCAAGCACTTGGCGACGGTGGAGAGGAAAAACTCCCTTTTAACAGGAAGAAACCTCCAGCAGAACCAGGCTCAGGGAGGGGCAGTCATCTGCTGCGACTGGCTGGGGGGTGAGGGGATAGAGAAGATGAAAAGAACAGACATGTAGAGAGCAAACAGCACGATGGGGACTCAATCTATGGGAGAGAACAAACAGATATTAATGACCAGCAAAAAAAAAAGGAGTGAGGCCCAGTGCATTACTGGAGGTCCCCCGGCTGACTAAACCTATTAGCAGCATAACTAAGGGAGGGTTCAGAAACACATGATCCCTCCCTAATTGTAGGCTATATCAAAAAGGTAGGTTTTAGCCCTATTCTTAAAAACAGAGATCGAGTCTGACTCCCGAATCCAGATTGGCAGCTGATTCCACGGGAGAGGAGCTTGATAACTGAAGGCTCTGCCTCCCATTGTACTTTTGGAGATTCTAGGTATTACAAGTAATCCTGCATTTTGGGAGCGTAGTGCTCTGTTAGGATAATACAGTAGTATCAGATCTTTTAAATAAAAAGGAGCCTGATTGTTTAGAGCTGTGTAAGTAAGAAGAAGGATTTTAAACTTAATTCTAAACTCTATGGGAAGCCAATGAAGGGAGGCCAGAACCGGAGAGATATGATCTCTCTTTCTAGTACCTGTTAAAACTCTTGCTGCAGCATTTTGGATCAGCTGAAGACTTTTTAAAGATGTTTTAGGACAGCCTGATAATAAAGAATTACAATAATCTAATGTAGAGCTAACAAAAGCGTGGATCAGTTTCTCAGCATCACTCTGAGACAAGATGCTCCTAATCTTGGCAATATTACGCAAATGATAAAAGGCAGTCTTAGAAACAAATTTAATATGTGAATTGAAGGACAAATCCTGATCAAAAATAACTCCAAGGTTCCTCACAGAGCTACTAAGAGAAAGAGTAACTGCATCCAAACTGAAAGTTTGATTTGGAAAGGAATTTCTAAGGTTTTTTGGACCAACAAGAATGACTTCGGTCTTATCTGAATTTAATAGCAGGAAATTACAAGTCATCCAAGCTTTGATTTCCTTAAGACAGGCTTCTAACTTGGCTAATTGATTACTATCATCTGGCTTCATTGACAGGTATAATTGTGTGTCATCTGCATAACAATGAAAATGTATACAGTGCTTTCTAATAATGTTGCCTAACGGAAGCATATATAAACTAAAAAGAGTAGGGCCTAGCACAGATCCCTGTGGAACTCCATGACTAAGCTTTGAGTTGAAAGAAAACTCATTATTTACATGAACAAACTGGAACCTATCAGATAAATAAGATCTAAACCATTGCAACGAAGTTCCATTAAGTCCAACATAGTGTTCTAATCTATCAAGTAGAATATTATGATCGATAGTATCAAAAGCTGCACTAAGGTCTAAAAGGACAAGTACAGAAACTAGTCCATTATCAGATGCAATGAGGAGGTCGTTAGTGACCTTCGCTAAGGCTGTTTCAGTACTATGATGGATTCTAAACCCAGATTGAAACTCTTCAAGTAAACCATTTCCCTGCAGGTGGTCAAATAATTGCGTAGCAACAACTCTTTCTAATATTTTTGAAATGAAAGGGAGATTAGAGATTGGTCTATAGTTAGCTAAAGCTCCTGGATCTAGCGTTGGCTTTTTGAGTAAGGGTTTAATTACAGCCGTTTTAAAAGCCTGCGGTACATGGCCTAAAGTTAATGAAGAATTGATTATATGAAGAATAAAGCTACCAATAAGTGGGGAGACTTCTTTAAATAACCTGGTAGGAATAGGGTCTAAAAGACAAGTTGAAGGTTTGGATGAGGAAACTATTTTGTCTAACTCACAAAGGTCGATTGGAGTAAACTCATCAAGACAGACATCAATAGAAGGAGTTGTAGTAGTTACAGTATTTAAGTTAACTGTGGGAAGAATCTGATTGATTTTATCTCTGATGGATGAAATTTTATTATTGAAAAAGTTCATAAAGTCCTGACTAGTAAGCTCTAAGGGAATGCTAGGATTGACAGAGTCCTGACTCTTTGTCAACCTGGCTACAGTACTGAAAAGAAACCTGGGATTATTCTTGTTCTTTTCTATTAATGCAGAGTAATAACTCGTTCTAGCTTTTCTAAGAGATTTTTTATAAATTAAAAGATGATTTCTCCAAGCTAAATAGATTTCATCTAAATTAGTAGAGCGCCATTTTCTTTCTAATTGACGTATCTTCTGTTTTAAGGTACGAGTTTCTGTGTTGAACCAAGGAGTTAGAAATCTCTGATTAGACTTTTTCTTTTTTAAGGGGGCCACCAAGTCTAGAGTCTGATGCAGAGAAGCTGAAACACTATCCACCATGTTATCAATTACAGAAGGAGCAAGCTGTCTATAGCTTATTTCCGTTGTGTTGACACATGGCATAGAGGAAACAATCTGCATAAATTTGGAAACAGCATCATCTGAGAGGCATCTACTGTAATAATATTTTTCTTTAGGAGCCAAATAGTCAGAAATAGTAAAATCAAAGGTTAATAGACAATGGTCTGACAGTACAGGGTTATGAGGAGACACTACAAGATTTTCTATTTCTATGCCATATGTCAAAACAAGGTCCAGTGTATGGTGGAGGTAATGTGTAGAATTTCCTACTTTCTGAGAAAACCCAATTGAATCATATTGAATTGAATGCCACATTAAGGCAGTCACTATCTACATCCACATGTATATTAAAGTCCCCTACTATAATTATTCTATCAGATTTCAGCACTAAATCAGCTAAGAAATCAGCAAATTCGGATAAAAATTCTGAGTAGGTTGATGAGGGACGATAAACTATGGCAAATAAAATTGGGTTTAACCTAAAATTGCTAAAGTGCCCAATACTGAGGACCAGGCCCTCAAAGGAATTATAACATGTTTTTTGCTTTACATTAACTAGTAATTTGGAATGGTAAATTGTTGCTACTCCTCCTCCACGACCAGAACTTCTGGGATTTTGACAGTTTAAATAACCAGAGGGAGTTGATTCATTTAAACCAACATAATCCTCTTGTCCTAACCAAGTCTCTGTAAGGGAAATTAAATCAATCTGATGATCAATTAACAGATCATGGACTAACAGAGACTTGGGAGTTAGAGACCTAATATTTAATAAACCACATTTAATTTTTAAATTATGAGGAGGAACAGAGGCCAAATCATTCAATTTAGAGGCTTTATGTTTAATTTGAGTTTTACCAATATTTTGCTTTATCACTTTGGGATGCTTATACATTATATTTTTATTCACTTTGGAGGGAGCAGACAACGATTCTCTGATGGGGAAGACAGGGGCTAAGCTGAGGGGTGGCGGATGAAGAGGAGCTGCAGAGAGGCGTGTAAGACTGCGACGCTGCTTCCTGGTCCCAACTCTGAATAGTCATGATTTTGGAAATTTGGATAAAAAAGATGCCAGATTGTTAGATAAATGAGAAGCACCATCCAAAGTGGGATGAATGCTGTCTCGTCTCATAAGACCAGGTTTTCCCCAAAAAGAGCTCCAATTGTCAATGTAGCCCACATCATTTTTAGGACACCACACAGACAGCCAGCGGTTCAAGGATGATGAGCGGCTAAACATGTCATCACTGGTCAGATTGGGGAGGGGCCCAGAGAATACTACAGTGGCAGACATCGTTTTTGCAAAGTCGCACACCGATTCTATATTAAGTTTCGTGACTTCCGACTGCCGGAGACGGATGTCATTAATGCCGGCGTGAATAACAATTGTGGAATATTTACAGTTACTTTTAGCCAGCATTTTCAAATTTGACTCGATGTCGCCTGCTCTGGCCCCAGGAATACATTGGACTATGGCCGCTGGAGTCTCTAGGTTCACATTTCTGACTACAGAGTCGCCAATGATCAGAGTTTTTTCCTCAGCGGGTGTGTCGCTGAGCGGGGAAAAACGATTAGAAACGTGAACAGGTTGGTGGTGTACCGGGGCTTTGCGACTAGGCTTCCTTCTCACCGTCACCCACCCAGTCTCCTCGCTGCTGAGGAGAACCGGGGGACCGCTGACAGAGGGGCCTAAGCTAGCTAGCTCCGCTGCAGCTAATGGGCGTCCGTCAAGATTAACTGGCGCAGACGGTGTTTCAATGCAGCGGAGCCGGGATTCCAAATCAGACAACCTCGCCTCGAGCGCCTCAAAAAGACAACATTTATTACATTTACCGTTATCGCTAAAAGAGGCAGAGGTGTAGCTAAACATCTGACAGAGAGAGCACACCAGAGGAGGAGAGGAAAGAGAGCTAGTAGCCATAGCTAGTGGCTAGAGAGCAAACCACAAAGCAAACCACACAGGCAGACAGCAAAACAGGAAGTGACGATACGTTACCACAAGGAAGTGACGATTCCAAGCCTGGAGCAGAAGAATGGCAGAGAGGAAGAGGAGCACCGTGCCATATGGCTATATTTCCAGGCAGAAAATGAAACAATGGCAAGCTGTACAATTTGTATAAAAGGCTGTGAAATATTGTTAGTGTCATATTGCCAACACCCAGTCAAACTCGTTTCCAGTGAGAGTTGGACTCCGCTAGGGTTGCCCTTTGTCACCGATCCTGTTCATAATTTTTATGGACAGGATATCTAGACACAGCCAAGGATTGGAAGGTGTCATGCTTGGTGACCACAGAATCTTATCTCTGCTGTTTGCAGATGATGTTGTCCTGTTGGCTTCATCGACCAGTGACCTACAGGCCTTGCTGGGACGGTTTGCTACTGAGTATGAAGTGGCTGGGATGAGAATCAGCACTTCCAAGTCCATTGTCCTCAACCGGTAAAAGGTGGATTGTCCTCCCCGGGTTAGGGACAAGCTCCTGCCCCAAGTGGAGGAGTTTAAGTGTCTCAGGGTCTTGTTCATGAGTGAGGGGGGGAATGGAGCAAGAGATTGACAGATGGATTGGAGCAGCCTCTGCACTGATGCGGACGTTGTACCAATGTGTTGTGGTGAACAGGGAGGTGAGCTCTAAAGCAAAGCTGTTGATTTACCGGTCAGGCTACGTTCCTACCCTCATCTATCGTCATAAGCTTTGGGTAATTACCGAAAGAATGAAAACGTGGATACAAGCGGCTGAAATGAGTTTTCTCTGTAGGATTGCTGGACTCGACCTCAGGGATGGGGTGAGGCGCTCAGTCATCTGAGAGAGGCTCAGAGTAGAACCGCTGCTCCTCCACATTGAAAGTTGCTAGTTGAGGTGGTTTGGGCATCTGATCAGGATGCCTCCTGGATGTCTCCCATTTGAGGTTTTTCGGGCATGTCCCACTGGGAGGAGACCCCGGGGCAAATCCAGGACACACTGGGGAGACTGTCTTCTAGCTGGCCTGGGAACATCTTGGTGTCCTCTCTGAAGAGCTGGAGCAGGTGGCTGGGGAGAGGAAAGTCTGGGCTTCTCTGCTTGAGCTGCTGCCTCCATAACCCGGACCTCGGGAAAAGTGAAAATGGATGGATGGAGGTCAAAGTCAGATTTTCCCTAAATTTTGTAAACACGATAACTACTGAAAGAAGTGATGTAGGCTTTTCAAATCGATATGATAGTTTTCTTTCAGATGAATCTTGGACGGCTTTCTCCCTGATCTGACTGTGGGTTTGGGATCAACAGGTCAAAAGTCAGCATTAACATTCCCTTTGCACTATTACTATATCAGCAAAACTAGGGTCATCAGACTAGGTATACAGGTTCACCCCATGACCCTGAACTGTGACTCTGGGTTTGGGATCCAAAGGTCAAGGTTGGCATTACCTATGCTCTCTCACTAAAGAACAAGTAAAGGTAGGGTCATCAAACTCTCTAAACAGGTTCACCCTGTGATCCTGACCTACAAATATGGGTTGTATACAACTATTGTTGTTGTATATTCATTAATGATAGACTTATTATTATTTGGTTCTGCCAAATAATAAGGCCAGTTTCATTACTTTGTTTTTTTAAAATGATTCTATTGAACCAAAATTCAAAAGCAGTGTCTGATTTTCATTAGTTAAGTTTCATTTTTTTTTTTAATTTACTACTGCTTTTGTCAGTTTCAAGTTATTTCAGTGACCATTGTGGGATTTTCTTTTGTTAACAATAAGTGACCAACAAATTTGTCCATGTCTGTATAATAGCAACAATGGACACTGTGCATTTTAGCAATTGAATCGGTGAATTCAAAAGGGGCCCAAGTCCAAGAAATATGTTTTTGCAGGAAATCAAATAAATTGCATATCTCAAAGGTAGTCTATGCCAGATGGTTCATACTTTATTCAGATATAGCACAAGGCCATAGCTTAGAAATGCTATAATATGAAGCATTTCACTTTTTTAATTTCAGAGGATTGGCAAACTAAAGTCCCTGGACTTGGGCCCTTCTTGAATTAAACAATAAGAACATATGAAAAGAAGCGCATAACATCTATTTCTCACATGTTGAAAATGTTTTTTTTTAATTATGCCATGTTTTGAACACCTTTTATGATCACTTTATATTCAAAGTATTGTTTTGATAACTGCCAGCAAATGAGATTTTCATCTAAAAGTGGGCAGATTAACATAGAGGTCCATCTACTGGTAACTAATCGTCAAAGTCAGACTCATCTTCACGCCTAGCATCACAAACTGTTAAATTACTGAGGAACTGCTGAGCCTCTGGTGAAAGATATTTCGCCAGTTTCTGAACATCTTGGATGACTGGTGCTGCCACCTATGACTTTAAGTTTAATCCATACAGGAAGGGCCCAAGTCCTGGACTTGGGTCTCTCTTGCACTCAATGCATAAACAATGCTGTGAATAGTCAATGCATTAAAGTTGACTTGGGACGTTTTTGCACATAATCAGATAGCTTGTCTCTTAAAGTTCATTAAACATGTAATATTTGGGTTTTGAAAAAGTGTGGACTTGGGCCCTTTTGGAATTCACCGATTCAATTATGACAGCAAGGTTTGCCGCAACAGCTTCCTGATTTGCCTGCCAGCTGGAAAACATGAAATGGGAGGAATTGTGAGCGTTAGCTTGGTAACGGAGATAAAATTCTAAAATTAAGCATATCATGCATACATACACACGTACAGTGGTGTGAAAAAGTGTTTGCCCCCTTCCTGATTTCTCATTTTTTGCATGTTTGTCACATTTAAATGTTTTAGATCATCAAACAAATTTAAATATACAACAAAGATAACAAAAGTAAACACAAAATGCAGTTTTTAAATGAAGGTGTTTATTATTAAGGGAAAAAAATCCAAACATACATGGCCCTGTGTGAAAAAGTGATTGCCCCCTAAACCTAATAACTGGTTGGGCCATCCTTAGCAGCAACAACTGCAATCAAGCTTTTGCAATAACTGGCATTGAGTCCTTTACGGCACTGTGGAGGAATTTTGGCCCACTCATCTTTGCAAAATTGTTGTAATTCCGCCACATTGGAGGGTTTTCGAGCATGAACCACCTTTTTAAGGTCATTCCACAGCATCTCAATCGGATTCAGGTCAGGATTTTGACTAGGCCACTCCAGAGTCTTGGTTTTGTTTTCTTAAGCCATTCAGAGGTGAACTTGCTGGCATGTTTTGGATCATTGTCCTGCTGCAGAACCCAAGTGTGCTTCAGCTTGAGGTCACAAACAGGTGGCCAGACATTCTCCTTCAGGATTTTTTGGTAGACAGCAGAATTCATGGTTCCATTTACCACAGCAAGTCTTCCAGGTCCTGAAGCAGCAAAACACCCCCAGACCATCCCACTACCATCACCATATTTTACTGTTGGTATGATGTTGCTTTTCTGAAATGCTGTTACTTTTATGCCAGATGTAATGGGACACACTCCTTCCAAAAAGTTCAACTTTTGTCTCGTCAATCCACAAAGTACTTTCCCAAAAGTCTTGGAGATCATCAAGATGTTTTCTGGCAAAACTGAGACAAGCCTTTATGTTCTTTTTGTTCAGCAGTGGTTTTCACCTTGGCACTCTGCCATGCAGGCCATTTGTTGCCCAGTCTCTTTCTTTTGGTGGAGTCATGAACACTGACCTTAACTGAGGCAAGTGAGGCCCGCAGTTCTTTGGATGTTGTTGTGGGGTCCTTTGTGACCTCTTGGATGAGTCGTTACTGCGCTCTTGGGATAATTTTGGTTGGCCGGCCACTCCTGGGAAGGTTCACCACTGTTCCATGTTTTTGCCATTTGTGGATAATGGCTCTCACTGTGGTTCGCTGGCTTTATAACCTTTTCAAGATTGCTAGATCACAGTTACTTTGTTTCTCATTTGTTCCTGAATTTCTTTGGATCTCAGCATGTTGTCTAGCTTTTGAGGATTTTTTGGTCTACTTCATTTTGTCAGGCAGGTCCTATTTAAGTAATTTCTTGATTGAGAACAGGTGTGGCAGTAATCAGGCCTGGGTGTGGCTGGAGAAATTGAACTCAGCTTTCCAAAGATGCGATAAACCACAGTTAATTTATGTTTTAACAAGGTGTGTGTGTGTGGGGGGGGGGGTCACTTTTTCACACAAGGCCATGCAGGTTTGGCTTTTTTTCTCCTTAATAGTAAACACTTTCATTTAAAAACTGCATTTTGTGTTTACTTGTTATGTTTGGCTAATATTTAAATTTATTTGATGAGCTGAAACATTTAAGTGTGACATACAAAAAAAGAAGAAATCAGGAAGGGGGCAAACACTTTTTCACACCACTGGATATAAAAAGTCTACACACCCCTGTTCAAATGCCAGGTTTTTGTGATGTAAAAAAAAATGAGACCAAGATAAATCATTTCAAAACTTTTTCCACCATTAATGTGACCGATAATGTCTAGTGGAGTGATTAGAATTTTAAGAAAGGGCCATAAAAACCATGACCATTAAGCTAACTGTGTAGTAGCCATAGTAGCACTGCCAGTGTGAGTTGAGATGCTTTGGGGATCCTTACACCATTATTACAATGAGTTGAGATCAAGCTTGCGCTGGTTCTCACATCATATTCAGAGCTCACTTAAGGGGAGCTATTGAGACCAAGGTGGACCCTGGCACAAGCCAAAATAATGGCTAACAAAGCAGCAACATTCATTGAGCTGAGCAGAGACTAGTAGTAACCATGAATCTGCTACACAGAGGTGACTTTAGATTAAAAAACATCCATAAAAATATTAACATTGTTGATCTGCCACATTTTTTTAAATGGAAGAATATTGATCAGTTTACAATTGACTGAAACAGCTGGATTGAGTGCCAACTTTTTTTGATTAAGTCGTGTTTATAAGTTTGTCTTATTTTTATGTGTGCTTTAGGTGATCTACACTTCCTTCGGAGGCTCGTCTAAAGGGTTGCACTTTAACAATCTGATAGTAGGACTGGTACTTCTGACGAGGGGACGTGATGAAGAGAAGGCCAAGTGTAAGTAGCTCTTCCCCAACTTAAAAAATGTTTTCATGTTCTGATGCTATTCTTGAGTTTCTCTCTTAAAAGCATACAAACACATCTACATGTTTACCAAGGTCCTGAAAGAGTCAAGAAAATAAATGTTTCACTGTCTGCAAAACCACAATCAGACAATGTCGACACATCAAAAATTATAGCTCTGCTTTGTTCTTGTGCAATTGAAAAGTTCAAAGGTTTTATGCCCTGATGAAACTGGATGTTATATTAACTGGTATGGTGATGAGTCAGGTTCATTTCCTGTCTTTTGTTAACATAAAAGACCATTGCTCTACCAGGGGTTTAAACATAATCTGTGTTTCTTTGTTGCAAATTTAAATGCCTTGATAAATGCTTTTGCAACAAAAAAAATTGAAGAAACAAACCAAACTAGAAAAGCACTCGGAGAGCGCAGACCTCCGCCAAGCGCCACAGTTCCCCCCATACAGTGTTTGTGTGTACGTTGTCAGATTCCTTGACCATGAAAACATCTGAGTAGCAATTGGATTCACAATGATAGGATTAGTGGTTCAGTAGTAAAAGCATTACCTCCTTGGCAGAGGTAATAAACTGAAGTGTTGGTGTTGTGTCCATGTCCTGCATCTGCAAACTCCCAGGCTGGGGGCGTTGCAGTTGAATGAATTAATGAATTAATCTTTATTTTGAATAGATTAAGAGTACAGGTTAAAAGAAAGTGAATAATATAACAAAGGGGGTAATAAAATCCAACAAGGTCAAATTAGACAATAGCTCCTCTGATTATACAATTCAACATAAGTTATCCGAAATATGTGATGGCCGAATCCGCAGCTTATATTGGCCACCCATGTTCCATCCAAGAATTCAAAAGAAAAAACAAAAGAAGTCATGACACAACTGCGTACAACCCACAGGCCAATGGGTTATGCGAGCGTTTTAGATCACTGAAAGCAGCACTGAGGGCTTCACTGACGGATGCCAATTAGGTAGACGGGTTGGCGTGGGTTTTATTCAAAATTCAAACGTTTATTTCAAACTCAGGGTTCATATTAAATGCAGAACTAAAAGGAGTAGAAAATAAATAAATAAATAAATAAAAGTATATACAGATCAGCAGACAGTCGGCGGTCTTGTAACAACAATAACATACAATATTGGACTCAGTATAAAATGGAACGCCACCACTTCCAAATGCTGGAGTGAAGTGTGAGTGACGAGTTGACAATTGCTGATATAAGATGATTGTTACATGGCAGCAACCTTCTCATCAAACTGTAAACATTGTTACGTATCAACTCGCCAAAAGACGGAATGTTCACAGACACAAACATCTTGCTTGCACTCGACCTTCGTGGTACATCTAATCTTTATCTTTATTGGGGTTGCGCTCCGCGGCCAAAGATGATTTGGAAACTTCCCCGGCAGAGAGCTTCTTTTTGCGGAGCTACTATGGCTGACCGGGGAATTTCTGCCAAATAATCCAGCGGCGGACAGCTGGCCGTCTGAGCTTTTGCAGCGTTGCGCAAACACAGGCACACAGCACGCTGCCGAGCAGCTCGTTTTTGCGCAACGCCTATGGCTGGCCGGGGAATTTCTGCCAAATAATCCGGCGGCGGACAGCTGCCCGTCTCAGCTTTTGCAGCGTCGCGCAAACACAGGCACAGTGGCGGGCCCAGCCCACCAGTGTTTTCCGCATGCTTTTGTGCCTAAAACGTTGAAGAACGCGGAGTTTATGTTGGTCAGACACGATGACCAGCGCCCTCCATTGCGCCTGCGCACATGTTGAAAATAGCCATATGTCACAGTGTTAAAGAATGCTTTAAAAAATTCCTGTATCCAGACGGTGATCCGGATCATCCCCAAAATTTAATCAGTTCTTCCTTGAACCATTTCCAACAACGCCTGAAAGTTTCATGGAAATCCGTCCAAGACTTTTTGAGTTATCTTGCTAACCAACAGACAAACAGACAAACAGACAAACACACAGACAAACCCCGGCAAAAACATTACCTCCTCCTGGCCTTTTCGGCCTGGCGGAGGTAATAAAGCAATAAAACAAGAATGCCAATAACGGCAGTTTTTCCCAACATGGGATATTTCTGAGTTTCAGCACTATCTGAATGTAGTTTTTCTGCATTTCAATTTAAAGATCTAGTTGTAGCTTTAGTCCCCAAAAATCCCTTCTCAGGACCATTTTTTTTAATGCACTGTGAGGAGAGGCAGCCGTATCAGCAGCAACTCACTTGTGTCTTTGTGTTTTTATCTGCTTATTCTTGTATATAGTGTGTCCTTTTTTCACCAGGGCTTGGTAGAGAGACTCGGATTAACAACTGGACCACGTTTTTGCTATTTTAGCCCCGGTCTTTCTCTTATTGTTTCTCTTTTTTGGGGAAATAGAGAACAACAGAGGTAGGGCGGACGCATTGTTTACACATGCAACCAGCTGATGGCACTGAGGAAGCCAGCGCTGCTGCATGGAGTGAAGCCGGGACCGAGGCCCCTCATCCCGCATGAGCTTAGGAGGAAAAGCCACAGAAGAAGGGCTGGAGCTAAGGTGAGGATGAGGAGAAGGAAGCATAAACCGACTGTACCGATGCTCATCACCGGGAATGTGCGGTCGCTGGGAAACAAAGCAGATGAGCTCACAGCGCTGGTCAGGATGCAAAAGGAATGTCGTGAGTGGACAGTGCATCCGGAAAGTATTCACAGCGCTTCACATTTTCCGCATTTTGTTATGTTACAGCCTTATTCCAAATCCCATAGTGACAACAAGAAAAAAGTTGTTGTTTTTTTTTTTTTAGATTTTTGCAAATTTATTAAAAATAAAAAAACCCTAAGAAATCACATGTACTATACATACGTATTCACAGTCTTTGCCATGAAACTCAAAATTGAGCTCAGGAGCATCCTGTTTCCACTGACCATCCTTGAGATGTTTCTACAGCTTAATTGGAGTCCAGCTGTGGTAGATTCAGTTGATTGGACATGATTTGGAAAAGCACACATCATCATCATCATAGCAGTCTGTCGTGGGGGACAATGACTGTTTCATTAAGGTCTGATCAAATTCCTCCACACAACTCTGTCAGCCTTCCGCTGCCAGGAACTCCTGTCTATATCCAACTTCTTCAAGTTTCGTTTTACAGTGTCTTTAAATCTGTGCCTTGGTCTACCCTGATTGCGTTTGCCCTCGCATAACTGTGAGTAGAGAACTGCCGAGGGAGACGCTGGTGGTCCAGCCTCTCAATATGTCCGAGCCATCTCAGGTTCATCTGTATTAGCATGTCCTCCATTGATGGTAGACCAGCTCGTTTCAACACTTCTATGTTAGGTTATCTTGTCTTTCCATGAGATGTTCATTATGGCTCGAAGGTGTCTCATCATGTACGCATGGAGTTTCTTTACCTGCACTCTGTAGACGGTCCAAGTTTCAGCACCGTACAATAGGGTAGCCAGTACTGTCGCTCTGTACACTTTGCATTTCACATGGATAGACACACGTCGATTGTTCCAGAGTCTCTCCCTTAAGTTTCCAAACACAGCGCTCGCTCTTCCTATTCTGAGAGTTAGTTCATCCTCCAGCCTAGCATTCTCTGAAACAGTACTTCCAAGATACTTGAAAGTCTTGCACTTGACTAGTGGCTCTGTACCAATGCTGATCTCTTCTGGTAGTGATGCTGATAATTGGAACTTTGGTGGTTGATAAAAGCACTCTTGTCTTCTTGATGTTGATTTTGAGGCTGAATTGGCTAGCTGCTCTTGCAAATTTCTCCACTAAAGATTGCATATCTTCCACACTGTGTGCAACTAGAGCACTGTCATCGGCAAAGAGCATTTCTCTTACTACCTTTATCAATGTCTTACTCTTGGCTTAAAACTGTGCCACATTGAACCAGTCTGCTTCTTTCCTTATTTGAATGTATACTCCTTCTGAAGTGTCTTTGAAGGCCACCTCAAGCATGGCTGCCAGATATAGCGAGAAGAGTGTAGGCACCAGCACACACCCTTGTTTCACCCCGTTGCTTACTGAAAAGTCTTTAGATACTGAACCACTCATTGCCACGTTTGCTTGCATACCTGTATGGAGTGCCTCGATCAGGCTGACAAACTTTCTGTGCAGCCATATTTCTTGTCTACCTGCCAAAGTACTTGTCGTGAAACAGTGTCGAAGGGTTTACTGAAGTCAATGAAGACTACATAAAGCGGCATGTTCTGTTCGATACACTTTTCTTGACCTGTTTCAAGCAGAAAATCATGTCCATTGTGCTTCTTCCATTTCTAAAGCCGCACTGGGTTTTCGGTAGTACATTCTGCGAGATGTGTTCATTGAGTCTGTTCAGTAGTACACGAGAGAGAATCTTACTAACGGTGGCTAGCGGTGATATACCTCGGTAATTTCCACAATCTTGTCACCTTTCTTGAACAAAGGCACAATACTTTCATCCTTCCAGTCTTGAGGTACTTTCTGGGCATCCCATATCTCTTGGATGAGCTTGTGCAGGCAGTTGGTCAGCTGAACACCACCAAATTTCCACACTTCTCCTAGAATCCCATCCCTTCCTGGAGCTTTACCATCCTGTGTTGTCCTGATAGCTGCCATTACTTCATCAAAATTTGGTGGTTCATCCAGACTTTATACAGCCGGTCGATGCACTAGAGCTTCTTGAGCCTCTTCAGTGAGATCTCCAGGGTTTTTTAGTAGTTGATCAAAGTGGTCTGCAAATCTGCCCAGGATCTTGTCTTTCTCCTGCAAAACCGTTTCACCATCCATAGCCTTTAGTTGGATCAATCCTCTTTTTTTAGGGCCGTAGATTTCTCTCAAACCTGTGAAGAATGTTTTCATGTCCTTCGTGTCTGCTGTAGTTTGAAGTTCCTCCACTTTTTCATCCCACCAGTTGGACTTCATCTCTCTGGTGTACTTCTGTAGCTCACTCTGAGCCTTTGAGTATTTCTTCTTCTTCGACCTTGTGTCACACTGTAGGTTTTCCTGCCTAGCTGTATTCCTCGCTTCTCGTAGTTTTTTCAGGTGTTCATCATGCTCATCAAACCAATCTTGATGTTTCCTCTCAGGGTGGCCTAATACATCACTCGCAGTCTGATGCACCGTATCCTTCAGTGTTGCCCATTTCTCTTCTATGTCATTCTCTGAGTTGTTGCTGTCCCAGTCTTTCAATTTTTCATCCATTTCCTTTGTAAGTTCTTCCTGCTTCTTTTGACCTTTCAGTGCACTAGTGTTTAGCCTCCATTGGTGGCTTCGCACCCGTCCTGCAGTGCTGTTTACGTCTGCAAATCCTTAATCTAGATCTCAGCATAACATGATCAGAACCACAGTCCGCGCCTCTCATTGCTCTGGTGTCCAATACATCCCTTATGTCTCTCTGCCTGACTATGATGTAGTCTAACAAGTGCCAGTGCTTGGATCTTGTGTGCATCCATGTCTTCTTGTGTGTCCTTGTACTTAAATAGAGTGTTGGTTATCACAAGGTTGTACTCTGAACATAGTGCAAGTAGAAGTTCTCCATTAGCATTGCACTTGCCTAATCCATGACTGCCTAGCACTCCTTTCCATTTCTCAGTGTCCGAACCAACTCTGGCATTAAAATCTCCAACAAATATCAGCCTGTCATCAGTCGGTACATGCCTGATAGTCTCAAGTAAATCACTGTAGAACTCTTCATTCACCTCCTCTGTGTTGGTCATTGTTGGGGCATATACACTGATGAGTGTGGCATACATTTTCCGCTGTAGTGGGAGTCTCATAGTCATTATCCTGTCGACTGGCACCGGCTCCTCATCAAGCATTGCTGCTATCTCCTTTCTAACTGCAAAGCCCACTCCTGCTTCTCTCCTTTCTTGAGTTGATCTCCCACTACAAAAGAAGATGTATCCATGGTCTTCCAAGCTGTCATATCTAGGCAGTCTTGTTTCACTAACTGCAGCTATGTCTACATTGTACCTGTTCATTTCCAGGGCCACAAGCGCGGTCTTTCTTTCTGGTCGTTGTGATGTTGTTCTGTCCAACAGAGTGCGTACATTCCATTCTGCTACACACAAGGCTACTGTTTTCCTCTTCTTTTGTCTTCCTGCTCCTAGCTTACTTTTCGCTGCCTGTCGGAGTGTGAACAGATCAGTGCGGACCTTGTAAGCCCGGGTGATGTCCGAGCCGATATGAGTTGCTTTCTGATTGACCATTTCATGAAACTGCTTGCAAAGTATTTCAGTACCGCTAGCTTTTGCTGGACTAGCAGCACATTCTTGGCAGATAAAGGTATTATCAGTGGCAAGGACAAGCCAAGACAAAATGACTCCAGTATCTGTTGCAGTTACTGACCAGATGATAGGTTTGTTTATCTCTGCTCTTTGTGTAGTGTATGTCACGATGCACCGACTGGCACAGTCCACCACAGACCTTGCGACAGATGTGTTTATCTTCCAGGATGTCCAGTCTCACCCCGTGTAACTGGGAGTGGTCCACCACAGACCTGTGGCAGATATTGTTTTTAGTTCTGCCAGGATGCCCTGTTTCACCCTCCACGCCCTCGGAAGGGCGGGTGATGCCGGTTGAGTCATCGATGGCCCGACCCATGAGACAGGTGGTACCAGTTTTCATGGTTATCCGGTAGCAAGCAAGCCAATGCCTGACCTGACAAAATGGAAAGGCACACACCTGTCTATATAAGGTCCCACAGTTTACAGTGCATATCAGAGCACAAACCAAGCATGAAGTCAAAGGAATTGTCTGTGGACCTCCAAGACAGGATTGTCTTGAGGCACAAATCTGGGGAAGGGTACAAAAAAATTTCTGCTGCTTTGAAGGTCCCAATGAGCACAGTGGCCTCCATCATCCATAAATGGAATAAGTTTGGAACCACCAGGACTCTTCCTAGAGCTGGCCTTCTAAACTGCGCCATCGGGGGAGAAGGGCCTTAGTCAGGGAGGTGACCAAGAACCCCATGGTCACTCTGTCAGAGCGCCAGCATTCCTCTGTGGCAAGACTAGAACCTTCCAGAAGGACAACCATCTCTGCAGCAATCCACCAATCAGGCCTGTATGGTAGAGTGGCCAGACGGAAGCCACTCCTTAGTAAAAGGCACATGGCAGCCTACCTGGAGTTTGCCAAAAGGTACCTGAAGGATTCTCAGACCATGAGAAACAAAATTGTCTGGTCTGACAAAGGTTGAACTCTTTGGTGTGAATTCCAGGCGTCATGTTTGGAGGAAACCAGGCACTGTTCATAACCATGCCAGTGTTGGTAGCAGCATCATGCTGTGGGGATGTTTTTCAGTGGCAGGAACTGGGAGACTACTCAGGATAGAGGAAAAGATGAATGCAGCAATGTACAGAGAGATCCTGGAATGAAAACCTGCTCCAGAGCGCTCTTGACCTCAGACTGGGGCAGCGGTTTCTTTCAGCAGGACAACGACCCTAAACACACAGCCAAGATATAAAAGGAGTGGCTTCAGGACAACTCTGTCAATGTCCTTGAGTGGCCCAGCCAGAGCCCAGACTTTAATCCAAATGAACATCTCTGGAGAGATCTGAAAATGGCTGTGCACTGACGCTTCCCATCCAACCTGATGGAGCTTGAGAGGTGCTGCAAAGAGGAATGGGCGAAACTGCCCAAAGGTAGGTCTGCCAAGCTTGTGGCATCATATTCAACAAGACTTGAGGCTGTAATTGCTGCCAAAGGTGCATCAACAAAGTTTTGAGCAAAGGCGGTGAATACTTATGGAACATGTGATGTCTTAGTTTTTTTTATTTTTAATAAATTTGCAAAAATTTCAAAAAAAACTTTTTTCATGTTGTCATTATGGGATATTGTATGTAGAATTTTGAGGGAAAAAATGAATTTAATTCCTTTTGGAATAAGGCTGTAACATAACAAAATGTGGAAAAAGTGAAGCATTGTGAATACTTTCCGGATGCACTGTAGTATTGTGTGTTTTATTGAGACGTGGTCACACTCACAGATCCCGGATGTTAACATAGCGATACCTGGCTTTAAGACTATCCAGTGGGACTGGGATGTTACAAGTATTGGGAAGAAGAGGGGAGGAGGATTGGCACTTCTTGTGAATGAAAGGTGGCGTAATCCTGTGCACATTTATGTGAAGGAAAAGCACTGCAGCCCAGACATTGAACTGCTGGCTGTGAGTATGAGACCCTATTATATGCCGCGAGAACTGACATGTGTCTTGGTAATTATCGTCTATGTCCCTCTATCAGCTGACACAGTGGTGGCCTGTGACGTCATCAGCTGCACTACTGCCACATTGCTGGAGAAGCACCCTGATGCATTTATGGCCATCACGGGTGATTTTAATCATGTCTCACTGGGAAAAACATTACCAAATTTTCACCAGTTTGACTGTCCCACCAGAGAAAATAAAACACTGGATTTACTTGTATGCCAATGTCAGAGATGCATATTGTGCCACAGCTCTACCCCCCCGTTGGCAAATTGGATCACTGCATGGTTATGTTATCACCCAAGTACGTTCCCCTTGTGCAAAGGCAGCCTGCTTATTCATGGACTGTGAGGAGGTGGACACAGGAGGCTGCTGATGCACTACAGGACTGCTTCGAGACGACGGACTGGAGTGTACTCTGTGAACCACACAGGGTGGACATAGACAGTATGACCGACCGCATCATGGAATACATCAGATTCTGTGAAAACATAACCATGCCAGCTCAGATCATTCAATTCAACTCAATTCACCTTTATTTATATAGCGCTATTTCACAACAACAGTCATCTCATAGCACTTTCAACTGTAGGGGAAACCCTCACAATTGCACAAAGACCCCAGCAATCAGGCGATCCCCTGTGAGCAAGCGCTTGGTGACATTGGAGAGCAAAAACTCCCTTTTAACAGTACGAAACCTCCAGCAGAACCAGAGGTTCATTGTTTCCCCAACAACAAACCATGGGTCACCAGTGACCTGAAAGCACTAATGATCAAGAAGAGAGCTTTTAGGTCCGAAGACAAGGAGGAACTGAGTAGAGTGCAGCATGAACTGAGAGAGATGCTGAGGAGGTGTAAAGACAATTACAGGAGGAAGTTGGAGGATAAACCTAGGCAAAACAATACGTTGTTGTGTGGATATGAAGGAAACAAATAACTGGGCGCATGAGGAGTGTCACACAGACATCTGGGAGACTTGAGAGAGCTGATGAGCTGAATCTGTTTTTTAATAGGTTCAACTCACCATCTGTCACCTCCACAACACAGCCAGCCCCCCCCCCCCCCCACCCTTCCGTCACCCTCACAACACAGCCAGACTCCCCCCCACCCTCCTGAGCAGCACCTCTCTCCATCTCCCCACTCCCCCTCCACGGGCGGCATACCCCCCCCCCCCACATCACTGTGACTACAGACCAGGTTAAGAAACAGCTGGAGAGACTCCGTCAGCGGAAGGCTGCAGGCCCTGATGGCATCTCCGCCAGGACCTGTACAACCTCAGCCTGAGTGTGGAGAGAGTACCGGTGCTGTGGAAGACATCTTGCCAGGTTCCTGTCCCCAAGAAGTCATCTCCATCTGACCTGAATGACTATCGACCAGTTGCCTTCTCATCTCATGTGATGAAGGTCCTGGAGAGACTGATCTTAGCCCACCTGAGGCTGCGGGTGAAGACGTGGCTGGACCCTCTGCAATTTGCTTATCAGCCCCATTTAGGAGT
Organism: Pholidichthys leucotaenia; assembly: GCA_020510985.1. Classification (NCBI taxonomy): domain Eukaryota; kingdom Metazoa; phylum Chordata; class Actinopteri; order Cichliformes; family Pholidichthyidae; genus Pholidichthys; species Pholidichthys leucotaenia. The sequence continues at coordinate 83,231,151 of CM035847.1, read as the reverse complement.
TGAAGACGCTGTCATCTACCTGCTGCAACGAGCCCATCTGCACCTGGATGGCAGAGGAGACACTGTGAGAATCACATTCTTTGATTTCTCCAGTGCCTTTAACACCATCCAGCCACTGCTGCAGGGTGAGAAGCTGCGGGTGATGGGGGTCGACAGGAGGTTGACAGCTCTGTGATCTCCTGGATTACTGACTACCTGACAGGCAGGCCACAGTTTGTCCGGCTGGGCAGTGTCTTGTCTGACGTGGTGGTTAGTGATACGGGAGCTCCACGGGGGACTGTGCTGTCTCCTTTTCTCTTCATCTTATACACCAGAGGTTCCCAAAGTGGGGGTCCCGAGACGCTGAGGGGGGGTTGCGAGATGATTTTCAGAATCCTCCTGAGGTGATTACGCAGGTGACATGTCACTTTAACTGCGCCACAGTAAACATCACAGGTCACACACAGCTCAGTGTGCACCAGTAGATTTCATCTAAATAGCTCAAATCAACACTCTACGCTATAAGCCTAGGATAGTATTTTTAAAATTGAAACGTTGGTTAATACCGACCAAAGTCAACGCAGAGAGGCCAGCGGAGACAGCAGCAGAGGAGAGCGGAGAAGTGCCGTCAGAAAGCCCATCGACTTCTGGCGCAGGGTGAGGAGGAGGAGGAGGAGGAGGAGGAGGACAGCACCATACAGGGCTCCATAATCAGTCGGATGAGCCTTCCTCCAAGTGTCGCTGGTATCGAGAGGAATATATTCAGTATGGATTCATGCATCGTTATCAGTGAAGTACAACATCCCCAATGTGTAGTGTGCACCGTGGTGCTTGCACATGAGAGTTTAAAGTGCTGATGACACATTTTTGACTTCCTCTAATTTTTCAGCATATAATACAATATGACAAAATAGGTTGGTCTGTGCAGTTCTAAGTCAAACATCCTTTTTTTCACACGAATATCCAACGTTTTCATGAGTGCCACGTCACCAATTACGCCAGTGGCTGGAAAACCCCGCTGCCATGTAGTCACGTCATTGGGAGAACACAGCGCTTGGCTGCCCATTGTACATACAGGATGGAAGTGGATGAAAACATCGACGATGGTTCCAGCACATGTAGTCTGGAATTGGTTTGTGTTGTCCAATCTTCAGACGATTATAGTTCCGAACAATGGGATGATAATGAAGAATCTGGGGGCATCAGACCGTATAGGTTTGAGCCATGCCAAGCGGGCATCGTGCCAAGCCAGTCACACTCAGGGAGTGACGGTGGAGAGGCACACATGCCGGCCGCAGCAGCAGCGACAAACACACGGCAGGGGAACACCAATGTTATTCTTTTGTTACAGATATTGCTACAAATTATTTGTTCATGAATATAATTTATTTAAACTCGATTTTTCAATAAAATCATAGCAGTGTATTCTCTGTGGCTCAGGCATTGGGTTTATTATGGATTATATTTTGAGTTCTTGTTGTTTTTGTTTTGGACATGTGTTTTATGTGCGTTTTGAGCCACTTTCAGGTGGGCGCTGTCCAAGATTCGCCAGTCCGAACACATGTGCCCTCTGTCTTTGGCAGTCAGCTATTCATGGTTTATGTGCATCATCTGTCATGTTGTCAGCCAGCCAATGTTGCCAGCACTATCACGATGTGTTGGCCGCTCCACACAGCCGTGGTTCTGTTGTGCCCCTTGAAGCGATGTCGGCCCTGGGGTGCAACCGTGGTTAACATGTCTCCTCTCCATGTTCGCTGGGCGATGTCGGCCCCGAACGCCAACTGTGGGTATTTCTGCTTATTTTTGTGGGTCTTCACCTTTTTGGGAACTGTTGTCATCATTCTTATGTTTAATACATGTACTGTGTTGAATTCTGCGCGTAAATCCATTCATCATGACCCTCCGTGCGCTCTTACGCAGGGCAGGGAGAGGGAGGATGAAATAACGAGGATCTGCGTGCAGGGTTCACCACAGCACATTTAATACAGAAAGACAGACAGTTCTCTGAAAGGTGAAGATGTACAAAAAACACAGACACACTTGCTGATGGCGTTCGGGGGCCAGCATCGCCCAGCGAACGAATGAGAGGAGACGTGTTTGCCACAGGTGCGCCCCAGAGCCGACATCGCTTCAAGGACGCACGAGAGCCACGGCGAACATGGAGTGACTAGCGCGTCGTGAGAGTGCTGAAAATACTGGCAGACTAACAGCACAGATGACAATACTATGGACCAGTGCATGACTGGCAAATGGCTGTGAAGTTCACGCACTGCTGCTGGTGATGGTGTGATTAGAAGCACCTGGGCGAGGACCGGGAAACATGATCAGCGGGAGTTTGAATCAGCTGATGATAATGATAGCGGGGACGTGCTCAGACTGTCGAGATGTCAGCTTGGGATCACAGAAAGTAGGTCAAAGCTGCGCGTAAATCCATTAATCCTTCCCCTCCTCCGCTCCTCCTGCATAAAAGCACACAAGGAACGCACGAGAAGACTTATAATAGTTGGAGCTGAAGCGTGTGATGTGGTCTTTCACAGTTTGCTGTTTATCTAAGCCTGCGACACAACGCAAAGGCACAGCCATAAAATTAAAACAAACCAGAAAAACAAGAAACCAGAGAAACTGTGAGCTTCAAAGCTGCTGTCATTCCAGTCAACACCGGAGTCCATTCTTCCGCTTACGTCATGGGTGTGCCACCCTTAATTCGGTGGGCGGCACCACAGTCCAGTCAGTGGCTGCTGTTTTTTGATGATAACTAGTTTATGCAGGCGTGGTTGCAAATGTTATATTGATCATGGACAATGACTTTTGGGTTTACACAACATCCTAAAAAATGTCAAAATCGTGTCATCAGCCCTTTAAAGCCCGTAAAATGCTCAGAAACTTGAAAACTAAGCACCCATCTCTTGCTGCTAAACCAGCGGATTTTTTCCACTAAAAGGAGAGAGAATTGCAAGGCCAGAAGAAAATCACAACCAATCCAACAACAACCACTACCAAAGCTCAAAGGTGGCATATTTAATTGCACAGGCAAAAATGCCACATACAGTCAGAGAAACCCTAATAAAATGTGCTGCTATCGCTATGAGTTGGACAATGCGTGGGGAAAAACAGGTGCTGGAAGCAGTGCCGTTGTCTGAAGGGACCATATCCCGGCGCGTCACGGACATGGCCCAGGACATAAAGCGTCAGCTGACTGACAGAGTGAAGAAAGGGAAATATGCTTTGCAGTTAGATGAATCCATAGATATATCAAACTGTGTGCATGTTTTCTTATGAATCAGTCAACTCCAGGGATAGTGGGGGTCACCAGTCTCTGTCACCGTTATTTTGGGGGTTGTGGGCTGAAAAGTTTGGGAACTCCTGTTATCCACCACTGACTTTGAGTAAAACACTGAGTCATGCCACCTGCAGAAATTCTCTGGCGACTCAACTGTTGTTGGGTGTATAAGAGGGGGAGAGGAGGGGAGAACAGGGTACTGGTAGACAGATTTGTGGAGTGGACAGAGCAGAATTACCTGAGGCTGAATGTCAGCAAGACCAGAGAGATGGTGATTGACTTCAGGAAGAAGAGAACGCCTTCTCAGCCATTAGATTAAGGGGGAGGATGTGGAGGTGGTTGAGGACTACAAATACCTGGGTGTCATGATCAGCAACAGGTTGGACTGGAGATCCAACACCGATGCTGTGCACAAGAAGGGGATGAGCAGACTCTACTTCCTGAGGAAGCTGAGATCCTTCAACGTGTGTAGCAAGATGCTGGAGCTTTCCTACCAGACCATTGTTGCCAGCGCCATCTTCTTTGCTGCTGTCTGTTGGGGTAGCAGTATCATAGCCAGCAACACCAACAGACTTGACAAGATTGTCAAGAGGGCTGGCTCTGTAATTGATCTCAGGTCAAAGACCTTTGAGACTATGGTGGAGAGGAGGACATTAAATAAACTGCGACCCATCATGGACAATCCGGATCACCCCCTCCACCACACACTGGACAGACAGCAGAGCACTTTCTCCAGCAGACTGCTACAGCTTCACTGTCAAATGGTTAGGTACAGGAAATCTTTCCTGCCACATGCCATTTCACTGTACAATAACTCACTCTGATGTTGTACTCTGGTCATAACTATGCTGCCATACTGCACCTAACAGTTTAATTGGTACCTCACATCTCACTCTGCTCCTGATAGTCCTGCATTATACAGCGGGTATGATTCATGTGTCTATATGGGTCACCATCTATTGATCTATGATGTAGATAGGTTTTTTTCATAGTTTTTACTTCCCATGGGTAATCTCTTTGTCTGTTATGCTATGTGTTTTTCTGTCGTTTGGTTGTCCACTGCCATGCTGTTATTACACTGCAGTTTCCCAGTTTGGGATCAGTAAAGTACACCTGTCTGTCCCTCTGTCTGTCCGTCCGTCCGTCCGTCCATCCGTCTTCCCACATGAGAGCAGGGAGGGACTCTCCACTGGTACTGGTCCATTAAGTCAGAAATCTTTAATTCTTCAGCATCACTATCCAGGTCACAGCTCTCACATCAACAAAAAGTAGAAGTGTTTTCTTTGACATTCACTTTCGTGCCTCTATCTGGCTCTGGGCTGAATTGCCATTGGACACATTAAATTTCATCTCATAGGTCAGGCCTCTTTAATTAGTGGCCCAGGCCACGCCAAGGAAATTGAAGAAAAAAATATGAAGTAATGACCGTCCGCAAGTGCGCACACAAACAACGTGCATGACCGTCATCCGCGCGGAGCTCAGAAGCGCCCTGCCCGCGTGACAGTTCCAGTCACAGGCAGAGCAAACCTTCCAGGCAGAGCATCTTGCTGGCGTCATTGTCCAAGAGAAGCATGAGCTTATTAAAGTACTTAAAACGTGGAAAACATCAGGAGAGGTATGTAAGCAGTGGAGGCATTTATGGTGGTTTTAATCCGCTGGTTATGGGAACAATAAGAGTCACTGAGCAAACAGGTGTGTTTAGGCTTAATATACAGGGAAAGAGACAAGAGTGACTGAAACTGTTAGAAAAATTCTGAGTTTAAATTATTCAAAAGTCAAAGATCAGGCGGAAAATTGGATTTACAGTATGTACATTTATTACCCCATGGCCATTTGGGGGAGAGATTACAAAGCATGGCCTTCAGCACACACATAGAATCTCTAAAGGATACATTCTTTAGGTTTGATATGATGGATTGAGCCGTCGCCAACGACGGATCTCCCGCCTTCTGGCTGCATTAAATTGTAAGGGGGTGCTTGTGATGGCAATGACTGATGAAGCCGATGCGCGAAGCACATGGCATATCGCAGTCGGGACAGATGTACATAATTGGCTGAGTGGATGACACCGACTGCTGTAGACGTCTCTGTTGCTGGGCGGCACCATGACGTGCTTTATGGCAGGCATCCAAATGGGCAGTTTCTCGAAGAGGTCAACACCTTCATGGCAGATCTTTCGCCAAAGGGGACAGTTCTTGGCCTGCATTTCCCATGTCATAGGATCAATCCCACACGACTTGAGTGAGGCTTTGAGCACGTCTTTATACCGCTTCCACTGACCGCCCCGTGTCCGCCCTTTGTCCAACTGGCCAAATCACAGGATTTTAGGAATGCGCTGATCTGTCATCCAACAACGTGGCCGGTCCAGCGCAACTGGGAACATACGATGAATGACTCAATGCTGGTGATATTGCACCAGCGGAGGACTTCTGAATTGGCAACTTTGTCTCGCCACGTGAGTCCACACAGCTTCCTTAAACACCGCATGTGAAACTGTTCCAAGTTTCTTCACATGGGGGCGATAGGTTGTCCACGACTCGCACCTATAGAGAAGTGTAGATAGAACAACGATGCAATAGACCTTGATCTTGGTGCTTAGACGAATGCCACGCTTCAACCATAGACGATGCTGTAGGCGTCCATAGGATACGCTAGCCTTGCTGATGCGGTGGGTAACTTCATCATCAATCTTAGCGTTCTGCGAGATGGTGCTCCTCAGGTAGCAGAACTTGTCAACTGCCTTGAGGGGTTTGCCACCGATGGTAATAAGAGTTTATTGGGAGCGTACCAGGACGAGGTTGATGTAAAACCTCTGTCTTCTTGATACTTATAGTCAGTCCATAACGATTCATTGCTCTAGCAAACTGGTCAACGATGAACTGTGCGTCTTCAAGAGTGTGAGCGATGAGTGCACAGTCGTCGGCATAGAGAAGATCTCGCAGCATCATGCATGACGTCTTTGTTTTAGCCTTTAAACGTTGCGAGTTGAATACATTGCCGTCAGTGCGAAACCGGATCCTTACACCCCTGTCGCAGTCCTTGAAGGCATCAAGGAGCATTGCAGCGAAGACGATACTAAAGAGCAGCGGGGCCATAACACACCCCTGCTTAGTGCCATTGATGATAGGGAATGGATTGGAGATTAAACCACTCTCAATCACCCGCCCAATCACGCCATCGTGGAATGAGCGGATGACATTGACGATCTTAGGAGGGCACCTGACCCTGGCGAGCAGCTTCCACAGGCCCTCTCTCTCAACAGAGTCAAAGGCCTTAGTCAGGTCTACGAACACTATGAACAAATCACAGTTTTGTTCTCGGCACTTCTCTTGTATTTGCCTGGCTGCAAACATCATGTCAATGGTGCCTCATCCTGCTCGAAAGCCGCACTGACTCTCAGGAATGATGTTGTCGACAATATAGTGATTGAGGCGGTTTATGATCACACGTGCTAGAATCTTACCAGCGATGGCGAGGAGCGATATTCCTCTGTGGTTATCGCAGCAGTGGCGGTTTCCCTTATGCTTGTACAAGTGAACAATCATTGCATCCTTGAAGTCTTGTGGAACCACCTCCTGCTCCCACATGGTGGCAAATAACTGGGCGAGATGGGCAACGATGTTATTGCCACACTTATAGATCTCCTGCGGGATACCATCTCCACCAGCTGCCTTACCATTAGACGTCTGTTTGATGGCATCTTTAATCTCAGTAACCGTCGGTGGGACATTCAGCTCCTCCATGATAGGTCTCTGAGGAAGCTGTGCAATGGCTTCATCAAGAGATCACAGATTGGCAATTCAGGATGCCATTAAAGTGTTCTACCCAATGCTCCAGGATGAGAGCTGGCTCTCTTATGAGCGTCTGACCGTCCGAAGAGTACATTGGCGTACTGCCCTGTGATGTTGGACCGGTGATCGCCTTCAGGCCATTGTAGAACGCTTTCACGTCGTTCTTGTCAGCAGCCTCCTGAAGGTCCTCAGCTCTAGCAATCCACCACTGGTCCATCATACTACGCAGCGAAACCTGCACTGTCAGACATGGTGGTAGGTGTCCTTCTTTGCAATCGAGCTCTTATCATTCATATACTCAAGATGGGCACGGTGAAGACGGTCCAACAGTTGGATGGCTGCTACATCATTTTCATTGAACCAATCCCGATGCTTGCGTTTGATGAAGCCGAGCACTTCCTCCGCCGCTTCATAGATATTATCATGAAGTAACGTCCGATGGCTGTCAACGGTCTCAAAAAGGGCATTGTCAAAGTCAGTAAGTTTCGTGACAAGTTGCTGCTTCAGTTGGGTTCTGGAATCCAGTGAGCCGAGCTTGGCCACGTTGAGCTTCTTCATAGGTGTCTTCCGGACCCAACGCCGTGGGGGCTTAAAGGAGAATGCGACTCTCGACCGCAACAACCGGTGGTCTGAGAGACATGTCATTCCCCTCATTGCTCTAGTAAGGTGCACATCCTTGATGTCCCGCTGTTGTGTAATGACAAAGTCAGTCTGATGCCAATGGCCTGAATGCGGGTGCATCAATATGGATTTCAGTTTGTTCGCCTGTTGGAAGAATGTGTTGGTAATAGATAATTGATGCTGGGCACACAAGGAGAGGAGCAAGGTGCCGTTGGAATTCTCCTTTCCAACACCATGGTGGCCAATAACATTCTCCCAGGTGGTCCATGAGGCTCCCACACTAGCGTTGAAGTCCTCGAGGACCACCAACTTGTCAGTATGTGGAGTGGCTTGAATAACACGGTCTAGTTCCTCATAGAACCGTTCCTTGCTCTCGTCTGTGTGTGTCATAGTTTGTGCATACGTACTAATGCATGTTATGTACCCAGTATCAAGCTTCAGGCAGAGCACCATAAGTCGATCACTGACCCCATGCAGTAGAGAGTCAAGCAGGTTGACGTAACATGTCTTGATGGTGAAGCTGACTCCTGAGTCTCGTGCCTCATCAGTTGGGCGCCCACTGTAATGGAACGTGTAGCCAGACCCATGCTCAGTGAGCTCTGTCGAGTCAGGCAACCGAGTCTCACTAAGGGCAGCTACTGCAATGTTGTAGCGGAGTAATTCTTGTGCAACAATAGCTGTCTGACGTCGCAGGCTGTTGTCACTGTCTTGGAGCGTACGGACATTCCAAGCGGCTATGTTTATTGTGTTTTTCACTTTCTTCATTTCTTTCATTTTTCGACCGCAGACGTGGGTGACCAGCCCGCCGCGGCTAGCAAGCAAGCCAAAAATGGAGCAAGCTTTCTTTAGGGGTCCTTTTCTCCCCCTCTCACCGTCTGGAGAAGGCAGTGCTATCCCTAAATAGGGCTGCCTTGTCATCCGGGCAGATTACAAACTGGGCCGTTGCTCCGGGTGGGCACCAGAGCGACCATCACACCCGGACCGCCATGCGTGGGGAGACGTGACTAGAGGCTCCCAGAAGCATCCTCTTCCTGCCCCCTTCGCCACCTCATTCTTTGCCGCAGGACGTCTATGCATGTGATAATGATACTGATGGTAAGTAAAGCAGCAGCCAAAAGAAGACATTCATTTGGGGGAGAGATTACAAAGCATGGCCTTCAGCGCACACATAGAATCTCTAAAGGATACATTCTTTAGGTTTGATATATATAGGCAACAGAAAGGAGAGGGAGGAGGAAAAAGGGAGAGAGACAGAGACAGTCCTGATAAGCAGAGCTTATCCGGGGTGATGCCATAAAAACAATCTACACAAGCTAGAAGTTCCTGTGCATTCCTGGGACCCAAAAGAGAACAGGACATGTCAAAGTGATTATCAATGTAGCTTAGATCATCCTTTACGCATGTACTGATCAGTCTGAATAATTTGAAGGCCATCAATTGCTCACAGAAACATGCCAAGAATATATGAACTTATCCTACATGGAATGCATATATAAACATTAAACATGGCATATGAAAGGCATGATACTTCTCAAGAATAATAATACATTATTAATAACAATAATAATGAAGATAATATGGAATTTTTCTATCATATCCCCCCTTGATGCTTAATAAAGCATCAGGATTAAAAGAAAAATAATCAAACTGTTAGTAAAATAAAGTGAATGAAATAATATAAGGATATGTGTAAGAATTTACATGCTGTTATGTGTCTTTGCAAGTTAAAAACGTGTGTAGAATATGTCATTAAGAGTGGACGTGTAATATGATCAAAATTAATCTTAGACTGTAGAAAATAAGAACGTAGAAAATATGAAGATACTCAAAACAGCCTTAAATTATATTGCAACCTTCAAACTCCTTAGGTTAGTATTACCCCTTTCACCATCCTCATCATCTGCAGCAGTTGTATGAAGACATATCGCTAAGCTTACAATAACCAGCCTCATCATCATATTAAGGACTCGCACAAGAAAAAGCCGAAGTTATAAAAATCATCACCAAGTTTATGATGAGACTTCTCCATGAAGAGAAACACTAACTTAATCAGTTTTGTTATCATTGCCTGCAAAGCAATGAAGCGATGTGTATCTGAGGTATTAATATGACCATTTGCATCATTTTCATGGATAGAAGTAAAACAATAATCTCCTATAATAGGGCATACACCCCTACGGGTGGCAATTAGTCGATCAAGAACCATTCTATCCTTTGTTATAATTTTGTAAATGACTGTAGTCTATAATTAAGTGTTTTAATAAGGTATTCGTATCCACTCTCACTCAAAGAAACAGTGAACAAAAAACCTCACTCCTGTACTTTCCATCTGAAATTGCATTCATGCTTCATAAATGGCATCATGTGGTAGAAAAGCATCTCTCTTCACCCTGCCCACCTGCCCTGCCGACATGATGAGGGTACAGTCAATGACTCAATGACCTTTGACAATGTAGATCCTTGGTATAACACTTGCTCGCTTCGGTGGTCAAATAGGGTAGCAGTACAGGGGAGAGACACACTGTAAGCTGGAAAGGGACATCACCACTTCAAAAAGAGGAGTTCCCTGATTAAATTAACCTTGCATTCGCAGAGTAAGGAGCGTCATGATGTTTCTAATCAGTGGAGTGATGTGTTGTGCCAGGTGTGATTTAAAATGAAGTTTGCTATGTTATTTCTGTATATGGGTGTTTTTATTTATTAGGGGTCCAATGTGTGACATTGGTGGCAAAATTTAAAATTGATCAAATCTGCACATGAAATTGACTAATCACTATCCAATTGTGTCAGGTTTATGAAACTATTAACTATTTTCGTAACGGCATTCGCGTTCAGGAACTCTTGAGGATGAGCGCTCACTTCAACTACTTGTAAATGGAGATGTAAACGGGACACTCGGGCTTTTGTTTCCCCGTGTGCCAATGCACTTTGCAATGGCACACGTTTTACACGAAACAACTTCAACACTTCCAGTATTTTTCACGCATCAAAACTCATCAACAGCTACATTTTCATGACATATTAAGATGTGATAACGTGTATACATACCTTCAAATTCTCCCTGTTTGTTGGATAAGACGTAAAATCACAAAAGGCGTAAATGCGGGACACGGAAGTTTGGACCTTCGATAACTTCAATGTAAAGTGACCACGGTTAATCCTCTCCACATGGGATGAGCACATCCAGGGTAGAGAAAATAAAAGTGCTTTCCCAGGGCGCTCACCTCGCCAGACGGGGCTGCGCGCGGCCGACCAAGACCGAAGACGTAAATTTTTTAAAGGACACCATATTCGATGTGTCATAAATGTTTGAGATTTTATTGAAATATTCTACATCTGAGCTTCACAAAGACTGATCTCCTTTTTACGTGTATGGTTTGGGATTTGAAAGGTGCAAAGTGAAAAGCATCAGCACTTCCTGTTTTCTGGTTACTTTACCAAATAACTTGCATGTTGCTGCGTAAATTCGGGGACACGGAAATTTACGTTGTACGAGTAAATTTGCAGGGGTCGCCGTACAAAAACCATAGATCCGATCACATTGGGGAATGTTTTATTTTGAATTTGCATTACAACTCTGTTATCTCTTGCATAAATGAGTAGAAAGAGTTACTCAGAGATCACTTTACAGTACTTTGAAATTGATGCGATTTTCATGTCACACAAAAACTGGGAAAAATGAGGGGACACGACCAATAGTTTCGATTCTAACGGCAAAATCAATGATTTTTTTTAAAAATTGCAATGCAAGTCTGAAACTCTTTTATATTCCCTTGCATATTATAAAAACGAAACCGACATCTGCAAATTACAGAAAAAGAGAGAGCGCTTGAAAGTCGGATACCCCTGATATAGTGCACTGGACCCCCCCCCCCAAACCCCCCCCCCCACCCATATAGACTCTCTTAAAAAAAAAAACAAAAAAAAACAAACAGCCTGTAGTAGCTGCATCATTTTAGCAATAAAAGATAATTTGTCCAACTGTTAGTGTTATTAAGTGGTAAACATAACAATTCTCTACAGTGTATAAGCAATGGAACAATGTAATAACCAATATTAAGTATTACTAGAGGATGATGAGGATGATAAGGTAACAACACTAACCACACTTTTCTTTCCCTTGTATTTTTCTCTTGCCATGAGAAACAAACAGCCTGCTTCTCAATAAGCAAAGGTCGTGACTGGACGTCAAGCCATCAGCTGACACTTGCATAGAGGAACAGTTAAACAGTCATTTGTTGTTGGTTTTTTTTAATAAGTATACAATGTATATTAAACAGTCTCTTGCTTACGGTTTCAAGTGAGGTGAAACGTTGGAGTTTTGGTCCAGTTTTCTGTGATGACCAGATCCCCTGGTTCGCCCAAGAGATGGGTGCACCTCCCATGGTTCCTTTGTCACATGGTCCCTCCTGGGAAGGGCAGTATGGATAGCATCGCCGTCAGTTGTCAGTCTTTGTATGTCATCACCCAGAAACCCTTCTTCATCACCTAAGTTAAATGGCTTCAATAATAGGGTTTGCCATTAAGCTAAATGGTTTCCTAGGTAAATGCTTGGTACTAATAATTTGGGTACTGTACCTAATTGTGACATGATTTGATTTACAAAGTGTATTCCATTAAATGTTTTACATTATCGAAGTAAATCATTTCAGCTATTTTAAATCTTGAAATTGTTTCAGTTAAGGGTTTCATTGTTACCATAGCAGTATTCAGATTAGTGCAGGGGAAAGCCTTTGTGTATTCAATAAGTTTGTAAATAATTTCTAAACATTTTTACCTTTACGCTTACTTAGCTCAATGAGATTCATGCAAAGGTTTTGAGAAGACTAAGTTTATGCAGGGAAGATCAAATTATTTTGCTTTGAGCTCCCTAAAGCATTGTTCACTTAATTGAGTAAGAATCTGCATTGTCTTTGTAGTAGATTCTAAATTAAGTCCCACAATAAACATAAATTCAGCATAAATTGGACTTTTCTTAGACATTTGGAACTTTTCTCATAAATTTGCATGGTTTTCTTCTTATCAGTTTACATTGTTTCTTATAAACATGGTATTTCTTTTTACAATAATCTGCAAATATTTTCTTAAATATCTGAAAATTTATTGATGTAAATTTTAACTTCTATTTCATCATCCAAGTTTCATCTATATCTTTCTCTACATTATTGATCATTTATTGATAATTTTTTATCCCCCCCCCCCCCCGATGCATGGAGACACACATGCATCAAAGTTACAGGGTATTTGTTTGATGGGTAGTGTCTTTTTACTAGAAGGAAGCGTGTTACCACTTTGTATGTGTTACACACAGTTAATTTAGATGAAAATTTGTGAGTAGTGTAGCTCCTTTAAAATGAGGTTTCAATAATCATGGCTTCTTTTGTGTCATCTCTTGACCTAATTTACAAATTCCATTTAGGAGAAAGTAATATAGCTGTCTGTGCAGATTTGATATGATTTAGCATTTATAACAACCATTCTGAGTTAGTCACTAAGATCACGTCCGTTTGTTGAGTTGAACACAGACAGGCTGAATTTTTGTAAGTGAATCCTTGTGAAAGATTGTGTCACACTCCTTCAGTCAATGGAAAGGTGGGCATATTGCCTAATTAGAATTTGGCTTAATTTTGTACAAGGAATGCCTTATTTTATATTCCTTGGTAAATTATGGTGTGGACTGTAGTCTCGAGGCACCGGGAGCACAGGCCAGGTCTGTAGCAGTCATTGTCATACAACACAAGCATTCCTTATTACTGTCATATTTCTGAAATGTGATACTGTCACACCATTATGTGGTGAGTGGCATCATTGCAAGGTGTGAGATTGCAATGTGTCAGATATATCCTGCAGTGTGAAGTCATATAAACACTACATTTTTAAAGTCTGAAAGTCATTTGAATTGATATGCTTTATGTCATTTGCAATGTCATTTGTTGTACGTAGCTTCGGCAATGCTTGTCAATTGAGGGGTCCTGTCCCTCCATCGTGCCGCTGTGCCCCCCCCAGCCAATGAGCCACGACCATGCCTGTCACACACTGTCCGGCCTCCTCACATCTCCCACAAAGATCAAATCTCGGTGCCATCCTTCAAAGAAAAATTTGGGGGCGAAGCCTCAAGGCTACCCCCGCCCGCACGTCAGTATTTACATCAACAGGAGTGCAAATTTTATCACCCCATAAATTGATTTTGCTAATGTTCCAGTTATCATCATTAGTTTTGTGTCCCGTAAATGTTTATCCCAGTTGTTTGTCCCACTGTTTATTATAATGTGTAGTGTTAAGAAACACAAGTGAATTATTGTTTTTATTATTTTGTTACATATTGCATATGTCACCAAGGATGTATTAAATTGAAAGGTAATGGTGATGTTATGATCCCTATCTTTTCCCCTTGTCGATTTGGCAAAAGATTTTGTGAATGCTTTCCCTTTCCTGTTGAAAAATGAAAGTATGAACAGGAATGGAGAATAACAGAAAAAAACCTTTAAATTACACCTAAAGCTTCCACAATTTGAATAATGTGATTTTACTATTCACAACAAGTATTCGCTAAATATTCAGTGAATCAGTAAATGTTTTACCAATTGACATGGGTAATCACTAGTTTAGGATTATGTTTAAACAAAACATTGTCATATATTAGAAGCCTTAAACCAATGCAGCATTTTAGAATTAGTAACTGCAAAGTGCAGGCCTAATCTCTTTCTTGAGTGGCCGAGGTCACAGAGCAGCACTGTGAGTTCAGGAATTTATTGATACTGCAATCTGTGTTTTTTTTCCCCCCTAAATCCTGCAAAAGAAGAAAATTTCAAAAAAAATTTTTTTGAAGAAAATTTCAAAAACAGTAAAAAAAAAAAAATCTGAACTGCTTTAAATTAATTAGATATTACATACCTTACGAACCTGCTGTACTGTATATGCATTCTATGGTTTTTTCTCATATATCATACTGTTTGACAGTCTGGGCTCAAGCAGCCCCTTCCACAATAAGACATATAGGTTCATTATATAATCAAACCCTAAAAATCTTGGACAAAAAGCCCATTAGGTGGCATCACTGTAATATTTAAAAAAAAATACAACCTATTGAGTTTTGAGAGTTTCATTGACCTCTGTTTACTGAAATTAACTTTCAAATGTTTCCATAAATCAGCACCTGAGCCACTTGCTGGTTTCATCCAAAGACAGGACAGCAGCAGAGCCACCAGGAGTTCTGTTAACAATAACTGTAAAATATTCCACCGCAGAACCACATTTGGACAAACAGCTTTCTCTATAAAGGGCAGTCACATCTGGAACACAATGCCAAATGAAATTAAAATAATAACGGACTTTAAAACATTCACTAAAAAGGTTAAAAACTGGCTGAAAAATAAACAAGAATGTACCCATGTATGAAATGATTGTCTGCAGGGTGAGAGTGAAAAAAGGGAAGGAATGAATGTGTTTGTTTATAGTGAGTGATGAAGGGAGGGAGGCCTGAAATAGGCAAATGTGTGTCAGGTTGTTATATTTGTGTATTTATAATATTTATAATATTTATAATTGTGTATTTATAATGTATTTATGTTTTTTGCATTGATGTATGTGGTTATTGTGTATTCCTTTTCTTTCCTTTTTTTTTTTTTCTTTTTACTTGTTTCTCCTTTCTAAAGCCCATCCAGGGACAAGAGTTGCAAATTAGCTAATAGCTATACACTCTGTGCAACACATCAGATTGATTGTCATTGATTAATTGTCTATGTCTATTGCACTGTCCCTGTCAAATAAACAAATCTATCTATCTATCAACCCATCAGACCTTGAGCCTTCTCCTTTTTATTACAAACATCCGAGTCCTTTGAAGTCTGATTCTGTCTGTTTACCGTCACCTTATCTTGGTCAGTCTGACGCTGTCTTGCAACTTGAAGCCATTGTTCAGCTTCAGAGTGTCCATATTTCAACTCCTTTCGTCTGCTTCCATCTGCCGCTAATCTAATGGCAGAGACTAAACCCTCGCAGACATTAACTCTGAGTTTACCATTGAAATTTAAATTCCTTCTCCATTTTGCCAGAAATCTTGTGCTATTTCTGTCTTTTCTTGTCATAAATTTACCATCTCCTGATAATACAAAAATTTCATTCTCATCTTGCTGTGTTCTGTAACCCTTACAGCAAAACAAGCTATTTTTTCTACCTGTCTGAATATTTTGAGGCTGTCTTATGCCATGTGTGCTATAACAACAACCCATGTTTAAGATTTTTTTCTCCTCTCTCAGCTCTCACACAAATCAGCATCAACCATCTCAGAGCCTGCTGTCCCGTTCTCCCCTTTTTTTTTGGGACATGGACAGTGAAAGGATCAAAATGTAAATAAGATTGCATATGTCAATTATTAAAAAGTAAGTTTAGTGTTATTAAAACAAAGCAACAATATGACATAGAATTACCAAGACCTGTGTTTGATAGTCAGTAGACTCTGGCAAATCATATGCACAAACACAGTAATTATCAACCTCTTCTATGCTTTGAATCATGTAATATAATGTGTACACAAAGCCTTTAGTGATTAGGCATTATTAAGTGACAGCATGATATTGTAATGTTCAATTAATTTCATCATTGTCATTCTCTCAGCATTGATTAAGATGCATGCAATTGTACTTAACGTAGTGGTCTAGCCGTCTTGGTGTCGACGAGAGGGGCATGGACAGTGGCAAGGCGATGTTGTTTTGCTGGGTCCCAGAGGCTGGTTGTTAGGCGAGAGTGGGGAACAAAGGGAAGGAAAAACCCCTTTGAGATCGTTAGTCCTGTGTCCTTTTTCCCTGTAAAGTTCACTGTTATGCTTCAGTCAGAGAAATAAGGCAATTGAGTCAATAAAATTCAGTGATACATCAAAAAATTGAATAAAAATAGCTCAGTGTTTTTCATTTTCCAAAGAAAAACTGGAGGAAATGAAAATGCTGGCTTCAAAAATATGTAATTAGTTTACCACGTACGGAACATTAGTCAAAACCCACAAAAAAGGAAACTGTAAAAAAACCCAAAGCTTTGCAGAAATACCCATATATAGATTTTTTCTCTTTCACTCCCCTGTCACACATGTCAGAACCTACACAGCCTGTGTTTTTTTTTTTTTCCTCAAGCAACCACACTCACACACAC
This sequence comes from Pholidichthys leucotaenia, assembly GCA_020510985.1. NCBI lineage: Eukaryota > Metazoa > Chordata > Actinopteri > Cichliformes > Pholidichthyidae > Pholidichthys > Pholidichthys leucotaenia. The sequence goes on along the minus strand of CM035847.1, from coordinate 83,214,336 downwards.
ACAGACAGACACACAGGGCCCAGACAGAAATGCTCCTTTCACTATCATCAACACAAGATCGGAGCTAGACAAAACATACGCACACAATGAAAACTTCAAATTCATGCCAACAGACAAAGCAGCGTGAAAATTACTTCAATTAATCTCTGAAACTGGCAACTTTAGCGGAAAATACGCACATCTGGCAACCACACACTCTCACTGCAGCGTGAAAATCCTTCTGTTTTTTTCTACACTGCCGTGAAAACACAACACTAGTCAACTCCTTTTGCTCAAAATTACTATTTTCAAACACCCATAATTTTAAACAATCCTCAAGAGGATAACAATTAATTAACCAACCAATTTATGCTCCACAAATACCAGAAAAAAATCACAAACAACAATTTTACAACCTGTGCAACCTGCTCTTTCTGCCTCCGCAGAGAACTCCGTCACTCTTTCACACCAGAGCAGATTTCATGAGACACAGAGACAAAACAAACCTACTGCAGTAACTTTTATCCAGTGCTACAACAGACTTTCAAAATAAAAGTCTACCAATATTTTCAGCGGTCATGTAACCTCTCGCAGTGTGCCTAGAGCCCCGAAATCGGGCAGTAAGCAGACGAGGTAAAAAGGCACGACTCTTCTCATGAACAATCCATCCTCCAGGGTCATGTCACCTCCCATGATATGCTGAGAGCCCAGATATTTGGGCAATAAGCAGACGTAAATAAAGTTGAATTGAATTGAATTGTGGCCAAAAGGCACAAATCTTTCCCTGAGAATCTACTTTTTAGGGTCACGTAACCCCCCCCCCCCCCCCCCCACGATATGCTGAGAGCCTAGGTATTGAGGCAATAAAGCATTCATGGGGCACAAATCTTTTCCTACTTGAGCACAACTTCCGAAACCTTCACCTTACTGACATAAAGTGCCGAGAGCAACGAATCTTAAGGTCCTCCCCCGGTACCTTGCAATTAAGCTCACTGTGGCAGAGAAACCAGTGATTAGGTCGCAATGAGGAACTTAAACAGACTTTGCGGTGTCAAAGCGGTCCGGGCAAACGAAATAACATCTCACTGGGACTCGAACCCAATGTCCATAAACTCAACAACAACAAATGTACTTTCATCCAAGCCGCCTGTAAGATTCTCAGATCAGTCACCCAGTCAGTTCCAGCGCCCTGGTTCGAAATGCCTTCACTGCAGTAACACTGAGCCTTGTACTGAGCCTGGGAAGGTCTTTTATCAGCTGTGCACTTGCTGAAATCGGGCAGAGGCAACAGAAAGACGGTGATATGTGGATCCGCTGTTCAGAGCGCCAAAATGTAAGAAAAATTCTGAGTTTAAATTATTCCAAGTCAAAGATCAGGCAGAAAATTGGATTAATGTACATTTATTACCCCATGGCCATTTGGGGGAGAGATTACAAAGCATGGCCTTCAGTGCACACATAGATTCTCTAAAGGATACATTCTTTAGGTTTGATATATATATATATATATAGGCAGCAGGAAGGAGAGGGACGAGGAGGAAGGGAGAGAGACAGTCCTGATAAGCAGAGCTTATCCGGGGTGATGCCATAAAACACTCTACACAAGCTAGAAGTTCCTGTGCATTCCTGGGTCCCAAAAGAGAACAGGACATGTCAAAGTGATTATCAATGTAGTTTAGATCATCCTTTATGCATGTAAGATAAGATAAGATAAGCCTTTATTAGTCCCACAATGGGGAAATTCCAGGATTGCAACAGCACAGTACTGATCAGTCTGAATAATCTGAAGGCCAACAATTGCTCACAGAAACATGCCAAGAATATATGAACTTATCCTACATGGAATGCACATATAAACATTAAACATGGCATATGAAAGGCATGATACTTCTCAAGAATAATAATACATTATTAATAACAATAATAATGAAGATAATATGGAATTTTTCTATCAGAAACGCTGATGATTTTTTTTTTTACCAGCCATTACAATAATTTATGTTCATTATTATGTATCTGGCAAGTTAAGGTGACTGAAATTCACGAAGTCAGTGACTTTAATCCGTCAGCAGCCTTCAGACAAACTGAACATGCCAACATTTGGATTTCAAAATAAGGGAGGATTTTTCCTGCTGTCTGGGTGGTGAGGAGATCTCTAAAAAGCTATAAATGTATAGAAATATTTTAACAGAAATAACTGAATCGTTGGTAATTTAAGTTAATTTATTTCATTAAATGTAATTTTATATAAAAAATTCTTTGAAATCAGAGTTAAATTATTGTTCTGTTCTGACTCTGCAAAATTATGGTCAAAAGTGTAAATTGTATAAGGAAAAAAGTCAAAATTTGTACTACAGTCTTTCACATTTATAAAAAAAAAAACCCAGTAATTTTATTAAAAAATAGACAAAAATTAGCCATAAAATAATCCACAAATGTAGAATAAAGTCTCAAATGTACAAGAAAACTCAATTTTACAAGAGGAAATTACAAATTTGAGGAAAATGGTTTCAAATTTAGATAAATTTACAGAGAAAAGTAGAAAACTATCAGAAAATTGTTACAAATTTTGAAGAAAACTCCCAAACCTTCAAGACTGAAGTCATTACTCAAGTTTTTAAGTGGCTGCTTTTTGCATCCTTAAGGCTGCGTGTCCACCAAACACATTTTTCCCGCTCTGGGCGACTGTTTTCTAGTCATTCTCTATGTAGTCCAGCGTTTAAAGCATTGAGCACCCTTGGCGCTGAAACGCTTTGAGCGGTGGCCGTTTTTTGTTGCGGCGCTCAGGGTGCTCAGCGTTCAAAAAAGTTCAACTTTTCAGACTGCAGGTGGCTCGTCTATGTCAGACCTTTCTAAGCAGCCAATCAGAATTAAGGAAGGGCGGGACATGGGACGCCAATACAGTCTCTACTCAGACTCCTGTTTTCCGTGTCATCTGTAGAAGAGCTTGGAATAACGAGGCGATGTGATTTATAAACCAAAGTTTAATATCAGCTTCGCTCCTCTAACAAGTCTCATCTCAGTGCAGAAGCAGAATAAGAGGTCGAACACATTCAGACCTTCATACTTATACTTACACACAACAAAAGACATTGCATATCAAAGCTGACATCCCGCATTAACTTAATCCCCCCCTCCTTTGTCTTCCGTCTCCTCCACCTGACCCAGGGAGGTCAGGGCGATCGATCTCCTCCATTGTCCTCTGTCTCCTCCACCTGACCTTGGGAAGTCAGGGGGATCGATCTGGTCTCCACCGCTGTGACTCCGTATGCTCTTTGATCTTCGCTGGCGGTCGAGACCTCTTGTCCTGTTCTGAGGCGTGAGGTCATTGCACATATGTAATCACTAAACATTCTAATATGCTTATACATATGTAGGTATGGGATATATGATTAATATAAACCACATCCACAAATGTAGAATAAAGTCTCAAATGTACAAGAAAACTCAATTTTACAAGAGGAAATTACAAATTTGAGGAAAATGGTTTCAAATTTAGATAAATTTACAGAGAAAAGTAGAAAACTATCAGAAAATTGTTACAAATTTTGAAGAAAACTCCCAAACCTTCAAGACTGAAGTCATTACTCAAGTTTTTAAGTGGCTGCTTTTTGCATCCTTAAGGCTGCGTGTCCACCAAACACATTTTTCCCGCTCTGGGCGACTGTTTTCTAGTCATTCTCTATGTAGTCCAGCGTTTACAGCATTGAGCACCCTTGGCGCTGAAACGCTTTGAGTGGTGGCCGTTTTTTGTTGCGGCGCTCAGGGTGCTCAGCGTTCAAAAAAGTTCAACTTTTCAGACTGCAGGTGGCTCGTCTATGTCAGACCTTTCTAAGCAGCCAATCAGAATTAAGGAAGGGCGGGACATGGGACGTCAATACAGTCTCTACTCAGACTCCTGTTTTCCGTGTCATCATATTTTACATCCAGAACTGCTAGAACACGTTTACTGTCCATTGTTATTTAGAGAGTGCTATTAAAAAATAAGTAGAAAGTCTGACCATCGGAAAAGCGGAAGTGCTGAGCTGAGAGTGACAAGCTGTTGCTGGGATACAGGGCACAGACTTTTTCCAGAGTGCAGTGCACAACCGCTGAAAAAAAGCCATTCAGAGCGGTTGGGCGACAAAAAACACGTTTGGTGGACACGCTGCCGAACTCTACTACAAATTTTTGGTTGACTGATGTGTGTAATGGAATGTGTAGTTATAAAAAGAGGTTCCTACTCACACATGTGGTGATTTAAAACAAAACAAACCACAATGGTGGATGTGCAATGTTTGTTAATGTGATCAATCTTTTCTTGGGGGGTTTGTGCACTGAAGTGTTTGACAGTTCATTTTTTATTCAGCTAAATGTACTTTGTGATGTGAAAAGGTCAGTTATGACCAGGATATAATATATTTTATTTTAAAAGGGAAACAAATGTTAATGCTAACGGTGCACATTGAGTTGTTATGCACTTTGAGATATGCCTGAGTAAGATGTGACCAAAATACTTATTTACAGAATTTTAGTTTATTCATTCTATTTATTTGTTGTTCAAGAGAAAAAATATTTCAACTACTTCAAGTTCTGTTCAACCCCAGCACTGTTATTGTGTTTTTATGCACTTTTGATGTGCCTTTGTCATGTGCCAAGCGCACATTTAAAACCAAGACAATGAATAAAAAGTGCATGTTTTTCATCCTACTGATCTGTGTTGGTTTGAAATTTGTCATGTTCAACAGATTGCTGAACATGTGCGGCCCAGTTACATGTCTTGATTTCAAATTGTGACCCAATTGATTTTGTAATTAAATCGCTCTGTCATAAGTCTTTTTCTTCTCACTTTTTGAAGAGCATATTCTAAATTCATACAGCTAACCAATAATCCTATACAGCATGTGATAAATTCTTCCATTTTGGTAAGCGTTGTTAGGATTTTTCACCACCACCAGATGTGTTCTTGAGCTCCACTCTGAAACCCAGCAGACACCTCCCACAGCTTTTGTTTCAGGACGGGCTGGTCTCAGCTCAACAGCAGCTGGCAACCGTCACAGCCTCTGTAGACTCTGAAGGGACTGACTGAAATGCGATGCTCTTAAAAGAAATGTTTCAGCCTCAGCCGCTGTGATATTTGTGTAATTGTGGCACACACAGTTGTCTGCTGCAGCTTCATCTGTCACCGTAATGACACATAACCTTCAGATTCATTTCCACTCTTTGTTGCTGTGCTATAACGTGGCGTCAGTGACGCCTACTTTTAGCACATGTTCAACAGGGTTGTCCAATTCAAATGTCTGCTGAGCAGAGGTGAGGTGGGCAATGATCAATCAAACATCGATTGATCAATATCCCATAGCTTTTATTTGAATGATCAGACATTGATTCACAAATCCTACTTTTATTTTTTATATAATGTCTTTTCATCTGTGTGAAACTTGCATTGGATTTCTGAGAAATTCTTTCATATGCAGGTAGTTTATTGTAATGGGGATATCCCTGACTGGATCAATACTGAATTGAACTGAATCGAAATGACCTTGCAAATTGGAATTGAATCAATTCTGGAAATCATTGATGATACCTAGCCATATACACTCACCGGCCACTTTATTAGGTACACCATGCTAGTAACGGGTTGGACCCCCTTTTGCCTTCACAACTGCCTCAATTCTTCGTGGCATAGATTCAACAAGGTGCTGGAAGCATTCCTCAGAGAGTTTGGTCCATATTGACATGATGGCATCACACAGTTGGCGCAGATTTGTCAGCTGCACATCCATGATGCGAATCTCCCGTTCCCCCACATCCCAAAGATGCTCTATTGGATTGAGATCTGGTGACTGTGGAGGCCATTTGAGTACAGTGAACTCATTGTCATGTTCAAGAAAGCAGTCTGAGATGATTCCAGCTTTATGACATGGCGCATTATCCTGCTGAAAGTAGCCATCAGAAGTTGGGTACATTGTGGTCATAAAGGGATGGACATGGTCAGCAACAATACTCAGGTAGGCTGTAGCGTTGCAACGATGCTCAATTGGTACCAAGGGGCCCAAAGAGTGCCAAGAAAATATTCCCCACACCATTACACCACCACCACCAGCCTGAACCATTGATACAAGGCAGGATGGATCCATGCTTTCATGTTGTTGACGCCAAATTCTGACCCTACCATCCGAATGTCGCAGCAGAAATCGAGACTCATCAGACCAGGCAACGTTTTTCCAATCTTCTATTGTCCAATTTCGATGAGCTTGTGCAAATTGTAGCCTCAGTTTCCTGTTCTTAGCTGAAAGGAGTGGCACCCGGCGTGGTCTTCTGCTGCTGTAGCCCATCTGCCTCAAAGTTCGACGTACTGTGCGTTCAGAGATGCTCTTCTGCCTACCTTGGTTGTAACGGGTGGTTATTTGAGTCACTGTTGCCTTTCTATCAGCTCGAACCAGTCTGGCCATTCTCCTCTGACCTCTGGCATCAACAAGGCATTTCCGCCCACAGAACTGCCGCTCACTGGATATTTTTTCTTTTTCGGACCATTCTCTGTAAACCCTAGAGATGGTTGTGCGTGAAAATCCCAGTAGATCAGCAGTTTCTGAAATACTCAGACCAGCCCTTCTGGCACCAACAACCATGCCACGTTCAAAGTCACTCAAATCACCTTTCTTCCCCATACTGATGCTCGGTTTGAACTGCAGGAGATTGTCTTGACCATGTCTACATGCCTAAATGCACTGAGTTGCCGCCATGTGATTGGCTGATTAGAAATTAAGTGTTAACGAGCAGTTGGACAGGTGTACCTAATAAAGTGGCCGGTGAGTGTATACTCCCTGCAATGCTGTCCATCTCACAAAAGTCATTCACATATTATCTTGTGCTTGTGACCTCTCTTCATTTGCGAGCCTTTAAGCTGCTGATTTTTTTTCAGTGATGGAAAGCCTATACGGTCTCTTCTGGTTTGTTGGGAACTGGAAGACATCATTGGTTCCTTTAATAAAGCGTGGGGAAGACACTCGACTTCTCAACTATATATACACAAAGGCCAACAGTTTTCATGGCAAGGGCACTAGAAAAATGAGCAGCCGGGCTGGCAATGAAAACAAGAGTCTGGGAATCAACACAAGGAGAAGGAAAAGTGACATGGGCTGCTCATTTTTTTTTTTTATACAAAAGTGTAAAATATTCCATAAATCACCTTTAATATCCACCCTGCCTCCTTTTCTTCAACAGCAGTGCCAGTTTTAGTTTACATCATTGAAGTTGCAAGATTTAGTGATTAATTTTTTTTTTATTTAATTTTTTTGTAAAAAGGGCCAAGGCTGTCTGTGTCTGTCTGTATCAGTGTCGGTGAGAGGCATTGTTTTTCTAAGTTTCCGTCCCGCCAACCACCACACTCTACCTCACCTAACCTTTGACTGTTTGCTTTTAAATGCAGGTGACTCTTCAGGACTCTGAAAGTGTTATTCTGGTTTGACTGTCTGGAAACAGTCTGTATTTTTGGAGGGGAGAGATTTAAACTTGATTACGTACTTTTAAGTTTTAATGTCATTGGTTTGATAGCAGCCACATATTTTACGTTGAGCAACCATAATAGAATTAAAGGGCCGTTTCACTCCCTCTCTCCCCTGTTCATCTCTCCTGCTCTGTCCTCTCTGTCTCCTCTTCGGTGTCACAGTTGTGGTTGATGTTTTGCAGCCATTCAGATCCATCAGATGTTATCGACACTGTGACTTCCATCATCCTCACTGCTGCTGTGTGCACGAGGCCTGCCTTCCTGAGATAAAGCTCAGCTCTGACTTGTGTGCCTGTGTGTACTTGTGCATTGACAGACCTCTTCAGCCTGTTTGCCAGCGATCTGGGTGGATATGCCGCCAGAGAAGACATCGAGGCAGTTCTGCAGGTTTTGGATGGAGAGGTCCCAGTCTCCCTCAAGCAGTGCTTCAGTGAGGTCAGCAAACAGTAAAAGACTAGGCATGCACTTGGTGTTATTGTCAAGTGAGCTCAAAGCTACAGATTTGCATAATAGGTGCACTGTGTTCTTGGCTCATGCCATTGTGTTTGTTTTTATCATTAGCGGGATGTTGGTCACATGTCCATAAAAACAGCTATTGAAATCTTGATGCCCACGTAGACCCAACAGCTCAGAAATGATGCAAAGTTTGGCATCACTGCAAGTTACTGTGCTGCATATTATGATACTAAAGCACATTTTAAACCACAGTCTGCACCCTGCAGCTACAGGAAGCACAACACATCATTTGTAAAATTCAAAAATGGAGTACATCAGTGCATATTTTTAAAGGCATTTATTTAATCTTATAGGTTTGCCCTGTGTCTCATCATTTTTCCCATCTTAATAATGCTTTCTTAATGTAACCCTGTAGCGACACAAAATCTCAGGGGGTAACATTAGACCGAACACCATAATCACTAGGGACACGGGCAGATGAGAGAAACAAAAACTGTTCCTTAGATATGCATGATGGCGTCTTGCTGCTTTCTGACTGTTGTAGCCCAGTTATTTAAGAGGGCTGCTCATTAAAGATTTCCCCTGACTCATTTCCCATGGACTGAGAGGAACCAAACTTGACATAGTTATGAGTCTTACATAGGTACTACCAAGGGTCACAGTCTCCGACAATAACCAGAAGGGTGTCAGGGGAAATCTTTAATGAGCAGGCCTCGTATAAACGTACAGTATCTCACAAAAGTGAGTACACCCTCACATTTTTGTAAATATTTTATTGTATCTTTTCATGGGACAACACCGAAGGTATGACACTTTGAAACAATGTAAAGTAGTCAGTGTACAGCTTGTATAACAGTGTAAATTTTCTGTCCCCTCAAAATAACTCAACACACAGCCATTAATGTCTAAACTGCTGGCAACAAATGTGAGTACACCCCAAGTGAAAATGTCCAAATTGTGCCCAGCGTGTCAATATTTTGTGTGGCCACCATTATTTTCCAGCACTGCCTTAACTCTCTTGGGCATGGAGTTTACTAGAGCTTCACAGGTTGCCACTGGAATCCTCTTCCACTCCTCCATGACAACATCACAGAGCTGGTGGATGTTACAGAGACCTTACGCTCCTCCACCTTCCATTTGAGGATGCCCCACAGATGCTCAATAGGGTTTAGGTCTGGAGACATGCTTGGTCAGACCTTTATCCTCAGTTGCTTTAGCAAGGCAATGGTCGTCTTAGAAGTGTGTTTGGGGTCATTATCATGTTGGAATACTGCCCTGCAGCCCAGTTTCCGAAGGGAGGGGAATCATGATCTGCTTCAGTATTTCACAGTACATGTTGGCATTCATGGTTTCCTCAGTGAACTGTAGCTCCCCAGTGCCGGCAGCACTCATGCAGCCCCCAAACCATGACACTTGCACCACCATGCTTGACTGTAGGCAAGGCACACTTCCCTTTGTACTCCTCACCTGGTTGCCAGCACACACGCTTGACGCCATCTGAACCAAATAAGGTTATGTTGGTCTCATCAGACCACAGGACACAGTTCCAGTAATCCATGTCCTTAGTCTGCTTGTCTTCAGCAAACTGTTTGTGGGCTTTCTTGTGCATCATCTTTAAAAGGGGCTTCCTTCTGGGACAACAGCCATGCAAACCAATTTGATGCAGTGTGTACCATATGGTCTGAGCACTGACAGTCTGACCCCCTACCCCTTCAACCTCTGGATCAATGGTGGCAGCACTCATACATCTGTTTTCAAAAGACAACCTCTGGACATGACGCTGAGCACAAGCACTCAACTTCTTTGGTTGACCATGGCGAGGCCTGTTCTGAGTGGAACCTGTCCTGTTAAACGCTGTATGGTCTTGGCCATCGTGCTGCAGCTCAGTTTCAGGGTGTTGGCAATCTTCTTATAGCCTAGGCCATCTTTATGTAGAGCAACAATTGTTTTTTCAGATGCTCAGAGAGTTATTTGCCATGAGGTGCCATGTTAAACTTACAGTGACCAGTATGAGAGAGTGTGAGAGCAATAACACCAAATTTAACACACCTGCTCCCCATTCACAGCTGAGACCTTGTAACACTGAGTCACATGACACTGGGGGAAAATGGATAATTGGGCACAATTTGGACATTTTCACTTGGGGGTGTACTCACTTTTGTTGCCAGCGGTTTAGACATTAATGGCTGTGTGTTGAGTTATTTTGAGGGGACAGCAAATTTACACTGTTATACAAGCTGTACACTGACTACTTTACATTGTTTCAAAGTGTCATATCTTCAGTGTTGTCCCATGAAAAGATAAAATAAAATATTTACAAAAATGTGAGAGGTGTACTCACTTTTGTGAGATATTGTATGTTAACCTGTCTATTGCACAGCACTGTTATGTGTAGTAAAGTCTGCTGCTGGCCAGTAATGTTGATCCATACCATGGAGCACCTGTACTTGTTTCTCCCTCTAGTTAGTGTGTGTCTCTGCTGTGGAAAAATACAAATACTCTTGACTGCTCACATCGCATCCCCGTACATCTTGATTATGCCCTATGGTCGATCTGACCATTCCTCACTTTAATCACAGCGGCAGATTTTGCTCTTTTTCCAGTGGTTTTTGGGTTCTTGTTGACTTATGTCTCGGGCTGGACGATCAACTGAAAAATAACCGAAACCAACATTCAGATCCTAAAACCAACACAGTTTTGCCCATGACTGTTATTTCAGTCCCCTTCCCCCTTCCAATACTTTCCCCACTGTGTGAGTTCATGCATTGTGCCCTGATATACATTTGGGGGCTTAAATAAATGCTTTTTAAAAATCCAGTATGAAATAATAGTGCTTTGTGACAGTGAATAATAGAGCAAATATCTGACAGAAACTTGTATACTGCTGTGGCTTCCTTTGCAGAGTCTCTCCATGCAAACAGACAACCAAGAGCTGGACTAAACACACAAGTGCTGGACTAGAGGAAAATCAGTTAGAGCAGTTTGGTGTTTGGGCCCCTTTATACAGCATGCAGATTGTTGACAGATTGGGCTAAATTTTGATGTTTGGGATCATTTGGGAGATCCTTGTGCGTTTTGGACTGAGTCAAAACTTTGAGGAGACTGGAGATCATTGAAGATCATTGATAGATCAAAAATTGGTTAGATCTCACAATGATCTCTGTGATCTCCACCCCTATGTAACCCTTACTAACACCTACTCACTTTAGGTGTAGTACCCTTTTTGGTAGTGGTGTGTTATGGCAATGTAGTTACCTTAACTTTTCTACCTGGGCAGAGGGATATTTGGGCCAGGTCAGACTGACTCTTGGTTTGTAGGAGCCTGGGAGGTGCAACAACAGATGACACACACACCTGTATAGAAGAACTTGCAACTATATATATAATTTTAACAATTGTGTATTATTTACAAATATGTACAATCAAAAAAACACACACTTGTCACAATTAAAAAAAAAAATAACAATAAAGTACTCCAAAATATAGTTACAATATTCACAGTTCTTGGTATCAGTCCAGGTGACCAGTGGGGTCACTTTTACCGGTCACTAGGGTTCGGGCTTCGGCTCGCCATCCAGATCTGGAGATTCACAGTCCTCTGAATCCAGCACAAAAAAAACCCTGATCTATAAAATAGGTCAGAACAACAAATAAGCTATTGCTCTAAAGCTCATCACATAATAATTCCAGGTTGTACACAAATTAATTCTTCTAAACATCTTTAAACCACAGATTCAACATTCACCATTGAATAACAGTCAATGGCAAGGGAAATGGGACCATTTCTAACCATTACAGCTCTGAAAAATAGCTTTTTCTGATGAAAAAAACTAGTCGAAAATTAGCATCGGTGATTAGCATTTCAAGCTAGAGGTTAGCATTCCCATACACAATGAATAGATAGCACTCACCATGCTAAGTGGCTCGTGCGTCAGGGGGTTCCCGCGCTCAACGGCGTTAACAGCCTTTGGATCCCAATCTTAAAATTTAATAAACGGGGCATTAGAATTTGCTAATACAGCAATGTCTCATTGCAGGTATTTATTCAGGCTTACCAATCTCAAGTTTTGTCCAAGCAAAGGCTGCTATTAGCACGTTAGCTGATCGTCTCTGTGAGGAATCGCGTTCTCTCGGTCGTGTCTCGGCAGTGTCTGACAGCGTTCTGCATATTACACAGAGACCGAGCGAGGGAACGCGTGACCCCATTGGCTGGCGTGACCCAGCAACGGCGCAGCCATTGGTTGCTCAAAATACCAACACACATATTAGGAGCTTCATCAGAACTTTCTAGAAAATGTTCCTAACTATTTATGAATATATATTTATTTAAATATTCATATTCAAATTATTTATTCCCGTTGTGAAATGGGTGTTTTTCTTTTTAAAAGCGGTATCAATATTCCTATTTTTATTCGCGTTTTTAACACTGGGTTACACCTATGTAAAGGGAGTATTAGTGATAACCACTTCAGCTTCACGTTATGAAAAAAAAGTTCAACAAAAGTTGTTCCACTGAGCTGACTGCAGCTGCACAAGCATTCAATAAAAGTTGAGCCTTCACAATAAAAGTGAGATTTTCAGTCATAAATTCAAACCTGTGTGGAGTTTGCATGTTCTTCCTGTGTCTGCGTGGGTTTACTCCGGGATTTCTTCGGTTTCCTCCCACATTCCAAAAACATGCAAGTTAGGTTAATTGGCATCAAACTGGAGATTCTAAATTGTCCTTAGGTATGACTGTGAGAGTGAATGGTTGTCTGTTTCTCTGTGTTGGCCCTGCAATGGACTGGCGATCTGTCCAGGGTGTACCCTGCCTCTCACCCAAAGATGCTGGGATAGGCTCCAGCCCCCCCGCGACCCGAAAAGGATTAAGCGGAAGAAGATGGACGGAAATTCAAACCTCTTTCTCTCTGAAGGATAAAAAACAGAAAGTAAAACTCAAGTAATATATTTCTAAATAATAATAATGTAAATGGTATTTATAAATAAATTTGTGGTTGCATCCCCTAGCTCTACTTCTGTTTCATTTACATCATGCCACTGAGTTGACAAAAGTTGATCCCAAGCCCCACCCAACAGTTTTTTGGGGTTGCACTAAAGCACTGGTCCCCAATCTTTTTTGTTTCTGGTAACATATAAAAAAAAAAACTTCGTTTTTTCACAACCTGTTGGCGGTGGCAAGGCGGGGATTAAAGAAAACTCACCTGCTGTGTATGTTAGCGCCCTGGTTCTGGTCCCCTCAGACACGATTTCAGTTTGTCCATCACTTGTGGTCCCAGGTCGCTGGTCTTCCTGCATGTGCGAGGCCGACTCACGTGGTGCACCAGTAGAGGGGCCGTGGGTCCACCACACTGGGGAAGCAACTCCCAAACTCTCTCAAAAGCAAAGATAGGTGACCACACACCAGCTGGCAGGAGGAAGACCCAAACTGGCCAGCCAGCCTGCCAGGTTCAACTCCCAAGTATCACCACGATGAGACAGGTGTGCGCCAAGACCATGCAGACGGACACATGGCACAGGAAGAGAGAGAATATCTGGTCCTTTTTCAAAATAAGACACCCAACAGACTTGGTTAATACAGGGGAACAGAATAAATTAATTTTTTTCTCTGCGGCTTTCTGTGACCTGGTGGTGGCAGTAAATTAAATTAAATTAAATTAAATCACCCTTATTGTCATTCAACTGTACAACCAATCATGTACAGTAGAACGAGATTGTGCTTTACCTATCTACTGTGTTAATCACACACACCCCAGTGCAGAATCAGAGGGCCGCTGCCATGCAAGGCGCCGCCACAGATTTCCCTCCTCCATTCCATTATTGCTGAGCACCAAGCTGGATGGCAGGAAGTTCCACTTTTATATGGTCTTGGGCATGACCCGGCCGGGATTTGAACCCCTGCCTCCTGGGTGTGGGGCGGGTGCTCTACCAACTGAGCCACCACTCCGGTAAAGTAAAGGTAGTAAAGTACCTACCCAGAGGCAGGGACTTATTTTGGTCCCTACAGATTCCTGAAAACTGTTGGCGTAGAGACACGCACCACAAGTGGAGCTCCCATGACGTTGGTTCCTAGTTCCTGTAGTTCCTGCCATGGAAATGGGGGTACTCAAGATATCACTGGGAATAAAAAGACCCCCTAAAGGCTGTTTTTTCCGTCTAGTTGCCTTATAGAGACCACTCCAAGTTACTTATAAAAACACTGTTGTATCGTTGCATCTGAGTTAAGTGATAGTCAGTTTGCCTCAAGATAATGCCTCCCACCTGCTTTCAAGTAATGTTTTTTTTTGTTTTGTTTGTTTTTTTTGCGTATCGAGGGCTGGATTGAATGGCCCAGTGGTTCTGACCCTGAAAGCAATATACATTGCTGTTACTAATACTATTTTTTTGCTTACTTTATTGTCCCACTTATAATTCATATGATTTAGTCCAACTCGTCCCCTGAATTTGCATTCAGGTGAATCTTGTGAACCAGTGGACTTTTGCAGCTGGTTATTGATCATATTCAATTTTGAGTCACCCGTAAAAAAAAAAAAAATTAAAAAAAAAATCCTTTCTATCACATTTAGGCATCACTTTAGCATCAAATTGGTGTCTTTACTGCATGGCTGAAGTGGTGTGTCATCTTGTAATAACTAGACTGTCTATGGGCTCATTACACTAGGAGGAATTTGCATTCAACGGAGGCACTAAAAGTTCTCCAGCCTCCTATATTTCTGCGGGTTTATCTATCCTAAGCGTGGCATTTCTCCCTCATAGACAGAAAATCTGCCACACAATCAACTGTATATAGCTTTCACCAGCAGTTCTGTTTATCTGTTTATTTGCTTTTCATCCTCGGTTAAATTCCAAGGTTTCCCCCTTGACACTTGCTACCCGTCACTCAGTTTGATGGACTGTCTTCTTGGAAATGCTATAAAAAGTAGAGCTGGAAGTAACAAGAAAGATTGTCATGGGGATTTCAGTAGTAGAAGTTGAATGATGATGCTTCTTTAAACCTGTAGACTGTAAATCTGTAAACTTTTCTCGAGTTTTTTTCAGACACAGTTGTTGTCTGCACTAGCATCAGTCTAAATATTCAGCCGCAGCACAAACCTCCACTCCTTTCAATAGGCAAATAAGGATGGAGACGCACGTTTTGCAGACTGATGGCTCAGTGGTTTGGTGGTTGACCAACTAACGGTGTTGTTGTTTTTGTGGCAGGGTGACAAGGTGAACTATGAGCGCTTCAGAAACTGGCTCCTGCAGGACAAGGAGGCCTTCACTTTGTCCAGATGGCTTCTGTCGGGCGGCGTGTGTGTCACGCTGACGGATGACAGTGACACCCCCACCTTCTACCAGACCTTAGCAGGTGTCACACACTGTAAGTACCTTAAATTCAATTAAGCATCCGTATCCCAACATACTGTTGACATGTGATCAGTTTAGATTTAGGGCCATATAATGGTGTTGATATTCTATTAAATTAAACTATTAAATAAATAAAAAGTGTTCCAGAATATGCATACTGATCCAGGTCTGCTCAAAGATCTAATGGTGAGTTCATATCAAACATGAAGCAGATTTTTTTGTCGCAATTACATGGTGGGCAGCACGGTGGTGCAGTGGTTAGCACTGTTGCCTTACAGCTAGAAGGTTCCTGGTTCGAATCCCCAAGGTGGCAGGGGTTGGAACCTTTCTGTATGGAGTTTGCATGTTCTCCCTGTGCTGCGTGGGTTTACTCCGGGGGCTCTGGTTTCCTCCCACAATCCAAAGACATGCATGTTAGGTTAATTGGTTGTTCTAAATTGTCCCTAGATATCTGTTTCCTATAGGCCCTTAGAATAGAGGGTTAGTATTAGTGAAAGCGCTTTGAGTGGTCTTTGTGACTAGAAAAGCGCTATATAAGTGCAGGTTAGTTAGTTAGTTAGTGTCAATTGGAAGAAGAGAATACACATAATGCAAATACACTGAAGTCCATGTCTGTGCCAGTTGAATTTTTCTCAACTTGAGTGAAAAATTCCCTTGATGCTGCACAATTAAATTGCAATTTCAGTATTATTCTCTGCAATTACAGTGATGTGAAAAAGTGTTTGCCCTCGTCAATCATCATCAAATCATCAGATCATCAAACAAATTTAAATATTAGACAAAGATAACTCAAGTAAGCACAAAATGCAGTTTTTAAATGAAGGTGTTCATGATTAAGGAGAAAACAAATCCATACCTACATGGCCGTGTGTGAAAAAGTGATTGCCCCCTAAACCTAATAACTGGTTGGGCCACCCTTAGCAGCAACAACTGCAATCAAGCGTTGGTGATAACTGGCACTGAGTCAATTACAGTGCTGTGGAGGAATTTTGACCCACTCATCTTTGCAGAATTGTTGTAATTCAGCCACATTGGAGGGTTTTCAAGCATGAACCGCCTTTTTAATGTCATTCCACAACATCTTAATTGGACCGTCGCCAAGCGCCTGCTCACAGGGGATCACCTGATTGCTGGGGTCTTTCTGCAATTGTGGGGGTTTCCCCTACAGTTGAAAGTGCTATGAGATGACTGTTGTTGTGAAATGGTGCTATATTGCAGAACCCAAGTGTGCTTCAACTTGAGGTCACGAACAGATGGCCGGACATTCTCCTTCAGGATTTTTTGGTAGACAGCAGAATTCATGGTTCCTTTTACCACAGCAAGTCTTCCAGGTCCTGAAGCAGCAAAACAGCCCCAGACCATCACACTACCACCACCATATTTTACTGTTGGTATGATGTTCCTTTTCTAAAATGCTGTGTTACTTTTACGCCAGATGTAATGAGACACACACCTTCCAAAAAGTTCAACTTTTGTCTCATCAGTCCACAAAGTATTTTCCCAAAGGTCTTGGGGGTCATCAAGATGTTTTCTGGCAAAAGTGAGACGAGCCTTTGTTCTTTTTGCCCAGCAGTGGCTTTCGTCTTGGAACTCTGCCATGCAGGCCATTTTTGCCAAGTCTCTTTCTTATGGTGGAGTCATGAACACTGACCTTAACTGAGGCAAGTGAGGCCTGCAGTTCTTTGGTTGTTGTTGTGGGGTCTTTTGTGACCTCTTGGATGAGTCGTCGCTGTGCTCTTGGGGTAATTTTGATCGGCCTGCCACTCCTAGGAAGGTTCACCACTGTTCCATGTTTTCGCCATTTGTGGATAATGGCTCTCACTGTGGTTCGCTGGAGTCCCAAAGCTTTAGAAATGGCTTTATAACCTTTTCCAGACTGATAGATCTCAATTACTTTGTTTCTCATTTGTTCCTGAATTTCTTTAGATCGCAGCACGATGTCTAGCTTTTGAGCATCTTTTGGTCCTCTTCACTTTGTCAGGCAGGTCCTATTTAAGTGATTTCTTGATTGAGAAGAGGTGTGGCAGTAACCAGGCCTGGCTGTAGCTAGAGAGCTTGAACTCAACTTTCCAAAGCTTTGATAAACTACAGTTAATTTATGTTTTTACGGGGGGATCACTTTTTCACACAGGGCCATGTAGGTTTGGATTCATTTTTGCCCTTAACAATAAACACCTTCTTTTAAAAACTGCATTTTGTGTTTACTTGTTATCTTTGTCTAATATTTAAATTTGTTTGATGATCTGAAACATTTAAATGTGACAAACATACAACAAAAGAGAAATCAGGAAGGGGGCAAACACTTTTTCACACCACTGTATATAACTGTACAAATTCTGCAATTTAGATTTAAACAAAAAAAAATGTTAGTTTTATAACTTACATTTTTGCATTTTTTATGAAGCTTGATGTTTGAGTTGAGAAATGAGCATTTGGGGCAGCTCAGTGTCGCTGTGGTTAGCGCTGTGGCAGCACAGCAAGAAGGCCATGGGCTGAATGACATACCTGACCAGTGGTGACCTTTCTGTGTGTGTGTGTGTGTGTGTTTGCATGCTCTCCCCATGTCTGCGTGGGATTTTGACAGGTTCTCCGGTTTCCTACCCACAGTTCAAAGACATGCACGTTGGTTAATTGGCATCAACTGGGGATAAATTGTCCTTAGGAATTGAATGTGAGAGTGAATGGTTGTCTGTGATGGACTGGCGATCTGTCCAGAGTGTACCTGCCTCTCGCCCTAAGAGTAGTATTTCACGGAGTGGCAGATGTTGACGAACATGGCGATTTTTGGATTTACCAACTTTTCTGATGAATGTTGGTGAAAATCAAGCTAGTATGCATCAGAGCAGTTAATGCTGAGGAACGTTCAAGACCGCTGCACTTTTTGGGTTTTGCCAGGGTTAGTAAGAGGTTGCATAACAGTTGGTGCACAGTTTTTAAGGTTGCTAACAATTTTGTCATTCATGGTCTTAAACAGTTGCGAGTGTTCGTTACTGGGCGAACCAAAAAGAACTTCAGCAACATGCATCACAACTGTTTGCAGATGTTTGCAAGTGTTTGAATTTTTTTTGGTCAATGTATTTTTTGGAAAACATTTTCAAAAAAAATTTGGGCAACAAGAAAAACTGTTTGGGTCATTAAAAACTGTTTTGAACTGTTTGGCAACTTTTTACAAACCATGACAAAACCCAAAAATTGCTACGTTTGCCAGCATTCGCCACTCCATGAGATATAGGGGTAAGACACAACCTGAAAAGGATTAGGCGGCTGAATATGAATGAATGAATGAACATTTTACTTTCAACTTACTCTGCATCCTTCAAAACAAAGCAAGTTAACTCATAAAATGATCCATCGCAATATTTGGGGCCATAATCAAATCGGCACATTTTTCTTTAATCATGCATCCGTATTGGTCATGATAGTCAATCGGCAACGAAATTCTGATCTCACTGAGAGTAAGTTCCCACGATGGAAGATGAACTGAAAATGAGATTGACACTCAGCAGACATGGAGGGACAGGCACGTCGCAGCTGAGAAGGCCTGCTTGTACTTTGTATTTGTCCGTGAAATCCCACTACCAATCTGCTAACGAAGGCTAGCAGCTTATCAGACAGGTCAGCCTCAGTTATCACTGAAAACAATCATCGAGAGGCAGTTTCTATAGGAGATGGTGAAATTCTCCTGTGTGCCCCATCTGATAATGTTGTAAACCCAAACATGATATCGCTTTTGGAATTTCCACAGCAGACAAAAGGCAGCAGCAGAAATTATGAAGGTAACCCCACCCCTAGAGTGATGCAAATTTTTGCTTCTCTTTTTGTTGGAGTACTGTAATGAGTTCCTCATCCTTGGCCCTGGGTTCACCTCTGATTAAAAAAAAATGCCGTCAGAATTTGTCCGGTAGTTTTTGGTGATCCTTCTAACAGACAATGAACACACAACCTTCTTGGTAGTCTCTTGTGTGGTGATGTCTTTAGTTGATGACTGCGGTGCTATATTCATTGGTTTTTGGGTGCATTTTTTTGTTTCCATTTCTAGATGGAGCAGTCTTTCCTCTGCATGTTTACCCCTATTTCCTGTCTTTGTTTCCACTGTACCTGTCCAGTTGAGGCAAAAATGCTCAGAAATAAATCTTGTAAAAAAAAAAAGAAAAAAAATTATACTACAAATTGGATGACTTTACATTAACGGCATTAATCGGATTATATGATATACTTTTGAGATATGATTTTGTTTAAAAAAATAGTTTCAGTTTTTCATCTTAGCTGCAGATGCAGTATGTGCTGCATTGCTGCACATCTATGTAATGTGAGGCAGTCAGTCCCCATTCTTACATCCTCCTCCTCTTCCCCTGCTGCCTGCTCTGTAGAGTGCACATGCCTCGGGAACCCCCCCACCCCCCCCCCACACACACACACAAATGACTCCCAACAGTTGTTAAAATTTGAATGAAGTCATTGTTATATTTTGTTTTATTTCTTTGAATATCAACCTGCAGCTTTTTGTCCACCCCTGTTGGGCAGTGTGTGTCGTGGGAAATGACTGACAGGTTTGATTTATTTCCCACATTCATTCACTCTCACCTCTACTTTCCAGTGCGCGGGTTTGTTTGATCGCTGTATCTCTCATTGCTCAGCCAGGTTTCCCTCCTCCCACCGATGGCTTCTTTAAACATTTCCTCACTGTCACACTCATCCCCGCACTGTGCCATCTGCATTGCTGATGCTTTTGATATCCATATTTTCATATCGCAGACTGACAGCTTCCTCCACTGGAGTCAAATTTATGTAAATGAAGTGCCTGAGTCTGTTGTGTTTCTGCCGTGTGTTAACCATTAATTTTGCGGTCACTAGAAGAATGGTACGCCATTCGGGAAGACCTTGACAGAAATTGATTCCCCACCCTAAAGATGCTTCTATGTTTTGAAAAGACACTCAAATGACACTCAAACTCAGGTCAAGGCCAACAATTCTCACAGTTTCTGCTTTGCCCATTACTGTTTTTGTGTGAGGGGTATATTTCTTGATTTGATGTCAGTAGACGGCAGCCTAAATCACTGTTGCCGAAGAAGGTTCCAACCTGGGCAGGAAATGACTTTCAAATTGTCACAGTGTGTAAGCTGTGGGAAATAATGAGGTAAATATGGTACTTGTTTTTGGCAGTGCGTCATTGCTTATTCAGAGCTACTGAAGGGGGAAATTTTCACTTATGTCATGCTGCTCATTATTAGTTTTCGTTTGTACAGCACACTGTAAGAATCACAGTGCTGTAGTGCAATTAATTCTGTGTGCGTTTCATCTGCCATGTTGAACAGTGCATGCTTTGTTCTCTTTTACTTTGTTTCCATCATTTTAAAAGTAAAATAATGGAGGATATTTTCTGCCAGGACCTTTGCAGCAGTTTTCTTCTAATAGTCTAAAGAAATACCAACAGTAAATTAAGCAATACTAGTGCATACCTGCGCATGCCCATAGAAGGCAAGTGTAAGCAAACATTTCTGCATGCTTGTAGAAAGTTACTGTTACCATGGCAACAGCAACCATGGTGAAACCTGCCTTGGATCTTTGACGTCGCCACTCGTTCGTTGCTGCCTGCCTTTGATCTGTGTTGCCTGCCTTTGATCTTTGCTAATGTCATAGCGAGTGCTATGATCATGAGTAATGCCTGCCTTTGATTTTTGATGATGTCATAGCGAGTCCTATGATCGTGAGTGAAACCTGCCTTTGATATAGCAAGTCCTATGATCTTTTAGTGAGTCCTACAACTGTGACATGACATTGTGACAGAGATTTCTTGAATTATATATAGAGTAATGAGCTTCCTTGTCTCCAGGGCATGGGTCCCAGCCCAAATCCTTGCTTCAAGTTGGGATTTTCTACATTTCACCTTATTATTCTTATCCTGGGTTGCTATTATTATTATAATTGTTATTATTATTATTCTGTCTTGCATATTCATTTCTTCATTGGTCTTCCTTTTAGTTTAAGTTTATCAGCATTCTTATTATTATTATCGTCATTATCATTATTGCCTTGGTCTTGTCTCCCCTCTGGTCCTCTGTGTGTGATTATCTGTGCAGCCCCGCCCATCCTGTTTTCTGTAACCATGCCCTGCCGTCTCTGTTTGCCCCTTATTGTTACTTCTTCTCCTGCTTGTTACTGTTCTGTGTTATGTTGATTACCTGTGTCTATATACTACCGTTCAAAAGTTTGGGGTCACTTAGAAATTTCCTTATTTTTGAAGGAAAAGCACTTTTTTTCAATGAAGATAACTTTAAACTAATCAGAAATACACTCTATACATTGCTAATGTGGTAAATGACTATTCTAGCTGCAAATGTCTGGTTTTTGGTGCAATATCTACATAGGTGTATAGAGGCCCATTTCCAGCAACTATCACTCCAGTGTTCTAATGGTACAATGTGTTTGCTCATTGCGTCAGAAGGCTAATGGATGATTAGAAAACCCTTGTGCAATCATGTTAGGTCTGCAATGCTGTATTTGCTGCAAATGGAGGATTCTTTGACGAAAGCAAAGTTTGAAGGAAAAAATTATTATTTCAAATACAAATCATTATTTCTAACCTTGTCAATGTCTTGACTATATTTTCTATTCATTTTACAACTCATGGTGGTAAATAAGTGTGACTTTTCATGGAAAACACAAAATAATTGTCTGGGTGACCCCAAACTTTTGAACGGTAGTGTATGTCTTTTAGCGAGTCCTGCGGTCTATGTGACATCATATAGACCTCCTGTTGAGATCATAGGAACATCAGGCTTGTGGTTGATCTGACGTTATATAGATATTTTGCAAGTGACGTCACGCGTCACGTGATTTTTGTTGATACCGCCATATTGGACGGCAACTCGGGCGCTGTGTGAGTGCGTTTCAGCATGCCGTCCGCTCAGTCAGATGTGCCGGCTTTGTCCGATGTTGCGCAACTACTAGATAAAAAACATCGTGACAGGTATACGGAAAAGATCAGTGTTATCGGCGTGGACCCTTACAACTTGTCGCTTGAAAAATTCACCAGTTTCATAGATTTTTGCCCCAAACCTGACGTACGCTATATGGACATCTACAACTACCTGGTCAACACACCGTCTAGGTACACTGGAGAGTCTCTGAAAGCCTACAAAAGTTTTGACGCTTATAGTTATTTTGTTGCTGGGCTTGTGAGAAATGTGCTGATATCCCCAGTCATCACTTCAACGGTCCACTATGTCGTGAAGGCTCAGGTATTTTTCTTTTATTTTTTCCCAAATTCAGACTCTGGTCTCTATATACCCCTACTGTATAGATTTGTCATGTTCTATAGAATCTATTAAGTGATAAATTATTAAAATTTTATAAAATATTCAATTATTATTATTGTTATTATTATTATTATTATTAGCATATATATTATCTCAATTAAATTAATTAAAAAATAATTAAATATTTTTATAGATCTATATATTCTGTAAAAGGATTTATAAATATTTGTCGTATCAATAGAATACTGGATAAACAACTCCCAACACTATTAGATATATTACAAATTTTATTGTCCAGTCTATACAAGAAAGACTTATATCCAGATAAAAAGTCATCATACTCACATATTAATTTTAAGAATATTTATCCACTACAGGTACATCACTCTCAGAAGATGTCGGACCCCCCACTGAAACCCTGGGTGATCATGAAGCAAGATGGTGTCATATTGTCTTCACACTGTACTTGTATGGCAGGGTTAGGAGAGACTTGTTCGCATGTTGCAGCTGTGTTGTTTGCTGTTGAGTGTGCTGTCCGCGATCCAAGTTCTCTCTGTCTTTTTTTCCTTGCTTGTGTTTTAATGTACCGATGGAAGCTGGCGTTGTTTCTGACTTTCGTTGGAGTAGACGTGAAGGTGAAGACTGATGGTATGTAATCTAGGGAAAGAGGGTCACTGCTCTTCTCACCTGGAATATGGAGTAGGTAGAATATGTAGTTTATACAGTTTGAGAAGCAATATAACGATTTATCATATTTATATCATTCTTTGAGTCCATGTAGACCTATTTATGTGGTACATTGAAGTACAAAGTAATAAACAATGGTGGGAGGTTTAACTGAATCGGTGAATGTGAATTATTGTAAAAATACTCCTTTCTTTGGTAAATTTAATAAATTTTTTATTCATTGCAAAATAAATTCAGCCATATTGATCAACACATTAAATTTCAAACAGGAGCATGCATTCATGATCATTACAATGTACCAGTCTATAGGTACATGTATATCTTGTCATCTAGCAGTTGTCTAGTGCTAGGTCACAGATGGTAGGCCTTGGTGGTGCACACAGGGAGGGACATACCCGATAACCTGATTTATAACCAGGAGTACAGGATTAAAACATGGAGTCATTCAGACTCATGCTTTACCATTTACCAGTGTTTACAATGATATAACATTACATCTATAGACACTGATACATCAGACATACCCGATATAAAATGTTGATTGCATAGCCGCGAGTAAGGCGACGGGGACCAATCTTTCCTCTTCAGCGCTGCCACCCACCTCCTGCGCCTGTCTTTGTCAGCTGGGAACCGGTAAAACTTCAAGTTGGATCCCTTTTTCTGGCGATTTGTACACCCAAAGGCACAGCAGTGAAATACCATAATGTAATTCAATGCCAACATAAAATAAAACAAAGATGTAGGTTGAAATCAGGTAAATATATCGAGATCTGGTACACCGCTGAACAGCTGCTGAATGTGCCGTCCACTCGCTTTTGCCGTCCAATATGGCGGCGTAAACAAAACCGCGTGTAGGATGTGACATCACAGCAAATCATCTATAGACATCTTGTAGACACCATAGGAACATCGTTGGCGGACCTATGATTGTCAACATCATCGGAACATCATAGGACCTCATGCAGACATCATAGGAACATCATAGGCGGCCTATGATCGTGACACACTGACAGACACACTGACAGAGATTTCTTGAATTTATAGAGTGATAGAGTGATTTCATGAGAGAGAGTGCAGTATCTGGCGGCGCGGTGGAGGAGTGGTTAGCACTGCGGCAGCACAGTAACTCACCCTCGGCCGGGGGATCCTGGGTTCGATCCCAGCCCCCGACCAACAGTGATCTGTGTGGAGTTTGCATGTTCTCCCCGTGTCTGTGTGGGTTTACTCCGGGATTTCTCCGGTTTCCTGCCACATGCCAAAAACATGCAAGTTAGGTTAATTGGCATCAAACTGGGGATTCTAAATTGTCCTTAGGTATGACTGTGAGAGTGAATGGTTGTCTGTCTCTCTGTGTTGGCCCTGTGATGGACTGGCGATCTGTCCAGGGTGTACCCTGCCTCTCGCCCAAAGATGCTGGGATAGGCTCCAGCCCCCCCGCAACCCGAAAGCGGAAGAAGATGAATGAATGAATGAATGAGTGCAGTACCTATGAATATACTGTAGCACTATGGTCATTTGGTCATCGTCCCAAAGCTGCAGACAGAGTGACATAGACATCACTGCAGTACTATGTGAATTATGTACCTCCGTTATGTGCAACAAGCTAGCACAGTCCTTCAGTCAAATATTTTATTTATATTGAACCTTTATTTTATCAGACAAATACTTGAGATCAAAATGATCTTTTACGAGCACAGCCTGATCAAGATGGCAGTATTTACACAGGACAATACATTACACAAAGCAAAACATTAGTAAAACACAAAAGCACACAGTAAGACACCATGAACTATGCTAAAGAATATCACATGTGCAAATCATGCAGCAAATATATTCAGAATTCTAAGATATAAATATCAGACTTCTAATGAAAGTTAGAAGCAATCTTACCCACTGTCTTCAGTGATTCCACAACTTCAGTTTTGGTGTCGTAGAGTGTGGGGATCGCTGTGACCATGGGATGTTTCTGTGGTGGGGCGTTGTGTTGTGGCTCTGGTTTGCTGCACAGCGTGGTGCATGTTCCCTGGTTCTCAACAGCAGGCACCTTTTTCCGGGTTGGCTGGTGGCTTTGCCGTTGTTTGCTTGTTAGTCCTCTGGTCGGCAACAGTTGTTTTTCTTCTCCAAGTGTAGGTGTGTGGCCTGGTTTCATGTTTTTCCAGGGTATTTTGGTTTGGTTTGGTGGAGCTTGCATGCATTGTGGGTCTGGTTCAGGCCTTGTTTCCCCTTGGCTTGTCTCTGTTCTGTGTCGCGCAATAAACTGCCTGGAATCCATGTTTCTGAGTTCCGCTTTTTTCATTCCGTCAAAATTAATTATGTTATTAATTAACATTTAACAACCAAATTCTTGACTTTTTTGCATCGATGCAGAATTGTCTGCATCATGATGCATCAGAAAAAAAAATATTTTCCCCACCCCTAATGTTTTGATATTCCAATGACCTTGAGTGTGGTGTGGTTTTAAACAATTCCACAAACCCCATTTATAAGTTTACAATATTAAGCAACAACAGATTATGATTTGTTTATTTAGTATTATGTTGTTTCACCAAGACCATAGCCATATAATATGATAGTTGCGACACGCTTTGATCTCACCGCTGCCCGGTCACGTGGTTCATGGATGGAGCTCCAAATAGTTCCAAACAATGGCCTTTCTATAATGGTGTGTGAATGGCAGCTGTGACAGTCTCCGGTATTAACAGCATTTTTTAGCCATACAGTGGGGCAAAAAAGTATTTAGTCAGCCACCAATTGTGCAAGTTCTCCCACTTAAAAGATGAGAGAGGTCTCCAATTTTCATCATAGGTATACCTCAACTATGAGAGACAAAATGAGAAAAAAAAAAAATCCAGAAAATCACATTGAATGATTTTTAATGAATTAATTGGTAAGTTCCTCAGTAAAATAAGTATTTGGTCACCTACAAACAAGCAAGATTTCTGGCTCTCACAGACCTGTAACTTCTTCTTTAAGAGGCTCCTCTGTCCTCCACTCGTTACCTGTATTAATGGCACCTGTTTGAACTCGTTATCAGTATAAAAGACACCTGTCCACAACCTCAAACAGTCAGACTCCAAACTCCACTATGGCCAAGACCAAAGAGCTGTCAAAGGACTCCAGAAACAAAATTGTAGACCTGCACCAGGCTGGGAAGACTGAATCTGCAATAGGTAAGCAGCTTGGTGTGAAGAAATCAACTGTGGGAGCAATTATTAGAAAATGGAAGACATACAAGACCACTGATAATCTCCCTCGATCTGGGGCTCCATGCAAGATCTCACCCCGTGGGGTCAAAATTATCACGAGAACAGTGAGCAAAAATCCCAGAACCACATGGGGGGACCTAGTGAATGACCTGCAGAGAGCTGGGACCAAAGTAACAAAGGCTACATCAGAAACACACTAGGCCGCCAGGGACTCAAATCCTGCAGTGCCAGACGTGTCCCCCCTGCTTAAGCCAGTACATGTCCAGGCCCGTCTGAAGTTTGCTAGAGAGCATTTGGATGATCCAGAAGAGGATTGGGAGAATGTCATATGGTCAGATGAAACCAAAATAGAACTTTTTGGTAAAAACTCAACTTGTCGTGTTTGGAGGAGAAAGAACACCATACCTACTGTGAAGCATGGGGGTTGAACATTATACTTTGGGGCTGTTTTTCTGCAAAGGGACCAGGACGACTGATGCGTGTAAAGGAAAGAATGAATGGGGCCATGTATCGTGAGATTTTGAGTGAAAACCTCCTTCCACCAGTAAGGGCATTGAAGATGAAACGTGGCTGGGTCTTTCAGCATGACAGTGATCCCAAACACACCGCCCGGGCAAAGAAGGAGTGGCTTCGTAAGAAGCATTTCAAGGTCCTGGAGTGGCCTAGCCAGTCTCCAGATCTCAACCCCATAGAAAATCTTTGGAGGGAGTTGAAAGTCCGCGTTGCCCAGCGACAGCCCCAAAACATCACTGCTCTAGAGGAGCTCTGCATGGAGGAATGTACCAAAATACCAGCAACAGTGTGTGAAAACCTTGTGAAAACTTACAGAAAACGTTTGACCTTTGTCATTGCCAACAAAGGGTATATAACAAAGTATTGAGATGAACTTTTGTTATTGACCAAATACTTATTTTACCGAGGAATTTACCAATTAATTCATTAAAAATCCTTCAATGTGATTTTCTGGATTTTTTTTTTCTCATTTTGTCTCTCATAGTTGAGGTATACCTATGATGAAAATTGGAGACCTCTCTCATCTTTTAAGTGGGAGAACTTGCACAATTGGTGGCTGACTAAATACTTTTTTACCCCACTGTATTAGGTAAATATTCAGAATACCTATCAGTAGGTACATTGTTTCAACTTATTATGAACAGATTTAAATGGATTATGATATAAAGAGCAGCTTTAAAAGACAAGTGTATGTTTTGGGGGGATGGAGAAGTGCTGATACACACTGATGAAAGCTGCAGTGTAAATATCACTGCCTAGCTTTATGCAGCCTTACCTTATACAGTGGTGTAAAAAAGTATTTAGTCAGCCACCAATTGTGCAAGTTCTCCCACTTAAAAGATGAGAGAGGTCTCCAATTTTCATCATCGGTATACCTCAACTATGAGAGACAAAATAAGAAAAAAAAAAATCCAGAAAATCACATTGAAGGATTTTTAATGAATTAATTGGTAAATTCCTCGGTAAAATAAGTATTTGGTCAATAACAAAAGTTCATCTCAATACTTTGTTATATACCCTTTGTTGGCAATGACAGAGATCAAACGTTTTCTGTAAGTTTTCACAAGATTTTCACACACTGTTGCTGGTATTTTGGCCCATTCCTCCATGCAGATTTCCTCTAGAGCAGTGATGTTTTGGGGCTGTCGCTGGGCAACACGGACTTTCAACTCCCTCCAAAGATTTTCTATGGGGTTGAGATCTGGAGACTGGCTAGGCCACTCCAGGACCTTGAAATGCTTCTTACGAAGCCACTCCTTCGTTGCCCGGGTGGTGTGTTTGGGATCATTGTCATGCTGAAAGACCCAGCCATGTTTCATTTTCAATGCCCTTGCTGATGGAAGGAGGTTTTCACTCAAAATCTCACGATACATGGCCCCATTCATTCTTTCCTTTACATGGATCAGTCATCCTGGTCCCTTTGCAGAAAAACAGCCCCAAAGTATGATGTTTCCACCCCCATGCTTCACAGTAGGTATGGTGTTCTTTCTCCTCCAAACACGACATGTTGAGTTTTTACCAAAAAGTTCTATTTTGGTTTCATCTGACCATATGACATTCTCCCAATCCTCTTCTGGATCATCCAAATGCTCTTTAGCAAACTTCAGACGGGTCTGGACATGTACTGGCTTAAGCAGGGGGACACGTCTGGCACTGCAGGATTTGAGTCCCTGGCGGCCTAGTGTGTTACTGATGGTAGCCTTTGTTACTTTGGTCCCAGCTCTCTGCAGGTCATTCACTAGGTCCCCCCATGTGGTTCTGGGATTTTTGCTCATTGTTCTCATGATAATTTTGACCCCACGGGGTGAGATCTTGCGTGGAGCCCCAGATCGAGGGGGATTATCAGTGGTCTTGTATGTCTTCCATTTTCTAATAATTGCTCCCACAGTTGATTTCTTCACACCAAGTTGCTTACCTATTGCAGATTCAGTCTTCCCAGCCTGGTGCAGGTCTACAATTTTGTTTCTGGAGTCCTTTGACAGCTCTTTGGTCTTGGCCATAGTGGAGTTTCAAGTCTGACTGTTTGAGGTTGTGGACAGGTGTCTTTTATACTGATAGCGAGTTCAAACAGGTGCCATTAATACAGGTAACGAGTGGAGGACAGAGGAGCCTCTTAAAGAAGAAGTTACAGGTCTGTGAGAGCCAGAAATCTTGCTTGTTTGTAGGTGACCAAATACTTACTTTACTGAGGAATTTACCAATTAATTCATTAAAAATCATTCAGTGTGATTTTCTGGATTTTTTTTTTCTCATTTTGTCTCTCATAGTTGAGGTATACCTATGATGAAAATTGGAGACCTCTCTCATCTTTTAAGTGGGAGAACTTGTGCAATTGGTGGCTGACTAAATACTTTTTTGCCCCACTGTATTATGGCTTCAGTGGACTGATTACTGAATTATCATCTTTTAAATACAATGGGTTATTTTGTAAGATTAGGCAGAATTATCTGAATTGAAAATATGTAGTAAAAAAACCTGCTGTTAGTCAGTTGAATGTGATTTAGCTAAGTTACTAGGGGTTGTGCACTTTACTCCTAAACCTTTAAAGTTATGAAAGATTTTCTGTGTGAATGCAAATGTAACACATTGGTGCCTTTCAGTAAATTTGAATATTGTGGAAAAATGTATTTTTTTTTATAATTCAAAAAAACCCCAAAAACCTTCATATGTTCAATATTCATTACAGGCACAAGGGAATATTTCAGGCCTTTTTTAAATTAAAAATTGATTGTAGTTTTTGAAATTAAAATGTAAATCATGATATTTTATTTACTGAGATGTACTAGAACATACACATTACACTGTACTCTGAAAACTAGTGACTAAGCAGGGTGGAAATAATAAAAGAGGCCTTTGTAACACAATGTAGTCAAGGTGCAACAGTCTATTTTATGAAAATATTCAATGTAGTACAAATGCCATGACATGCTCTCATTTTCTCATTTTTCACTCTGAACTTTTGCCTGACAAATTACTGTCAGCTAATACCAGTGAGCAGCATGTTGGCACCATTGCTTCCTCTTCCAGGTGGTGACTGGGGTCACATACACACATGGACAAAATTGTTGGTACCCTTCTGTTAATGAAAGAAAAACCCGGCATGGTCACAGAAATAACTTGAATCTGACAAAAGTGGTAATAAATAAAAATTCTATGAAAATTAACCAATGAAAATCAGACAATGCTTTTGAATTGTGGTTCAACAGAATTATTTTAAAAAACAAACTCAAGAAACAGGCCTGGACAAAAATGATGGTTCCCTTAACTTAATATTTTGTTGCACAACCTTTTGAGGCAATCACTGCAATCAAACGATTTCTGTAACTGTCAATGAGACTTCTGCACCTCTCAGCAGGTATTTTGGCCCACTCCTCATGAGCAAACTGCTCCAGTTGTCTCAGGTTTGAAGGGTGTCTTCTCCAGACGGCATGTTTCAGCTCTTTCCACAGATGTTCAATAGGATTTAGATCAGGGCTCATAGAAGGCCACTTTAGAATAGTCCAATATTTGGCTCTTAGCCATTCTTGGGTGTTTTTAGCTGTTTGTTTTGGGTCATTATCCTGTTGCAAGACCCATGACCTGTGACTGAGACCAAGCTGTCTGACACTGGGCAGCACATTTCTCTCTAGAACACCTTGATAGTCTTGAGATTTCATTGTACCCTGCACAGGTTCAAGACACCCTGTGCCAGATGCAGCAAAGCAGCCCCAGAACATAACAGAATATCCCCCATGTTTCATAGTAGGAACAGTGTTCTTTTCTTGGTATGCTTCATTTTTGCATCTGTGAACATAGAGCTGATGTGCCTTGCCAGAAAGTTGCAGTTTTGTCTCGTCTGTCCATAGGACATTCTCCCAGAAGCTTTGTGGCTTGTCAACATGCAGTTTGGCAAATTCCAGTCAGGCTTTTTTATGATTTGTTTTCAAGAGTGGTGTCCTCCTTGGTCGTCTCCCATGAAATCCACTTTGGCTCAAACAACGACGGATGGTGCGATCTGACACTGTTGTACCTTGACCTTGGAGTTCACCATGAATGTGTTTAGAGGTTGTTCTGGGCTCTTTTGTTACCATTCGTATTATCCGTCTCCTCCTGCGGCCACGTCCAGGGAGGTTGGCTACAGTCCCATGGATCTTAAATTTCTGAATAATATGTGCAACTGTAGTCACAGGAACATCAAGCTGCTTGGAGATGGTCTTACAGCCTTTACCTTTAACATGCTTGTCTATAATTTTCTTTCTAATCTCCTGAGACAACTCTCTCCTTTGCGTCCTCTGGTCCATGTTTAGTGTGTCACACACCATGTCACCAAACAGCACAGTGACTACTTGTCACCCTTTAAATAGGCCGACTGACTGATTACAAGTTTGTAGACACCTGTGATGTTAATTAGAGGACACATCTTGGTTGAACATGTCCCTATGGTCACATTATTTTCAATCTTTTCTAGGGGTACCATCATTTTTGTCCAGGCCTGTTTCATGAGTTTGTTTTTTAAAGTAATACTGTTGAACCACAATTCAAAAGCTGCAACAGAGCGACATCGGCGGGGTCCGGAGAAACCTTAAAACCATCTCTGGGCTCCAGAATACCTCCCCCCAGGCCACGGGGGGCAGGGAGTGGGCGAACAATCTGAACCTGGTTTTTTTTCCACAATATTTTTATTGAACCTTTTTACAAACAAAACACAAACAATCAAACACTAACACTAAAATAATTTTAAAAAAATACTAAAAACACCAACAACCACTGACAAAGGCAGGTCTTCAACAATGCTCCTCTATTTAGTCTAGGCAATCCATTACGTAAGTATACATACTATACATTCACCAATTTGGAATTTACAAGGTCCACACACATCATTCACCTTCTTCTTCAAAAGTTATGTTTAAATTCTTTACATAATCAATGAAAGGTCTCCATATATTCTCAAACACAATTTCTTTTGATTTCAGTATGTATGTTATTCTTTCTAGTGGAAGGTTTGTTAACATCTGTCTTAACCACTGAGTCACATCTGGTCTATGAGTCTTTTTCCACAATAGTGCAATACATTTTTTGGCGTTAAGCAAACTGAGGTCTATGAATGCTCCCTCACTCTTGTTAAAGTTATGCTTTTCTGGATAAAGACCCAACAAAAACCGTTTAGGATTCAATATGATTTGTTTTGAAATTATTTTTCCAATTGTTACCCTCACCTCTTCCCAAAACATTCTAATTTTTTCTACATTCCCATAAACAATGAAATAGGGTTCCTTTACTTTCCATACATTTTGTGCACGTATCTGGTATGTTTTTGTTATATCTATTTAACTCCACCAGTCTATCATACATCCGCATTAACCATTTAAA
This sequence comes from Pholidichthys leucotaenia, assembly GCA_020510985.1. Classification (NCBI taxonomy): domain Eukaryota; kingdom Metazoa; phylum Chordata; class Actinopteri; order Cichliformes; family Pholidichthyidae; genus Pholidichthys; species Pholidichthys leucotaenia. Next base: position 83,182,054 of record CM035847.1, on the reverse strand, counting down.
ATGTATCAATTTAAGACGTACATTTATTGATTTGGTTTGGGCTTCTGCACAAGCCAATTCCCATTGTTCCTCTGAAATTTCAATTTGCAGGTCTTCTTTCCAATAATTCATTCTTTTCTGTGAGTTTTCACTTGAGGATAATGTCAATGAGTTATAAAACTCTGAAATAATACCCTTTCTCTTACTATCTTTCGTCAAGATTTTTTCCAAGGATGAATAAGTAGGTCGGATGAGAGCATTGTTTTGATTTGATCGAATAAAGTTCGTAAGCTGAAGATATTTAAAAAAAAATGTGTTCTATTAAGATTAAATTTGATCCTCAGTTCTTCAAAAGACATTATGTTATCTGAACCTGACAAATATAAGTCTCGAATCTTTTGAATCCCTTTTAAATTCCATACTTTAAATACAGCATCCGCTCTCCCTGGTTTAAAATATTGATTACCCCATATTGGGCTAAATTGTGACAATAAGTGTGGTTCTATTAGATATTTTTTGGTTTCACACCATATTTTGATCATATGCTTTACAATTGGATTTTTAACTTGTTTCTGTAATTTTTTAGCCAAGTCTGAGTATATGAATAAGGGAAGAGGTAAAGGTAAATTGTATGATTCCATTTCAGTCCAGTGAGGGAGATCATTTGATGAAAAATAATATGTCATAGACCTCAGTTGTGCTGACCAGTAATACAACATAAAGTTTGGACATTTCAGACCTCCACGATCAAATGGTAAATATAGTAAGGACAGACGTAATCTAGCCTTCCTATTGTTCCATATAAATTCCACTAACTTTTTTTTAATTCTTAAGAATAGATCTGAAGGTGGTGGTAATGGAATGTATTGAAATAAATAAAGCATTTTGGGTAAGATATTACTTTTAAGTATATTAATTCTCCCAATCATCGACATTGGTAGTGACATCCATCTCTGAAGTAACTCATTAATGTCTATCATTAAGGCTTCATAGTTGGCGCTGGCGACTAATTCTAGCTTAGGCACAATTTGAATTCCTAAATATTTAAACTGATTTACAACTTTGAATTGATTTACCTCAGGACCTGGGTGATTTCTCTGGGTCTCATTTAGCATTAATATTGAAGATTTAGTTTTATTTATTTTATATCCTGATATTTCCTGAAAATTCTTTATTAAATTCAACAAAGTCGGAATTGATTTTTTAAGATTCGACATGAACAAAATTATGTCATCAGCATACAGGGAGATTTTATGTTCTGTTGGTCCTATTTTAATTCCATATATTTGTGGATGTAAACGTACTGCCATCGCTAAAGGTTCAATTGCCATAGTAAACAGTAAAGGTGAAAGTGGACAGCTTTGTCGACATCCTTTATTGATTTTGAGATATTGCTGTTTGTTAGGATTTCTGCTGTAGCATTATTGTATATTATCTGAACCCATTTTATGAAATTATTTCCAAATCCAAACCTTTGTAGGACTTCAAAAAGAAAGGGCCATTCGACCCTATCAAAGGCCTTTTCGGCGTCCAATGATAGGAGAGCTGTATCCGGTGCTTCTTTATTAGAATAGATAATATTAAATAGTCTTCTTACATTATGGAAGCCTTGTCTTCCCTTTATAAAGCCTTTCTGATCTCGGTTAATAATATTTGGTAATATTTCTTGTAGCCGTCTTGCTAAAATTTTACAGGTTATCTTAAGGTCAGCATTTAATAGGCTTATTGGTCTCATATTTTCACCTTTATTAGAGGGTTTACCTGGTTTTGGCAACAGTATAATTAAGGCATTATTCATGTATAGTGGTAAATTACTATTTTGAAATGCTTCTAAAACCATTTCCAAAAATGGTTTTATTAATTTATTCTTAAATTTTTTATAGAGGTCAACTGGAAGACCATCTGGTCCTGCACTTTTTCCTGATTTCATATCATCAATGGCTAGCCCAACTTCTTCTTGACTAATTTTAGACTCCAGTATCTCCCTGTTTTCATTTCGAATACAAGGTATAGATAATTCGTCCAAAAACTCCATTTAGTTTTGTTAAGTCAGTTTCATTTTTTTGTGTCATATAGTTTTTCATCATAATCTCTAAAGGCACTGTTAATTTCTAAAGGATCTACAACTGCCTGTCCGTTACTTATAATACTGGTAATTGGTGTTTTAAATTCTAATTGTTTAATCTGCCATGCCAATAATTTCCCTGATTTTTCACCTTGTTTATAAAAAGATTGCTTCAATCTTAGAAGACTCGAGGCAGCTCTATTCGCTGATTTTTTTGTCATATTCAGCTCTCAGAATCAGTAATTCGTTCTCTAACTTTGGGTCACTTCCTGCATACACTTTTTCTTGGAGAATTTTTATTTTATGTTCCAATTGGACTCTCTCCTCTCGAGTCTTCTTAGATTTTGAACCTGTATAACTAATAATATGCCCCCTAATAAAAGCTTTGAAAACCTCCCACTTTATATATGCTGATGTTTGTGTAGTATTGATATCAAAGAACTCATCTGTTTTTCTATGTACTTAACAAATTCCTCCTCCTGAAGCCATTTATGCTGAAATTGCCACCTACCTGGTTCCTTTGTCAATTTCTTATCTACATATATTAGACAGCAGGGTGCATGGTCAGAGATCACAATGTTATCATAGAAACAGTTTTGAATCTTGGACCTTAATTCTGTGGAGATCAAAAAATAGTCAATATGTGAGAATGTCTTGTAGGTATTAGAATAACAAGAGTAGGCTTTAACTTGCGGTTTCATTTCTCTCCATATGTCTAGCAATCTCAATTCTTTCATAAAATGATTAATGATCATCCTGCATCCATTGTGCGTACAGTCCAGTCCTGTTGATATATCTATGCTGGGATTCAATGTACAATTAAAATCCCCTGCTATTATATGTTGCCCTGTAAGTGATGATAAAATAAGAAATAAATTAGCAAAGAAGTTTTGATCATCTATATTGGGACCGTATAAGTTCACCAGATTTATATTTTCTAAAAACAAAGATCCTTTAATGATTAGGTATCTTCCTAATTTGTCTCCAATTACATTTTTCACTTGAAATGGGACTGTTTTGTGTATTAGAGTCATAACTCCCCTGGCTCAAGATGAAAATGATGAGGTGAATACACTTCCCTGCCATCTTTTTTTTAATTCTTTTTATATCCTCCTCTATCAAATCAAATCAAATCAAATCAAGCTTTATTGTCATATTGCTGTACATACAACTGTAGTGCAGGCAAGATGAATTTGCGTTTCTCTCGGCATCCATATATGAAGCAACATGATTAAGACACACTCCCACATAGCTCCACCCCCCCCATCCATTCACACATCCCTGAGACATACTTGGGGAAAAAGAATAACTAACTATAATATACAAAATGTCCATAGGTGCAGTAGTGTGTATGAGAGATTCCGGGTCAGCTGTTCAGCATCCTGACAGCTTGTGGGAGGAAGCTGTTGATCAGTCTGGTGGTTCTGCCTCTGATGCTCCGGAATCATTTACCAGATGGAAGAAGTTCAAAGTGTTTATGCAGAGGGTGAGAACGGTCCTTGACAATGTTCAGTGCCCTGCTCCTACAACGGTTCTGAAAAAGTTCTTGGACAGAGGGGAGGGAGACTCCAATTACCCTCTCCGCCCCCTTGACTATCCTCTGCAGGGCTTTTTTGTCTGACATACTGCAGCTGGAGTACCATGTAGCAATGCAGTACGTCAGAACACTCTCCACCACACCTCTGTAGAAGGTCCTGAGGATGCAGATGGGGAGAGAGGCCTGTTTGAGTTTCCTCAAGAAGTGTAGTCTCTGCTGAGCCCGCTTCCTGATCTCCAAGGAATTCTTGCTCCAGGTCAGGTCCTGCGAGATCTGCAATCCGAGGAACTTGATGTTCTCTACTCTCTCCACTAAACGGCCGCCGATGCTGAGGGGGACGTGCTCAGGCTGTGACCGCCCGAAGTCGATAATCATCTCCTTCGTTTTGTCCATGTTGAGCACCAGATTGTTCTCCCTGCACCAGCCCTCCAGGTCTCTCACTTCTTCCCTGTACATTGATTCCTCATCCCTCTGAATAAGTCCCACCACCGTGGTGTCATCTGCAAACTTAATAATCTGGTTCCCCTCGTGTTTGGATACACAGTCATGTGTTAGAAGTGTAAACAACAGTGGACTGAGTACACAGCCTTGAGGGGTTCCGGTACTCAGCGTGACAGAGTTGGAGATGTTGTTTCCAACCTGGACAGACTGAGGTCTCTCAGTCAGGAAATCCAGGATCCAGAGACATGTGGCGGTGTTCAGACCGAGAAGGAGTAATTTCTCCATCAGTCTCTGGGGAATAATGGTGTTGAATGCTGAACTGAAATCAATGTACAGGAGTCTGGCGTAGGTGTCTTTCTGGTCCAGGTGGGTGATGACAGAGTGTAGGGTGGTGACTATAGCATCCTCAGTGGAGCGGTTTGAACGATATGCAAACTGGAGCGGGTCGTGTGATGCAGGGAGGCAGGCTGGGATGTGTGGTTTGACAAGCCATTCAAAACACTTCATCACAATTGGTGTAAGTGCAACAGGACGATAGTCATTCAAACAGGATACCACTGGTTTCTTTGCCACCGGTACAATGATAGAGGTCTTGAAGCATCTGGGAATGATGGCCTGACTCAGGGAGATGTTATAAATGTCAGTCAGGACATCCGCCAACTCGCTCGCGCAGTCTCGGAGCACACGTCCCGGAATGTTGTCTGGACCTGCAGCTTTGCGTGGGTTGACTTGGGATAGGGTCCTCCGTGTGTCCGCTGTGTTGATGGTAAAAGCTTGTCCGACCAATGGTGGGGGTGGGCCGGCCCTCCCTCTGATTGTCGAGTTTGATGCTTCAAAACGTGCAAAGAAGTCGTTAAGCCTGTCTGCAAGTGAAGCGTCGTCATCATCGACCCCCTGCCTAGACTTAAAGCCCGTCAGTGTCCGAACTCCCTGCCACATCTGCTTGGTGTTCCTAGTGTCACAGAGGTGTCCCTGGATTTTCTCCGCATAGGCGCACTTTGCCGCCTTAATTCCCTTTGAAAGCGCAGACCTGGCTGAGCGGAGGGCAATCCTGTCCTTCGCTCTGAAGGCTGCATCTCTGGCTGTAAGCAGCGAGCGCACCTCTGCAGTCATCCAGGGCTTATGATTACCCCGCATAGTGATGGTCTTCACTGTAGTGAAATCCTCTGTGCACTTCGCTATGTAGCTGGTGACCGTATCAGCATACTCCTCCACATCTGTCCAGTCTTCCTGGGAGACTGCTATTTTGAAGATCTTCCAGTCTGTGTGCTGAAAACAGTCTTGCAGTGCAGAGGTTGCACTCTCTGGCAAAATCCTGATTTGTTTCACTGCTGGCCTGCTGCGCTTCAATAAAGGTTTGTAGGCAGGCAGCAGCATCACGGACATGTGATCAGAACGGCCAAGATGGGGGCGGGGTATCGCTTTATATGCATCTGTGTTTGTGTACACTAAGTCCAACATATTCTCTCCTCTGGTCTTAAAGTCTACACATTGTTTAAACTTGGGGAGCACAGTCTTTAAGCTGGTGTGGTTAAAATCCCCTGCAACCACCACAAAACTGTCCGGGTGTGACGTTTGGATTTCACTGATCGCATTGTGCAGTACCCCGAGTGCCTTCTTAGCATTAGCTTTAGGATTAGGGCTCGGCGCTATGTAAACACCAACTACAAACATGTTGCTGAATTCCCTCGGCAGATAAAACGGCCGACAATTAACAATAAGGAACTCCGCCAACAGAGAGCAGTGTTTAGACACTAACGTGGCATTAACGCACCAGTTCTTGTTAACATAGATGCATAGCCCACCCCCCCGGCTCTTACCGGAGCTTGCTGTTTCCCTGTCGGCACGGAACATCGCCATATCTTCCAGTTGAATGGCCTCGTCAGGAATGTTGTCGTGGAGCCATGTCTCGGTGAAAACAAACACACAGCAGTCCCTCCACTCTCTCCGGGTTTCTCTCAGCAAACGCAGCTCGTCCACCTTGTTTTTGAGGGCGCGGACGTTTGACAGAAGAAGCGACGGTACCGCTGGTCTGGAGGGGTTAGCCTTTAGCCTAGCATGGATCCCGGCCCATTTTCCTCGCTTTTGCTTGCGTTCGCTCCGCTTCCGCTTCCTCCTCTCTCGGGTAACTTCCAGCGGGGACTCCGCCAAAATTCCATGCTGGCGTAGAATGTCCAAATCACAACCGATCGCCGCGATTCTTGCAGCGTGCAGTACCTTGATGTTTAATAAGGTCTCACGGTTGTAAGTTTTACAGAATGTACGTCTGGGATGATTAAAACTCTCACACTCGCTGATGCCAAGAGGGGCCGCTGCGTCTAGGCGCGCCGCCATCTTTTTTTTTTTTTTTATTAGATGAGTTTCTTGTAAAAACACCAATTTTTGAACCTATTGTAGCGGGTTGAATTCAACCCCCACAACACACAGAGACAGTCAGCTTGTTACTCCTGGGTTTTTTCCACTGCATGCTGCGTTTACAGCTGTGAGGTTAAAGTGTCATCCATGCATTGTGTTCATGCATCCTGTCTGTACCTCTGATATGCAAATGCCAGATTGACTGCTGTGAAGGTCTTTGATGTATTGTCTGAGTTGGGTACAAATGCTGCACTATTCTGTAATTCTCTCTCTCAATATCCCATTCTGATTCCTGTAACTGCTGCGGACACACACCGTGTCTCTTTGCCTGAGAGCCTGAGGACATCACCTCAGCCCGCAGCACGAGGGCTGGGGAGGTGTTCCAATGAAGGCGGTATGATTCAGTAAACCAACTTAAAACTCCATCGCTGCCTTTATTTTATCATCTGCTTCACTATGTCTTTTATTTTATTCATAACTTGTTTAAGTTTTTTTAAATTTTGGAGACCTCTGCAATTCCATGAAGTTAAATTAATATTAACGCTTTGGTCTATCATCAATAAGGAGTTTGGGATTACCTCGCAATGTAAACATGCTCACACAGAGAAGCAAAAACATGAGTGGTTGAACATTCATCCTACAAACTACACACAAACAAATTCCCTCTTCCCACATTCGTGGTAATCCCCCCAAAATCAAAAAAAAAAATCCGTCTCCCGCTATAGCCATTGACTGCTCCTCACTCACAAGGATCAGGCAAAACCACTCTTTCTTTCTCCTTTCAATCACCCTGACTCTACTGCTTTTAATGACGTAACATTAACTCTCTTCTGTAGTTTTCCAACTTAACTCCAAAATTTTATAGCAACTTTGTACATCATAGGTTTGGTTTTTTGTTTTTTTAATACAATACAATCTGTATTTTGTGAACTTGCTGTTTGCTTCAGATCAGTCAGATGCCTGTGCAAATGCTTAAATATTCTACCTTATATCTTATTCATGCTTCATGCTTAGTTCTCACCAGTCTCCTCTTGGATCTTCTTGATGAGCTCCTGCGCCTCTTCTGGGGTCTTGAAGGTGTGGGTTCTCCCTTTATATGTGACCAGCAGTCTTGCAGGATAAATCACTCCATGACGAATCCCAAGGTTGCGTAGCTCTTTACGGGCGGGGTCAAACTGTTTCCTTAATTGTTGGATTCCTGTGGCCAAATCTGGGTAGAACCGCACCTGTTGATCCTGGTGTTTAATTTCTCCTTTCGCCCGTGCCGCGTTGGAGATCGTCATCCTGTCTCTGTAGCTGAGGAACTTCATAATCAGCGTCCTCGGTGGTGCCTTATTATCTCTCAGTGGGCCAATTCGGTGGGCGCTTTCCAGAACGACTGATGACTGCAGCTCCGCGTTGTTCAGCACTTCTGGGATCCACTTTTCCAAAAAGGAACATGAGTCCCGCCCCTCCGTACCCTCAGGAAGACCCACCAGCCTCAGATTGTTCCATCTCGACCGGGATTCTAAATCCAGGACATTATCTTCCAGACGTTTATTGTTTAATTCCAATGTGCGCACCTTTAATTGTAGGCTGGTGACGTCATTCTCAGCGCTGGAAATTCGGAGCTCCACCTGCGTTACACGTTCCATACAATCGCTTAATTCCTTTCTCAAACCCTCTATCGCTGCTGTAATCCCATCAAACTTAGTAGAGAAGTCTGCTCTCATTGAGCCAATGGCAGCAAGCACCACACCTGTGCCGTCGCCAGCATTCACCACTCCTCCACTAGCTTGCTCCGCCATATCTGGGGATTTTTCTGCTTCGTCACAGATGTGAAAGTCCGTTAACTTGGACTGTTTCGGCGGTTCAGTTTTTCCTCCACCTGATTTCCCAGCCTTAGGCTTTACCGGCATGTCCTCGCCCAAACGCTGGGATAGGTTTTATTCCAATTGAGAGGGTTATTTGCCGATTTTTTTAATTTTTAAGAGCAGAGTAGAGTGAAGCACGTCCTTCTACGTGGCGGCCATGACCGGAAGTCCTGAACCTGTTTTTTAATAGGTTTGACCAATTGCCCTCCCCACTGACTGCACAACAACCACTGCTGCCTCTAAAGTCATCAAGACCTGCTGTCCACACACCCCCCTCCACCAACACCCCCCCCCCCACTCCTAGCACACAGCCCCCCAACCTGACCCTCACTAAGACCCAGGTGAGGACGGAGCTGAGGAAGATCAAGGCGAGGAAGGCGTCGGGACCGGACGGCATCAGCGCGAAGCTCCTCAAGTCCTGTGCAGACCAGCTGTGTGGGATTGTGGAGCACATCTTCAACCTGAGCCTGAAGCTGGGGAGGGTACCACAGTTGTGGAAAACATCTTGTGTGGAACCTGTACCAAAGACTTCCCACCCCAAAGATCTGAACAGCTACAGACCAGTGGCCCTGACGTCTCACCTGATGAAGACCCTGGAGAGACTGCTCCTTGCTCACCTCCACCCCCTGGTGGGACCAGCGATGGATCCGCTCCAGTTCACCTACCAGCATGACATTGGAGTGGAGGATGCAGTGATCTTCCTCCTTCACCGTTCTCTGTCCCACCTGGAGAAGCCCGGGAATGCAGTGAGGATCATGTTCTTTGACTTCTCCAATGCTTTCAACACCATCCAACCGATGATCCTGAAGGACAAGCTGCTGTGCGCAGGGGTAGACCAGCACCTGTCATCATGGATCCTGGACTACCTCACTAACCGGCCACAGTTTGTGAGAACCCGAGATTGTGTGTCTGACACAATCATCGGTAGCATGGGGGCCCCCCAGGGAACGGTTTTGGCTCCCTTCCTGTTCACCCTTTATACTGCGGACTTCTCACACAACACAACACACTGCCATCTACAGAAGTTCTCTGACGACTCTGCGATCATCGGCCTCATCTCCAACGGAGATGAAGCTGAGTACAGAGGACTTATCCAGGACTTCGTGGACTGGTGCCATCGGAACTGCCTCCAGATCAACGCGAGGAAAACTAAGGAGCTGGTGGTGGACTGCCGCAGGCAAGGACAACCCCTCACAGCACCAGTAAACATACAGGGAGCAGACATTGAGATGGTGACATCCTACAAGTACCTGGGTGTTCATCTGAACAATAAACTAGACTGGTCACACAATACCGACGCGCTCTACAAGAAGAGACAGCGCAGGCTGTTCCTACTGAGGAGGCTCAGGTCTTTTGGTGTACAAGGGGCACTGCTGAAGACATTCTACGACACGGTGGTGGCATCAGCCATCACTTTTGGTGTGGTCTGCTGGGGCAACGGCATTACAGCAGCCGATAGGAAGAGACTGAACAAACTGGTCAAGAAAGCTAGCTCTGTCCTGGGGAAACGCCTTGACCCAGTGGAGGAGATAGGAGAGAGAAGGATGGTGGCTAAACTGTCATCTCTGCTCGAGTCCGAGTCCCACCCTATGCAGGACATATTGAACGCACTGAGGAGCTCATTTAGCAGTAGACTACATCATCCTAGGTGTGCAACCGAGAGGTTTCGCAGGTCCTTCCTACCTACGGCTGTCAGACTGTATAACCTAAGCAGGGCTGCTCGCAGAGATGGCAAAAAACGTGACAACCTAATAGTATTGAATGCAAAACACGCAACAGACTTACACAAATGGTCCCCTCCATTATACAACTAGGACAATATCAGTTGCTACGGAGGGTGACAATATGTATGGGTACTAGGGATGGGCATAATTTACCGATTAACCGATAATTGATCATTAAGAAATTCACCGAGGAAGTTCATTTTCGTCGACAAACCGTTTTTTTTTTAAACAATCCGAGGTTATTAGGCCTAGTGCACGACCGTCCTCAAACAATGCAATGGCAAAATTTGGGCACCAGGGGGCAACATTACACCATCGCCGTACCCTGGCGTGCCTCAGTTGATACATGCGCGCTTCCGTAGGGCAATCGCCAAATCATGAAGCGGTTACGGCGAAGTGTTACGTGGGACCATTTCAATTTAAAAAATGACCAGGTGTACTGCAATCACTGCAATGCAGCATACAAATATACCTCATCGACAGGGTCCATGGAACACCCTTATTACGCGAAGAAACCGCCAACAGTGGTTGGGCGCTGAGTAATGGCGGTCGGTGAAGATTCTTTTTTTTTTTTTTTCAGAAACTTTATTGAGAAGGTCATGAAGATTCGGTAGAAGACACACACACACGTGTAAGTGTACATACATACGTAGATGTAAATAAAGTGTACATAAATATGTTTTTAGAACTCTTTTATTCTTATAACAAGATACGTAACTCAAGATGAAAATGATTTACTGCACAGGTTAATGAGAGCTTTACTGCTCCTCAGGTGCTAGAGGCACAGGATCGTCGAGGGAAGCTGCAGGAGGCGGCGTAGTGGCTCGATGGGAAGACTATTTCGCACAAAATGGCACAAGAGAACAGCAAAAAGTTCCGAGCGGCTAGACTAAGTAACACGAGCGATAGAGCAATGAATGCGGTCTTCGTTTGTTGGGTGGCCGCTCGGCAGGGACAGAAGCTGGGTAAAACGTCTCAGCCAATCAGCTTGCGGGGTGAAACGTCTCGGCCAATCAGCTTGCGAGATTCCCGAGCCGAGCCAACCCGAGAACAGCGAACAGAGAGAGAGGGATTTGAGAGAGAGAGGTGGATTTGAGTTGTGCGGCTAATGTAGTCTACCTGCCTTGTTACGTACCTAAAAATGTTAATGATTAACCGATTATTAATCATTAATTCTCCCGACGATCGGTGAAGAAAATTTCACCGAATGCCCATCCCTAATGGGTACATATTCATACTATGTAGGATAACTAAGTAGATGGTTATGCTGTTTATTCCATCTTGCTACAATGCTCCGCACTTTGTATATATATTTATATATTTATGTGCACGTTTGTATATCCACTGCTCTTATTTATATTTTTTGTATCTTCTTAATTATTGCTTTGAGTGTTGCTATCCCTGTGCTGTTGCAATCCTGGAATTTCCCCATTGTGGGACTATTAAAGGCTTATCTTATCTTATCTAAATCGATAACAACAGCACCAGTGGTTCAAATAAAAGCAAGCCTTTTTTCTATTTTTTATATAGCCATATTGTAACATCACATAATTGTGGAAAATGAATAATGTCCTCCAATGTCAGAAGGGTTTGACTTCATAAATTGTATTTTGATTCCAAAAACAATGAAACACTAAAATGTTCTCAGATCAGGTTCGCAGCATGATTTTCTGTGCAGCTTATGGGTGCACAAATCAAGCTGAGAAAGTGATCCAGATGTTTGGGTTCTAACAGACACAAAGGAGAAAAGATGTCTGAGACAATTTCGCAGAAACAGCATGACTTTAATGAAAGAGTACAACAACAGAAAGCTTTATGCAGTACCTTTATTTCCACAAAACATTTCCACGTCCAAGCTCAAACATTTATGACTCCACATAAATTGTGATATTTTTATGTTGAAGTAAAACAATGATATTATTGAGGAAATTAAACTGAATCAATGTGCAGGCCCATTCTAAGAGGAGGTAATTCACAAGAACCAAAACTGACAAACCCAAACCAAGGACTGATGCTGTCCTCCCAAACAAGACGAGGAAAAGTCCAACAGTGACCATGGTTACATGGACAGGAATAAACCGGTTATGATTGGATTTCTGGAGTTATCTGATTATTCAAGTGGCCATGTATCTATGGTAATTATCTCAAGTGGTTAACCTTCCAATAATCCTTTTAATCAGTGCCTGTAAACACAACAAAACCATTATCAGTTTATTTCCAGTGATGGGTTTATTGTGACCATGTAACCAGGATCAGTGACGTGTGTACCAGAACCTCTACTGCTTGTGATGAGAGACCACATGTACTGTTGACAAAATAACTTTGGTATGAATATGAGTCACAAAAATTAACCAAAATACCTGAATTCAATGAATATGCCACACCCACCTGTCCTGTAACACTAACACGTCCATGTTATTTCAGAGGTCAAAAACTTCTTTAGAAATAATTTAGTTTAGTGTCAGAGTCATTTACCTATTTCTACACAATATTGTGTTCCATTTTACTCTGACAGCTTAATCATCATCAAATCGCAGTTCCTTCATCATTCCACTGTTCCAGCTGCTCCACAAACCCTTACTGTGATATCACTGCTCACAGTAGTGAAGACTTCACCAGCCCCGATGGTCACTGTTCCAGTCTCCCAACAACCATCTATCAGCTGCAGAGAAATGACAGGAAAAAAAACAAAAAAACCCCAACAAAACATCACTGTGCCTTAATATTTGATTATTCCTGCCCCAATAGGAAAGTTTTTCTCACAGATCTGTGCCTTGTCTCTTTTAATTCTACTACTTTTATTTGTTCCTCCTGAATTTGAATCATTTTTGCATAAATTTGCTGCTTTTGAGACGGTTTTTATATTGAAATAAAAAAAATGTTTTAAAATAACTCATTACTTTTTTCTTAAGTTTTTATATTAAATGTGCAACTTTTTCATGCACATTTTTAGTTTTTAATGCATACATTAGAAAACTATTTGGAAAACTTCAGATTTTTCTCTTAAATGTGTTCATATGAGGAAAAAAATATGGTGAGCTATTTGATACAAGAGAATATTTTACATTTATAAATATGCTAGTTGTTTCCAGAATATTTTTGATTGGTTTTACCATTCAGTTCTTGATTTACTGTTAAAATAAACACGTCATTAGCACAACTTCAGTTACTTCTGTTCCATTAAGTTGTGTAGATCTGAATTGTTTTCACTTTGTTTACTTACCTTTCTTATTATGTTTCTCACAAAAGTTTGTTCAAATAAGTATAAACTATTTCAGCAGAATCATAAAATATTAATAGTGCTAATTTATGGATGTTAAAAATAACATTGCCATTATCAGGGTTGACACTGATGATGAGGACTTTGGAGGATGTAAAGAACTGTATTTGGAAATTTCTTTTCCTTGTTCCACCTTTCCTCCTTGTAGAAAGCAGGTCTGCTGGTGAACATGTCAGTCTGTCATGGTTTCATGTTTTCCTCTATAAAAAAAAAGTAGAACAATTTCATTTTTGTAAGCCCATCTTTTAAATCCACCACCACAGTCCTGTTATGCTGCTAATGCTACAACTAACTAACTAACCTGCACTTATAAGATAAGATAAGCCTTTATTAGTCCCACAATGGGGAAATTCCAGGATTGCAACAGCACAGGGATAGCAACACTCAGAGCAACAATCAGAAGGCAAGAAAAAACAAGAGCAGCTAGTATACATATGTACATATTAATATAAATATATATATATATATATAGACACACAGTGCGGAGCATTGTGGTTGGTGGATGCGCAGCAGAAAGTCTAAGCTCTCTCTCCGCGTTTGCAGCGGGCCAGCTGGATGTCTTTGGGCATGATGGTGACCCTCTTGGCGTGGATGGTGCACAGGTTGGTGTCCTCGAAGAGAACAACCAGGTAGGCCTCGCTGGCCTCCTGCAGAGCCATGACGGCGGAGCTCTGGAAGCGCAGGTCGGTCTTGAAGTCCTGAGCGATCTCCCTCACCAGGCGCTGGAAGGGCAGCTTACGGATGAGCAGCTCCGTGGATTTCTGGTAGCGACGGATCTCTCTCAGAGTCACGGTACCGGGCCTGTAACGGTGAGGCTTCTTCACTCCGCCGGTGGCCGGAGCGCTTTTTCCGAGCAACCTTGGTGGCCAGCTGCTTCCTGGGGGCTTTTCCTCCAGTAGATTTACGGGTGGTCTGCTTGGTTCTTGCCATCGCTCTTTATTATTCTGTCTTATATTTCTTGCACGCCGCCTAAGCTCCAGCCCGGCACCCGCGTACTTATATAGCGCTTTTCTAGTCAAAAAGACCACTCAAAGCGCTTTCACTAGTACTAACCCTCTATTCTAAGGGCCTATAGGAAACAGATATCTAGGGACAATTTAGAACAACCAATTAACCTAACATGCATGTCTTTGGATTGTGGGAGGAAACCGGAGCCCCCGGAGTAAACCCACGCAGCACAGGGAGAACATGCAAACTCCACACAGAAAGGTTCCAACCCCTGCCAGCCTGGGGATTCAAACCAGGAACCTTCTAGCTGTAAGGCAACGGTGCTAACCACTGCACCAACAATTGCTATGAACAAAATAATAAGTCACATCTGCTCTGTCACAGGTTTTCATGTCATGTCCCATCATATAATGCTGCTACCAATCTCTAATGTCTCTCAGAAACTGTGCCTTCACCCAGCAACAGATTTTTGAAGTAAGGGCTGACCTGGTTAGCTAGTTGAAAGGATGTACATTGATTATTTTCTTTTTAATAACTGGATCACTGGCATAAAATGGTCTTCAGTTTCTCTTCAATCTCTAACATAAACACTATGAGGCATGCATTTTGGATCTAATGTAGATGTGGTTTGATGTTTGTTTTTGAGACAATTACTGTATTATTATGGCTTTTGAAGTGGAATACATGCAATTTATAAACCTTTTTTTTTAAGTTGCAATAATAAATTTCGCAAGGCTTTATACTGAATGTTTCAGTCAGGTGGTTGGAAAGAACTTCTTTTGTCCAGAGAAGCTAGAGGTTGCCTTTAATCTGCCTGCTTTCAACCTTATCCTCTTAACTTTGTGTCTCTTTCTGTGCGTTTGTGTGTGTTGGAGAGAGAGAGTGACCAACACAGTCCTGGTGTCGGATTCTTTCCAGAACAAGAATCTAAATGGTAGAGAGAAACATGTTGAAATCTCCACTAACTTGTTCGCTTCTGGTGCTGTCATGGTGTTATCGGAGTAGAAATCCTCAGGAATAACAACCATCCAGCTGGGATGATGTACTTTCTGTGAGTGACGGTCGGTTTGCAGGAAAGCTTACTTTGCTACATGCTGGCTGTGGCAACACCTTTCTAAGGATGTTCCCTGGATAATGGTATGGTATCTCTGCTGCCACTCAGAGAGAGTAGCACCTTTAGGTGGGTATCAAAGCTGTTGTAGAAATAATTTTTGCTTGAGGTGTTTGGTAAAGCCCCCCCCCCCCCATGGGGGGGGGGGCTTCATCATCGTACTTCATCATCACTCCAGCAGTTGTCTTAAATGCAGTTGATAGATAGATGTAGGGATAATTAATATATTTTTTTTTATTTATCGCTGGACTTGTGAGTGGGGCTAGTACTACTTCGCTCAAATACCAGTGCCTGAATACTGCTTGTCTTAGCAGCAGAAGGACTTCAACTTCTATGGTTCATACTCTGTAAATGCAGTCACTAAAAGAATAGAACTCAAACACTCTATGAAGTCCAATACTTGTTGGGTTTTCATCCATCTACCTTTTGAATATACACAAAAGAAAGCCGGGGAGAAAGCAGTGTACTTTGCTGAGGTATATTAACTGATATTTTGCTTAAAACAGAACTTGAAGAAAGTTGATGGAAACAGTTCATTCTACTGATAATTTTGAGCAGGGATAGACATCTCTGTCAGTCTCCTCCAGGTTGGTGAGAGTGGCCACGGCCCAGTAGTTGATGATTTTGTTCACTGGTGTGAGGATTCCTACCTGCAGCTGAATACGACAAAAACTAAAGACATGATTATTGACTTTAGGAGGAAAAATCCCAGGCGCAAAGTCACCGTACTAAAATGCCAGACCACCGAATGTGTACAATCCTACAAATATCTTGGGACGATTATTGATAGTAATTTAAACTTTGAAGAGAACTGTGAAAGGGTGTGCAAAAAGGGTCAGCAACATTTGCATTGCTTGAGAAAACTTGCACGCTTCCAAGTTGACCGAACCATAATGACAGTGTTTTATCGGGCTTTTATTGAATCTGTTTTATCCTTTTCTTTCGTGTCATGGTTTGGTCAGATAAAACTGAAACAGAGGAAATCCTTGGATCAGGTAGTTAGATGGTCCAGTCGTTAGCTTGGTGAAACACAGCTGAGCCTGACATCCCTGTACACCAGACAAGTACAGAGGATGGCTACCTCCATTTTAAATGATGACTCCCACCCTTTGCACTGCCACTTTCAGCTTCTTCCCTCAAGACGGAGGTTTGCTGTCCCAAAAAGTAGAACCCAGCGCTACAAAAACAGCTTTGTCCCTGCTGCTGTCAAAGAGTTGAACAAGCTGTAACAATATATTGCACATAATTTAGGTACCTATTTATTAACTCCATTTTATACTTACTTATTTTTGTAGGATTTCACTTGGGTTCTAAATATTTTATTGGGTTTTAGACCTTTGAGTTTTTAACCTCTTTGACTAGTTTTTAACTTTTGATATGACCCTTCTCTCTTACCTCTGGTTTTTCTCCCATCTCTTTGTCTTTTTATACCCTGATTGATGGAGCCTTGAGTATTCTTATCATGTTTATAGTCAGCTTCATATGTGCCTGTGTTTGTGTCTATGTTGAATGTAATTTGTGGCTTGTAAATATGGATGTCACCAGACTGCAAAACAAATCTACCTACGGGTACAAATAAAGTAACCTGAACCTGAACCTGAACATCTATGTGCCACGGAGGGTCAAATTATCATTTATCTTGTGGTGACACTAGACACAGCGAGTGGACATTCTTCTCACACCCAGAAGCAGGAAGAGGGGCAGAACAATGGCATGAAGGGGGTAGCTCCCCAAGGAGTAACTAGACAGACAGTGAGGGCAGGGGGGTGAATGTATTGTCATGAATGTCGCAAGTGTTATGTTAATGTGTCACACATTCTCTTTGTACACACACAAGCATGATGCACTAGCACAGCTCTTTATGCATACCATTAAAGCTATATAAGCAGAATGCAGAGAGAGTTGAGGAGCTCTCCTACCAGACACTCGGCCCCAGCGGACAACACTGGGGTCCACTGGCTGTATTTATGTTAGAGGGTCAATAAAGAATCTGTGTCGACCTACGCTCGTGCCTCGCCTCCACATCCTTTCCTTACACCCTCTATAGGTCAGGTGACCTGATGTGAAATGGACTATCTCTCCCTTTCGCCGCACTGTGGACTCCTTTTTCTCCACATTGGTGACCTGACAGAGATGAACTGTCTCTCCCTTACGCCGCACACCACATGGTGACTTGACGTGTGATGACCGTCTGCTCCCTTTCACTGCGCTGTGGATTCCAGAGACCGGGGATCGCCTACATCCTTCGCATCCACACTGGAGCGTGCACACCTTATCCTGTCCCCACGATGGCGACCTCCAGGGACGGACGAAAAGTGCGGTGCTGGGACCGAGATGCACGAGGATCAGTGACACGAGCAACGCACAGAAACAGCCTGAACGGGGAAGATCATCGGCGCCGTCTGTTTATTTCCATCAAGCTCCCTGACCCTGACTCACCTCCCAACAGCGGACTTTCCAGCGCTCAGAAGCCCCGCGCGCACACCGCAGGATTACGAGGACACCGCAACTTCCAGCTATGTTGTCACTGCGCCGGGTGCGTGCCACACACCAGGGACAAACCGGCTCCACAGACTTATACATCGTCCTCCGCTGCTGCACATGCCTGAGGAACATGGCCGATCGCCATCCTTGGAACCTTTAGGTCTGCTCTCACACCTAAACCAGACAGCAGCCCGCACACAGGACTTTGTATGGGTTTCTCAGCCACGGCGCACAACGGGAATTTAGCTGATTGCTTTCCCCGATGACTTTCGGACTGCTCCCGCACCTAAAGCCAAACTGCCAAGTCCCTCACACAGCTTCAGTTTTTTCACAGCCGCTACACATCCTCGGGGAATTTGGCCGTTGGCCTTCCCCACATCCTCGCAGGACTGAGCCACAAGAGGAGTCAGAGACTTAATTTTTTTTTTTTTTTTCACAGCCACTGCGGATCACCGCCAGGTTTACCGGGAAAGGCCCTCACCCATGGCGGATCCACACACAATTTTTGCGTGGCCCAGACACTTTTGACGTCCCGGGCCAGCACTCACTTATTCCCATCCACCTCCCCCTCCTCCTCCACATCGTTCTTCCCGCACCTCACTCCTTAAAGCCTGCCGATTGCCGGTTTATTCCATTATGCACGACATGCACAGGACTCCGTGCGCCCACGAACCATGGCTGTCACGTGTTGGAATTTGGAGCGGAGCAGACAGTGTTTTTCACCCCTCCCCCTTTCCCCCCACAGACTTGCATGCCCTCCGACACTCCTCACCAGCAGACAGTTCGACCAGAGCGGCAACCCCCCACTGCAGCCTCCACTGGCGTCGACTTGAGCCCAAACAACAGGGGGGGTCACAGCCCTTTCTGGGTGTTCAGGAGGGGCCTGTGTAGTGACACTAGACACAGCGGGTGGACATTCTTCTCACACCCAGAAGCAGGAAGAGGGGCAGAACAATGGCCTGAAGGGGGTAGCCCCACAAGGAGTAACTAGACAGACAATGAGGGCAGGGGGGTGAATGTATTGTCATGAATGTCGCAAGTGTTATGTTAATGTGTCACACATTCTCTTTGTACACACACAAGCATAATGCACTAGCACAACTCTTTATGCATACCATTAAAACTATATAAGCAGAATGCAGAGAGAGTTGAGGGGCTCTCCTACCAGACACTCGGCCCCAGCGGACAACGCTGGGGTCCACCGGCTGTTTTTAGTGTGTTAGAGGGTCAATAAAGAATCTGCCGACCTACGCTCGTGCCTCGCCTCCACATCCTTTCCTTACATCCTCTACAATCTGATATATCTCCATTCGGACATGAATGATTGAATGATTCTGATTCTTAAATATTAATTTATAACATAATTCATTTTGACGGAACGAAAAAAGGAGAACCCAGAAACATGAAACTGTAGCGTCAGACAGTTTATGGTGTAACACGTGACATTTCCAGCCTGGTGCTAAGCATGACTGTGATCTCCATGAATATGACTGCAACCAAGCTGATCCAAAACTTCAAAAACACAAAACCACACCAGACGCCCCCCGGCCTTCGGTGTCCTTGGGACTGGTTCCACTGGCTGCTGTTTGCAGTGTCCTGGCTTCGGTGGACGATCCAGTGGTTCGTCTGGCTGTGAGGACAATGAAGGAGAAATGGTTGAGCCAGTGACAGAGCAGCCCTCAACACCCTGCCGAGCTTTGCTGTTCCTTCCTCGGAGGAGATTGCAGTGGAAGCTGGGGCCTGGTGAAAGCCAGCCAATGGAACACTTCAGAAGCTTGGGAGGACTGCTCCCTGCCCGAGGTTTTTTTTTTTTTTTTTTTCCTGTGGTAGGAAGCAAAGCTGGCCTGGGATGACTGCTCCCAGTGACATAGGGATCACAGGTGAGTTGCACATGTGTGCTGAAGATGGGTATGACTGATTATTATAAATACTGACTGCCAATGTAGCTAACTGCTAGCTTAGATTGCTTGGCTAATTTTCTCGTGATTGTACTAAGAAATTGCACAAATATGCCGTGCCAAGAGCTCTTTTCATGCAGTTTTTTGGAAAATGTAACATTCCATGTGACTTACAATATTTCTGTTCCATTGGTTTAATTAAAATATATTGGAAGTAAGTTCATGAGTCATTGCAAATATATTAGTTTAAAAGTATCAGGTTGTTGCATATAGAGGGCCAGAAGTGACAAAATTAAACAAATAAATACATACGCTATTTGAGGTTGACACATAAAATAAACCCATCACACTGAAGCGCAGGAACCATGAAATAATTAAGCTAAACCTTTATTAGTGTCACAATGGGGAGATTACAGTTAATTAAATATAGTGAAGTGTGTTTTTAAATGAATTAAACAATAATTTAAATAATACTTATATCCATACACTACTCCCAAAAAGTTAGGGATATTTGGCTTTTGAGTGAAATTTATGGAAAATGTAAAAGGTTCACGCTATAGTGATACTATATCATGAAAGTAGGGCATTTAGAAGCATGCAGTGGTGATTTCCTCATCTCATGCAGTTTATTGAAACAAAAACCAACAACAGTGGTGGGCATACCACAACAATTGAGCATCAATTACAGCTTGACAATAACGTCTCATGCTGTTCAAAAGTTGACTTATTGTCTGCTGAGGCATGGCATTCCACTCTTCTTGAAGGGCGACTCTCAGGTCATTGAGGTTGTGGGGTACAGGGTTACGAGTCTCTACACAACGACTCGGCTGATCCTATAGGTTTTCAATGGATTCAGGTCTGGAGAAAGTGCAGGCCACTCCATTTGAGGTACCCCAGCCTCCAGCAGCCATTCCCTAATGATGCATCCTCGATGAGCTGGAGCATTGTCGACCATGAAGATGAAATTAAGTCTGTGCTGTTCATGCAGGGGCACAGTGACTGGATTAATGATGTTATTCAGATAGTATTGGCTTGTCACTGTACCATTCACAAGGTGTAGGGCAGTTCGGTATTGACTAGACACACCTGCCCAGACTGTAATTCTACCACCACTACCAAAGGCTTGTCTGGTGACAACAGTGGCTGATGCATAGCGCTCTCCTTGATGTCTCCAACATCGTTGGTGGCCATGATTTATGCTCAACATGAATCAATTTCATCAGAGAGTAGCACTGAGGCCCACTGGTCCTTTGTCCAGCATAAATGCTCCCGGACCCATGCAAGACGATGACACCTGTGCCTGGTGGTGTAGTCAGGTGCCCTTGCAGGTAATTTAGTATGCAGACCACACTGATGTAAATGGTTTCGAATGGTGTGACATGACACTTGGGTGCCTCTCACCTCCTTAAATGTACCTGGAGTTGAGGGGCATTCATCATCCGGTTCCACAGGACACTGTTTACGATGAAGAAGTCATTAGTGTGGGATGGGGCCAAAGGACGTCCACTTCTATGCCTTTCTGTGACTCTTCCAGTCTCTCTGTATCTCTGTTGCAACCTGCTGATGACTCTCTGTGACGTTCTAAGTTCAGTGGCCACTTCCTTCTGGGAACATCCTGTTTGAAGCCTTGCAGTGGTGAGGTACTGTTGATCAGTTGTTAGGTGTCGTCTTGGTCTCATGATGTCAAAATGTGAACAGCATAATGAAGAGGACTGTTTAGATACCAATTGTAACTGAACCAGAAAATGGTCGATTCATGGATCAAACACCCATTGTGAATTTTGCCATTAAACACCTTGTTCGAGAACGGCAAGTTATGAAAGAAGTACTGAAACATTGGACAGTTGGAAATGTGCATTCAAAAGATTAGAGAAGGTCAAATTAAATTCACCTGTAAAGGTTATAGTTATAGTTAGGTGCATCCTGAAATCTCACCCGAAAGCCAAATATCCCTAACTTTGTGTGAGTACTGTATGTCATAAATTAGATATTTATTTCCAATTTTAGATAACCAACACTTGTTTAATGAAAGATCTTTTCATTTCCAATTATAAATAATTCATCACACATTTTTCTAATTAGTAGTGTATTTATTTCATTTAGTCGTTGCTAAGCCTCAATAGTTAGACAGTGGGAGGAAAAAAATCCAGAATAGAGAAAAAAACGAGGAGATGCATCAAGAATTGTAATCGGCTCGAATCGTGAGGTGCCTAATGATTCCTACCCCTATTGTACGGCCACGGAACTGCCAGTGCCATTTGACGATCTTTGTAAAGGGGTGAGGATGAGTCATACAAATGTTCATATCTGTGGACTTCCTCAGTTAATCTCCCTTTGATTTGCTCCATTGTTTGTCCATCTGACTTTGGAAATGGAAATAATTAAAGACTCAGAACGCTGGTTTACTTAACGTAATTCCTGGTTCTTTGATAACAGAGTGAGGTGTTTCACAATGGGAATCGCCTTGGGCGTGACCAACTATGAAAGCTCCAATGACACCACGTCTGTCAGTGACAGACAGGTCATGGAGTGTTCAGAGCCCTGCCCCCTGAAAATACCACGGCCGACCCGACTTGGCCAAATCATTCTAGACAGGTTTCTTTCCGTGACCCTGCAAGGAAGGAAGTGTTGGTGAAACACCTCACTCTGTTGTCAAAGAACCAGGAATTACGTTAAGTAATCCAACGTTCTTTTTCTAACTTCGCTCGGTGTTTCACTATGGGAGATATAGCCCACTCCCAGATTGCAGTGATCCCGAAGCCGTGTCCCACACAGCGACAGGTAATGAAATGACCTCATGCTGTAGAAGCAGAACCTGCTTCTAGCACAGCCTGGGCCAATGACTGCTACGTGACATCCAGCCTATAGAACCTCACAAACGTGTGGTGTGGACCAGCTGGCTGCCATGCAGATATCCTTAACAGATACTCCCCTGAACAAGGCCCAGAGTGTAACCATGCTCCTGGTGGAGTGGGCTTGCATGCCTAGTGGGGCCTGAGAGCCCTTACATCTATAAGCCAGAGATGTAGCCTCCACAATCCAGTGGAGTAGTCTGACGAGACAGGGGCTTGCCCCTGTGAGGGGTGGCCCAGGAGACAAACAGCTGTGCGGATTTTCTATAGTCTGCCATTCTCTCCAGGTATACCCGCAGGGCCTGCACAGGACATAGTGTATTAAGCCTTTGTTCCTCTTCTGAGGAGAAAGGAGGAGGGTGAAAGGCCAGAAGCTCTACAGTGGGACACCTGTATGCTAACTCCACAACTTTAGGCACAAAGGCAGGATTAGGCCGCAAGCACACCTTAGTGTGCTCAGGGACCAACTGTAAACATGAAAGGTGGATAGACAAAGCCTGCAAATCGCTCACCCACTTGACTTGACTTCCCGAACAGTGGGTTCTCTCTGGATAACAGATCTGCCCCCTGTTTAGGATCCCTGGCACATGAGTAGCCCAAAGAGAGAGGAACCTTGTGCTGCTCCACACAATTATCCTCCTGGCCAAGCTGTGAAGCTGAAGCTTCCGGGTGCCACCCTGACGGTTGATATAGGCGACCACTGTTGAATTGTCTTTTGACCAAAACGTGTTGTCCCTGAAGGTAGGAGAGGAAGAATTTTAAGGCTAAAAACACTGCCTGCAATTCCAACACATTTATGTGAACCTGGGATTGGCTTTGAGGCCACAGCCCATTCACTGTCTGTTCTGCCCATCATAGTTGCACCCCATCCCATCAGGGAAGCATCTGTGGTCAAAATGACTTTGGATAACACTGTTCCCATCGGCATCCCTGTAGTGAGGGTTGCTGGATTTCTCCAAGCCTGG
This sequence comes from Pholidichthys leucotaenia, assembly GCA_020510985.1. NCBI lineage: Eukaryota > Metazoa > Chordata > Actinopteri > Cichliformes > Pholidichthyidae > Pholidichthys > Pholidichthys leucotaenia. Next base: position 83,158,562 of record CM035847.1, on the reverse strand, counting down.
AGTGCTACAATGCACTGCTGTGTTATCTTCACCCTGCGGCGGAGATGACGACGGGGGCATAAACACAGGTTCACTACCTATCGCTGAAAATCCCTCATCATGAGAAGTCCCAGCTGAACTACAGATATGACCGAAGCCATGAGGCCTAGAAGGCGGAGGTAAAAACGAAGTGAAACGACTTTCCCTCGCCGAAACTGGGTGAGACACTGTATGAACAAGACAATTCTCTGCTCTGACAGTGTTACACGATAAGTGAGGGAGTTTATTTTTAGCCCCAAATATTCTGCAGGTATTAGACGGCTCTTTTCCCAGTTGATTTTGAAGCCGAGCTCTGTGAGGTGATTTACCACGGCATGTGAATCCCGGACCGCTTGCTCCTGGGATCGGGAGCAGATTAAATAGTTGTCTGTGTATGAGAATATTCTGATGCTGCTGTTTCTTAAGAGGCTGCACTTCCTCCACACATTTGCTGAACACTCTCGGAGCTAGTGGTAGTCCGAAAGGGATAGTTTGAAACTCGTACACCACGCTCTGATAAGCAAACCTGAGAAATTTCCTGTGAGGAGGATAAACGGCAATATGAAAATCTGCGTCGGACAGATCGATTGTCACAAACTAATCACCCGGCTGGATTGAGCGACATAGGGCTTTGTGTGTGAGCATTCTGAATCTGTACTTTCTTAAGTGTTTGTTCAGTGCCCGCAAATCCAAAATGGGGTGGAAGGTTGAGCTGCCCTTTTTAAGAATGAGAAAATAATGGGAGTAAAAGTCCTGCTGCGCCTCACTGCTTGGCACCTCTCTGATCACTCCTTTGTTTAAAAGAGACAGTATTTCTTCCTCTAAAACATGAGCCGAGTCTCCACTGGCCTCTGAAATCAACATACCTTTAAATTTCGGGGGCTTCATGGCAAATTACAGTCTCTAACTGTGACAAATGGTGGACAGGACCCATGGGTGAACTGCGCATGCGTGCCAGTGAACCACCTGGGAAGAGAGTGGGCTGAAGGCTGGGCACCTGAGTGACATCACTCCCTCCGTGAGAAGGGAGCGGCTCCACTCGGGAAGAGCATGAGCTTCCCCCGCAGGTGACAGAGGTACTTGACTGCCATTTTTTCTTTTTGAAGTCTGCCCTTGGTAAACTGCCTGGCTGCAGAGATGTGCATTTTAATTCTTTTTTCATCATCATCATCATCATCATCATCATCATAGCAGTCTGTTGTGGGCGACGATGACTGTTTCATTTAGGTCTGATCAGATTCCTCCACACAGCTCTGTCCTTAGCCTTCTGCTGCCAGGAACTCCTGTCTATATCCAGCTTCTTAAAGTTTCTTTTTACAGTGCCTTTTAATCTGAGCCTTGGTCTACCCTGATTGCGTTTGCCCTCGCATAACTGTGAGTAGAGTAAGTAGATAGTCCATCCTCTCAACATGTCTGAGCCATCTCAGGTTCATCTGTATTAGCATGTCCTCCATTGATGATTTTTCACAAGGGAACATTTAACTTTATTGTGAACTTATGCAGTGCTTGATGACAATGAAAGGATTTTTAAACCCACTCGCTGACACTGGGGAAGTCCTTGGTGACACTTTGCCAGCTGATTTTGAGTCTCTCTCTTCTGAACAGGAAAAGAGGGAGATTGAGAGAGGACTTCTGTTGAACTGGGAACCACAGGAGCTACTGAACTCTGAACAGTCAAGTGGTTTGTCTCTACACCTGTCACTCTCCTTTAAGGGGGGGAATAGTGCTAGGTTGCATGTTTCTTCTTCCCATCCCCAGGGTGGGACAAGCAATTCTTGGGAGCCACAGCAGCAAAGGAATGCTTACCCCATGGTCTCAGGTTTTCAGCTCTGGTCTGGGGAGGCTGCAGAGTTGTTCCTTGCCTGTGAGGTCTAACACCACCATGTTTTCCTCTCACTGCCATAGCAGCTGCTGCAAAGCCAACTCAAGGCATCTGGGGAGGTTGGGTGTTCACCTTGCGGGATAGACAGAGGTTAAAGGCTTCACCCTCCTGCTTCCTCTGTATGCCAGTCTCTCTCATCTTGTCCAAGGCAGGACCAAAGAGACCCTTGATAGGGTCATATGGTGCATCCATGACCTCAGCCTTCTGTGTGTCACTCAGTCCTGACAGATTTAGCCACAAGGCTCTTTCACCAGCGACGGCACGGTCCATGACACACACGGACCCCTGGACTGCCCCTCTGGAAGAGCACAGGACCAGATCATTGACCACACAGATTTCATCCCATAGGACAGGGTTGGGGGACCCTGAGTGACTGCATTAAGGGAGCAGACTGACTGTGCTGCATATTTGTACATTCATTGGTAAATTGATGCTGTGAGGTGATCTGACTTACTAGGCAGAGAGATGATTGTGGAAGCTGAGACAGATCGGCGGTTAGGATGAAGGTGATAAGCAACTGAAGACTCCACCACTGGGGGTTCATTTAACCCCAGCTCACCCATACCGTGGATTTCCAGCTTGGAGCAGCCCTTGGTGGGAAGCTTGCTCTTGAATGGGCTCGACCAGTAGCGACTCATGTCTTTCATGCAGGTGGGGGCTGCTGGTAAGAGTTGTCTTGCTTGTGGTGAAGCAAGTGGCAGCCTCTTACCATCATACAGGTCACGCTCTGTCCCCTCTGCAGCCTGAGCTGCTGGCCATGGGATGTTGAGTTTCGCCGCGGCTCGCCTGCAGATCTCATACAGATTGCTGTCCACTGGGGTTACAGCACCGGCCCCACTGGGGGATCTAGACTGCTGAGGAGGGAAAAAGGAGTCGTCTTCCTCTTTTGTCATATCAATTAACGTTGAGGAGGTCGGACTGTGCGTTGTCGTTCTCACCGCCCGGCTCACCCAGACCGCTCTCCAGAATGTCCTGCAGGAGCAGAGGGTTGATCGGGGAGTTGGCCGCCATCATGTCCCCCCAGCTCATAGAGGATCGCAGCTGATGGATGTCACTCGTAGCACTAGGTAGGTAGGGGCCTTGACTGTTAGTTACAGCTACTCTAAGCCTCCTTTCCAAAACTTTTTCTGGCATAGAAGCACAATGGGGACACCCCTGAGGGTCTGCTAGCAACGCCTGAGCGTGTTTAGCGCCCATGCAGACTATGCACATAGGATGAGGGTCCCTAACCGAAATGGAGGCGCCGCATGATGTGAGGCACAGGTGGGATACAGGCTGTTTGGCCTTCGGGTCTAACACTTTGGTGGGGTTAGCAGCCATAGCCAAGGGAAAGGGGGATTGCTTGTGGAAAAAAAAAAAAAAAGCACGACACGTTAGCCTGGCCGTCACTAGCAGTAGCTGTGAGTTTTGGTTTTAATCTTTTTATTAGAATAGCACATGTAAAAAAAAAAAAATTGCATATACTTTACAGCTTTTTTTTTTTTTTATAAACACACAGAACACCCTGCTATGTCCCTGTATCAGTGCAATTAAAACAGATCAAAAGTTCGCATTAAACTTAAAATAAACTGTATAGAAATAATTTGAAAATAAACATTGCAAAATTGCACTGTTGCAGTCATATAACATTAATTGAAGAAGGTGGGGGGAAACCCTGGAGAGGAATTATAAACATATGAAAAGAGTGAAGATAATTGACAATGGTTGCAAAGAATAAATTGTTGCAATGTTTGCAAATAATCAATAAAGTTAAGATAAGATAAGCCTTTATTAGTCCCACAATGGGGAAATTCCAGGATTGCAACAGCACAGGGATAGCAACACTCAGAGCAATAATTTAGAAGATAAGAAAATAAGAGCAGTGAATATACATATGTACACATAAATATATAAATATACTGTATATACACAGTACGGAGCATTGTAGCTAGATGGAATAAACAGCATAACCATCTATTTAGTTACCCCACATACTATGAATATGTACCCATACATATTGTCACCCTCCGTAGCAATTGATATTGTCCTAGTTGTGTCTGTTGCGTCTTTTGCATTCAATACTATTAGGTTGTCACGTTTTTTTGCTATCCCTGCGCGCAGCCCTGCTGAGGTTATAAAGTCTGACAGCTGTAGGTAGGAAGGACCTGCGAAACCTCTCGGTCGCGCACCTAGGATGATGTAGCCTACTGCTAAATGAGCTCCTCAGTGCGTTCAGTATGTCCTGCATAGATAGGGTTGGACTCAGACTCCAGCAGAGATGACAGTTTAGCCACCGTCCTTCTCTCTCCTATCTCCTCCACTGGGTCAAGGCGCTGCCCCAGGACAGAGCTAGCTTTCTTGATCAGTTTGTTCAGTCTCTTCCTATCAGCTGCTGTGATGCCACTGCCCCAGCAGACCACTCCAAAAGTGATGGCTGATGCCACCACCAAATCATAGAATGTCTTCAGGAGCACCCCTTGTACACCAAAAGACCTGAGCCTCCACAGTAGGAACAGCCTGCGCTGTCCCTTCTTGTAGAGCGCGCCGGTATTGTGTGACCAGTCTAGTTTATTATTCAAATGAACACCTAGGTACTTGTAGGATGTCACCATCTCAGTGTCTGTTCCCTGGATGTTTACTGGTGCTGTGAGAGGTTGTCCTTGCCTTTGGCAGTCCACCACCAGCTCCTTAGTTTTCCTTGCGTTGATCTGGAGGCAGTTCCGATGGCACCAGTCCACGAAGTCCTGGATAAGTCCTCTGTACTCAGCTTCATCTCCCTTGGAGATGAGGCCGACGATCGCAGAGTCGTCAGAGAACTTCTGCAGATGGCAGTGTGTTGTGTTGTGTGAGAAGTCCGCAGTATAAAGGGTGAACTGGAAGAGAGTCATAACCGTTCCCTGGGGGGCCCCCATGCTGCCGATGATTGTGTCGGACACGCAATCCTGGGTTTTCACAAACTGTGGCCAGTTTGTGAGGTAGTCCAAGATCCATGATGACAGGTGCTGGTCCACCCCTGCACACAGCAGCTTGTCCCTTAGGATCATCGGTTGGATGGTGTTGAAAGCATTGGAGAAGTCAAAGAACATGATCCTCACCACGTTCCCAAGCTTCTCCAGGTGGGACAGGGAACGGTGAAGAAGGAAGATCACTGCATCCTCCAACCCAATGCCATGCTGGTAGGCGAACTGGAGTGGATCCATTGCTGGTGCCACCAGGGGGCGGAGGTGAGCAAGGAGCAGTCTCTCCAGGGTCTTCATCAGGTGAGACGTCAGGGCCACTGGCCTGTAGTTGTTCAAGTCTCTGGGGTGGGAAGTCTTTGGTACGGGTACCACACTAGATGTTTTCCGCAACTGTGGTACCCTCCCCAGCTTCAGGCTCAGGTTGAAGATGTGCTCCACAATCCCACACAGTTGGTCTCCGCAGGACTTGAGGAGCTTCGCGCTGATGCCGTCCGGTCCCGAGGCCTTCCTCACCTTGATCTTCCTCAGCTCCATCCTCACCTGGGTCTTAGTGAGGGTCAGGTTGGGGGGCTGTGTGCTGGGAGTGGGGGGATGGACAGCAGGCCTCGATGACGGTAGATGCAGCAGTGGTTGGTGTGCAGGTGGGGGGGGAGTGAGGGCGGTTGGTCAAACCTATTAAAAAACAGGTTCAGATTGTTCACCCACTCCCTGCCCCCTGTGGCCTGGGAGGAGGTATTCTGGAGCCCAGAGATGGTTTTGAGGTTTCTCCAGACCCCGCTGATGTCACTTCATTGCAGCTTGTCCTCCCATCTTCTTCCTGAAGCTGTCCTTGCCTTGTCTTGTCTTATCTTTCTCCTTAGCTCCCTCTGTACGGACTTCAGCATCTCCCTGTTCCCCGACCTGAAGATCCTCTTCTTCTCTCTCAGAAGAGTTTTTATCTCATTGTTGATCCAGAGTTTGCTGTTCGAGCAACACCGTATGACCTTGGTGGGTACAGTGTTGTCCACACAGAAGTTGATGTAGTCCGTGATGGTGTGAGTGAGGCCATCAATGTCCTCACCATGTGGATCGCAGAGCTGCTCCCAGGCAGTGATTTCAAAACAGTCCTTTAACGCATCCATTGCCTCCTCAGACCATATCTTCACCATGTGCATAACTGGAGGTTGTCTGTGTTACTAGGGTTTTGTACACCGGCCGGAGATGAACCAAGTTGTGAGCCGATCTCCCGAGTGGGGGGAGTGGTGATGAGGTAGGTGTACACCTCCTTAGTATTTGCATAGAATACGTCCAGTGTTTTGTTGTCTGTAGTGTGACATACTGGGTGAATGTGGGCAGAATGGGGGACAGTGAAATATGGTTGAAATCACTGGAGATGAGGAGGAGAGCATCTGGGCATTGTGTCAGCAGCCTGCCAGTTATGGAGTGAATGGCGTCACACGCTGTCCCAGCGTTTGCCATCGGATTTGCATAAATAACAATGCAGATCACGTGTGAGTATTCCCTCAGGAGATAGGCAGGCCGCATGCTAACAGCTAGCAACTCAATGTCTTTGCTGCAGCGTTGCTCTTTAACAGTGATATGTCCCGGTTTACACCAGCTGTTATTGACATGCTAACTAACTAACCTGCACTTATATAGCGCTTTTCTAGTCACAAAGATCACTCAAAGCGCTTTCACTAGTACTAACCCTCTATTCTAAGGGCCTATAGGAAACAGATATCTAGGGACAATTTAGAACAACCAGTTAACCTAACATGCATGTCTTTGGATTGTGGGAGGAAACCGGAGCCCCCGGAGTAAACCCACGCAGCACAGGGAGAACATGCAAACTCCACACAGAAAGGTTCCAACCCCTGCCAGCCTGGGGATTCGAACCAGGAACCTTCTAGCTGTAAGGCAACAGTGCTAACCACTGCACCACTGTGCACGGGAGATATGTAGGCTGCATGCTAACAGCTAGCAACTCGATGTCTTTGCTACAGTGCTGTTCCTTAACCGTGATATGTCCCGGTCTGCACCAGTTGTTATTGACATACATTATCACTTCTCCACCCTTTGCCTTCCCACTGTCTGGTGTCCAGTCTGCCCGTATTGCGTGGAAACCCTCCAGTTCGATGTTAGCATCTATTGCTAGTTCTGTTATCCACGTCTCAGTAAACAACATCATGCTAATCTCCCTGAAGACGCTTTCGTAGCGGGAGATAGCCGCTAGCTTGTCAGTCTTATTAAGTAGCGATCGGACATTCCCCATAATAACGGATGGGAGGACGGGTCTGTCCCTTATATTCCTCGCCCGCTGTCTTGCTTCAGCTCGACATCCATGCCGTTTTTGTCTTATTTCTCCCAGTATGTTGAGTTTTTGCGTTGGCATCGTGGGCCAGTTAAGTGCTAACAGCTGGTCCCTGTTGTACTGCCTCCCGCTATAAGCAGTGGCTCCGTCCGCTGGCTCAGGAGACATTGTAACCGGACACAAGGTGTACATGATGTAGCAGAGACAACAGCATTATCCCACCTATTATCGCTTATCTCGATTCCCAGCTCCTACTCCCAGGCTTGTTTATTTTTCACTACAGTACAAGAATCTAGTGCCATGAGAGAATTATAAATTTTGAAGATGACAGATTTTTGACCAAGTTCAAATGCTAAAAGGTTGTCCCATGGTTGATCAGAAGGGAGTGAAGGAAAGCAAGGAAAAAGGGATGAGACAAAGTGTCTAAGCTGAAAATAAAGAAATAGGTGGGAAGCAGGGAGATTAAAGTCAGTGGCAAGGTCAGAAAAATTTGCAAAGATGCCAATTTTATAAAGATTGCTAACAATTCTAATCCCTCTGTTGTGCCACAGAAGATATGAAGCATTATTAAGAGAAGGAGGAAATAAATGGTTTTTTAATAGTGGCATCTTCACAGACGGAGACAGGAACTTGAAATAATGTCTAAACTGTGACCAAATCTTGAGAGTGGACGAAACCACCAGGTTCTTTGTAAACTTAGCTGGGTTAAAAGGTAATGGAGAAGTTAGCAGTGCTCCCGGTGAAGAAGATAGAAAAGACTGAATTTCAAGTCTACACCATAACTGTTCAGGAAAATGAAGCCAGTATAGCAATTTATGAATATGTGAAGACCAATAATACAAAAGAAGATTAGTAAATTTCTGTAATAAGGATAAACTTAGTCTAGGGGTCTTCCCTCTCCATAAAAATGAAGAGATAACCTGATCTAAAGTTTTAAAGAAGTGTTTGGGTAAGAAAAGAGGAATACACTGAAATGGGTAGAAACATCGCGACAAGACATTCATTTTAATGGTATCAATTCTACCTATCAATGATGGAGGAAGAGAGTTCCACCTCTGACAGTCTGTCTTATTCTGAGCAATCAAGGGGGCAAAATTGGCCGAATAAAGGGATGATAAAGGGCAGGTAATGTTGACCTTCAAATATTTAAACCCCAATTGGCAAATTTCGAAAGGAATGTCAAATTGGGTAAGCTTTAAGGCTAAAGAATTTACAGGAAAGCATACACTCTTGCCAAAATTTACCTTATAGCCGGAAAAAAGAGCAAAACTTCTCTAATAAGGACAAAATTGGTGGCACACTAATCAATGGCCTGGACACATATAAAAGAAGATCATCCGCATAAAGAGATAGCTAAAGTTCAATGCCAGAGAGAAAAAACCCATGAAATGAAGGAAGCGATTTTAAAGCCACTGAAAGTGGCTCTATGACTCAAGCAAACAAGAGAGGAGACGAGGGACACCCCTGTCTTGTGCCACGAGATAAGCTAAAATAATCAGAATGTGTGTTGTTTGTAACAATGCTAGCCTGGGGAGAAGTGTATAAAAGCTTAATCCATGACACAAACTTACTCCTAAAGCCAAACTTGTTCAACACCGCAAAAAGATAATTCTCACTCGACACGATCAAACGCTTTCTCTGCATCCAACGAAATAACAACTTCAGGATCCAGAGAAGAGTGATCAAAGAAGATGGTGTTAAAAAGCGTGCAAACATTAAAAAACAGCTGACGCCCCTTAATGAAACCATTCTGGTCCTGAGATATAACTTCAGGAAGGACTTTTTCCAGTCGGGTTGCTAACACTTTGGCGAGAAGCTTCACATCAACATTGAGAAGCGAAACAGGTCTGTAGGAAGTACAAGATGTGGGATCCTTATCTTTTTTCAAAAGGAGAGATATAGATGCCTGGGTCAGCGTAGGTAGCAAAACACCTCACTCTAAAGATTCGTTATAAACGACACAAAGAAGAGGAGACAACTTAATAATAAACATTTTAAAAAATTCAACAAGAAACCCGTCAGGGCCAGGTGCCTTCTGATTGGTCATGGATTTAATTGCACACGTAATTTCTTCTAAAGTGAGCGGTGCACCAAGCCCATCAGCAATCTGTGGCTCTATAATGGGAATATCCAAATTCTGAAGGAAAGCCGTAATTTCACTCGTATCTGTGGAGGATTGAGATTTATTAAGGTTTGAGTATGTTGCGCTAAAATGTCTTAACCTCTGGTTCTTTTGGTACGAAGGCCAAATAACCAGACAGAGAGGTGAGGTATAGTTTCACTTATTTTACTGAAGCTGAGCTATGGATACAAGGTACAGCGCCGGAGCACTACTCTCAAGATGTATCAAGAGAGACCGCTACTTCAACAGTGGGTCCTATGCTTTTTATAGAACTCTGCCACTCCCTCACGCAGGAGGGAGAGCTCCCCTCACATGCATCAGTGTCCTACTACTATGTGTGCCAACTCAGCTGAGGGCAGAGCTGATTCTATCTGGTTTCAGCGAGTGAATCCTTGGATGTAATCTAAAGGCGGCAGTGTGGCATGCGAAGCAAGCAGGATGAAGGATGAAACCATAGTTACAGAATAACTGACATTCTCAAAGCAAGCAGGATGAAGGTTGGAGAAACATAATTGCAGACTAACATTCTCAGACAGACAAGGGCATCATAGAAATTTACCAACAATTCCCCCTGTTGAGGTGTCCTAATGGGCACCTCACTAACTTAATAGCAACTTATATTTGCGTTTTTGCATCTCCCCCTGTTGAGATGGGCATAAACCCATCTCATAACCCTACTCTAACCCCTGAGTGTAGTGTTTCTAAGTTTCTATATGTAACTGATGTTCCCTTCCGGCAGTCACGTGGACCTGCTCCCTTCAGGTCGCCATCTCTCCGGTGGACATCAGGTGTGGTGCAAACATTGTGGGTCAATATGGCTAACTATTTTGATATATTTTATCAAAATAATCTATCCCCCTGTACACGTCTACATCCCATGAATCATATCTCACAAAAGAAACCTGTGGAGCAGAGGCACAGCGAAGCAAATGCTAACCTCATGTAAGTGCATTGTCGACCCTATTGCAGACCCTAAACTATTTCCGGTGCGTCTTCAAAGTCCTTGTCCAGGTCCAGTCGTGGCACAGCTTCATCACCATCCTCACAGTAGGAAAGCAGGTGGGCAGCTTCCTGGACACCTTGGTATAGAGGAGGATCCTTGCAAGAGAAAGCCGTATGGGGGCACCAAATGCCCTCCTGATCCTTGCGCGCCCCAGATCAAATTATTTTGCTTTGGGAGAGCGATCTGCAGAACCATCCAGGGACATTTCAGAGACAGACAGAGCGTCTATAAACCTAATCTACATGAGCTTGAAGTTCCAGCACATTCCTCAGACACAGAAGAGCAGGGCATACCAAAGACATTATCAGTGTAGACGTCTGACCCCCAGTTTCACACACATCCTCTAAACCATATTGCAACCTTCAAGCTCCTTAGTATTATCCCTTTTCACCATCCTCATCATCTGCAGTAGTTGTATGAAAACATATTACTAAGTTTACGATAACCAGCCTTATCGTCATATTAAGGACTCACAAGAAAAGTCCAAAGTTATCACTATAAAATCATTACCAAGTTTATGATGAGACTTCTCCATGAAGAGAAACACTAACTTAATTAGTTTGGTTATCATTGCCTGCAAAGCAATGAAGCTGTGTGTATCCACTGTTATAATTTTGTAAATGATTGTAGTCTACAATTAAGTGTTTCCATCCCAGAGGTATTTTGTTTCCACTCTCACTCAAAGGAACAATGAACAAAAACCTCACTCCTGTACTTTCCATCTGAAATTACATTCATGCTTCATAAATGGCATCAAGTGGTAGAATAGCATCTCTCTTCACCCTGTCCACCTGCCCTGCCGACATGATGAGGGTACGGTCAGTTGTCAAAACGGGGTACACAGATCTGCCCAGTCCTGGCCAAATGCGAATATGCCCCATGACTCAGTGACCTTTGTCAGTGTAGATCATTGGTATAACACTTGCTTGCTTCGTTGGTCAAGCAGGGTAGCAGTACAGGGGAGAGACGCACTGTAAGCTGTTGCATACTCAGAGAGTGTTAAGCTGTTGGACAGGGGACATCACCACTTCAAAAAGAGGAGTTCCCTGATGAAATTAACCTTGCATTCGCAGAGTAAGGAGTGTCATCATGTTTCTAATCAGTGGAGTGATGTGTTGTGTCGGGTGTGATTCAAAATGAAGTTTGCTATGTTATTTCTGTATATGGTCTCTCGCTTAAAAAACCAAACAGCCTGTAGTAGCTGCATTATTTTAGCAATAAAAGAAAATTTGTCCAACTGTTAATGTTATTAAGGAATAAACATTCTCTACAGTGTAAAAGCAATGGAACAACTTAATAACCAATATTAAGTATTACTAGAGGATGGTGAGGATGATAAGTGTTACCTTTTCTTTCCCTTGTATTATTATTTTTTTTTTTTTTTACTTATGATAAACAAACAGCCTGCTTCTCTATTAGCAGAGGTCGTTACTGGACACGAACGCCAACAGCCAGCACTTGCATAGAGAAACAGTTAAACAGTCATTTGTTGTCTTTTTTTAAATAAGTATACAATCAAATACATTATCAAACCAACTACCTACATGATTGTCAATGCCAAATTGAGCATTTAACTCTTATAAAAATTTTAATTTTTTCTGAGATTTAAGCTACACTTTATAATTGTATAATTTTACGAAAAATATGTAACTTATGGATTTTATAACTATTTTAGTAAGTTATAGACGTTCTTTTGAATTTTGAAAGTTTTATGAAGTGTATGTTTATGTTATCATATATCTTTTTGCATCTTTTTGAATGTGATTGGAATTTTAGCGTTACGAAGGTAATGAATCACGGACTTCTGCCAATGTCCGAGTTCCTGGAGGCACTGGACACTTGATACAGTGGGACTTGTGTCAGTACCCACTCAATTTTTTTTTTTTGTGAAACAATTTTAATAAATGTAAGAATCTATATTGTCTTTGTAGTAGATTCTAAATCAAGTCCCACAGTAAACATAAATTCAGCACAAGTTGGACTTTCTTAGACATTTGAAACTTTTCTCATAAATTTGCATGGTTTTCTTCCTTATCAGTTTACCTTGTTTCTTATAAACATGATATTTCCTTTACAATAATTACAGATATTTTCTTAAATATCTGGAAATTTATTGATGTAACTTTTTTTTTCAATATATTTTTATTAAAATCAGTTTCAAAAATTACAGAGAAGTTTGCATACTACTTCTTGAAACAAGAAATAAAGATACACTTATTAAGCACATATGCATATATGTATATAGGATCTAATAGTGCATCAACAAGTACTTCACACTTAAGCACCAGATATTATTTTTTTTTATATCCCCTAGAACAACCCCACCCCACCCCAGCTCACAAAATCAGTAGAGGAAGTACCTCAACAGGTATATAATATGAAACAAATATACATAATAAAGTAGGAAAAAAAAAATACAAAAAAAATATATATATATAACAAGGCACATGCTGACATAATTAGATGGGTAAGACTTTTAGATTAGAAAAGTGAGATATAAAACATTGCGATTTCTGGTAAAACCTTTCTGTGCATGCTCTTGTCGTATGTATTTTATTTTCTCAAGTTTTAGAAAAAACATCATATCCTTGAGCCATAGGGAAATTGAGGGATATCTGACAGATTTCCAATGCAGCAATAATGTACGCCTTGCTATTAAGGATGTAAAGGCCACAATATCCCTTTGTGCCGAATTCAAAACTACAGAGGAGTCGGGAATCCCAAATATGGCAATAAATGGAGAAGGCAGCAGAGTCACTTGAAGAACCGTGGAGATAATTGTAAAATAGCTAGACCAAAAACTGTATAATTCCGGACAAAGAAAAAAAACATGTGGCCAAGGTGACAGGGAGATCCCTTACATTTATCACAACTACCATCAACTTGTGGGTAAATCTCAGAGAGTCTCGATTTTGAGAAATGGACTCTATATAGTACCTTAAACTGAATCAAGCTAAGACGAGCACATGAGGAAGACGTTCTAATTCTGTTAATGGCATCCTCCCAAAGCTCTTCAGTCATCTGTATACCCAATTCTTTCTCCCACAAATTTTTTATTTTGACACTTGATTCATCGTTTAATATTAAAATGGAATTATAAAGCTTAGATATCAGCCCTTTATGTTGTGGACCATGTGAAACTATACTTTCCCAGGGCTGCTCAGGAGGGATAGAAGGAAAGTTAGAGAAATACTTAGAAACAAAATTACGAATTTGAAAATAACGAAACAAATGGGTGCCGGGTAAGTTATAATTGGAAGATAAATTGGTAAAACTATCAAAAAGCCCGGATGTATATAAATTCCTTATATGTTCAATACCCCTGTCATGCCAATCGGAGAATGACGAATCTGAGAGAGATGGGGGAAACAAATGATTTTTAGCTAAAGGACACAAAGAGGAGGCAGCTACAAAACCAAAGCACCGCCTAAACTGAAACCAGATTTTTAATGTGTTGAGAACCACTTGACTGTCCGTATACAAAGAGGGTTTTGTAGGCAAAGAGGAAAAAATTAATGCAGGTATTGACGACCCACGACAGGATGATAATTCCATTCTACACCATGGGGAGCGAAAAGACTTTAACCAATAGCAGATTTTATGTATATGTGCCGCCCAATAATATGATTGAAAATCAGGTAATGCAAGTCCCCCACTAAGTCTACATCTTTGCAATAATTTTTTATGAACTCTAGGCGGTTTACCATTCCAGATAAAGCCACAAATTATCTTATCCAGAGAATTAAAAAAGTTTTTAGGCAGAAAAAGAGGAATTGATTGAAATAAAAAAAGAAATTTTGGTAAGATATTCATCTTGACAACATTAATCCTACCCAAGAGTGAAAGAGGGAGATTTCGCCAATGCTGGACGTCAGAGGTTATTTTGGCAATAAGGGGAGAAAAATTGGCTGAAGCTAGGCTAGAGAAAGAGCGTGTCACATTTATACCAAGATACTTGAATCCTGTGTGACTAAGTTTGAAGGGTATGTCAGACTGCTGAAGATCACAGGCAGTCATATTGATGGGAAAGCATTCACTTTTTTCCAAATTCAATTTATAACCAGAAAAGGAACTGAAATTATTTAAGATACTCAAGACATTGGGGATAGAACTAACTGGATTTGACACATATAACAACAAATCATCCGCATATAACGACAACTTGTGTTCAGTTCCATTTCGGAAAATCCCTCTAAATAAATTGGAAGACCGCAACGCAATGGACAGAGGTTCAATGGCAATAGTGAAAAGCAAGGGCGATAATGGACAGCCTTGCCGTGTGCCATGTCCAAGGGGAAAATAATCGGAAAACATATCATTAGTTTGAACCCTTGCCTTCGGGGATGTATAGAGGAGACGAATCCACGAAACAAATTTCTCATTGAATCCAAATTTCCTCAAAACCGCAAACAAATATTCCCACTCTACCCTGTCGAACGCTTTTTCAGCGTCTAGCGATATGACTATTTCTGGTGAATCAGATGACTGCTTTGCATAAATTATATTGAAGAGAGTACGTATATTAAAAAATAATTGTCGTCCCTTAACAAAACCGTTCTGTTCTTCAGATATAATCAAAGGGTGATCCTTCTCCAAACGGGAAGAAATTACTTTGGCTAACACTTTCACGTCAGCATTAAGCAATGATAGTGGTCTATAAGAGCTACATGGAGTTGGGTCTTTGTCCTTTTTATGAAGTAAAACAATCGAAGCTTGTGTTAGAGTTGGAGGAAGGATACCTCGTTCTAATGATTCATTAAATGTAGCTAAAAGTAATGGTGCTAATTTTTCTATAAACTTTTTATAAAATTCGATGGGAAACCCATCAGGGCCAGGTGCTTTGTTTGATTGCATTGCTTTAATTGAATTAATTATTTCGATAAGGCAGAGTGGGGAGTCCAGGCTTTTTGCTGTATCCGAGTCAATTACAGGATTTGAGAGGTCATGAAGAAATATGTTCATGTTATATGAATCTGTTGGGAACTCCGACGTATGTAGAGAAGATTAAAATATTTTAAATGTGGCATTGATTTCATTAGGATCCGTCGTGATTATATGTTGGATATTCTGAATATTACTTATTATCCGAGAGTTTGCTTGACGCCGTAGCTGATGTGCCAATAGACGGCTTGCTTTGTCGCCATATTCATAATGAGTTCCACGACTTTGTAATAATAGCTGTTCAGCTTCTTGGGTTGAAATTAGATCAAGTTCTGATTGTACCTCCATGCGCTGTTTAAATAATTCTGGTGTAGGATTTAAGGCATATCTTTGATCAATATTACTGATAGCTAAAGTGAGTTCAGTAAACTTAGCGTGACGTCTCTTATTAGAAAGTGCAGAGTAGTAAATGATATGTCCTCTAAGGTAGGATTTAAGTGTCTCCCATAGTAGTGAATATGAAGTAGAATCATTTTTATTAAACAACAAAAACTCATCAATTGAATTGGAAATAAAATCACAAAACTCTTTATCTGCTAAAAGAAGAGAATTAAACCTCCATGAAGGAAGACTACGTTTATAGGCACCCAACTGAATATCTAATAGTAATGGTGCATGATCAGATATTATTATACTTAAATAATCAGAGGAAACTACACAGGAATTTAGAGTACAGTCAATAAAAAAGTAATCAATCCTGGAGTAAGTAAGAATGATGCACCTTAGAAAAGAAGGAGAATTTTTTACTGGTTGGATTGCGGAATCTCCAAGGATCGACAAAGCCATTCTGTGTCATGAAATCAGAAAATGTTTGAGACATTAAAGACTTATTTAGATTACGGAGATTAGATCGATCTAGTGATGGATCAAAGACACAATTTAAGTCGCCCCCTAAGATTAACAAATGTGAATTCAAAAATGGTAGACTACTTAATAATTTATTTGCATATTCAACATCGTCAATGTTTGGGGCATATACATTGACTAACAGAACCTTTTTCTGCATCAAAGTACCGGCAACTATCACATATCTGCTGTTTTTATCAGCTATAATGTTAGTAGCTGAGAATTGTACATTTTTATTTATAAGAATAGCAACCCCCCTTGATTTAGAGTTAAACTCTGAATGAAAAACTTGGCTCACCCATGAGCAGTGCAACCGATGATGATCTTTTATCCGAAGATGGGTCTCCTGCAGGAACACTATTGAGGATTTTAATTGTTTTAAGTGATTAAAAACTTTTGATCTTTTGACAGGATGACCCATGCCCTTAATATTCCAGCTAATGAATCGCAAAGATGCGCCTAGCAAAGCTGTACCATGGCCTATAGTGGTACTAGCCATTTACACGTAGAAAAAAACAACACCACAAGAATTATTGCCGTGAGCTGAGGTAAAACACCACCCACCCAAGAAAACCCCAAAACAAATACACCCAAAGTCTCCATGTAACAAAAAAAAAAAAAAAACATCCAAAAACCAATGGAGACAGCAGTGTCACACACAAAACAAAAAAGTTGTTCCCAGTAAAATAGGAACAACTCGGAGGCAAAGCCGAGCAAACAGAGGAAGAAGTACCAGTGGAAAACATGACTCCTGCCAACTTCCAGAAATTGAATTATAATATGTGCAATGATTAAGTTACATACTATTTTATACCAGTATTATAATCTAAACAATAAAGTAAGAAAATAAGAAAAAGTAAAGATAATGTTAAACTCAACAATTCACTAAGAGATTCTAATGATCACTCTCAAAATAAAGCATCCATCCATCCATCCATCCATCTTCTACCGCTTTTCCGGAGGTCCGGGTCGCGGAGGCAGCAGTTCAAGCAGAGAAGCCCAGACTTCCCTCTCCCCAGCCACCTGCTCCAGCTCTTCAGAGGGGATACCAAGGCGTTCCCAGACTAGCTGGGAGACATAGTCTCTCCACCGAGTCCTGGGTCTGCCCCGGGGTCTCCTCCCAGTGGGACGTGCCTGAAACACCTCAAGTGGGAGGCGTCCAGGAGGCATCCTAATCAGATGCCCATACCACCTCAACTGACTCCTTTCAATGTGGAGGAGCAGCGGTTCTACTCTGAGCCTCTCCCGGATGACTGAGCTCCTCACCCTATCTCTGAGGGGTGAGTCCAGCAATCCTACGGAGAAAGCTCATTTCAGCCGCTTGTATCCGCGATCTCGTTCTTTCGGTCATTACCCAAAGCTCGTGACCATAGGTGAGAGTAGGAACGTAGATTGACTGGTAAATCGACAGCTTTGCCTTAGAACTAAGCTCCCTCTTCACCACAACAGACCGGTACAACGTCCGCATCACTGCAGATGCTGCTCCAATCCGTCTGTCGATCTCTCGCTCCATTTTCCCCTCACTCGTGAACAAGACCCCAAGATACTTAAACTCCTCCACTTGGGGCAGGAGCCTGTCCCCAACCCGGAGAGGACAAATCCACCTTTTTCCGGCTGAGGACCATGGACTCGGACTTGGAGGTGCTGATTCTCATCCCAGCCGCTTCACACTCAGCGGCAAAACCGTCCCAGCAAGAGCTGTAGGTCATTGCTGGATGAAGCCAACAGGACAACATCATCTGCAAACAACAGAGATGAGATCCTGTGGTCACCAAGCATGACACCCTCCATTCCCTGGCTGCGCCTAGAAATCCTGTCCATAAAAATTATGAACAGGACCGGTGACAAAGGGCAGCCCTGGGTGGAGTCCAACTCTCACTGGGAATGACTCCGACCGAGTGTTGGCAATGCGAACTAAAACTCTCACAACGGTCGTACAGAGACCGAATAGCTCGTAACAACAAGCCCGATACCCCATACTCCCGAAGCACCCCCCACAAAAATCCACGAGGGACGCGGTCAAATGCCTTCTCCAAGTCCACAAAACACATGTAAACTGGTTGGGCAAACTCCCACGAACCCTCAAGAATTCTCGAGAGGGTAAAGAGCTGGTCCGATGTGCCACGGCCAGGACGAAAACCACATTGCTCCTCCTGAATCCGAGGTTCGACCAACGGCCGGACTCTCCTCTCACAGTACCTTGGCATAGACCTTCCCAGGGAGGCTGAGGAGTGTGATCCCTCTAAAGTTGGAGCACACCCTCCGGTCCCCCTTTTTTGAAGAGAGGAACCACCACCCCGGTTTGCCATGCCAAAGGCACTGCCCCCGACCTCCACGCAATGTTGCAGAGGCGTGTCAACCATGACAACCCAACAACATCCAGGGCCTTGAGGTACTCGGGGCGAATCTCGTCCACCCCCGGGGCCCGGCCACCAAGGAGATTTTTAACCACCTTGGCGACCTCAGCCCCTGTGATAGGCGAGTCATCCCCCTCGTCCCCAAACCCTGCTTCCTCTGTGGAAGGCGTATCAGTGGGATTGAGGAGATCCTCGAAGTATTCCTTCCACGCCCGACGATATCCCCAGTTGAAGTCAACAGTGTCCCATCCGCACCATACACAGTGTGGACGGGGAGCTGCTTTCCCTCCTGAGCCGCCGAACAGTTTGCCAGAATCTCTTTGAAGCCGACCGAAAGTCTTGTTCCATGGCCTCACCGAACTCCTCCCATACCCGGGTTTTTGCTTCAGCAACCACCCGAGCTGCACTCCGCTTGGCCTGCCGGTACACCTCAGCTGCTTCGGGAGTCCCACAAGCCAACCAAGCTTGATAGGACTCCTTCTTCAGCTTAATGGCCCCCCTCACCACTGGTGTCCACCACTTGGTTCGGGGGTTGCCACCACGAGATGCACCGACCACCTTGCGGCCGCAGCTCTGGGCTGCCGCTTCAACAACAGAGGTGGAGAACATGGCCCATTCAGACTCCATGTCTCCAGACTCCCTCGGAATGTGGTTGAAGTTCTTCCGGAGGTGGGAGTTGAAGACCTCCCGGACAGGGGCCTCAGCCAGACGCTCCCAGCACACCCTCACTATACGTTTGGGTCTACCAGGTCTGAATGGCTTCCTCCCCTGCCATCGGATCCAACTCACCACCAGGTGGTGATCAGTTGACAGCTCTGCACCTCTCTTTACTCGGGTGTCCAAGACATACGGTCGCAGGTCTGATGATACGATAACAAAATCGATCATCGACCTGCGGCCTAGGGTGTCCTGGTGCCAGGTGCACATATGGACACCCTTATGCTTGAACATGGTGTTCGTTATAGACAGACTGTGGTTAGCACAGAAGTCCAATAACTGAACACCACTCGGGTTCAGATCGGGCAGGCCGTTCCTCCCAATCACCCCCCTCCAGGTTTCACTGTCGTTGCCCACGTGCGCATTGAAGTCCCCCAGTAGGACAATGGAGTCTCCAGGAGGAGCACCTTCCAGCACCCCAGTCACAGACTCCAAAAAGGGTGGGTACTCTGAAACATCATTTGGTGCATAGGCACAAATGATGGTCAGGACCCGTTTCCCAACCCGAAGGCGCAGGGAAGCAACCCTTTCGTCCACCGGGGAAAACTCCAATATAGAGGCAGCAAGGTGGGGCGATACAAGAATACCTACCCCTGCTCGTCGCCTCTCGCCCGGGGCAACTCCAGAAAACTCCTGATCCCAAGCTTTCTAAACTGGCAAAATAAAGCAAATAAGCACAAATGTCCAGGTAATAGCAACAAGTCTAGAGTCCGTACAGATATAAGGATTGTAATGAAAGGTTCACAGCTCACCCAGAAATCAGAGTCTTGACGTATTCCTTCGCGTCTTCCGGCGAAGTAAACTTCTTTTCAGTCTCTTGGTAAGTAATGCGTAGCTGCGCCGGATGGAAAAGTCCGTATGTGACTCCATCGATGCCACGGAGTAGCCGCTTGACCTCGTTGAATGCAGCCCAAGCCCGTGCTATCTTGGCAGTGTAGTCCGGAAAGCTCGACAAAGTCATATCTCCGACTTTAATCCGCTGGAGCTCTCGCGCACGCCATAATATATCAACACAGTCACTGTGGTAGTGAAGCCTGCACACAATGGCTCGTGGTCGGTCACCCGGTTTAGGTTTAGGCTGAAGAGTGCGATGAGACCGATCCACTAGCGGTTCCTTATCCAAAGAAAAAGCATCTTTCAGCAACGCAGCCACAGCTGTAGGAGAGAAAGAGCCAGGGCCCTCTTCAACACCAATGATCCTTATGTTATTGCGTCACGATCTTGATTCTAGGTCTTCACATTTGTCTTCCAGCATAGCAACCTTGGCAGTGAGGCGCTCAACGCTTGTTTTCATGTCAGCCATGTCATCCGTATAACCTGTGAGCGCTTCTTCCATGTCCCCCATAGTACCCATTAGCTTAGCCAACTTAGCATCGATGGCAGCATTGTTGCTCGCTAACTGTGATTTCACGGACTGCAGCTCAAGCTTAAGAGGTGCCAAAGCGTCTCCGATAATCTCTTGTAGCTCCTTCTTAATAATACCAGCAATGTCTTCTTTTAGGGAGGAAAGCAGCTCAAATTTCAAGGCTTCAGTGTTCAAAACAGGGGCTGGTTCGACATCTGAGCTAGTGGCTCGGAAGTCAGGGCCTGTGGGCAAGGCCTCAGGTACGTCTGAATAGTGCGTGTTTTTCCTCTCCCCGACATTGCAAAACAATTCAAAAGTATCTCTTGAGGTACACAACGAAAAAGAACCAGGAAAAAACACTGAGTTTTTGGAAAACTGCACAACTGAATAACAATATTATACGAAGTTGGCAGGAGCCACCAAATCTGCGTCCTACTCCATTGACCGCTCAACAGCGCCCTATTGATGTAACTTTTAACTTTTCTTATTGAATGTTGTGATTTCATTACCATGCAGTTTCATTTCTATTTTTCTCTTCGTTATTGATCATCTATTGATAATTTTTATGTATTATCTATTTTTCTGAGGATTTTTCTAATTATTTCTTTGTATCCCCCTTTGGTGCATGGAGATGCACATGCAGCAAAATTACAGGGTATTTACTTGATGGGTAGTATCTTTTATTGGAAGGAAGCGTGTTACCACTTTTATGTATTACACACAGTTAATTTAGATGAAAATTTGTGAGTAGTACATCACCTTCAAAATGAGGTTTCAATAATCATGGCTTCCTTTGTGACGTCTCTTGAACTAATTTACAAATTCCATTTAAGAAAAACAAAATAGCTGTCTGTGCAGATTTGATATGATTTAGCATTGATAAGTAAGATCAGTTTGTCCAGTTGAACACAGACAGGTTGAATTTGTGCAAATGAATAAAGATTGTGTCACACTCCTTCAGTCAATGGAAAGGTGGGCATATTGCCTAATTAGAATTTGGCTTAATTTTGTACAAGGAGTGCCTCATTTTATATATTCCTTAGTAAATTATGAGGTGGACTCAGCTTGGCCACGGCTGAGTATCGGGAAAACACATTCCTTATTACTGTCACATTTCTGAAATGTGATAATGTCACACCATTATGTGGTGAGTAGCATCAGATGAATCCTGCAGTGTAAAGTCATATAAACACTACATTTTTAAAGTCAGAGTCATTCAAATTGTTATGCTTTATGTCATTTGCAATGTCATTTGCTCTACTTAGCTTCAAAAATGCTTGTCAATTTAGGGGTCCTTTCCCCTGTGGTCAATCACTGTCGCCCCTTCCAGCCAATGAGCCCGTCACCCACACACCCACTGTCCGGCCTCCCTCCATCTCCCACAAAGATCAAATCTCGGTGCTATCCTGCAAAGAAAAATTTGGGGAAAGACTCACGGCTTCCCAGTCTGCACATCAGTGTTTACATCAACAGGAGTGCAAATTTTATCATCTCATAAATTGATTTTACTTATGTTCCAGCGATCATCATTAGTTTTGTATCCCTTAAATGTTTATCCCAGTTGTTTATTAATATTAAGAAACACAAGTGAATTATTGTTTTATTTTATTACATATTGCATATGTCACCAAGGATTTATTAAACTGAAAGGTAATGATGATGTTATGATTCCTTATTAATTTGGCAAATCTAATTCCTGGTGAACGCTAAAAAAAAAAATTGTGAATGCTTTCCCTTTCCTGTTGAAAAACAAAGAATGAAGATTAGCAGAAAAACCTTTAAATCACACCTAAAGCTTCCACAATTTGAATGTGAGTTTGCTACTCACAACAAGTATTTGCTAAATATTCTGTGAATCAGTAAAGGTTTTACTAATTGACATAGGTAATCACTTAGTTTAAGATTATGTTCAAACAAAACAATGTCATATATTAGAAGCCTTAAACCAATGCAGCATTTAGAGTTAGTAACTGCAGGTGTAGACCTAATTTCTGTTTTCAGGACTTTATAGCACAGGACCACAATCTGTGGCCTGTGTGGGTTTTTTTTTCCCTTTAAAGGCTGATTCCATCTATTCTTATCTAGGTCAGACTGACACAACTCGCTAATCAGTCTCAGTTTACCATTGAAATGAAATTCCCTCTCTCCATTTTATCAGAATTCTTGTGCTATTTCTGTCTTTTCTATTCATAAATTTATCATCTCCCGGTAATAAAAACTTCATCATCATCTTGCTGTGTTCTTTAGGAGGGAAAAAGTCACAGCATGGACTGTCTCAGATCCTACTCTCGCGTTCTCCCCCCCCCCTTTTTTTTTTTTACATGGTCAGGCCTAGGGTCAAAATGTAAATAAGATTGCATATGTCATTTATTAAAAAGTGAGTATAGTATTATTTAAACAAAGCAACAATATAACATACAATTACCAAGACCCCTCTTTGATAATCAGTAGTCTCTGGCAAATCATATACACAAACACATTAATTATCAATCTCTTTTGAACCTCTATGCTTTAAATCATGTAATATAGGGTATACTGTACATAAAGCCTTCAGCGATTAGGCATTATTAAGTGACAGCATGATATTGTAATAGTCAATTAATTTCATCATTGTCATGCTGGTAGTATTGATTAAGATGCAAGCATTTGTATTTAACTTAGTGTTCTATGTGCCTGTGGTCACGTCGAGGGAGGCATGGACAGCTGCAAGGGGCCAGGTGGCAGAGGCCGGTCGTTTTGGCGACAGCGGGGAAATCGTTAGTCCTGTGTCCTTTTTCCCTGTAAAGTGCACTGTTATGCTTCAAATAAAAAAGTCAGTGATACGTCAAAAAATTGCTTTAAAAAATATGTAAATAGTTTATCACGTATGCAACATTAGTTAAAAACCCGCAAAGTTAGACTGAAAAAGTAAAACCCCCAAACTTTGCAAAAATACCCATATATAGATTACTTCTCTTTCACTCCCCTGTCACACAGGTCAGCACCCACACAGCCTGTGTTTTTTCACTCTTTTTTTCTCAAGCAGCCACACACACAAACACAGAATTGCTCCTCTCTCCGTTATCTCCACAAGGTCGAAGCAGCGTGAAGGTCCTTCCATTTTTTCTACACTGCCGTGACACACACACAATTCTAGTCGACTTCTTGTGCTCAAAGCTACTATTTTCAAATACCTATAATTTTAAACATTTCTGAAAAGGATAACAATTAATTAACCAACCCTTTTACACTCCACAAATACCAGGAGTAAAAAAAAAAAATCACAAACAATTTCACAGCCTGCTCCCCCCCGACTCCGCGGAGGATTCACTTTTTTTTTCTCTTCCACACCAGCGCAGATTACACAAAGACATAACAACCCTGACCGCAACAGCTTCTGTCTAAAACTCACAACATAAAATAACTGTTTCTCATTGTCCATTTTATCGTTATCCGGTTCTGTTGCCATTTAGTCCAACCGTCTTTAAATACTATAGTCTAATATCAGTATCTTATAACATAGAATGAGATTATTATTATGATCTTATTTATTTCCACTTCCTCGCGACAATATTGTCTCACACATAATCGTGTTTTTTACTAGAATTAGTTTAGTTATATTATTATATATTACCTATGAACCGATCGTCCCGATCGGGTTACTTAAAACTTATGTGTTTATTTCACACACAGTAGGTTCCTAACTAATGTGGTAAGACCAACTCTTATTTCAGAGACACGCTTGTTGCAATTTCTCTAGGAGTTAAAACCTTTTGGTCTGAGCTAAATACGCTAGGGGTGCCAACTCTACTTTCTGGAATTAAGCAATAATTCCAAGGGGTTAAAACCTTATGGCAAAGCTATGCATCAGCCGAGTAACACTTCTTTTTCGGCAGCCCTATATCAGTTGCCTCGGGGTTTAAACCTTTTACCCAGGCTATGCAATGCTCAACGGGGCAACTCTTCTTTTTCGGTGGCCCTACAGGATTTTTTTTGTCTTTTTTCTTATTGTCCACCTCAGGGTTTAAACCTCTTTTCCAAGCTATCTCCAACTCTACTTTCTGGAACAGTACTAACACGTATAACTAATTCCACGGGGTTAAAACCGTTTGGAGATTTCCTCATCAAACCCAGTAAATATTCCTTAAAAACAACATACAGTGGGGTAAAAAAGTATTTAGTCAGCCACCAATTGTGCAAGTTCTCCCACTTAAAAGATGAGAGAGGTCTCCAATTTTCATCATAGGTATACCTCAACTATTTTTTTTTTTTATGAGAGACTATGAGAGACAAAATGAGAAAAAAAAAATCCAGAAAATCACAGTCGGATTTTTAATGACTTTATTTGCAAATTATCGTGGAAAATAGGTATTAGGTCAATAACAAAAGTTCATCTCAATACTTTGTTATATACCCTTTGTTGGCAATGACAGAGGTCAAACGTTTTCTGTAAGTCTTCACAAGGTTTTCACACACTGTTGCTGGTATTTTGGCCCATTCCTCCATGCAGATCTCCTCTAGAGCAATGATGTTTTGGGGCTGCCGCTGGGCAACGCGGACTTTCAACTCCCTCCAAAGATTTTCTGTGGGGTTGAGATCTGGAGACTGGCTAGGCCACTCCAGGACCTTGAAATGCTTCTTACGAAGCCACTCCTTCGTTACCCGGGCGGTGTGTTTGGGATCATTGTCATGCTGAAAGACCCAGCCACGTTTCATCTTCATTGCCTTTGCTGATGGAAGGAGGTTTTCACTCAAAATCTCATGATACATGGCTCCATTCATTCTTTCCTTTACACAGATCAGTCGTCCTGGTCCCTTTGCAGAAAAACAGCCCCAAAGCATGATGTTTCCACCACCATGCTTCACAGTAGGTATGGTGTTCTTTGGATGCAACCCGGCATTCTTTCTCCTCCAAACACGACAAGTTGAGTTTTTACCAAAAAGTTCTATTTTGGTTTCATCTGACCATATGACATTCTCCCAATCCTCTTCTGGATCATCCAAATGCTCTCTAGCAAACTTCAGACGGGCCTGGACATGTACTGGCTTAAGCAGGGGGACACGTCTGGCACTGCAGGATTTGAGTCCCTGGCGGCGTAGTGTGTTACTGATGGTAGCCTTTGTTACTTTGGTCCCAGCTCTCTGCAGGTCATTCACTAGGTCCCCCCGTGTGGTTCTGGGATTTTTGCTCACCGTTCTCGTGATCATTTTGACCCCACGGGGTGAGATCTTGCGTGGAGCCCCAGATTATCAGTGGTCTTGTATGTCTTGCATTTTCTAATAATTGCTCCCACAGTTGATTTCTTCACACCAAGCTGCTTACCTTTTGCAGATTCAGTCTTCCCAGCCTGGTGCAGGTCTACAATTTTGTTTCTGGTGTCCTTTGACAGCTCTTTAGTCTTGGCCATAGTGAAGTTTGGAGTCTGACTGTTTGAGGTTGTGGACAGGTGTCTTTTATACTAATAACAAGTTCAAACAGGTGCCTTTAATACAGGTAACGAGTGGAGGACAGAGAAGCCTCTTAAAGAAGAAGTTACAGGTCTGTGAGAGCCAGAAATCTTGCTTGTTTGTAGGTGACCAAATACTTACTTTACCGAGGAATTTACCTATTAATTCATTAAAAATCCTTCAATGTGATTTTCTGGATTTTTTTTTTCTCATTTTGTCTCTCATAGTCGAGGTACATCTATGATGAAAATTGGAGACCTCTCTCATCTTTTAAGTGGGAGAACTTGCACAATTGGTGGCTGACTAAATACTTTTTTGCCCCACTGTATCATAAATTCAAGACCATATCTCTGTTTCATTCCACAAATAAAATCACAAGTGCGTGAATATTTAATCTCTACAGAAAGGTCTGTCCCCGAAGGGACAGGCAGAAATTAATTGAAAAAGGTTTTCTGCTTACCTTTTATAGTTTTGCGGCCGCCGAACTGTAGAGAAAAAAATCCTCACGCCGTCTACAAAACTAAAATTTAGCCTCGTAACCGGGTGGAAACATCAAATTGTTGCGCTAAAATGTCTTAACCTCCGGTTCTTTTGGTACGAAGGCCAAATAACCAGACAGAGAGGTGAAGTATAGTTTCACTTATTTTACTGAAGCTGAGATATGGTACAAGGTACAGCACCGGAGCACTACTCTCAAGACGTATCAAGAGAGAGCGTTACTTCACCAGTGGGTCCTATGCTTTTTATAGAACTCTGTCACTCCCTCACGTGCATCAGTGTCCTTCTACTATGTGCCAACTCAGCTGAGGGCAGAGCTGATTCTATCTGGTTTCAGCGAGTGAATCCTTGGGTGTAATCTAAAGGCGGCAGTGTGGCGTGCGAAGCAAGCAGGATGAAGGATGAAACCATAGTTACAGAATAACTGACATTCTCAAAGCAAGCAGGATGAAGGTTGGAGAAACATAATTGCAGACTAACCAACATTCTCAGACAGACAAGGGCATCATAGAAATTTACCAACAAGTAAAAATCTCTTAAACGTTTCATTTATTGCTGTCGGGTCTGAGACTATATTTCCAGATGAATTTTTGATTTGAGGGATTAATCGAGTAGAAGCTAGCTGCGAGTTTTAAGTCGATCTCAGCTGTGAAAGCCCTGGGAGTCAGCTCGTTGTAACACGTTAGCTGTACTCTGTTATCGGTTTCAGCGAGCAAGCTAATGCTAACTGAACACCGATTAAGCTACATGGTCTGGTCAGCCAACAAGAAAATGTTAGTCAAACCGAAAACAAGCTCGCCACAACTCGGTAGCTTGAGTCACACAAGCGCACACCTTAACTAGTTAGCAAAAACCAGCTAGCTGTGAGAGCAGTTCACCTCGATGTGGACACTGCCCTTTGTGTGAAGTTCTCAGTACAACCAGACCGACAACAGAAAACTGCATTCGGCGACGGGCTCCGTTAGGATACTCCTGTGAACAGTTAAACAGCTAACCAAATCAGCCTGGATACACTGAGGGAGCTTGTAGTTCCACACGGTAAGAAAGTGAGAATGATTTGGGTGGGTCAGGTCAGCCGTGGTATTATCGGGGGGCGGGACGCTGAACACGGCACAGCCTGTCTGTCACTGACAGACGTGGTGTCATTGGAACTTCCGTAGTTGGTCACGCCCAAGGCGATTTCCATAGTGAAACACTGAGTGAAGTTAGAAAAAGAACCAGTCCTTCACTTATGTGTGCTCCTTGTTCTTTCCACACACATCATTATAGTCAAGTAAACAGTGTGGTATTAACATTTAAAGGAAAAAAAATGGCACTCTGTGTACTGCTGTGACTAAATATTTTGTTTGATTTTTTTAAAGGTTTTGCTGCATAAATGATGGTCCTCTAGTGTTTAAAAAGCTTCAGACTCTAACAAGAATGAATCGTAATGAGTAACATTCACAGGGATGGCAATTTTCCACCGATCCGCGGATTTCCGCCGATTTATCTTCAAATTGATCATTTCTGTGAATCGTCTAAATCCGTTGAGAAAATTTTAGGGGGGGTAAGGTACCTTATTGTTACCGATTTTAGCGAAAATCAACACGATTATATAAGTGCTCGGCGCTTCCCCGGAAGTTGTCTCCCGCGATAACCCGGATGTGTTGTGTTCAAGCTACTGCTGTATTGCAGTAACTTGACAGCCCTGCGATTGGATAGTTGCAAACGATTGGACCAATCAAATGGCTCGTTGTATGCTTTTTCAAAAATTCATGGTGGCGTGTTCTCAGGGATGTGATTTTCTGCTAATTTGCCGAATTCCGCTTTATTTTATCTTCCAGGAAGATAAAGTACGTTAAGTACGTTAGCGGCTTGTGGTCCACGAACGCAGTGAAGGTGCGCCCTTTCAGGCAGGACTGGAAGTGGCGTATGGCCAGGTGGAGAGCCATTAACTCTCTGTTACTGGCGGCGTACAACGGCTGTATGAGCTGGGCTGCGCGGGGGAGGAAACGGTAATAAAAGTTAACCATCCCCTTTTATGATTCCAAACAGTTTGAAATTGACAGTGCACAGTGGATATTGACTCATAACTTTTGAATATTTCTAAGACTTGGCTGCATCAGTGATTGTGCAAAATGAACTGCTTGAACTGCTCAAGTCTCACTGGAGATTGAAACTGGTGATCTGAAATGAATCAGAATCAGAATGAGATTTATTGCCATTGTTCATGTAGTACACAAACTAGGAATTTGTCTCGGTGCAATGCTGCAACATTAAACATAGAGTAACACTAAAGATAAAAACTATGCATGCAATAAAAGGTAGAGTAAGAATAAGTAATGCTATTCTATGCAATTTTTAATACATTAACAAGCGCACCAGATATTGTGGAGTTCCACATAGTGCAGTCGGCAGTGCAAACAAGTGATAATTGTTCATGAGTCCGGTTGAGCTGCTGTACATAGTGCACGAGAGTCTAATAAGTCACTTAGTGTTCAGCAGTCTGATGACAGAGGGGAAGAAGCTGTTCATGTAGCGGGAGGTTTTAGTCAGAATGGACCGTAGTCTCCTGCCTGAGGGGAGGGGGGCAAACAGTGCATGACCAGGGTGTGAAGGGTCGGCTATGATCCGACCTGCACGCCTCCAGGTCCTGGAGATGTACAGGTCCTGGAGGGATGGGAGCTTGCAGCCGGTTACCTTCTCAGCAGCGCGCACAACGCGCTGCAGTCTTAGTCTGTCCCTGGCGGTGGCTCCTGCGTACCACACGGTGATGGAGGTGGTGAGGATGGACTCGATGATGGTCGTGTAGAATTGCACTAACATCTTGGTGGGCAGCTTGAGCTTCCTCAGCTGCCGCAGGAAGAACATCCTCTGCTGGGCCTTTTTGATGAGGGAGCTGATGGTCGGCTCTCACTTGAGGTCCCGGGTGATGGTGGTGCCCAGGAAGCGGAAGGAATCCACAGTGGTGATGGGAGAGTCTGTGAGGGTAAGGGGGGGGGCAGAGGGGCTGTGACTTTTCTGAAGTCCACGATCATCTCCACTGTCTTCAGAGCGTTCAGCTGCAGGTTGTTGTGGCTGCACAAGGACGCCAGCCGGACCACCTCCCTCCTGTAGACGGACTCATCGCCATTGGAGATGAGCCCGATGAGGGTGGTGTCGTCCGCAAACTTGATCAGCTTGACAGACTGGTGACTGGAGGTGCAGCAGTTGGTGTACAGGAAGAAGAGCAGGGGGGAAAGTACACAGCCCTGGGGTGATCCGGTGCTGATGCTTACAGAGTCCGAGACAGTCTTCCCCAGCCGCACATGCTGGGGAATGCTGAAATTATAAAAAGTAATGGTATGTTGGAATTTTATTTCTATTATGGAATAGATAAAATTAACTGATTTTGATTTGATCAAGTGTTAAAGCATGTGATGGATAATGCTTGATGGAATATTTTAGGAATGCTATCTTCTTGGAACATAAGTCAATATTATACAGTAATAAGTGGCATTCAGCTGTTTGTTTTATGTCATTTAAGCACAGTTCTGGTACTTAAAAATCATAAAAATCCAGGAGCTTCGGGGGGGCTTTGCCCCCCTTGCCCCCCCCCCCCCCCAACGGGGCTCTGCCCTGGACCCTGCTAGGGGACTGTGTCCCCCAGACCCCCTGCTGAATTTTCAGATAATTTCTCCAACCCCAAATCACATCCCTGGTTCGTGTTGGAATTCTGAGCTTTCGGTATTGTTTTCAGCGGAATTATGAGATTTTTATCGAAGGGATCAGGAGTCATCAGTGCTAGAAATAGACAAAAGTGTCAAAAATAAGTTCCGATGGAATTGGCTTGAGAAAAAAGTGATGGTGAAGGTGAAAATTGGCTCAAAGTTCGACGAGGTAACAGAAACACTCGGACAATTTCTGAAGAAACCAGAAAAGGAGATGAAGTTCAAAGTTCAGAGACTGACACAGCTTGCTGCCAAAAGGAAGAAAGTTTCACATTAGAAGTGACTTGGTGACCAGTGTAAATAGTGTAATAAACTCTTATAGAACTGTTAAATATGTTGGACTAAAGACAGTGAGACAACATTGAAGAAAAAGTAAGTTAACTTTTCATTAAATTTAATGATTTATCTAAGTCTAGTATTTCAATTTTTTTTATAATTTTTTTCAGTCTAAATTACTTCTGTTTTACTGAAAACCTCCCAGCTTCAGGGGGGCTGCCCCCCCCCATAAGTCAATCGACCAAATTAGATTTCAGCTGAAATCAGAATTTCGTGTTGCCATCCCTGCATTCAGTGCTACAGTATAACAAAGCATTTGAAGAAGCTGTATGTGACCCTGGGATGGATGAAGGTGATTCATTGAAATAATGATGTGTTTTCTTCATTAGCAGTCAGTGTCATGAGGAATGTTTAAAAGCACGTCTAAGACTAGCAGGTGTTTTGCTTCTCATCCACCTGCACTCATTCCTGAGAGTTGCTGCCGTATTCCCCTCCTGTACACTGATACATCATTAGCATTAGCTTTGTTGTTTAGGACCACAGTGCGTGAGTTAGCTACGATTACTGCTAAGGATGTGTTCCTCCTTAGTTTCTTAAAGCAACTGAGCTTTGAGACAGAAAGGTAATCATGTGTCTCTAGTGCTTGTTCTCTGTCTCAATAATTCATTGGTCTTGTATTATTTTTTAGTGGCTTGCCATTCTAAATCATTGATTTTGCACTCAGTGCTTCCTTTGAGTTGAAACTTCTGAACCAGGAAATGTCAGTGGCAGTAAAAATGAACGAGTTATTGAGTGCTTTAAATTTAGAAATCTGAAAAAGGTCAACTGTTCTGATGTTCACTGCTGAGCTATCCCAAATAAGAAACTGGAGGAGAGAATAGCAACTGTTCTATCTGTTCTCCAGAGTTCAGCTTCAGCTTTTTGCCTGACTAGAAGGTGTGACCAATAGCTGCTAAAAACAAGCTTTCAGAAAGGTGGCTTTAATAGGCTGACTGGGAAGCCACAGTCCCTGTTCCTTCCAGGAACTGACTCTGGTTTGGTCAGCACGTCTGTATTGTGACACCTGTCATACATGCTGGCTCCATGCCACAGGCTAGCTGCTGAATCCTATTACCTTAAGCTGCGGATTATCATGTTGAAAAGAGGAGGCTGGTTCATTGACCCCGGTTGGGCTTCTTGTGCTATATTGGTCTGATCCGTATCACTTTGTCAAACACTATTCTCCCCAGTGGTTATTACATAACCCCTGTGATATCATGACTGCTATCACGATTAGCCAGCTCCTCACTCGGTCACCACATGTAAGAGCTGTGTTTACAGCACTATGAGCAGGTTGGTTAGTTTGTCAATCACAAGATTTAACTTGGCAGTCTTTCCACAAAATCAAGGGTCAATGATCTCTGCTATGGAAAGAACGTTTTGCATTTTGAGAATTTTTCTTTGTTAAAAAATAACTGGCAAGTCATATTTTCAATTTTATTATCTAAAATGAAGGCAAAACTGCTGAGTAATGGATATAAACTAAACCTGTCAACATTAGTAAAATACTTTTTTTTATCCCCCACAGGTCGATTACGTTATGGGTCAGTCCATCCGGCCAAACGTCTGTCCTACATTTGTGAAATGAACTCCTCCTGCAGTTTTGTTCTGATTGTTTTGAAACATGGTACCAGATTTGATACACACTGATGATGCTCATATTCCAATTTGGCTCTGATCAGATAATTTTTTGCAGGAGTTGTAGCCCCTGACCTATGACCTCCTCTTTCACCTCACTTTATAGACGGTAACGGTGTTATGAAATCAACTCCTCCTATAGTTTTGTTCCAAATGTTTTGAAACTTGGTTCTGTGGTTTGATATACACTGATGATGCACATATTGCAATTTGACTCTCATCGGATGACCTTGGTGTCAAAGGTTGGAGGTCACATTTTCCCAAAATCTTGTAAATGCAATAACTACTGAAAGAAATGTTGGCTTTTCAAATCGATACAGTAGTTGTATCCAAGAAAAATCTTGGATGACTTACACCCAGACCTGAATATGGGTTTGGGGTCAGAAGGTCAAAGTTAACATTCCATTTGCACTATGGACTGGCGATCTGTCCAGGGTGTACCCTGCCTCTTGTCCAAAGATGCTGGGATAGGCTCCAGCCCCCCCCACGACCCGAAAAGGATTAAGCAGAAGAAGATGGATGGACTATGATAAATGCTTAATTTCCTATTACTATAAAACGAGTAAAGCTAGGGTCACCAAACCTGGTATACAAGTTCACCTTGGGATACTGACCTCTGACAATGGGTTTGGGTCAAAAAGTCAAAGGTCAAGGTTAACATTCGTGATGCCTTATTACTGTACAACGAGTAAAGCTGGGGTCACCAAACTTGGTACACAGGTTCACCTTGGGATCCTGACCCCTGACTATTTGTTTGGGTTCAAAAGGTCAAAGGTCAATATCAAAATGGCTTATAAACTATATCTCAACAATAAAGAAAACTAGGGCCGCCAAACCTGGTACACAGGTTTTATTTATTTATTTTATTTGTTTATTTGACAGGGACAGTGCAATAAACATAGACAATTAATCAAATGACAATCAATCTAATGTGTTGCACAAAGAGTGTATAGCTATTAGCTAATTTGCAACTCTTGTCCCTGGATGGGCTTTAGAAAGAAGAAACAAGTAAAAAGAAAGAAGGATAAGGAAAAGAAAAAATGAAAACAGAATAAACAATAACCACATACATCAATGCAAAAAAGATTATAAATACACAATATAAAAACCTGATTCACATTTGCCTATTTCAGGCCTCCCTCCCTTCGTCACTCACTATGAACGAACACATTCATTCCTTCCCTTCATTCACTCTCACCCTGCAGACAATCATTTCATACATGGGTACATTCTTGTTTATTTTTCAGCCAGTTTTTAACCTTTGTAGTGAATGTTTTAAAGTCCGTTATTATTTCAATTTCATTTGGCATTGTGTTCCAGATATGACCGCCCTTTATAGAGAAAGCTGTTCACTCTGAGATCATGACCTCTGACTATGGGTTTGGGGTCAGAAGATCAAAGGTCAAGGTTAGCATTCCATTTACACTATTACTATAAAACGAGTAAAGATAAGATAAGATAAGCCTTTATTAGTCCCACAATGGGGAAATTCCAGGATTACAACAGCACAGGGATAGCAACACTCAGAGCAATGATTTAGAAGATAAGAAAATAAGAGCAGTGAATATACATATGTACGCATAAATATATAAATATATATATACACAGTGCGGAGCATTGTAGCTAGATGGACTAAACAGCATAACCATCTTATTTAATTACCCTACATGGTATGAATATATACCCATACATATTGTCACCCTCCATAGTGACTGATGTTGTCCTAGTTGTATACTGGAGGGAACTATTTGTGTAAGTCTGTTGCATCTTTTGCATTCAATACTATTAGGTCATCAGGTTTTTTTTGCTATCTCTGCAAGCAGCCCTGCTTAGGTTATACAGTCTGACAGCCGTAGATAGGAAGGACCTGCGAAACCTCTCGGTCGCGCATCTAGGATGATGTAGTCTACTGCTAAATGAGCTCCTCAGTGCGTTCAGTATGTCCTGCATAGGGTGGGACTCGGACTCGAGCAGAGATGACAGTTTAGCCACCATCCTTCTCTCTCCTATCTCCTCCACTGGGTCAAGGCGCCGCCCCAGGACAGAGCTAGCTTTCTTGATTAGTTTGTTCAGTCTCTTCCTATTGGCTGCTGTAATGCTGTTGCCCCAGCAGACCACTCCAAAAGTGGTGGCTAATGCCACCACCGTGCCGTAGAATGTCTTCAAGAGTACCCCTTGTACACCAAAAGACCTGAGCCTCCTCAGTAGGAACAGCCTGCGCTGTCCCTTCTTGTAGAGTGCATCGGTATTGTGTGACCAGTCTAGTTTATTGTTCAGATGAACACCCAGGTACTTGTAGGATGTCACCATCTCAATGTCTGTTCCCTGGATGTTCACTGGTGCTGTGAGGGGTTGTCCTTGCCTGTGGCAGTCCACCACCAGCTCCTTAGTTTTCCTCGCGTTGATCTGGAGGCAGTTCCGATGGCACCAGTCCACGAAGTCCTGGATAAGTCAAAGCTAGGGCCACCAAACTTGGTACGCAGGTTCACCTTGGGATCCTGACCCCTGACTATTGGTTTGGATTCAGAAGGTCAAAGGTCAACATCAAAATGGTTTATAAAACTATATTTCAGCAATTAAGAAAACTAGGGCCACCAAACCTGGTACACAGGTTCACTCTGAGACCATGACTTCTGACTACAGGTTCGGGGTCAAAAGTCAAGTTTAGCGCTCCCTATGCCCTCTTACTATAGAACGTGTAAAGCTCTCTAGGATCATCAAGCTTGCTACCCATGTTCACCTTGGGATCCTGCCCTACAGCTATTGGTTGTATACTTTGTTGTATATTCGTGAATAATGGGTTTATCATAATTTGGTTCTGCTACAGGAATTATATTGAAAAGTTGAAAACTGCTCTCTGTCAGTCAGTATTGGGATCTTCAAAGAAAATGGAAGTGGGGGATATTGCACTCGCCTCAGCGTGCTCTTGTTAATCTTAGCAATACAGTTTTTAGGAGCTAATGCGATGGTGCGGCATCTGTTGTCCATTCATCCATCTTTCCGTCAGTGTTGTGATGTTCTATATACATTTTCGACTTTTTCCTCACATTGTGTTTTACTAATTTGTAGATTGTCTTATAAATTTGTAATTGAGGTTTTTTTTGTCAGAGCCACTGATTGTAGACCAAAGGGCTGTGCTTGTCTTCATAGTTGCAGACCCCTGCACAGATTTGCTTATACCTTGCGTTTTGCTGCTTTGTCCTAAAAATGTCACAAATAATTAACATATGAAAGGGTCACCTTTCAGTAAATGTAACTGTTTTTAATCAGTCTATCAACATTTTCTTCTCTCCTGACTCACCTTTTGTTGGGTGACAAGCCACATAAATGTATTTGTAGCTGAGCCATTGAGTTTGTTTCCTTGTTCAAAACTGGTTGAAATATTAGTATTATAATTATAGAGATTTTCATGTTAGATGTCAAAATTTCATGTAGCAATGTTTCTGCGTCAGGATTGGTGTCAGACTTTCTACTTGTCATTAATAACATAATCTAAAGCTGTCTAAAATGTGTCACAGTAGTATCCACAGCCAAAAATAAAATATTCTGCCTTAGTCATCAAAAGGTTTCGTACAGGTATTTCATAATTGAAATAAATTTAACTGACATTTTTCCTGTTTCCAGCGCAAAAGTCTGAGTTTTTATTTTCTCAAACCAACCATAAAAGTGCCCCTAGTATGGTTTTTGTGGTTTCTCTTTAATTTTAGTGGATTATGTAGGATTTTTGTGATGTATGATTTGCACAGCTAAACAGTCATAATTCCACCTGCATCAGAGCTCAACTCTCAACAAAACCTAGGACTACAACTAAAATGCCTAAAATGATTTTTTTTTTTTCATTTTATTCACTTCTGCAAAGTTTTTACATCATTACTTAACAGACTTGAAAGAAACCTAGCCTCCTAGCGAGTCTGGCCCTTCCCCTTCTTCTTGGAGGAGAAGAGGAAGTTTGCCACTAAGCCTCAGAGCTCACACAGATGCAGTACAGCTCTAGTTTTTAGTGCTAGACCAGGGTTTTAGAGCTCTTCTCTGTAATTTCTAGTCTCCCTTATAAACATCTGTGTTCTCAGCTTGTTCATTAATCGGTAGTGATGTCATGTCATTCTGGCCAGTGTTGTTATTTTTTTCCAGGCAGGACATGGGTACAGGACTAGTATAGTACCATGGCTGGCTTAGTGATGTGAGTCAGTGCAACCAGGGCTTTTATGGTTCTTTTTTTGTAAAATGTAGTCACCATACTAGACCAGCTAATTCATTAATCCACAGTCAGTTATACATCTTGCTTCATTGTGGCTTATTTTGTTATATTTTGAAAGACAAACAGATTTGGTTGCTAACATTAGGTGGTCCGAGTGGCCACCGCTGGGATGTCTGACTGACTTTGTTGTTGATTAGTGCAAACTTAGAGAGGAGGTCTTCACCTTGGCTGTGACTCACTATCCATTTTTGTCAGTT
The DNA here is from genome assembly GCA_020510985.1 of Pholidichthys leucotaenia. NCBI lineage: Eukaryota > Metazoa > Chordata > Actinopteri > Cichliformes > Pholidichthyidae > Pholidichthys > Pholidichthys leucotaenia. Next base: position 83,122,080 of record CM035847.1, on the reverse strand, counting down.
TTCTATATACTCTATCCATCCCTGCAAGAAAACTGGCAAAGGGGTGAGCTAGGGCTCATTAGCATTGAAAACAGTAGGCAATTAAAACAATCCATTTTGGGGAGAGCTTCTTCCTCATGTTTAAAATGATACTGCAATAATCAAAGTCTGAGGTTTTTGACTAAATCATGTCACAGACATTTCATTGACACTCTGGGGGTTGTGTCAACATGTGGAAAAAGTATATAATTTGAACTTTTTAAAGATTAAAGATACTGAATCAGCATTGAACACAATAAGAAAATTAACAAATCTTCCCACTGGGTAAAATGATGTGCGCATCCTTCTCTATAAGCGTTTTTAAATCAGTTTTCATTGTCACCCTAAATATTGTCTTTTTAGCAGCGTGTTGGTCCTTCCTGTGTCACCAGATGTTTTTAGACCTCTATGCAGTTCTGTTCGGTTAATATTTTGAGTATGGTGGAGAGCTCAGTCCAACTCATCTGTCTTAAATCTCTGAGTTGGAAGAGCCAAAGTGGGATATTTACAGTCATGCTGAGTGAGTCCATGTGCCCTGCTGATGAGATCATTGCCATCACTCGCAAGTGGTTTATTTTTATATTGATTTGCTGTGACCTTTCTCCTAAGGGGACAAGGCGGAGTCAAACCATGCCAGGAGAATGCTCTCCCAGCCCTAACCACAAGACAGCTTTATTGTAGCGGTCACTGATGCTGGCTTTTTATCTGGCCACACATCTATTTATTGTACAATGTGCAAAAGTTGTAGCCACTCCTGATTAGTTAAAACTTAGCTCATGTGTGCTGGCTATCACAGCATCTCATTGACAGCATGCACAGTAGTGTAACTACAGTATATACATTTTCTATAATCAGCTTATTGAATCCCAGCATTATCACATTGCACATTGGCATTTTTTTTTAATTGAAAAGAAGTATTATCACAGGGAACTCTTTTACTTAAGAGGCTGGCTTAAACAGTTAAAACAAGCAATTCTGTACATTGATTCATCTATTTAGCTTCTCTTAATTATCCTTAAATTTGCAATTTTTTCTCAGTACTTTGCAGCATCTTGAAGGAAAATTTACATTTTTCCATAAATTTGCAACATTTTTTTCCTCAAAAATTTACTGCTATTTTACTTGTAAATTTGTGACTTTTTTTACACATAAAATTGCAATTTTTTCTTGTTGTGAGTTTTGGTTGTTGTGGTAGGGGGTGTTTTCTGATACTTTGCTTTAATACCTTAATTATCTAGTGGCAACATCAATCCTGGGGAATTGTACATCTAATCTGAGCTGAATTGTTTACCCCAAATTTGCAATAATTTCAGTTCTGGTAAATAACTTTTTCATTCATCTTCTTCCTCTTAATCCTTTTTCGGGTTGCGGGGGGGTTGGAGCCTATCCCAGCATCTTTGGGCGAGAGGCAGGGTTCACCCTGTACAGATCGCCAGTCCATTGCAGGGCCAACACAGAGAGACAGACAACCATTCACTCTCACAGTCATACCTAAGGACAATTTAGAATCCCCAGTTTGATGCCAGTTAACCTAACTTGCATGTTTTTGGCATGTGGGAGGAAACCGGAGAAATCTCGGAGTAAACCCACGCAGACACGGGGAGAACATGCAAACTCCACACAGATCACTGTTGGTTGGGGGCTGGGATCGAACCCAGGATCCCCCGGCCAAGGGTGAGTTGCTGTGCTGCCGTAGTGCTAACCGTTTCACAGGTGCAGGTTTTTAAATTTGATCAAGTAGCCTTAAAAAAAAAAAAAGATAATTTTTACTTCCTTATCCACCTTATTCCTAGGCCCAGGATGCCTTGTGTGAATTATGGTAGCAACTTCCGGTACTAGTTTAGAACGTATTGTTGTCACTGAAACGGGACACTTTTCCTTGTTAAAAAACAATGACTTCGGCATCAGAAATGTGGGAACACAGCCTTTTGCACCTCAAAAACAGTAATATAATCATACCACATCCCACGGCTATGGAGGGATGAGAAGATGACCTTAAAAAGTGGCCAGTAGCTCCGTTAGTTAGCTCCGCTGCTAACATGCCAACACTGTAAACAAATAAAAACTCTTGAGATTTATCAATGTTTCCACTGCAATAAAGTCGGCTGCATTTTGTTAAACTATGTTGGACATAATCAAATTTACCTCAGAGCAGACGTAGAGTCTAGTCAGAGCCACAAATAACCACAACACCGTGCGTGGCGTTTTAAATTCAGGGTAAAACGTCAGATCTGTGACATTCATACAAGTGAAAACATACCTGGCTCTTGTCTTGGTGTCTGTACCATCTACTCATTGCTGTTGAAGCCACAGATTTAGCTGTGCTTATCTGTGAGGAGCATCACACCACGAACAGCAGCAAGTACCAGAACTACGCAGAAACATTCAAAAATACAAAAACTACAAGCGCTGAAATTAGCTGCCACTTGAGTGCAAAACACGTAGGTGGACTATACATTCAAATGAATTTGAAAAACTTTTAAAAACGCTATTTTCATTGCCCCTGCTACTCCACTCTTACTAACACTAGGTCAGCCGAAACCGGAAGCTCTGCCCATAATCGTTCCAACAGCAGCATCCCCAGGAATTAGGTGGATAGCAGTAGAAAGCTTGGACAAAGACTCTAGGACACAGACAGAAATTGGAGGAAAACTACTGCTGAAAATGAAATATTCTGATTACTTGGAACTAATGATTGCATTAAAAATTAATTTTAAAAAAGACCATAAAAGGTTCTCTTGAAAGCGAGAAAGCCATCCTCTTGTGTGCTTTTCAAGAAAAGATGAAATAAAGTTTAAAAAGTTACCAGAAGAGGCTGACTGATGAAGAATTCCCCAACTGTTTATTAGTGATTAAGAGCAATATCATTCACCCCATCACCCTCCTTAATGCTCAGGTCAGACTGGAGAGACAGGCTGGGTCCACATTGTCCTCTGCTGAGAGCCACAAAATGCCTCGTACTTGAGCATCTAATATGGGCTGCAGAAGATGTCTCAGTTTGGGGTGGTGTCATTTCTACTCCTCTGTACTTAAACACTATTGTACTACAGCAGTCTGCCCACCCCGAAACACCAGTGCTCTTAGAGGAACACAGGCCCCTCATGCTAACATGTTTTCGTGCCCGTCTGCACTTAAGCCCCTTATTAATTATTTATGAAAGTGTGTCGGTAATACTGTCGTCCATTTTCATGCTTTGTACAGTATTGCAGTTTGGAGTGAAAAACAAAAAAATCAGCTGGCGTTGGCCCAATGATAGTGCAACAATGAAAATGGCTATTAAAAGAATAAAATGTGAATATTAACTCAATAATGCACATATGAGGGGTGGGGGGGTGCATGTGTAAACGTGAGAAAGCACGTGACACTAGAAGGGAAAAAACATTCACAATGCTGTAGTAATTTACTCACACATACTTAAATTATATGACCAGAGGTGGGGATAAGATATGATAAACCTTTATTAGTCCCACAATGGCGAAATTACAGACAATGGGGAAATATAGTAGCCTGAAATTGTACTGGTGTAAAAGCAGTGCAATCTTATGAAATTAATAATTACGAGTAGAGTACAAAAGCAGCCACTTAAAAAAATACTGGAGTAATAAGATAAGTCCTTTATTAGTCCCACAGTGGGGAAATTCCAGGATTGCAGCAGCACAGGGATAGCAACACTCAGAGCAATAGTAAATAAGATAAGACAAAGAACTGGTTAGCCAAAGCAGTAAATAAATATACATATGTCATCATCATCATCATAGCAGTCTGTCCAGGGCAACAATGACTGTTTCATTTAGGTCTGATCCGATTCCTCCACGCAGCTCTGTCCTTCGCCTTCCACTGCCAGGAACTCCTGACCTCATTGTACACAGTTATATACACAGTGCAGGAGCATTGCAGCTAGATGGTATCAACAGCATTACAGTTAGATAAATTATCTGGCAAAAAAATAAATATGGACCGAAACAGTATATTTCACATTTGAATGAACAGTGTTGTTGCCACCCTCGATAATAATTGTAATTCTGTAAGTTGTATATTGGAACGGACAATCTCTATTGTGCAAAGTTGTGACGTTTAATATGTTTAATACTAATGACTTTAGTCTTGAACGTTTGAGGTTTTTCTCCTAAATTTATAACAATTTTCCTGTAGTTTTCTACTTTTTTCTCTAAATTCATTTTTACCTAAATTTGCAGCTATTTTCCTTATAAATTTGTAATTTCCTCCAGTAAAATTATGACTCTTCTTGTACATTTGAGACTTTATCATTAATCATTTGTGGATTATTTTATTGCTATGTTTTTTTCTATTTTATAATGAAATTATAAATTATATAAATTATGTTTTTCTGTTTGAAACAGTTTGTGGTAAAATTTTGACTTTTTTCTCATAGAATTGAAACTTTTGACCATAATTTTGCAGAGCCAGAATAAAACAATAATTTAATATTCAATTAAATAAATAATTTCATTAATATATTTAATGAAGTAAATTAACTAAAAGGACCAAACATGCCGTTATTTCTATTATATTTCTGCATCCAAGTTGTGCTCAAGGTCAAGAGATCTGGCTACTTATACGACTTCATGAAAACTGCTACACCTTCTGGCAACTGCCTCAATTATCCATCCATCCATCTTCTTCCGCTTAATCCTTTTCGGGTCGCGGGGGGGGGGGGGCGCTGGAGCCTATCCCAGCATCTTTGGGCGAAAGGCAGGGTACACCCTGGACAGATCAATTGCCTCAATTATCAACAAATTAATGCACATGCAGTAGTGCAGCCCTTGATTAAGAAACTTGGTCTCGATCATACCGTATTGGCAAATTTTAGGCCTATTTCCAAGCTGTCATTTCTCTCAAAAGTTTTAGAGAAAATTATCTATATGCAGCTGAAATGTTTTCTGGACAAACACGGTATTTTGGTAGTTTTTCAATCTGGTTTCAAAGCTATTCATAGTATAGAGACAGCCTTGTTGAGGGTTTTTAATAACATCCCCTTGGCATGTGATTGAGGTGAATATGCTGTTATTGTGTTGCTTGATTTAACTGCTGCCTTTGACATGGTGGAGCATCACATTTTAATTTCCATTTGCAGCACCTAGTGGTCATTTGTGGCACTGCTTTCAACTGGTTTAGGTCCTGTCTGGCAGACAGGAGTTTTAAAGTTAGCATGTCTGGGTTTGAATCCTCTTCTACTGTTCTGCCATACGGAGTCCCACAGGGGTCAGTTTTAGGGCCCATGCTTTTTTCTCTGTACATACTTCCACTGGGTTCCATTTTTAAAAAGCCTTCCACCTGTATGCTGATAATTGCCAGATATATGTTCCTTTAAAACAAAAAAGATGCCTCATCAGTAAACCAGTGTTTCCTCTGGCTTAAACCTTGGCACGGTGGCAACATATTTTTCGGGGGGGGGGGGCAGAAAACACATGACACTATTGTAACCGGGGTTAATTCTGGGGTCCCACCCAGACGTCCTGTGTTTGGACTTTTTAGTGGTGTCATCCTTCTCTCCTTCCTCTGCTCTCTCCTGGACCCTCTGCTTGAACACTTTCCTCTCCTTGGCTCCTCTCTTCTGTCTCATCTTGCCCTCTTTGAGCTCTGTCTAATTCAGGTTCTCTCTCTGTCTATGGTGGTATACAAATAGGTCAGAAAATATCAAGTGTCATGTTTTGTCCTGCAGGATTTTTTTTTTTTTTTTTTTTGGTCATGGTTTACATAAATGACAAAAATGTGTATTTTTTTGTATTTTTATTCTAGTGTTTCTTTTTTCCATTGACAGAGTAGGGAAGGAAAAAAAACCCATTCATAATGGTAATTTACTCATGCATACTTAAATTATATGATTAGAGATTGTTGTTTATGTGTGAGTGCCCTGCTTCCTGCTTTTATGTTTTCTTGCTGTACAGCACTTTGTGTAGCGAGTGTTGCTTTTAAATGTGCTTTATAAATGAAGTTGATTGATTGATTGAGAGATGGGTATAGTAGCCATTAATTCTACTCATGTAAATGCAGTGCTTTGAAATTAATAATTAAAAGTAGACAACCAAATATTTGTAGTTGAGTTAAGGGTACAAAGAGCACCCACTTAAAGGGTCCATGACCTAATTCAACCAAGACATTATTAGAAAGAAGAACTGCTGTGTTTTTATTCTGTGTAGACAAAAATATTCAATAAAATTTTGTTTCCATAGACTACCATAAATTACATTGTGATGCAGATGATTGCGATGTTTGTCTGTCGTAATTAGGTCAAACGCCGGTGCCATTTTGTGACGTAATGAGGTGAAACAAAGATGTAAACAAACATGGCAGAGTACACTGAAGCGGAGGAAGTTGTGAGTGATTTCAGCGAAGATTTGAGCGATTTGTCGATAGTTTTTGAGGAAGAAGCAGGATCGAGTGATGAAGAAGAGCGAATTGGTTCTAACGAAGGACTGCAACCCTGTTTATTTGAACCATATTGTTCAGGAAGCAACAATGACTCGCACGTGTCAGAGGATGAAGGGTCCGACAGTGAAGGGTTAGAGATGGACATTGGTTGTCTTCAAAACTCTGAATGGTAATATATAGATAGATCTAAAAGAACTGGATGCGCAACTTTGATCATGTACCTTTGCTATGTTGTAAATATCAACCATAGGCATTGATTTTGTGCATGTTTTTGCGAAAAATATTATACTAGTTGTCTGTTAGCTGACATTGCAATCAGCAGTTGGCCTCCATGTAGTCAATAATAGCCTGAATGTAGGCACTAAGAAACCATACTCGAGCAATTTTATTTTTAGGTCCAAATTGTCAAATGTATTCGACATATATGGTTTTCCTTTGTAACTTTTAACTATTTCATTTACACAAATATTTTTGTATAATAAACAAATTTAGTTGGTAATAAGTGATTCTTTTTATTTCATTTTTTGTAACAAAATTAATTTTTGATTAGTATATGATGCCAGAGCTTTTACCCTGGTAATACAAATAAACCTTTCTTTTCGTCTTTACCTTCATAATGTGCAGATATGTAGGTTGAAAAATGTCGCTTGAAGATAAGCCTGCTTCTTCATGTTCTTCTTGAAGTTCTTCACTAGTAATCGTCGCTTTTTTGTCAGTAGTTCTGGGACTTCTCATTGCAGTGTTACACACTCTTAGGCAGGGACAAAAGCCCAAAATATTTCATCCAGAAAACAAATGCATATACAGTATGTGGGTTTACAGGTTAATTCAATTTTCAATTCAATTCAGCTTTATTTATATAGCGCCATTTCACAACAACAGTCATCTCATAGCACTTTCAACTGTAGGGGGGACCCCCACAGTTGCAGAAAGACCCCAGCAATCAGGCGATCCCCTGTGAGCAAGCACTTGGCGACAGTGGAGAGGAAAAACTCCCTTTTAACAGGAAGAAACCTGCAGCAGAACCAGGCTCAGGGAGGGGCAGTCATCTGCTGCGACTGGCTGGGGGGTGAGGGGACAGAGAAGATGAAAAGAACAGACATGTAGAGAGCAAACAGCACGATGGGGACTCAATCTATGGGAGAGAACAAACAGATGTTAATGACCAGCAAAAAAAAATATTTCATTGAGAGTGAAGAAAGGAGTGAGGCCCAGTGCATTATTGGAGGTCCCCCGGCTGACTAAACCTATTAGCAGCATAACTAAGGGAGGGTTCAGAAACACATGATCCCTCCCTAATTGTAGGCTATATCAAAAAGGTAGGTTTTAACCCTATTCTTAAAAACAGAGATCGAGTCTGACTCCCGAATCCAGATTGGCAGCTGGTTCCACAGGAGAGGAGCTTGATAACTGAAGGCTCTGCCTCCCATTGTACTTTTGGAGATTCTAGGTATTACAAGTAATCCTGCATTTTGGGAGCGTAGTGCTCTGTTAGGATAATATGGTAGTATCAGATCTTTTAAACAAAAAGGAGCCTGATTCTTTAGAGCTTTGTAGGTAAGAAGAAGGATTTTAAACTTAATTCTAAACTCTATGGGAAGCCAATGAAGGGAGGCCAGAACCGGAGAGATATGATCTCTCTTTCTAGTACCTGTTAAAACTCTTGCTGCAGCATTTTGGATCAGCTGAAGACTTTTTAAAGATGTTTTAGGACAGCCTGATAATAAAGAATTACAATAATCTAATCTCGAGCTAACAAAAGCGTGGATCAGTTTCTCAGCATCACTCTGAATGAATGAATGAATGAATGAATTTATTTCGGATAGTACAGTACAGGTTAAAAGAAACTGAATAATATAACAACAAGGTCAAATTAGACAAAGACTCCTCTTATTATACAATTCCACGTAAGTTATCCGAAATGGGTGATGGCTGAAGCCGCAGCTTATATTGCCCACCCATGTTCCATCCAAGAATTCAAAAGAGAAAAAGAGAAAACAAGACAAGAGCGATTACAATTCAAAACAAAGCTAAGACAAAATGTGACTGAGAGAAAAAAGAAAACTAAGCTAGGCTAAGTTAAGCGGTTACTATTCAAAAACAGATCTAAGACAAAATGTGACAGAGAAAAAAAAGAAAAACTAAGCTACAACACAACACAGGCTGGATATGTCAATCCTTATGTGAGTTTACATGTCGTCTTGTAAATATGTTTGGAGTATTTCTTCCTTTAGTTTTTGTTTAAATTGTCCAAGCGTTGTACATGATTTTAATTCAGGTCCAAAATCGTTCCATAATCTGACTCCTTGCACTGAAATACAGTGTTGCTTGGTGGTTGTTCTCACTGTAGGCTTTTGAAATATACATGTTCCTCTGAAGTGATACCGTTTCTCCCTTGTTTGGAACAACTTTTGGATATTTGCGGGCAGTGATAAATTCTTCACTTTGAACATTATTATTGCGGTTTTAAAGTCAACCAGATCTTTCAACTTGAGAGTTTTTTGTTTAAGAAAAAGTGGGTTTGTTGGTTCCCTGTAAGCTGCTTTGTTTATTATTCTAATAGCTCTCTTTTGAAGCATAAAGAGTGGATATATGTTTGTTTTATATGTATTTCCCCATACTTCATTACAATATGTCATGTATGGGAGTATTAATGAATGATACAAGGTGTATAGTGTGGGTTGATTCAGCAAATATTTCACTCTGTGTAATATTGCAATTGATTTGGATACTTTACCTTTAATATAATTAATATGTGACTTCCAACACAGTTTGTTATCAATTATTACTCCAAGAAATTTAGTTCCAGATACCCTTTCAATCTCTACACCATTTACACTGAGTTTGGGTACTGGGTTGTTGTGATGGTTGTTAAAGACTATAAATTTTGTCTTACTTAAATTGAGCGTTAATTTGTTTGAATCAAACCACAGTTTAAGCTTTCCTAATTCCTTTCCGAGTGTTTCCAGAAGTTGTTCCAAATTGTTTCCACTGCATAACAGATTAGTGTCATCGGCAAACAATATTAAGTCCATTTTTTCGGAAACTTTACATATATCGTTTATATACATATTGAATAATAATGGTCCCAAAACTGAACCCTGTGGGACTCCACAGGTGACCTTCAGTAACTCTGAGTTTTTGTTGCCAACACATATATACTGATATCTATTCTTTAAGTAACTACTTAACCAGGACAGTGCTACCCCTCTAATACCACAATTTTGTAGTTTCTTTAATAATAAATTGTGATCTACTGTATCAAATGCTTTTTTAAGATCTAGGAATACTCCAACTGAATACTCTTTATTTTCAATGGCTGTTGATATTTTTTCTGTAAATTCCATTAGGGCATATGCAGTTGTCCTCTTGTGTCTGAACCCATATTGCTGCTCACACAATAAATTATTCTTCAGTATGAAGTTGTCAATTCTCTCATAGAATATTTTTTCAAGTATCTTGGAAAATTGCGGTAATAGTGAAATTGGTCTATAGTTTGAGAGTTCCCCTCTGTCGCCCGTTTTGTATATCGGAATTACTTTAGCTATTTTCATTGCATTGGGAAATATACCTGATTGGAGAGACAGGTTACAGATATACGTCAGTGGTTTTACTATGCATTCGATAACAGTTTTGACTAATAGCATGTCAATACCATCACAGTCCGTAGATGTTTTACTTTTGAACGATTTAACAATTTCAATGACCTCTCTTTCGTCTGTGTTCTTTATGAAGATGGAGTCTTTTACAGCAGTGTTATTGCATATTGTATCACCTGTAGGCACCGTAGTGGGTATTTCTCGGGCCAGATTAGGTCCAATGTTAACAAAAAAATTATTAAATTCATCTGCAGGTGAAGCTATATTCACACTCTGAGTCGTTTTATTATTTTTTGGAATATTAGTTGGGTTGCTTGTATTTCTGCTTTTATTTCCAAGGATACTGTTGAGTATTGTCCATGTATTTTTAATATTGTCTTTGTTTTTTCTCCAGTTCTTTACTGTAATAGTCTCTTTTACTACATCTTATTATATATGTTAACTTATTTTTGTATGTTTTATACCGCTGCTCTGCTTCTTTTGTCCTTTTCTTTAGGAAAGCTTTATATAATAAATTTTTCTTTTTACACGCCTTTTGTAGTCCTTTGGTTAACCATGGCTTATCAGCAAATTTGTGTTTAAGCTTTTTTTTTTTACTAATGGGCAGTTTTTTTCATAAAGAGTGGTTACAATGTTTATAAAAGTGTCATAGGCTTCATTTACATCTGATACATAGACTTCTGTCCAGTCTGGCTTCAGCAGGTCCTCTTTAAAAGAATTGATTGCATTTGGTGATTTGTATCTGAATGATTTTGAAATTTTTTCTGCGTTGGGCCCCGTGTGGCCATGGATAAGTGCAAAGGTTGGCAAGTGGTCACATATCATTTATCAATAATCCACTTTCTATTTTCTTATCGATAACATTGACAAACAGGTTGTCAATAAGTGTAGCGGAGTGAACTGTGATTCTACTGGGATGTGTTATTGTGGGATATAGACTCATGCTGTACATAGAGTTCATGAACTCTGTAACTACATTTTGTTGATGTGGATTTATTAAATCAATATTGAAATCTCCACAAATTGCTACCATTTTCTTACTAGTAATATTATTGTACAGCTCGACTAATTTATCTCTGAATGTCTCAATGTAAGTTCCCGGCGTTCTATATATACAGCTTATGATTAGATTTTTTGTTTTGTCTAGGTCAATCTCAACAGTAACACATTCCAAGATCCCTGGTAGTGCAAAGGACATTTCATTTACAGGCTTACACCTATACAGGTCATCAATATACAGTGCAACACCACCACCCTTTTTTTGAGTTCTGTTAATATAAAACATCTGATATCCCTCTATTGCCATCAGGGGAGCCTGTTCTTCATTAAGCCAGGTTTCAGAGACTGCAATAGCTGTGAATTTTCTGTCTAGCTGTTTTAGATAGTCCTGAATCTGTGGAACGTTTTTGTTAAGACTTCTGCTATTGAAGTGTATTATTGACAGTTTACCATCTAATTGCACTTGACTTTTGAATTGCTTTTCAGTGTAATATTCACAGTGGTTATGAATATTATTGAAAAAGTGGTTATCAGGATCAATATCATTCTCCATCTCTTGTGGTTTATGTTCAGCATAATGGCATATTTTCAGAGTTTGAGTTTCCTCACTCTGTGTCAGATGACTTCCTCCAGCTGGGGATAATTGATGTCTACTCGAGTCGGTCATAAGTTTTTGTTTATTTTGCTTATTTTTTTTAAAGTACTTTGGCATGGTGTATCAAAAGAACTATTCTTATCGTGTGTATGAATATGGATTATCATTGACTCATAATTTTCTTGATCGGTGTTCATCTGTATTTATTTAAGTCAGTAGCATCTCTGATCATTATACTCCTTGCTTGCTCTGGTGTTCCATTTAGTTTAATCCAAATTCTACAATTTCTTGTCCAGGTTGCCTGTATCTTATTTTGTTTTTTCAGCATCCGTGCCTGCCGTGCTAATTCAGCATTTTTTTTTTTTTGTCAGGTGTTCATTTAGGTAAACTTGAGTTCCCTGTAGCTTTCTGGCCTGCTTTAGTATGTCATTCTTTACCCTTCTGTTCACAAAGCGCATCACAATTGATTTCTTTGTTTTGGGATCTTTCTTCGGTAAAGCATAACAGGCTGAAATTGCATTGGCTTCTACCTTAATGTCTCTATTATTAAGGAAGTGAAGCACTTGATTTTCTAAGGAGACTATTTCACTCATGGGAGCATCTTCACCATTCAGTCCTGTTGCGGCATGGGCGTATGACTGATATCTGATGTCTAGAGTCTAAAAGTTTACTCTGAGACAAGATGGTCCTAATCTTGGCAATATTACGCAAATGATAGAAGGCAGTCTTAGAAACAAATTTAATATGTGAATTGAAGGACAGATCTTGATCAAAAATAATTCCAAGGTTCCTCACAGAGCTATTAAGAGAAAAAGTAACCGCATCCAAACTGAAAGTTTGATTTGGAAAGGTATTTCTAAGGTTTTTTGGACCAACAAGAATGACTTCAGTCTTATCTGAATTTAATAGCAGGAAATTACAAGTCATCCAAGCTTTGATTTCCTTAAGACAGGCTTCCAACTTGGCTAATTGATTACTATCATCTGGCTTCATTGACAGGTATAATTGTGTATCATCTGCATAACAATGAAAATGTATAAAGTGCTTTTTAATAATGTTGCCTAACGGAAACATATATAAACTAAAAAGAGTAGGGCCTAGCACAGATCCCTGTGGAACTCCATGACTAAGCTTTGAGTTGAAAGAAAACTCATTATTGACATGAACAAACTGGAACCTATCAGATAAATAAGATCTAAACCACTGCAACGAAGTTCCATTAAGTCCAACATAGTGTTCTAATCTATCAAGTAGAATATTATGATCGATAGTATCAAAAGCTGCACTAAGGTCTAAAAGGACAAGTACAGAAACCAGTCCATTATCAGATGCGATGAGGAGGTCATTAGTGACCTTCGCTAAGGCTGTTTCAGTACTATGATGGATTCTAAACCCAGATTGAAACTCTTCAAGTAAACCATTTCCCTGCAGGTGGTGAAATAATTTTGTAGCAACAACTCTTTCTAAGATTTGTGAAATGAAAGGGAGATTAGAGATTGGTCTATAGTTAGCTATAGCTCCTGGATCTAGCATTTGCTTTTTGAGTAAGGGTTTAATTACAGCCGTTTTAAAAGCCTGCGGTACATGGCCTAGAGTTAATGAAGAATTGATTATATGAAGAATAAAGCTACCAATAAGTGGGAAGACTTCTTTAAATAACCTGGTAGGAATAGGGTCTAAAAGACAAGTTGAAGGTTTGGATGAGGAAGCTATTTTGTCTTAACTCACAAAGGTTGATTGGAGTAAACTCATCAAGACAGACATCAATTGAAGGAGTTGTAGTAGTTACTGTATTTAAGTTAACTGTGGGAAGAATCTGATTGATTTTTATCTCTGATGGATGAAATTTTATTATTGAAAAAGTTCATAAAGTCCTGACTAGTAAGCTCTAAGGGAATGCTAGGATTGACAGAGTCCTGACTCTTTTGTCAACCTGGCTACAGTACTGAAAAGAAACCTGGGATTATTCTTGTTCTCTTCTATTAATGCAGAATAATAACTCGTTCTAGCTTTTCTAAGAGATTTTTTATAAATTAAAAGATGATTTCTCCAAGCTAAATAGATTTCATCTAAATTAGTGGAGCGCCATTTTCTTTCTAATTGACGAGTCTTCTGTTTTAAGCTACGAGTTTCTGTGTTGAACCAAGGAGTTAGAAATCTCTGATTAGACTTTCTTTTTTAAGGGGGCCACCAAGTCTAGAGTCTGATGCAGAGAAGCTGTAACACTATCCACCATGTTATCAATTACAGAAGGAACAAGCTGTCTATAGCTTATTTCAGTTGTGTTGACACATGGCATAGAGGAAACAATCTGCTTAAATTTGGTAACAGCATCATCTGAGAGGCATCTACTGTAATAATATTTTTCTTTAGGAGCCAAATAGTCAGAAATAGTAAAATCAAAGGTTAACAGACAATGGTCTGACAGTACAGGGTTATGAGGAGACACTACAAGATTTTCTATTTCTATGCCATGTGTCAGAACAAGGTCCAACGTATGGTGGAGATAATGAGTAGAATTTCCTACTTTCTGAGAAAACCCAATCGAGTCTTAATATTGAATTAAATGCCACATTAAGGCAGTCACTATCTACATCTACATGTATATTAAAGTCCCCTACTATAATTATTCTATCTGATTTCAGCACTAAATCAGCTAAGAAATCAGCAAATTCGGATAAAAATTCTGAGTAGGTTGATGGAGGACGATAAACTATGGCAAATAAAATTGGGTTTAACCTAAAATTGCTAAAGTGCCCAATACTGAGGACCAGGCCCTCAAAGGAATTATAATATGTTTTTTGCTTTACATTAATTAATAGTTTGGAATGGTAAGTTGTTGCTACTCCTCCTCCACGACCAGAACTTCTGGGATTTTGACAGTTTAAATAACCAGAGGGAGTTGATTCATTTAAACCAACATAATCCTCTTGCCCTAACCAATTCTCTGTAAGGGATATTAAATCAATCTGATGATCAATTAACAGATCATGGACTAACAGAGACTTGGGAGTTAGAGACCTAATATTTAATAAACCACATTTAACTTTTAAATTATGAGGAGGAACAGAGGCCAAATCATTCAATTTAGAGGCTTCATGTTTAATTTGAGTTTTACCAGTTTTTTGCTTAATCACTTTGGGATGCTTATATATTATATTTTTATTTACTTTGGAGGGAGCAGACAGTGATTCTCTGATGGGGAAAACAGGGGCTAAGTTGAGGGGTGGCGGATGAAGAGGAGCTGCAGAGAGGCATGTAAGACTGCGACTCTGCTTCCTGGTCCCAACTCTGAGTTGTCAAGGTTTTGGAAATTTGGATAAAAAAGATGCCAGATTGTTAGGTAAATGAGATGCACCATCCAAAGTGGGATGGACGCCGTCTCGTCTCATAAGACCAGGTTTTCCCCAAAATGAGCTCCAATTGTCAATGTAGCCCACGTTGTTTGCAGAACACCACACAGACAACCAGCGGTTCAAGGATGACGAGCGGCTAAACATGTCATCACTGGTCAGATTGGGGAGGGGCCCAGAGAACACTACAGAGGCAGACATTGTTTTGGCAAAGTCACACACCGATTCTACATTAAGTTTCGTGACTTCCGACTGCTGGAGATGGATGTCATTAATGCCAGCGTGAATAACAATTGGGGAGTATTTACAGTTACTTTTAGCCAGCATTTTCAAATTTGACTCGATGTCGCCTGCTCTGGCCCCAGGAATGCATTTGACTACGGCCGCTGGAGTCTATAGGTTCACGTTTCTGACTACAGAGTCGCCAGTGATCAGAGTTTTTTCCTCAGCGGGTGTGTCGCTGAGGGGGGAAAAACGATTAGAAACGTGAACAGGTTGGAGGTGTACCGGGGCTTTGCGACTAGGCTTCCTTCTCACCGTCACCCACCCAGTCTCCTCGCTGCTGAGGAGAGCCAGAGGACCGCTAACGGAGCCTATGCTAGCGAGCTCTGCTGCAGCTAGGGGACGTCCGTCGAGAGTAACTGGCGCAGACGGTGTTTCAATGCAGCGGAGCCGGGATTCCAAATCAGACAGCCTCGCCTCGAGCGCCTCAAAAAGACAACATTTATTACATTTACCGTTATCACTAAAAGAGGCAGAGGTGTAGCTAAACATCTGACAGAGAGAGCACACCAGAGGAGGAGAGGAAGGAGAGCTAGTAGCCATAGCTAGTGGCTAACCCGAAGCTCAGGAGAGTGAGGAGAGCAAACCACACGGACAGACAGCAAAACAGGAAGTGACAATACATTACCACAAGTGACGTTCCAATCAACGGTGAAGATGCAAGGAGTCCAAGAAAAGAAATTCCGTTAAAGAAATAATGATACTAATGACAAAACTACAGATAAAATATCCATAATGTGTTTCTTGTTTTGAGCTTGTAACTAAACACCCCAATTGTTTTGCCTGTCTGATGTGTACACACACCTCTATCACACCCTAAAACATAAACAAAGGGACTTACTCTTTTCCGGGCGAGTTTTGACACTGTCGCTTCTCTGCGCTGTTTTGATATGTTGATATCGTCTTGAGCTGTGGGTTTTCATTTGAAAACTGTAGGTATGGCAGTCGGTTTTAGAACCCATTTGTAACAAACTTTCAAGCCTAAAGATTCCTGTATAGCAAGTGCCTCCTCAAAACTGTCTGCAGTAAAATGATCGCGACAAGAGTACAGAAGATGGTGTTGGTTGCCATTTGTCCCTTGTTCTCTGTACTTGCTTTGCCCATTTTTTTAAGAAGATCTGGATCTTTTGGGAATGAGAACAGGCTTATACGTTCACTGGAGCAATTAAAACACCCAGCTGCCACGCAACATTTCGGCATTTCTTCATTGATATAGAAGCTAAAAAGCTTGTTTACACTGACAGCACACGGATCAGCTGAGAGGAAGCTCACCTCATGACGTCATATCCTGAAACGAGGCGCGTCTCAGGATATCGCGTTAGTGCAACACGGTGCTAAATTTGAATTCACTTAGAAATATTTTTCCACTTATTTAGCGTTCAAATTCAACAGAACCAACTGTGTGGATGATACAAGATAAATTCATACTGAACATTTATGCATAGTTCCAACATCTTGTCACAGACCCTTTAAAAACTTGAGTAATGACTTCACTCTTGAAGGTTTAAGGTTTTTCTCCAAAATTTGTAACAACTTTTTTCATAGTTTTCTACTTTTCGTCTGTAAATTTATCTAAATTTGAAACCATTTTCCTCAAATTTGTAATTTTCTCATGTAAAATTGACTTTTCTTGTACATTTGAGACTTTATTATAAGTTTGTGGATTATTTTATGGCTAATTTTTTTCAATTTTTTAAAATAAAAATACTGTTTTTTTAATAAATTTGAAACAGATTGTGGTATTTTTTTTACTTTTTATTTATAACAATTTACACTTTTGACCATAATTTTAGAACAGTGGTGAACCTTTCTAGGAGTGGCCAGCTGACCAAAATTACCCCAAGAGTGCAGTGATGACTCATCTATGAGGTCACAAAAGACCCCACAACAACATTCAAAGAACTGCAGGCCTCACTTGCCGCAGTTAAGGTCAGTGTTCATGGCTCCACCATAAGAAAGAGACGGGGCAAAAATGGCCTGCATGGCAGAGTGCCAAGATGAAAATCACTGCTGAGCAAGAAGAAGAAGAAGGCTCGTCTCAGTTTTGCCAGAAAACATCTTGATGATCCCCAAGACTTTTGGGAAAATACTCTGTGGACTGACAAGACAAAAGTTGAACTTTTTGGAAGGAGTGTGTCCCATTACATCTGGTGTAAAAGTAACACAGCATTTCAGAAAAGGAACATCATACCAACAGTAAAATATGGTGGTGGTAGTGTGATGGACCTGGAAGACTTGCTGTGGTAAATGGAACCATGAATTCTGCTGTCTACCAAAAAATCCTGAAGGAGAATGTCCGGCCATTTGTTCGTGACCTCAAGCTGAAGCACACTTGGGTTCTGCAGCAGGACAATGATCCAGAATACACCAGCAAGTCCACCTCTGAATGGCTTAAGAAAAACAAAATGAAAAGACGTTGGAGTGGCCTAGTCAAAGTCCTGACCTGAATCCGATTGAGATGCTGCGGCATGACCTTTAAAAGGTGTTTCATGCTCTAAAACCCTCCAGTGTAGCTGAATTACAACAATTCTACAAAGATGAGTGGGCCAAAATTCCTCCACAGCACTGTGAAAGACTCATTGCCACTTATCACAAATGCTTGATTGCAGTTGTTACTGCTCAGGGTGGCCCAACCAGTTATTAGGTTTAGGGGGCAATCAGTTTTTCACACAGGGCCATGCAGGTTTGGATTTTTTTTTCTTAATAATAAACACCTTCATTTAAAAACTGCATTTTGTGTTTACTTGAGTTATCTTTGTCTAATATTTAAATTTGTTTGATGATCTGAAACATTTAAGTGTGATGAACATAAAAAAAATGAGAAATCAGGAAGGGGGCAAACACTTACTCACACCACTGTACATCTTCTCGTGTTGCATCACAGTACAATACATGCTTCTGACTCTGTTTTATCTGAAAAGCCAATAAGAAGGCAAGATATTGATCAAGTGCTAGCTAGCTAACTACCAGGCTACTTGAATAAAGCAGCTGGACAGATGGACTGTCAACATGAACAGGGAAGCTTCAACCAGAACTGTTGCTGTAATGTTACTTAATTAAACA
Organism: Pholidichthys leucotaenia; assembly: GCA_020510985.1. Lineage (NCBI taxonomy): Eukaryota > Metazoa > Chordata > Actinopteri > Cichliformes > Pholidichthyidae > Pholidichthys > Pholidichthys leucotaenia. Next base: position 83,103,778 of record CM035847.1, on the reverse strand, counting down.
AACTGAATACAAGTTGAAAACTATTTACTTGAATTTCAGCTGAGAAATATTAGAAATTAAGATAAACATGAAGTGAAATGACTTTCTGTCCTCGGTGGAGGTATGCTGTCACAGACGTTGTTTTAAAAGTGGACTGGGTGATGCGTTGTCATGATTTTTGGCCATATGTGTAATTCCTTCTTGACAGTACTACTGCTAACAATGCTTGGACTAACTTGTACTGTTTTACGTGACAACACTGTAACCGAACAACCTACTTGTTTTTGTTTTTTTTTCCACAATATCTTTATTGAACCTTTTTTTTTTTAACAAACATGATACAAACAATCAAACACTAACACTAAAGTACTACAAAAAAAAAAAAAATGCCCTAAAAACACCAACAACCACCAACAAAATCAAGTCTTCAACAATGCTCCTCTGTTTAGTCTAGACAATCCATTACATAAGTATACATATTATGTTCACCAGTTTGGAATTTACAAGGTCCACACACATCATTCACCTTCTTCTTCAAGAGTTATGTTTAAATTTTTTTCATAATCAATAAAAGGTCTCCATATATTCTCAAACACAATTTCCTTTGATTTCAGTATATATGTTATTCTTTCTAATGGAAGGTTTGTTAACATCTGTCTTAACCACTGAGTCACATCTGGTCTATGAGTCTTTTTCCATAATAGTGCAATACATTTTTTGGCATTAAGCAAACTGAGGTCTATGAATGTTCTTTCACTTTTATTGAAATTATGCTTTTCTGGGTACAGACCCAACAAAAACAGTTTAGGATTCAATATGATTTGTTTTGAGATTATTTTTTCAATTGTTACCCTCACCTCCTCCCAAAACATTCTTATTAATCTACATTCCCATAAACAATGAAATAGGGTTCCTTTACTTTCCATGCATTTTGTACATGTATCTGGTATATTTTTGTTATATCTATTTAACTCCTCCGGTGTAACATACATCCGCATTAACCATTTGAAATGTATCAATTTAAGGCGTGCATTTATTGATTTGGTTTGAGCTTCTGTACAAGCCAATTCCCATTGTTCCTCTGAAATTTCAATTTGCAGATCTTCTTTCCAGTAGTTTAATCTTTTCAGTGAATTTTCACTTGAAGATAGTGTCAATGAGTTATAAAACTCTGAAATAATACCCTTTCTTTTACTATCTTTCATCATCATTTTTTCCAAGGATGAATAAATAGGTCGAGTGAGAGCTTTATTTTGATTTGATCGAATAAAGTTTCTAAGTTGAAGATATTTAAAAAAATGTGTTCTATTGAGATTAAATTTGATCCTCAGCTCTTCAAAAGACATTATGTTGTCTGCACATGGCAAATATAAATCCTGAATCTTTTGTATCCCTTTTAAATTCCATACTTTAAATACAGCGTCCGCTCTCCCTGGTTTAAAATATTGATTACCCCATATTGGACTAAATTGTGACAATAACTGTGGTTCTTTTAAATAGTTTTTAGCTTCACACCATATTTTGATCATATGCTTTACAAATGGATTTTTAACTTGTTTTTGTAATTTTTTTGCCGAATCTGAGTATATGAATATGGGAAGAGGTAAAGGTAAATTGTATGATTCCATTTCAGTCCAGTGAGGGAGATCATTTGATGAAAAATAATATGTCATAGACCTCAGTTGTGCCGACCAATAATACAACATAAAATTTGGACATTTCAGACCTCCACGATCAAATGGTAAATATAATAAAGACAAACGTAATCTAGCCCTCCTGTTGTTCCATATAAATTCCACTAACTTTTTTTTTATTCTTGAGAATAGATCTAAAGGTGGTGATAAGGGAATGTATTGAAATAAATAAAGTATTTTAGGTAAAATATTACTTTTAAGTATATTGATTCTCCCGATCATCGACATTGGTAGTGACATCCATCTCTGAGTTAACTCATTGATATCTGACATTAAGGCTTCATAGTTGACACTGGCGACTGATTCTAGCTTAGGCATAATTTGGATTCCTAAATATTTAAACTGATTTACAACATTGAATTGATTTACCTCAGGGGCTGGGTAATTTCTCTGGGTCTCATTTAGCATTAATATTGAAGATTTAGTTTTATTTATTTTATATCCTGATATTTCCCCAAAATTCTTTATTAAATTCAACAAGGTTGGAATTGATTTTTTTAGATTCGACATAAACAAAATTATATCATCGGCGTACAGGGAGATTTTATGTTCTGTTGGTCCAACTTTAATTCCATATATTTGTGAATGTAAACGTATCGCTATCGCTAAAGGTTCAATTGCCATAGTAAACAGTAAAGGTGAAAGTGGACAGCCTTGTCGACATCCTCTATTGATTTTTATTGGTTTTGAAGTATTGTTATTTGTTAGGATTTCTGCTGTAGCATTATTGTATATTATTTGAACCCATTTTATGAAATTATTTCCAAGTCCAAACCTTTGTAGGACTTCAAAAAGAAAGGGCCATTCAACTCTATCAAAGGCCTTTTCGGCGTCCAATGATAGGAGAGCTGTATCCGGTGCTTCTTTATTAAAATAAATAATATTAAATAGTCTTCTTACATTATGGAAGCCTTGTCTACCCTTTATAAAGCCATTCTGATCTCGATTAATAATATTTGGTAAAATTTCTTGTATTCGTCTTGCTAAAATTTTACAGATTATCTTAAGGTCGGCGTTTAATAGGCTTATTGGTCTCATATTTTCACATTTATTAGAGGGCTTACCTGGTTTTGGCAGCAGTATAATTAAGGCATTATTTATGTATGATGGTAAATTATTATTTTGAAATGCTTCTAAAACCATTTCCAAAAAAGGTTTTATTAATTTATTCTTAAATTTTTTATAAAGGTCAACTGGAAGACCATCTGGTCCTGCACTTTTTCCTGATTTCATATTATCAATGGCTAGCCCAACTTCTTCTTGACTAATTTTAGACTCCAATATCTCCCTGTTTTCATTTGGAATACACGGTATAGATAGTTCGTTCAAAAACCCATTTAGTTTTTTTAAATCAGGTTCATTTTTGGTATCATATAATTTTTCATAGTAATCTCTAAAGGCTCTATTAATTTCTAAAGGATCTATAACTACCTGTCCGTTACTTATAATACTGGTAATTGGTGTTTTAATTTCCAATTGTTTAATCTGCCATGCTAATAATTTTCCTGATTTTTCACCTTGTTCATAAAAAGATTGTTTCAATCTTAGAAGACTCGAGGCAGCTCTATTCGCTGATTTTTTGTCGTATTCAGCTCTCAAAATCAGTAATTCATTCTCCAACCTTGGGTCACTTCCTGCATACACTTTTTCCTGAAGACTTTTTATTTTATGTTCCAATTTAGCTCTCTCCTCTCGAGTCTTCTTAGATTTTGATCCTGTATAACTAATAATATGTCCCCTAATAAAAGCTTTGAAAGCCTCCCACTTTACACATGCTGATGTTTGTGTAGTATTGATGTCAAAGAATTCGTCTATCTGTTTTTCTATATACTTGACAAATTCCTCATCCTGAAGCCATTTATGCTGAAATTGCCATCTACCTGATTCCTTTGTCAATTTTTTATCTACATATATTAGACAACAGGGTGCATGATCAGAAATCACGATGTTATCATAAAAGCAGTTTTGAATCTTGGACCTTAATTCTGTGGAAATCAAAAAATAATCAATATGTGAGAATGTCTTGTAGGTACTGGAATAACAAGAATAGGCTTTAACTTGTGGTTTCATTTCTCTCCATATATCTAACAATCTCAATTCTTTCATAAAATGATTAATAGTCATCCTACATCCAATGTGCGTACAATCCAGTCCTGTTGATCTATCCACACCTGGATTCAATGTACAATTAAAATCCCCTGCTATTATATGTTGCCCTGTAAGTGATGATAAGATGAGAAATAAATTAGCAAAGAACTTCTGATCATCTATATTGGGACCATATAAGTTCACAAGATTTATATTTTCTAATAGCAAAGAACCTTGAATGATTACATATCTTCCAAATTTGTCTCCAATTACATTTTTCACCTGAAAAGGAACTGATTTATGTATGAGAGTCATAACTCCCCTGGCTCGGGATGAAAATGAAGAGGTGAATACACTTCCCTGTCATCTACTCCTAATTCTTTTAACATCCTCCTCTATCAGATGAGTTTCTTGTAAAAACACAATTCTTGAACCCATGTCCTTTATTTTATTCATAACTTGTTTAAGTTTTTTTAAATTTTGTAGACCTCTGCAATTCCATGAAGTTAAATTAAGATTAACACTTTGGTCCATGATCAATAGAGAGTTTAGGATTACCTTGCAGTGTAAACATGCTCATACAGAGAAGCAAAAACATGAGTGGTTGAACATTCATCCTACAAACTACACACAAACAAATTTCCCCTTCCCACACTTGTGGCAAACCCCCCAAAATCAAAAGAAAAATTCTGTCTCCCGATATAGCCATCGACCGCTCCACACCCACGGGGAACAGCCTAAGCCACTCCTTCTTCATCATCCCAATCACCCTAACTCTACTGCTTTTAATGACGTAACATTAACTCTCCTCTGTAGTTTTCCAACTTAACTCCAAAATTTTTAACAACTTTGTACATCATAGTTTTTTTTTTGTTTGTTTGTTTTGTTTTTGTTTTGTTTTTTAATATATAATACAATCTATATTTTGTAAACTTACTATTTACTTCAAGTCAGTCAGATGCCTGTGCAAATGCTTAATTATTCTACCTTATATTTTGTTCATGCTTAGCTCCCACCAGTCTCTTCTTCTTCTTTGATCTTCTTGATGAACTCCTGCGCCTCCTCTGGGGTCTTGAAGATGTGGGTTCTGCCGTCATACGTGGTCAGCAGTCTCGCAGGATAGATTACACCATGACGAATCCCAAGGTTGCGCAGCTCCTTACGTATGGGATCAAACTGCTTCCTCAATTGCTGGATTCCTGTGGCCAAATCTGGGTAGAACCGCACCTGCTGGTCCTGGTGTTTAATCTCTCCTTTAGCACGTGCAGCGTTGAAGATCTTCATCCTGTCTCTGTTACTAAGAAACTTCATAATTAAGGTCCTCGGTGGTCCCTTATCTCTCCGTGGGCCAATACGATGTGCTTTTTCCAGAACCACTGCTGATTGCAACTCCTCGCTGCCCAGCACCTCCGGAATCCACTTTTCCAGAAAGGAACATACGTCCCGACCTTCTGATTCCTCTGGAAGACCCACCAGCCTCAAATTATTCTGTCTCGACCGAGATTCCAAATCCAAAATATTATCTTCCAGAGATTTATTTTTTTTTTCCAAAGTGCGCACCTTTAATTGAAGACGGGTGACGTCATCTTCAGCACTAGCGAGACGGAGCTCCATCTGCGCCGTTCGTTCTACACAAGTCACCCAATTCCTTTCTTATTCCTTCCAACGCTGTCATAATCCCATCAAATCTAGAGGAAAAGTCCGCTCTCATTGAACTCATGGCAGCCATCAGCGCATCTGCGCCATTCCCCGCAGACATCGCACCGCCGCCAGCCTCCTCCGCCATATATGGAGTTTTGTTTGCTGCGTCACAGACCTGAAAGTCCGTTAATTTGGACTGTTTCGGCGGCTCGCTTTTTCCTTTTCCTGGTTTTCCAGCCTTAGGCTTCGCCGACATATCCTCGCCCAAATGCTGGGATACGTTCTGTCCCAAATGAGAGAGTTATTTGCCGATTTTTTTTTCTCCAGGAGCAGAGCAGAGCGAGACACGTCCGTCCTACGTGGCAGCCATAACCGGAAGTCAACAACCTACTTGTTTATTTTTATTTTAAGCACTTTTATCTGCGCTGTAGATGTGTAATACTGCTGAGAGACAAATTTAAAAGTGGTTTAACGGCTACAGTCTTCTAACCCACATACTGTATTATGAATACTTTTCAAGTATTAGAAGTTATATTAAAAACAGACAACAGTTTGTGCAGCTGGGTGAATTTAGATCAAGTCAGTTAGAAATTACTTGTGGAGTTCCCCAAGGGTCAGTATTAGGCCCCAGATTGTTTATTTTGTATATTAATGACATTTGCAAGGTATTAGATATTTTGAAACTAGTAGTTTTTTGTGGATGACACTAATGTCTTTTGTGCTGGCGAGAATTTGCAGCAGTTGTTGAATGTGGTCACAAATTAATTGGGTAAATTAAAATTATGGTTTGACAAAAATAAATTATCTTTAAATTTGGATAAAACTAAATTTATGTTGTTTGGAAATCATATTATACATGAACAAGTGAAAGTGATGATTAATAATGCATTGATAGAGTATATGAAAATAAGTTCTTGGGGTAATGCTAGACCACAAACTCTGCTGGAAAGCTCACATAAAACACCTGAGCTCAAAGCTGGCTAAGAATATTGGACTTTTGGGTAAAGTTAGGCAGATTCTAAACCACACCGTACTGTATACACTGTACTGTTCAGTTGTTTTACCATATCTGCTTTATTGTGTTGAAGTCTGGAGTAACACCTACAAAAACACCCTACAGAAATTATATACATTACAAAAGAGAGCAATAAGAATTGTAAACAATGTAGGCTACTATGATCACACTAATGTTTTGTTCTTTAAAGTTAAAATTATTGAAATTTATGGATCTGGTGAAATTAAAAACTTTACAGATAGTTTATAAAGCAAGAAATAATTTACTCCGTGGCAATACTGTATACAGAAATTGTTTCTGGAGAGAGAGGGAGAGCATGATTTGAGAGGAAGATTTAATTTAAAAGTTCCTTGTTTTCGCACTACACAGAAAAGTTTGTGCATTTCAGTTTGTGGGGTGATTTTGTGGAATGGTTTGGATGAGGACATTAAACAGAGTAACAATTCCATACAGTTTAAGAAAAAGTGCAAAAATATTATTCGTGAAAGGTATAGACTTGAGGAAGGGAATTGTTTGGCTCCCTAATGGGAAAGGAATAATGATATACACTACCGTTCAAAAGTTTGGGGTCACCCAGACAATTATTTTGTGTTTTCCATGAAAAGTCACACTTATTTACCACCATGAGTTGTAAAATGAATAGAAAATATAGTCAAGACATTGACAAGGTTAGAAATAATGATTTGTATTTGAAATAATAATTTTTTCCAGATACTCAACCTGCTCAAAGGAAGGTCAGTTTTATAGCTTCTCTAACCAGCTAAACTGTTTTCAGCTGTGCTAACATGATTGCACAAGGGTTTTCTAATCATCCATTAGCCTTCTGACACAATGAGCAAACACATTGTACCATTAGAACACTGGAGTGATAGTTGCTGGAAATGGGCCTCTATACACCTATGTAGATATTGCACCAAAAACCAGACATTTGCAGCTAGAATAGTCACTTACCACATTAGCAATGTATATTAGATATTAGAGTGTATTTCTGATTAGTTTAAAGTTATCTTCATTGAAAAAATCAGTGCTTTTCTTTCAAAAATAAGTAAATTTCTAAGTGACCCCAAACTTTTGAACGGTAGTGTACATTGTTCTTCATGTGTTTTTATTGTTGTTTTTTTCCTCATTCTGGATTGGTCTGTATAGGTGGCAGCTTGTTTTAATTCAAGTACTTACAATATTGAGGGGTAGAACTTGAAAAGCTTTTTCTTCTTCCTACTCTTTTTCGGGCACCCAAGGAAAGGGTTTCGTCACTTTCCATTGTGTTTTTGTATCTTTTAGTGTATTTGTTGGATGTTCTTTTTTGTTTCCTTTTTGTCCGAAATAAATAAAAAGTACACTGGAAAAGTTGTGTTTTGAGCTAATAATATCAGCACAAGATAATATGAGTATTACGAATGAGAATAGGAGAGAACTAATGCAGTTCTCTGATTGATTTTGTTTTGGTGCAGTGGAGGAGTCAGACATTATAGACTTGGAGAAGCGCTACTGGCTGCTGAAAGCTCAGTCCAGAACTGGCCGCTTTGACTTGGAAACCTTCGTCCCACTGGTCTCTCCTCCCATCCACGCCTCTTTGAGTGAAGGTAAGACTAGAGCCATTTCAGCCACTAGGGGGCCTCCAAACTACAAGTTTACCCTCAGCATTTTTTTTTGGGGGGGGGGGGTAAATTACCTTCAACTTTTTGTTGTAAATTTGCAACTTTTTAAAATAAATTTGCAACACTTCTTTGTAGATATGAAACTTTTTTCCTAATAAATTTGAAACATTTTTTGTAGATTTTCAACCTTTTTTTCCTGCAAATTTGTGATTTTTTTTTTTGTAAATTTAAAACAATTTACTGGTACTCAAATTTTAAGTGTTTTCAGGTAAATTTGTAACTTTTTATTGTGCATTTGTAGTTTTTTCTCACTAATTTGCTACTTTTAAAATATAATTAATTTGCAACTTTTCTTTCAAAATTTGAAACTTTTTTCTCATGAATTTGGAATTTTTTTCTTGTAAATTTGCAACTATTTTGAATAGAATAAAATATGCTTCATTGTGCAGTTGTACAGCACAACGAAATTGTGGGTGCTCCACCAGGCTACTGCGCAATAAAATAAGAGAGAAGAATTTGAATAAAACACAGTTAAAAGACACATGATAAAACATTTACTCATACATTTTAAGCTTTTTCAGCTAAATTTGTGACCATTTTTGTGAATTTGAAAATTATAAAAACCAAAAGCTTTTTTCAGAAATTTAACTTTTTTGGTAAATTTTCAACCTTTTTCTGGCAAATTTGTGTTTTTTTTTTTTTTTTTTCCATGTTAATTTGCCACATTTTTCGTTGTCAATTTGCAACTGTTGGAGTAAAGTTTCAGCTTTTGTCTCACAAATTTGTGGCCCTTTTTCCAATTTGATTTTATAAATGTTTTCTTGTAAATATGCAGTGTTTAAATTAATGTGATTACTTTTTTTAATTGCACTTAATGGTTTAATTTTTTTCTGTTCATCTAGATTAGTGTTTTTCTACCAACCAATGTCCAGGTTTCTGTGGGAAATTCTTATTACACTTCTTAGTTGGTCCAAAAAGTTGCAAATGATTTTCCATTGTTGTGCACAGGTGCCTACAGAACCCCTGTATTCTTTAAAATGTTTTTGTCAAGAGGAGAGAGACCTTTTACCCCATGTTACACATTCTGTGCTCTTCCCCATTGCAAAAATACTCCCCCCCCAAAAAAAACAAAAAAACAAAAAAAAAAACACAATCTTGCGTAGAGCCTTCAGAAAACTAGAAGTAGCCTTGTGTAAGACCATTTATATTCATTTGCATTGCTCAGATTCTTAATTTTGCCAAAGTTTAGAAGGGATATGATTTTATATTTAAATCAAAATTATCTCCAAAGGTCTTTTTTTAAATCTTGGGCTATGAATGTATAATTTTGTGTATATTCCTCTTTAAGAGCTTCTGTGTGTAGAAACATCTGTGTTATTGATCTGGTTCTCCAGGCTTGTTTCACGCTTTTGATGAAAATCGGGACAATCACATTGACTTTAAAGAGATCTCATGTGGACTGTCGGCGTGCTGCAGAGGTCCCATCGCTGAAAGGCAGAAATGTAAGTTGTGCTGTGGTTTATTATTCCACTTGAATAAATCCCACTGATTTCTCTCTGTTTTTAACAAGAAGCACTTGTTCCACATTTCTAACGTAAGTTGAAACATAAGTCTCAAATGTGGAAATGTTTCTCTGGGTGGTGTTGATTGGTGTGCTCACGTCTACGATTGTCATCAGGACTTCCACTGGTGCTTGAAATTACATTTGCGCTGGCAAAATGGAAAAGGATCGGGTTTCCTGCTCGTAGACTAAACAGCATGGTGCATCAACGTGGCGCTTCATAACCATTACTGTGCTCCGCTCTCTTTCACCGGCAGTTTGCTTCAAAGTGTTCGATGTGGACCGTGATGGCGTTCTGTCTCGGGATGAACTCCACGAAATGGTGGTGGCCTTGCTGGAGGTGTGGAAGGACAATCGCACAGACACACTTCCTGTGAGTTAACACACACAAAATCACACAGGCTTAACACCACACATGCTCTTTTTTTATTTAGAAGATGGAATAGCTGCTATGCTTGTTTTAACCAATAACATTTCAGATATTAGAAGTGTTTGGTGTGGATTGGTGTGTTCACCAATCCACAAGCTGAAATTTTCTGTTTCTTTGTCACATTAATCATTCCATATGCTTATCAGAATTTCACAGTATATTTCCATTAGTTATAAAACACAAAGTGCCTCAATAAATGAAACTGAAAATAATCCATTTCATATGGATTTTAAAGATCCAATATTAGACTTTTTTGTGTTTTGCCTTTATTTTAGTGCATATTGTGGGATTCCTGTGACATTTTAGGATCTGCAAAAATCAAAGAGCCCAAAGTCCTTCTGCACAGGACTTCTCCTCCCCTTCAGAAACTAGGACAACTCTGCCTGAAATGGCTTGTTTGGATTTCTGTTCTCTTCTGTTTACTTATCTCATCATAACTTAACAGACCTGATACTGACCTGCCCCCCTGGCAGGTCAGTCTGGCACGTTCTCTCCTTAGAGAAGAAGATGAACTTTCGCACTAAGCCATGGAGCTCACACAGCTACAGAGCAGCTAGTAGCCCGACTGTAGTTTTTAGAGCTGTTCTCGTTAAATTCTAGTCACCTCACTGGGCATCCACTGTCCCAGCTTGTTCATTAATCCACAAATGATAATATATTTCACGTCAGGCCTATTTGTTTTTTTTCCCCACAGGTACAGGGACCATTAGCCCGGCTAGCATAGTAATCAGTGTGGCCAGAGATTTTGTCTCTTTTTTTTGTAAATTGTAATCACTGTACCGGACCAGCTTGTTTATTACTCCCCAGTCAATTACATACCTTGTGCCTTTCTGCCATATTTTGTTGTATTTTGGCTGTGATAGCCAAGTAGATTTGACTTCTAACCTTAACTGGTCTGAGTGGCCACAGGTGGGATTTCTCACAGACTCCAAGCATGGGCAGCACGGTGCTACAGTGGTTAGCACTGTGGCCTAACAGCTAGAAGGTTCCAGATTCAAATGCCCCAGGGTGGTGGGGGTAGGAACCTTTCTGTGTGGAGTTTGCATGTTCTCCCTGAGCTGCGTGGGTTTACTCCGGGAGCTCCAGTTTCCTCCCACAATCCAAAGACATGCATACTAGGTTAATTGGTCATTCAAAATATCCGCTAGGTATCTGTCTCTTATAGGCCCTTAGAATAAAGGGTCTGTACTAGTGAAGCGCTTTGAGTGGTCTTAGAAACTAGAAAAATTGCTATATAGGTACAGGTCGTTATCCTTTACCCAGTGTCCTCCAGCCTGGCCACCAGCCTTTAGCTTGGCTGTGCCTCAATGCCCATCCCTGGTAGACACCTGTGATCCCAGCTGCATCATCTACCAACCCATGACCATATATTTCATTCATATACATTATCTTAACATATTTTTCCATCCAGCCATCCATCCATCCATTTAATCCTTTTCGGGTCACGGGGGGCTGGAGCCTATCCCAGCGTCTTTGGGTGAGAGGCAGGGTACACCCTGGACAGATTGCCAGTCCATCGCAGGGCCAACACAGAGAGACAGACAACCATTCACTCTCACAGTCATACCTAAGGACAATTTAGAATCCCCAGTTTGATGCCACTTGACCTAACTTGCATGCTTTTGGCATGTGGGAGGAAACCGGAGAAATCCCGGAGTACACCCACGCAGACACGGGGAGAACATGCAAACTCCACACAGATCACTGTTGGTTGGGGGCTGGGATCGAACCCGGGATCCCCCGGCCAAGGGTGAGTTGCTGTGCTGCCACAGTGCTAACCACTCCTCCACCATGCTGCCCCATATTTTATCATAGTTTATCATAATCTAGGAGATAGAACTCCACAATCCAAACCTGGTGTCCAACAGGTCAGATGCTTGTTTCGTGGATGGTTGCTGTGACGAGTTACAGCCCTGGCGACCTATCTTCGCATTGTAAGGTTTGATGGCAAGATGCATGGAGGACATAAACGATTGGAGAGCCAATTGCAAAACCCAGCTCGGGCCAATATGACCATGACCATTGTAATCTGGACCAGACACCTCCTCAATCAGCACTGGTTAGCTGCTGTGAGCTGAGTTAGCCATTCACTTATTCAGGGTTGTTTCTGTGTTTATTACACCCCAGGGACTGGGCATATGCTGTCAACCACACACACCCTTATCTCCAATAATGCTTTATTTGGACTTTTAAAACTTTTAAACTCTTAAGATTCAGCCTATATTTTCTAGTATTTAACTTAGTATTAGTCCCCCATTGTGGGACTAATAAAGGTTTATTTCATCTTAGTATGACAACGAGAGCGAAAAGCTAATGTTATTCTCAAACATGGTGTCGTCATCAAAAGGGATAAGGACCTATATTTATATAGTGCTTTTTCCTAATCTCAGAAACCACTCAACGGATTTGACTAGTTACTCTTCTATCCTTCTATTCTCCTAATACGTTTGGATCAAACATGAAGAAAAACGGTGTGGTGACCTGGGACTGATTGAGTGCACAGAGGATGTCACTACAGTGAAGACCATCACTATGCGGTGTAATCATAAGCCCTGGATGACTGCAGAGGTGCGCTCGCTGCTTACAGCCAGAGATGCAGCCTTCAGAGCGAAGGACAGGATCGCCCTCCGCTCAGCCAGGTCTGCACTCTCAAAGGGAATTAAGGCGGCAAAGCGCGCCTATGCGGAGAAAATCCAGGGACACCTCTGTGACACTAGGAACACCAAGCAGATGTGGCAGGGAGTTCGGACACTGACGGGCTTTAAGTCTAGGCAGGGGGTCGATGATGACGATGCTTCGCTTCCAGACAGGCTTAACGACTTCTTTGCACGTTTTGAAGCATCAAACTCGACAATCAGAGGGAGGGCTGGCCCACCCCCACCATCGGTCGGACCAGCTTTTACCATCAACACAGCGGACACACGGAGGACCCTAACCAGAGTCAACCCATGCAAAGCTGCAGGTCCAGACACCATTCCGGGACGTGTGCTCCGAGACTGCGCGAGCGAGTTGGCGGATGTCCTGACTGACATTTATAACATCTTCCTGAGTCAGGCCATCGTTCCCAGATGCTTCAAGACCTCTATCATTGTACCGGTGGCAAAGAAACCAGTTGTGTCCTGTTTGAATGACTATCGTCCTGTTGCACTGACACCAATTGTGATGAAGTGTTTTGAACGGCTTGTCAAACCACACATTATAGCCTGCCTCCCTGCATCACACGACCCGCTCCAGTTTGCATATCGTTCAAACCGCTCCACGGAGGATGCTATAGTCACCACCCTACACTCTGTCATCACCCACCTGGACCAGAAAGACACCTACGCCAGACTCCTGTACATTGATTTCAGTTCAGCATTCAACACCATTATTCCCCAGAGACTGATGGAGAAATTACTCCTTCTCTGTCTGAACACTGCCACATGTCTCTGGATCCTGGTTTTCCTGACTGAGAGACCTCAGTCTGTCCAGGTTGGAAACAACATCTCCAACTCTGTCACGCTGAGCGCCGGATCCCCTCAAGGCTGTGTACTCAGTCCACTGTTGTTTACACTTCTAACACATGACTGTGTATCCAGACACGAGGGGAACCAGATTATTAAGTTGGCAGACGACACCACGGTGGTGGGACTTATTCAGAGGGATGAGGAATCAATGTACAGGGAAGAAGTGAGAGACCTGGAGGGCTGGTGCAGGGAGAACAATCTGGTGCTCAACGTGGACAAAACGAAGGAGATGATTATCGACTTCCGGCGGTCACAGCCTGAGCACGTCCCCCTCAGCATCGGCGGCCGTTTAGTGGAGAGAGTAGAGAACATCAAGTTCCTCGGAGTGCAGATCTCGCAGGACCTGACCTGGAGCAAGAATTCCTTGGAGATCAGGAAGCGGGCTCAGCAGAGACTGCACTTCTTGAGGAAACTCAAACAGGCCTCTCTCCCCATCTGCATCCTCAGGACCTTCTACAGAGGTGTGGTGGAGAGTGTTCTGACGTACTGCATTGCTACATGGTACTCCAGCTGCAGTATGTCAGACAAAAACGCCCTGCAGAGGATAGTCAAGGGGGCTGAGAGGGTAATTGGAGTCTCCCTCCCCTCTGTCCAAGAACTTTTTCAGAACCGTTGTAGGAGCAGGGCACTGAACATTGTCAAGGACCGTTCTCACCCTCTGCATAAACACTTTGAACTTCTTCCATCTGGTAAATGATTCCGGAGCATCAGAGGCAGAACCACCAGACTGATCAACAGCTTCCTTCCACAAGCTGTCAGGATGCTGAACAGTTGACCCGGAATCTCTCATACACACTACTGCACCTACGGACATTTTGTATATTATTTGTATATTATAGTTAGTTAGTTGTTGGTTTTTTTTTTGTTGTTTTTTTTTCCCAAGTATGTCTCAGGGATGTGTGAATGGATGGGGGTGGGGCTATGTGGGAGTGTGTCTTAAATCATGCTGCTTCTATTTATATGGATGCCGAGAGAAACGCAATTTCATCTTGCCTGCACTACAGTTGTATGTACAGCAATATGACAATAAAGTTTGATTTGATTTGATTTTGATTTGATTAACCCCTTGCACTCTGGTCAATTTCCCTAAAAACGCCTAAAAATAACATGCCCAAAGTAAATCGAAAGCTGTTCTTCAACCCTTTGCAGCATCTTCATGGGGTTGGTCTCATTTAAAAGAAAACACTTTGAATTTTTTGGCAAAACAGTCATAATCTCTGTAAGTGCTCCTGCCACTGAGTAACAGTCATCTAAACATACTGAACTTCAAGAAAATACATTTGGCCTGGGTGTTTTTTTGGATACAAATGCTTGCAAATAACACACAGCTGTCAGATCCGGGCTGGAAAATGCAACGGAAATGTAGAACCAAGTGTTATCCAGCTGAGGTCAAAATTTTGTAACAATACCACAAAAATTGAATATATTACACAGCTTTTTTGTCAGGTTGTTCCCAGGCGTTTTGGAACTGTGCCAAATTGTGCCAAATGGCACAGTTTGGAAAAACGTCTGTAACTTTTGAATGATTCAATATAGAAGCTTGATCTTGGGCTCTCATGAAAGGTGACACTCAGGGCTGTGTGTGTGTGTGTGGGGGGGGGGGGGTTGTTTATTCATTCATTCATGAATGAATGAACAAACAAGCCCCCCACACACAAAGAAGCATGCCACGTAAAAAATGTGTGGCTTTTTTTTTTTTACAAGAAAAAATAACCTACAGTGCACTAAAAATTATACTAAAATATCTGTAATGTACAGGATAACAACTCCCACCCCGCCCCGCTACAGAGGACGGACATCGTCCATCGCTACATGACGGACTGCGGGGACGGTGCGCCGCGGTCTACTACGCACAGTTGTACTAAAATATCTGCAATATATCTGCAATCCACTACAGAAGAGGAGCGCGGGGCATTCATGGTCCGGACACGGCGCACGGACCGGTCCGTCACGTAGCGATGACGCACAGTTGTAATTTACCGATCGGTCAAAAGTCATTTTGATTACAATTTTCAGAGATAAAGAGTAATTTAGCTTATAACACTTACCTGTCCACAACAGCAATGTCGCTGGCGAAGTTCTCTTCCTCATTGTCAGACGAACATGACGTTGGTCCGCTTGTTACGACTCGTGGTTCTGGTCACGCGACCCGGTCAAACCATGATTCCATTATTGCGGTTTTGCGCTTCCATGATTGCGGTTTTGGCGAACGATTTTTCAAAACAAATAAGAACAGTAGTAAGAAAAAAAGACTGGCGAACACGTGTGTGTCACCCAGCGGCTTACACAAAACAGATTTTATGCGCGGGACGCATGCTTTCGAACTTCTCTGCTTCAATTGGCTGGCTGTATTTGCTGCCGTTGGTAGGGGGGTCCTTCTTGCTAGGTTTTCAGTCGTTGGTTCTTCAAGGTTTCAGAAACCCAATTCAAGGCTCTTATTAGTCGAATGAGAGGTCAATCAAATCTAAACCAATCAAAGCACTCCTTTGGCTTTCTGTTCGCGGCTGTCTCTGTAGTGGAAGAATGGAAATGCAGCTTTTTTTTTTTTTCAGTGTGCGTCCTAGGATGCACACTAGGGCGCACGAGAGCGCGCTAGGATGCAGAGACGTGACCGCCCGCGGTATCCCGGAGTGCAAGAGGTTAACATTTAAAGCAGTATGCTGTAAAACAGCCCGTTTTGAAGAGCACCTCCTCTGGCAGTGTAAAATGGTACTGCAGTGATTAAACCCAGGGTTGTTTTGACCAAAGCTTGTCACAGAAATTTCATTAACACATCTGTGTTTCAAAATGTAAAAATAATAATAACAAAAAAATAGTGCTCTTTGTCAGCAGTTTCTTTCACATTCAAAAATCCCAAACTATTGCAATAGTCATTTGCTGCCTCATAGTCACCTGTTGTGCCGTTGTCTTGCAGGAGCTGCACAGTAGCGTGTCAGACATAGTAGAGGGCATCCTGAAGATGCACGACACAACCAAGGTGAGACACAACTCCCACAGGATTTTGTCTCGGATGGCAATTTTTGAGTTTGTTATATTCCATAGAAAGAGCAACACAAGACATTCCTAAACAGTCAAGTTTGATGTGTTGGCAGTGGTAAAGAGCACTTCTCCTTTGCCAACAGAGTCCATCCACCAGACAGGTGTCTCATATCAAGGTGCTAATTAAACAGCGTGATTGTTGGACTGGTGTGGCAGGATCTGACCTTGTAGGGTAGAGGCTGTGTGAAATGGCTCTCTGCGAAATAGAAACTTCCACTTTTCACCATATATGTTTTTCTATATTTAAAGCTCTGTCAATATGCCATCTGTCATATTGCTCCACACAAAAGCCTTTGACCAGTGCCCTGAAGAGACAGAGGCCATTGCATTATTAATATGTACAATATTAGCCACGGTTTTGAAAATAAAATTGTGCTTTATGACTCCTTGCTAGCTGGGTCACCTGACCCTTGAGGACTATCAGATCTGGAGTGTGAAGAGTTCCTTGGCCAATGAGTTCCTTAACCTCCTCTTCCAGGTTGGTACACCCTCTGTTATCCTTCAACTCACACCTGTACTGAGCTTTAGTGTAGTTAAGCACTTTGAGTGTTGTTTGGGATTATATACAGATCCTTATCCAGCCACAATCATTGGTGTTTATATTCCAGGTGTGCCACATAGTCCTGGGGCTCAGGCCTGCAACTCCTGAGGAAGAGGGGCAAATCATCAGGTATGCGCTTGCCATCCCATCAAGGGTACTGAGCTATTGACACAGTGGAGGAGATCCACTGGACATGTTTTGATTCTGTTTATGCGTGTGTGTGTGTGCAGGGGTTGGTTAGAGAGGGAGAGCAGACATGGATTGCAGCAAGGCCAGAACTGGTTTCTCATCTCAATGCAGTGGTGGCAGCAGTGGAAAGACTATGTTAAATATGTAAGTAAAGCAAAAAAAAAAAAAAAAAAGGAAGCATACAGAGGTACAGTGACATTATGTATGCTCACACACATGCACACACACCATACGAACTGTAAAATTTGTAGGTTATTGACAGATTTTAGGCTCTAGAACCTTTCTAGGTTCCCAACTAGGGATTGTTTTTGTCTTCCGAGTTCACTGTCAGCTGTTAGCTCACTTTAATAATTAGTCACCTCAGATTACAACCTCACAACAGACAGTTTTTCCGAAAGCCATCCATTCATCCATCTTCTACCACTTTTCCTGAGTTGCGGGTCGTGGAGGCAGCAGTTAAAGCAGAGAAGCCCAGACTTGCTTCTCCCCAGCCACCTGCTCCAGCTCTTCAGAGAGGACACCAAGGCATTCCCAGACCAGCTCTGAGATGTAGTCTCTCCAGCGAGTCCTGGGTCTACCCCGGGGTCTCCTCCCAGTGGGACGTGCCCAAAACACCTCAAGTGGGAGGCTTGCAGGAGGCATCCTGATCAAATGCCCATACCACCTCAACTGGCTCCTTTCAATGTGGAGGAGCAACGGTTCAACTCTGAGCCTCTCCCGGATGACTGAGCTCCTCACCCTATCTCTAAGGGTGAGTCTAGCAAGCCTATGAAGGAAGCTCATTTCAGCCGCTTGGATCTGCGATCTCATTCTTTCGGTCATTACCCAAAGCTCATGACCATAGGTGAGGGTAGGAATGTAGATTTACCAGTAAATCAACGGCTTTGCCTTAGAGTTTAGCTCCCTCTTCACAACAGACCGGTACAATGTCTGCATCACTGCAGATGCTGCTCTGATCCGTCTGTCAGTCTCTCGCTCCAGTCTCCTCTCACTCGTGAATAAGACCCTAAGATACTTAAACTCATCCACTTGGGGAGGAGTTGCTGATTCTCATCTTAGCTGCTTCACACTCAGCGGCAAACCATCCCAGTAAGACCTGTAGGTCATTGCTGGATGAAGCCAACAGGACAACATCACCTGCAAACAACAGAGATGAGATCCTGTAGTCACCAAGCATGACACCCTCCATTCCCTGGCTGCACCTAGAAATCCTGTCCATAAAAATTATGAACAGGATCGGTGACAAATGGCATCCCTGGTGGAGTCCAACTCTCACTGGGAATGAGTCCGACCGAGTGTTGGTAAAACGAACCAAACTCTCACAATGGTCATATAGAGACCGCATAGCTCATAATAACAAGCCTGATACACCATTCTCCCGAAGCATCCCCCACAAAAAACTACGAATCAAATGCCTTCTCCAAAACCACAAAACACATTTAGCTGGTTGGGCAAACTCCCACGAACCCTTGAGGATTCTCGAGAGGGTAAAGAGTTGGTCAGATGTGCCACAGCCACGACGAAAACCACATTGCTTCTCCTGAATCCGAGGTTCGACAACGGCCAGACTCTCCTCTCCAGTACCTTGGTGTAGACCTTCCCAGGGAGGCCGAGGAGTGTGATCCCTCTAAAGTTGGAGCACACCCTCCGGTCCCCTTTCTTGAAGAGAGGAACCCCCCCCCCCGGTTTGCCATGCCAAAGGCACTGTGCCCGACCTCCACGCAATGTTGCAGAGGCATATCAACCATGACAGCCCTACAACATCCAGGGCCTTGAGGTACTCGGGGCGAATCTCGTCTACCCCCGAGGTCCAGCCACCAAAGAGATTCTTAACCACCTTGGCGACCTCAGCCCCTGTGATAGGCAAGTCGTCCCCCTCGTCCACAAGCCCTGCTCCCTCTGTGGAAGGCGTGTCAGTGGGATTGAGGAGATCCTCGAAGTATTCCTTCCACCGCCCAACAATATCCCCAGTCGAAGTTAGCAGCGCCCCATCCGCACCATACACAGTGTGGACAGGGAGCTGCTTTCCCCTCCTGAGCCGCCGGACAGTTTGCCAGAATCTCTTCGAGGCCGACCAAAAGTCTTGTTCCATGGCCTCACCAAACTCCTCCCAAACCCGAGTTTTTACTTCAGCAACCACCCAAGCTGCACTCCACTTGGCCTGCCGGTACATGTCAGCTGCTTTGGGAGTCCCACAAGCCAACCAAGCTTGATAGGACTCCATCTTCAGCTTAATGCCCCCCCCCCCCCCAGCACTGGTGTCCAGCACTTGGTTCGGGGGTTGCCACCACGAGATGCACCAACAACCTTGCGGTCGCAGCTCTGACCAACCGCTTCAACAATGGAGGTGGAGAACATAGCCCATTCAGACTCCGTGTCTCCAGACTCCCTCGAAATGTGGTTGAAGTTCATCCGGAAGTGGGTGGGGAGTTGAAAACCTCCCGGGCAGGGGCCTTAGCCAGACATTCCCAGCACACCCTCACAATACGTTTGGGTCTACCAGGTCTGAATGGCGTCCTCCCCTGCCATTGGATCCAACTCACCACCAGGTGGTTATCAGTTGACAGCTCTACACCGCTCTTTACCCAAGTGTCCAAGACATATGGTTGCAGGTCTGATGACACAATAACAAAATCGCTCATCGACCTGCAACCTAGGGTGTCCTGGTGTCAGGTGCACATGTAGACACCCTTATGCTTGAACATGGTGTTTGTTTTGGACAAACTGTGGTTAGCACAGAAGTCCAGTAACTGAATACCACTCGAGTTCAGATCGTGTAGGCCGTTCCTCCCAATCACCCCCCTCCGGGTTTCACTGTCGTTGCCCACGTGTGCATTGAAGTTCCCCAGTAGGACAATGGCATCTCCAAGAGGAGCACCCTCCAGCACCCCAGTCAGAGACTCCAAAAAAGGGTGGGTACTCTGAACCATCATTTGGTGCATAGGCACAAATGATGGTCAGGACCCGTTTCCCAATCCAAAGGCGCAGGGAACTAACCCTTTGGTCCACTGGGGAAAACTCCCAATATAGAGGCTGCAAGGTGGGGGGATACAAGAATACTCACCCCTGCTCGCCGCTTCTCGCCTGGGTCAACTCCAGAGTAGGCCAAGCTCCAGCCCCTTTCCAGGAGACTGGTTCTGGAACTGGAGCTGTGTGTTGAGGTGAGGCCGACTATATCTAGTCGGTATCTCTCAACCTCATGCACCAGCTGAGGCTCCTTCCCCACCAGAGAGGTGATATTCCATGTCCCAAAAGCCAGTTTAGGAAGCCTGGGATGAGACTGCCAAGGTCTCCGCCTTTGACCGCCTCCTGATCCATATAGCACCGGACCCCTATGGTCCCTCCTGCAGGTGGTGAGCCCACTGGAAGGTGGACCCATGTAACTCTTTTGGGCTGAGCCCAGCCGGGTACCATGGGCGGAAACCCTTCCACCAGGCTCTAGCCATTGAGCCCCTCGCCCAGGCCTGGCTCCAGGGTGGGGCCCCGGTAGCCCCATACCGGGCGGGGTACACTGAATCCTTGTTTTAGCATTCATCATGAGAGCCTGTTGAATCGTTCTTTGTCTGGCCCTTCACCCAGAACCAGTTTATCTTGAGTGACCCTACCAGAGGCAAATTGCCCCGGACAACATAGCTCTTGGGATCACTAGGGCATGCAAACCCCCCACCACGATAAAGTGACGATCCATGAGGGGTTTCCTCAAGCATCCTACTATAATGCTCACTGCTGACTCATCATTTGAAGATGGCAATAAGAAGGTGGTGAATGTAATCAAAAGTAGAAATGCCTAACAGGTGTTGGCTAACTTGCATAATTGGTTACCCAGAATTTAGATTAAAACTTCACACCTACCATTTCTAGTGAAGTCTCAAAACATAATGCATATGTCTGACTCTGTACTTAATCTGAAGATGCTTCTAAGAAGACAGCAAAGAGAGCGTGAACAAATGTGGAGATACCCTAGCACTAACTAGTTAGCTAGCAGGCTGCTTGACTAAATTGAATTAAATTCAGCTTTTTTTATATTGTGCATATTCACAACAACAGTTGTTTCATAGCACTTTCAACTGTAGGGCAAACCCCATAGTTGCAGACAAGACTCCAACAATTAAATGATCCCCTGTGAACAAGCACTTGGTGACGGTGGAGAAGAAAAACTCCCTTTTAACAGGAAGAAACCTCCAGCAGGACCAGGCTCAGGGAGGAGTAATCATCTGCTGTGACTGGCTGTGGGGTGAGGGGATAGACAAGAAGAATAGAACAGACATGCTGGGTGCAATGCAAGCTGCCTCTCTGTTGTAGTTTAGCAGGGACACTGAGGTTTTTCCAAATAAAATTAGTCATTGCTGTTGTATTTTCATGTCTGTGGGTAAGACATGTAATGTAAAAGAAGAGGATTTCTTGCTCATACAGCCAAAAACTGAACAGTCTGCCATCTTTTTCAGCTAGGAACACACACAATCACTGCTCCTCCTGCTTGCTCCTTGGCTCCTCCCTCTTCCCCCGAGGGAATGAACTCTGGTCCGTAGTCATGCCCAGTGCTTAGCCTCGTTGGGTAATGTTATAACCAATCAAAAACTTGATTTTTGGTGGTGTCACTTCAAGTAAACAATCGATTGTCGCTGTCCACTTAAAAACTGTTTATGAAACTTGTATTAAAACAACATAACACTCAACATTGTGCACTCTCATGAATGTAGCACCGCATCCACTCTAGTGTAATATTGCTGAATTAGACTCTGGTTGAATAGGGAATGCCTGATTTTTACTCTTATAATGGGTTGTGGTGAAATCTTCTATTTGTCCTGTCTAATACAATACATTGGTCCGGTTGTGATCTGCTCTTTAAAACCACCCTTCAGTCCTTTTCATTAGCTGTCACTTGCAAATGAATGTTTCAGCAGCAGGTTTTTTAAGCTCAACAACTACAGCTGGATATTCCTTCAGCATCCCATAATCAAAAGCCAAAAGTAGAAAAATATGGAAAAACATGTTAGGTCTACTTCATCTTGTTTTGCTGCAGCATTTTTAACTGTAGCCACACAGGGGTCACTCTTTTTTTCATTTTTAGGGATTATGGTAACTTGAACCTGCAGTTCTCAGAAGAGCGATTATGGGCTGTTGTTAGTATTTTTCTATAGAACCCTTAATTAGTTCTTGGTAAAAGACCTTTTGCATTGATTCAGTTGGGGTAGTTTCTGATACATTTTGCCCTGGTAATAAAATTGTGTGCATATTATTTAAACTTTATCTTTGATAATTAGACATCATTCAACCATCATTTAAATTAGCCCAGGCTAATCACAGTATCTTGCAGAATAACTTCATGGGAGGTGAGCATTAATTCATCACTTCTGTTTCATTATTGTCCAGGAGCATAAGGGCATCGTGGTAGAACAGCCATCCATTGGGAGCTCTCTGAGAACTCCCATGGCCACAACCACCGTGGAACCTGCCCCGCCTGATAGATTGGGAGGACTGGGAAGCTTTAGTGCCTTCAGTCCCTCAGAGGAGCGGTCTCCTGATGCTGTGTCCAGTGCATCAGAAGCCACAGAATCAGGTGGGTGATCAGAACAGGTGCAGGTAAGAGCATACTAGCAGGAGTCAGTCAATTTAAGGTTAATTAGATCCTGGTTAAGAATGTACAGTCTATTGAAATATATTGTTCAATGCAAAATAACCTTCAGTATGATTGGTTGGGATATCTGCAGTATCACAAAATGTAAAAATCAACAATTTTACTGTTGAAAGACCACTCATTTATGGCCTACAGATTGTGTAGAAATGATGGATATGAAACCAATCCAAAACGTCAGTTTTTATCCCCTGCCGGTCAAAGCCCAAAGGGGGATTATGTTATGGGTCAGTCCGTCCGTCCATCTGTCCGTCTGTCCTACATTTGTGAAATCAACTCCTCCTACAGTTTTAGTCCGATTGCTTTGAAACTTGATACCATGATTTGATATACACTGAGGTACGGTAGTGCATATTGCACTTGGGTTCTGATTGGATGATTTTTGTAGGTATTGTAGCCCCTGCCCTATGACCTCCTTTTTGACCTCACTTCACAGATAGTAACTGTCTTGTGAAATCAACTCCTCCTGCAGTTTTGTTCCGATTGTTTTGAAACTTGGTACCATGGTTTGATATACTCTGATGATGTGCATATTGCAATTTGACTCTCATCAGATGATCTTGAGGTCAAAGGTCAGGTCAGATTTTTCCCTAAATCTTCTAAACACAGTAACTACTGAAAGAAATGATGTAGGCTTTTCAAATCAATAAAGTAATTTTATCTAATACACATCTTGGACAACTTACACCCTCACCTAACTATGGGTTTGGGGTCAAGGGGTCAGAGTTAACATTGCAGTTGCACTATGATAAATGCTACATTTACTATTACTATAACATGAGTAATGCTAGGGCCACTAAACCTGGTATACAGGTTTACCTTAGGATCCTGAGCTCTGACTATGGATTTGGGGTCAAAACATCAGAGGTCAAGGTTAACAGTTCTTCTGCTTTATTACTGTACAACGCATAAAGCTAGGGTCACCAAACCTGGTACACCGGTTCACCTTGGAATCTTGACCTCTGACTATGGATTTGGGGTCAAAAGGTCAAAGTTAGCATTCCCTATGGCTTATTACTGTACAACGAGTAAAGTTAGGGTCACCAAATTTGGTACACAGGTTCACCCTGTGACCCTGAAGTGTGACTATGGTTTTGGGATCACAAGGTCAAAGGTCAACATCAAAATGGCTTATAAATTATATCTCAACAACAAAGAAAGCCAGGGTCACCAAACTTGCTACACAGGTTCACCTTGGGATCCTGACCTCTGACTATGGGTTTGGGGTCAAAAGGTCAAAGTTACCTTTCCTTATGCCTTATTACTGTACGAGTAAAGCTCGGGCCATCAAACTTGGTACACAGGTACACCCTGTGACCCTGAAGTGTGACTGTGGTTTTGGGATCACAAGGTCAAAGGTCAACATCAACATGGCTTATAAACTACTGTATATCTCAATGAGAAAGAAAGCTAGGGTCACGAAACCTGGTACATAGGTTCACTCTGGGACCATAACCTCAGACTACAGGTTTTGGATCAAAAGGTCAAGGTTGGCGCTCCCTATGATCTCTTACTATAGAATGTGTAAAGCTCTCTCGAGTCACCAAACTTGCTACATAGTATATGTAGCATGTGATTCTTCTTCCGGCCTTCAGAGAGAGCAGTCACATTTTCTCTCCCTCCTCCCCACTCCTCTCTCCTCTTCACTATCCCAGCTTGCTGTGTCCTGTCTCTGTCTGTGTCGCTCTTATTCTGGCTGAATCTTATTCCAAATGGAAAATTATGGATTTGGTGGGCTTTATATGCGATTGACACCACTTCAAAAGAAGATCGGGCTAGGGGGAGCCCAGGACTCATGGACAATTGGGAATTCATGTGTCTGTGTGATTCGACTGAGATGCGGAAGACATCTCTATTTGTTTGGCTTGATCACAGGATTTCTATTTTGGCTCTGGAGTTCCTGATGTATCAGAAATTAAGAAGTTGGGAGAGCTGATCAAAGCGGACCCGGCAATGCTCCTTCAACAACAAATTCGACCAGTCGGGGAGTGCACTGATAGCGGCAATGGTGAACTGAATGCAGAAGATGGTATACATCTGGAGTCGCTGGTGCTCTCCAGGGAATGATTTTAAAGCCTGTATATGGAAATTATGAAGCACAGAATCGCAAGAGAGATGGAAATTCTATGCTCTGAGTGTACTGTGCCTTGACCTTGATTCGGCGCCCTCTCCTCCTGGATGAAGACAAAACAGAAGAAGAGTTTGGCTTCTCTTAACCCAAACAATTAACATCAATTGCTGTTGTTCAGCAGACTGGACTCTTCAAGGACAGCGCTATCATGTGTCTAATACAGAACTTTGTCATCCGGCATGCACGAAGAGAGAGAGACTCTGGACATGCTTATCTGTGTTTTGAAAACATGATTATAAGATAAGATAAGATAAGCCTTTATTAGTCCCACAACGGGGAAATTCCAGGATTGCAACAGCACAGGGATAGCAACACTCAGAGCAACAATCAGAAGGCAAGAAAAAAAACAAGCAAGCAAGAGCAGCTAATATACATATGTACATATTACTATAAAATATATATATACACACACAGTGCAGAGCATTGTAGCTGGATGGAATAAATATATGAATATATAAACACACAGTGCGGAGCATTGTAGCTAGATGGAATAAATATGTAAATATATAAACACCCACAGTACGGAGCATTGCAGCTAGGTGGAATAAATATGTAAATATATAAACACACACAGTGCGGAGCAATGTAGCTAGATGGAATAATATGTAGATATATAAACACACAGTGCGGAGCATTGTAGCTAGATGGAATAAATATATAGATATATAAATATAAACACACCCAGTGCGGAGCATTGTAGCTAGATGGAATAAATATGTAAATATATAAACACACACAGTGCAGAGCATTGTTGCTAGATGGGATGAAACAGCATAACCGTCTACTTAGTTATCCTACATGGTATGATTATGTGCCCATACATATTCTCACCCTCCATAGTGACCGGTATTTTCCTAGTTGTATGCCGGAGGGGACCATTGTGTAAGTCTATTGCATCTTTTGCATTCAAAAAACTATTAGTTTGTTACGTCTTTTTGCTATCTCTGCGAGCAGCCCTGCTTAGGTTGTACAGTCTGACAGCCGTTGGTAGGAAGGACCTGCGAAACCTCTCGGTTGTGCACCTGGGATGATGTAGTCTGCTGCTAAATGAGCTCCTCAGTGCATTCAGTATGTCCTGCATAGGGTGAAACTCGGACTCCAGCAGAGATGACAGTTTAGCCACCGTCCTTCTCTCTCCTATCTCCTCCACCGGATCAAGGCGCTGCCCCAGGACAGAGCTAGCTTTCTTGATCAGTTTGTTCAGTCTCTTCCTATCGGCTGCAGTAATGCCACTGCCCCAGCAGACCACTCCAAAAGTGATGGCTGATGCCACCACCGTGTCATAGAATGTCTTCAGCAGCGCCCCTTGTACACCAAAAGACCTGAGTCTCCTCAGTAGGAACAGCCTGCGCTGTCCCTTCTTGTAGAGTGCGTCAGTATTGTGTGACCAGTCTAGTTTATTGTTCAGATGAACACCCAGGTACTTATAGGATGTCACCATCTCGATGTCTGTTCCCTGTATATTTACTGGTGCTGTGAGGGGCTGCCCATGCCTGCGGCAGTCCACCACCAGCTCCTTAGTTTTCCTCGCGTTGATCTGGAGGCAGTTCCGATGGCACCAGTCCACGAAGTCCTGGATAAGCCCTCTGTACTCAGCTTCATCTCCATTGGAGATGAGGCCAACGATCGCAGAGTCATCAGAGAACTTGTGTAGATGGCAGTGTGTTGTGTTGTGTGAGAAGTCCGTAGCTCATCTACCTTTCCCAGTAACGACCGTACATTTCCCATGACAACAGATGGAAGGGAGGGTCTGTACCTTATATTTTTTGTCCTCCGCCTTACTCCAGCCCGGCAGCCGCGGCGTTTTTGCCTCAGTTCTCTCAGTATGTCGAGTTTTTCCAATGGGACCGGGTGGCAGTTGAATGCTAGCAGCTCTTCCCTGCTGTATCGTATCCTGCTATAAACAGTGGCTCCGTCCACCGGCTCAGGAGACATTTGGGACGATCTGTGTGTCCGTGATATGAGTGGAGTGAGAAAAAGACGGATCAAAAAGAGAGAGGAAGGGAAAAAGACTCGAAATCGAGCCGCTGTTGCAAAGGTTGTTGCAAAAAAAAAAAAAAAACGGATAACAACTCCTGGCAACGGATAACAACTATCCGTTGCCAGGAGGCGCCCTCTGTTGTACATCAACAAATGATACATTCAACACTGCACTCACACTGATTATATATGCTGATTACACACACACTGGTCTCTCATCACTCTTTGTCAACGTGTGTATTGTTTGACTGCTAAATGTGCATTGAGGTTTTTTTTTTCTTGTAATCATAATCTCGCTCACTGAGCGCTATTCTGATAACTATGTTTTTTTCTCTCGCCTACTGTGTCATTCCCTACCCCTCCCCTCTTTACTCCCACTGTATGACTGGCGTCTCAAGGCTGCCGCGGCGCTGGGATGCGCTTATAGAGCGCGCCCAATGTCAAGTCAAATTTCAATTCTCCTGTATGTCTTGCACGTACGGTAGTATTGACAATAAACCTTAATTGATTGATATTCACGTTGGGATCCTGACCTCCAACTGTGGGTTGTATACTTTGTTGTATGTTCGTGGATGATGGACTTATCAAAATTTGGTTCTGCCACAGTAATTATATTGAAAATTCGAAAACTGCTTTCCATTAGTAAGTATTGGGATCTTCAAAGAAAACGGAGGTGGGGGATATTGCACTCACCTCAGAGTGCCCTTGTTTAACTTGCTGTCACCCCTTTTTAAAGTCAAAAAGACCCTGTTTGAAGTGTACAAGAAGATCTGGTTACCTGCTCATAAAGCTCATTTAACAAGATCCATCCATTGACCATAGGATGCAATGCACAGACATTTTAGAAAGTACTCTCCAGAATTAGATTATGAACAGTGAGGAACAGCTGTACCACACAGCATGCAATAATATTAAAGGGGTCATATTATGTGGTGGACGGCAGTGGCTCAGGAGGTAGAGCAGGTCGCCCAATAACCGGATGGTTGGCAGTTCGAATCCCATGCTCCTCAGATATCCTGCCATTGTGTCCCTGGGCAAGACACTTTACCCCCAATTGCTCCTGGTGGGTCTGGACAGTGCCATGTTGGGCAGCTATGCCACCATCAGTGTGTGAATGTGTGTGTGAATGGGTGGATAACAGGATCTGTAAAGTGCTTTGGTCATCTAAAGATGAGAATAAAAGCGCTATATAAGTGAATGCCATTTACCATTTGTGTATTTTTTCACATGTTGACACAGTTCCCAGAGCTGTTCATGAAATGTCTTGACATATTTTGGTCAAAAAGCCTCAGGGTTTAAATATTGCAGCACCATTTTCAGCCACATTAAACATCCTTAATCAAAATGATTTGTTTCAGCATGTGTTTCTTTAAATGGTCATGAGTCCCAGTTCTCCCCACCATCTACAGCGTCAAAAATAAGTATTGAACACGTTAACATTTTTCTCATTAAACATATTTCTGATAGAGCCATTGACCTGAGATTTTCACTAGATATCAGTAACAACCCAAGTAATCCATATATACAAAGAAATTGAGGCAACTGTGTTCACAAAACAAGTTATATTTAATAAAGTGGAATGACACAGAGAATAAGTATTAAACACACGAAGAAAATGAGAAGCAAAAAGGCATAGAAAGCCAAGAAACCAGCTGAAATCCATCAGAATTTAGGAAGCCATCCCATCCCCATCACTGCAAATTAATTTCAGCTGGTTAAGTCCCGACTGATAGCCTTTAAAAAGGTCTGTGAATATCAGATTGTCACACCACAAAGAACTCATGATGGGTAGAAGCAAAGAGTTCTCTCTAAACCTTCGCAACCTTATTGTTGCAAAGCATGATGATGGCATTGGTTACAGGTGCATTTCTAAACTGCTGTGAATGTTCCAGTGAGCACTGTTGGAGCCATCAATCGGAAGTGGAAAGAACATCATTTTACCATAAACTTGCCATGACCAAGAGCTCCTCGCAAGATTTATGACAGTCAAAAGAATTGTCAGAAGAGTTATCCAAGAGCCAAAGACCATGCGTGGAGAGCTCCAGAAAGACCTGGAGTTAGCAGGTACTGGTGTTTCGAAGAAGACAATAAGTAGTGCACTGAACCAACATGGACTCTATGCCCGCTCACCTTGCAAGATTCCATTGCTGAAGAAAAAGCATGTTGAAACTCATTTACAGTTTGCTGCACAACAAGCCAGTAAAATACTGGGAGAATATAGTCTGGTCAGATGAGACCGAAAGAAGTTTGGAGAAATAAGATAAGATAAGCCTTTATTAGTCCCACAATGGGGAAATTCCAGGATTGCAACAGCACAGGGATAGCAACACTCAGAGCAATAATTAAGAAGATACGGAAAATATAAATAAGAGCAGTGGATATACATACATACACATAAATATATACAGTATACAAAGTGTGGAGGATTGTAGCAAGATGGAATAAACAGCATAACGGTCTACTTAGTTATCCTACATAGTATGAATATGTACCCATACATATTGTCACCCTCCGTAGCGACTGATGTTGTCCTAGTTGTATACTGGAGGGGACCATTTGTGTAAGTCTGTTGTGTCTTTTGCATTCAATACTATTAGGTCGTCACGTTTTTTTGCTATCTCTGCGAGCAGCCCTGCTTAGGTTATACAGTCTGACAGCCGTAGGTAGGAAGGACCTGCGAAACCTCTTGGTTGCGCACCTAGGATGATGTAATCTACTGCTAAATGAGCTCCTCAGTGCGTTCAGTATGTCCTGCATAGGGTGGGACTCGGACTCCAGCAGAGATGACAGTTTAGCCACCATCCTTCTCTCTCCTATCTCCTCCACTGGGTCAAGGCGTTGCCCCAGGACAGAGCTAGCTTTCTTGATCATTTTGTTAAGTCTCTTCCTATCGGCTGCTGTAATGCCGTTGCCCCAGCAGACCACTCCAAAAGTGGTGGCTGATGCCACCACCGTGTCGTAGAATGTCTTCAGCAGCGCCCCTTGTGCACTAAAAGACCTGAGCCTCCTCAGTAGGAACAGCCTGCGCCGTACCTTCTTGTAGAGTGCGTCGGTATTGTGTGACCAGTCTAGTTTATTGTTCAGATGAACACCAAGGTACTTGTAGGATGTCACCATCTCAATGTCTGTTCCCTGTATGTTTACTGGTGCTGTGAGGGGTTGTCCTTGCCTGTGGCAGTCCACCACCAGCTCCTTAGTTTTCCTCGCGTTGATCTGGAGGCAGTTCCGATGGCACCAGTCCATGAAGTTCTGGATAAGTCCTCTGTACCCAGCTTCATCTCCGTTGGAGATGAGGCCGACGGTCACAGAGTCGTCGGAGAACTTGTGTAGATGGCAGTGTGTTGTGTTGTGTGAGAAGTCCGTAGTATAAAGGGTGAACAGGAAGGGAGCGAAAACCGGTCCCCGGGGGGCCCCCGTGCTACCGATGATCGTGCCAGACACACAAACTCGGGTTCTCACAACTGTGGCCGGTTAGTGAGGTAGTCCAGGATCCATGATGACAGGTGCCGGTCCACCCCTGCGCACAGCAGCTTGTCCTTCAGGAATGACATTGCACATCAGCCCAAAAACACCATACCAGTAGTAAAGCTTGGAGGTGGGAGCATCATGGTGTGGGGCTGTTTTTCAGCACATGGTACAGGCAGACTTCATATAATTGAAGGAAAGATGAATGGACAAATGTACAGAGACATCCTTGATAATAATCTGTTGCCATCCACCAGGATGCTGAAGATGAAACGAGGGTGGACATTTCAGCAAGACAATGAGCCCAAACACATAGCCAAGGAAACTGTCAACTGGCTCCAGAGAAGGAAAATAAAGCTGCTAGAATGGCCCAGTCAGTTACCTGACCTGAATCCAATTGAAAATCTATGGAACAAACTGAAGATCCGTGTTCATGGAAGACACCCACAGAACCCTCAAGACTTTAAGTTTGTGTGGAAGAATGGGCTAAAATCACTCTGGAACAATGCCTGCATCTAGTTTCTCCATATAGAAGGCGTGTGGAAGCTGTTATTACCAACAAAGGCTTTTCTCCTAAATAGTAAGTGAATTTCACCAAGCGTGTTCAATACTTATTCCCTGTGCCATTCCACTTTATTAACTATAACTTGTTTTGTGAACACAGTTGTCTTGATTTCTTTGTATGCATGGGTTAATCAATCAATCAATCAATACATCAGATTTATATAGCGCTTTATCATAGACACTCAAAGACGCTTTACAGAAATTAAGGGTCATCCACCACCTGGATGGATGAAGCAGCCACAATACGGCGCCATCCCTTTTAACCATTCACACACACATTCACACAAATGAATGTATGTATGGGTTACTTGGGTTGTTACTGATATCTGGTGAAAATCACAGGTCGATAGCTCCATCAGAAATATGTTGAATAAGAAAAATGTTAACGTCTTCAGTTCTTATTTTCTCCGCTGTATCTTTTGTCATTTCTGAGATTTGCAGTTGATGTTAACATTAGCTGGTTAGCTAATAGCATCAGTGGCATCTGTTGTTTTCTATATTATTTGAAATATTCAAAATAAATTCAATCAATCACTTACATCCTGAGCTAACAAATGTAAAATTGGCTGAATGTGACAGTGTAAAAACCCACATTGGGGACAGGGGTCTGTGCTATGAGTTGTCAGTAGCGTATGTATAATAAGCACAGAAACATCCTTGAATGAGTGAATGGATAACTCTGCTCTTTGTAGCTGACCACCTCTGGTAGAAGAACAATCCTGACAAGAGTATAGCAAACTAAACCAAAACTAACTTTTTTTTTTTTTTTTTCCCCCCGGTTCCGCCGGACCGGTGGCGCCACACGAGTAGGCTGCCCGTTTTAACAGCCTTTTTTTTTTTAATCTTCCTTCTTCTTTCTACACCTTTCACTCTGTATATATATCACGGACGCACGGATCGCCCCGGGGGTCTCCCGGGTCGGCAGACGGAGCCACGGTTTGCAGCGGGAGACGTTACAGCGGGGAGGAGCTAGTGCTAGCTAGCACTTGGCCGCCGCCCGGTGCTAATGGGAAACTCAACATACCGGGAGCTGTAGCGAAAACGACGCGGGTGCCGGGCTGGAGTTTAGGCGGCGTGCAAGAAATATAAGACAGAATAATAAAGAGCGATGGCAAGAACCAAGCAGACCGCCCATAAAATCTACTGGAGGAAGAAGCCCCCCAGGAGACAGCTAGCCACCAGGGCTGCTCAGAGAGGCGCTTCGGCCACCGGCAGAGTGAAGAGGCCTCGCCGTCACAGGCCCGTGGCTCTGAGAGAGATCTGTCGCTACCAGAAATCCACGGAGCTGCTCATCCGTAAGCTGCCCGTCCAGCGCCTGGTGAGGGAGATCGCTCAGGACTTCAAGACCGTCCTGCGTTTTCTGAGCTTCGCCGTCATGGCTCTGCAGGAGACCAGCGAGGCCCACCTGGTGGTCTCCTCTTCGCTAAGGGGGTCACCATCATGCCCAAAGACTTCCAGCTGGCCCGCCGCATCCGCGGAGAGAGAGCTTAGACTTTCTGCTGCACATTCACCAACCAACCATAATGCTCCGCACTGTGTGTCTATATATATACATTTATAGTAATATGGACATATGTTTAGTAGATGTTGTTTTTTCTTGCCTTCTGATTGTTGCTCTGAGTGTTGCTATCCCTGTGCTGTTGCAATCCTGGAATTTCCCCATTGTGGGACTAATAAAGGCTTATCTTATCTTATCTTATCTTAAAACTCAAACAAGTAGAAATGAAATTAATGGTTAAGTGTTGGTAGATGATCTGGCCCAGATCATAGGTGTCTCGTGCTGTGAATAGATTATAAAGAAAACTGCCATTAAAACCAACTGCTGTCAACCAGCTAAGCTAACATTTGCAACTTGATCTTTTGGGCTATCTCAGCCAAAATAAAACATTATTTTTAATAAAATTTGCAGAAATCTCAAAACAACTTTTTTTACATTGTCATTATGGGATGTTGTCTGTAGAATTTTGAGGGAAAAAAAATGAATTTAATCTCTTTTGGAATAAGGCTGTAACAGAGCATAATGTGAAAAAAGTGAAGCACTGTGAATACTTTCCGGATGCACTGTATATACAGTGGGGCAAAAAAGTATTTAGTCAGCCACCAGTTGTGCAAGTTCTCCCACTTAAAAGATGAGAGAGGTCTCCAATTTTCATCATAGGTATACCTCAACTATGAGAGACAAAGTGAGAAAAAAACCCCCAGAAAATCACATTGTCAGACATCCATTTTCCCAACTAGTTCATTAATCCACAGTCAATTATACATTATAATTGACTGTGGATTAATGAACTAGCTGGGAAAATGGATGTCTGTTGGGGTAAATAGAATTGAATCGGTGAATTCCAAAGGGGCCCAAGTCCACACTTTTTCAAAACACAGATATTACATGTTTAATGAACTTTAAGAGACAAGCTATATGATTATGTGCAAAAACGTCCCAAGTCAACTTTAATGCATTGACTATTCACAGCATTGTTTATGCATTGAGTGCAAGAGAGACCCAAGTCCAGGACTTGGGCCCTTCCTGCATGGATTAAACTTAAAGTCATAGGTGGCAGCACAAATTTCAGAAATGATATAGAAGTTTCCGAAAATATGTCTGCTCAGGTCACATCCAGATTCCGCCTTCTAAAGCCATCGTGCAGGGTTGTTACATTCCCAGAGGAGCCACTCTACAGCGAGCAACTTGGTGTAAAGGCAGCTAAAGTAAAGGATGTTCAGAAATTGGCGAAATTTCTTTCACCAGAGGCTCAGCAGTTCCTCAGTAATTTAACAGTTTGTGATGCTAGGCGTGAAGATGAGTCTGACTTTGACAATTAGTTACCAGTAGATGGACCTCTATGTTAATCTGCCCACTTTTAGATGAAAATCTCATTTGCTGGTAGTTATCAAAACAATAGTTTGAATATAAAGTGATCATAAAAGGTGTTCAAAACATGGCATAATTAAAAAAAAAAACGTTATCAGCATGTGAGAAATAGATGTTATGCGCTTCTTTTCATATGCTCTTATTGTTTAATTCAAGAAGGGCCCAAGTCCAGGGACTTTAGTTTGCCAATCCTCTGAAATTAAAAAAGTGAAATTAAATTAAATTAAATCACCATTATTGTCATTCAACCGTACAACCAATCATGTACAGCAGAACGAGATTGTGCTTTACCTATCTACTGTGTTAATCACACACACCCCAAGTGTAGAATCAGAGGGCCGCTGCCATGCAAGGCGCCGCCACAGAGTTCCCTCCTCCATTCCATTTATTGCTGAGCACCAAGCTGGACGGCAGGAAGTTCCACTTTTATAAGGTCTTCGGCATGACCCAGCCGGGATTTGAACCCCTGCCTCCCGGGTGTGGGGCGGATGCTCTACCAACTGAACCACCACTCCGGTTCAGTTGGTAGAGCAT
Source organism: Pholidichthys leucotaenia (assembly GCA_020510985.1). Lineage (NCBI taxonomy): Eukaryota > Metazoa > Chordata > Actinopteri > Cichliformes > Pholidichthyidae > Pholidichthys > Pholidichthys leucotaenia. The sequence continues at coordinate 83,069,319 of CM035847.1, read as the reverse complement.
GCTTCATATTATAGCATTTCTAAGCTATGGCCTTGTGCTATATCTGAGTAAAGTATGAACCATCTGGCATAGACTACCTTTGAGATATGCAATTTATTTGATTTCCTGCAAAAATGTATTTCTTGGACTTGGGCCCCTTTTGAATTCACCGATTCAATTTAACCCCTTGCACTCTGGTCAATTTCCCTAAAAACGCCTAAAAATAACGTACCCAAAGTAAATCAAAAGCTGTTCTTCAACCCTTTGCAGCATCGTCATGGGGTTGGTCTCATTTAAAAGAAAACACTTTGAATTTTTTGGCAAAACAGTCTCTAAGTGCTCCTGCCACTGAGTAACAGTCATCTAAACATACTGAACTTGAAGAAAATAAATTTGGCCTGAGTGTTTTTTTGGATACAAATGCTTGCAAATAACACACAGCTGTCAGATCCGGGCTGGAAAATGCAACAGAAATGTAAAACCAAGTGTTATCCAGCTGAGGTCAAAATTTTGTAACAATACCACAAAAAATGAATATATTACACAGCTTTTTTTCAGGTTGTTCCCAGGCGTTTTGGAACTGTGCCAAATTGTGCCAAATGGCACAGTTTGGAAAAACGTCTGTAACTTTTTAATGATTCAATATAGAAGCTTCATCTTGGGCTCTAATGAAAGGTGACACTCAGGGCTGTGTGTGTGTGTGTGGGGGGGGGGGTGTTTATTCATTCATGAATGAATGAATGAACAAACAAGCTCCCACGCACAAAGAAGCATGCCACGTAAAAAATGTGTGGCTTTTTTTTTTTACAAGAAAAAATAACCTACAGTACACTAAAAATTATACTAAAATATCTGTAATGTAGAAGATAACAACTCCCACCCCCCCCCACCCCCCCACTCCCCGCTACAGAGGGCAGACATCGCCCATCGCTACATGACGGACCGCGGTGACGGTGCGCCGCAGTCTACTACGCACAGTTGTACTAAAATATCTGCAATATATCTGCAATCCGCTACAGAAAGGGGGGGGGGGGCGTTCACGGTCCGGACGCGGCGCACGGGTCCGTCATGTGGCGATGACGCACAGTTGTAATTTACCGATCGGTCAAAAGTCATTTTGATTACAATTTTCAGGGATAAAGAATAATTTAGCTTATAACACTTACCTGTCCACAACAGCAGTGTCGCTGGCGAACTTCTCTTCCTCATTGTCAGACGAACATGACGTTGGTCCGCTTGTAACGACTCGTGGTTCTGGTCACGCAACCCGGTCAAACCATGATTCCATTATTGCGGTTTTGCGCTTCCATGATTGTGGTTTTGGCTAACAATTTTTCAAAACAAATAAGAACAGTAGTAAGAAAAAAAGACTGGCGAACGCGTGTGTGTCACCCAGCGGCTTACACAAAACAGATTTTACGCACGGGATGTACGCTTTCAATTGTCGAACTTCTCTGCTTCAATTGGCTCGCTGTATTCGCAGCCGTTGGTAGGCGGGTCCTTCTTGCTAGGTTTTCAGTCATTGGTTCTTCAAGGTTTCAGAAACCCAATTCAAGGCTCTTATTAGTCGAATGAGAGGTCAATCAAATCTAAACCAATCAAAACACTCCTTTGGCTTTCTGTTTGCGGCTGTGTCTGTAATGGAAGAACAGTAGGATGCAGAAATCTACCTACGGGCACAAATAAAGTAACCTGAACCTGAGACGTGACCGCCCGCGGTATCCCGGAGTGCAAGAGGTTAAAGAAAATTATCACAAAAATCGTAGTCATGCCAACTTTCAGCACTGAGGTAGGTATGCGAATAACCCAGTTTCATCAGCCATCCCAGCCAAAAAATAAAAAGGGGCCAGAATGACAAGAGATGTATAATTGATTGTGGATTAATGAACCCACTGGAAACACTGATGTGTAGTGGGTTGAGTAAAATATGTAGATTACACAATAAAAAGAAAATCTACAGTTGCTATGCTAAGTCCACAGTAGCTTTGTCAATGTACACGTTAAGCCAACAGACCAACAGCGGTCTGTGTCAGCAACTACCAAACCTATCACTTTCCTAATTTTAAGCCATAATAAATTTTTTATGATATCATCTTATATACATTATTATAAATAAAGTGGCTATGGAGACCAAAACATTATTGCAACATGATTGACTGATCATAGGAGGTTGCTGTTGTTTTGCTGCCTTCACTCAGTAATGAAACCAGTCAAATCAGCTTTAAGCTATGATCACAAAGATTGTTACAAACGATGGGTTCGTAAGAATCTCACAGTTCCTACGAATTCTGGAGTTCACAGACATTCATGGAGGGGGACATACTGTAGTTTCTTACGGCTGCTGTTCGATTCGCAAGACCAACTTGAGGCATTCTTGAGAAATGAGGTGCTTTTGTGTCATGCGATCGCCCTAGAGTTCTTACGGTCTTCTTAAGGGTGCCTTGGGATCTTCCTATAGGATATTTACAGCCGTCTTACAAAACCTTTTTGTTGTAAGTTTATCTGTTTATTCTGGCAATTTTGACCAGATTAATCATGGTTTGTGCTGGGTCAGAGCAGCACTGTAGAAGGCCGAGTTTGCACAGTGCGCCTGTCTCCAGGGGACGAGGCACAAGGATGGACCATCACACCTTTGCCGATGTGTGTTGCAACAAAATTACACTTCTCAGAAGTGTAATTTTCTGGAAGCACCATTATTTCATTGTGGTCTATTTTTATGTACTTGTACAAGCATGCAGCCCTGTACAATTTAATAAGAAAAAAAAATCAGTTTTCTTTGTGTTGTTCCTATGTTGTTCCTAAGGCATTTGTACGGCCACGTTATGATGGGGGTTTTCGTGGGGCGTTCGTAGAAATCTTGGACAAGACCATCGACCTGGCCAAGAACTTACAAAGGGTCTACGACTGCTGGATTCTTCTACAGCCGCCTTAAGAAGGCCATACAAAATGTCCCAAAATTGTTTGTACAGTGTTTGCAGCCGTTCGTAAGGGTGTTTGTGACCATAGCTTTACTCTTTGCTCATCCTGTCATAAAAAGACTTCTGTCTCAGGCTTCCTTATGTGAAATACTTAATGCAGAGCAAGGGTGTTTTCATGTAACTAATTAAATCTACAAATAAAGCCAGAAATCGGTATATGACTCTAGACTACTATCTAAATTTGTAGGCATTATTAAGACAGTTTCAAAATCAGCCTGTCATCTCCTAAGAATAGCAAGAATTAAAGATCAGCTGAGACTATTGTCAGATGCTGCTTACGTAGAATACTGCTGCCAGTTTCCTCACAATAGTCACTCTTGAAGGCAGTTATATCTGAATCAATTATAGTAATTAGAACCTTCAACAAAGAATCGATTTATGACCCAGTTAAATACATTAGAGCACTTTTTTCACAAGCTGGAAAGCTTGTTTTCTCATTAATAGAAATAATCCTGACTGAATGATAAAACAAATACAGTAAGTGTGATTATTTCTTCTGATGTGCATGTGTCCCAGTTGCTGACTGTCACGCTTATCCTCCCTACCCTCTACCCCAGCAGGCCTGAGCCCACAGGTAGCATCCTCAGCCACAGAGAGCTGTTTTGCTCGTCAGCACAACATGTCGGACAACAACAATCAGTGTTTTTCTGCCGCCAACGGCCACCTCCCCTCACAGCTAGCAGCACAGAGACCGGGCGCCATCGACAACCAGCCGCTGGTCAACACAGACCCCATGAAGGCAAGTTGGACTCTTTGTGTGTGACCTACAATCTGTACAGTTCAATTGAAAAACAAATCTGTTGATGTGTGTCATATTAAATATTTAAAATATACAATTAGCTGGCTGCACGGTGGCGCAGTGGTTTAGCACTGTGGCAGCACAGTTTTACCCTCGGCCGGGGGATCGCGGGGATCATGAGATCATGGGTTCGATCCCAGCCCCCGACCAACAGTGAGCTGTGTGGAGTTTGCATGTTCTCCCCGTGTTGCGCGGGTTTACTCCGGGATTTCTCCGGTTTCCTCCCGCACACCAAAAACATGTAGGTTTAGGGCGCTCGCGCACGCAGCGACTAGCAGCCGGTGGCTTGTCACCAGACTGCAAACCAAGTCTACCTACGGGTACAAATAAGTAACAAAAAAAAAAAAAAAAAATTAGCTGGTTGCATAAGTTTGCACACCCTTAAACTAATATGTTGTTGAAGCACCTTTTAATTATAGCATTCAGTCTATTTGAGTAGGACTCTTATCAATATACCACATCTTGACTTTGTAGGATTTGCCCACACCTCCTTGAAAAAGCACTAAAGATCTGTCAAATTGCAAGAGCATCTCTTGTGCACAATTCTCTCAAGATCACCCCAGATTTCACATTTATGGCTGGGCTTGGACTAGGCCATTTCAAAACATCTCGATGTTTTGGGCCAAGATTGACAGGTATTTGGATCTATTCATGATTCTCTCCCACTAGAATAAAACTAATATTCCGTGTGAGGAGAAACGGCCCCAAAACATGATGCTGCCACCACCGTGCTTCACTGTAAATATGGTGTTCTTTTGGTGATGGACAGTGTTGTTTTTGCACCAAACATTATTGTTTTGTAGTCTTGAAAATAATCTGCTGCTGTCCACCAGAATGATGAGGATGAGACGGGGATGAATCACAAAGAAAGTCGAGTCATTAGAATGACCCTGACTTAATACCAACTGAACATTTTTTGAAAGAAATAAAGATCAGGATTCACTAGAGGCAAAGTCTGATGAAAATTCCATGTGAGTAGCCAAAATAGAAATATATGGAGAAAAAAAAAACGCTTTCCCCCATTGTGCATCTCAGCAAAGCCCTTTTGAAAATTTAAAACAAAACAAATTAATGAACTTGATCAATAAATGCACAAGAAGCGCATAAAGAAAATAAAAGAGCAGTGATTATATTAGTGTATCAGTCAAAAAATTGATTCTGGCTAAACTGGTGTATGGGCCAAGATGGCAGCAGTGTGTCTTTACCTGTCAATACCTGTCTGTATGTTTGTGTGAATATTATCGTCACTCTACATTTTGTGAACCATTTCAACAAATATTTTAATCAACTATCAGTTGAAGTTGTGGGTCAGTTTGGATATTGCAACTCTGATAAGTCTTGTTCCATTTAATGAACTGTGAAGTTGGTGCTCATTGGGCTGGCAGAAGTGGACTCACTCTGTGTGCTGTGGATGAGCTGAACACAAATCCACTCTCCAAATCACAATCAAATTACTATTATTAGTACTCCGAACTAAAATCTCACCGCATTGTGTTTTGGGACTACACATAACTCATCTGAGACAGGCTTGCATGGTTGCCAGTTTCTGGATGACAAACCCAGCACACGGGATTCATTGTTTGGAGCCAAAGATGCCAATCGGCACGTCATCTGATTATGGTGAGCCTAAACTCCTCTAGGATAAAGCAAAGTGCTTCTTTCTTTCCTTTTGTTTGTCAGACAAGTCGATGAGCTAACAGCTGCTGTAGTCTGTTAGCCACTGTAGCCTATTAGCTGCTAGCTACAAGGTCCCCACGGTCATGTTGGTTACCTGCTGACCTGCCGCGCCGCGTTGCTGAAACTGTTGGCTGGGAGGCCAGCCTTTTCTTTGTTGTCATCATCTTTGCTCCCAACTGGGTGGAACTGTTTTGAGCCAGTAATAATGAAATCCATGCTCTTACTGTCCCTGTTATTTTTGTTTTGGTCACCTGGAACTGTACTCCACACTGTAATGTGCTGGGCCCCCCTCTGGGTCTTCCCAATGCAGAGACTAATACCTGGTCCCTGGCTCCCAGTGATTTGTTTGTATAGCTGACTCTTACAATTGGTGCTGTCCTATTTCGGGCTTGTATTAAGTCATTTTACTTTGCTTAATGTGTATTTCTGTCCTGAAAAAACTGTTTTATGCACATTGGAATTTTAATTATTGACCTGAACAAATCAAACAAGATTGTAAATGTGGCAGTTTCCAGTGTAAAGTGAAAAGGTTTTATTCTGCTTTTGCTTTTATTGTCAGGCAGTGTTCAGCCAAACCCAGCCCCCCTCTGAATAATACTGGTATACCTGACGATTTCAGAACCAGATCTAGTCTTGGTATTATGCATATAAATGTATATAGTCTGCTTCCTCTATTGGATTTAATTAAGAATTGGATTCATTTAACTGATACTGATATTCTTGTGTTGTCTGAAACTTGGCTAAGTAAAGCAGTCTCGGATAATGAGCCAGGGATTGACTGTTATCTTGTATTTCTTACATTTTCAAATTATCACACCAACAGTGGTCTCGTTCTCACCAAGCTTCTTGCTGATGGTCTTGTAGCCCATTCCAGCCTTGTGCAGGTCTACAGTATTGTCCCTGACATCCTTTGACAGCTCTTTGGTCTTACCCATGGTGGTGGAGAAGTTTGAATGGAAGAGATTGACTCTGTGACGGGTGTCTTTTATACACATAACGAGTTGAGATTAGGAGTACTTTCTCAAAGGGCCAGGACTAGTTTATGTGCCTCATGGGTGCATAACTGGTCTGTATGGGTCAGAATTCTTGCTGGTTGGTAGGAGATCAAATACTTATTTCACTCGATCAAATGCAAATCAATTTCTAACCCTTATTTAATGCTTTTTCTGGATTTTTTTTGTTGTTGTTGTTGTTGATATTCTGTTTCTCTCTGTTAAAATAAACCTACCATAAAAATCATGGACTGTTCATTTATTTGTAAGGGGATAAACTTACAAATTGAGCAGGGGATCCAATAGTTATTTCCCCCACTGTGTTTGATTCATTAAACCCTGGTCTAACAAATACTGAACCTGTTGTAAGCGGAATCCCAGATAACTGCTCCTTGTATTTTACGCCTGTGTCTGTTTTTGAGGTCCACAGTGCACTAAATAAACTGGACACTTGGAAGGCAGCCGGTCCAGATAAATTGGATCTGTTTTTTCTAAAGTTGGCTGATGACATCATAGCTGAGCCCTTGATGAACATTTTTAATTTAAATCTCAGCAGTAATAAAATGCCTAAAGTGTGGAAGATAGCATTTGTCCTCCCATTGTGAAATGGAGGTGACCCCTCAGATGTAAATAATTACAGACCAATCTCAAAATTACAGTATGTATCCTGGCTGAAATGTTTGAAACAATAGTGAGTGGTCAATTGAAGGAATTTGTAGTTTGAAAAGATGTTTTATCCACTTTTCAGTCAGGTTTTAGAAAACAGCACGGCACTGTCACTGCTGCACTCAAGGTTTTAAACGATTTTATTGAAGCTCTGGATTTTAAAAAGTTTTATGTTGCGTTTTTAATTGACTTGTTAAAGGTGTTTGACACGGTTGATCACAGACTTTTAACAAATTCACTGCATAAAATTAGTTTTTTTGAACCAGGTGACCACTTGGTTTGCTAATTATCTGTCTTAATAGAATGCAGTGTGTTCAGATGGATGGATCCAGCTTCCTTGAGGTCACTGTGTGATTCAAGGTTTGGTTTTAGGACCTGTTCTATTTTCGGTTTGCATTAACAACCTGTGTGATTATTTGTCAAATGCCTTGTATCATTTTTATGCCAATGACACTGTTATTTATTGCTTCTCTTCTTTACTAATTCAGGCTTTTGAGTTGCTTTTAGTATTATACAGTCTCATTTACAGGAGACTGTAAATGCTGAAAAATCAAAAGTCATGATCTTCTCGTCAAAGGACTTGCTAGAGAACATCCCATCAATTATAACCACTCAAGGCGAACCCATAGTGCTGGTTTCCAACTATAAATATCTGGGCTTTCTCATAGATCGTGACCTCTCATTCACAGGGCATATTGCCTGTCTGGTCTGTAAGCTCAGTGCGAAACTTTGTTTCTTCTGTAAAAATAGATCCTGTTTCTCCCTTAGAGCACAGAAACATCTGATTTCAGCAACCTTTTTTTTTTTTAGCCAATGCTTGATTATGGTGATGTTCTGTATTTGAGTGCCTCAGCCACATGTCTACAGTCTTTGAACACTGTTTACCACTATGCACTGTGATTTGTTATTGGTTGTAGCCACCTCACCCATCACCGTGATCTGTACGCTAAAGCTGGTTGGCCCTCTCTGAGTGTACGGAAGTCTACACACTGGATGACTGTGATTTATAAAGCTCTTCTTGGCTTGGTTCCCTCACATCTAAATACTTTTCTTCAATGAACCAAATGCCACTATGCCTTATGCTCCGTAGACATTATTCATCTGAGCATTCCACATGTTTGGACTGAATCGGGGGGGATTCAGTTTTGCGCTCCCTTCAACTTGGAATACTTCCCAGACTGATCTGAAATGATCGCAACTCATTTCACTTGAAGCCTTTCGTTCTATCCTAATTGAGAGACATCAAAGATCTGTTGGACAGTGCCTCTGTTTTTAATATGTTATAGAGACCAGTTTGAATTTTAATCGCCACTGTGTCTGCATTGTGTTTTAATGTTTCTTATTGTTTTGTGAGGCATAGAATTTATTGTAACGCGTGCTGCGGACATCTTGGCCAGATCACCCTTGTAAAAGAAATCGGTCTTTTACCTGGTAAAATAAAGGTTAAATTATAATAGATTACATCAAGTCTGTATCAGCATGATGATATATTAACAGCTCTGTAGAGTGTTGTGATTGGAGGCATTTGTGTAGTTGTAAAAGCAACACTACACAGTATGATGATTGGTTATTGAGTGTAAATCCTGCATCCTATTCCCAGCGTTGCTTTGGTTTATGTTTGGCATATGAGAACAGAGGAAAAAAAGCCCGGAAGACTCAAGTATCAATCCCCTCCCTCTTCATCTGCTGTCTGAGCCACACCAGTTTGTTCACAGGACTTAAAATGATTCTACAAAGCCATGTATTTAAAGACAGATGCGATCCTGACATCTCTGCATGTTTCACAGTGTTCAGCATAAAGCAGCAGCAACAGTGCTTCTGCCAGCTCCTTCTTCATTTAACAGTTCCTGATTATCAGTCACTCAGCCTCTGCTGGCAAAGGTTCTCACAGACCAGATGGTGCCTCCGTCTTCTTTTGTCTTATCTCCAGTCTAGCAGTAGGCCCCTGTCTATGTCTATTATGTGTAATTGAAAGAGACAGAACAGTGTCTTTTTGTGCACTTCTCTAAATGCTGCTGTGCTGTGCAGGCCCCGACGTTGACGATGGAGGGTGGCAGGCTGAAGCGCTCCTTACAGCTGCTGCCTCGCGGAGACTTTGAGACAGTTCCTGAGCCTGTGTGGCGGGCTCTCTACCATTGGTACGGTGCCAACATCAGCCTGCCGCGACCGGTGAGTTAAAGAATTACATCCACACAACAGCTGATTGGCCCCAGTGTTAATGTGATGCAGGACAATGAAGAGTAAAGAAAATACACTCAGAAAAATCAGCTACACGTTCATCCATGATCTAAACGCTGCAGGCCCCAGTGTAAATTGATGATTACTTTGAATTGAAAATCATACAGTGCTACTCTTGTAGTTATTTACAGTGATAAATCCACTTACATTTAGAGACCTGTCAGTTTGAAAAAAAATCACTCACTCAAAAGTAGCAAGGCACCTAAACAAATTCTGGAAAACATAAAAATGTGAGTTTAGTTTGGTTAGGTCATTTAGAGGGGGATAAAACAAAAAAACAGTCCCAGTTGATTTTCAACCTGATAAAAATTTACTGTAAAACTGACTTGGATTGACTCCATTTTAGACAGTGGTATCATGACAGTTGCTCCAAGATATCTTGTGAAATGTAGAACAAATCAAGCATCGATTTAAAAAAAAAAAAAAAAAAAAAAAAAAAAAGACTCAGCAGCATTGTGCTTCCCTCTCAGGTGTTTCACTGAATCATTTCCCATGAGAAGGTTGTCAGGCAGTCAAGGAAAGCAAAAAGCTATTTTTAAAATTATGACTTCCAACATCACCCGCAAGCAAACGTAGAATATTTTAGTTGTGATCAGTGATAGGTTTCTACTGAAGTCTCTCAAAAGCCCGGTTTCCACGACAGTTATAACGACAAGGACCTGTACTTATATAGTGCTTTCTCCAGTCAAAAAGACCACTCAAAGCGCTTATCTAGTATCTATGCTCACCCTCCATTCTAAGGGCCTACACATACCTAGGGACAATTTAGTCATAAATTCACCTAACCTACATCTCTTTGGATTGTGGGAGGAAACAGGAGGCCCCGGGGTAAACCCACCCAGCACAGGCTTTTCAGATTGATAGCGTAGTTGTATCTACAGGTGTGTTCAGACCAAACGCAAGTAAATTCAGTCACGTGACCAGAATACATGTTAACTCAATGTATTCTGGACACGTGACTAAATTTACTCACGTTTTGTCTGAACACACCTTAAGACAAACCTTAAATGGTTTACACTCTGACCTCTGACTATGGGTAAGGGATCCAAAGGTCAAGGTTAACATTCCATTTGCCCTATTACTATAGAATGAGGAAAGCTAGGGTCACCAAACTTGGTACACATGTTCACCTTGGGATCCTGACCTACAACTATAGGTTGTATACAACTATTTTTGATGTATTTTCATGGAGGATGGGCTTATCATAATTTGGTTCTGCCCCAATAATTATATGGAAAAGTTGAAAACAGCTGTCCTTCAGTGTCATGTTGGGATCTTCAAAGAAAACGGAAGCTGGGTTATCGCCCTCGCCTCAGAGTGCTCTTGTACAGCAACTTCCCCCATGGAGGGTTTTCAGGAACTTGTAGCGGCTGAAATAAGGCCCTCGTCAGGCGTAGGTACTTCAGAATGCCCCCAAAGACTGCTGGGTGGAGTTTAGGATTGACTCAGCAAGACGACCAGAGCACTACATAAACCAAACACACGGAAATGAAAAGCCCTAAATTTGACCAGAAACCGATAAAAGTGAAGATCTAATGCTTAACATTATTATAATAATGCTCATAGACCTGTTGCCCTGACCTCTGTGGTCATGAAATCCTTGGAGAGATTGGTGCTGAACCACCTGAAGGTCATCACAGGCCCCCTGATGGACCCACTGCAGTTTGCCTACCAGTCAAACAGGTCAGTGGATGATGCAGTGAATATGGGACTACATTACATCCTGCAACACCTCGACTCCCCAGGGACGTACGCCAGGATCCTGTTTGTCGACTTCAGCTCAGCGTTCAACACCATCATCCCAGGCATTCTTCATCAGAAACTCCTCCAGCTCAAGGTGCCCCCCTCCACCTGCCAGTGGATCTCCAGCTTTCTGACTGACAGGTGGCAACAGGTGAAGCTAGGGAGATTTACATCCAGCTCCCGAAAAATTAGTACTGGCGCCCCCCAAGGATGTGTCCTTTCCCCACTGCTCTTCTCCCTCTACTCCAACGACTGCACCTCAGAGGACCCTTCGGTGAAGCTCCTGAAGTTTGCGGACGACACCACAGTCATCGGTTTGATCCGGGATGATGATGAGTCTGCATACAGGCGGGAGGTGGAGCAGCTGATCCTCTGGTGCAGCCAGAACCATCTTGAACTTAACCCAGCCAAAACGGTGGAGATGACTGTGGATTTCAGGCAACACCCCCCTTCATTCCCCCCACTCACCATCCTCAACAGCACAGTGTCCACTGTGGACTCCTTCAAGTTTCTGGGTACCACAATCTCCCGGAACCTGAAGTGGTCCTCCCATATTGACACTGTCCGGAAAAAGGCCCAGCAGAGGTTGTTTTTTCTGCGTCAGCTCAAGAAGTTTGATTTGCCTCAGGAGCTGCTGGTTGTCTTCTACACCGCCATCATCCAATCTGTCCTCTGCTTTTCCATCACTGTCTGGTTTGGATCTGCCACTAAACAGGACAAGACCAGACTGCAGCGGATCATTAAGTCTGCGGAGAGGATCATTGGTACCGACCTACCCTCCATTGAGAACTTATATCGGTCCATAACCAGGAAACGGGCGGGAAACATCTGTGCTGACCCATCACACCCCGGCCACAAACTGTTTGAACTTATATCTTCTGGTCGTCATTACAGATCACTGAAGGTCAAAACCACCCGTCACAGGAACAGTTTCTTTCCTCAAGCCATCACTCTGATGAACTCCTAACATTCACCTAGTCCTACCTGTTGCTGTACTCATGACTTTTCATCCATTATTACATTGCACATAACTCTCACACTGCTTTTTACTTCATTCACATTATATCACTGAATCTGAGTCCACATTGAAATACTGTGTGATTGTATATTTTTTCATATATTTCTGCAAAGTGTGGTTAGTCCGAGTAAATAACTGCATATATTCCTGTATATATTTGCATCCTTTTATAGAAACGTGGACAGACTGTAATTTACTGTACATACTGTGGTTGTCATTGAATCCTTATTTAAATCCTTCACCTGAACAACGAGAGCAAGTTTTTAGCCAAAGTCAAATTCCTTGTATGTGTTGTGCATACTTGGCCAATAAAGCTGATTCTGATTCTGATTCTGATTCTGATAATATTATGGTGCCATGATTGTGCTGGGTCTAAACAATTTTTGCAGCATGTGTGGAGCACACGAGCATTACAGCAGTCGCTACTACTATCATTCACCGGGATGTGAACACAACCAGCCAACAGGAGACTGAGCACCACTGGTGCTTCTCCCGGTGTGTTTGCGTTGTTGTTCTGGCCGTTTGCGGAACGGCCAGAACAACTGCATATCATATGTGTTCACACATGCATAGAGGTAGCACAAACACAGTAGAGAGGCAAGGCACACAGAACTAGTGGCTCGGGCTGTTTGTAGCCGGAGAGTGAAACACACGGCCGTCCAGCTAGGGACCGAGTTCCCTTCTGGTGCTGCTTGCACAGCTCCGGTCCTCTCCACAATGTCTAATCAGTAATCACCAACGTAGGCAAGTTGGTCCAATGCACTCCACTTTACATTCATTCCGTGCATAATCATTTCTGTATTCAACATATTTTAAACATTTTACTTTGCTGTGTCACAGTTGACACTGTCAGGCGATTATGTCATGAACAAATTCTCCAGAGACTGATAGTTCCTACCCCCATAATGGAGAAACAGCTGGGGAGAGGGCCAACCCTTATCAAATTCCTGCCCCTTAAAATTGATTCCTGGTTCCGGAGTTAAAGTATTGTGTGCTGCTGACTCTACTTCACCTGAAGATGCTTTAAAGAAAGTGACGAAGAGTATGTGAATAACAATGGCTATAACTTGATAGCTATTAGTGCTCCCTTTCGTATAATATTGCTTAAATATCTACTGCAGATACACATCAACTGATGAATGTGTCCTTAGAATCAAAAGGAAGCAAACTGTTGTAGCCTGCAGAGCATTCTGGGATTTGTAGTATCTATTTAATTTTGCCATGAGCCACATGTGGCCCACGGGCCTTGAGTTTGACACATGGTTTAATGGAAAAGGAGTTTGGGTAAATCTAATTGTAACAGGGAAAGAGAGAGTCTGGAGAACACGGTCAGATTCACAGCCTTACTGGTGTCAAGACTAACATTTCAACACTACTGTGTCATCTTTAATTTTTGTCAAAATAGCCAAAAATTATTTGATTCATTCAACCTTTCAAAGGGGTAAAAATACTTTTTATAGGGGCTCTATACAGCTGTATACAACCAGAGAAGATTCTGGCCTCTTCCCTTCAGCTAGTGTGTCTTGAAGGCCCCTATTCTATGTTCAACTTTCCAAATGGATGTTTTCTTATCATTACAAGGTAATCAGTTCAAGGTATCAATATTCCTTCCCATCCCTGACAGGTAATTTCGGAAAGCCAGACGGGCCAACCGGAGCTGGAGCTCTTCCCCCGCTACCTCCTCTTCCTCCGGCAGCAGCCGGCTGCACGTTCCCCGCAGTCCAACATCTGGGTCAATATGGGTATGACCAGCCTGCGAATGTTCCCACCACATTTACCCCCACCGAGAGGTAACGTAAGCCTGCAGCAAGACCAGTGCCAGCCGCCGATCAGCGAACAACCCCACACCCCCACCTACCCCATTAATCTTCCATGAGTGGGGTCGATCCAAAGCAGGATGTGCTCTGGAGTGGGCACTGCAATCAACCAGTGGCCCATGAAGGGGAACACTAATCACTGTAAAAGTGGAAATATTTTTTTTTTATCTACACAGCTTTTACTGATGCTCTATACTGATAGCAGAGTTTCACTTGAAATACTTAATTATGAACTGGCAAATGAGGTAAAATTGTTAGTATGTGCCACAGTTTCTGACCCTGTTTTGTGGGAGATGAGTGTTTTTTCAACCATTTCCTCTTAAAGACCCGGTTATAGTTGCCATAGTGGTCTCATGTGTGCAAACGTGACCTCAAAATGATGTCATCTTCTTCTTCTTTTAGATTTGATTGGCGGTTGGCAACCAGCTTACAGGTGCATTACCGCCACTGACTTGATTATCATCACTCTGAATCTTTGTATTAGGATTTCTGATAAGGAGTTCTGAACAACTCCTTGTGTGAAAAAATTATCCGTCCTTGGACTGTGTCCTCGGCGGCGTCGACCAGCTTGGCCGTCTGTGTCACAAAGCACCAATGCCTTTATAGTTGCACTCGGGACACTGTGGACTGGCTACAGTTTTGGCTGTAAGCACCAATGATTTTATATATTATTTTAGTGACCAAACTTAAAACAAGTACATTTGTCCTGATTTGATGTTTTATCAAACAGAAGTTCCTTTTTTGTTGTATAAAACACCTGATTCAAAATGTTCAAAAAAATTCAAAAAAATTATTTTGGCATGCATATAAACTTTATAATTAAACGATTTGTCAACAATAAAAATTGTTGACAAATTTTTATTTTCAACATCATCAATAACGTCGACTAATTGTTTCAGCCCTAGTGACAACCATAGAAAACGACTCAAACACATGTCACACACTAGCATTTGTGATGTCATTTATACCTGGGAAGAAACCATATACAGTTGCAATCAAAATTATTCAACCTCCATTGCATTTTAGGTTTACTGGCAAAATTTACAATTTTTCAGGTGTATGCAATAAGAAAATTACACAAGAACAGTCTAAATGGTTAACTAAAACTAAGATAACAAGGATTTTATCCAAATTCATCACTAAATTATACTTTCAATTACTGCTGCAGTCTCAAAATTATTCAACCCCCTGAACAAAATTCGTCATAAGAGCACACATTTGCAAACCAGGTGTGGTCTTAAGCACACCTGATGCAACTAATCAAGGGCTTCATTAGTTGCATCAGGTGTGTTTGAGATAGAACACCTTAAATACCTGGACTGTGGACGGAGTCATTTGATTGCTTGTTAGAACATGGCTGAGTCAAGAGAATTGTCTAAAAAGTTCACTGCCTTGCACAAACAAAGAAAATGATACAAAAAGATAGCAAAGGCACTGAATGTTCCTAGAGATACAGTTGGAAGCACAGTTCAGAAGTTTAAAGTTAAAGGAACAGTGGCTACACTGGACGTGGCAGAAAGAGGAAACTATCAACAGCTGCCACCAGAGTCCTGAGGAGGCAGGTGGTCAAAAACCCTCGACTGACTGCAAAAGAGCTGCAGCAAGACTTGGTGGCAGCAGGTACTGAGGTTTCAGTTTCCACAGTAAGGCACATAGTAAATCCTGAAGGGCTCCATGCCCAAACTTCAAAACGTACATCGCTACTGACCCAAAAGCACTAGAAGTGTTGCCTCCAATTTGCTCAAAATCATATAAATAACACAAAGAAGTTTTAGGATACTGTTCTGTGGAGGTAGAGCATCCGCCCCACAAACAGGAGGTCAGGGTTCAAGTCCCGGCCGGGTCATGCCAAAAACCATGCAGTACAGTACAGTTGTTTCCCCAATTGATAACATTAGTCACTATGGTGGCAGGCCAAAACGAATGTTTATGATCCTGCAGAACTCAGATTTGGACTGGATAACTTTTTATGTCTGTTCACATGTTACACCCAGCAGGTTGCTGATCTTCAGCCAGGGATCTCTATAATATTTCTTTGATGGCAATGCAAATAAAGCCTTTTTCATAAGACTGGTGTTTTCACCCCTACACACTTGAGCAATCCACTTGAGATACTACACTGTGATAAAATCTTTGACAGCCACAGTCTGTCAATTTAAAAATACCTTCATTGCAATAAACAAAGTGAAATGCATATTCCTCATCATCACAAGCCTTCCGGTGCTAGCCTCCTTTCACCATACTTCTCAGGCATTGTGTCCAGCATACTTCCAAGTTTGGCAATTTGCCTCTCATTAGGGAACCATGCTTGAGTGCCATAGACAAGTCTAGACCGAACATACGCTTCTACTATCTTTTGTCTTTTGTACATGGATACCCTGCAATTGGTCAGTACATTATGTAGCTTATTGAACTTGGCTATTGCACTGGCCACACGGTGTTCGGTAAAACATCTGTCCTCTGCATTGGTAACAATCTGACCAAGATAGCAAAATTTTGTCACATTCTCAGTGGCATGACCTTCTGTAGAAAACAAGGTTATCTGCTTTGCAAGGGCTTGGTTGTTGAACATTTGAGTCTTAGTCTTCTTGAAAGATATTGTTAGCCCAAAATGCTTACATGTCTCGTTGAGGATATTCAAAACATTTCCACCTCACGGATGGACTTGGAGTACAGAGCAACATCATCAGCATACAAGATCCACTTCACAACTTCCGTCCCTCGCAG
This sequence comes from Pholidichthys leucotaenia, assembly GCA_020510985.1. Classification (NCBI taxonomy): domain Eukaryota; kingdom Metazoa; phylum Chordata; class Actinopteri; order Cichliformes; family Pholidichthyidae; genus Pholidichthys; species Pholidichthys leucotaenia. Next base: position 83,052,685 of record CM035847.1, on the reverse strand, counting down.
CTGGCCATGGCAGCACTGTTCTCTATTAGTACAAAGATGTGGTATGTTGTATTCAAGATTAATTCTCCATCTGCCAGGGAAGGCCTTATTAATCTCTATTATTATTAATATATGCTGAAAAGAACACCATGCCTGAAGTGAAGCATGGCTGTGGCTCAGTGATGCTCTGGGTCTGCTTTGCTTCTTCTGGCACTAGAAATCTGCAGCATGCGGTGGGCAAGATGGATTCAATCAAGTATCAGGAAATCCTTCAAGAAAATGTCATGCCGTCTGTGAGGAAGCTGAAGCTTGGGCATCAGTGGACCTTCCAACAGGACAATGATCCCAAGCATACCTCAGAGTCCATCAAGGCTTGGTTTCAGAAGAAGTCCTGGAAGATACTAGAGTAGCCATCACAGTCACCTGATTTGAACCCCACTGAACATCTCAGGTGCAATTTGAAAAAGGTGGTTGCAGCATGCAAACCCAAGAATATTGATGGACTGGAGGCCTTTGCTCATGAGGAATGGGATAAGATTTCTCAGGAGCGCTGCCAGAAGCTGGTGTCTGGCTATGCATCATGTTTGCAGCAGGTCATAACAGCAAAAAGGTGCTAAAGTACTAAAGTACTAAAGTACTAAAGATGCTTGTCATGAAGGGGTAGAATAATTTTGAGTCTGCAGTAATCATTAAAAGTGGCAATTTGTGTAGAATTTGGAGAAACCACTTGTATTATTAGTTGTGTTGAGCTATTTAAATTGCTCTTATTTGATTTGTTTATTGCAAACAGCTGCTAGTTTGTACATTTTGCCAGTTAACTTAATTTGCAGTGGAGGTTGAATAATTCTGATTGCAGCTGTACATTGAATTACCTTCCCTGTTAATCTGATCAGACGTAACCTGAATTCAACTGGATTTACATGCTTTGTTGATACAGCCTTTGTCCGAGTAACACCAATAATTGGCCAAGGCTGTCTGTCTGTGAAAGAGCAGTGACTCTCTTTAAAACTCACCTCTGACTCTTTTACCCAGCTATACCCTACTATAAACAGACCTGCTAGAGCTCTTTTAGTGTTGGTGATAGCTGCTTCAGCTTCATGTTGTAGATTGCAAAATCTTTAACCATACACCCCACCCACCCCAAAAAAAATCAAATAAATAAAAACTAAGTAAATCATCCCATTAACTGTGCTGTTGAGTTGAGGACACATCTCCCAGCCCTAGCTGATATCCTATAAACAGAAAATGTCTCTCTACAAAAAGAAACAAGATGACAAAGCCTCAAGTGGGCACATCCAAAGCCACTTCAGCTGTAATCAGGTTGGAGATGATCAGCACTCAGCATGAGAAGCGCTGGCCCAAAGCAAGTAAACAGATCAGGTTTCTGGCCACAACGCAGCGCTGAGTCTCCCAGTGGAGATTCAGCTTCCATCCTGGCTCACGCTGGCTGAGCAGCGGCTTCTCATTGCTGGGCATTAAGAGCCTCTGTAAGGCATGTCGTCAGATGCCTGACATACATCTGAATATACCTCATACTTTGCTGAATGTCTTCCTGACAGCTGGAGCTGCAGGACACTCCCAGCAAGGGTGTCAGACGATTGAATAGCAGAGCTGTGAAGATGAAAAAAAATCAACAGATGTGGAAGTGATTTTGAAATCTGTGAACTGAATTCCAAATAACTGGACTAATATTGATTGGTGTGTGCTGATTTAATCCACACAGAGTCTGCTAAATCTACTAAGCTGATTGACCAATCAAGAATGAGCTGATTGCCCTTTTCTTGCTGCTTTCTTACAACTAATCCTCGATTAGGCAACCGATAATGATGAACTTGTGTGACTTTTTTTTTTGAGCCATCACAGTAAATCACATGCTAAGCTGATGTAATAAGTGTGATGATTTCAGTTTAGTTTTAAAGTTACAATTCACCCCAAAACATACTGCCATTCACTGGTCTACTTTATTATCTCCACCGGTGAGGCTGTGTGTCCTTTGTGGTTTGTCTTTCTGTCTGTTTGGCTGTGAGCAGCAGGATTATACAAAAGCTCCTTTACAGATTTTTATTTATTTTTTCATCAGAGGTGACTCTGGGGCCAAGAATGAACCCATCAGACTGCATTAGTATACAGATTCTGGACCAGTTTAACATATTTTTATATATTGTTGCTGAGCCAAAATATGATACTCGGGTCAGTTGATGCATTTTAATCAGTGAACAAATAGTTTTGGCTGAGACATGCACTCTGGATGCCCTTTAATTAATGTTTGAGTCCACTGCAGTTTTTTTTTTTTTTTTTAAATACAAAACCAGTTCACATCATCTGCCATCTGAAAGCACTAAGTTTGCAAGTTTGTAACCCTTGAGCGTTAGAAAACCCCATAGATCAAGGTATCCTCTATGGACAAGTACTTGGCTGAAGTCAGGAGGAATATTTCCCTTTTAACCTAAAGAACCACTGACTGAACCAGGCTCGGGGAGGGGTAGCAATCTGTGTGACAAGTTGGGGTGAGAGTAATGTAAAATGAAGAGACGACGGTCCTGATTTTGGAGCTGATGGCTGTAGTTGCCACTTCTGCTCAGGTACTAGTCTCTCCCTGAATGGGCACTGTGACTAGGCGTGCATGCACACATTTTTGCTAATATCCCATCATGATTATGTAAAGAGACATTAGTCATTACTGCTGAGTTTTTTTGTGCAGTTCAAGATGCTGGCAAATTGTGCTCGAGTGCAAATAGATTGTTTGGGAGTCACTCACATCAAACCAGTCAAGGCAAACTGACAACACTACAGACAGGAAATTTATCATTTTAATTTTGGGGGTGAATTGTCTCTTTAATGTAAACGAAGGTCTTGATTGAAGTCCACCATGCAGAAAACACACGTAATGCATTAGCTTCTTGTGTTGTGGTCAGCGTGCTAATGTTCCTGTCACGTATCAGGTAACGTGCCGTCTCCCAACGCCCCTCTGAAGAGAATGCTGGCCTACACCGGCTGCTTCAGCCGCATGGCCACCATCAAGGACATCCACCTCTACCTGTCCCAGCGGCTGCGCATCAAGGAGGAGGACATGAGGCTCTGGCTCTACATCAGCGAGGTACCAACACACCCCATTTCCCCGCTCAGACTGAGCTCTCACGCATAGATATCACTAAACAAAATTTTTATGGCTTTTATTATGTAGAAAGTATTCATCAGCCATTATGCAGTGTTTTTCAAACGGGGGTCCCTGGAATGGGATTCCGTGGGAAATTTTCTAATTTCACTTATTAATTGGTCCAAAAAATTGCAAATAATTTGCTGCTGTTGTGCATGGGTGCCTGCAGAACCCTTATTTATTTTTATAGTCAAAATTAAGTCAATCCAGAATAGCTGAACGAAAGAAACTAAACCATGTAATAAACTGCTACAAGTGTGATCTTGTTTCCTACTTCCCGTCTCTGCTAGAACTACCTCACCCTGCTGGATGATGAAGACCACACACTGGAGAGCCTGAAGGTCCAAGATGAGCAGCAGCTTGTCATTGAGGGTATTTTGTTCCACAGTTCACAAACCTGTGTTCAGAATCAGTATAGTGTCTATTAAGACATTCTTTCTGATAAAGGTTCATTCTCAATAATAATGCACTGAAGTGGTTTAATCTCTGCTCCACAGTCAGGAACAAAGACATGAGCTGGCCTGAGGAGATGTCTTTCATTGCCAACAGCAGTAAAATGGACAGGCATAAAGGTGGGTGACACCGAACAGGAGCTTTGTTCCAGTTGAGCTTTATCAGCGTTTTTTGCTTTTATCATTCATCTGCAACTTCTTCTACCAACATCTTGTGTGTAATCACAAACAGTTACAGTACTGTGAAAAAGTATTCGCTCCTCCCTGATGTCTCATGTTTTTGCATATTTGTCACACTTAAATGTTTCAGATCATCAAACAAATTTTAATATTAAATGAAGATAACCCAAGTACATACAAAATGCAGTTTTTTAAATGATGATTTCATTAAGGGAAGAAAGCTATCCAAACCTACATGGTCCTATGTGAAAAAGTAATCCCACCCCCTTTGTTACAGCTTAAATCAACTGTAATTAACCACAGTTTTTGGAACGCTGAGTTCACTTTCACTAGCGACACCCAGGCCTGATTACTGCTAGACCTGTTAAATTAAGAAATCACTTAAATAGAACCTGTCTGACAAAGTGAAATAGGCTAAAAGATCTGAAAAAGCAGCACATCATGACACTTGATTGCGGTTGTTGCCACTAAAGGTGGCACAACCAGTTATTAGGTTTAGAGGGCAATTACTTTTTTCCATTTGTTTTATTTATTTTATTGGTTTAATTTTACAGGGACAATACACATTAATAAACATTTCTGTAAATGTGTCAGTTTAGCCAATTGGCTAATTTTCAACTGCAGTCCCTGGGCAGGTAAAAAAAAACATAAAATCAAGGGACATCAACACAGCACATGTTACAAGACACATTTCAATAAAATAAACAAGGACAAGACAACGGTAAAACATTAAAAAACAAAACACACTTCAGATCACCCAGACAAATTACACAGAATAATAATAATGCATCAGATTCATACGGCGCTTTATCATAGACACTCAAAGACGCTTTACAAATAGATACAGTGGGGCAAAAGAGTATTTAGTCAGCCACCAATTGTGCAAGTTCTCCCACTTAAAAGATGAGAGAGGTCTCCAATTTTCATCATAGGTGTATCTCAACTATGAGAGACAAAATGAGAAAAAAAAATCCAGAAAATCACAATGAAGGATTTTTAATGAATTAATTGGTAAATTCCTCGGTAAAATAAGTATTTGGTCAATAACAAAAGTTCATCTCAATACTTTGTTATATACCCTTTGTTGGCAATGACAGAGGTCAAACGTTTTCTGTAAGTCTTCACAAGGTTTTCACACACTGTTGCTGGTATTTTGGCCCATTCCTCCATGCAGATCTCCTCTAGAGCAGTGATGTTTTGGGACTGTCACTGGGCAACACGAACTTTCAACTCCCTCCAAAGATTTTCTATGGGGTTGAGATCTGGAGACTGGCTAGGCCACCCCAGGACCTTGAAATGCTTCTTACGAAGCCACTCCTTCATTGCTCGGACGGTGTGTTTGGGATCATTGTCATGCTGAAAGACCCAGCCACGTTTCATCTTCAATACCCTTGCTGATGGAAGGAGGTTTTCACTCAAAATCTCACGATACATGGCCCCATTCATTCTTTCCTTTACATGGATCAGTCATCCTGGTCCCTTTGCAGAAAAACAGCCCCAAAGCATGATGTTTCCACCCCCATGCTTCACTGTAGGTATGGTGTTCTTTCTCCTCCAAACACGACAAGTTGAGTTTTTACCAAAAAGTTCTATTTTGGTTTCATCTGACCATATGACATTCTCCCAATCCTCTTCTGGATCATCCAAATGCTCTCTAGCAAACTTCAGAAGGAGCCTGGACGTGTACTGGCTTAAGCAGGGGGACACATCTGGCACTGCAGGATTTGAGTCCCTGGCGGCGTAGTGTGTTACTGATGATAGCCTTTGTTACTTTGGTCCCAGCTCTTTGCAGGTCATTCACTAGGTCCCCCCGTGTGGTTCTGGGATTTTTGCTCACCGTTCTCGTGATCATTTTGACCCTACAGGGTGAGATCTTGCGTGGAGCCCCAGATCGAGGGAGATTATCAGTGGTCTTGTATGTCTTCCGTTTTCTAATAATTGCTCCCACAGTTGATTTCTTCACACCAAGCTGCTTACCTATTGCAGATTCAGTCTTCCCAGCCTGGTGCAGGTCTACAATTTTGTTTCTGGTGTCCTTTGACAGCTCTTTGGTCTCGGCCATAGTGGAGTTTGGAGTCTGACTGTTTGAGGTTGTGGACAGGTGTCTTTTATACTGATAACGAGTTCAAACAGGTGCCATTAATACAGGTAACGAGTGGAGGACAGAGGAGCCTCTTAAAGAAGAAGTTACAGGTCTGTGAGAGCCAGAAATCTTGCTTGTTTGTAGGTGACCAAATACTTATTTTACTGAGGAATTTACCAATTAATTCATTAAAAATCCTTCAATGTGATTTTCTGGATTTTTTTTTCTCATTTTGTCTCTCATAATTGAGGTATACCTATGATGAAAATTGGAGACCTCTCTCATCTTTTAAGTGGGAGAACTTGCACAATTGGTGGCTGACTAAATACTTTTTTGCCCCACTGTACATTATTCATTCACTCCAGACAGACAATGGTAGTGGCAAGTTACTACTGCAGCCGAAACGTGGCTGCCAATCCACGCCAACAGCCTCTCCGGCCACCACCGAACATTTATACACATTCATACCCAATGTTACGGACACTGGAGCCAAGGTGGGTAAAGTGTGTTGCCCAGGGACACAACGGCAGGATATCTGGGGAGAGCGGGATTCGAACCGCCAACCATCCGGTTACTGGACGACCCGCTCTACCTCCTGAGCTAAGAATGGTCACATGTTTGTGTTTAAGCCATGAATTTAAGTTAATTTTAAAAGAATGGTTGGTGTCACAGTCATTAACAGCTATTGGCAGACTGTTCCAAGTGTGAACTGCTTTCACTGAAAAAGCTGAGTGGCTAAAAGTAGACCTGCTCATAGGTATTACACAGTCTCCTTTCTACAGACCTAGTGTGTCTGTCAAAAGATGTTCTCTGTTGTATAAAAGCACCAAGTTTGATGATCTGAAACATTTGTGACAAATATGCAAAAGTATAAGAAATATGATATAAAATATAAGAAATCAGAAAAGGGGCAAATACTTTACACACACATCCACAGATCCTTAAAAAAGTCTTAAAATATTCATTCATTCATTCATCTTCTTCCGCTTAATCCTTTTCGGGTTGCGGGGGGGCTGGAGCCTATCCCAGTATCTCTGGGCGAAAGGCAGGGTACGCCCTGGACAGATCGCCAGTCCATCGCAGGGCCAACACAGAGAGACAGACAACCATTCACTCTCACAGTCATACCTAAGGACAATTTAGAATCCCCAGTTTTGATGCCAATTAACCTAACTTGCATGTTTTTGGCATGTGGGAGGAAACCGGAGAAATCCCGGAGTAAACCCATGCAGACACGAGGAGAACATGCAAACTCCACACAGATCACTGTTGGTCGGGGGCTGGGATCGAACCCAGGATCCCCCAGCCAAGGGTGAGTTGCTGTGCTGCTGCAGTGCTAACCACTCCGCCACCACGCAAAATTAAGACCTTATTTATCCTGAAAAAATGACCAGCAGTCCTTAAATCTGAATTCCAAAGGTCTCAAAAATACCACACATGATAAACACCAAAGCTCTCTGTGTGTGTGTGTGTGTGTGTGTGTGTGTGTGTGTGTGTGTGTGTGTGTGTGTGTGTTTCGCCTAAATTTGACAACTTTTTCTTCTAATCTTAATACCTTTTTTTCATAAATTTTCAACTTTTTCTGCTAAATTTATAGTTTTTCCTTATAAATTTGACACCTTTTTTCTCATAAATTCGTAACCTTTTTATTGAAATTTGTTCCCCTTTTTTCCCCTCATAAATTTGTGTTTTGTTATTGTAAATTTACCGTTTTTTCTTGTAAACTTGCAATTTTTCCTGGTAAATTTGTGACTTTTCTTGTAAATTTGCCACTTTTTCTTTTCAAATTTGACCTTTTTTCATTAATTTTTATCTGCTTTTTCTCTGATTTTTTTTTTTCATGTTAAGTTGCAACTTTTGGTTAGTGCAAGGGATAGTTCTCGGTACTTCATTTGAATAACTTAATTATCTAATGGCAACGTAGATGTTGGTGAAGTACAAATTTAATGTGAGCTGCGGTAATTTCAGTTTCAGTAAATAAATGGACAAGGCTAACTGTAGTGGGGCCACAGACTATTTGCTAATGTAAGTTCTTAAACTTGATCAAGTGGCCTTAAAAAAGGTCTTTAGTTGAACACAGTTATTGCTGCAGATATCATGGTACTGATTTATACACTCACATCAAGTCAGGATTTTAAATCTGACCCACATGTCTCCCATCTCCAAACCCAGTTCCCACAGAGAAAGGAGCCACGGGGCTCAGTAACCTGGGCAACACCTGCTTCATGAACTCCAGCATCCAGTGTGTGAGCAACACCAAGCCCCTCACAGACTACTTCATTTCAGGGAGACACCTCTATGAGCTCAACAGGTGCCCTTTACAGGATCACTCTGCTCTTAAGTCTTCTCTGTGTTTTCATTTAAACTGACCCATACTGGTGCGTCCACAGAACCAACCCCATCGGGATGCGAGGTCACATGGCCAAGTGTTATGGCGACCTGGTGATGGAGCTGTGGAGTGGGACGCAGAAGAATGTGGCTCCTCTCAAACTCAGGGTGAGTTCACTGTGAACTTCAAGTTGCTTCTCAGTTGTGTTAAGACTATCTATAAAACTATTAGATTTAAAAAATGGTGGTTGGTAAATGTTTGGAGGTTCTGTGTTTTTTGGGTTACTAATACATACCCGTGCATACCCGTCCATGCCTGTAGAAACCAACTATAAGCAAGTATTTCTGCATGCCTGTTGCCGAAGGGTCTCCTGTCTCAGACGGCTGTATTGTTCACAGTCATGCCTGCGGCGTACTGCTGGAACCTGAGGTGTTTCATGGTCACGGCATCTTTTCTGACATGCAGCAGTTCTCCTCATTCTATTGCTCTCCATCTGGTGGGTCTTCTTCTTCTTCGTTCAGACGACTGGTTGAGGGATAGGTGCATCGTAATTCCAGTTCATGGGCAGGATCATGAAAATAGATCTGAGCAAAAAATGGCTTTCGACCCTGTTCAGGAAGGCCCATGCGTGCCCGTAGAAACCAAGAAACTGGAGCACCCGGAGAAAATCAGCGCTTTGCTTGGCATTTTACACATTTGTAGAGTAGACTGGCATTCTTCAAGGTTACACATTTTTACTGTGTCAGCACCTCTTTAAAAATGACATTGCTGAGAAAGCAATGCTTTTGCTTAGTTTCTTCATCTTGAGCAACAATACAAAGACTGCTTGATCGAGCAACTCTACTCACGGCAACATAGAATTGGCCATGGCTGCAGAAGTGTGTTGTGCAGAAAACAGGAACACGCTGTAAAGACTGGCCCTGTGACTTATTCACCTTGCCAAGGTTACACATTTTTACTGTGTCAGCACCTCTTTAAAAACGACATTGCTGAGAAAGTGACGCTTTTGCTTAGTCTCTTCATCTTGAGCAACAATATGAAGACTGCTTGATCTGGCAACTCTGCTCGCGGCAACGTAGAATTAGCCATGGCTGCTGAAATGTGTTGTGCAGAAAACAGGAACGCACTGTAAAGACTGGCCCTGTGACTTATTCACCTTGCCAATTTTGAGCCATATGGCATCATAAAGACACATTAGGCATCGTGAGTGATGGTCTATATGACATCATAAAGACACATTTGTCTATGAGCCATATGACATCATAAAGACACATTTGTCTATGAGCCATGTGACATCATAAAGACACATTTGTCTGTGAGCCATATGACATCATAAAGACACATTGCATCGTGAGTGATGGTCTATATGACATCAAGACACATTTGTCTATGAGCCATATGACATCATAAAGACACATTTGTCTATGAGCCATATGACATCATAAAGACATTTGTCTATGAGCCATATGACATCATAAAGACACATTTGTCTATGTGCCGTCATATAGACATCATATCTCTTTATGACGGCATCGCGGGTCCTATAATGCCTGAGTTCATAGGCCATCCTATGATGTCCTATAACTGTGACAGACACACACATAGACAGAGATTTCTTGCTTAATAGAGTGATAGAGTGATAGCCTTACTAAATACAGTCCTGAGTCATATGGGTACCATGAAAATATTTTTGTTTGATTGTATTGCTATTGTCCACCAGTCATCATTATGTAATGTATATACTTTTTCAAAGTCTATCAGTCCAGTCACTTTGGTCAAGTGGCATGCTAGCTGGCTAGCGCTAAATAAGTATTTCTGCTTAGTAGCCATTCTCTTCACTGCCTTCTTATCAGCATCTGCAGATAAAGTAGAGTCAGAACAGAAACATGCATTGTAAGGTTTTGATCTAAACTTTGGGGTAACTAATTTCAAATTTAAGAAGATAATGCAGCTAACCAGGCTAACTTTTACCATGTAACCAGAACACAACAATGCAGTTTCTGGGGTTTGACGTCTCTCTGCTTTCAAACAGTGCATCACTGTGGAATTTAATTAACTCAGCATTATAATCCTCACATATAAGAAGCCTTAAACAGTTGCTTGTAGTTGATGATTATTAGAAGACCGCTGGAGCAAAATGACGCATATCAGGTAAACATCTGACTACAGTTATCAGGGAATATAGTAACCCCTGAAAATCCCAATTGTCCAGTCAAACTGCTCAGTTGAAACTATGACCTTGTCAACACGTACACTGGTATTTTTATGAATGTAGCTTTTTATACATAGTTTAAACTCTACAAACTAACTTTTGAAAATTCCTTCCAGGCTGAAGTTTTTTCTCTGACTCCAGTGATGTTTGCACGTGGACTGGATAACCAGAGTTTTTAAATCCCCCACCGATCAAAGACCAAAGGGGGATTATGTTATGGGGCAGTCCGTCCGTCCATCCGACTTTTGTGAAATCAACTCGTCCTACAGTTTTTTTCTAATTGTTTTGAAACTTGGTTCCAGGGTTTGATATACAGTGATGATGTGCATATTGCAATTTGCCTCAGATCAGATGATTTTTGCAGGACTTGTAGCCCCTGACTTATGATCTCCTATTTCACCTCAGTTAACTGAGAGTAACTGTCTTGTGAAATCAACTCCTTCTACAGTTTTGTTCTAAATGTTTTGAAACTTGGTACCATGGTTTGATATACACTGATGATGTGCATATTGCAATTTGACTCTGATCTGATGACCCCGAGGTCAAGGTCAGAGGTCAGATTTTCCCTAAATCTTGTAAATGCAATAAGTACTGAAAGAAATGATGTAGGCTTTTCCAGTCTATACAGTAGTTGTATCTAAGACACATCTTGAACGACTTGCACCCTGACCTGACTATGGGTTTGGAATCAAAAGGTCAAAGGTCAAAGTTAACATTCCATTTGCACTATTACTATACAGTGAGTAAACCTAGGGCCACCAATCCTGGTACACAGGTTCATCTTGGGATCCTGACCTCTTGCTATGGGTTTGAGGTCCAAAGGTCAAGGTTAACATTCCCTACGCCTTATTACTGTACAACGAGTAAAGCTAAGGTTACCAAACTTAATACACAGGTTCACCCTGTGATCCTGAAGTGTGACTTTGGTTTTGTGATTGCAAGGTCAATGGTCACCATCAACATGGCTTATAAACTATCTCAACAACAAAGAAAGCTAGGGTCACCAAACTTGCTACACATGTTCACCTTGGGATCCTGACCTCTGACTATGGGTTTGGTGTCAAAGGTCAGAGGTCAAGGTTAGCATTCCTTCTTACAATAGAAGCTTTCTAGGGTTACTAAACCTGCTACACAGGTTCACCTTGGGATCCTGGCAAACAGCTATGGGTTGTATACTACTATTTTTGTTGTATATTCATGGAAGATACATAGGCTTATCATAATTTGGTTCTGCCACAATAGTTATATGGAAATGTTGAAAACTGCTTTCCTTCAGTAACATTCAGCTCTTCAAAGAAAACAGGCGGGGGATACTGCACTAGGCTCAGAGTGCTTTTGTTCTTGGTTGTTTCCATGACAATGTCCAACACAGCCATGACTGAACTGCTGTTTTAACTTGGTTATGAGACTTTTTACATTTATGCACATATTTGTGTATCTCAGTAAGTTAGAATATTGTGAAAAAGTTAGTGACACTCCAGTGAAAATCAGTTTTTTTTTTATTTAACATCTGCAATACGTTTTTTATGACTTACAAGATGTATCAAGATCAAAATCACTCTTATGTGTCATATTTGTGTTTTTCTGCTGTGAAAGTACATTTAAGTTCCTTCCCCTTTTAAAAAGCAAGTTTAGACAAACCGTTCTAATGATGTTACTAGAATGGGGAACCAATCAGAACTAAGCACTCGGTATGGCTTTGGAGGAAGTGAGCAGAACTGAGGATTCAACTTAGCCTCTAGTGCCAATTAGCATTTTTGGACAGCTGCTTTGAAAACTTGACCCAAATTAAGATGGATGTTACCATTAAACTGCTTTTAAGGATGGATGCCATTTCAGTCATTATCCTGGGCCACCATAAATACAAGTGGGCATGTAGTTAAACTGGTATAATGTTAACGATGGGAGGAGAAAAGAGGTGTAATCAGATGGGGGTTGTCTGACAGTTTTCCCTTGAATACAGCACAGCAAAGTAAAATACTTTTGGAGTGTGTTGAAATCGTGCAGAGATAATTTTGCACGGGATGAATGTGTAGTGTTTGGTGATTGCTGAGAGGAGCTCCAGCCTGCAGCTGGTGCTGCCGGAGTGTGGTCATGGGGGTGGTAACTTTTGAAGTTTTGGATATTATAGGCGCATGAACACCAGTGGGGACTTGTGGTCTGGTTTTTTGGTGGCTGTATGTAGCTCGTATCCCAGCAGAGGACAGCAGTAGTGGCCGGTGTGCATGCTGTGCCACTTTGCTTTGGTGTTCATGTGCTCTGTAAGTGCTGAGCGGTTGTTTGGACCCTCCGCAGTCACGGTAGCATTGTTGTGTAATTTTAAAATATTAGATCTTGAATACTACTGTTTTACGGTCAAATTTGCCAGCTTGCAGACTTCTAAGTGCTGTGGTACTTGAGGAGAGGCGGCATGTCAGTGTCCTCGTGGGTGTGCCAAGTTTGAATATTTATAGATCCTGGTGTTTGAAGGAGAAAAAAGGAAAATATTTTCACAATTGTAAGACCACAAAAGTTTTTTTGTGGAAAAAGGGCAAGCAATACCTTTTTAGATGATGTAGATTTGTTTTTAAGGGAATTTACAGCAGAGAAAATATGTATTGAACACGTAAACATTTTTCTCATTGAACATATTTCTGATGGAGCCATTGACCTGAGATTTTCACCAGATATCAGTAACAACCCAAGTAATCCATACAGAGAAATCAAGGCAACTGTGTTCACAAAACAAGTTATATTTAATAAAGTGGAATGACACCAGGAATAAGTATTGAACACATGAAGAAAAAGGGGTGCAAAAAGGCATAGAAAGCCAAGAAACTAGATGAAATCATCAGAATTTAGGAAACCATCTCATCCCCCATCAGTGCAAATTTAATTTCAGCTGGTTAAGTCCTGACTGATAGCCTTTAAAAAGGTCTGTGAATATCAGATTGTCACACCACAAAGAACTCATGATGGGTAGAAGCAAGAAGCTCCCTCTAAACCTTCGCAACCTTATTGTTGCAAAACTTTTTATTAAGAAATGTTCACACATTGATGTCTCATCTTGTTTTTATTTAGCTCTGGAAAAGAAGGTGATTTAAATGCAAGTAAATAACAAAACTTAACCTTGTTTTACTCATTAAACAAAAAATATCAACAAAAATGTGTATTCTGAGGAAAAAGTTAGGACACCCTGCCGCCCAATAGCTAGTGTTGCCCCCTTTGGCTGAAATAACTTCAGTGAGACCCTTCTTGTAGCCATCTACCAGTCTCTGACATCGGTCTAAGGAAAGTTTGCCCCACTCCTCAGTGTAGAATTCTGTCAGCTGTGAGATGTGTGAGGGATTTCTTTAATGTACAGCCTGTTTCAAGTCACCCCACAGCATCTCAATGGGATTAGGATCTGGGCTTTGACTCGGCCATTCCAGGACTCTCCATTTCTTAGTTTTTAGCCATTCCTTGGTGGATTTACTGGTATGTTTCGGGTCATTGTCATGTTGCAGGGTCCAGTTCCGCTTCAGCTTTAATTTTTTTGCAGATGGTCTCATGTGGTCCTCAAGCACCCTCTGATACGTGGTAAAATTCATGGTGGATTCTGTGATGGTGAGCTGGCCAGGTCCTACTGCAGCAAAGCATCCCCAAACCATGACCCTTCCACCTCCATGCTTCTCAGTTGGTATGAGGTTCTTTTCCTGGAATGCTGTATTTGGTCTATGCCAAACGCATCCTCTGTTGGGGTGTCCAAATAATTGAATTTTAGACTCATCTGTCCAAAGAACATTATTCCAGAAGTCCTGGTCTTTGTCTACATTCTCTCTGGCAAACTTCAGTCTAGCCTTCATGTTTCTCATAGAGAGCAAAGGTTTCCTCGTTGCACACCTCCCATTCAAGTTAGACTTGTGCAGTTGCTTTCTGATTGTAGAGGCATGCACTTTCATATCAACAGTAGCAAGAGCCTGCTGTAGGTCCCGTGATGACATTTAGGGTTTTTGAAGACTTCTTTTAGCATCTTGCAGTCTGCTCTCAGGGTGAACTTGCTTGGATGGCCAGACCTGGGCATGTTGGCAGTTGTTTTCAATGTCCTCCACTTGTGGACTATTTCCCAGACAGTTGAATGGCTGATTTCAAATTCTTTTGAGATCTTGTTAAATCCCTTACCAAGCTCATAAGCTGCTACAATCTTCTTTCTGAAGGCCTCAGACAACTATTTCGATCTCGCCATGGTGTTCACTCTCACTTCAGCAGTCAGGAGCACACCAAACTAAATGTCTGAGGTTTAAATAGGACAAGCCTCCTTCAAAATGCTGAGTAACAATGTTCTAATCATGTGCACCTGATGTGATACACCTGTGTGTGATTTTAGCCATTTTAAGTGGGAGTAAATGTGAGTGTGTCCTAATTTATTTCTCACCAGAAATTGCATGTTTTTAGAATTACATTTTACAGAAAATTTTAAGTCTTCAGTTTTATTGTTTAGTTATATTACTTATTATCTCCCAGTATTGTTAAAATTGATATTAAATATCCATATGTCCAAATATGTTAAAAAAAAACAACACACAGACTTTCATAGGGTGTCCTAATTTTTTCACTTGACTGTAATGATGGCATTGGTTACAAGCACATTTCTAAACTGCTGAATGTTCCAGTGAGCACTGTTGGAATCATCATTTGGAAATGGAAAGAACATCATTTTACCATAAACCGGTCATGACCAGGAGCTCCTCACAAGATTTCTGACAGGGGAGTCAAAAAAAATTATCAGAAGAGTTATCCAAGAGCCAAAGACCACTCGTGGAGAGCTCCAGAAAGATCTGGAGTTTGCAGGTACTGCTGTTTCAAAGAAAACAATAAGTAATGTACTCAACTGACATGGGCTCTGTGCCCACTCACCTCGCAAGACTCCATTGCTGAAGAAAAAGCACATTGAAGCTCATAAAGTTTGCTGCACAACATTCAGGCAAGCCAGTAAAATACTGGGAGAATATAGTCTGGTCAAATGAGACCAAAATTGAACTTTTTGGATGCCACAACACAGCATGTTTGGAGCAGAAATGACACTGCACATCCTGTCATGGTGTGGGGGTGTTTTTCAGCCCATGGTACAGGTAGACTTCATATAATCAAGGAAAGATGAATGGACAAATGTACAGAGGCATCCTTGATAAGAATCTGTTGCCATCTGCCAAGATGCTGTAGATAAGATAAGATAAGCCTTTATTAGTCCCACAATGGGGAAATTCCAGGATTGCAACAGCACAGGGATAGCAACACAGAGCAACTAGAAAAGCACTCGAAGAGTGCTTATCATCTGAGCATTATCATCATAGTTACAATAATAGGTATCATCATCATCATTATCATCATAGTTACAATAATAGGTATCATCATCATCATCATCATCATAGTTACAACAATAATAGGTATCATCATCATCGTAGTAACAATAATAGGTATCATCCTCATCACCATCATCATCATAGTCATCATATCATCATCACGATGATGATGATACCTATTATTGTAGTTGAGATACGATGATGATCATGATTCCTATTATTGTTACAATAAAGAATCCTTTAAAAAATTCCTGTATCCAGATGGTGATCCAGATCATCCCCAAAATTTAATCAGTTCTTCCTTGTACCATTTCCAACAACGCCTGAAAGTTTCATCGAAATCCGTCCAAAACTTTTTGAGTTATCTTGCTAACCAACAGACAGACAAACAAACAGACAGACAAATCCTGACAAAAACATAACCTCCTGGCGGAGGTAAAAATCAAGAAGACAAGAAAAACAAGAGCAGCGAATATACAGTACATATGTACATATAAATATATAAATATATACACACAGTGCAGAGCATTGTAGCTAGATGGAATAAATAGCATAACCGTCTACTTAGTTATCCTACATAGTATGAATATGTACCCATACATATTGTCACCCTCCGTAGCGACCGATATTGTCCTAGTTGTATACTGGAGGGGACCATTGTGTAAGTCTATTGTGTCTTTTGCATTCAATACTATTAGGTAGTCACGTTTTTTGCTATCTCTGCAAGCAGCCCTGCTTAGATTATACAGTCTGACAGCCGTAGGTAGGAAGGACCTGCGATACCTTTTGGTTGCGCACCTAGGATGAAGTAGTCTGCTGCTAAATGAGCTCCTCAGTGCGTTCAATATGTCCTGCATAGGGTGGGACTCGGACTCCAGCAGAGATGACAGTTTAGCCACCATCCTTCTCTCTCCTATCTCCTCCACTGGGTCAAGGCGCTGCCCCAGGACAGAGCAAGCTTTCTTGATCATTTTGTTCAGTCTCTTCCTATCGGCTGCTGTAATGCCACTGCCCCAGCAGACCACTCCAAAAGTGATGGCTGATGCCACCACCATGTCATAGAATGTCTTCAGTAGCGCCCCTTGTACACCAAAAGACCTGAGTCTCCTCAGTAGGAACAGCCTGCGCTGTCCCTTCTTGTAGAGTGCGTCGGTATTGTGTGACCAGTCTAGTTTATTGTTCAGATGAACACCAAGGTACTTGTAGGATGTCACCATCTTGATGTCTGTTCCCTGTATGTTTACTGGTGCTGTGAGGGGTTGTCCTTGCCTGCGGAAGTCCACCACCAGCTCCTTAGTTTTCCTCGCGTTGATCTGGAGGCAGTTCCGATGGCACCAGTCCACGAAGTCCTGGATAAGTCCTCTGTACTCAGCTTCATCTCCGTTGGAGATGAGGCCGACGATTGCAGAGTCGTCAGAGAACTTGTGTAGATGGCAGAGTTTTGTGTTGTGTGAGAAGTCTGCAGCATAAAGGGTGAACAGGAAGGGAGCCAAAACCGTTCCCTGGGGGGCCCCCGTGCTACCAATGATCGTGTTGGACACACAGTCCCGGGTTCTCACAAACTGTGGCCGGTTAGTGAGGTAGTCCGGGATCCATGATGACAGGTGCTGGTCCACCCCTGCGCACAGCAGCTTGTCCTTCATGATCATCGGTTGGATGGTTTTGAAAGCACTGGAGAAGTCAAAGAACATGATCCTCACCGCATTCCAGGGCTTCTCCAGGTGGGACAGAGGACGGTGAAGGAGGAAGATCACTGCATCCTCCACCCCAATGCCATGCTGGTAGGCGAACTGGAGGGGATCCATTGCTGGTCCCACCAGGGGGCGGAGGTGAGCAAGGAGCAGTCTCTCCAGGGTCTTCATCATGTGGGACGTCAGGGCCACTGGTCTGTAGCTGTTCAGGTCCTTGGGATGGGAAGTCTTTGGTACAGGTACCACACAAGATGTTTTCCACAGCTGTGGTACCCTCCCCAGCTTCAGGCTCAGGTTGAAGATGAGCTCCACAATCCCACACAGCTGGTCTGCACAGAACTTGAGGAGCTTTGCGCTGATGCCATCTGGTCCCGACGCCTTCCTCGCCTTGATCTTCCTCAGCTCTGTCCTCACCTGGGTCTTAGTGAGGGTCATGTGGGGGGGCTGTGTGCTGGGAGTGGGGGGGTGTTGGTGGAGTGGGGTGTGGGCAGCAGGACTCGATGTCTTTAGAGGCAGCAGTGGTTGTTGTGCAGTCGGGGGGGAGGGCGGTTGGTCAAACCTATTAAAAAACAGGTTCAGATTGTTCACCCACTCCCTGCCCCCCGTGGCCTTGGGGGAGGTATTCTGGAGCCCAGAGGTGGTTTTAAGGTTTCTCCAGACCCCACCGATGTCGCTCTTTTGCAGCTTGTCCTCCATCTTCTTCCTGAAGCTGTCCTTGCCTTCTCTGATCTTCCTCCTCAGCTCCCTCTGTACAGACTTCAGCATCTCCCTGTTCCCCGACCTGAAGATAAGATAAGATAAGATAAGATAAGCCTTTATTAGTCCCACAATGGGGAAATTCCAGGATTGCAACAGCACAGGGATAGCAACACTCAGAGCAACAATCAGAAGGCAAGAAAAAACAAGAGCAGCTAGTATACATATGTACATATTTATATATATATATATATATACAGTATATATACTGTATATATATATATATATATATATATATATATATATATATATATAGACACACAGTGCGGAGCATTGTAGCTGGATGGAATAAATATATGAGTATATAAACACAGTGCGGAGCATTGTAGCTAGATGGAATAAATATGTAAATATATAAACACACACAGTGCGGAGCATTGTAGCTAGATGGAATAATATGTAGATATACAGTATAAACACACAGTGCGGAGCATTGTAGCTAGATGGAATAAATATGTAGATATATAAACACGCCCAGTGCGGAGCATTGTAGCTAGATGGAATAAATATGTAAATATATAAACACACACAGTGCGGAGCATTGTAGCTAGATGGAATAATATGTAGATATACAGTATAAACACACAGTGCGGAGCATTGTAGCTAGATGGAATAAATATGTAGATATATAAACACGCCCAGTGCGGAGCATTGTAGCTAGATGGAATAAATATGTAAATATATAAACACACACAGTGCAGAGCATTGTTGCTAGATGGGATGAAACAGCACAACCGTCTACTTAGTTATCCTACATGGTATGATTATGTACCCATACATATTCTCACCCTCCATAGCGACCGGTATTTTCCTAGTTGTATGCCAGAGGGGACCATTGTATTATCTCAGGGTTGATGCAGGGTTTGTTGTTCGAGCAACACCGTATGGTCTTGGTGGGTATGGTGTTGTTCACACAGAAGCTGATGTAGTCCGTGATGGTGTGAGTGAGGCCATCGATGTCCTCACCATGTGGATTGCAGAGCTGCTCCCAGGCAGTGGTTTCAAAACAGTCCTTTAGAGCGTCCAGTGCCTCCTCAGACCATAACTTCACTGTGCGCATGACCGGAGGTTGTCTGTGCACTAGGGGTTTGTACACCGGCAGGAGATGAACCAAGTTGTGATCCGATCTCCCGAGTGGGGGGAGTGGTGATGAGGTGTACGCCTCCTTAGTGTTTGCATAAAATAAGTCCAGTGTTTTATTGTCTCTAGTGTGGCATGTGACATACTGGGGGAATGTGGGTAGAATGGGAGACAGTGAAATATGGTTGAAATCGCCTGAGGTGAGGAGAAGAGCATCTGGGTGTTCTGTCTGCAGCCTGCCAGTTACTGAGTGGATGATGTCACGCGTTGTCCCAGTATTCGCCGTCGGATTTGCATAAGTAACAGTGCAGATCACGTGTGAGTATTCCCTCGGGAGATATGTAGGCCGCATGCTAACAGCTAGCAACTCCATGTCTTTGTTGCAGTGTTGTTGTTTAACTGTGATATGTCCCGGTCTGCACCAGTTGTTATTGACATACATCATCACTCCTCCGCCCCTTGCCTTCCCACTGTCTGGTGTTCGGTCTGCCCGTATTGCGTGGAAACCCTCCAGTTCAGTGTTAGCATCTGTTGCTAGTTCTGTTAGCCACGTCTCCGTGAATAGCATCAGGCTACACTCCCTGTATATGCTCTCGTAGCGGGAGATAGCCGCTAGCTCATCTATTTTTCTGAGTAGCGATCGTACATTCCCCATAATAACGGATGGGAGGGCGGGTCTGTACCATATATTCCTCGCCTGCCGTCTTATTCCAGCACAACAACCACGCCGTTTCCGTCTTATTTCTCCCGGTATGTCGAGGTTTTGCATTAGCATCGTGGGCCAGTTAAGTGCTAACAGCTGGTCCCTATTGTACTGCCTCCTACAAGAAACAGTGGATCCGTCCACTGGCTCAGGAGACATCTGGGCGATCTACGTGTCTGTGATGGATCAAGGTGTCGCTGAAACAGAAAGATTAGCAAGAGAGCCAGATAGTAAATAGAAATAGGAAGAAATTGATCCGCTGTTGCAAAAAGGCAGCCTACTCGTGTGGCGCCGGAAGTAAGAAGGAATGAGATGAGACGCGGGTTGACATTTCAGCAAGACAATGAGCCCAAACACACAGTCAAGGAAACTCCCAACCAGCTCCAGAGAAGGAAAATAAAGCTGCTAAAATGGCCCAGTCAGTCACCTGATCTGAATCCAGTTGAAAATCTTATCAACTGAATGGCAAACTGAAGATCAGAGTTCATAGAAGACACCCACGGAACCTTCATGATTTGAAGACAGTTTGTATGGAAGAATGGGCTAAAATCACTCCTGAGCAATACCTGTGCCTAGTTTCTCCATACAGGAGGCATCTGGAAGCTGTTATTACCAACAAAGACTTTTCTACTAAATATTAAATGAATTTCACCAAGCATGTTCAATGCTTATTTCCTGTGTCATTCCGCTTTATTAAATATCACTTGTTTTGTGAACACAGTTGCCTGGATTTCTTTGTATGGATGGATTTTGTAAAATTATTTATTTAATCTTTATTTATTCAGGGTAGTTCCATTGAGAGGCAACCTCTCTTTTTCAAGGACACCTTGTTCACATTCATACAGTTACACAGTCACAACAGGAAGCTGCCCAGTACAACCACAGACTGACCTGTGGCCACTGAGCAGCTCCACTGGAGCAATTGGGGTTAAGGGCCTTGCTCAAGAGCACCACAGTGGGGTTAAGGAGGCATTACTTGGGTTGTTTCTGATATCTGGTGAAACTCTCAGGTCAATGGCTCCATCAGAAATATGTTTATTGAGAAAAATGTTGACATGTTCAGTACTTATTTTCCTTGCTGTGTATCCACTGCAGTGCATCTTTAATTATATTTTTTTGTCCTATAATTTGAAAAGATAAGCTTTCATGTATTCAGTATTGATTAGAAGAAGAAGAAGCCATCTCTATTGTCATTCAGTCCATACAGCCAATCATGTACAGTAGAACAAAATTACGTTTCTCCTATCTACAATGTTAGTCACATGTAGAAACAGAGGGGTCGCTGCCATGCAAGGCGCCGCCACAAACAACTTCTTCTTCCCCCATTCTGTTACGCTGCGCACCAAGCTAGAAGGCAGGAAGTACCATTTTTATATGGTCTTTGGTATGACTCAGCCGGGACTTGATCCCCCAACTTCCCGGTTGTGGGGCGGATGCTCTGTCAACTAGGCCAGCATTCCGATTGCATGCACAATCTGTTTCAACCCTTGATTCCATCCATCCATCCATCCATCCATCTTCTACCGCTTTTCCGGAGGTCCGGGTCGCAGAGGCAGCAGTTCAAGCAGAGAAGCCCAGACTTCCCTCTCCCCCGCCACCTGCTCCAGCTCTTCAGAGAGGATACCAAGGTGTTCCCAGACCAACTAGGAGACATAGTCTCTCCACCGAGTCCTGGGTCTTCCCCGGGGTCTCCTCCCAGTGGGACGTGCCTGAAACACCTCAAGTGGGAGGCGTCCAGGAGGCATCCTAATCAGATGCCCATACCACCTCAACTGACTCCTTTCAATGTGGAGGAGCAGCGGTTCTACTCTGAGCCTCTCCCGGATGACTGAGCCCCTTACTCTTTCGCTGAGGGTTAAATCAACCCTTGATTTAAATTTGATTATGATACTCTGACATCAAATTAGAAATCATGACGTTGTAATCATAGTAGTGAATGTACAGTTCCCCTTTATATTTGGGAACAAAGGTATCAGAACAGTGTTTATGCATTTTCATATGTATAGGGATTTTTTTGAGCAGTGCTGTGTGGATGTGACTTGTTTTTAATAAATGGAGGAAGAAAAACCTGTTTTTAACAATAGCTGTGTATATGTAGACTAGGTCCAAGGTTGTGTAATTGCAATTTCCCCGGTCTGACACACTAGTTTCATCTGAAAGATTGCTGCCATCACTGCCTATAGTTGGCTACAAGCGGAGATGGATTACCTCAGTAATTTTGAAACGATTAACCACTGTCAGTCAGTAAATTTCTGTGTTTTGGTGCTCAGTTTTTGACTACTGCTTTGGCTTCTGATAACTGAGTTTGGATTATGGACTGGACATCCTCGTTTCGACCCCTGCCTGACTAAAGATGCCGATAACCGCATTTATGGACTGGGAAAACGGGAGTGGAGCTGAGCAGCCTGCCACTCAGCTAGCTAAACAGCTGTTCAGTTTGCTGTTAAGTCAGCATAAATCGTCCGGGATCATGGATCCTAAGAAAGCTCAGCAGGCTGAGGAGATGGACGATATTAAAAGGTCACTCGACTTCTTGGCTGAAGAGGTTTCTGCTGTTAAGCTGCAGCAAAAAAACATTCTGGACCTGGTTGAGGAGGTAAAAGCGCTGCGGATCCAGAACGATGAGAAGGACAAGAGGCTGACATATCTGGAGAGCAGAGTGGCTGACCTGGAACAATACACCCGGGTGAACGACATGATCATCACAGGGCTCCACATTAAACCCTGATCATATGCTCGGGCAATGGCCGCGGACAGCGGAGGGGGACTCGGTGAGCTGGGAGCCAAATCTACTGAGCAACAGGTGGTGGCCTTCCTGCAGTCCAAAGGAGTACAGCTGGACTGTAACACCATTGAGGCCTGCCACCCTCTGCCCAGGAAAAACAACCGCGACAAACCAGCTGCTGTCATCATGAGGTTTGTCAACAGAAAACAAAAGACTGCGCTGCTAAAACAAGGGAGGAAACTGAAGGGAACGGACATTTACATAAATGAGCACCTTACAAAAGAAAAGACAGAAATAGCCAGAAAAGCAAGATACCTGAGAAAGCAAAAAAAAGATTCAAAACACCTGGACATTAAACTGTAAAATATACATCAAATTAAATGGATCACCTGAAGAAGCCAAAGTCATTAACATCCGAAATATTATGGAACTGGGCAAATATCAATGAACATTATGAACTGGAGTTGACAGCAACAAGAGACAACTGTAGGACACTGAAGGTTCACAGTCATCTGCAACAGGACATATAACTACATGAAACAAAAGATCAACAAACAGGAACAACAGGAACTGAAAGTTTTTGTATATACGGATCACAACCCACAGGACATGGAATATGATATAGACCCTGACAATAATTTATTTATCTCCCTGAATAATAACTGTAGTTACTACACGGATGAACAGTTTAACACAATGGTCATATCTGATTTTAATATATCAACAATCCACTTCAACAGCAGAAGTCTCTATGCCAACTTTAATAACATTAAAGATTATTTACATCAATTTAAAGAGCCATTCAATATAGTGGCAATATCAGAGACGTGGCTCAGTGAAGAGAAAGGAGTGGACTTTACAATGGATGGCTATGAATTAAATTATATGAATAGAAAAGTGAAAAAAGGAGGAGGAGTTGCAATTTATGTTGACAAGAGCTTGCAATACAAGGTTGTTGAAAATTTGTCAGTGACTGTGGATGATTTATTTGAATGTATTACAATAGAAATCTGTCTGGACAATATGAAGAATATGGTAGTGAGCTGTGTATATAGAACACCTGGATCAAATATTGACTTAATTAAGGACTGGATGGAAAAATGTATGCAAAACTTACTCATAAAGTTATGTTCATCTGTGGGGATTTCAATATAGATCTTATGAACTCAAAACAACATAGTTCGACAGAAGAATTTATCAACACAGTGTACAGTATGGGCTTACATCCAACGATCACCAGACCTAGCAGAATCACGTCACACAGTGCCACACTAATAGGTAACATATTGACAAACATTATGGAAAATAATATCATGAGTGGGCTTTTATTAAATGATATCAGTGACCACCTGCCGATTTTTGTTGTCTATCAATGTGATTATAGGAAGAATAAGTACACCAAAAATATTAAATATAAAAGAATAAGAACTGAAGAATATATGTATTTACTGGCAAAGGAATTATTAATACAAGACTGGAAGATA
The DNA here is from genome assembly GCA_020510985.1 of Pholidichthys leucotaenia. Taxonomy (NCBI): domain Eukaryota; kingdom Metazoa; phylum Chordata; class Actinopteri; order Cichliformes; family Pholidichthyidae; genus Pholidichthys; species Pholidichthys leucotaenia. The sequence goes on along the minus strand of CM035847.1, from coordinate 83,028,533 downwards.
GTTTGTGACGAAAATGATATAAATGAAGCATATGATGAATTTCTACGAATATTTCAATCATTGTACAACAAAAACTCCTATAAAACAATGCAGTGACGGACAACAAAACAAAAATATTCCACGGGTCACCAAGGGGTTACTAAATGCATGTAAAAAGAAGAATACATTATATAACAATTCATTAAGTGCAGAACGGTAGAGGCCGAGATCAAAGACAAGCTAACTAATGTAATGAGGACTTGTAAGAAAAAATACTACAACAGAATATTAGAGGATAATAAAAATAACTTAAGAGGAATATGGTAAGTGCTAAATGGGATTATTAGTAACCGATCAAAGAATGCTAATTATCCAGAATATTTTATTGAAAATGACAAGTTGATAAATAATATGGAGGATGTGGTCAGTGGTTTCAATAAATTTTTGTAAACATTGGTCCAGCATTAACAAAATCAATAGTGACACCAGAAACAAACAACAGTGGTTCTGGAAATGAAATAGAAGATAGAAATCCAAACACAATCTTTTTGGGTGCAGTTACTGAAAAGGAAATTATTGAGACTGTAAGTATATTGAAGAACAAAAAATCAACTGACTGGAATGAAATTGACATGACAATAGTGAAAAAAGTAATTGAAGGAATTGTTAAACCACGCACCCACATCTGTAACCTGTCATTTCAAACTGGTAAATTTTCCAAACAAAATGAAAATAGCAAAAGTAATACCACTATACAAAACAGGAGACAGTCATTATTTCACAAATTACAGGCCGGTCTCTTTACTCTCACAATTCTCCAAAATACTTGAAAAAATTTTCACTAAAAGACTGGGTAATTTCATTGAAAAACACAACCTCCTTACAGACAGTATGGTTTTAGAGCAGACAAATCTACATCTTTGGCACTGATTGAACTCATAGAAGAAATCACTTGTTGTATAGATAAAAAAAAAGTTTGCTGTAGGAGTATTTATAGATTTAAAGAAAGCTTTTGACACCATTGATCATAGAATTTTACTGAGGAAATTAGAAAGGTATGGGATAAGAGGGGTCGGACTGAGTTGGGTGGAAAGTTATTTAAGTAACAGACAACAGTTTGTACAAATAGGTGAGCACAAATCACCATTCATGGACATCACTTGTGGTGTGCCCCAGGGGTCAGTTTTGGGACACATTTTGGACTATAAATCATTATTCTTACTGTACAATTCTCTGTTTTTACCATATCTTAACTACTGTGTAGAGGTCTGGGGAAACACCTACATGGCCAACCTACAGCCAATATGCACATTGCAAAAAAAAGCTATAAGGATAATAAATGATGTAGGATATAGAGACTATACCAACTCGTTTTTAAAGTCACATGCCATAAAGTTCATGGATTTAGTACATTTAAGACAGTATAAGTAATGTACAGGGCAATTAATAATCAACTCCCTACTAATATACAAAAAATATTCCAAAAAAGAGACTAATGATTATAACTTGAGAAGAGACTTAAACGTTACAAAACCTAAGGTACGAACAACAAAGAAAAGTACGTGGATATTTGTCTGTGGGGTGGATTTGTGGAACAGTCTGGAGCTGGATCTACAGTGGGGTAAAAAAGTATTTAGTCAGCCACCAATTGTGCAAGTTCTCCCACTTAAAAGATGAGAGAGGTCTCCAATTTTCATCATAGGTATACCTCAACTATGAGAGACAAAATGAGGAAAGAAAAAATCCAGAAAATCGCATTGTCTGATTTTTAAAGAATTTATTTGCAAATTATGGTGGAAAATAAGTATTTGGTCAATAACAAAAGTTCATCTCAATACTTTGTTATATACCCTTTGTTGGCAATGACAGAGGTCAAAGTTTTCTGTAAGTCTTCACAAGGTTTTCACACACTGTTGCTGGTATTTTGGCCCATTCCTCCATGCAAATCTCCTCTAGAGCAGTGATGTTTTGGGGCTGTTGCTGGGCAACACGAACTTTCAATTCCCTCCAAAGATTTTCTATGGGGTTGAGATCTGGAGACTGGCTAGGCCACTCCAGCACCTTGAAATGCTTCTTACGAAGCCACTCCTTCGTTGCACGGGCGGTGTGTTTGGGATCATTGTCATGCTGAAAGACCCAGCCATGTTTCATCTTCAATGCCCTCGCTGATGGAAGGAGGTTTTCACTCAAAATCTCACAATACATGGCCCCATTCATTCTTTCCTTTACACGGATCAGTCATCCTGGTCCCTTTGCAGAAAAACAGCCCCAAAGCATGATGTTTCCACCCACATGCTTCACAGTTGGTATGGTGTTCTTTCTCCTCCAAACACGACAAGTTGAGTTTTTACCAAAACGTTCTATTTTGGTTTCATCTGACCATATGACATTCTCCCAATCCTCTTCTGGATCATCCAAATGTTCTCTAGCAAACTTCAGACGGGCCTGGACATGTACTGGCTTAAGCAGGGGGACACGTCTGGCACTGCAGGATTTGAGTCCTTGGTGGCGTAGTGTGTTACTGATGGTAGCCTTTGTTACTTTGGTCCCAGCTCTCTGCAGGTCATTCACTAGGTCCCCCCGTGTGGTTCTGGGATTTTTGCTCACCGTTCACGTGATCATTTTGACCCCACGGGGTGAGATCTTGCGTGGAGCCCCAGATTGAGGGAGATTATCAGTGGTCTTGTATGTCTTCCGTTTTGTAATAATTGCTCCCACAATTGATTTCTTCACACCAAGCTGCTTACCTATTGCAGATTCAGTCTTCCCAGCCTGGTGCAGGTCTACAATTTTGTTTCTGGTGTCTTTTGACAGCTCTTTGGTCTTGGCCATAGTGGAGTTTGGAGTCTGACTGTTTGAGGTTGTGGACAGGTGTCCTTTATACTGATAACGAGTTCAAACAGGTGCCATTAATACAGGTAACGAGTGGAGGACAGAGGAGCCTCTTAAAGAAGACGTTACAGGTCTGTGAGAGCCAGAAATCTTGCTTGTTTGTAGGTGACCAAATACTTATTTTCCACCATGATTTGCAAATAAATTCTTTAAAAATCAGACAATGTGATTTTCTGGATTTTTTTTTTCTCATTTTGTCTCTCATAGTTGAGGTATACCTATGATGAAAATTGGAGACCTCTCTCATCTTTTAAGTGGTAGAACTTGCACAATTGGTGGCTGACTAAATACTTTTTTGCCCTACTGTATGTACAAACAGAAATCAATTCAAAAAGAGGTATAAACATTATTTGCTAAAAGGATATACGTTAGAGGTGTAGTATTAATATGTACGATGCACTATACTCACTCTTGGACACTATGATAGGGTAGGTGGGACGGTACTGTGTATATCTGTGTTGTTTGAGGCTGGGTATAGATGTATGGACTGTATGTATGTAGGGATGGATGGGTGTCAGTGTTGATATTCATAAAATATAGTTAATTGTCCACTTGGGGTTCTTAATTGAGGTAATATGTATATATTTCACATGGGTTGTATTTAGGGAAAAGGGGAGTTGGAGTAAATAAGTGTTAACTTCTTCCTTCTCCCTTTCGAGCACTGTACATAGTCACTTTTATTGCACTTTGTTTTGTGTTTTGCTTTTTTGTTTGAAATAAAGTATCCCTCTCTCTCTCTCTCTCTCTCTCTGATCGCCACAGTAATTGGACAAAGTGACACTTCACTGGAGACCTACACCTTGATAAAATTCTTTTCATAGAAATTGAAAGAGAATTTTTATATTTATTGGCTATTTCCCAACTGACAACTGAAGTAATCAGTGATCTGATTAGACTTACTGCAAGATAAATGTCAGCCAGTGTGTGTGAGGTGACTTGAGAGAAAAAAACCAAAATGCTTAAATGGTACACGTATTATCTGCTTATTCAGTGTTATTGGATTAATAAGACCATGTAACTGGGCTCCATGTTTTTAAAGGTTCATTTGTTTTCAAAAAGGTCAACACTCTAAGACATTAAAAGGTTGCTGTTTTGTTGCATCCCGTGTAGTGGACGATAGCAAAGTATGCCCCACGCTTCAACGGCTTCCAGCAGCAGGACTCCCAGGAGCTGTTGGCCTTCCTGTTGGACGGCCTTCACGAAGACCTGAACAGGGTCCACGAGAAGCCCTACGTGGAGCTGATGGACAGCGATGGCCGACCCGACTTGGAGGTGGCGTCTGAGGTCAGAATTCACACTGTTGATCTGATGAAGTACAAGTAAAAGTCGACCAAAAGATTCCCATTAGTAAGAGTAAGAAAGTAGCCACTCTCACCAGTTTGTAGTTTTTCTCTGAAACTTTTCTCTTGAATTTCTATTTTTTTCCACTCATAAATGTCCAACTGTTATAACTTTGAAACTTGCCTCAAATTTGGGATTTTTGCCTCCAATGTGTAAGATTTTTCATTTCAGTACTTTTTCCTTAAAAAAAAAACTTTTTTTTCCTCAGAAAAAAATTCTGCTTGTTCATTGTATGTTTGTTGAAGCTTTTTTTGCATAAATTTGTAACCTTTTTCATGCAAATTTAGTGTACCCATAATTCTGCAACTTGTTTTCTCATAAATTAGCATTTTTTAACTGTTAAATTTAAATTTATAATTTTTTTTCTGTACATTTTAGCCTTTGAGATTAAGATTAAGATTTTTCCTCAATGTATTTCTAGTGTAAAGTTATAACTGTTTCTCACAGATTTGCTATTCTTTTGTCATAAGTTTTAAGTTAAATAAATACTTTTTTCTCTTAAATTTTTTCTTTTTTTCATTTATGACTCAATTAAATTGAAACCAAATTTTCATCTGAATAAAGTCATAAATTCACTAATTTTTTAGCTCATTCTGGTGAAGCCAATAGGAGCTAATGCGACTGCATGGCGTCTGACGGTCCACATTTCATGGGAATTGATACCCCTCCGAGGCATTTGCCCCAGTGCTCACCAAATTCACTCACAGTGATCCTCAGGTGGGTCTGCATTAAAGCTGACCTTAAGCACATCTTAGATGGGTCTGTATCTAGGCTGTGTTTAAGGTCAAGGTCAACGATCAGGAAATCTGAGCACCCTCGGGGTGGTTTCATCAGGCTGGAATGATCTGCTCTGCCATTGATGGCCTGGTTTAACAAATGCAGTATTGTCTGGAAATAATTAAGTTATTACAGCACAAACAAGCACATTTCTAACAAGTTTGCAAAGCAAAAGCAACTCAAATGTGCTCAAGTGAGACTAAAAAGTATCCTGCTATAAAAGTGCTTAGTAAAGTAAAATTCTGTGTAAACTTACTTGAGTACATGTACTTGAATAAATGTAACTGGTTACTACCAACTTGTTATTGGGACTTGGACCAGAAAGAGTGCCAGTTATCATTTTTTTTTTCAATATTCCTCACAGGAACAGCAAAGTTACACAGAGCTGTTTTAACGAGGATTTCTTTTTTCTGTGATGCTGGCATGTGAATGTGGATTCTTTATTTCCGTCTTTAGTGAAACGGTTACTGGGGCCTTACTGTACCATGAGGTGTGTCAGGGATCATGACTAAGATGATCACTTTAGAAATGGTCACAGATAGACTCCTGTATTCTAGAACTTTCCCAACAATCGCTTCATTTTCATTTGTTTAAGGTAACAGTGAGCTTGTTTCCAGAGGACTCAGGACTCAGTATGTCTCCTCTGCTTGGATTAGTATTGACATAACAGCACATCCTCTTAATCCGTTCTGAGTCAGAGGATGATGAGCCGCATTGATGATGTGTGTTCTCATTTTTCCCTAAGGGAAGGGGATTTTTAAGGATGAGTACTGTGTCATCTCACTGTTGTGTGTGTCCATACTGCCTCCCTCCTCCAGGCATGGGAGAACCACCTGCGTAGGAACCGCTCCATCGTGGTGGATCTGTTTCACGGTCAGCTCAAATCACAGGTGAAGTGTAAAACTTGTGGTCACATCAGCGCTCGCTTTGACCCCTTCAATTTCCTGTCACTGCCCCTGCCCATGGATAGCTCCATGCACCTGGAGATCACCGGTTGGTAACATGGAAGGGAAAAAAACACTATTTAACAGTATTCTGTATTTTTAAGCAGCAAGTCATGAGTCATGTGTTGTATTTGCAGTCATCAAACTGGATGGCTCCACTCCTGTGCGCTACGGGTTGAGGTTGAACATGGATGAGAAGTACACGGGGCTGAAGAAGCAGCTGAGTGAACTGTGTAGCCTGAAGCCTGAACAGATCCTCCTGGCTGAGGTCCATTCTTCCAACATCAAGGTAGACACTGTTGAGCAGCTCACACAGAGGGAGAGGAGGCTGTAGCCGTTTGCAGATCTGTTATTTACATGTACTGTTGACAAGTGGAATTTTAAAGGTCCCATTCACTGAAAAATGTTGTTTTTGTGGGTCTTAACCTGAAATGAGTCTTAGTCACATGATTATTGACACTGACTCCTCTTTAAAAAGCACACAGTCTTGGTATCATTTTTGTGTCTGATTAGCCATTTTTACTCTTCCGTGTTTTTTCCTATATGTCAAGAAAAGGTAAATCCAGCTTTGATAGTTTAATGTTTATTTGAAAGAGACAATACATACTAATGAACATTAATACAAATGTAAGTATGCCAGATTTAGCAATACTGCTAATTTGCATCTGTAGTCCTCTGGCGGGTCACAAAAACATGCAAACAAACAATCATACATGAGCAGAACAACTGCAATGAAACTACAAAGTGCAAGAGTTAAGGTGTTACAAAATTCAAATGTCACAGGCGTGAAGTGCTGTGTGTGACGCACGGGCACATATATATGCGTATGCTGCGGCGCAGCCACTGTGGGTACAGTTTTGGTTGTTTAAAAGCCAATTTTTACAATGCGTCTTAAAAGTGTTTAGTGTGGTATGATCTCTTGATTGCAGGTGGTATGTTATTCCAGATCTTAGATAGATAGATAGATAGATAGATAGATACATGTACTTTATTGATCCCAAACTGGGAAATTGCAGTGTAACGGCAGCATGACAGTAGACAACCAAACGACGGCGCCCCCCAAGGATGTGTCCTTTCCCCACTGCTCTTCTCCCTCTACTCCAACGACTGCACCTCAGAGGACCCTTCGGTGAAGCTCCTGAAGTTTGCGGACGACACCACAGTCATCGGTTTGATCCGGGATGGTGATGAGTCTGCATACAGGCAGGAGGTGGAGCAGCTGATCCTCTGGTGCGGCCAGAACCATCTTGAACTTAACCCAGCCAAAACGGTGGAGATGACTGTGGATTTCAGGCGACACCCTCCTTCATTCCCCCCACTCACCATCCTCAACAGCACAGTGTCCACTGTGGACTCCTTCAAGTTTCTGGGTACCACAATCTCCCGGAACCTGAAGTGGTCCTCCCATATAGACACTGTCCGGAAAAAGGCCCAGCAGAGGTTGTTTTTTCTGCGTCAGCTCAAGAAGTTTGATTTGCTTCAGGAGCTGCTGGTTGTCTTCTACACCGCCATTATCCAATCTATCCTCTGCTTTTCCATCACTGTCTGGTTTGGATCTGCCACTAAACAGGACAAGACCAGACTGCAGCGGATCATTAAGTCTGCGGAGAGGATCATTGGTTCCGACCTACCCTCCATTGAGAACTTATATCGGTCCATAACCAGGAAACGGGCGGGAAACATCTGTGCTGACCCGTCACACCCCGGCCACAAACTGTTTGAACTTATATCTTCTGGTCGTCGTTACAGATCACTGAAGGTCAAAACCACCCTTCACAGGAACAGTTTCTTTCCTCAAGCCATCACTCTGATGAACTCCTAACATTCACCTAGTCCTACCTGTTGCTGTACTCATGACTTTTCATCCATTCTTACATTGCACATATTTACTCAGACTATCCACATTTTGCAGAAATATATGAAAAAATATACAGTCATACAGTATTTCAATGTGAACTCAGATTCAGTGATATAATGTGAATGAAGTAAAAAGCAGTGTGAGAGTTAACTGCATATATTCCTGTATATATTTGCATCCTTTTATAGAAACGTGGACAGACTGTAATTTACTGTACATACTCTGTTGTCATTGAATCCTTATTTAAATCTTATTTAAATCCTCCACCTGAACAACGAGAGCAAGTTTTTAGCCAAAGTCAAATTCCTTGTATGTGTTGTGCATACTTGGCCAATAAAGCTGATTCTGATACTGACAGAAACACACGCATGACAGACAAAGGGATTACCCATGGAAAGTAAAACTAACACTTCTATAAAAACCTATATACATCTTAGCTTAATATATGGTGACCCATATAGACACATGAATCATACCCACTGCACAATGCAGGACTATCAGCAGCAGAGTGAAATGTGAGGTGCTAGTTAAACTGTAAGGTGCAGTATGGCAGCATAGTTATGACCAGAATACAACATCATAGTGCGTTATTATACAGTGAAATGGCATGTGGCAGGAAAAATTTCCTGTATCTGGCCGTTTGACAGTGAAGCTGTAGTAGTCTACTGGAGAAAATGCTCCGCTGTCTGTCCAACGTGTGGTGGAGGGGTGATCAGGATTGTCCATGATAGATCACAGTTTATTTAGAGTCCTCCTCTCCACCACAGTCTCAAAGGTCTCCAGTCTGAGACCAATTACAGAGCCAGCCCTCTTGACAATCTTGTCAAGTCTGTTGGTGTCACTGGCCCTGATACTGCTACCCCAACAGACAGCAGCAAAGAAGATGGCGCTGGCGACAACGGTCTGATAGAAAAGCTCCAGCATCCTGCTACACACATTGAAGGATTTCAGCTTCCTCAGGAAGTAGTCTGCTCATCCCCTTCTTGTGTGCAGCATTGGTGTTGGATCTCCAGTTCAACCTGTTGCTGATCCTGATCTTGGTGCCCCTCACTGATAGGACAGATTGAGCAAATGTGGTGCGTCTGTGGGGGACCTCACAGTCTCCTCTAGCGATTGCTCTGGTGGTTGTACTGGTGACAGTTCTCAGTTTAACATATTCTCCCAGGGGTGGTGGTGCATAGCCATTTAATATTTTATAGATTGAACAGGCAAATTTGAGAGTTTTATAATTTTCAAAAGACAGAAGATTGTATTTCTTGTAAATGTTACAGCAATGATATGTGGGATCTTTCTTGTCGAGGATTTTTATGGCTTTTTTGTATAAAGATTCAGTGGGTTTGATTATGGTTACACCAGTGAGTGACCAGTTGGTAAAACAGTAATTGATGTGTGAGAAGATCATTGCATGCAGAAACATTTTGGCCGCATTAACTGTCAGCAGTGCTCTAATTTGTTTAAAATGTCTTAGATTGAATTTGATTATGTTTGAGATTTTTTGATGTGCTTTTTAAAGGTTAATGAGGAGTCTAAAGTCACGCCGAGGTACTTAAATTCCTCGACTAGTTGCAGCTCCTCCCCTTTTAAGAAAATGTTTGAGTTTCTAATATTTGATTGTCGTTTGGTGAACATCATGGAAACAGTTTTTTTGTGTTTAGTAGGAGACATGAATTATTCAGCCAGTCATGGATTTGGGTCATCGCTGTTGTAAGAATACAGGCGGCTTCTTGTGTGTTTTTTGCAGGTGTGAATATTACCGTGTCATCTGCGTACATTTGTATATGTAGTATATGCTGATACATGCTGCTGCTCTATTATTGGCCAGCATAGCTGTCTTGTCTACAAATGTAGATGAGTGAGGAGGCCAGCCAAAGCATTAGCATCAGAGCTAACATTGCTGCAAGGAAGGTTGGTAACCAGACGTGGCATATATATTGTTATTTCCTTTAAGATAAGATAAGATAAGCCTTTATTAGTCCCACAATGGGGAAATTCCAGGATTGCAACTGCACAGGGATAGCAAAACTCAGAACAATAATTTAGAAGATAAGAAAATAAGAGCAGTGAATATACATATGTACACATAAATATATAAATATATATACACAGTGTGGAGCATTGTAGCTTGATGTCTAGACGTCTTTTTAGTTACCCCACATAGTATGAATATGTACCCATACATATTGTCACCCTCCGTAGCGATATTGTCCTAGTTGTATACTGGAGGGGACCATTTTGTGTAAGTCTGTTGTGTCTTTTGCATTCAATACTATTAGGTCGTCACGTTTTTTTTACCATCTCTGCGAGCAGCCCTGCTTAGGTTATACAGTCTTGACAGCCGTAGGTAGGAAGGACCTGCGAAACCTCTCGGTCACGCACCTAGGATGATGTAGCCTGCTGCTAAATAAGCTCCTCAGTGCGTTCAGTATGTCCTGCATAGGGCGGGACTCGGACTCCAGCAGAGATGACAGTTTAGCCACCATCCTTCTCTCTCCTATCTCCTTCACTGGGTCAAGGCGCTGCCCCAGGACAGAGCTAGCTTTCTTGATCGGTTTGTTCAGTCACTTCCTATTGGCTGCTGTGATGCCACTGCCCCAGCAGACCACTCCAAAAGTGATGGCTGATGCCCCCACCGAATCGTAGAAGGTCTTCAGGCACACCCTTTGTACACCAAAAGACCTGAGCCTCCTCAGTAGGAACAGCCTGCGCTGTCCCTTCTTGTAGAATGCGTCGATATTGTGTGACCAGTCTAGTTTATTGTTCAAATGAACACCCAGGTACTTGTAGAATCAGAATCAGAATCAGAAAAAGATTTATTGCCAAGTACATTAACAGATCACTGATAACATACGAGAGAATTTGACTTGACACAGTAATGAACCTGCATTTCCGTGCCGCGGCGCATCTGCAACGCGCCTATCAGCAGGAGGGTACAGGTCGCATAAAGATGATACAATAGGAAGGAGCAAAAAAATCATTGATTCAAAATACTGGTTACATACTTAATCAATATTAAGAGTTCAAGGAAAAAAAAAAGCTCATGCACATACTGTATATTCGCTACACACAGAATTCACAGGACACAAGAGAGCAGTGTTATCTTTATTCAGTTCATGGATCAATGTGTGTGCGGTGTTGAGCAGTGTTGATGATAATAAGAGAGACCCAAGGACCCTTGGCAGAAGATGTTTTGTCTGTCTGGCGCCAGTCTTATCTGGCGCTGCAGCTGGCTGTCCAAGGCCTTGTGCTCATGATTTTGAAAAAACACAGTCTGCAGACAGCCAGGAGGAATTTTCATGGGGAATAATAATGCCAAATAGGACTGATCACAGAGAAGACTTGTATTTCTTCTGTAGATTCAGTACATTAATCCTTCATTGCGCAGCTTTGAATTCGTCGTGGAAAGACCTGAGCGAACCCATGATGTAATCCACCTTACGAGACAGTTCTCCAGTAGTCGCTATCAGGGTCTTCTCCAGTTTTTCAATTTGTTGGATGCACCTCGCCTGGCCAGCATTTTGATAGGTTGAATCCATCTTCAGCAATTTGCGGTAAACCAAGACAATTCCCGTCCCAATCAGAATTATCCCAATCACCAAGATTACGAAGATAAACAAATCTTCAATATCTTCGATAGAGAGATTAGAGAGACACAGCATTTTCCACTTACCTGTGTCACATAAATAGCCCACTGGAGCCGTTCCAGCGGGGCAGACAGCTTCCCCCGGAGCACTTTTCCTTGTTGAAAAAATAGTGTCAATTGTGTTCAAAGCCCAGCTTATTAACTCCATAATTTCTTTTCGGCGGTCGCAGTTGGACGCAGACAGACAACAGCAAGCTGGGATCCAGTAGTTAGGAGGGGAGGAAAAAGTCAGAGCAGGAGAGAAGAAAAAAGCGTCTACTCTCTTGGAAGGGCGGAAGTGAAAGAGCAGTAGGATGCAGTAGCACTTGTAGGATGTCACCATCTCAATGTCTGTTCCCTGGATGTTTACTGGTGCTGTGAGGGGTTGTCCTTGCCTGCAGCAGTCCACCACCAGCTCCTTAGTTTTTCTCGCATTGATCTGGAGGCAGTTCCGATGGCACCAGTCCACGAAGTCCTGGATAAGTCCCCTCTACTCAGCTTCATCTCCGTTGGAGATGAGGCCGACGATCACAGAGTCGTCGGAGAACTTCTGTAGATGGCAGTGTGTTGTGTTGTGTGAGAAGTCCGCAGTATAAAGGGTGAACAGGAAGAGAGCCAAAACCGTTCCCTGGGGGGCCCCTGTGCTGCCGATGATTGTGTCGGACACACAATCCCGGGTTCTCACAAACTGTGGCCGGTTTGTGAGGTAGTCCAGGATCCATGATGACAGGTGCTGGTCTACCCCTGCGCACAACAGCTTGTCCCTCAGGATCATCAGTTAGATGGTGTTGAAAGCACTGGAGAAGTCAAAGAACATGATCTTCACCGCGTTCCCAGGCTTCTCCAGGTGGACCAGGGAACGGTGAAGGAGAAAGATCACTGCATCCTCCACCCCGATGCCATGCTGGTAGGCGAACTGGAGTGGATCCATCGCTGGTCCCACCAGGGGGCGGAGGTGAGCATGGAGCAGTCTCTCCAGGGTCTTCATCAGGTGAGACGTCGGGACCACTGGTCTGTAGCTGTTCAGGTCTCTGGGGTGGGAAGTCTTTGGTGCGGGTACCACACAAGATGTTTTCCACAACTGTGGTACCCTCCCCAGCTTCAGGCTCAGGTTGAAGATGTGCTCCACAATCCCACACAGCTGGTCTGCGCAGGACATGAGGAGCTTTGCGCTGATGAAGTCCTTACCTGAGGCCTTCCTCGCCTTGATCTTCCTCAGCTCCGCCCACACCTGGGTCTTAGTGAGGGTCAGGTTGGGGGGCTGTGTGGTGGGAATGGGGGGGGGGGTTGGTGGAGGGGGGGTGGACAGCAGGTCTCGATGACGGTGGAGGCAGCAGTGGTTGTTGTGCAGGCTGAGGGGAGGGCGGTTGGTCAAACCTATTAAAAAACAGGTTCAGATTGTTCACCCACTCCCTGCCCCCTGTGGCCTGGGAGGAGGTATTCTGGAGCCCAGAGATGGTTTTGAGGTTTCTCTAGACCCCACCGATGTCGCTCTGTTGCAGCTTGTCCTCCATCTTCTTCCTGAAGCTGTCCTTGCCTTCTCTGATCTTCCTCTTTAGCTCCCTCTGTACAGACTTCAGCATCTCCCTGTTCCCCAACCTGAAGATCCTCTTCTTCTCCCTCAGTAGTGATTTAATCTCAGGGTTGATCCAGGGTTTGTTGTTCGAGCAGCACCGTATGGTCTTGGTGGGTACGGTGTTGTCCACACAGAAGTTGATGTAGTCCATGATGGTGTGAGTGAGGCTGTCGATGTCCTCACCGTGTGGATTGCAGAGCTACTCCCAGGCAGTGATTTCAAAACAGTCCTTTAGAGCGTCCATTGCCTCCTCAGACCATATCTTCATTGTGCGGATAACCGGAGGTTGTCTGTGTATTAGGGGTTTGTACACCGGCAGGAGATGGACCAAGTTGTGATCCGATCTCCCGAGTGGGGGGAGTGGTGATGAGGTGTTCGCCTCCTTAGTGTTTGCATAGAATAAGTCCAGTGTTTTATTGTCCCTGGTGTGGCATGTGACATACTGGGTGAACGTGGGCAGAATGGGGGACAGTGAGATATGGTTAAAATCACCGGAGATGAGGAGGAGAACATCTGGGTGTTCTGTCAGAAGCCTGCCAGTTACTGAATGGATGATGTCACGCGCTGCCCCAGTGTTCGCTGTCAGATTTTCATAAATATCAATGCAGATCACGTGTGAGTATTCCCTCGGGAGGTAAATAGGCCGCATGCTAATTAATTAGGGTGACTGTCTTTGCGGTCACCCTAATAAACGTCCCGTTACCACCTGGTTCACTAATCCACAGTCGATAATATAGTCATTCTGGCTTGTTTAGTTTTTTTTCACCATGATGCTACATCAATTAACAGTTAACATTAGTTTAGCTAGGCAGTCAGAGCTGATTATAGAGAGCCTAAGTCACGCCCCCTCTATTTCCACATATAGGATCTTAAATCAGAAAAAATCTCCATTGAAATGAAAGGCAAGAGCAAAATTATCTTTTGATCCCGATTGAATTTTGCCACGAGTTACACATGATGTTTGTCAATTTAAAAGATAATTTTCTACATAATTAAAGTTGTCGGCTGTCTTATAATAACAGAGGAATATTTTGTTTTTGTGAAGATGCTTAGCGGACTACATCTCCAATCATCCCACATCACCAAACACGATCATGGCATTTCCCATCTCAAAGCTCACCTCCTGTTTCCTGACCGATAAAAGAAGGATCCAAAGAGGAGAAAAACAACACAAATGTATTGCATTGTATTTTGAGAGCTGTAGCTGATCCAGAAGACTGTTAGTTACTTCCCCTTGGGCATGCTTTAAAAACGATGATGTTAAGATGGATGGATGGGTGTACTTTATTGATCCCAAACTGGGAAATTACAGTGTAACAACAGCATGACAGTAGACGACCAAAACGACAGAAACACACCCAGCGTAATAGACAAAAGAATTACCCAGGAAAGTAAACCTGCCTAGATAACTTTATATACATTGCAGATGATGGCCTGTATAGCTAAATACATCATACTCACTGTACAATACAGGGCTATCAGGCGCAGGGTGCAATGTGAGGTACCAATTTGACTGCAAGGTGCAGTATGGCAGCATAGTTATGACCAGAATTCAACATTAGAGTGCGTTATTGTACAGTGAAATGGCATGTAGCAGGAAAGAGTTCCTGTACCTGGCCGTTTGGCAGCAGAGCTGTAGTAGTCTGCTGGAGAAAGTGCTCCGCTGTCTGTCCAGTGTGTGGTGGAGGGAGTGATCCGGGTTGTCCATGATGGATAACAGTTTGTTCAGTGTCCTCCTCTCCACCACAGTCTCAAAGGTCTCCAGCCTGAGACCAATTACAGAGCCAGCCTTCTTGATAATCTTGCCAAGTTGCTGGCTCTAATACTGCTACCCCAACAGACAGCAGCAAAGAAGATGGTGCTGGCAACAACAGCCTGGTAGAAAAGCTCCAGCGTCTTATTGCACACGTTGAAGGATCTCATCTTCCTCAGAAAGTAAAGTCTGCTCATCCCCTTCTTGTATGCAAGCATCGGTGTTAGATTTACAGTACAGTCCATTGCTGATCATGACACCCAGGTATTTGTAGTCCTCCACATCCTCCCCCCTAATCTGCAGTGGCTGTGAAGGCGTCCTCTTCTTCCTGAAGTCAGTCACTATCTCTCTGGTCTTGCTGACGTTCAGCCTCAGGTAATTCTGCTCGGTCCACTCCACAAATCTGTCTACCAGTGCCCTGTACTCCCCCTCCTTTCCCCCTCTTATAGACCCAACAACAGCCGAGTCATCAGAGAATTTCTGCAGGTGGCATGACTCGGTGTTGTACTGGAAGTCAGTGGTGTATAAGGTGAAGAGAAAAGGAAAAAACACAGTCCTCTGTGGAGCTCCCATATCATTAACCACCACATCAGACAAGACACTGCCCAGCCGGACAAACTGTGGCCTGCCTGTCAGGTAGTCAGTAATCCAGGAGATCACAGCGCTGTCGACCCCAATCACCCACAGCTTCTCACCCAACGGCAGTGGCTGTTACGTGATTCTGTGTTTGTAGTCTTTTCATTTACGTATTTTCACAACCTCATACCTTAACAGTTGGCTAGCTTCTAGGTCAGATCAAACCCAAGTCAATGAAAGTAATTTTTGTCTTAAAGAATGAATGAAATCATGCATCACTCGTAGACAGGAGTGTATGATTTCAGTGGTCAATATCTTATGACCGGTCCCTGGAGTACAATAAACTTAGAAACATATGTGACTGAGTGGCTAAACTGCTCGCTTCAGCTCGCTGCCTTGGGTCTTGGATTTAACTAAGTTTACACAACATCTAAGAACAAAATACATGATCAAGTGTTGTAAGATGAACAAGGATTCCAGTGGGGTAAATAGAATTTACAGTATGGGGGGAAATTATATTTTTTTTATTATTATTTCTGGATCTGTCACACCAATTTACTGCATAACACTGCTGTTAACACCACTGTGACAGGTGTAGATTATGGTTTGGATCCAAATAAAGAGTTGGATCTAGTACTTTAGTGTTGGTCAAGGTATGTGCATATACTGTATATACAGTATATATACACTCTGTGTGTGTGTGTGTGTGTGTGTGTGTGTGTGTGTGTGTGTGTGTGTGTGTGTGTTGGTTGATCAAACAGTTAAGCTAACACCAGGTGGCCTTTCAGCCAGCTGTAATGGGGCTACAATAGAGAGCCTAAAGGTACATGTCCACCTAGGCGTCTGTTCCCCGTGCCTCCTCCACCTCGGGATCCGTCAGGAGCATGGAGGGGGCATATCCAGGTGAGAGTCACGAGCCCAATACTCTGTAGCCGCAAGCTGCATGGAGAGTATCGCTGTCTGGTCAAAGAACTTCGGCCGGTTTTCAAGCAGTATTTTCCACTTAGTGCAGTTTGATGAGCTTTTTCTGTCTTACCCCAACCCACTCTGCTCTCCTCGACCTGCAGGGCTTGCACGTGATTGGTCGCCGTGACTCCTGGTTGGCGGGTTGCTCTCGTCTCTTCACAACGCTTCCGGACGTTAAAGTTTTGCCTATATCTTTAAAAGTGAAAAGTGAAGCTTTTTTCTGAAAACAATCGAGGCGAGAAATAAATGCGTAGTTGCCAAATATGTGTTCACGTTTTACTAACAGCCACTATTTTAAAAGCGCCATGAAGCAATCAGCTCGATGCTCTTGCTCCTCATTTGTGTATTATGTATCTGAGTGGGGATTCAGGAGGAGGAGGACTGGGCACCTCCAAGTGACGGCTCGGGTTTCTTAACGCCACGCTACCAGAGTGCATGCGGGGCGTGCTACATACACAATGAATGAGAAGCATGAAAACGCATGCCTAGGTTGACACGTAGCTTAAGATTAGCATTAGTGACATCAAGGTACATTCGCATCAAACACAAAGAAAATTTTTTGCACAGCGCAAATATATGTTAACTCATTGTAAACATGCGAATACACATGAATTTGCACATTTACGTCTGAGGGATTTGGCAGCGATAGCTAGTAATCAGCCTTAAGATTCTTCAGTTACTGGAGTAAAAGTGTCAACATTGGAGAGTAAACTAGTTTGAAAATGAGACTATCTTTCATTTATCCACCAACATATACTCCTGCTACAGATGTGCTAACAAGGGCTAGCAGTGTAAACAACTGTCATCAAGTGCAGTTTCTGGAGGAGGCAGCGACATTTTCCCAGGTGAGAGCCCTGCCAGATAACGCTGTAAACCTAAACATGACAATGTTTTGGGGATTTCCACAGCAGGCAGTAAGCAGCTGCAGAAGTTATGAAGGCAGCCTCACCCCTCTCTAACTCGCTCAGATGTGAATTTGCATCTATTTGCATGTTTACATGGCGTTAACATGTAATTGTGCCACTCAAAAATTCACGCTTTTGCATTTAGTCTGAGCGCAGCTTAAGAGGGAGGGTGAAGATAAACACGGATCTTAAGGAAATTAAAGAGATCAGCCGTTCTGAGTAAAGAACAGATGATTAAAGATGATCCACAGTGATACTACATTAATTAAATATTTAAAGGCAATTTTGCCAAAATATTTAACAAACATTTCATTAAGACCTGTGGGAGTTGTCAACATGTGGGCAAAGTGCAGTGAATGGGACCTTTTAGGAGCTGTATCCCACATGTTTTCCACCTTATCTGGCATCATTACATCTGACTAGTTAAGCACCAAGTCATGTGTGCATAATCTCATGACATTAGCTTATTTCTTGAATACTACTTGAAAAATCAAAACCAGAAAAGCTCAGAGAGTACATGCCTTGACCAGCACTAAAGTACTAGATCCACATCTTTATTTGGATCCAAACCATAATCTACACCTGTCACTGTGGTTTTAACAGCAGTGTTATGCAGCAAATTGGTGTGGCAGATCCAGTAAGAACAAAAATAATTTGTTCACCTCACTGTTGAAATCATCTGTCATATTTCTACCTGTCATTTGAACAAAGTATGTTGCTGTGCTTGAATTATTCAGCCCCTACTGGAAATTGATTATTTTCAAAATTTACAAACTTTTAATTGTTTCCAAAAAACAAAACAAACAAATCTGTAAATAGCTCAACAGCTGTACTGTTGAAAGTGTAGAAACCTTATATGGGCCACTTTAAAGAGCCCCTATTATGCTCTTAGGAACAAACTGGTACCCCAAGTGTCTAGTGAAGTGTCTGGAATTTACAGAGAAGGGCTGAGCTAAGTCACTAGCTAAGCTAGCTGCATTGGAGATGCATGAGCTCCGAGGCTCAGTTGGGAAACGTCCTTCCCTCTTCTCCTCTGAGGAGAGGCCATGGCAGACTTTTCAGAAGGCAGGTCTGCATCAGGTCTGTTAATTCAGGGCATGATAACCACATAAAAGAGACCAGTGACTCCAAACATGGTAATTCAGGCTGATTTGTAGTCCTACATTCTGTGGGAAAGGAGAACTCCTGTGCAGGCCAAATTTGAGCTATTGGACTTTGCAGACGGTATGATGTTACAAAAGACCTATATAATAAACTTAAATAATGTGAAAACTCCACATAGTACAATAACACAACACCACTTTAAGAAGCGAAAAGATACAAATGTACATTTTTTTAACTGTATAGCTGGACGATTCATGTGTGGCACCTGCACTGTGTATTAGTAGCCCTCAGATGAAAGGCATCCATCTCATGTATGAACTCTTGTGTGTTTAGAACTTCCCACTGGACAACCAGAAGGTGCGTCTGTCTGTCAACGGCTTTCTGTGTGCATTTGAGGTCCCGGTGCCTGGTTCACCCACATCCCTGAGCTCGCCCACACTGACAGGTAAACCTACTACAGGGGGACATTTGTCTGTGTAAGTTTCCATTTAAGTATCGGTATACACTCCTCTCCAAAAATATTGGAACAGGGAGGCCAATTTCTTTATTTTTGCTGTAGACTGAAAACGTTTGGGTTTAACATCAAAAGATGAACATTTCAGCTTTTATTCCCAGGTGTTTACATCTGTATCTGATACACAATTTAAAAGATAGCATTATTTGACTTCCGGTCTGGACACCATGGTGATAGCAGCTTAACGCTGAAGCTCCCAGACCCAATCCAGGAAAATACCTTGAAAATCAGATTTAACGGATTTTTGGAAGAGTGAAAATCAAAAGACAAAGTCATCATGCCTAAAGGAAAACAGAAGAAATCGACATTTACCAGGCCAGGACACGCATCAGCCGGAGAATCTGATCCGGAGGATTTCCATTCAGAAGACGAGGAGCTGAATGAAGCTAGCAAAAAGGTTAGCTTAAAAATGGTATTTAAAGAATTAAGACGATTTCTCCGAGAGTGTTGGGCCGAATTTCGTGAAATCAAAGAAGAAATAAAAAGGACAAACAGCAGAGTGGACCAGGCCGAGGACCGAATCTTGGAAGCAGAGGAAAGAATAAAAGGGCTGGAAGATACCATGCTGGATCTACACAATAGACAGTCAAGACTGGAGGCTAAGCTAACCGACCAAGAAGGCAGACTAAGAAGAGACAACATAAGAATTCATGGTCTGAAAGAAGGAGTCGAGGACGGTTTCACCACAATGGCTGCATGCGTGGAATCCTTATTGAGAGAAAAGTTGGATATTCCCCAATCCACCGACTTGAAGATAGAAAAGGCGCACCGTACATTAGCCCCTAGGCCGGCGGCGGAAGCACCTCCACGTTCGGTGGTGGTGAAGTTTTCCAACTCCAAAATAAAAGAAGAGGTTGTAAGACTGGCTTGGCGGAAAAAAGGATTTATGCACCAAGAGAGAAAAGTTTTCGTGGAACACAATTACGCCCCGGAGGTCCTTAAAAAGCGTCGGGAATACGACGACGCTAAAAAGGTACTACGAGAGAAAAAACTGCGCTTTCAGACACCATTTCCGGTGAAGCTGCGGGTTTTCTACGGCGACGAGACGTGTCTCTACAACTCGGCGGAAGAAGCAACCTCGCATATGGCGAGAAGAGGGCTCCCGGTAACGGTGCTTAAACCCGCAGCAGACCCGATCGAAAGAATCAAGGCTCAAACGTGGTCCACACAGAGACCCTCAAAATCCTCGGGCCAACAGCGGGAAACCCAGCGCCAGAGCTACAAGGAAAAACTGGCCGTTTACAGGAGGGAATAACGATATTTTTAGTCAATCTTGCACATCCAACCCCCCTCCTACAAGGTAACAAACATTAAAGGAGATGCAGAATCAGCATGTGGTAAAACATTTCATGGAACAGTCATAATATTAGAAACAAATAAGTCTTTTAAAAAAAAAAAAACTTGTTAAAATAGAAATGTGACAATGATCCACATGTTCTCTCCACACTAACAAATACTGTATTAACATGAATGTTTGCTGTGATGGTGGTGGGAGGGTGCACACAATTTCATAGGGTATAGGCATAAAAAAAAAAAAATCATTACAAGTTCGGATTGGGATCTGAAATTCACGTTAAAAACATGGGACAACTTACAGGGGTAAGAGAGGGCCCTCAGCATGTAACGGAATCTGAGGAATTTCCCTCAGAGCCTACACACCATCAAGGCTCTTCTAGGGTCACTAAAAAGACCTCAGCTCAGGAAGTTCTTTTGTCAGTTTTTTGTTTTAAAGTTTTATACACTATGTTCTTAATGTTCTTAATGTTCTTTCAGTTTCTGAGTAGCATAAAAGAGGGCCACCACACTGTTATACTAAATAAGACAATACAATGGAGAAACAGGGTGTAACCAAAATAATCTCATATAATGTAAAAGGGATCCTGAATCCAGTTAAAAGATCCAAGATTCCAGGCAAAATGAAAAAAGACAAAGCAGGAATAATATTTTTACAAGAAACCCACCTAACAGACGTGGAGCACACTAAACTCAATAGACAAGGGTTTAAAATGATCTCTTCATCTTCATATAAGTCAGGGAGGAGGAGGGGAGTAGCGACATTGATCTCAACCAAAATTATATTTGGAAAAAAAATCAGAACACAAAGATAAAGAAGGGAGATACAGTTTGGTACTTGGGCGGCTAGAGGGAGAAGATATCACCCTACTGAATGTATATGCACCTCCAGGGGCTAACTGGAAATTTTATAAAAATGTATTTGACCTAATGATAACTAAAGCCCAAGGTTTAGTGATAGGTGGTGGAGACTTCAATCTAAGACTGAATCCATACTGGGATGCATCAGGTAATTCTCCACATCAAAATAACACTCAAAGTAGGAAAACTTGGATGCTACCGTACTAAAAGAAATGGGAATCTGTGATGTGTGGAGGGAATTCAACCCGTGTAAAAGATTATACATTTTACTCAGCACCACATTCATCATACTCAAGGATTGACTATTTTTTTATGTTTAATAGAGACATTGGAAGAGTAAAAACATGTAAAATAGGACTGATGGATCTCTTTGACCACAGTCCGATCTATATGGACTTAAGTATCCAAAAATACACAAATAATACATTTTCTTGGAGGTTAAATTCAAATGTCCTGAAAGGACCACTGAAAGATGAATTGGAATCAGATATTCTCAGATATTTGGAAGAAAATGATAATGGAGAAGTATCCCCTATAATACTGTGGGACGCATGCAAAGCTGTAATAAGGGGAAAGATTATTGCAAAACTGGCGATCCAAAAGAAACTGAGACAAGAAAAACTATCCACATTAGAGTCAGAACTTAAGAACCTAGAAAAAGAACACAAAGACAACACTCATTCTAATGACTCGCTCAAAATTAAGGAAATTAAAAAATAAATAAATGAGATCTACACAATAGAAATCCAGAAAAAACTTACATTTCTGAAACAAAAATACTATGAAGCAGGCAGCAAATTGGCAAAATTACTAGCCTATAAATTGAGGAAACAACAAACGGAGAGAGCAATCTACAAAATCAGAGACCCAGTATCAAAGGAAATAAAATTCAGAATTCAGGATATTCTTAAAAGGAACTCCAACTATATTGGCATGTTAGCTCTATATGCTTTATTTTTATGTTACTAACATAACTATAATATAATTTTTTTGAAAATAATTCCCAGTTTTATATATTTTTAAAAAACTTTATTACGATTTTTGTTTACGTTGCAATGCATTCTGGGTAGTGACGTAGAATGGTTGCAGCCGTTTTTTCTGTCTTATACAAGCCAAGAAGCGAAGCTCCTAACTACTGCCATTTGTCAGTGAAAATGCCACATTGCGGATGTTGGATGTAATTTGTTGGATGTAATTTCCAATCAAAGGGAAATAAAGAGAGCGGGGTGAGCCTCCATAGCTTTCCTAAAGAGGAAAAGTGGAGGAAAAAGTGGGGCGGCAGCGGCTCAGCAGGTAGAGCAGGTCGTCTAATAACCCGATGGTTGGCGGTTCGCATCACACTCTCCCCAGATATCCTGCCGTTGTGTCCCTGGGCAAGACACTTCACCCGCATTGCCTCCAGTGCCCAAAACACTGGGTATGAATGTGTAAAAATGTTTAAATGCTCGGTGGTGGCCGGAGAGGCTGTTGGCACAGATTGACAGCCACTCACTCTGAGTCTGTGATCTCCCTCACTCTGAGTCTGTGATCGCGCGCTGTAACGCATGCCTGATAAAGCTAACATATGTATTAATCACGCTGTGAAAATAGCACAATGTCGCTCAAAGCGCGCGCATGAGACATGTCTGTGATCGCGCGCTGTAACGCATGCCTGATAAAGCTGACATATGTATTAATCACGCTGTGATAATAGCACAATATCGCTCAAAGCGCACGAGCGTGCACTTTGCGCACCAGTGTTGTGGATGAAATAAGGGAACCCAGTGTTGAGGCACGGAATAAGTGCGGAATAAGTGCAGGCAGGACACGCGAACTGAAGTTTAAAAGGGTGTTTATTTCATCCTCCAGCACGAAGCTCACTCCAGCGCTGTGGAGCGAGCCCTTTTTTTTTAAAAATTACTTATTTTGTACCCATAGGTAGATATGTTTTGCAGTCTGGTGACAAGCCACCAGCTGCCAGTCGCTTCGTGCGCAAGCGCCCTTAACTCCCTAACCTGCATGTTTTTGACATGTGGGAGGAAACTGGAGAAATCCCGGAGTAAACCCACGCAAACACGGGGAGGACATGCACACTCCACAATCACTGTTGGCCGGGGGCAGGGATCGAACCCACGATCTCCGCGATCCCCCGGCCGAAGGTAAACTGCTGCCCACTGCGCACTGTGGTTAGTTAATAAATAAAAAAAGGGCTCGCTCCACAGCGCTGGAGTATGAAATAAACACCCTTTTAGACTTCAGTTTGCGTGTCCTGCCTGCAATTATTCCGTGCCTCCACACTGGGTTCCCTTATTTCATTCGCAACACTGGTGCGCAAAGCGCACGCTCATGCGCTTTGAGCGATATTGTGTTATTATCACAGCGTACAGTGGCTGCCAATCCATGCCAGCAGCCTCTCCAGCCACCACCAAGCATTTAAACATTTTTACACATTCATACCCAGTGTTATGGGCACTGGAGGCAACGCGGGTGAAGTGTCTTGCCCAGGGACACAACGGCAGGATATCTGGGGAGAGTGTGATGCGAACCGCCAACCATCGGGTTATTAGACGACCTGCTCTACCTGCTGAGCAGCTGCCGCCCCACTTTTTCCTCCACTTTCCCTCTTTAGGAAAGCTATA
The DNA here is from genome assembly GCA_020510985.1 of Pholidichthys leucotaenia. NCBI lineage: Eukaryota > Metazoa > Chordata > Actinopteri > Cichliformes > Pholidichthyidae > Pholidichthys > Pholidichthys leucotaenia. The sequence goes on along the minus strand of CM035847.1, from coordinate 83,004,957 downwards.
GAGGCTCACCCCGCTCTCTTTATTTCCCTTTGATTGGAAATTACATCCAAAAGCCGCGCAATGTGGCATTTTCACTGACAAATGGCAGTAGTTCGTAGCTTCGCTTCTTGGCTTGTATAAGACAGAAAAAACGGCTGCAACCATTCTACGTCACTACCCAGAATGCATTGCGACGTAAACAATAATGGCGATTTACATCATAATAAAGTTTTTTAAAAATATATAAAACAGGGAATTATTTTCAAAAAAATTATATTATAGTTATGTTAGTAACATAAAAATAAAGCATATAGAGCTAACATGCCAATATAATCGGAGTTCCTTTTAAAAGCTTCGAGAACTACTATAAGAACTTGTACTCCCTCAAAAAACATAAAAACCCATCCGAAGCATTCCTAAACACATTAAACCTTCCCCAACTTACTGAGTCTCAAAATAAAACACTACTGTCAGAAATACAACCTAAAGAATTAGAAAAAGCAATTATGAAACTTAAACAAATCCCCAGGAGCAGATGGCTATACAGCAGAGTGGTACAAAACCTTTAAACAGCAACTATCTCCTCTCCTCCTGAAAACATTTAACTATGTCCTCCACACAGGGGAAATCCCCCCCTCCTGGAGAGAAGGGGACATTGCAGTCATATCTAAACCTGAAAAGGATAAACTAGACTGCTTCAACTACAGACCAATCAGTGTGTTAAATCAGGACTATAAGCTTTTTACCACCATCCTTGCCAAAAGGTTATAAAATATACTGACAGACATAATTCATTTAGACCAAACAGGTTTTATAAGACAAAGACAGACACAAGACAACATTAGACGCACTTTACACATAATTCATCATATAAAAAAATATAACTTAAATGCAGCCATATTGGGATTAGATGCTGAAAAAGCATTTGATTCGGTTGACTGGTCTTTCCTATATAGAATCTTATCCAGTTTCAATTTTCATAACAACTTCATTAGAACTATCCAGACATTATATAAAAAACCAACAGCTAAAATAAGGATTAACGGTAAATTATCATCATCTTTTGAGCTGGAAAGAGGATGTCGTCAGGGCTGCCCCTTGTCTCCACTGCTCTTTGCAATCTTCATAGAACCTCTGAGCCAATGGATAAGACAGAATCAAAAAATTCAAGGTATTACACTTGGTCAGAAGGAACATAAAATAGCACTCTTTGCTGATGACATTTTAATATACCTGGGGCAGCCGGACACCTCTTTTCCAGAACTAATCTCAGTTTTTTCAGAGTATGGAAATTTATCGGGGTACGAACTAAACATGCATAAAACCCAAGTTTTAACATTCAACTATGACCCAAATCAATATTTACTAAGCAAACTCAAAACTAACTGGGAGATGGAATCTATGAAATATCTGGGGGTCAATATCCTGAAACAACTCAACAAAATTATAACACTAAACTATGATCCACTGGTGGCAAAAATAAAATCTGATCTAGCAAGATGGAATATGATACCATTCTTGGGTACTGCACAAAGAATTGAAGCAGTCAAAATGAATATACTTCCACGTCTTCTATACCTTTTCCAAACAATACCGGTAGAACCTCCCAAAAAAACATGTCAAGAACTGGACAGAAGGATCTCAAGATTCATATGGCAGGGCAAGAGACCTAGAATCAGATATAGAACCCTACAGCTAAACAAAGACAAAGGTGGGCTTGCGCTGCCAAATATCAGGGACTATTTTAAAGCCGCACAAATTAAAACTTCAGTAGAGATATGTAACCCAGTCTACACTGCACAATGGAAGGAGATGGAATGCCAAATAACAAGTGACATCCCCCTACAGGCGATAATAGGGAACAATGCCTTACCTAAACTTTTGAATAACACTAACCCGTGGATAGAGACCCCGCTAAAAATTTGGTTTAAGATAGTCAGAGAGAATCAAACTAAAGAACCCTATCGATTTCTGCAATGGACTGCCTATGATCAAGACTTTACCCCCAATAAAACAGACACTAGATTTAAAAAGTGGAAAGAGAACGGACTGATAAAATATTACGATTTTTTTTAAAGGGCAAATTTTAAGAAGTTTTGAAGATTTGAAAAAACAAGGGTCTAATAAATCAAGACCTTTACAGGTTCTTTCAGCTTAGACACCACATAAACAATATACTTAAAAAGGAGGATTTGGAAAGGGCCCAGTCAGGTGTTCTGAAGGTCTTCTTAATGGCATATAAAGGGATCCCAGGGATCAGATACATCTCTAAAATATACCAAGGTCTTCAAGATTTAAAAGGAGACAACACATCATATATAAAAGAGAGATGGGAAAAAGAGGGGAATTTCACTTTACAACTGGAAATATGGGAAAAGCTAAATAAACAGCAATGGAAAAGTACCGCTTCCCTGCAGTGGAGAGAATTTGGATGGAAAAATTTGGTAAGATTTTTCAGAACACCTGCACAAAACAAATTTACTCATAAGGGGTTGAATTGTTGGCGCTTGTGTGGTGAAGAGACTGCAAATCATTTTCATGTGTTTTGGTCATGCCCAGTTAGATAAGATAAGATAAGCCTTTATTAGTCCCACAACGGGGAAATTCCAGGATTGCAACAGCACAGGGATAGCAACACTCAGAGCAACAATCAGAAGGCAAGAAAAAAAAAAACAACAAAAAAAACAACAAAAAAAAAAAAAAACAAGCAAGCAAGAGCAGTTAATATACATATGTACATATTACTATAAAATATATATATACACACACACACACACAGACACACAGTGCAGAGCATATATCTAGCATATATAGAGCATATATATAGCAGTTATCCACCAATATTGGACCAATGTACAGACAATATTGGGGAAAATATTCAAAATAACAGTCCCCTTTTCTTTTGTAACTTTGTATTTGGGTTTACTACCGGACTCACTGGAAAGACGAGGAGAAAAATACTTATTCACTGTTTTAATATTGGCAAATAAAAAAGCCCTAACTAAAAAATGGATGTTGAAGGACTGTCCTACACCTGAAGATTGGATTAACGTGATCCAAGACATTTACTCGATGGAAAAGTTGACATTCGCACTGAGACAGGACATGGATGGGTTCATGAACTTTTGGCAACCCTGGATCGCATATGTGTCTTCCATTAGAGCTAATCTTTGACAAATACCATTTCAATAATGGCACCGCTCTTTGTTCCAACGCTACTCAGATGCTCTTTTATTTTTATTTTATTTTCTTTTTCTTTTTTTTTTGTTTTTTTGCTCTTTTGTTTTGTTTTTGTTTTTTTTTTGTTCTTTCTTTAATTTCACTTTTTCTTTCACTTTAAAAAAAAAGGGGTGTTGTAATAATTATTCTTCCAATGTTGTCAAATAACAAAAAAAAGGGAACATGTGATGAAAATGTAAATAATGCAATGCTCTAATGACGTGTATACCCTTTACAAAAACTTAAATAAAAAAAAAGAAAGAAAAAAAGATAGCATTATTTGTCATGGAGCACCAGATTTTTAGGTGAACAAAAGTATTGAAACAGATTGACTTAAAATAGATTATGGTGAATAATACTTAATTTCTAGTTACAAATCCTTTGTTTGCAGTAACCGCATCAACCCTGTGACCCACCGACATCACCAAACGTTTGCATTCTTCTTTTGTCAAGCTTGTCCAGGCTTTCATCACAGCCTCTTTCAGTTGTTTTAATTTGGGGGGGGGGGGGGGGTAGTCCCTTCAGTCTCCTCTTTTGCAGGTAAAATACATGCTCTATAGGGTTTAAATCTGGAGATTGACTTGATCAATCTAAAACCATCCACTTCTTGCCCTTGATGAACTCCTTTAATGCTCTATCAGTGTATTTTTGGTCATTATTTTGCTGCATGATGAAGGATCTCCCAGTTTGGTTGGATCTTTCTTTAAATTGGCGAACAAAATGTTTCTGTAATGTCCGAGTTCATTTTGCTGCTGCCATCATGTGTTGCATCATCAATAAAGATTAATGAGCCATCCCAGAAGAAGCCACGCAAGCCCAAGCCATGAGATTACTTCCACTGCTTCACAGATGAGCTTGTATGTTTGGGATCATGAGCAGATCTCTTCTTTCTCCAAACTTAAGCCTTTCCATTACTTTGGTAAAGGTTAATCTTTGTATAAGTCAATAAAACTTTGTCCCAGAATTTTTGAGGCTCGAAAATTCCAGTCTAACCTTCCTATTCTTGCTTAATGTAGTGAGTGGGTTGCATCTTTTGGTGTAACCACTGTACTTTTGTTCATGGAGTTTTCTGTGAACAGTACATTGTGATACCTTCACTCGTGCCCTCTGAAGGTTGTTGCTGATGTCACTTATAGTTGTTTTGGGGTTTTTCTTTAAAGCGCTCACAATGTTTCTGTCATCAACTGTTGGATGTTTCCCTTAGTCAACCCCTTCTGTAGTACAACAGTGGCTTTGTTCTTTCTTTAAGATGTTCCAAATGGTTGTACTGGCTATGGCCAATGTTTGTGCAATGTTTCTGATGAATTTTTCCTCTTCTTTCAGCTTCACAATAGCTTATTTTTCACCCAATGACAGCTCTCTGGTTTTCATGCTGGTTACACCTCTAACTATAAATGGAGTCTGCACAGGCAAACCCCAAATCTGAAACTGAAAGTAGACTTCTTTTTCTTTCGGCTGCTCCCTTTAGGGGTCGCCACAGCAGATCATCTGCCTCCATCTCACCCTATCCCTTGCATCTTCCTCTAAATCCAACCCTCTCCATGTCCTACTTCACAACATCCACAAATCTTCTCTGTGGTCTTCCCCTTTTCCTCCTGCCTGGCAGCTCCAGCTTCAACATCCTTTGTCCAGTGTAGCCACTATCCCTTCTCTGCACATGCCCAAACCATCTCAGCCTTGCCTCTCTTACTTTGTCTCCAAACTGCTCAACCTGAGCTGTCCCTCTGATATACTCATTTCTAATCTTGTCCCTCCTAGTCACTCCCAATGAAAATCTTAGCATCTTCATCTCTGCCACCTCCAGCTCCACCTCCTGTCTTTTTGTCAGCGCCACCATCTCCAAAACATACATCATATCAGGTCTCTCTATCCCCTTGTAAATCTTCCTTTCACTCTACCTGCTATCCTTCTGTCACAAATCAGCCTTGACACTCGTCTCCACGCACTCCACCCTGCCTGCACTGTTTTATGCACCTCTCTTGTGCATTTTCCATTGCTTTGTATGGTTGACCCCAGGTATTTAAACTCATCTACTTTCACTACCTCTCCTCCTTCCATCTTCAACATTAAACCTGCCTCCCTCTCATTCACACTCATGTATTCTGTCTTGCTTCTACTGACTTTCATTCCTCTTCTCTCCAGAGCATACCTCCACCTCTCCAGGTTCTCTTCCACCTGCTCCCTACTCTCAGTACAGATCACAATGTCATCTGCAAACATCATGGTCCACGGAGACTCCTACCTGACCTCAACTGTCAGCCTGTTCATCACCATGGCAAACAAGAAGGGGCTCAGGGCCGATCCCTAATGTAATCCCACCCCCACCTTGAATCCATCCATCACTCCTAAAGTGCTACACCACTGTCTCGCTGTCCTTATACATGTCCTGCACCACCCTCACATACTTCTCTGCCACTCCTGACTTTCTCATGCAGTACCACACTTCCTGTCTTGGCACCCTATCATATTCTTTCTCTAGATCCACGAAGACACAGTGCAACTCCTTCTGTCCTTCTCTATACTTCTCCATCAACACTCGTAAAGCAAACATTGCATCTGTAGTACTGTTTCTTGGCATGAAACTGTACTGCTGCTCACTGATTGTCACCTCTCCCCTTAACCTGGCTTCAACAACTCTTTACCATATCTTCATAGTGTGTCTGATCAACTTTATGCGTCTGTAGTTACTACAGCTCCGAGCATCACCTTTGTTCTTGAAAATTGGTACCAAAACACTTCTTCTCCACTCCTCAGGCATCCTCTCACTCTCCCAAGATTGTGTTAAACAATTTGGTGAAAAAGTCCACTGCCATCTCTCCTAAACATCTCCATACCTCCATAGGTATGTCATCTGGACCAACCGCCTTTCCATTCTTCATCCTCTTCCTCTTCAAAGCTGCCCTCACTTTCGCCTTGCTAATCATCAGGACTTTCTTATTCACCATCCTTCCTTCATCCATCCTCCCTCCTCTCTCTCTCATTTTCTTTATTCATCAGCTCTTCAAAGTACTCCTTCCACCTTCTCAACACAGTCTCGCCATTTGTTAGTCATTTGTAAGTACATTACCATTTCTGTCCTTTATCAACCTAACCTGCTGCTCATCCTTTCCATCTCAATCTCTCTGTCTAGCCAATCGATACAAGTCCTTTTCTCCTTCCTTAGTGTCCAGCCTCTCATGCAGCTCAACAATATTCTTTTGCCTTTGCCACCTCTCTCTTTGCCACGTGCCTAGATTCCAAATACTGTTTACTTTCTAAATCTCCCTGACTATCCCACTTTTTCTTTGCTAACCTCTTCCTTCGGATACTTTCCTGTACCTTCTCATTCCACCACCGAGTCTCCTTGTCTTCCTTCCTCTGTCCACTGGATACACCACATACCTTTCTACCCGTTTCCTTCAGTACTTTTGCTGTACTTTCCCAGTCATCTGGTAATTCTTCCCTACCACCCAGAGCCTGTATCAACTCCTTCCTGAACTCTGTGCAACCTTTTTCCTTCTGTAACTTCCCCCACTTAATCTTTGGCTCTGCCTTCACCGTTTTCCTCTTCTTGTTTTGCAAAGTCATCCTCCAGACTACCATCCGATGCTGTCCAGCTGCATTCTCCCCTGTCACCACCTTGCAGTCTCCTATCTCTATCAGATTTCTCCTTCTGTAAAAGATGTAGTCCACCTGTGTGCACCTTCCTCCACTCTTGTAAGTCACCCAATGTTCCTCTCTCTTCTTAAAGTATGTGTTCACCACAGCCATTTCCATCCTTTTAGCAAAATCCACAACCATCTGTCCTTCCACATTTCTCTCCTTCAGACCATACCTACCCAGAACCTCCTCATCACCTCTGTTCCCTTCACCTACATGTCCATAAAAGTCTGCTCCAATCACCACTCTTTTCCCCTTGGGAACACTCTCTACCACATCATCCAACTTACTCCAGAATTCCTCTTTCTCTTCTACCTGACATCTAACTTGGATACGCACTGACAACAGTCAACATCACACCTTTGACTCCTAGCGTCAAACTCATGATTCTGTCTGACTCCGTCTTGACCTCCTGAACACTCTTCACATACTCTTCCTTCAAGATTACTCCTACTCCATTTCTCTTCCTATCTACACCATGGTGGAACAGTTTTAAAACCACCTCCAGTGATCCTAGCCTTGCTTCCCTTCCATCTGATTTCTTGAGCACACAGTATATCTGCCTTTCTTCTCTCCCATCATATCAGCCAACTCTCTGCCTTTACCAGTCACAGTCTCTACATTTAACGTCCCTATGCTCACCTCCACGCTTCTACTGTTCCTTTTCGCTCTCTCCCTCCTAACACGCCTTCCCCCTCTCCTCCTCCTCCATCTTTGACCAACAGTAGCCCAATTTACACCGGCATCCTGTCGGTTAACAGCACCAGTTTTGGTTGTTGTTATCCCGAGCCTTGACTGATCCGGTATGAAAGTCTCATTCGTCATGATCCGTATGTTTGATTTGGCAAAGGCTTTATGTCGGATACCCTTCCTGAGACAACCCTCCCCATTTACCCGGGCCTGGGAGTGGCAGTAGGAGTACACTGGCTTGTGCACCCCCTGTGGCTGAAGCGAAGTAGACATTCAGCGCTATTTATTGTTTCAATAATCAATGATATTTATAGGACACACCTGGGCAACAAAAAAAGAGGCACCTGTCAGTCACATGTTCCAATAATTTTGCTCACTTGAAAAATGGGTGGGTTCAAACAAAACATGCCATCTTCTAAATTGTGCATCAGATCCAGATGTAAACACCTGGAAATAGAAGCTGAAATGTTGATCTCTTGTCTCATATTCAGTTCAATTCAACTTAATTTATATAGGGCCATTTCACAACAACAGTCATCTCATAGCACTTTCAACTGTAGGGGAAACCCCCACAATTGCAGAAAGACCCCAGCACTCAGGCGATCCCCTGTGAGCAAGCACTTGGCGACAGTGGAGAGGAAAAACTCCCTTTTAGCTGGAAGAAACCTCCAGCAGAACCAGACTCAGGGAGGGGCAGTCATCTGCTGCGACTGGCTGGGGGGTGAGGGGATAGAGAAGAAGAAGAAGAAGAAAGGAACAGACCTGTAGAGAGCAAACAGCATGATGGGGACTCAATCTATGGGAGAGAGCAAACAGATGTTAATGACGAGCAAAAATATTTCATTGAGAGTGAAGAAAGGGGTGAAGCCCAGTGCATTGTTGGAGGTCCCCCGGCTGTCTAAACCCTGTCTCACCACCATAATTATAGGCTATATCAAAAAGGAAGGTTTTAACCCTATTCTTAAAAACAGAGATCGAGTCTGACTCCTGAATCCAGATTGGCAGCTGGTTTCACAGGAGAGGAGCTTGATAACTGAAGGCTCTGCCTCCCATTGTACTTTTGGAGAGTCTAGGTATTACAAGTAATCCAGCATTTTGGGAGTGTAGTGTTCTGTTAGGATAATAGGGTAGTATCAGATCTTTTAAATAGAAAGGGGGCTGATTGTTTAGAGCTTTGTAAGTGAGAAGAAGGATTTTAAACTTAATTCTTAAATCTATGGGAAGCCATTGAAGGGAGGCCAGAACCAGATTGATATGATCTCTCTTTCTAGTACCTGTTGAAACTCTTGCTGCAGCATTTTGGATCAGCTGAAGACTTTTTAAAGATGTTTTAGGACAGCCTGATAATAAAGAGTTACAGTAATCTAATCTAGCGCTAACAAAAGTGTGGATTAGTTTCTCAGCATCACTCTGAGACAAGTTGCTCCTAATCTTGGCAATATTACGCAAATGATAGAAGGCAGTCTTAGAAACAAGTTTAATATGTGAATTAAAAAACAGATCTTGATCAAAAGTAACTCCAAGGTTCCTCACAGAATTATTAAGAGAAAGAGTAACCGCATCCAAACTAAGAGTTTGATTTGGAAAGGTATTTCTAAGGTTTTTTGGACCAACTAGAATGACTTCAGTCTTATCTGAATTTAGTAGCAGGAAATTACAAGTCATCCAAGCTTTGATTTCCTTAAGACAGGCCTCTAACTTGGCTAATTGATAACTATCATCTGGCTTCATTGACGGGTATAATTGTGTCATCTGCATAACAATGAAAATGTATACAGTGCTTTCTAATAATGTTGCCAAGCGGAAGCATATATAAACTAAAAAGAATAGGGCCTAGCACAGATCCCTGTGGAGCTCTGTGACTGAGCTTTGAATTGGAAGAAAACTCATTATTGACATGAACAAACTGGAACCTATCAGATAAATAAGATCTAAACCATTGCGACAAAGTTCCATTAAGTCCAACGTGGTGTTCTAATCTGTCAAGTAAAATATTATGATCGATAGTATCAAAAGCTGCACTGAGGTCTGAAAGGACAAGTACAGAAACAAGTCTGTTATCAGATGCGATAAGAAGGTCATTAGTGACCTTCACTAAAGCTGTTTCAGTACTATGATGGATTCTAAACCCAGATTGAAACTCTTCAAATAAACCATTTCTGTGCAAGTGGTCAAATAATTGCGTAGCAACAACTCTTTCCAAGATTTTTGAAATGAAAGGCAGATTAGAGATTGGTCTATAGTTAGCTAAAACTCCTGGATCCAGCGTTGGCTTTTTAAGTAAGGGTTTAATTACAGCAGTTTTAAAAGCCTGTGGTACATGGCGTAATGTTAATGAAGAATTGATTATTTGAAGAATAGAACTTCCAATAAAAGGGAAGACTTCTTTAAATAAGCTGGTAGGAATAGGGTCTAAAAGACAAGTTACAAGGCTTGGATGAGGAAATTATTTTATCTAACTCGAAAAGGTCAGTTGGAGTAAACTCATCCAAACATATATCAATTGAAGGAGTTGTAGTAGTTACTGTATTTAACGGTGGAAAGAACCTGACTGATTTTATCTCTGATGTAGATGAAATTTTATTATTGAAAAAGTTCATAAAGTCCTGACTAGTAAGCTCTAAGGCAATGCTAGGATTGACAGAGTCCTGACTCTTTGTTAGCCTGGCTACAGTGCTGAAAAGAAATCTTTTGATGTCAAATCCAAATGTTTTCAGTCTCCAGCAGAAATAAAGAAATTGTTCTCATTGTTCCAATACTTTTGGAGGGAAGTCTAAGTGTAAACATGACATGCCAATCTTACTCATAGGTGAGGTTTTTTTTCTTAAATATACCACTTTTTCAACTTTTTTTTCTGTTTTTTGACCCTCTGTCACAGTCCTTTTTTTTGCTTTAATCTTGCCTTTTTTTTGGGGGGGGTCAATTTATGAAATGAAAATTAACTATGCATTAATGTTTGCTGGTAATTTAGAATTTTTTTTTCTATACCTTACAGAGTCTTGACATCTTTTTAATCCAAAAATATGCTATATGTCAAATTGTGGCCATACCACCATTAAATTTGCCATTTGTCAGGTTTTCTTGTAGATTTGTTTTTTTTTTGTTTGTTTGTTTTGTGGATTTGCAACTTTTTCTTGTGCGATTTTGTTCTCACAAACTTGCATTTTTGAGTTTTTCTAGTAGATTTTTTTTTATTGTTAATGGAATTACAGAACTGTTATTTTTTTTTAAAAAAAATCTTTTTTAAATGTGCATTTTTTTCTCTTTAATATGCATCCTGAATTTGTGATTTTATTATCTTCCTATAAATGCAAGGGTCGTCTCTGGGTGTGTGTGTGTTCTCCTTGCATAGCTCTTGAACCATTGGTCAGACTGACCTAAGATTTGGTGCATGTTTTGCTGAGGTTACAAGGGTGTGCATCCAAGAGTGTGGAGTTCAGACTAAATACTATGTGATTATTAACATTAACAGTTTAGCCATCACTCTTTCACTTCCAGTGCCAACATGCCCAGGCTTCAAGAAGTATGGGTCTGGTTTAGGGTTGACTTGGTGCTGATTGGATAAAACTCTGCATCACAGCCAGAGCGGTCCGTTAACAAAGCATGAGGAAGAGAAAAGCAGCAAATTTGACCAGAAAAAGACAGTAGTGAAAATTCAATGCTTAGTCATGCTCCCGTGATTGTGTAGGGTCTAAACAATAATTCAACACGGTGCCTAACACTGGCCACCATCACTGTCCTTCCTAGCCAGCGTTGGACAGGAGTCCCGGCTGCTGCTTGTCCCGGTGTGCTCTGTGTGCTGGATAAAACTCAGCATCATGCCCAGAGCATTTTGTCAACATACACTGGCTGTTACCACTGTCCTTTGCCAGGATGTGAACACATACTGCAAGTTAATACTGCCCTGAATATGGAGCGGAATGGCTGAAACTCTTAGACGATTATGTCACCAACAATTCCTACCCCTACAGTGGAGGCACAATGACTGAGAGAGCCAAGTGCATGGATGGTCCTTAAGAAGTTCCTGGTCCCCTCAATTGGTTCCTGGTACTGGAAACAGGGCTGTCTGTGACTACATGTGTGATTGCCGACATGTACACATATCTTTGTGCCCCACTTTCAGAGACAGCCTACATTTGGGCATGTGAAGGCTAATTGGACTACCAGTTTTCTACAGGAATACTTACTTTCTACTGGCAGTGCACTGGTTCTCATAAATTTGAAGTTGTGGTTCCCCCAAAAAACTTGTTTTTGTGGAAGCCACTAAAGTTCTGAAAGTTGTAGACTCTTATCCAATACACTGAAACTGTCTTTACATTCATTCTATATCTAAGTATATCCTTTAAAAAAATCTTGTCGATCATCATCTCTCTTTCATTAGATATCACTCCTATAGCCAATGGTTCTGCTGCTAATGGACACCTGGGTAATAATTCCATCCTCATCCCTAACGGTGGGCCCAGCACCATAGTGCCCTGTAGTCCAGAGATGCCTCTGACCAATGGACTCGCTAATGGACACATCACACCAGTGCAGGAAAGCCCCTTCATTGGATACATCATTGCCATGCACAGAAAGATGGTCAGAGCTTCGAGACATCTATCAAAATAAATTCTACTACTAATACCCGCCGCCCCTTTGACTCCACATGTGACTAAGTCTTGTGTTCCTTTCAGATGCGTACGGAGTTGTACTTCCTGTCATCTCAGAAGAACCGGCCTAGTCTGTTTGGGATGCCGCTCATCGTCCCCTGTACTGTGCACACCAGTAAGAAGGACCTGTATGACGCTGTCTGGATCCAGGTGTCCCGACTGGCCAGTCCACTGCCACCTCAGGAGGCCAGCAACCACGCCCAGGACTGGTACTCTTCCTTTTTACAGTCTTTTACTTTTCAAAAAAAATATTGACAGTTTGTTTTTTGCAGGTAATTAACTTGTATTATAATGATATAGCCTGTTTTTGGAGGCTCTGATAGTCTCAATTCCCACTTTCTAGACATTGTCTTCAGTATTTTTGATGTTCTACTTTGTTGATCGGTTGATAGGTGCGTGGTGGATCTAAGATGGTGGATTCCTCTACTCAGTGCTAACTCGATTAGAAATGTTCTGAGCTGATCCGCAAAATCAGGATAAATCCTGATCCATATCAGCACTCCTAAGCCTCATCCAGTTCTATCCTGTTTAGAGTACCTTAGTTCAAGTTCAGACTGAAGGACGCACACAGCCATGTTAGTGAGTGAAAGCAGCTCAGAACACCACATTATTTTTTCCTTTTTCTTTCATGTTTTATTCTGCAGTGATGACAGCATGGGCTACCAGTACCCCTTCACATTACGGGTTGTGGGTAAAGATGGGAACTCCTGTGCCTGGTGTCCCTGGTACAGGTAAGACTATTTCCTGTTTGCACACATGCATGTGTTGAAGGCGCTGTTCAGGCTGGCTGTATCAAGGTATTCGCATAGACTATAAAGATGGGCGGCATGGGAACTCTCCAAAAGTGAATTGCATGCATCTCCATCACCCTCCGACGGCTGGCTGCAGGAAAACGATAAGCCCCTCCTCTCAGCAGTGTTATATGCAGCATTTTCCCCAACCTGAAAACTGAGGCCTTTTCCACATGATACACAGGTATTTTAGGCCTGCATGGCCTAGTCTGAGTCCAAACTTCAGCCCAATTGAAAATAAGCAGAATGACTTAAAGACACAATACAGTGGATATAAATCCCCTTAAAAACAAATCTACATGGTCTAAAATGGTGTCTTTCAACCTTTCATGGTCTTACAGCTGCTTGTGAAAATCGCTTCCCTTTTCTTCCTCCTTCAAACACCAGGATCTATAAATATTCTAATTAGGCCCACCCACAAGGATGCCGATGCACCATCTCTCCTTCGGGATCCCAGCACACAGAAGTCTGCAAGCTGGCAAATTTGACCAGAAAACAATAGTATTGAAGATCTAATGTTTAAAAGTTTACAATACAATGCTGCTGTGACTACGGAGGGCCTGAAACAACCACTCAGCACTTGTGGACACACAAGCTCACAAACCGGCCATCACTACTGTCCTGTGTGGAGTTACAGTACGTATAAGCTGCATACAGCCATCCAAAAGCAGGCCGGGAGTCCTCACTGGTGCTCACGTGCCTATTATATCCAAGACTTCAGAAGTTAACCCCACCATGACTGATTAGAGGAAGTGCAACTACACATGCAACTGAGGCAGCACGGGACACAGCAGAGAGACTTTGGGGGATGTTATTAATTTTAGCAAATTGTTTTCATGAATTAGTCGTCTTTATGGCAGTTAAATGACTTCATTGTCTTGTGCTGCTGCAGCTGTAACGTTTTGTGCCGGTGTATGTGTGTGCAGGTTTTGTAGAGGTTGTACGGTAAACTGCACAGAGGACAGAGCGTCTTTAGGAAATGCTTACATCGCCATAGACTGGGACCCCACTGCTCTGCACCTCCGCTACCAGACCTCCCAGGAGCGGGTAAATCTCTCTCTCACTCTCCTCTCTGTCTCTCTACGGAGAAAAATAGTAAACTTTGTCAGCATCTGAAGCATGCACTAGTATTTGTTTGGGTTGAATATTTCAGATTACACTGTGTTCTTTATTGTAAACTAAATGAAAAGTGGACAGCCATTTCACATTTCGAGAAAGTAGGAAGAATGATGCACTGTCAGCCAGCGTAAGGACAAAGGTAAGTTTGACACACAAAAAGTAAGACGATGCTGTGAGCAGTGGCTGCTGTCACACCGCCCTGCCCTCTGCTGACGTTGGTCCATTTTCTTTTTCCAGCCTAGACTATCAAGTTTATGGTTTTATCAGATCACTTATCATGGTGTAATATTTCACATCAAGAGTGCAGCAACATCAGCTGAAAGGGAAAACGGGTGCATTACATATATTGACCACACAGGGTCATCAGTGAGATGTAAATATGAAATGGGTTAAGGTCCTACCGCAGTTCAGTCATGCCTCTGAGGCCTCATGCTGGTGCCTGTTCCTGAAACCGAAATGTGATCTGGCCAGCACGTTCTCAACCAAAATAAATTGGTTCACATGAAATCCAGCGGTTGTTGACGTCCTTTAGGCCAACTGAAAACGGTGTTGTCAACCAAGAACATGCAAACAAAGTGCATGTGTGTCATCACAGTGCAACCCGACCATGTGCAACTCCTGAAAAAACATTTCAACCAGCAGTTTTTGAGGTCAAATGAAAACAGATTCAGCAACTAAACTGCTTATTTCAAACCTCGGATGTTTTCAGAAACACTTTTATACTGTTTGTTTTCAAGGTATCGGAGAAAGTTTACTGCTGAGTCACTGTGTTGTCTGAACAGCCTTTGTACGGGGGCTGTAGATACGGTCGAGAGTTGTCATTTAATTTCTTTCTTTCTTTCTTTTCTACTGCTGTTGTTCACTTTTGCCTTCTTTGTGCGTTAAGTTGATGTTGGTTGAGGATGGTGGAAGTTTGGTTCCTTTTCGATGGTTATGGATACAGACTGGCTCTGTAGAAAGAACCAGTGTTCTGAGATGCTGGAGCTTAGCCACTAGGCCTCATTTCATCTATGCTACCCTTGCAGTACACTGCTGAATATTGACAACACGGTTAGCTCGCTGTAAAATCCAGCTTTCAAGAGGCATTATTGTTGAGGCATTATTGATTGCAATAAGTGCAATCATACTAGTTTAAAAAACATTAAATGTAAAGATCCAAAAGGACACCATAGGCTTGTTTTTTCTAAAGAAAAGAGACCATTTCTGAGTTGTCAGAAGAACTCATGGTCTTCATCGTTGTGGTATGTCTGCAGATCGTGGAGGAACACTGCAGCGTGGAGCAGTCCCGTCGAGCCCAGGCTGAGCCCATCAGCTTGGACAGCTGTCTGAAGGCCTTTACCAGTGAAGAGGAACTAGGGGAAGATGAGCTTTACTACTGTTCTAAGTGCAAAACCCACCGGCTGGCTACCAAGAAGCTGGACCTCTGGAGGCTGCCGCCTATTCTGGTCAGTGGTTCACTCATAATTCTGTGTGAATTAGGAGCACTGGTTTACAGTTATATTTACACTGAAGGGACAGAACAGGATGCATTAAATCTCATCTCTGTTCTCTGATAGATTGTTCACCTAAAGCGTTTCCAGTTTGTGAACGGGCGCTGGATCAAGTCCCAGAAGATTGTGAAGTTCCCACGGGAGAGTTTTGACCCCAGCGCCTTCCTGGCTCCAAGAGACTTGGAGCAGCGCTGCCTCCACTCCCGCAGTGAGAGTGAGGACCTGCTGAGGGTTGGAGAAGACAACCTGTCCTCCATTTCTGCCCCTGCGGGCTTCTGCAACCTCCCCAAAGGTTCCGCATGTTCATCCATCAATTTTATGCTGTAATGCATTGACACGATTGAGTCCACCGTTTTGCTGTCTCCTTCTGCGCACTTTGTTAGCTCTGTTCTCATATCATTTTTTTTTCAGCTTTTTAAGGACATTTATGCTTCATTTTTCTACTGTTATATTTTTTTAATATTTACACTTTGTCAGCTTAAAAATATAATGGAAATGAATGGAGAAGCTCTTCACTTTAAAATCCACCAGTTTTAAGGCAAAAACATTCTACATATTCTGTTAAAAAAAAGTTCAACTTTTATATTAAACTACAGTCGTGTGAAAAAATTAGGACACCCTGTATAATCCTGTGTTTTGTTTTGTTTTTTACATATTTGGACATATGGATATTTAATATCAATGTTAAAAATACTGGGAGATTCATGTAATATAATTAAACAATTAAAAATGAATTAAAGACTTTTTTCAAATTTTCTGTAAAATGTAATTCTAAATAAATGGTGAGAAATAAATTAGGACCCCCCCCCCCATCTTTTTTAGGACACCCCCACATTCATTCCCACTTACAATGGCTAAAATAAATTTTAAAAAATGCAAATAAAAACAAAAATAAGGTTAGACATCGACACGTGAACATTTCTTAATAAAGAACTGAATATTTAAAGGGGTGTCCAAATTTTTTGACATGACTATTTCTGTTTTTGTTTTAGCTTTTTAGTATTTTTCAGCCTTAAACTCTTAATTTAACATTTTTATGCTTATTTTCTTTAACTTTAAGCTATTTTGTTTTTATGCTAACATTGTGTAATGTTCGGCCATTTTGGCATCTAAGCTAGCATGTTGAGGCTTATATTATTCAACTTTTAGTTCTGTCCATATGAGGGACCGAGCTGGGTAGACACAAGGACACAGCAGTAATTTTAGAAAATAGTGACTTTTCATTTACCCCAAAATGCTAAGGTAACTATACAAAAATTGACTCGTAAAATCTGCCCCCATAAAAAAGGTGAAAAGATCAAAACTAAACTGAAGTCACAATGGCAACATCGGGTCACGTCAAACCAGCTGCTTAACAGAGGAAAAAACCTGACCTGACAAACGAGACAAAAAAACATCTGACACAGATTTTAAATTTGCATTTTTAAGTTAGCGTTCATAAATTAAAGTTCTAACATTTTGTAAATGTAGACCATTTTAAGCTTATGGTAAAAATTAAGGGTTCATCTTTTTGTGGCATTTTTAAATTAACTTTATTCAACTTAAGGGTATTCCAGGTTTTAGGTGAACGCTGTTCCACTTTCATATGTTTTAGGTTTTAAGTTAAATTTGATCATTTTTCAACTATTTTGACCTTTAAGCTAACATGGGTGCATTTTAACTAATTAGTCAGCTTTAAAATACTTTGCTTTTAAGCCAGTATATTTTTGCCAGTTTGTTTTAGCATTTCATCAGAACAGTTTCAGATTACAGTATTCACGTGGCATTTTCTTCAGGAAATGCAAATGTTCTACTTATGTTTGATGTTTATCCTTGTACCCAGCTGTTGTACCAGTGGCTCTAACCTGTTGTGTTCCCTAACAGCTTCTCCAGCCTCAAGCAGGAGGTCTGCACCATCCCTCAGTCGGAACAGCAGCCCTTCAGGCAGCCCAAAGATTGGCAGTGGAGGCCGCCGTCCCAGCCGGCTACGTCTCCCTCAGCTTGGCAGCAGACACCGCCTCTCTAACAGCAAAGAGAACTTGGAAGGAGCGGCCAATCCTGAAGCCGAGCCGCGGGATGCCGCTCCGCAGGCCAGCACTGAGGGCAGCTCATCAGTCAGTGCTCCATCAGGTCTCCCTGGGTCAGGAGAACCCACGGCATCCGAGTCGTCTTGTGGTAGCGAGGCGTCCAGCAGCCACTGTGATGTGGTCCTGGTGAACGGCGAGGGCAGCGGACTAAGCTCTGACTGCAGCACAGAGAGCGGCGCAGAGCCAGACAGCTCACTGCTGCAGCACAGACACAACATGGGTCTGGATGCCATCTACAACCTCTATGCAATATCAGTAAGGAGTCCATGTCAGGCTCACACAGACGGTATGGTCTCTCTGCTGTAAAAATGTCCCTGAATATTCTTCTGCTTCGTCTCCTCAGTGCCATTCAGGGATCATGGGAGGAGGCCACTATGTGACATACGCCAAAAACCCCAATAGGAAATGGTACTGTTACAATGACAGCAGCTGCAAGGTGAGGTGCACTTCATATTCAGCAGCATATCCACATTTATCGTTGACAAACACTTTATTAAACTCATACACAGAGGTGGGAAAAGTACTGAAGAAAAAGTAGTTTACCTTATCATATTAATCAAGTATAAGTAAGAGTTGTCACTAAAAATATTGCATAACCAATGAATAATGACTTTATTCTCTACAGTTTGTGAGATTTTTCCTATTAATTAGTTTTTTCCTCATAAATGAAATAAGTAAATTCTCTTGCCAACTTTTCACATAAATTTACCATTTTTCTTGTAAATTGATGACTTCTTTTTCTAATGATTTTCTTTCTCATAAATGTTGGACTTTTGGCATTTTTTAAAATAAATTTTCACCTTCAGTCTTAAGACTTTGTGACGGTTTACTCACAAATATAATCCAAACTGTGTAAAGACTCCATATGATGAAATCAAAAGTAACTCAGAGATTATGACCAAATACACTCGAGTAAAAGTACAGCTTTTTCTTCAGAAGTGTATTCAAGTAAGAGTAAAAAGTGTCCTGCATTAAAACTGCTCACATTGCTGCACTGAATCATACACACTTTTGTGAAAAAAAGTTACAGTCCATCCATCTATCTTCTATCGCTTTTCCGGGGGTCTGGGTTGCAGAGGCAGCAGTTCAAGCAGAGAAACCTAGACTTCCCTCTCCCCAGCCACCTGCTCCAGCTCTTCAGAAAGGATGCCAAGACATTCCCAGACCAGCTGGGAGACGTAGACTCTCCAGCGAGTCCTGGGTCTGCCCCGGGGTCTCCTTACAGTACATGTACTTGAGTAAATGTAACTAGTTACTACCCACCTCTCCTTAAATGCCATGTACAGTTAGGCCCAGAAAATATTTGGACAGTGACACAGTCTTCATGATTTGGGCTCTGCATGCCACCACATTGGATTTGAAATGAAACAACTACAACAGAATTGAAGTGCAGACTTTAAGGTTTAATTCAAGGGGTTGAACAAAAATATATGATTAAACATGTAGGAATTGTAGCTCTTTTTATACAAACGCTCCTCATTTCAGGGGCTCAAAAGTAATTGGACAAATAAACATAACCCTAAGTAAAATGTTACTTTTCAATATTTTGTTGAGAATCCTTTGCAGGCAATGACTGCCTGAAGTCTGGAACCCAAGGACATCACCAAACGCTGGGTTTCCTCCTTTGTGATGCTTTGCCAGGCCTTTACTGCAGCTGTCTTCAGTTGTTGCTTGTTTGTGGGTCTTTCTGCCTTAATTTTTGTCTTGAGCAAATGAAATGCATGCTCGATTGGGTTGAGATCTGGTGATTGACTCGGCCATTGCAGAATATTCCACTCCTTTGCTTTAACCTGTTGAACTCTGTTCAGCTTCCCTAAAAACGCCTAAAAATAACATGCCCAAAGTAAATCAAAAGCTGTTCTTCAACCCTTTGCAGCATCTTCATGGGGTTAGTCTCATTTAAAAGAAAACACTCTGAATTTTTTGGCAGAACAGTCATCTCTTAAGTGCTCCTGCCACTGAGTAACAAGAGAGTTCGCCTGGGTGTTTTTTTAGATACAAATGCTTGCAAATCACATACAGCTGTCAGATACTGGCTGGAAAACACAACAAAAATGTAGAACCAAGTGTTTTCAAGCTCAGGTCAAAATTTTGTAAAAATACCACAAAAAATGAATATATTACACAGCTTTTTTCTCAGGTTGTAACAAGGCTGTGTCTGTACTGGAAGACCGGAAATACAGCTTTTTTTTTTTTCAGTGCGCACTGAGACGCACTAAGATGCAGAGACGTGACCACCTGTGGAATTCAGAGTTCAAGGGGTTAAAAACTCCTGGGTTGCTTTTGCAGTATGTTTTGGATCATTGTCCATCTGTACTGTGAAGCGCTGTCCAATCAACTTTGCTGCATTTGGCTGAATCTGAGCAGAAAGTATATCCCTGTACACTTCAGAATTCATCCGGCTGCTTCTGTCTTTTGTCACATCATCAATAAACACAAGTGACCCAGTGCCATTGGAAGCCATGCATGCCCATGCAATCACACTGCCTCCACCATGTTTTACAGAAGATGTGATGTGTTTTGGATCATGAGCTGTTCCAATTCTTCTCCAAACTTTCTTCTTCCCATCATTCTGGTACAGGTTGATCTTAGTCTCATCTGTCCAAAGAATGCTGTTCCAGAACTGGGCTGGCTTCTTCAGGTGTTTTTTGGCAAAGTCAATTCTGGCCTTTCTATTTTTGAGGCTGATTAATGGTTTGCACCTTGTGGTGAGTCCTTTGTATTTACTCTCATGAAGTCTTCTCTTTATGGTAGACTTAGATACTGATACACCTACTTCCTGGAGAGTGTTCTTCACTTGAGTGGATGTTGTGAAGGGGTTGTTCTTCACCATAGAAAGGATTCTGCGATCATCCACCACTGTTGTCTTCTGTGGACGTCCAGGCCTTTTTGAGTTCCCAAGCTCACCAGTGCACTTTTTTTTCTCAGAATGCACCAGACTGTTGATTTGGTCACTCCTAACATTTCTGCTATCTCTCTGATGGATTTCTTCTTTTTTTCAGCCTCAGGATGGTCTGTTTCACCGCCATTGAGAGCTCCTTTGACCGCATGTTGTGTGTTCACAGCAATAGCTTCCAAATGCAAACGCCACACCTGGAATCAACTCCAGACCTTTTAACTGCTTAATTGATGACAGGTTAACGAGGGAAGAGCCCATGCAGCCTTGTTATTTTTTTTGCAGCCTTCTGAGTCAATTGTCCAATTACTTTTGGTCCCTTGAAAAAGAGGCGGCTACGTATTAAAGAGCTGTAATTCCTAAACCCTTGTGCCAATTTGGATGTGAATACTCTCAAATTACAGCTGAGAATCAGCACTTTAAGCCCATATTGATTATATAATTGTATCCTGAATATGTTTTTGTATGTCTAAATATTTTTGGTCCTAACTGTATATAAAATGTACTCCAAATAAAATGCACTCCAGTGAATTTGCATAACTCCTCTGTGGCCTTTGTGTTATGCAAATTCTCAACTGTGCCCCATCAGGCTGACTAATGTTCGTAGGACTTACAGGAGGAAGACTGAAGTATTTTCAACCATTATCCTCATTTCCAGCTCCATATTTGCATTCTTGTTCAAACAAAGAGCACAATTGTGCAAAAAAGAAGCAAACTGATTTACTGAGGCCACACAGTGAGGTTTTCATCTGTCATATGAGCGAAATACTGCACGCTGTGGATTTTGTGCTTTTATTCTGACAAATATGCAAAGTTTTTGAGGCAGGTGCAAATATGTTCTTGGATCATATGCAATGCAGTTATACTAAAGCTGAAATTAACTGAATTTTGTGTATTGCACCTGTGTTTAACACTTTTGAAAAGCAGGTGCAGTCTGTTTCCACACTGATGCTGTATTTTGAATGACAGAAGACAAAAAAAGTTTCACCTAATAGCACCTTATAATATTTTTGATGCAAACAATAGACAGTGATTTAAGCAAATAAAAATATTTTCATCACTGTAACATACAAAAAAAATTGTAATTTTCTTATCTCTTAATTTTCACTCTCAAATGTGTTCCAAGTGCAGCACACAGCTCTTCCAGAGACATTAAACCCCCCAATGTAAACCTAAACCATAGCCCTATTTCTACTACAGGAACCAGTCTTTACAGGAAATTCCCCCATGGTGCGTGTCTTCACTACAGGAACCTCCCTGAAAGGGAAAGTTTTCAGGAACTTGTAGTGGCTGAAATAAGGTCCCGGTACTTCAGAGGGGCCCTGAAAACTGCTGGGTGGGGTTTAGGATTGATACGGTGCTGATTAGCCAAACTTGGCATCACAACTAGAGCGCTACATGAACAAAACACATGGGGGGGAGAAGTGCCAGATTTGACCAGAAAAAGATAATGGTTAAGATGTAATGCTTAAAAATGTATGATATAATGCTGCCGTGATTGTGGAGGGTCTGAACAATTATTCAGCATTTGTGGAGGACACAAGCATTAGAGCAGAGCTGTACGGCACACAACACTGGCAGCAACTGCTGTGGTTTGCCGGGATGTGAACTCACACAGCCAGCCAACGAGAGACTGAGTCCACACTGGTGCTTCTCCCAGTGTGTTCACACAGCTAATGCTATGTAATGCCTAAAAATCTGAAAGTTAATACTGCTATGGCTGTGAAGAGGAACGGCCAGATCAACTGTATATCATATGTGGCCACATATGCATCGGGTTACCACGAACACAGCGGAGAGGCAAGGCAGGCTCAGGCTGTTTGTAGCCGGAGAGTGGAAACATATGGCTGGCCAGCTGGGGAGAGAGTGCCCCGCTAGTGATGCTCATGCTGCTCCGTTCCTCTCCATGTTTACTAAACAACATTGGCAAGTTGGTCCATGTATTCCACTGTGCATTCATTCTGTGCACAATCATTTCTGTATTTAAAGTGTTGTACTTTGCCACGCTGTTTCAGGGTTGAAAATGTCAATTACATCACAGACAAATCCTCCGGAGGCTGATGGCTCCTATGCCCATAATGGAGACATGACGAGGGAGAGGGCTAGATACAGGGCCGGCCCGTATCAAGTTCCTGCCCCTTAAAATTGATTCCTGGCTCTTGTAGTGGAGACAGTGCTCATGTTAAACCACATTAAAGGACTTTGTTTTAAGGGGGCGTGTTTACCAGCTCCTCCTAATGTCACTGAGAGGAGCTGGATTATTGTCTCATTTAAACAAGACACAAGAAGGAGTGTCGTACCATGAATACAGTTATGGGCTTAATATGGTCTGAAAGTGCAGACTCTCAGCTTTAATTTGAGGATATTCCCATCTAAATTGGAGTTGGGGTTTAGGAATTGCAACTTTTTTTTTTTTACAAAAACTGTTCAGGGGCTCAAAAGTAATTTGACAGTTGACTCAAAAGCTGTTTCATGGGCTGCATGGGCTGTTCCCTCGTTAATCCATCATCAGTCAAGCAGGTAAAAGGTCTGGAGTTGATACCAGGTGTGGCATTTGCATTTGAAAGCTGTTGCTGTGAACCCACAACATGTGGTCAAAGGCGCTCTGAAAAAAAAGAAGGAATCCGTCAGAGATGTCGGAAATGTTAGGAGTAGCCAAATCAGCAGTTTGGTACATTCTGAGAAAAAAAGAGTGCACTTGTGAGCTTGGGAACTCAAAAAGGCCTGGATGTCCACAAACGACAACAGTGGTGGATGATCACAGGATCCTTTCCATGGTGAAGAAAAACACTTTTACAACATCCACCCAAGTGAAGAACACTCGCCAGGAAATAGGTGTATCAGTATTTAAGTCTACCATAAAAAGAAAAATTCATGAGAGCAAATACAGACAGTTCACCACAAGGTGTCAACCATTAATCAGCCTCAAAAATTGAAAGGCCAGATTAGACTTTGCCAAAAAACATCTGAAGAAGCCAGCCCAGTTCTGGAACAGCATTGTTTGGACAGATGAAACCAAGATCAACCTGTACCAGAATGATGGGAAGAAGGTATGGAGAAGGCTTGGAACAGCTCATGATCCAAAGCACACCACATCTTCTGTAAAACATGTAGTTTTCTGAAAAATTCTTAAGTGTATAAAGATATGCTGTCTTCTCAGATTCAGTCAAATACAGCAAAGCTGATTGGACGGTGCTTCACTGTACAGATGGACAATGACCCAAAACATACTGCAAAAGCAGCCCAGGTGTTTTTTTAAGGCAAAGAAGTGGAATATTCTGCAATGGCCGATTCAATCACCAGATCTCAGCCCGACCGAGCATGCATTTCACTTGCTTAAGACAAAACTTAAGGCGGAAAGACCCATAAACAAGCAACAACTGAAGATGGCTGCATTAAAGGCCTGGAAAAGCATCATGAAGGAGGAATCCCAGCATTTGGTGATGTCTGTGGGTTCCAGACTTCAGGCCTGCAAAGGATTCTCAATAAAGTATTAAAAATGAACACTTTATTTATGGTAATGTTAATTTGTTCTATTACTTTTGAGTCCTTGAAATGAGGAGATCTTGTATAGAAATGGTTGCAATCCCTAAACTGTAACTCCAGTTTGGAAATGCTCTCAAATTGAATTTTTATTAAAATTAAAGCTGAGAGTTTGAACCTTAAGCCCAAATTGATTATATAACTGTATCTTGAATATGTTTTGGTAAACAGCTAAAATAACTAAACTTGTGTCAGCGTCCAAATATTTATAGACCTAACTGTATATTGCAGCTGTGATGGGTTGTTGTCACGAAGCCACAGGCTGAATGACTCAGGTATCACAGAACTGATAAATTCATGGTATCATACAACCTCGTCTCATATTGCTTTGATACAACGGGTCCACATATGCACTGTATTAGTTGATCATAATAAGCAACAACAGATTTTTTTTTTTATTCAGTCAGTTATTTTGCTTCAGACAAATACATCCGTGACTGCTGCCAATGGATGTTGTTACTAACACAAGCAATGACACATGATATAGAATAGCTTTATGCTTGGCCACTTGTACAGTGAAATATTTTCTGTTGTCCACCAGTCCTATACAGGTTTTTGTATTTTGTACATACACACAGTCCTCTTCCGCAGGTGAGGTTGCTTTAGTCAAGCAGCCTTTTGCCGAGTAAGCCAGCTCACATTTCCTGGATCAAGCTCTTGCGAACGCTTTCTTTGCTGCCTTCTTACAGCCATCTTCAGATGAAGTAATCCATCAGAATTATGCATTGTGTTGTAAAGCTACAGTAGAAACTATGCCTTGTGAGGTTTTGATCTTGGGCCCAGAGTTTAGGGTAACTAACTTAAAAATAGTGATGTTATGCTCAAGCCACACTTCGACTGTGTTGAGAATTTAAAGTAGATGTGTGCAGAGATGTGATTTGATACCTGATACAGGTTGCCCAAAAATCAGGCGACCATTCCAAAACACAGCCTTTTTTCGTGATACATGTGTTGAAATTATATTTTGAAAAACAGATCACCACTGCTGGATGAAAACCACTTATCCCTATAACAAAAACAAGAGGAAAGACCATTTCCTGATTAGTGCGCTTTGACTTTGCAGGCTTGGTAATGGTTTTTTTGAAAGCGGAAATGCTGATTAGCACAGTAACTGGAAAAGAAAAAGTAGATGCAGACAGATTGTTGACAAATAAATGACGTTTAAAAAACAGCATTTCACTGATTATCCATCTGCCCGTCACATTTCACTAAAATTGCTACCCATCCTTGGCAATTACCCCAATGCTCACCAAACACACAGAGTGATCTACAGATAGGTCTGTATTCAGGTTGTGCTCAAGGTCAAAGGTCAGGTGATCTGAGTGCTCTTGCTGTGGCTTCATCAGGCTGGAATAGCCTGCTCCATCATTGATGGTCTGGTTTCAATACCTTGCATTAACTGTAGTGAGAGACAAAAGTGCCCCAACTGCTGCCCGGTTCACCAAACACCATGATCCCCCCCGATCCCTCCTCCAGGTGGTGAGGAGGGTGGACCTATGTGGCTATTTTGGGTACACAAAGTTCTTAATGTACTGTAACTTTTTTGAAAGGGATATTTTGGACCGCTCTTGGTGTGGCCCTTCACCTAGGACCAGTTTGTCTAGAGAGACCCTAGCAGGAGCAAGTTGGCCCTGACAACATACCTCCTTGGATCATTTAGGCATGTAAACCCCTCCACCATGATAAGGTGACGATCCATGGAGGGACGTGTGCATTGAGTCAACAATAAAAAGTAAAATTAATCAAAAGTAGAGATAAGTGGTTTTCATCTTACAGCAGCAATATACACATTTAACCGATTTTCAGAAAAAAACCTTTATTGCACATTAGATCAAAGATAAAGCTGTAAACCTGTGACATTTTGAATATAATAACAGACTTCTTTCAACTCTCACCCAGAAGCAGTATTCAGGCACAGGCAGCAGATGTCACCCTTCAAGACTGTATCAAATGGTTCAAAGCAGTGAAGGGATTCAGTGCATCAGAAAACTTTGATTTCTCCATCACTAACTTAAAAGTAAATTAACTTGGCTAACAAGGCTAACTAGTAGCATGAACCCAAAAGAAAGCAAGATATTGGTGTGATTAAAGTCCAGGTTGAAGTCTGTCTCTTTTCAAATGGAGCTTCACTGTGGGAAAACCAAGTACACAAGATTACAGAAGAGAAGTGAATGCCAACATTTACTAGAAAACCTGTGAAACACCGTGATGAATATGTTAAACATCTTTGCATGCTTATCATAAAATGTACAGTGGGGTAAAAAAAAGTATTTAGTCAGCCACCAATTGTGCAAGTTCTCCCACTTAAAAGATGAGAGAGGTCTCCAATTTTCATCATAGGTATATCTCAACTATGAGAGACAAAATAAGAAAAAAAAATCCAGAAAATCACATTGAAGGATTTTTAATGAATTAATTGGTAAATTCTTCAGTAAAATTAGTATTTGGTCAATAACAGAAGTTCATCTCAATACTTTGTTAGATACCCTTTGTTGGCAATGACAGAGGTCAAATGTTTTCTGTAAGTTTTCATAAGGTTTTCACACACTGTTGCTGGTATTTTGGCCCATTCCTCCATGCAGATCTCCTCTAGAGCAGTGATGTTTTGGGGCTGCCGCTGGGCAACACAGACTTTCAACTCCCTCCAAAGATTTTCTATGGGGTTGAGATCTGGAGACTGGCTAGGCCACTCCAGGACCTTGAAATGCTTCTTACGAAGCCACTCCTTCGTTGCACAGGCGGTGTGTTTGGTATCATTGTCATGCTGAAAGACCCAGCCACGTTTCATCTTCAATGCCCTTGCTGGTGGAAGGAGGTTTTCACTCAAAATCTCACGATACATGGCCCCATTCATTCTTTCCTTTACACGGATCAGTCGTCCTGGTCCCTTTGCAGAAAAACAGCCCCAAAGTATGATGTTTCCACCCCCATGCTTCACAGTAGGTATGGTGTTCTTTCTCCTCCAAACACGACAAGTTGAGTTTTTACCATAAAGTTCTATTTTGGTTTCATCTGACCATATGACATTCTCCCAGTCCTCTTCTGGATCATCCAAATGCTCTCTAGCAAACTTCAGTCGGGCCTGGACATGTACTGGCTTAAGCAGGGGGACACGTCTGGCACTGCAGGATTTGAGTCCCTGGCGGCGTAGTGTGTTTCTGATGTAGCCTTTGTTACTTTGGTCCCAGCTCTCTGCAGGTCATTCACTAGGTCCCCCCATGTGGTTCTGGGATTTTTCCTCACCGTTCTCGTGATAATTTTGACCCCATGGGGTGAGATCTTGCATGGAGCCCCAGATCGAGGGAGATTATCAGTGGTCTTGTATGTCTTCCATTTTCTAATAATTGCTCCCACAGTTGATTTCTTCACACCAAGCTGCTTACCTATTGCAGATTCAGTCTTCCCAGCCTGGTGCAGGTCTACAATTTTGTTTCTGGTGTCCTTTGACAGCTCTTTGGTCTTGGCCATAGTGGAATTTGGAGTCTGACTGTTTGAGGTTGTGGACAGGTGTCTTTTATACTGATAACGAGTTCAAACAGGTGCCTTTAATACAGGTAATGAGTAGAGGACAGAGGATCCTCTTAAAGAAGAAGTTACAGGTCTGTGAGAGCCAGAAATCTTGCTTGTTTGTAGGTGACCAAATACTTATTTTACTGAGGAATTTACCAATTAATTCATTAAAAATCCTTCAATGTGATTTTCTGGATTTTTTTTTCTCATTTTGTCTCTCGTAGTTGAGGTATACCTATGATGAAAATTGGAGACCTCTCTCATCTTTTAAGTGGTAGAACTTGCACAGTTGGTGGCTGACTAAATACTTTTTTGCCCCACTGTACATACTCCTGGAATGCCTTTTGTCCAATCAAACTGCTTGTTTGGAACTCACTTGTACCATTTTTCCCTCTCCATCTTTTGATAAACTCCACAGGAGGTGCACTCTGAGGAGATAGACACCGACTCCGCCTACATCCTCTTCTATGAGCAGCAGGGCGTCGAATACTCCCATTTCCTGCCAAAGATCGACGGCAAAAAGATGGCCGACACCAGTAGCATGGACGAAGACTTTGAGTCCGACTACAAGAAATACTGCGTCCTCCAGTGATCACGGCCCATCTTCCATCAGCATCCCGCCCGCTCTCTGCTTTCAGCGGAGAAACAGCGGACGTTCAGATCCTTCCTGAGCAAACTCAAGACTGCTAACGGTCAGACTGTGGCTTCTTTGTTTCGGGAAGCCTCACAGCACTTTCTAATCCTGATTGCAAACACAGACTAGTGAAAAGGTTTGCCAAGACGACCCCACCTCCCTTCCCGAAAAGCACTAAAGCAGTGCACTCAGCTGAGCCTGACTAAACAACCTCTCACCCCGCCCCACCGTTGTGTTCCCATCTCTTCGGCCTTGTCATAACATACATGTAATGTATCCTGGAGCATCTCTGAATGTACCCCCAGTTTGGCCAAGTCATGAAGTGATGTGGGTTTTTTTTAAATCATACATATATCACCTGTGGTGTCAGAATGGGGGGAAGAAAGGTTGACACGTACACCCAGCGAGGGAAAATCCTGATGGTGTTCAAAACACGACCCAGCACTTGGAGAACATGTGATGTCATAGTTGGTGCCACAGGCAGATGTGATGTTATCGGATGCCGGGATGATGCTTTTAAAAAAAAAAAAAATCTCCAAAGGTTTTTCAGAGTTATGATGTACCTAGGGATAAGAGAAATCTTACGCTACCTCATTGTACCCCGCAGTCCCGACACTCAGCTCTCCAAGCCCTTAAAAAACAGTGTTATTGACCATGTAAATGCTTCCTTCCACTGTAGCAGACTTGGTGCACACATTTCTAGAACAAATGCCCCAAAAACCCAGAAAATTAGGTGATTTTTTTTTTTTTTTTTTTAACTTTGCCAAAGCTGTGTTTGATCCCCCCGCTGCCAAATACTCATGTTGATTTGTGCAATGCTGAGCTGAGAGTAGCTCCCAGAGCTCAGCTGGGAATCTGGGTTGTTTAGCACAGGTGCCATGATTTCACAAGAGTCCTGTAGATGCGTAGTACTTGGTGTTTTACAGCGTTTTATTTTACGTTTTTATTACGTTTGTGCCGTATTTTGTGGCGTTAACGCCCTCTGCAGGAGCTGCTTTGTCTCCCTAAAGGCCTCCACTGCACTTTTCCGCTGTCCATTCACACTGATCTGCAATCTCCCCAGTCACAAGCTGGGAATGAAGTGAGCAGGATTTGGGACAAATTTAATATAGTTTCAAGTTATCTTATTTTTATCTTTCATTATTTAACCATGCGGATAGAAGGTGAGTGATAGAAGTGTCAAAACTGATGCAACCAAACCAGAAATATCATCTTAATTTCTTAGTCCTCATTAATGCTTGATAACTACATTACCCCTAATGCAACACAACTACCAAGCCTGTCCGATGTTTCAAAGCCCGTCCTTCTGTAATCACACTTGCTATTCAAAGTACTGTACCTATTCATACAGAACAGTGCAGCTACATAATGTAGTCCAGGAGTGCCAAGAGTAGTGATGTCATAATAGCCCATTCTGTATTCTTAAAATTATCACAAAACATGCAGTTCAACGGTTTCCCAGATCATTTTGATGGTACATCAACCTTTGACCTAAGCGAATGTCACTTCACTATAACCACCATATGTAACTTTGCTGTTCTGGCAGGAACACTGAAACCACTGCAACTAGCACAATTTACAGCCCGACTCCCTTTGGCCAATCACCAGCTAACAAAGCACCCTGTGATTGGCTATTGGGAGTGAGGTCACAAAATGTGCCAGCAGTAGTCTTTTCAGTGTTTCTGCCAGGAACGGTAACGTTACATAGTGCTGCTTTAAAGTTGCAGTAGGCAGAAATGTAAAAAAGTCCCCTCTGTTTTCCTGTCCTATGCCACTCCCCATCCAGCCATGCACATGTATGTTGCATGTCAGCGGGTGTAGAGTGGCCACTTGCAAAGTCTGTGGCTGACGAGACCTGTGATTGGTCACAGATGTGAAACGCTGATGCTGTGGTGTAGTTGTACCGTCACACCACTTCTGTTCCAAATTGCTGTAGAATGAGAACACATTTATTTTCAGAGTTAAAATTCTTCGGCCTACTGCAGCTTTAAAGCTTTGGCGCACATAAAGAACAGAATGATAACAGTAGATAAAGTGTGTCTGCTTCCTGGGAGCAGTCAGTACTGTAATTAAATGCTTTTGGGTGCTCATTGGTGTCCATCAGAGTCTAGAGCAGGGGTGTCAAACTCATTTTAGTTCAGGGGCCAGATACAGCCGATTCAATCTCAAGTGGGCCCGACCAGTAAAATAATACCATAATGACAACTCCAAATTTGTTTCTTTGTTTTAGGGCAAAGAAGTGCGAGCACATTGTGAAATGTTTAATGAATGTAAAGCTATTAAAAAAGTTATCCCCCTGACTTGTAAATGTAGACATAAAATCCATGAAAACTGTGCGCAATAGGGCATGTATATTGCTGCCCTCTGCTGTTTAATTCTGGGTTTCAGTGTTGTGTCTGCTACTCTTAATAAAACAGCACGGTCCCCGGTGTACAAATTGGGAATAGCAGTTACTTTATTGAAAAAATGGCAGCCTCGTCTGTTCACACTTTTGCAAATTCATCCCACAGGCCAGTCTGGACCCTCTGGCGGGCCCGTATGTTTGACACCCCTGGTCTAGAGTGTGACCTGAGTCAACAACTCCTGGGTCCTAGTGGACACGTTTATTAACTGCTTATTAATGTGTGCGTGCACCGACGAGTCACACTGACCTGACTGAATGGTCCTTCTTCACAGCAGCCATGGAGCACAGAAGCGTTTAATGTGATCTGGAACATGCTGGCCTCTACCCAATTCCAGTGATCCAGATATTTGTTCATTACACTGGTGTTGGGTTTTCACATTTGGCAGTCTGCATTCCTCCTGAATATTCAGGGCCTGAAAACTTGTGTTTGGGAACGGTCCTAGTCAACAAGTGTTGACCTTTAATTTCAGGTTAAAATGGCTGCTGCAGTCCACAACTTGTCCGGCTCTGCTTGGGTTTCTTAAATGTTAATTACTCAATACACAAGCATGGAAATTGAAATATCCAAATTCAGATTCAATTAAGATTTGTTCAGTGTTTCACAGACTTCAGACTTCAGGCCAAATTTATTCAAGCAGCATTACTCAAAAACAGTACAGGATAGGCTGAACCCCTGTGCAGTCTCCAAAATGGACCTTTTTCTGTGCAGTAGTGCTCTGCAGCACCGCCACACATCCCGGCGTCATGGCATCTGGTAGTGTGAGGCTTGTGTGCGTCACTGCCATGGACTGAGCGCAAAGATTGGCAAATGTATACAATTCACCGTCTTCTCTAGTGGCATAATCTGCAGCCAATGGTTGATCAGGCAGTCAGTCAAGGCCACACCTCCTGCCAGTTGGACTGTGAATGTTCATTGTCCAGCTAAAGGTGAGCCTGTTCCTTCCCCATAGAGTAACTCCTGTGTTAAACCTGCGAGGGGACAAATGTGGGGCCAGAGATGCCTCGTGCCTACAGCGATCCAGCTGCACAGGCCAGGAGCAAATGACTGTTAAATGTTTTGGTTCTTTTTTGGGGGGTGTGGAGCTTAGGAGCCATGTTTTTATCCATGATATTCATGACTCTACTAGAGTAACATTACATGTTTAAGATTGGGGGGAAAAATAGTTGCCGGTGTACTCGTATATATTTGAGAAAATAAGAAAAAGCACAATGAGCTGCCTTTAAACCACCTACTGCACATATAGTCCAGTTTTACATTATACCACCTTTACACAGGGGTGGAGATTGTTGAGAGATGAAAAAATGGCCAGATCTGTCAGCAGTCTTTCAAAGAACGGCCAGTTTTTCCACCCTGAAGGTACTGATGGCTGAGAGATCAGTGAGTGATCGCTGAGCATTTGATGAAAAACCAATAGAGTTCATTGAAAGACCTTGGCGGAGATTGGCAAGAGCTCAGTAGATCGGTGAGAGCTTCTTGAGGGATCACTCCCCTTTGGTGATAGTTGAGCGACTGCTGTGGCTGAGTCAAAACTTTGAGGCCGTGGCGATCATTGGAAAATCATGAAGAGAGCTTGGTGATCATTGAAAGTTCGTTGAGAGAACTGGAGATTTTTTCATCTTTCAGTGATCCCTCAATGAGCTCCACCCCTGTAGGGATCGAAGGGATCAAAGACCACTAGAAACCTCTCAAATATATATGTACCTCTTTGGTCATCCCAAGAAACTGTGAACTCTCCTGGTCTCTCAGTGAACTCTCAAAGATGTTTCAAAGCCCTTGAAAGATCACCGTGAAAGTTGCTAAAAATTTAGTTTTTGAGCATACAAGGATCTCCCAAACATTTATACAGAAACAGCTTTTTCTGGGCTTTAGATGGTCGTTGAGAGATCAAGCCAGTTTTTGATCTCTCAATGATCATTCAACAATCTCAACTGTGTAAAGGGGCCCTTAGCACCAAATCTGATCTTGTCAAATTAATAGGTGGTGTAAAAATGTAATTTTAATACCTTTAGTATTTCATGCCTTCAGTGTGCTTACTTGACTGTGGCCGTCGTTGCCCCGGGGCCCCTGAATGATTGAGGTGACATGTCACTGTGGCGAGAACTTTAGCAGCTGTGTGCACTTCTGTTTAATTTCAATGGAAAGACAAGGCACTCAAACATTTCAAGATGAATGAGGACAGTGGTTTGAAAATCTGTGAAAAAACGAAAAAAGATCAAACCTTGATCTCAAATGTTCCATATATAGTTGCACTTTGCAGGAAACCTCCAGGGGAATAATTATAAAAATGCCAGACCTATATAGTGTTAATGTAACTCTGTAAGCAGCCAGTCTGTGGATGTTTTCATGTTCCTCCCCCCTGAAGGTTTTGTCAGTCCAGGTGGCTGTCGAGGTCACTTAGAATGAACAAGCCCGTGTTTTAGCTCTACGGCACTGCTCTGATCACTGAGCGCACGGCAGAGCGTCACCTTCTCCAGCGCGGAGGAGAATCTGTGGCTGTGTTCGGAATGTTCACTCACTCACTCCCTCCCTATTTGCTATATAGTGAATTTAGATATAGTGAACTATATAGTAAACGCAATATAGCAATAAAATTAACAGCTTTCGGACACTGCTGGCTTATTTTCGCGGCACGGTTAATGTCATCATGTGAGACAGTAAAACCTAATAGATTTAATGGTGGTTAAAAAAATGAATACCTGCATGGAATTTGTAGTAAATGTGTATTAAATCAAATTGTTTTTGCTGAATTGATAAATATAAATACCTGAAGGTAGTTTTATGTTGTGATGTGAAACTCTCCTCTCACTGCTCCATCGGCTGCACATTGCATTATGGGATCTATTGGCTAATGTAGTGACCATCCGTTGTACACTACTTTTCAAAATGCATTGTGGGATATTTTGAGTGTACCACATAGTGAATGAAATTTTCAGTTAAGATTTCGAACAGCACAATGAAATGGCTGATTCACTGTCTAGTACACTATATGGGGAAGGAGTGAGCATTTCGAACACAGCGTGTGTGTTATTGCCATTTTAGCTCCTGTAAATGTGAGGAGAGGGCCTCTTCACGGATGTGTGTGTCACTGAATGAAACTTTATTTTTGCTTTTGCAGTGTGCTCGTTGAACAAATGGAAATTATAAATGACTGATATTTGTCTTCTTTTCTCACCTTTGCCCCGCACTGTCCAGCCTTTGCACCGATATCCAGTTCGTGTCCATTGTTAACGCGTCATCATGTGGCTCTAAAGGAACATTGTCTGGGTACCCAATTGTAAAGTTTGCACATACCGTATGACGGTGCAGTACATGTCTACTCATCTGTTTTCCTTTTATTGCTCTCATTACGTTTAATGTTGCCGTTAATTTTAGTCATTCAGGAATTTTTTTTTTTTTTTTAGTGCCCATCTAAACTGAACTGAGCAAACATTGATCGTACCGTCTTACCCTCCCTGTGGCCCCGCCCCCTCCTAGGAGATAAATGTCTGCAGGCAGTGCAACCTACTACTGAGCTGTCTGTAGCCTGTTTCTTTTATTTTCCTTTATTTTTAATTTAACTTCATATCTGTCAGATCTGATGCAGATGTGTTAATTTAAAGAACTTTTTTTTGTAAGGTGTTGAAAGAACGTCACATTGCACTGACATGAAAACCTGTACATAAAAGCCTGTTTTTTGTAAATAAGCCAGTGAAAAGTATGTATTTGAGTATGAACTGTACAAAATGCTGTACTTGTAGTTGTATATGGAGTGATTTTGTCAAACTGTAAACAAAATAACCAAGCAACAAAAATTAAACGCTGCAGAGGAGAGAGGATGGTGAAATTGAACACTTTTATTGGGTTCTGATTTTTTTCCCTTAACTTTGTGTTCAGTCATGTCTGTTGTGGTGTTGATCTCTGTGAAACAATTGGGTGTATAGAATTTTTTTTTTTTTTTTATGACAAACTGATTGCCTAAGTCTGATTTTATGTATTTAATTAACCAAGGTAGAGGGTTCCTGGTACAATTTACACCATTTGCTCTCTCAGAAATTCTTTCATATGCAAGGAAAACAGTTATGAGAGTTTAACTGACTGACATTAAATTGAACCAAATTGACTCAAAAATCAAACTGAATCAGACTTGAGTAGACTCTGGAAATCAGTGTTGATACTCAGCCTAAGCTGGGAGTCCTCACAACCCAGTAGCTAGTCCTGAATGAGGACTAGGTATTGTTAAGGCAAGCTGACCACATCGTTTTTTTTTGTTTTTTTTTAATTCATAGCTCCAGTTTTACTCATCTGAGACCTGAAACAACAACAGACTTTGTTGGATGTCAAATTGTCACTGAAATTATAGTGATAAATGATATTGTTGGATTCATGAAGACAATTTTATGCCTCTGATATAATGATGATAATTAATGTACTAGTGCCAGAAGCTGTTGTCGGGGGCAGTTTCCCCCCAGTGGGTCCTACCAAAACAAACTAGTCCTAGGTGAAGGGCCAGACTACAAGCGGTCCAACAGACTCATGATGGATTTAAAAGCAAGGACCCTGCCCTGGAGCCAGGTCTGGGGGAGGGGCCGGGTTTCTGCCCATGGGACCTGACCGGGCTCGGCATGAACGAGCCACCTGGGCCCACCACCTGGACCAGGGATCACGGGGGTCCGGTGCTCTGTGGTTCAGGTGACAGTGGAAGGCAGAGACCTTGGTGGTCCAATCTCTGTCTTACTGACCTGGCTTTTGGGACGTGGGTCGCCTGTTCCTTTTATGGCAGACTATAATGCATTGAACCGATTAGGTGTACTTCTCAAAAACCAATCCTTCTAATTTTGAGGGGACAAAAAGGCATGTTTTCAATATTGGTCTTAATGATCCCATCGTGACTTCATCAGAAGGAACATGAGTGACATTACATTGTTATACTTTATTAATCTTAAGAGGGAAATTCAAGGGCATCCATGGTGCTGCACCAGTCCCTTCACCATTCACACACACAGTCACACCTAGGGACACTTTGGAGTCTCCAATTAAAGGCAGTTTCTCATTGGGCTGCAACAGCTTGCAACTACTTGGAGAACAGCAATCGCAAGCAAGTTTCCAAAATCTCTAAACGTTCGCAGTTTCCTCTCTTGAGTCACAGGAATTTTGAATATGTTCAAAAAAAATTGTGCGACAAATTTTCTCACCAAATAATCACAGCGTCGTCTTGGGTGTCTTGAACCTGTCTAGAACCCTTCTCAATTTAGTTTCCACGAGCCAGAAAGGGCGAGAAAAGTTGGAAAACTTTGCCAGAGGTTGGGGACCGATGACACTAAATTGTGACTGATTGGAGACAAAAAGGACAAGACAAGAGAGACGTGAATGGTCGGGTCATTTTGTAGCACACGCTGACACAGCTGCGAGCGACTGTCACCATGCCACCCAAGGGCAAGAAAGGCAAAGAAAATGATAAGTGGAGCTGCTGTCCCTGCCCCACGGGCCTCGACCGAGGAGGTGGAGCTGCTCCCAGGGTCTGATGTAGAGGACTTTTGAGGAACTCTCCTCATCCAGCAGTCTCTGCACGTCTTCTCTGCGATCGATTTCACTTGACCTCTAATGATGAAGTGCCGATATAGTCTCGATTTTGCAGTTTTCACAGATAACTGTCATGTCAGTGTTGCACAGGGTTTGTCACAGGGCATTTGTAAGTGGGGGGAAAAGCACAGTTTTGTTGTATGAATGCCATGCAACACGTGCATAGCATGGATGCAAACTCTGGCAAAGATTTCATTGGACGCTCCTGTGATATACACAAATGTCTTTCAGTGTGATTCCAGGTGAAAATTGTCACCAACTTTATGTATTTGTCACAAGTTTTTTGTTGTATCTCCAACTAGCTTTGAGCTGTCACAGCCCTATAATCTACTTTGTTTTTGGAATGCAGAAGGAAAGCCGAGCACCCAGCATAAGCCCATACAAGCATGGGGAGAACATGCAAACTCCACACAGATGGGCTGCTGGTTGGTGGATTTGAACCTACAGCCTTCTTACCATGAGGCAGTAGTGCTAACCATGACACCACCATGCTGCCTTACATTAGGAAGGAACAAACAATTGGGATGCTGAATGGTAGAATGTTGCAGTTGGGTGGCGCAAACCCTGAACATTCATGTTTGTACCCATGTCCAGGCTGTGGACGCATTATAATGACAACAGTGGCACACATGACTGACTGACTGACTGACCCCAAAATAATATGTTACAACACAGCAGGATAGCCATATTTGGTTGTGATATTTGTGGATCTGCTTCCTTCCTGCAACAGTCACTGCTGCTCGGGTGACTGTTCCAGTGCAAATTAAAAAGAAAAAACTATAGCACCTTGGGGGAGTCAGATTATTTAGCATCTCAGACAAGAGACAGTGGATAAGCATGGGAGAACAATGCTCAGGAGGTTCCTGGCGAGATAGCAGGAAGGAGTCAAGGACGTAGGGGGTTGAATGCAGTGTAATGCAAATGTCATGTTGTGTGTAGAGAAATGCCATGAAACTTGTGAGGAGAGATTTGGGTAAAAGAAGAGTGCCTGCTGAAATGTGTCAGTCTG
Organism: Pholidichthys leucotaenia; assembly: GCA_020510985.1. Lineage (NCBI taxonomy): Eukaryota > Metazoa > Chordata > Actinopteri > Cichliformes > Pholidichthyidae > Pholidichthys > Pholidichthys leucotaenia. Next base: position 82,967,756 of record CM035847.1, on the reverse strand, counting down.
TTCTGTGCTTGAGAGATGTGAAGTGTGTAATAAACCGTCTGCCATGAACCAGCCTCTTATTTCACACATTCCACACTGGTGACCCAAGACATATGATGGAACACGAGGCAAGAACCCCGGAGCCGGCCCGGTCAGGAAGCTCCAGTGAGGCGGCAGCCATCCCACAGACAGCCCGGACTGGAACCCCCAGCCACGCGTGTGCGGTTTCAGTCAAGCTACCGGATTTCTGGCAGCACAACCCGAGCTCTTGGTTCCACCACACCGAGGCCCAGTTTGCCCTCCGGGGAGTAACGGCAGACGACACCAGATTCTACCATGTGGTCGCAGCGCTGGACGCCCGCACAGCTCAGCAGGTAGCGAGCCTGCTCGATCAGCCTCCAGCCAGCAACAAATACGAGGTGCTCAAGGCTGCGCTGACCCGGCGCTACACACTCTCGGACTGTGAGAGAGCGGAGAGGCTCCTGACGCGGGCCGAGTTAGGAGAGGGTTCGGCCATAGACCTGATGGAGAAGATGCTGGCATTAATGGGCACGGACGACAGGCACTTTCTGTTTGCCCACCTCTTCCTCCGGAACCTTCCAACAGTGGCGAGAGCGGTTCTGGCCAATTCGCCGTTGCTGGCCGCGCATGACTACCGTGCGCTAGCCCAGGAGGCAGACCGGATCATCATCACCACCAGAGCAATCACAGTCAACGTGGCAGCGGCGGAGCCCAGCGAGACGACCAGAGGAGGCGAGGAGCCACTGACAGTAGCAGCAGCGGGGGCCAAGGAGCGCCAGAGAGACATGCTCTGTTTCTACCACCGCCGCTTCGGAGAGAACGCACACAGATGTGCGCCACCGTGCCAATTCAAGCGCTCGGGAAAACGCCGAGGCCGGCAGTCAGTAGCAGCTGCGACCCTCGGTGAAGAGAACAAGCTGCTCTACCTGACAGACGCGCGCTCGGGGAGGCGTTTACTCGTGGACACCGGAGCCCAGAAGAGCTTCATCCTGCCGACCTACGCTGACCGGCTGGCAGGACCTAGCGGCCCCGTGATGTTGGCAGCAAACGGCTCGGAAATTAAGACCTTTGGTGAGAGGACACTGATCTTATCTCTACACGGCCGTACATATGAGTGGACTTTTGTCGTAGCAGCACTGAATTACCATATCCTGGGGGCTGATTTTCTGTGTGCACATGGTTTACTGGTTGATGTTGCTAACAGGCGCCTGGTTAATGCACTGTCCTTTGATTCTCTCCCCTGTATAGCTCGAGTGACCCGGCCAACAGCACAAGCCAACGTCACATCTACAGGCGGTAAGTTCCACACACTGCTCACTCAGTTTCCAGCACTCATGGTCCCGACGTTTTCGGTGGCCATCGCTAAACACGGGGTGGAGCACTTTATCACCACCACCGGGCCGCTCGTTTTTGCAAGACCTCGGCGCTTGGACGCAGCTATACTGGCCATAGCGTGCGAGGAGTTCGCCAACCTGGAAAGGTTGGGCATCATCAGGCGTTCGAACAGCCCATGGGCTTCCCCGCTACACGTGGTCCCTAAGGCTGAGGGATCGTGGCGACCATGCGGTGATTTCCGCAGGTTGAACAACGCCACAGCGCACGACCGCTACCCAATTCCCCACATACAGGATTTTTCCGTTCACCTCGCCGGAGCGCGCATTTTTTCCAAAATAGACCTGGTCCGCGGTTACCACCAAGTCCCAGTGCGTGTGGAGGACATACCCAAAACAGCGGTAATAACTCCGTTTGGTCTATTCGAGTTCCTGCGCATGCCATTCGGGTTAAAAGGAGCGGCACAGACATTCCAGCGCATGATGGATGCAGTGCTGCACGATCTCCTGTTCGTGTTCGTCTACTTGGACGATATCCTGGTAGCCAGTGCGTCCGAAGACGAACACGAAACCCACCTCACGACGGTTTTCCGGAGGTTGGAGGAGCACGGGTTAATAATCAACCCGGCGAAATGCCAGTTTGGCATGACGGAGATTGATTTTTTTGGGGCACCGCATCTCTCCGGAAGGAGCGATCCCGCTGCCCGACATAGTGCGCGCTGTGGCGGATTTTCCCCGGCCTCAGACGGTCAGGGCGTTGCAGGAATTTTTTCCGGATGGTGAACTTATATAACAGTTTCCTTCTCCGCACGGCGCAGCTCATGCAACCATTGTACGCCGCGCTCAAGAAACAGAAACCCGTGGATAGGGTCGAATGGACCCCGGAGCGAGAGCGGGCGTTCTCGCAAGTTAAAGCAGCCCTGGCAAACGCCGCACTGCTGGCGCATCTGGACCCGGCAGCCCGGATAGTGCTCACCACCGATGCTTCAGACGTGGCCATAGGGGCTGTCGTAGAGCAGCGCGTCGCCGGGGCTTGGCAGCCGCTCGCCTTTTTCAGCAGAACTTTGCGCGACAGCGAACGTAAATACAGCACGTTTGACAGGGAGTTGCTGGCTCTCCACCTGGCCATACGCCACTTCCAGTTCTGGCTGGAAGGGCGCAGCTTCACCGCGTTCGTGGACCACAAGCCGCTAACATTCGCGATGGCCAAGGTTTCAGAACTGTGATCGGGCCGGCAGCAGAGACAGCTTGCCGCGATCTCAGAGTTTACTACCGATATTCAGCATGTGTCGGGTAAACTGAATGTGGTGGCGGACTGCCTCTCGCGCGCCGTGGTGGCCCCAGTCTGCATGGGGATAGATTACGCAGCCATGGCCGCAAAGCAGATTAGCAATGCAGACGTGCCCGCGCTCCAGTCTGGACCAACAGGGTTAAGACTGGAGAGCAGGGTGCTGCAAGATGGCGCCCCCCCCACCCCCAATCTGCGATGTCTCCACGGGACGCCTGCGTCCGGTGGTCCCGGTCGCGTGGCGCCGCTGCGTGTTTGAGTCGGTTCACACTCTGGCGCACCCAGGAGTGCGCGCGTCGGTCAAAATGGTGGGAGAGAAGTTTGTGTGGCCGAGCCTACGCAAACAAGTAAAAGAGTGGGCTGCAGCCTGCGTGGCGTGCCAACGAGCCAAGGTACACAGACACACGAAGGCTCCCTTAGAGCCGTTTCGGGTACCGGCTAAGAGGTTCGCCCATGTTCACGTGGACCTCGTGGGCCCCCTCCCACCATCACAAGGGTGCACGCACCTCCTGACAGTAGTGGACCGCACCACGCGCTGGCCAGAAGCAGTCCCGCTGGCGGCAACCACGTCCGCGGACGTAGCACGCGCTTTTTTTAACAGCATGGGTGGCGCGTTTTGGAGTCCCGTTGGACATTACGTCCGACAGGGGCCCTCAATTTGTTTCCGAACTCTGGTCCGCGATGGCCCGCAGCCTGGGTGTTACAATTCACCGCACAGCCGCATACAACCAACAGGCCAATGGTTTATGCAAGCGTTTTCATAGATCACTGAAAGCAGTGCTCAGGGCTTCATTGACGGATGCAAATTGGGTAGGCAGGCTGCCGTGGGTTTTATTGGGGTTGCGCTCCGTGCCAAAAGAGGATCTGGAAGCTTCTCCGGCAGAGCTGGTTTTTGCGCAGCCCCTATGACTGCCCGGGGAATTTCTGCCAGATAATCCCGCGCCAGACAGCTGCCCATCTCAGCTTTTCCAGCGGAGCGCAAACACAGGCACGCTGCCGGGCCCTGCCCACCACAGTTTTCTGTGCGTTTTCGTGCCTAAAACTTTGAAGAGCGCGGAGTTCATGTTCGTCAGACATGACGCCCACTGCCCTCCATTGCGCCCACCCTATGATGGACCGTTCAGAGTGTTGGAAACAGGGGATAAGCATTTTTTGCTAGACTTGGGGGGGTAGGCGGGAAAAAATTGGCATAGACAGACTCAAACCCGCTTTCATTGTGGCAGACGAGCAAGTGCTGTTGGCTAGGGCCCCTCGGCGTGGAAGACCCCCACGGAGAGCTCCCCAGGGAAACGATTCACCAGAGCAGCCACACGGACAGACCGAAGTGCCCCCCCCCCCCCGTCACGGCCCACCTGCAGTCAGACACACTCCCAGCAGCCCCCCCACCGGCACAGCAGCGCCACAGAGGCAGTAAACCCCAGTTACAGCAGATACGGGAGGAGACGGAAGCCCAAACGGTGTGTGGACTGATGTTCTATTGTTCTATCTAAGATGCTGGGGGGGGGGGGGCAGTGTAGTACTTTGGGGGAGTCAGATTATTTAGCATCTCAGACAAGAGACAGTGGATAAGCATGGGAGAACAATGCTCAGGAGGTTCCTGGCGAGATAGCAGGAAGGAGTCAAGGACGTAGGGGGTTGAATGCAGTGTGATGCAAATGTCATGTGTGTGGAGAAATGCCATGAAACTTGTGAGGAGAGATTTGGGTAAAAGAAGAGTGCCTGCTGAAATGTGTCAGTCTGTTCTGTGCTTGAGAGATGTGAAGTGTGTAATAAACCGTCTGCCATGAATCAGCCTCTTATTTCACACACTCCACAAAATTCTTATTTCATTGCAGACAGTATGAACCCCAGATACTCCATGTTCCAAAACAAAGCTGGAAAAGTAGAGTGTTTAACACTCCTTGCCATAACCATTTAAAGATGTTTTGGCATAAAACATACTAAGTGATGAAGTAAACACATCTTAAATTGTGCAACATGACAACAACACTCACTTCTCTGTAATAACCTTGCTATCACAAGTATATGTGACCTTTGCTAAGGGCACTGACACAGCCCCATACATTATACATTCTGGCTTTTGGGCTTGTTGATAACAGTCTGGAGCACAAGACATAAGTTTCTTCCTCCAAAATACTGATTCATTTGACCAAAATATGTTTTCACTGTGTGATGATCTGTCCTAAATGCTTCAGATCCCAGAGAAGTTGATAATAATAATGGATTAGATTTATACAGTGCTTTACATGTCAAGTGACATCTCAAAGCGCTTAGAGTGAGTCCATTATTCATTCACTCCAGACACACACTGATAGTGGTAAGCTACTACAGTAGCAACAGCTGCCCTGGGATAGACTGACGGAAACGTGGCTGCCAATCCACGCCAACTGCCTCTCCGACCACTACCGAACATTTATACATAGTGTCATGGACGCTGGAGGCAAGATGGATAGTGTCTTGCCCAGGGACACAACAGCAGGATGTCTGGGGAGAGTGGGATTCGAACCGCCAACCCTCTGGCTATTGGACGACCCGCTCTACCTCCTGAGCCACTGCTGCCCAAGTTGAGGCCATTTCGAGACACAGTTAACATAAGGCTTCATTTTTGTAAAGATCTTTGGGGCATTTGTTAATGTAACTCTATATTGTGGTTATTGACAAAGGTTGTCTGAAGTAATTTCTTGCCCATGTGGTTATATCAGCGATTGATGAATGACAGTGCTTGATGCAGTGCTGTCTGAGGGATCAGAAATCACAGGTCTTCAGCTCAGGCTTTCACCTTGCCCTTTTCACACTGAAACTCCTCCAGATTCCATCCATCTAGCCATCCATCTTCTACCGCTTTTCCAGAGGTCCGGCTTGCGGAGGCAGCAGTTCAAGCAGAGAAGGCCAGACTTCCCTCTCCCCTGCTGCCTGCTCCAGCTCTTCAGAGAGGATACCAACAGTGATGTGCTGTGAGGTTCATGGCTAGTGAGGCACTGACACTTAAAGAATCCAATTTACAAATATATGAACCCAAGCTTAAATTCAACATGCAGTTGAAAGCTTGCATGATTTTATAATCTGCTAATCTTACATTTTTAAAATTGGATTTTATAAATAATTTTATCAAGATGAGTGTAAGGTATTTTATAGAATTACCTCAATGGAATACACAGAAAAGGCAGTAATAAAAATCCATGTTTTTAATTTTATAACTTCTTGAATATAGACAATGTGCAAAGACCCTTGGTTGCACAAGTATAATGTATCAAGTTATTTTACAAACAAGTTTCTTTAGGCACAAAATTCATGGTACTGTAACGTCGGGGCTGTGATAAGGGGTGGGGGATTCTCCCAGCATGCTTTGCACCGCAGGGTATTCAAAGACTTATAATTCTTGTGTTCTGAACATTATTGTTGTACCATTATAACTGTGTTAAGTCTGGTTGTGATAGTGTTGTTTTCCCTGTGTGTGAGAGATTACGTGACTCTGTCACCCTGAGTGAGGTGTGAACTCGGCTGCTCAAGTTCTGCACTTATCACGATCTGTGCATCACAAACTCGTTCTTCAAGACCAAGCCCCAACACAAGGTTTCCTGGCGACATCCGCGCTCAAAGCACTGGCACCAGCTGGACTTGATCCTGACCAGGAGCACCTCACTGAAGAACGTGCTAATCACCCGTTCGTTCCAGAGTGCAGATTGCGACACAGACCATTCACTGGTGTGTTGTAAGGTCAAGCTGCAGCTGAAGAAATTCCATCGTGCTAGACAGCCTGGAAAGGCACGGATTGACACCAGCAAGATGGCCCAACCAGAACTTGTTGAGCGGTTTGCCTCCACCTTTGTGAAGGAACTTGGTGTACCACAAGAAGGAGAATCAGCAAAGCAGAAGTGGGAAGAGCTGCGAAACACCATCCACCGCACAGCCTTGGCTACCTTTGGGAGGAAGACCTCGAAGTCACAGGACTGGTTTGATGCCAAGTTGACCGAGATGACCGCCGTCATTGAAGCCAAGCGCTCAGCTCTTGCCGAGTACAAGAAGTACCCAAACGAGAAGAATCTCCAGATTCTCAGGGCTGCGAGAAGCAAAGTTCAGCAGACTGCTTGGCGCTGTGCCAACAAGTACTGGACTCAGCTCAGCCAAGACATTCAAACTGCTGCCACAACAGGGAACATCCGTGGTATATACAATGGCATCAAGAAAGCACTTGGTCCGGCTCAGAGCAAGACGGCCCCCCTCAAATCCTCCACTGGGGAGATGATCACAGAAAAGAACAAGCAGATGGAGAGATGGGTGGAGCACTACTCCGACCTCTACTCCAGACAGAACACCGTGACACCGTCAGCGCTTGATGCCATCGATTGCCTGCCATCCATGGACGAACTTGATGCCGAGCCAACCATTGACGAACTCAGCAAGGCCGTTGATAGCTTGGCCGCTGGCAAGGCACCCGGCAACGACGGTATACCCCCCCGACCTGATCAAGCACTGCAAGACCGCCCTACTGCTGCCATTGCATGACGTCCTCTGCCAGTGCTGGAAGGAAGGTGCCGTACCACAGGACATGAGGGACGCCAAGATCATCACCCTCTACAAAAACAAAGGGGAGAGAAGCGACTGCAACAACTACAGGGGCATCTCCCTCCTCAGCGTTGTTGGCAAAGTCTACGCACGAGTTGTTCTCGTTCGTCTACAGAAACTTGCCGAACATGTCTACCCCGAGTCTCAGTGTGGCTTCTGCGCTGAGCGATCGACGGTAGACATGATATTCTCCATCCGCCAACTCCAGGAGAAATGCAGAGAACAGAACGTGCCCCTGTACGTCGCCTTCATCGACCTCACCAAAGTGTTCAATCCGGTCAGCAGAGAGGGCCTTTTCAAGATCCTGCCAAAGATAGGATGCCCACCAAAGTTGCAAAGCCTCATCGATTCGTTTCACACCAACATGCAGGGCATAGTGCAGCACGACGGCAACGTCTCAGAGCCATTCAACATACGCAGCGGAGTGAAACAGGGCTGTGTACTTGCGCCAACCCTCTTTGGGATTTTCTTTGCTATGCTCCTGAGGCATGCCTTCAGCACAGCAACAGAGGGAATCTACCTGCATACAAGATCTGACGGCAGGCTTTTCAACCTCGCCCGCCTGAAAGCCAGAACCAAAGTACGCGAGGCTCTAATCAGAGACATGCTGTTCGCAGACGACGCTGCAGTCGCGACCCACACACAGCAGGAGCTTCAGACCCTGATGGACCGCTTCTCCCAGGTATGCAAGGACTTCGGGCTTACCATCAGCCTGAAGAAGACTAACGTCTTGGCGCAAGGCACAGAAGCACCACCAACCATCACCATCGACGACTACGAGCTGGAGGTCGTGAATCAGTTCACGTACCTGGGGTCCACGATCAGCAGCAACCTCTCCCTTGATACAGAGATCGACAAGAGGATTGGAAAATAAGCCTCCACACTCGCTCGCCTCACCACACGAGTGTGGGAGAATCCCAAACTCTCTGTCAAGACGAAGATGGCAGTGTACAACGCCTGCGTCATCAGCACACTGCTCTATGGGAGTGAGACGTGGACAACATACGCCCGGCAGGAAAAGAGACTGAACTCCTTCCACTCGCGCTGCATTCACCACATCCTGGACATATCCTGGCAGGACAAAGTGCCCAACACAGAAGTTTTGTCCCGCGCCGGCCTTCCCTCCATGTTCACTCTACTCAGGCAGCGCAGGCTCCGCTGGCTTGGCCATGTTCACCGTATGGAGGATGGCAGAATCCCCAAAGACGTTCTCTACGGAGAACTGGCGACTGGCAGGAGAGACGTTGGCTGCCCACAGCTGCGCTTTAGAAACGTCTGCAAGAGAGACATGAAGGCCCTGGAGATCAACACAGAGCGCTGGGAGGACCTTGCAACGGACCGCTCCAAATGGAGAGTCACCCTGACCAGACAGCTCAAGGCGGGTGAAGAGAGACTGACTGCTGCAGCAGATGAAAAAAGGACCCGCAGGAAGAACCGCCACAGCTCCAGCAGCACGGAGACCACCCACAAGTGCGACCTGTGTGACAGGGACTGCCATTCGCGCATCGGCCTGTTCAGCCACAGGCGATGCTGTTCCAGCAGAGTAGACGTTTAGGATTCTCTTCCATGGTCATCATAGACCGACGGAGGCCGACAAGAGATTACGTGACTGTGTGTGTGTGTGTATGACCTCCCCTCTGTTCTGCGTAATTTGTCAGTGAAGAAATACATACCTGTTAAGTTCCAAATCCTCTCTCATTATTGTGTGAACCCTTGAAATGTCACACTGGTGTCAGGAGTGGGATATTTGAAAGATGAAGCGAGGATCAAGGCAGAGATTCAATAGCTTGAACAGCTCATCACCCAGTTGGAGATGGGCAGCAGAGGAGGCACGGCAGTTCCCAGAGCTGCTCGCCACAAAAAATGGGAAAGCAGGCCAAACGGAGCAAGCGCATCCTGTGTCCCGCCTTTTTCAAGGCAGGATGGGGAGCGCCAGCATGAAAACCATGAGCCAGTGATCCCACTACAGCCGAGGGCAGTGATCAGCACAGATGCGACCGTCCCAGCCCCAGTACCACCGACCCACTAACCAGCCAAGCTTCTCCGATTTGGTGGCGAAACCTCACTGGATGACTACCTTGTCCAGGTTGAATTGGCCACCACGCTGGACACAGCTGGACACCTGAAGAGACAGCTGTGCAGGTCACACTGGCTCTGGAGGGTGGAGCTCTCTGCACGCTGTCCAATCTGCAGCCTGAGGAACATCACAGCTGGTCAGCACTACAGGGACCACTTTGGAGGCAGTTCAGGAGGGCAACCCATGCTGACCGTGCCCAGGAACAAGTGGCCAGCCACCGGCGATGTGTCCAAGAGAGACTGGGGGCTTGATGCAGCAGATGTCCGGCTACTGACACAGCGCGGCTACCTGGACTTAGAGCTGGAGGTGGTGAAGAAGCTCACCCTGCAGAGTTTCATCCGAGGGCTCTGCCCAGCCCGGCTCCAAGAACACGTCCGGATTCAAGCCGTGAGCAGCTGGGAGACAGCAGTGGCAGAGGAGGAGCAGGTGGAGCTGATGCTGGAGCACACAGCTGACGTTTCATCACCAAGGCAAAGAGCTTTCCAGGTCACGGCTGAAAGTGAGGACGAAGAAGAGCTGTGCCAGACCACAGCTGCACGGTTGGCAAGAGTACAATGGCGGCATGAGGAGGGATGCTTCCGCTGCAGGGAGCCAGGCCACGCACGCCACTGCCCTGCACCTACCCTGCAACAACCAGCTGCCTCACCAGCTTTAAACTAGAGCAAGGTGGCACAGACAGGGATCTGCCGCCTCTCACAGACATTTTCCCCAACAAACTCTCACCACGTCTAGGCCAACTTGAACACTCGCCAGGGCTGTACCTGCAGTGCAGCCTGGACAACAATCTGGGCCCTGATCAACACCGATTCAACCATCTCCCTGGTCCAACCTGGGGCGCTGCCCGGGGACAGATGGAACTCAGACCGCAAGAGTGGGAACTCACCAGGCACTGCATCACCACAGCCACTGGTGAGCGTGCCAGATTGGGAGGGCGACAAATCCTTATCATGGGAGTGGCTGGTCAGAACACGAACCACCCGTTCTGGATGGCTGACATTCAAGACCCCTGTATCAATGGACTGGATCTGTTTGCAACATGGTGCACAAAGATCGACACCACCAGCTCTTCTCTCCTGCTGGGGCCTAAGACCATCATGCTCTGCGGCAAGAGCCAGACGGGGAACCAGGGGACATGCACGATTGAGGGGCCATCAGCGTAGGCCGAGCTGAGGGGATCAGAGTGCACCCGAACCAACTTGGTGCAGCACCAGATTGACACTGTTGAGACCACGCTGATCCGGCTCTGCTCCCTGCCGTCTGCCTTTTTCAAGGCGAGTGGCAGCAGGGCAAAAGATTCAGGAGATGTTGGAGACGGATGTCATTGAACCCTGCAGCAGCCCCCGGGCGGTGCCAGTGGTTCTGGTCAAGAAGAGGGACAGTTTGTGGCGGTTCTGTGTGAACTATCTGCGCTTGAATGACGTCATCCGTAAGGACTCCTACCCTCTGCCCCACATTGACACATTGAGCAAGATACTGAACCCCCAGATGCTCCTGGTGGTCAGGCTAGCACCTCTGTGTGTGTGTGTGTGTGTGTGTGTGTGTGTGTGTGTGTGTGTGTGTGTGTGTGTGTGTGTGTGTGTGTGTGTGTGTGTGTGTGTATGACAGCTCTGCTGCCATCAGTGTGTGAATGTGTACGCGAATGGATGGATAGCAGGATCTGTAAAGTGCTTTGGTCATCCAGAGATGAGAAAAAGTGCAATAAAAGTGACCGCCTTTTCCATTTACATGCTGGATTACATTGCCGGCTCCAGCTGGTTCAGCTCGCTTGACCTCCACAGTGGCTATTGGCAGGTGGAGCTGTTACCAGAGGCCCACCAGAAAACAGCTTTCTCCATCAGGCAGGGACTGTGGCAGTTCAAGGTGATGCCGATTGGACTTTGCAATGCACCGGCCACCTTTGAACACCTGATAGAGCGAGTGCTGGCTCACATCCCCCAGAGGTGCTGCATCATTTATCTCGACAACCTGCTGGTTCAAACAGCTGATTTTGGTGGTGCCCTGTCCAGCCTCCAGCAGGTGTTGGGCGCCATCCGCCAGGCCGAGCTGCGGCTTCACCCTCAGAAATGCCACCTGTTTCAGCGAGAAACCACCTTCCTGGGCCACGTCGTCAGCGCTGCGGGAGTTGCCACCGACCCAGAGAAGGTGGCAGCATTGAGAAACTGGCCGGTCCTGCGGGATGTAGGAGAGCTGCGGAGCTTCCTTGGACTGGCCTCCTATTATAGGGGGTTCGTGAAGGATTTCGCCATCGTCGCCAGCCCGCTGCATCAGCTGACACAGAAGGGCCGCACATTCGAGTGGAGCGAGGACTGTGCTGCTGCTTTTTACCAGCTCCGCTCATTGGAGCCCCTTTGCTGAGGTATCCTGGCCCGAACCGCCCCTTCATCGTGGACACAGACACTAGCAACCAGGTCATTGAGGTGGTGCTATCCCAAGAGTGAGAACACGGAGAGCAGGTGGCTGTCGAGAGCTGCTGGCAGTCATTCAAGGGCTTCGCCATTTCTGCCCGTCCATTTATGGGTGAAGGTTTCAGGATGGACCATGCTTCCCTTACCTGGCTACTGAACTTTAAAGAGCCAGATGGACAGTTAGCGAGATGGCTGGAGGCTCTGCAGGATTATGCCTTTCAGATTATGCATCGAGCAGATCGCCTCCATGCCAATGCTAACGCACTGTCCGCGGTGCCCCTGTGCTGTGGAGGTCTGTCGGCACTGCCAGCAGGCAGAGGATCATGACCTGACAGTCTCACGGGCTGCTGCTCTCCAGACCACTGTGGCTGGGGATAGCGCAGCGGCTCACAGCTCGTTTTCAGATCATCAGCCAGCTTTCCCCAGCGATGACATCATAGAGGCCCTCAGCACGCAGCAGCTTCGAATCAAGCAGGATAGAGATCCTGTCATCTCCCGGGTCCAGCAGTGGCTAGACATAGACCAATGGCCCGCCTGGAAGGCTGTATCTGCACTGGACCCAGAAGCCAAGGCCCTACATTCCCAGTGGTCCAACCTCTGCTGTCATGACAGTGTCGTCTACCGGCGGTGGCACTCTCCAGCTGGGCAGCATCACGTCTGGCAGCTGCTGGTCCCCCAATGACTTCACTCCAAGGTGCTCCAGTTGGTCCATGGGTCATTGGGGGCGGTCCACTTGGGGGTGATGAAGACCTTGCAGCGTCTTCAGGTCCGGTTCTACTGACCAGGGTGTCATCAGGACGTGAAGCTCCATGTCCACCGCTGTGACACCTGCACAGCTCAGAAAGGGCCAACTCAGTGCTCCCACGCCCCCTTGCAGTGGTACAAGGTGGACGGCAAACTGGGGCTGGATTATTTGTTTTGCTTGAGAGAACGTCTTCATATGGTACATGAACTGGCTCGGGTTGCCCTGGTAGTGACGGGTAGTTGACAGAAGTGAGTATATGACTCCCGCTGCCAGTGGGGAGACTTTGCACCCGGGGATCAAGTCTGGGTTTTCTGCCCGGAGCGGAAAAAGGGACTGTCACCAAAGCTGGCGAGTCACTGGTTGGGACCATGTGTGGTCCTACAGAGACTGTCGGATGTAGTGGGGGAGGTTGCAGAAGAGGAACCGGGTGGTGGTGCTTCACCGCAACCCCTTTGCCCCATACCAGCCAGCTGTCCTATGAGTGGCCGAGCCAGAGGCCTCATCCTGACCGGGGACTCCGGCCGAGACTCAGATGGACACTAATGGACCCGTGCATGCTAGCCGCCGACAATGACGGGCACCCCGACGCCTGGATGGGTTCATATTGGACTTTTGAGTTGGGCTTATTGTTATGGGGACAGAAACCAGTCCAGGGGAGCAGTGTAACGTTGGGGCTGTGTTAAGGGGCAGGGGATTCTCCCGGCATGCTTTGCGCCACGGGGGATTCAAAGACGGTTATAATTCTTGTGTTCTGAGCGTTATTGTTGTACCGTTATAACTGTGTTATAAGTAATGTTGTGATAGTGTTGTTTTCCCTGCGTGTCTGTGTCACCCTGAGTGAGGTGAATGTGTGTGGATGACCTCCCCTCTGTTCTGCGTAATTTGCCAGTGAAGAAATAAATGCCTGTTACGTTCCAAATCCTCTCTCATTATTGTGTGAACCTTTGGAACGTCCCAATACTTTTTTTGTTATTTCTTTTTTGGCCAAAGAATAACGTACATTATTGAGGCTCAGAGAGCTGCATCTCTCTGTATTGCAGCTCAACAATTTACACTCATTTATTGCACATTTAAGTATTTACAACAAGTACATATGCATGGTCTTATAGGAGGGGGTTATGCAGCATCTTAGACAGAGACAAGGAATAAACATGGGAGAACAATGCCCAGAGAGTTCCTGGAGATATAGCAGGAAGAAGTCAGAGGCATAGGGGGTTGAATGCTGTGTGATGTAGATCAGAATCAGAATCAGAATCAGAATCAGGTTTATTGCCATTGTTCATGTAGTACACAAACTAGGAATTTGTCTCGGTACAATGCTGCAACATTAAACATGATAAGATAAGAGAAATAAACTATACATGTAATAAAGTGTAGGATAAGATTAAGTGATACTGGTCAACAGTTAAAATATATATTAGCCAGCAGCAGATACTGTGGAGAACTATATAGTGCAGTCGGTAATGCAGGAAGAAAACAGTGATGATTGACATGAGTCTGGTTGAGCTGCTGTACATGTTGCACGAGAGTCACTTAGTGTTCAGCAGTCTAATGGCAGAGGGGAAGAAGCTGTTCATGTGACGGGAGGTTTTAGTCTGGATGGACCGAAGTCTTCTACCAGAGGGGAGGGGGGCAAACAGTACATGACCAGGGTGTGAGGGATCGGCTATGATCCGGCCAGCACGCCTCCAGGTCCTGGAGATGTACAGATCCTGGAGAGATGGGAGCTTGCAGCCGATCACCTTCTCAGCAGTGCGCACGACGCGCTGCAGCCTTAGTCTGTCCCTGGCAGTGGCTCCTGCGTACCACACGGTTATGGAGGTGGTGAGGATGGACTCGATGATGGCTGTGTAGAACTGCACTAACATCTTGGTGGGTAGCTTGAGCTTCCTCAGCTGCCGCAGGAAGAACATCCTCTGCTGGGCTTTTTTGATGAGTGAGCTGATGGTCAGCTCCCATTTGAGGTCCCTGGTGATGGTAGTGCCTAGGAAGCGGAAGGAATCAGCAGTGGTGATGGGAGAGCCTGAGAGGGTGAGGGGGGGCAGAGGAGTAGTGACTTTCCTGAAGTCTACAATCATCTCCACTGTCTTCAGAGCGTTCAGCTGCAGGTTGTTATTGCTGCACCAGGACGCCAGCTGGGCCACCTCTCTCCTGTAGGCGGACTCGTCGCCGTTGGAGATGAGCCCGATGAGGGTGGTGTCGTCCGCAAACTTGATCAACTTGACAGACTGGTGGCTGGAGGTGCAGGAGTTGGTGTAAAGGGAGAAGAGTAGGGGGGAAAGTACACAGCCCTGGGGTGATCCAGTGCTGATGCTAGTATAGTCTGAGACAGTCTTTCCCAGCCGCACATGCTGTGTGATGTGCAGATGTCATGCTGTGTGAGAGAAAAACTCCATGAAACGTGTGAAGAGGATTTGAAGGGAGAGAGGAGAGCTTGTTGAATTCATTCATTCTGTTCTGTGCTTGTGAGATGTGAAGTGTGTAATAAACCGTCTGTCCATGGATCTGCCTCTCATTTGATACACTCCACATTGGTGACCCAAGACGTATTATGTAACACGAGGCAAGAACCCCGGAGCCGGCCCGGTCGGGAAGCCCCAGCGAGGCAGCAGCCATCCCACAGACAGCCCGGACTGGAACCCCCAGCCACATGTGTGTGGTTTCATTCAAGCCACCGGATTTCTGGCAGCACAACCCGCGCTCTTGGTTCCACCACACCGAGGCCCAGTTTGCCCTCCGGGGAGTAACGGCAGACGACACCAGATTCTACCATGTGGTCGCAGCGCTGGACGCCCGCACAGCAGGTAGCGAGCCTGCTCGATCAGCCGCCAGCCCGCAACAAATATGAGGCCCTCAAGGCTGCGCTCACCCGGCACTACATGCTCTCGGAATGTGAGAGAGCGGAGAGGCTCCTGAGACGGACCGAGTTAGGAGATGGTTCGGCCGTTGACCTGATGGAGAAGATGCTGGCGTTAATGGGCACGGACGACGGGCACTTTCTGTTTGCCCACCTCTTCCTCCGGAACCTTCCAACAGTGGCGAGAGCGGTTCTGGCCAATTCGCCGTTGCTGGCAGCGCGTGACTACCGTGCGCTAGCCCAGGAGGCAGACCGGATCATCCTCACCACCAGGGAGATCACAGTCAACGCGGCAGCAGCGGAGCCCAGCGAGACGACCAGAGGAGGCGAGGAGCCACCGACGGTAGCAGCAGCGGGGGCCAAGGAGCGCCAGAGAGACACGCTCTATTTCTACTACCGCAGCTTCGGAGAGAACGCACGCAGATGTGCGCCACCGTGCCAATTCAAGCGCTCGGGAAAACGCCGAGGCCGGCAGTCAGTAGCAGCTGCAACCCTCGGTGAAGAGAACAAGCTGCTCTACATGACGGACGCGCACTCGGGGAGGCGTTTACTCGTGGACACCGGAGCCCAGAAGAGCTTCATCCTGCCGACCTACGCCGACCGGCTGGCAGGACCTAGCGGCCCCATGATGTTGGCAGCAAACGGCTCGGAAATTAAGACTTTTGGTGAGAGGACACTGATCTTATCTCTACACGGCCGTACATATGAGTGGACTTTTGTCGTAGCAGCACTGAATTACCATATCCTGGGGGCTGATTTTCTGTGTGCACATGGTTTACTGGTTGATGTTGCTAACAGGCGCCTGGTTAATGCACTGTCCTTTGACTCTCTCCCCTGTATAGCTCAAGTGACCCGGCCAACAGCACAAGCCAACGTCACAGCTCCAGGCGGTAAGTTCCACACACTGCTCACTTAGTTCCCAGCACTCACGGTCCCGACGTTTTCGGCAGCCATCGCTAAACACGAGGTGGAGCACTTTATCACCACCACCGGGCCGCCCATTTTTGCAAGACCTCGGCGCTTGGACGCAGCTAAACTGGCCATAGCGTGCGAGGAGTTCGCCAACCTGGAAAGGTTGGGCATCATCAGGTGTTCGAACAGCCCATGGGCATCCCCGCTACACATGGTCCCTAAGGCTGAGGGATCATGGCGACCGTGCGGTGATTTCCGCAGGCTGAACAACGCCACAGCACACGACTGCTACCCGATTCCCCACATACAGGATTTTTCCGTCCACCTCGCCGGAGCACCCATTTTTTCCAAAATAGACCTGGTCCGCGGTTACCATCAAGTCCGAGTGCGCGCTGAGGACGTACCCAAAACAGCGGTAATAACTCCGTTCGGTTTATTTGAGTTCCTGCACATGCCATTCAGGTTAAAAGGCGCGGCACAGACGTTCCAGCGCATAATGGATGCAGTGCTGCGCGATCTCCCGTTCATGTTCGTCTACCTGGACGATATCCTGGTAGCCAGTGCGTCCGAAGACGAACACAAAACCCACCTCAGGACGGTTTTCCGGAGGTTGGAGGAGCACGGGTTAATAATCAACCCGGCGAAATGCCAGTTCGGCATGACGGAGATTGATTTTTTGGGGCACCGCGTCTCTTCGGAAGGAGCGATCCCGTGCCGTGGCGGATTTTCCCCAGCCTCAGACGGTCAGGGCGCTGCAGGAATTTTTGGGGATGGTGAACTTTTATAACCGTTTCCTTCCCCACGCAGCGCAGCTCATGCAACCATTGTACGCCACGCTCAAGAGACAGAAACCCGCGGATAGGGTCGAATGGACCCCGAAGCGAGAGCGGGCGTTCTTGGAGGTTAAAGAAGCCCTGGCAAACACCACACTGCTGGCGCATCCGGACCCGGCAGCCCGGATAGCACTCACCACCGACGCTTCAGACGTGGCCATAGGGGCTGTCGTAGAGCAGCGCGTTGCCGGGGCTTGGCAGCCGCTCGCTTTTTTCAGCAGAACTTTGCGCAACAGCGAACGTAAATACAGCACGTTCGACAGGGAGTTGCTGGCTCTCCACCTGGCCATACGCCACTTCCAGTTCTGGCTGGAAGGGCGCAGCTTCACCGTGTTCGTGGATCACAAGCCACTAACGTTTGTGATGGCCAAGGTTTCAGAACCGTGGTCGGGCCGGCAGCAGAGACAGCTGGCCGCGATCTCAGAGTTTACTACCAATATTCAGCATGTGTCGGGCAAACTGAATGTGGTGGCGGACTGCCTCTCACGCGCCGTGGTGGCCCCGGTCTACGTGGGGATAGATTACGCAGCCAGGGCCGCGGAGCAGATTAGCGATGCAGACGTGCACGTGCTCCAGTCTGGACCAACAGGGTTAAGGCTGGAGAGCAGGGTGCTGCAAGATGGCATGCCCCCCCTAATCTGCGATGTCTCCATGGGTCGCCCGCGTCCTGTGGTCCCGGTCGCGTGGCGCCGCTGCGTGTTTGAGTCGGTTCACACTCTGGCGCACCCAGGAGTGTGCGCGTCGGTCAAAATGGTGGGAGAGAAGTTTGTGTGGCCGAGCCTACGCAAACAAGTAAAAGAGTGGGCGGCAGCCTGCGTGGCGTGCCAACGAGCCAAGGTACACAGACACACGAAGGCTCCCTTGGAGCCGTTTCGGGTACCGGCTAAGAGGTTTGACCATGTTCACGTGGACCTCGTGGGCCCCCTCCCGCCATCACAGGGGTGCACGCACCTCCTGACAGTGGTGGACCGCACCATGTGCTGGCCAGAAGCAGTCCCGCTGGCGGCAACCACATCCGCGGACGTAGCACGCGCTTTTTTAACAGCATGGGTGGCGCGTTTTGGAGTCCCGTTGGACATTACGTCCGACAGGGGCCCTCAATTTGTTTCCGGACTCTGGTCCGCAATGGCCCGCAGCCTGGGTGCTACAATTCATCGCACATCCGCATACAACCCACAGGCCAATGGGTTATGGGAGCGTTTTCATAGATCACTGAAAGCAGCACTCAGGGCTTCACTGACGGATGCAAATTGGGTGGACAGGTTGCCGTGGGTTTTATTGGGGTTGCGCTCCGCGCCAAAAGAGGATCTGGAAGCTTCCCCGGCAGAGCTGGTTTTTGCGCAGCCCCTACGGCTGCCCGGGGAATTTCTGCCAGATAATCCCGTGCCGGACAGCTGCCCGTCTCAGCTTTTGCAGCGTAGCGCAAACACAGGCATGCTGCCGGGCCCTGCCCACCACTGTTTTCTGCGTGTTTTCGTGCCAAAAAAAGAGCGTGGAGTTCGTGTTCGTCAGACACGACGCCCACCGCCCTCCATTGCGCCCACCCTATGATGGACCGTTCAGAGTGATGGAAACAGGGGATAAGCATTTTGTGCTAGACTTGGGGGGTAGACGGGAGAAAATTGGCGTAGACAGACTCAAACCCGCCTTTGTAGCAGTGGACGAGCAGGTGCTGTTGGCTAGGGCCCCTTGGCGTGGAAGACCCCCACGGAGAGCTCCCCAGGGAAGCGATGCAACGGAGCAGCCACACGGACAAGGCAAAGTCCCCCCCCCCTCGCCACGGCCCACCCACAGTCAGACACACTCCCAGTAGCCCCCCACCGGCACAGCAGCGCCACGGAGGCGGTAAACCCCAGTTACAGCAGATATGGGAGGAGACTGAAGCCAAGAGAGTGTATGGACTAATGTTCTATCTTAGACGCTGGGGGGGGGGGGGGGGTATAGGAGGGGGTTATGCAGCATCTTAGACAGAGACAAGGAATAAACATGGGAGAACAATGCCCAGAGAGTTCCTGGAGATATAGCAGGAAGGAGTCAGAGGCATAGGGGGTTGAATGCTGTGTGATGTAGAAGTCATGCTGTGTGAGAGAAAAACTCCATGAAACGTGTGAAGAGGATTTGAGGGGAGAGAGGAGAGCTTGTTGAATTCATTCATTCTGTTCTGTGCTTGTGAGATGTGAAATGTGTAATAAACCGTCTGTCCATGGATCTGCCTCTCATTTGATACACTCCACAGTCTTACCTTTATTTGTGAATGAAGTAAATTTGCCTATCCTTCTGGCAAAAATTGCTCTGACTTTGTTAAAAAAAAAATGTCCTTTTAGTTTTAAAAAATCCTTACGGTGCTCAAGCATCCCTTTCCCTCCTTGTTGGGGCAACAGTACTGCACAGCCTCTTATGGTGATTGTCAACTAAAGTTTTATGCCAGATTAGGAAGACTAAATATGTTATAAATATGTTATAACACTCGTGAAGAACAGTATCTATAGACTTATGGTGTTAGATTATAAATATTATGTGTATAGTTGAGTGTACCAATATGGTGGTGCCCTGGGTGTAGTGGGAGGTGATGCCCCGTCTTTCCGGTGGTGGCGTCACGGGGAGTATAAGAGGCCATAGCAGAAGAGGCTGACTCTTTGCTGTGGACCATTGACCTGTACGGAGTGACTTCTGTTCAGTTCCTGTTCTTATAATAAAATACATAAACTGTCGCCTCGCCTCCTCATCCGTTTACAGACGTAACATTTGGTAATGTAATGTAATGTACTTTATTTATATAGCCCTTTAAAACAACCCGTAGGTGACCAAAGTGCTTTACAGAAAATAAACAGCATTAAAAACACACAGAGCATTAAAAACAAATAACATAAACAAAAAAAATAAGAATAAATACCTAAAAATGAGAATAAAATAAAAACTAGAAAAGCACTCGGACAGCGCAGACCTCCGCCAAGTGCCACAGTTCCCCCCATACAGTGTTTGTGTGTACGTTTTCAGATTCCTTGACCATGAAAACATATGACTAGCAATTGGATTCACAATGATAGGATTAGTGGTTCAGTAGTTATTGATGAAAA
This sequence comes from Pholidichthys leucotaenia, assembly GCA_020510985.1. NCBI lineage: Eukaryota > Metazoa > Chordata > Actinopteri > Cichliformes > Pholidichthyidae > Pholidichthys > Pholidichthys leucotaenia. The sequence continues at coordinate 82,947,665 of CM035847.1, read as the reverse complement.
TGGCATTTTCCGTAATGGCGGTTTAGCGCCACAGTTCCCCCCATACAGTGTTTGTGTGTACGTTTTCAGATTCCTTGACCATGAAAACATATGACTAGCAATTGGATTCACAATGATAGGATTAGTGGTTCAGTAGTTATTGACGAAAATGGCATTTTCCGTAATGGCGGTTTTGCGCCACAGTTCCCCCATACAGTGTTTGTGTGTACGTTTTTAGATTGCTTGACCATGAAAACATATGACAAGCAACTGGATTGACAATGATAGGATTAGTGGTTTAGTAGTTATTCACAAAAATGGCATTTTGCGTAATGGCGGTTTTCTTGTGGACGGTGATCCGGATCACCATCAAAATCTAATCATCCGTAGGATACCCCATTTCTGACAATCTGTGAAAATTTCATGAAAATCCGTCCATAACTTTTTGAGTTATCTTGCTAACAGACAGACAGACAAACAAACAGACAGACAAACCAACGCCGATGAAAACATAACCTCCTTGGCGGAGGTAACAAATGCCAAGACAAATATCACCACTACTCGGTATTAAAAGCCATCCTAAACAAATATGTCTTAAGTTCTGATTTAAAAAGGGCCAGGTCAGAGATAGCACGTAGGTCAGGGGGGAGATTATTCCAGAGCCTGGGGGCGACAACAGAAAAGGCTCGGTCACCCCTTGACGAGGATTCAAGAATGAAGTGAGCTGCCTCCGCTTTTCAGCCATTTCTGAAGGACTCCAGGAGAGCCGCCTGTGCCCTGGGCCAGGTGGCATGCGGCCTTTAAGAACTATCTAATCGCTCTGGACCTTGGCGAGCTCGAAAAGCTGCATGCTAAAGCTATCCTGGTCCATAATTTGGGAATGGAGGGCCAGAGAATTCTGAGTATGCTAGGAAGTGGTGACACGTTTGACGATGTGGTGCAGCTAATGGCGGGTTATTTTTGCAGCCTGGAAAACGCCATTGTAAAGAGAATACAATTTTGACAGCAACGCCAGCGACTAGGGGAGTCGATGCAGTATTTTGTTGCCAACCTGTGCCAGCTGGCTGGAGAGTGCCAATTTGGCGTTCTGGAGGAAGAAATGGTCAGCGACCAACTGGCAGAACATGTCCTCAGTTCCTCCGCGAGGGCACGTCTCCTGACTTTTACCGGTGAATTGACACTGATTGCAGCCATGGAGCTAGCACAGCAGTACAAGGCAGCGGATAAATTGGCAAAAAATCTCAGCGAAGATGAGAAGCTGCGAAGGGACGAGAAACAGTTGAAGGCACTGGCCGCAGACCTGGTTAGCGAAGACAGCGTGAGTGATGAAGAATATGCCGCCGCTGTCAAAGTGAGGTCCGCCCCAGGGATACCAAGGTGCTATGGCTGTGGGTCCGCTAGGCACCGTTACAAGGCAGGAGACTGGCCAGCAAAGGTGGAAAGTGCGGTCTCTTCCACCACTTCACCAGGGCTTGTAAAAATTTTGAACAAGGTGACCGCAAACTGGGAAGGGGCCCCTCCACGGATAAACCTACGGTGATTCATACAGTTTCACCAAGCACAAACGGTCGAATTTACTGCAATGTGGAATTGTGATACCGCTGTTATTGGACATGGGATCATCAATTTCTCTGCTAAACTGGCCCACAGTGAAGGAATTTTTCCCACATTATCGAGTGAGTGAACTGGAGGTAACTTGCTTCAGCTATAGCCACAACCTTTTTGACATTGTGGGCTCACTACATCTGTCAGCAAGGTACAAATCCACAGCGATGTGTGATGTTCATTTTGTGGTATCCGCCAAAGGGTCAAACATTATGGGATGTGACATGTTCCATGGGTTGGGCTTCACACTAGCCAGCGGCGTGGGTGAGGAGTGGGCCGGCTGTGGGACCGGCCTTTTCCATCTGTGGAGGACAATGAAGTGTGGGACAGTGATTGGCCCAGGTTAAGTCAAGACGGGCCGGACCAACACTATGGATCACCATTGCGGGGGGGTTCTGGTGCCAGAGTTCGCGGTACCCTGGATGAGGGACCCGAACGGCACGGATGGACGCCTGTGGTGGTGAGTGGAGCCAGTGAGCAGGCACCTTGTAGTTCCGGAGTTGGTCTGAGTACTGCCGTAGAACCGGGCGCTGCCGTGGCTGATTCAGCGAAGAAAATGAAAGAGAACGGGGCAAGACTGAGTGGCACAATTTCCAGACGTGCCTACCAGCAGGATCCGAGGTAGATCTCGGACCGGGTCGGCGGGACTCTCCGACACCGAAAAGAAGCCCGGTCACGGCGTCATGGACCAAGAAGGCCAGTGAGAATTCCCCTAACAATTGGCGACGAGGTCAGCCCTAGGGTCGAGTCTCGGCTTGGAGGAGTCTGCAGAATACGGGACCACCGTGATGACCGAGGGCAGTTGCAGGTGGTAAAGGCCCACGAGGACAGTTATTTGCAACTGTCTGATGGATCCAGGAGGCACCCGAACGAGCTGCAGCGAGTGGGAGAGAAGAAATGCCAGCGCAGCCCGTCTCCAGAGTGGAAGTGGTGGAGATGCTCTGGGAGAGAGCCGCCTGACGGACATTTCGGCGGGGGGCCTCCAGGGGATCCTTAGTAGGACTTTAAAGGGGGAGTTAGCGGTATGTTATATTATGTGGGCGGCTGTGGCGCAGGGGTAGTGTGATCGACTACTGATTGGATGGTCATGGGTTCGATTCCCGCTCTGCCTGTAGTCTGTATGTCGAAGTGTCCTTGAGCAAGACACTGAACCCCCAGTTGCTCCTGGTGGCCAGGCTAGCACCTGTGTGTGTATGGCAGCTCTGCCACCATCAGTGTGTGAATGTGTGCGTGAATGGGTGGATAGCAGGATCTGTAAAGCACTTTGGTCATCCATCCATCCATCTTCTACCGCTTTTCCGGAGGTCCGGGTCGCGGAGGCAGCAGTTCAAGCAGAGAAGCCCAGACTTCCCTCTCCCCAGCCACCTGCTCCAGCTCTTCAGAGAGGATACCAAGGCGTTCCCAGACCAGCTGGGAGACGTAGTCTCTCCACCGAGTCCTGGGTCTGCCCCGGGGTCTCCTCCCAGTGGGATGTTCCCGAAACACCTCAAGTGGGAGGCATCCAGGAGGCATCCTAATCAGATGCCCATACCACCTCAACTGACTCCTTTCTTTTTTTTTTTATTTAACTTTTTGTAAAGGGTATACATGTCATTACAGCATTGCATTGTTTACATTTTCATCACATGTTCCCTTTTTTTGTTTTTTGACATTGGAAAAATAATTATTACAACACCCTTTTTTTAAGTGAAAGAAAAAGAGAAATTAAAGAAAGAACAAAAAAAACAAACAAAAAAACAAAACAAGAAAAACAAAAAACAAGAACAAAAGAGCAAAAGAAATAAAAATAAAAATAAAAGCGCATCTGAGTAGCGTTGGAACAAAGAGAGGTGCCATTATTGAAATGGTATTTGTCAAAGATTTGATCTGATGGAAGACACATATGCGTTCCAGGGTTGCCAAAAGTTCAAGAACCCATCCATGTCCTGTCTCAGTGCGAATGTCAACTTTTCCATCGAGTAAATGTCTTGAATCACGTTAATCCAATCTTCAGGTGTAGGACAATCCTTCAACATCCATTTTTTTAGTTGGAGCTTTTTTACTTGCCAATATTAAAACAGTGAATAAGTATTTTTCTTCTCGTCTTTCCAGTGATTCCGGTAGTAAACCCAAACACAAAGTTACGAAAGAAAAGGGAACTGTTATTTTGAATATTTTCCCCAATATTGTCTGTACATTGGTCCAATATTGGTGGATAACTGGGCATGACCAAAACACATGAAAATGATTTGCAGTCTCTTCACCACACAAGCGCCAACAATTCAACCCTTTACGAGTAAATTTGTTTTGTGCAGGTGTTCTGAAAAATCTTACCAAATTTTTCCATCCAAATTCTCTCCACTGCAGGGATGAGGTACTTTTCCATTGTTGTTTATTTAGCTTTTCCCATATTTCCATTTGTAAAGTGAAATTCCCCTCTTTTCCCATCTCTCTTTTATATATGATGTGTTGTCTCCTTTTAAGTCTTGAAGACCTTGGTATATTTTAGAAATGTATCTGATCCCTGGGATCCCTTTATATGCCATTAAGAAGACCTTCAGAACACCTGACTGAGCCCTTTCCAAATCCTCCTTTTTAAGTATTTTGTTTATGTGGTGTCTAAGCTGAAAGAACCTGTAAAGGTCTTGAATTATTAGACCTGTGGGTCACCTCCACAGCCTACGGACAAGCAGAGCGCTCAGCTGGGGCAATTATCAGAACAATGAGATGTGTGTATTGAGATCAATAGGCAGCCTCTCTTTGTCTAGTTCAGGCGCCAGTGTCCTGCTCTTGATATGTGTGACTCAAATGCAGGTGTTCATGGCTTCCTGCTCTGTATTGTGATGATAATGTGCCTTTCATGTATTGTCTGTAACTGGGTATATAAGCTGACTGAAATTCACATGCCCTCGTTTTCTGACCACTGCTTCTGACACACGCATTGCCTGAGAGCCTGAGGGCTCGCTCTGGCACGCTTATACAGTGCTGGGGTGAGTTCTGTGATGGCGGGATGAATGATAAATAAACACCCTTAAAAACTCTCAGTTCGCTGCTTATTATTTCATGCCGCCACAGACCTTGTTTTTTCAAATCTTCAAAACTTCTTAAAGTTTGCCCTTTAAAAAAAATCATAATATTTTATTAGTCCGTTCTCTTTCCACTTTTTAAATCTAGTGTCTGTTTTATTAGGAGTAAAGTCTTGATCATAGGCAATCCATTGCAGTAATCAATAGGGTTCTTTAGTTTGATTCTCTCTGACTATCTTAAACCAAATTTTTAGCGGGGTCTCTATCCACGGGTTAGTGTTATTCAAAAGTTTAGGTAAGGCATTGTTCCCTATTATCGCCTGTAGGGGGATGTCACTTGTTATTTGGCATTCCATCTCCTTCCATTGTGCAGTGGAGACTGGGTTACATATCTCTACTAAAGTTTTAATTTGTGCGGCTTTAAAATAGTCCCTGATATTTGGCAGCGCGAGCTCACCTTTGTCTTTGTTTAGCTGTAGGGTTCTATATCTGATTCTAGGTCTCTTGCCCTGCCATGAATCTTGAGATCCTTCTGTCCAGTTCTTGACATGTTTTTTTGGGAGGTTCTACCGGTATTGTTTGGAAAAGGTATAGAAGACGTGGAAGTATATTCATTTTGACTGCTTCAATTCTTTGTGCAGTACCTAAGAATGGTATCATATTCCATCTTGCTAGATCAGATTTTATTTTTGCCGTCACTGGATCATAGTTTAGTGTTATAATTTTGTTGAGTTGTTTCGGGATATTGACCCCCAGATATTTCATAGATTCCATCTCCCAGTTAGTTTTGAGTTTGCTTAGTAAATATTGATTTGGGTCATAGTTGAATGTTAAAATTTGGGTTTTATGCATGTTTAATTCGTACCCCGATAAATCTCCATACTCTGAAAAAACTGAGATTAGTTCTGGAAAAGAGGTGTCCGGCTGCCCCAGGTATATTAAAATGTCATCAGCAAAGAGTGCTATTTTATGTTCCTTCTGACCAAGTGTAATACCTTGAATTTTTTGATTCTGTCTTATCCATTGGCTCAGAGGTTCTATGAAGATTGCAAAGAGCAGTGGAGACAAGGGGCAGCCCTGACGACATCCTCTTTCCAGTTCAAAAGATGATGATAATTTACCGTTAATCCTTATTTTAGCTGTTGGATTTTTATATAATGCCTGGATAGTTCTAATGAAGTTGTTATGAAAATTGAAACTGGATAAGACTCTATATAGGAAAGACCAGTCAACTGAATCAAATGCTTTTTCAGCATCTAATCCCAATATGGCTGCATTTAAATTTTTTTTTTTTATATGATGAATTATGTGTAAAGTGCGTCTAATGTTGTGTCTGTCTTTGTCTTATAAAACCTGTTTGGTCTAAATGAATTAAGTCTGTCAGTATATTTTATAACCTTTTGGCAAGGATAGTGGTAAAAAGCTTATAGTCCTGATTTAACACACTGATTGGTCTGTAGTTGGAGCAGTCTAGTTTATCCTTTTCAGGTTTAGGTATGACTGCAATGACCCCTTCTCTCCAGGAGGGGGGGATTTCCCCTGTGTGGAGGACATAGATAAATGTTTTCAGGAGGAGAGGAGATAGTTGCTGTTTAAAGGTTTTGTACCACTCTGCTGTAAAGCCATCTGCTCCTGGGGATTTGTTAGCTTTAAGTGTCATAATTGCTTTTTCTAATTCTTTAGGTTGTATTTCTGACAATAGTGTTTTATTTTGTGACAGTAAGTTGGGGAAGGTTTAATGTATTTAGGAAGGCTTCGGATGCATTTTTTTGTTTTTTGAGGGAGTACAAGTTCTTGTAGTAGTTCTCGAAGCTTTTAAGAATTTCCTGAATTCTAAATTTTATTTCCTTTGATACTGGGTCTCTGATTTTGTAGATTGCTCTCTCCGTTTGTTGTTTCCTCAATTTATAGGCTAGTAATTTTGCCGATTTGCTACCTGTTTCATAGTATTTTTGTTTCAGAAATGTAAGTTTCTTCTGGATTTCTATTGTGTAGATCTCGTTTATTTGTTTTTTAATTTCCTTAATTTTGAGCGAGTCATTAGAATGAGAGTTGTCTTTGTGCTCTTTTTCTAGTTTCTTAAGTTCTGACTCTAATGTGATTAGTTTTTCTTGTTTCAGTTTCTTTTGGATTGCCAGTTTTGCGATAATCTTTCCCCTTATTACAGCTTTGCATGCGTCCCACAGTATTAAAGGGGATACTTCTCCATTATCATTTTCTTCCAAGTATCTGAGAATATCTGATTCCAATTCATCTTTCAGTGGTCCTTTCAGCACATTTGAATTTAACCTCCAAGAAAATGTATTATTTGTGTATTTTTGGATACTTAAGTCCATATAGATCGGACTGTGGTCAGAGAGATCCATCAGTCCTATTTTACATGTTTTTACTCTTCCAATGTCTCTATTAAACATAAAAAAATAGTCAGTCCTTGAGTATGATGAATGTGGTGCTGAGTAAAATGTATAGTCTTTTACACTGGGGTTGAATTCCCTCCACACGTCACAGATTCCCATTTTTTTTTAGTAGCATCCGAGTTTTTCCTACTTTGAGTGTTATTTTGATGTGGAGAATTACCTGATGCATCCCAGTATGGATTCAGTCTTAGATTGAAGTCTCCACCACATATCACTAAACCTTGGGCTTTAGTTATCATTAGGTCAAATACACTTTTATAAAATTTCCAGTTAGCCCCTGGAGGTGCATATACATTCAGCAGGGCGATATCTTCTCCCTCTAGCTGACCAAGTACCATGCTGAATCTCCCTTCTTTATCTTTGTGTTCTGATTTTTTTCAAATATAATTTTGGTTGAGATCAATGTTGCTACCCAACTCCTCCTCCCTGACTTATATGAAGATGAAGAGATCATATTAAACCCTTGTCTATTAAGTTTAGTGTGCTCCACGTCTGTTAGGTGGGTTTCCTGTAAAAATACTATTCCTGCTTTGTCTTTTTTCATTTTGCCTAGAATCTTGGATCTTTTAACTGGATTCAGGATCCCTTTTACATTATATGAGATTATTTTGGTTACACTCTGTTTCTCCATTGTGTTGTCTTATTTAGTATAACAGTGTGGTGGCCCTCTTTTATGCTACTCAGAAACTGAAAGAACATTAAGAACATAAAAAACATTAAGAACATAGTATATAAAACTTTAAAACAAAAAACTGACAAAAGATCTTCCTGAGCTGAGGTCTTTTTAGTGACCTTAGAAGAGCCTTGATGGTGTGCTGGCTCTGAGGGAAATTCCTCAAACTCCATTACGTGCTGAGGGCCCTCGCTTACCCCTGTAAGTTGCCCCATGTTTTTAATGTGAATTTCAGATCCCAATCCGAACTTGTAATGATTTTATTTTATTTATTTTTTTTAATTTTTTTTATGCCTATACTCTATGAAATTGTGTGCAACCTCCCACCACCATCACAGCAAACAGTCACGTTAATACAGTATTTGTTAGTGTGGAGAGATCATGTGGTTCATTGTCACATTTCTATTTTAACAAGTTTTTTTTTTTTTAAAGACTAATTTGTTTCTAATATTATGTCTGTTCCATGAAATGTTTTACCACTTCATATTTGCTGATTCTGCATCTCCTTTAATGTTTGTTACCTTGTAGGAGGAGGGTTGGATGTGCCGATTGACTAAAAATATCGTTATTCCCTCCTGCAAATGCTCAGTTTTTCCTTATAGCTCTGGCGCTGGGTTTCCCGCTGCTGGCTCGTGGGTTTTGAGGGTCTCTGTGTGGACCACGTTTGAGCCTTGATTCTTTCGATCGGGTCTGCTGCGGGTTTATACACCGTTACCGGGAGCCCTCTTCTCGCCATAACCGTGGTTGCTTCTTCCGCCGAGTTGTAGAGACACGTCTCATCTCCATAAAAATCCCGCAGCTTCGCCGGAAATGGAGTTTGAAAGCACAGTTTCTTCTCTCGTAATACCTTTTTAGCGTCGTTGTATTCCCGATGCTTTTTAAGGACCTCCGGGGTGTAGTCGTGCTCCACAAAAACTTTTCTCTCTTGGTGCATAAATCCTTTTTTCTGCCAAGCCAGTCTTACAACCTCTTCTTTTATTCTGGAGTTGGAGAACTTCACCACCACCGATCATGGAGGCGCTTCCGCCGACGGCCTTGGGGCTAATGTACGGTGTGCCCTTTCTATCTTCAAGTCGGTGGATTGGGGAATTTCCAACTTCTCTCTCAATATGGATTCCACGCATGCAGCCATTGTGGTGAAACCGTCCTCGACTCCTTCTTTCAGACCATGAATTCTTACGCTGTCTCTTCTTAGTCTTCCTTCTTGGTCGGTTAGCTTAGCCTCCAGTCTTGACTGTTGTTTAAGTAAATCCAGCATGGTTTCTTCCAGCCCTTTTGTTCTTTCCTCTGCTTCCATGATTCGGTCCTCAGCCTGGTCCACTCTGCTGTTTGTCCTTTTTATTTCGTCTTTAATTTCACGAAATTCGGCCCAACACTCTCGGCGAAATTGTCTTAATTCTTGAAGTACCATTTTTAAGCTAACCTTGTTGCTTGCTTCATTCAGCTCCTCCTCTTCTGAATGGATATCCTCCGGGTCAGATTCTCCGGCTGATGCGTGTCTTGGCCTGGTAAATGTCGATCTCTTCTGTTTTCCTTTAGACATAATGACTTTGATTTTCACTCTTCCAAAAATCCATTAAATCTGATTTTCAAGGTATTTTCCTGGATCGGGTCTGGGAGCTTCAGCATTAAGCTGCTATCACCATGGTGTCCAGACCGGAAGTCCAACTGACTCCTTTCAATGTGGAGGAGCAGCGGTTCTACTCTGAGCCTCTCCCGGATGACTGAGCTCCTCACCCTATCTCTGAGGGTGAGTCCAGCAATCCTACAGAGAAGGCTCATTTCAGCCGCTTGTATCCGCGATCTTGTTCTTTTGGTCATTACCCAAAGCTCGTGACCATAGGTGAGAGTAGGAACGTAGATTGACTGGTAAATCGACAGCTTTGCCTTAGAACTAAGCTCCCTCTTCACCCACAACAGACCGGAACAATGTCCGCATCACTGCAGATGCTGCTCCAATCCGTCTGTCAATCTCTCGCTCCATTTTCCCCTCACTCGTGAACAAGACCCCAAGATACTTAAACTCCTCCACTTGGGGCAGGAGCCTGTCCCCAACCCAGAGAGGACAATCCACCTTTTTCCGGCTGAGGACCATGGACTCGGACTTGGAGGTGCTGATTCTCATCCCAGCCGCTTCACACTCAGCGGCAAACTGTCCCAGCAAGAGCTGTAGGTCATTGCTGGATGAAGCCAACAGGACAACATCCTCTGCAAACAACAGAGATGAGAGCCTGTGGTCACCAAGCATGACACCCTCCATTCCCTGGCTGTGCCTAGAAATCCTGTCCATAAAAATTATGATCAGGATCGGTGACAAAGGGCAGCCCTGGCGCAGTCCAACTGTCACTGGGAATGAGTCCGACCGAGTGTTGGCAATACGAACCAAACTCTCACAACGGTCGTACAGAGACCAAATAGCTTGTGACAACAAGCCCGATACCCCATACTCCCGAAGCACCCCCCACAAAAAACCACGAGGGACGCGGTCAAATGCCTTCTCCCAAGTCCACAAAACACATGTAAACTGGTTGGGCAAACTCCCACGAACCCTCAAGAATTCTCGAGAGGGTAAAGAGCTGGTCCGATGTGCCACGGCCAGGACGAAAACCACATTGCTCCTCCTGAATCCGAGGTTCGACCAACGGCCGGACTCTCCTCTCCAGTACCTTGGCATAGACCTTCCCAGGGAGGCTGAGGAGTGTGATCCCTCTAAAGTTGGAGCACACCCTCCGGTCCCCTTTTTTGAAGAGAGGAACCACCACCCCGGTTTGCCATGCCAAAGGCACTGCCCCCGACCTCCACGCAGTGTTGCAGAGGCGTGTCAACCATGACAGCCCAACAACATCCAGGGCCTTGAGGTACTCAGGGTGAATCTCGTCCACCCCCAGGGCCCGGCCACCAAGGAGCTTTTTAACCACCTTGGCGACCTCAGCCCCTGTGATAGGTGAGTCATCCCCCTCGTCCCCAAACCCTGCTTCCTCTGTGGAAGGCGTATCAGTGGGATTGAGGAGATCCTCGAAGTATTCCTTCCACCGCCCGACGATATCCCCAGTCGAAGTCAACAGTGTCCCATCTGCACCATACACAGTGTGGACAGGGAGCTGCTTTCCCCTCCTGAGCCGCCGGACAGTTTGCCAGAATCTCTTCGAGGTCGACCGAAAGTCTTGTTCCATGGCCTCACCGAACTCCTGCACTCTGCTTGGCCTGCCAGTACACCTCAGCTGCTTTGGGAGTCCCACAAGCCAACCAAGCTTGATAGGACTCCTTCTTCAGCTTAATGGCCCCCCTCACCACTGGTGTCCACCACTTGGTTCGGGGGTTGCCACCACGAGATACACTGACCACCTTGCGGCTGCAGCTCTGGGCCGCCGCTTCAACAACAGAGGTGGAGAACATGGCCCATTCAGACTCCATGTCTCCAGACTCCCTCGGAATGTGGTTGAAGTTCTTCCGGAGGTGGGAGTTGAAGACCTCCCGGACAGGGGCCTCAGCCAGACATTCCCAGCACACCCTCCCTATACGTTTGGGTCTATCGGGTCTGAATGGCTTCCTCATCTCAGAGATGAGAAAAAACGCTATATAAGTGAACGCCATTTACCATTTATGTTATATTATGCCATGATATGTTAAAGTTAATACTATTTTAGTTTTGAAACCGCGTAGCCTTTTGCGTGATTCCCCTGTGTGCGTGTGTGTGGTGAAAATGGAACACAGCAGTGTGAATGGTTGAAACAAAGACTGAGGTGTGAAATGTAAATTTTCCCCAATACTGTGAGTGTTTAAAGTGCCAATGTTGTGGGGTGGGAGTGCTAGGGTGGGGGTGTTGGGACCGCCATTAGGTTATTGTACATATTATTTGTGAGTGTTAATGTTTGAAGTGTTTTAGAAATGTATATAACTGCTTAGGGATTTTTTTTACGTGGCCTTCTATGTTTACAGACTGTGATGATTGGAATGGCGGAACAATCCGCAGGGCCTGTATTGTGTGCATGGATAATTTTGTATATTTTGATGCTTCGCATATGAGTCAGGTTGTAAATTTTGGGAGGGCCCAATTAGTGTGCTTGCTATTTTCTTCAGGGAGGGGAAATGTTAGATATTAATATTATGTACAGGTACATCTCAAAAAATTAGAATATCATGAAAAAGTTGAATATTTTTTGTCAATCATTTCAAAAAGTGATTCCCATATACTGTATTATATAGAATCATTACACAGAGAGTGAAATATTTCAAGTGTTTATTTATTTTAATTTTGATGATTATGGCTTACAACCCATGAAAACCCCAAATTCAGTTTCTCAAAAAACTAGAATATTGTGGGGGACCCAGTCAGTACGTTCTCTACTCAGACTGAATGGCACGGCAGGAGGAGATGCGTAAAAGCTGAGAAACGGATATGCAGGGCAGTCTGTGGTTTTCTTTTTAAGACCGCATGATAATAGGCATTCTTCTCCGGTCTGCATAATAATGCGCCGACAGGCTGGGTGGCAAAGGGAATTGTCATTGTAAATGTATATATGTTAACGCGGACACCCCAGGTTGTGTGGCGAGTTGTATGGTATAAAAAGAGAGATGCCCGCGACCTGGTTCATGCTTCTTCTTCTTGTTCACTGATGATAGAGAGAGATGAATAAAGTCTGCTCTGCTCCAGCTACTGCCTCGCCTGCTCATTCCTCTCTCTACAATATTACATAAAATTAATTAAAAAAAAAAAGTTTTTTAATAGAAATGTTGGCTGACTGAAAAGTATGTCCATGTACACACTCAGTACTTGGTCGGGGCTCCTTTTGGATTAATTACTGTATCGATGTGGCGTGGCATAGAGGTGATCAGCCTGTGGCACTGCTGTGGTGTTATGAAGGTCCAGGTTGCTTTGATAGTGACCTTCAGCTCATCTGCATTGTTGGGTCTGGTGTCTTATCTTCCTCTTGACAATACTCTATAGATCTCTATGGGGTTTTGGTGAGGAGAGTTTGCTGACCAATCAAACGCAGTGATTCCATGGTCATTAAACCAGGTTTTCATACTTTTGGCAGTGTGTGTGTGTGTGTGGGGGGGGGGGGGGTGCGCCAGGTCTTGCTAGAAAATGAAATCAGCTTCTCCATAAAGCTTGTCAGCAGAGGAAAGCATGAAGTGCTCTAAAATTTCCTGGTAGACGACTGCGCTGACTTTGGTCTTGATAAAACACAGTGGACCAACACCAGCAGATGACATGGTTCCTCAAATCATCAATGACTGTGAAAACTTCACACTAAATCTCAAGCAACTTGTGGCCCTTTTCCACTAGTGTCAGTTTGGCTCGGTACAGTACAGTTTGGTACGCTTGTGTTTCCATTACACTGAGAGTACCGCTTGATGTGGGTGGGATTTGTTACAGGGAGGTAGCGCAACCCTCCCGTTACGTAAAACAAGCATAACGGGTGTAAAACAAGCGTAATGTTACGTAAAACAAGCAATGCAGGCAAAACACAAGATGGCAGGATACGAGGCGACTGCGTTCTTTGGCTTTTTTTTTTTTTTTTTTTGCCAGAGTAAAGCCAAAAAAGGATAACAGAAGGCTTTAGGCGGCGAGACGACACACTCTGGAAAAGTACTGGAGCGTTTAGGAAACTATATAGAGCAGTATAAGATAAGATAAGATAAGATAAGCCTTTATTAGTCCCACAATGGGGAAATTCCAGGATTGCAACAGCACAGGGATAGCAACACTCAGAGCAACAATCGGAAGGCAAGAGAAAAAAAAAAAAAGAGCAGCAAGTATACATATGTACATACGTATATATATAGACACACTGTTCAGAGCATTGTAGCTGGATGGAATAAATATGTAAATATATAAACACACAGTGCGGAGCATTGTTGCTAGATGGGATGAAACAGCACAACCGTCTACTTAGTTATCCTACATGGTATGATTATGTACCCATACATATTCTCACCCTCCATAGCGACCGGTATTTTCCTAGTTGTATGCCGGAGGGGACCATTGTATAAGTCTATTGCGTCTTTTGCATTCAAAACTATTAGGTTGTCACATCTTTTTGCTATCTCTGCGAGCAGCCCTGCTTAGGTTGTACAGTCTGACAGCAGTAGGTAGGAAGGACCTGCGAAACCTCTCGGTTGTGCACCTAGGATGATGTAGTCTGCTGCTAAATGAGCTCCTCAGTGCAATCAGTGTGTCCTGCATAGGGTGGAACTCGGACTCCAGCAGAGATGACAGTTTAGCCACCGTCCTTCTCTCTCCTATCTCCTCCACTGGGTCAAGGCGCTGCCCCAGGTCAGAGCTAGCTTTCTTGATCAGTTTGTTCAGTCTCTTCCTATCGGCTGCCGTAATGCCACTGCCCCAGCAGACCACTCCAAAAGTGATGGCTGATGCCATCACTGTGTCATGGAATGTCTTCAGCAGCGTCCCTTGTACACCAAAAGACCTGAGTCTCCTCAGTAGGAACAGCCTGCGCTGTCCCTTCTTGTAGAGTGCGTCAGTATTGTGTGACCAGTCTAGCTTATTGTTCAGATGAACACCCAGGTACTTATAGGATGTCACCATCTCGATGTCTGTTCCCTGTATATTTACTGGTGCTGTGAGGGGTTGTCCTTGCCTGCGGCAGTCCACCACCAGCTCCTTAGTTTTCCTCGCGTTGATCTGGAGGCAGTTCCGATGGCACCAGTCCACGAAGTCCTGGATAAGCCCTCTGTACTCAGCTTCATCTCCATTGGAGATGAGGCCAACGATCGCAGAGTCATCAGAGAACTTCTGTAGATGGCAGTGTGTTGTGTTGTGTGAGAAGTCCGCAGTATAAAGGGTGAACAGGAAGGGAGCCAAAACCGTTCCCTGGGGGGCCCCCGTGCTTCCTATGATCGTGCTGGACACAGTCCCGGGTTCTCACAAACTGAGGCCGGTTAGTGAGGTAGTCCAGGATCCATGATAACAGGTGCTGGTCCACCCGTGCGCACAGCAGCTTGTCCTTCAGGATCATCAGTTGGATGGTGTTGAAAGCACTGGAGAAGTCAAAGAACATGATCCTCACCGCATTCCCGGGCTTCTCCAGGTGGGACAGAGAACGGTGAAGGAGGAAGATCACCGCATCCTCCACCCCAATGCCATGCTGGTAGGCAAACTGGAGTGGATCCATCGCTGGTCCCACCAGGGGGCGGAGGTGAGCAAGGAGCAGTCTCTCCAGGGTCTTCATCATGTGGGACGTCAAGGCCACTGTCTGTAGCTGTTCAGGTCTTTGGGGTGGGAAGTCTTTGGTACAGGTACCACACAAGATGTTTTCCACAGCTGTGGTACCCTCCCTAGCTTCAGGCTCAGATTGAAGATGTACTCCACAATCCCACACAGCTGGTCTGCACAGGACTTGAGGAGCTTTGCGCAGATGCCGTCCGGTCCCGACGCCTTCCTCGCCTTGATCTTCCTCAGCTCCGTCCTCACCTGGGTCTTAGTCAGGGTCAGGTTGGGGGGCTGTGTGTTGGGAGTGGGGGGGTGTTGGTGGAGTGGGGAGTGGGCAGCAGGACTTGATGTCTTTAGAGGCAGCAGTGGTTGTTGTGCAGTCAGGGGGGAGGGTGCTTGGTCAAACCTATTGAAAAACAGATTCAGATTGTTCGCCCACTCCCTGCCCCCCGTGGCCTGGGGGGAGGTATTCTGGAGCCCAGAGATGGTTTTGAGGTTTCTCCAGACCCCGCTGATGTCGCTCTGTTGCAGCTTGTCCTCCATCTTCTTCCTGAAGCTGTCCTTGCCTTCTCTGATCTTCCTCCTCAGCTCCCTCTGTACGGACTTCAGCATCTACCTGTTCCCCGACCTGAAGATCCTCTTCTTCTCTCTCAGAAGTGTTTTTATCTCAGGGTTGATCCAGGGTTTGTTGTTTGAGCAACACCGTATGGTCTTGGTGGGAACGGTGTTGTACACACAGAAGCTGATGTAGTCCGTGATGGTGTGAGTGAGGCCATCGATGTCCTCACCATGTGAATCGCAGAGCTGCTCCCAGGCGGTGGTTTCAAAACAGCCCTTTAGAGTGTCCATTGCCTCCTCAGACCATAACTTCACTGTACACATGGCCGGAGGTTGTCTGTGCACTAGGGGTTTGTACACCGGCCGGAGATGAACCAAGTTGTGATCCGATCTCCTGAGTGGGGGGAGTTGTGATGAGGTGTACGCCTCCTTAGTGTTTGCGTAGAATAAGTCCAGTGTTTTATTGTCTCTAGTGTGGCATGTGACATACTGGGTCAACGTGGGTAGAATGGGAGACAGTGAAACATGGTTGAAATCGCCTGAGATGAGGAGAAGAGCATCTAGGTGTTCTGTCTGCAGCCTGCCGGTTACTGAATGGATGACGTCACGCGCTGTCCCAGCGTTCGCCGTCGGATTTGCATAAATAACAATGCAGATCACGTGTGAGTATTCCCTCGGGAGATATGTAGGCCGCATGCTAACAGCTAGCAACTCAATGTCTTTGCTGCAGTGTCGTTGTTTAACAGTGATATGTCCCGGTCTGCACCAGTTGTTATTAACATACATTATCACTCCACCGCCCCTTGCTTTGCCACTGTCTGGTGTTCGGTCTGCCCGTATCGCGTGGAAACCCTCCAGCTCAATGTTAGCATCTGCTGCTAGTTCAGATTGCCATGTCTCGGTAAACAAAAGGAGGGAGCATTCCCGGTATATGCTGTCGTAACGGGAGATAGCCACTAGCTCATCTACTTTTCCCAGTAACGACCGTACATTCCCCATGACAACAGATGGAAGGGAGGGTCTGTACCTTATATTTCTTGTCTTCTGCCTTACTCCAGCCCGGCAACCACGGCGTTTTCGCCTCAGTTCTCCCAGTATGTCGAGTTTTTCCGTTAGCACCGGGTGGCAGTTGAGTGCTAGCAGCTCTTCCTTGCTGTACCGTCTCCTGCTATAAACAGTGGCTCCGTCCACCGGCTCGGGAAACATTTGGGACGATCTGTGTGTCCATGATATAAATGGAGTGAAAAACCGGATCAAAAAGAGAGAGGAAGGAAAAAAAAAAAAAGCGGAAGACATAAGGACACGAACTGCATCACATATGAAGGTAAGCTAATAATTGCTAATGCTACTTTAAGTTCGCCGTACGACATTGTAATGTCGGCAAGTTATCGCTATTAGGTACTAAAATATGTATTCTCTGTGTGTGTGTTTCAGATGGCTCTCTTGTGGCAACACACAACAACACAGGCTCCCAGTGATGACATGTCACCCCAGCTTCATGAACGCGAAGTGGTTACAGAACTGCAAAATGTCTGTAGAAATGTTTACCTTCCTGTGCAACAAATTGCTCTGATCTGTGTCAAAATCATGGAGAGACTGCTGAGACATCATGGGATGTACCTGCTCCAGCTGGTGGTGTTGTGGCAAAACATGATCAGCTGCCAAACTTGATCGCCAGGTGCCATATTGTAGTATATGAGCCGTAAAATATCTATTTCAACAGGTAAACAGTACTGAGTTAGGTATAAGATATATTTAACAATTATGATGCATTTTAAGCCAAAACAAATGGATCTTGGATTAAAAGCAATTCAAATAATGCAGTCACAAGGTTACAAGGAGAAATACATTTTTTTATTTTTTTTTTTTTTGTTACTTATTTGTACCCGTAGGTAGATTTGGTTTGCAGTCTGGTGACAAGCCACCGGCTGCTGGTCGCTGCGTGCGCGAGCGCCCTAAACCTACATGTTTTTGGTGTGCGGGAGGAAACCGGAGAAATCCCGGAGTAAACCCGCGCAACACGGGGAGAACATGCAAACTCCACACAGCTCACTGTTGGTCGGGGGCTGGGATCGAACCCACGATCTCATGATCCCCACGATCCCCCGGCCGAGGGTAAAACTGTGCTGCCACAGTGCTAAACCACTGCGCCACCGTGCAGCCCACGGATACATGGATTAACTGGATATATATCATGTTGAGTATTGCTGACTACATGTAGATAGATGTAGTGTCTGACTACATGTAGATAGTGTATAAATATATATTCTCTGCATCAACAGTGAACTATACATGTATTCATGTAGTATTACACTGGGAATTTTGACAGTAAACCTTTGTACCTTTTGCAGATGTATCTCTTTTGTTTTATGTGTGAAGGTTTCCACCAAGTGACACAAATTAAGTACTAAAAGACTGGAAAAGCCGTCTAAGACCAATCCAGCAGTTTGAGAAATCACTTTTGGTTTGGTGTAAGTCTGCCAACAGAATTATGAACCATAAAGCAGTTTGTGTTAAAATGTTAAATCCCATTAAACCCTAACTCAGGGGTGTCCAATCATGTGCCACGGAGGGCCAAGACCCTGCAGGTTCTCTCTTCTACCCAGTCTCTTCAGCAGGTGTTTTCACTGATCAGCAATCAGTGGAAGAAATTCAGCGGAATCTACTGTTGAAGACACTGGTTGCAGATAAATCCTGCAGGGTCTTGGCCCTCCATGGCACATGATTGGACACCCCTACCTTTAACACGTTATTAGGAAATCCAAATGCTAATGTGGCCCAGAATTCCTCCATATACTGGTACTATCACTAAAGTGTGCAGTGTCTTCTGCAGTGGCACATCCAACACTACAGCCTTCAGTGAACAAAATAACTGTTTTTGGTTACTTTTTCTTAAAAATGAGCTATTATTTTCAAAGTCACTGATAAATGGTTTTGTACTGTTGACTCTTTTCCTACTGGTGTCTTAACAGACAAAATAGAAAGTCATGATGCAAACACATAAGTCATTAAATTGTTTATTACAATCAGCACCAAATTCCAGATTATTTAGAATGTGCAAAATTCAAACTGTAAAAAAAAAATTAGAATGGGTCACACACGCCGGCCACGCTGCCTCACTGAGAAGCAACTGGATATGCCGCTCAAGCTGGACCCAGTTCAGCAGATCTTCAGCCTCCATCTCTGCAAATAGTGATGCAAGGTCTGGTTTGGGGTGGATCGTTTTCCTCTTGCCTAGATGAAAGACAGAAATGGGTGGTGGTTAATTAAAGCAAGTTTAAAACATATTTGAGAAATAACGTTGTTATCAATAAAAGTTTAGCCACCGCTGTGTCGCCCTGGTTTCAAGTGTGGGTGGTGTTTTGTGCTTGTATTGCTAAAATATAAAAGGAAGCACTACAATGGGTCTCAAATATTTGTAACGTGTCCTTTTACTGGATGAGTTTAAAGATGAAATACTATAAACTACACATATAAACTAAATTCTAATAGTGACTGAACAACTCCCATTCCCCAAAGTGCAAGATACACTATTATGACTATAACTTATAAAGGATCACAGAAGTGATCTGATAAAAAAAATAAATAAACAAGCGGTTTATTTTACACTGGCCACTATTGGATGTGCCATTCATTTTCAATTATTCTGTAATTAATATTCACACAATCAAATAAATCTCAGTTCAGTACCTTTCATATTAAGTCAAAATTGTGTTACTTTAAATTTGACACTTTACCTATACTTTAACTTAAAAAGCAAAAGATCTGACTATAAATAACAAGATGTGCAACTTACCACTCATAACTGTGTACTGCCAAACATAGCCATTGTCAGAGTAGATCCTGGTCGGACTCTACAACAAAAATACACACAACTTCAGTACATGCACAACACGAAAGTGTAACATGTAAAAAACCCCACCTTTTTAACCAGGATTACAACTAGCTTATTTCATCAGATATTGTCAACACAAAGGCAACACACAAGGACGGACTTAGCATTGACGGCTAACTAGCTAGCTCATTGTTTGAACATGAGCAACAACATGGTTGTCTGTCCAAAGTGAACTTTCCACTGCTGGGATAAATAACATAAAAGATGCATAATATCACATCATATCACATCACTCACCGTCCTCTTTATCCTAATATCACGGCTTCATCTGCTGAAGTTGGGTGCTCCCGCAGCCATACATTCAGTTCCGGTGGCTCTGCCTACTTCCCAGGGTGGCTCCGGCTACTTCCCTCTGGATTCTCTTATCAGCCGAAACACACAGAAAACTCTGCTGGACCATGGTGTTGATTTCTGTGAAGCCATTCTGTCATTGTTGTTAATATTATATCACTTGCTGGCTGGCCCACAGACGAATCTTTGCAAATGGCGGCTCGCGATTCTGTAAAGTCAGCCCCAAACGCCCCTCTCATGACGTTACGCCCGGACCAATCAGTGGCCTGCAGTGTTTTTATGTCACATTTTCGTATTGGTATGGTACGTTTCGAACCGCAATCCAGCAGGTCTGAAAAATCGGGACTGTTACCGTTACAGTCCCTAATGGAAAAGCCTACAAAGCGTACTGAACCGCGCTGAACTGGTATTAGTGGAAAAGGGGCTTTAGATTCTGTGCCTCTCCACTCTTTCTCCAGACTCTGGGACTTTGATTTCCAAATGAAATGCAAAATTTACTTTTGTCTGAACAGAAGTCATCTGCTGGTGTTTGTCCACTGTTTTTTATCAAGACCAAAGTCAGCGTAGTCTTCTACCAGGAAAGTTTTGAGCACTTCATGCTTCCCTCTGCTGACAAGCTTTATGGAGAAGCTGATTTCTTTTTCCAGCAGGACTTGGCACCTCCCCACACTGCCAAAAGTATGAAAACCTGGTTTAATGACCATGGCATCACTGTGTTTGATTGGCCAGTGTTGGATAGTATATCATATATATACAGTACAGCCGTGGACAAAATTGTTGGTACCCCTCTGTTAATGAAAGAAAAACCCACAATGGTCACAGAAATAACTTGAATCTGACAAAAGTGGTAATAAATAAAAATTCTATGAAAATTAACCAGTGAAAATCAGACAGTGCTTTTGAATTGTGGTTCAACAGAATTACTTTAAAAAAACAAACTCATGAAACAGGCCTGGACAAAAATGATGGTACCCCTAGAAAAGATGTGACCATAGGGACATGTTCAACCAAGATGTGCCCTCTAATTAACATCACAGGTGTCTACAAACTTGTAATCAGTCAGTTGGCCTATTCAAAGGGTGACAAGTAGTCACTGTGCTGTTTGGTGACATGGTGTTTACCACACTAAATAAGAACCAGAGGAAGCAAAGGAGAGAGTTGTCTCAGGAGATTAGAAAGAAAATTATAGACAAGCATGTTAAAGGTAAAGGCTATAAGACCATCTCCAAGCAGCTTGATGTTCCTGTGACTACAGTTGCACATATTATTCAGAAATTTAAGATCCATGGGACTGTAGCCAACCTCCCTGGACGTGGCCGCAGGAGGAGACGGATAATATGAATGGTAACAAAAGAGCCCAGAACAGCCTCTAAACACATTCATGGTGAACTCCAAGGTCAAGGTGCATCAGTGTCAGATCGCACCGTCCGTCGTTGTTTGAGCCAAAGTGGACTTCATGGGAGACGACCAAGGAGGACACCACTGTTGAAAACAAATCATAAAAAAGCCAGACTGGAATTTGCCAAACTGCATGTTGACAAGCCACAAAGCTCCTGGGAGAATGTCCTATGGACAGATGAGACAAAACTGGAACTTTCTGGCAAGGCACATCAGCTCTATGTTCACAGACACAAAAATGAAGTATACCAAGAAAAGAGACTTCCGGTTATGGCTGCCACGTGAGAAGGACACATCTCACTCTGCTCTGCTCCTGGAGAAAAAAAATCGGCAAATAACTCTCTCATTTGGGACAGAACGTATCCCAGTGTTTGGGCGAGGATATGTTGGTGAAGCCTAAGGCTGGAAAACCAGGTAGAGGAAAAAGCGAGCCGCCGAAACAGTCCAAATTAACGGACTTTCAGGTCTGTGACGCAGCAGATAAAGCTCCATATATGGCGGAGGAAGCTAGCAGCGGTGCGGTATCTGCGGGAAACGGCACAGGTGCGGTGCTAGCTGCCATAAGTTCAATGAGAGCAGACTTTTCCTCTAAATTTGATGGGATTATGGCAGCGTTGGAAGGAATGAGAAAGGAATTGGGTGACTGTGTAGAACGAATGGCGCAGGTGGAGCTTCGTGTCTCTAGTGCTGAAGATGACGTCACCTGTCTTCAATTAAAGGTGCGCACTTTGGAAAAAAAAATAAATGTCTGGAAGATAATGTCCTGGATTTGGAGTCCCGGTCGAGACGGAACAACTTGAGGCTAGTGGGTCTACCGGAGGAATCCGAAGGTCGGGACTCATGTTCCTTTCTGGAAAAGTGGATTCCGGAGGCGCTGGGCAGCGCGGAGCTGCAATCAGCAGTGGTTCTGGAAAGCGCACACGGTATTGGCCCACGGAGAGATAAGGGACCACCGAGGACCCTAATTATGAAGTTCCTCAGCAACAGAGACAGGATGAAGATCTTCAACACTGCACGAGCTAAAGGAGAGATTAAACACCAGGATCAGCAGGTGCGGTTCTACCCAGATTTGGCCACAGGAATCCAACAATTGAGGAAGCAGTTTGATCCTGTACGTAAAGAGCTGCGCAACCTTGGGATTCGTCATGGTGTAATTTATCCTGCGAGACTGTTGACCACGTATGGGGGCAGAACCCACATCTTCAAGACCCCAGAGGAGGCGCAGGAGTTCATCAAGAAGATCCAAGAAGAGACTGGTGGGAGCTAAGCATGAACAAAATATAAGGTAGAATATTTAAGCATTTGCACAGGCATCTGACTGACTTGAAGCAAATAGCAAGTTTACAAAATATAGATTGTATTATATATTAAAAAAAAACAAAAAACAAACTATGATGTACAAAGTTGCTAAAAATTTTGGAGTTAAGTTGGAAAACTACAGAGGAGAGTTAATGTTACGTCATTAAAAGCAGTAGAGTTAGGGTGATTGGGAGGATGAAGAAAGAGTGGCTTTGGCTGTTCCTCGTGGGTGTGGAGCGGTCGATGGCTATATCGGGAGACGGAATTTTTCTTTTGATTTTGGGGGGATCGCCACAAATGTGGGAAAGGGGAATTTGTTTGTGTGTAGTTTGTAGGATGAATGTTCAACCACTCATTTTTTTGCTTCTCTGTATGAGCATGTTTACACTGCAAGGTAATCCCAAACTTCCTATTGATCATAAACCAAAGCGTTAATCTCAATTTAACTTCATGGAATTGCAGAGGTCTACAAAATTTAAAAAAAACTTAAACAAGTTATGAATAAAATAAAAGACATGGGTTCAAAAATTGTGTTTTTACAAGAAACTCATCTAATAGAGGAGGATGTAAAAAGAATTAGGAGTAGATGGCAAGGAAGTGTTTTCACCTCATCATTTTCATCCCGAGCCAGGGGAGTTATGACTCTCATACATAAATCAGTCCCATTTCAAGTGAAAAATGTAATTGGAGACAAATTTGGAAGATATGTAATCATTCAAGGATCTTTGCTATTAGAAAATATAAATTTGGTGAACTTATATGGTCCCAATATAGATGATCAAAAGTTTTTGCTAATTTATTTCTTATCTTATCATCACTTACAGGGCAACATATAATAGCAGGGGATTTTAATTGTACATTGAATCCCGGTATAGATAGATCAACAGGACTGGACTGTACGCACAATGGATGTAGGATGACCATTAATCATTTTATGAAAGAATTGAGATTGCTAGATATATGGAGAGAAATGAAACCACAAGTTACAGCCTACTCTTGTTATTCCAATACCTACAAGACATTCTCACATATTGATTATTTTTTGATCTCCACAGAATTAAGGTCCAAGATTCAAAACTGCTTTTATGATAACATCGTGATCTCTGATCATGCACCCTGCTGTCTAATATATGTAGATAAGAAATTGACAAAGGAATCAGGTAGATGGCAATTTCAGCATAAATGGCTTCAGGATGAGGAATTTGTCAAGTACATAGAAAAACAGATGAGTTCTTTGACATCAATACTACACAAACATCAGCATGTGTAAAGTGGGAGGCTTTCAAAGCTTTTATTAGGGGACGTATTATTAGTTATACAGGTTCAAAATCTAAGAAGAGGAGAGAGGAGAGAGCCCAATTGGAACATAAAATAAAAAGTCTTCAGGAAAAAGTGTATGCAGGAAGTGATCCAAGGTTGGAGAACGAATTACTGATTTTGAGAGCTGAATATGACAAAAAATCAGCGAATAGAGCTGCCTCGAGTCTTCTAAGATTGAAACAATCTTTTTATGAACAAGGTGAAAAATCAGGAAAATTATTGGCATGGCAGATTAAACAATTAGAATTTAAAACACCAATTACCAGTATTATAAGTAACGGACAGGTAGTTATAGATCCTTTAGAAATTAATAGAGCCTTTAGAGATTACTATGAAAAATTATATGATACCAAAAATGAATCTGATTTAACAAAACTAAATGGGTTTTTGAACGAACTATCTATACCGTGTATTCCAAATGAAAACAGGGAGATATTGGAGTCTAAAATTAGTCAAGAAGAAGTTGGGCTAGCCATGATAATATGAAATCAGGAAAAAGTGCAGGACCAGATGGTCTTCCAGTTGACCTTTATAAAAAATTTAAGAATAAATTAATAAAACCTTTTTTGGAAATGGTTTTAGAAGCATTTCAAAATAGTAATTTACCATCATACATGAATAATGCCTTAATTATACTGTTGCCAAAACCAGGTAAACCCTCTAATAAATGTGAAAATATGAGACCAATAAGCCTATTAAATGCCGACCTTAAGATAATCTGTAAAATTTTAGCAAGACGAATACAAGAAATTTTACCAAATATTATTAATCGAGATCAGAATGGCTTTATAAAGGGAAGACAAGGCTTCCATAATGTAAGAAGACTATTTAATATTATTTATTCTAATAAAGAAGCACCGGATACAGCTCTCCTATCACTGCACGCCAAAAAGGCCTTTGATAGCCTGAAAAAGCCTGAAAAAAAAAAAAAAAAAAATGACAGGCGCCTTCATGGCTGCCGCGTCATTGGATGCGCCTAACGTGCGCGCCCAATGTCAAGTCAAATTCCTTGTGTGTTTACTTGTAAATATACTTGGCAATAAAGCTGATTCTGATTCTGATTCTGATAGAGTCGAATGGCCCTTTCTTTTTGAAGTCTTACAAAGGTTTGGACTTGGAAATAATTTCATAAAATGGGTTCAGATAATATACAATAATGCTACAGCAGAAATCCTAACAAATAACAATATTTCAAAACCAATAAAAATCAATAGAGGATGTCGACAAGGCTGTCCACTTTCACCTTTACTGTTTAAGATAAGATAAGATAAGATGAGCCTTTATTAGTCCACAACGGGGAAATTCCAGGATTGCAACAGCACAGGGATAGCAACACTCAGAGCAACAATCAGAAGGCAAGAAAAAACAAGCAAGCAAGAGCAGCTAATATACATATGTACATATTACTATAAAATATATATATACACACACACACACACAGACACACAGTGCAGAGCATTGTAGCTGGATGGAATAAATATGTAAATATATAAACACCCACAGTATGGAGCATTGCAGCTAGGTGGAATAAATATGCAAGTATATAAACACACACAGTGCGGAGCAATGTAGCTAGATGGAATAAATATGTAAATATATAAACACCCACAGTATGGAGCATTGCAGCTAGGTGGAATAAATATGCAAGTATATAAACACACACAGTGCGGAGCAATGTAGCTAGATGGAATAATATGTAGATATATAAAAACACAGTGCGGAGCATTGTAGCTAGATGGAATAAATATATAGATATATAAATATAAACACACCCAGTGCAGAGCATTGTAGCTAGATGGAATAAATATGTAAATATATAAACACACACAGTGCAGAGCATTGTTGCTAGGTGGGATGAAACAGCATAACCGTCTATTTACTATGGCTATTTACTATTTACTATGGTTTACTATGGCAATTGAACCTTTAGCGATGGCGATACATTTACATTCACAACTATATGGAATTAAAGTTGGACCAACAGAACATAAAATCTCCCTGTACGCCGATGACATAAATTTGTTTATGTCGAATCTTAAAAAATCAATTCCGACCTTGTTGAATTTAATAAAGAATTTTGGGGAAATATCAGGATATAAAATAAATAAAACTAAATCTTCAATATTAATGCTAAATGAGACCCAGAGAAATTACCCAGCCCCTGAGGTAAATCAATTCAACGTTGTAAATCAGTTTAAATATTTAGGAATCCAAATTGTGCCTAAGCTAGAATCAGTCGCCAGTGTCAACTATGAAGCCTTAATGACAGATATCAATGAGTTAATTCAGAGATGGATGTCACTACCAATGTCGATGATCGGGAGAATCAATATGCTTAAAAGTAATATTTTACCTAAAATACTTTATTTATTTCAATACATTCCCTTACCACCACCTTTAGACTTATTCTCAAGAATTAAAAAAAAGTTAGTGGAATTTATATGGAACAACAGGAGGGCTAGATTACGTCTGTCTTTATTATATTTACCATTTGATCGTGGAGGTCTGAAATGTCCAAATTTTATGTTGTAGTATTGGTCGGCACAACTGAGGTCTATGACATATTATTTTTCATTAAATGATCTCCCTCACTGGACTGAAATGGAATCATACAATTTACCTTTACCTCTTCCCATATTCATATACTCAGATTCGGCAAAAAAATTACAAAAACAAGTTAAAAATCCATTTGTAAAGCATATGATCAAAATGTGGTGTGAAGCTAAAAACTATTTAAAAGAACCACACTTATTGTCACAATTTAGCCCAATATGGGGTAATCAATATTTTAAACCAGGGAGAGCGGATGCTGTATTTAAAGTATGGAATTTAAAAGGGATTCAAAAGATTCAAGATTTATATTTGCCATGTGCAGATAACATAATGTCTTTTGAAGAACTGAGGATCAAATTTAATCTTAATAGAACACATTTTTTTAAATATCTTCAACTTAGAAACTTCATTCGATCAAATCAAAATAAAGCTCTCACTCGACCTATTTATTCATCCTTGGAAAAAATGTTGATGAAAGATAGAGTTTTATAACTCATTGACACTATCCTCAAGTGAAAACTCACAGAAAAGATTAAACTACTGGAAAGAAGATCTGCAAACTGAAATTTCAGAGGAACAATGGGAATTGGCTTGTGCAGAAGCTCAAACCAAATCAATAAATGTACGTCTTAAATTGATACATTTTAAATGGTTAATGCGGATGTATGTTACACCGGAGGAGTTAAATAGATATAACAAAAATATACCAGATACGTGCACAAAATGCATGGAAAGTAAAGGAACCCTATTTCATTGTGTATGGGAATGTAGAATAATTAGAATGTTTTGGGAAGAGGTGAGGGTAACAATTGAAAAAATAATCTCAAAACAAATCATATTGAATCCAAAACTGTTTTTATTGGGTCTGTACCCAGAAAAGCATAACTTTAATAAAAGTGAAAGAACATTCATAGACCTCAGTTTGCTTAATGCCAAAAAATGTATTGCACTACTGTGGAAAAAGACTCATAGACCAGATGTGACTCAGTGGTTAAGACAGATGTTAACAAACCTTCCATTAGAAAGAATAACATACATACTGAAATCAAAGGAAATTGTGTTTGAGAATATATGGAGACCTTTTATTGATTATGTAAAAAATTTAAACATAACTCTTGAAGAAGAAGGTGAATGATGTGTGTGGACCTTGTAAATTCCAAACTGGTGAACATAATGTATACTTATGTAATGGATTGTCTAGACTAAACAGAGGAGCATTGTTGAAGACTGGATTTTGTTGGTGGTTGTGGGTGTCTTTAGTGCATTTTTTTTGTAGTACTTTAGTGTTAGTGTTTGATTGTTTGTGTCATGTTTGTTAAAAAAAAAAGGTTCAATAAAGATATTGTGGAAAAAAAGAAAAGAACACTGTCTCTACTGTGAAACATGGAGGAGGTTCTGTTATGTTCTGGGGCTGCTTTGCTGCATCTGGCACAGGGTGTCTTGAATCTGTGCAGGATACAATGAAATCTCAAGACTATCAAGGTATTCTAGAGAGAAATGTGCTGCCCAGTGTCAGACAGCTTGGTCTCAGTCTCAGGTCATGGGTCTTGCAACAGGATAATGACCCAAAACACACAGCTAAAAACACCCAAGAATGGCTAAGAGCCAAACATTGGACTATTCTAAAGTGGCCTTCTATGAGCCCTGATCTAAATCCTATTGAACATCTGTGGAAGGAGCTGAAACATGCTATCTGGAGAAGGCACCCTTCAAACCTGAGACAACTGGAGCAGTTTGCTCATGAGGAGTGGGCCAAAATACTTGCTGAGAGGTGCAGAAGTCTCATTGACAGTTACAGAAATTGTTTGGTTGCAGTGATTGCCTCAAAAGGTTGTGCAACAAAATATTAAGTTAAGGGTACCATCATTTTTGTCCAGGCCTGTTTCATGAGTTTGGTTTTTTTTAAATAATTCTGTTGAAGCACAATTCAAAAGCATTGTCTGATTTTCATTGGTTAATTTTCATAGAATTTTTATTTATTACCACTTTTGTCAGATTCAAGTTATTTCTGTGACCATTGTGGGTTTTTCTTTCATTAACAGAGGGGTACCAACAATTCTGTCCATGTGTGCATATTATTATGGTGGTGCCCTAGGGTAGAGAGGGGTGACTCACTGCCTCTGGGAGGTGGCGTCACCTGGGGTATATAAGCCAGCTGCGGGAGATATCGTGTCTCTTCGCTGTGGCTCCTGTGCTCGCGTTAGAATCTCCTGTGTTCCTGGCTCGTGTTCTTAATAAAACTATAAAACGTCACCTTGACTGCTTCTTAACTAGAGACACAACATTTGGCGACGAAGATATACGGAGATGGAGAGGGCTGCTACTGCGTTTCGTCCATTTTTGGAGGCTCCGGGTGAGCCGTTGGTCCCTTGGGCCAGATGGTATGCGGCCTTCGAGAACTATCTTGTGGCACTGGATAGCTCAAGTAGGTTCATTTTGTCTTCTTTTAATTATTATTCTTTTGTTCTTATTAAAGACAAGAATAGAAATGAGATGTATTTACCTTCTTAGGTAAATACATCTACATAAATACAGATGTATTTACCTTCTTCTAAGGTAAATACATCTCCTTTCTATTCTTGTCTTTAATAAGAACAAAAGAATAATTGTGGCACTGGACCTCGGCAACCTAGAGAAACTACGCACGAGGGCTATTCTGGTCCACAACCTCGGTATGGAAGGCCAGAGGATCCTGAGCACTCTAGGAGGAGGTGACTTATTTGGAGATGTCGTGAGGCTCATGGTGGGCTACTTTCACGCCCCTGAGAACATCATTATGTGGCGCATCCAGTTCAGACAGCAGCGCCAGCGGCCCAGACAGTTGGTTCAACAGTTTGTGGTGGACCTTCGGCAGCTGGCGGGTGAGTGCAGGTTCGAGACTTTGGAGGAGGACATTGTCCGCGACCAGCTCGCGGAGCACGTGGCCTATTCCTCCACGAGGGTCTGTCTGCTAACCCACAGTGGGGAGCTAACACTGTTAGCAGCCATGGAGCTAGCGTAACAACACGAGGCAGCGGAAAAGCTAACAAAGAATCTCGGCACAGAGGCCCTGCCCAGGAACGATAGACAATGGAAGGCACTGGTCTTGGATCCGGACGATGGCAGCGAAGATGAATACGTGGCCATTGTGAAGATTAGGGCCGCTCGGGGGATGCCAGGATGCTACGGCTGCGGATCCAGCAGGCACCGCTACAGAGTGAGGGAGTGCACAGTGAGGGGCAAGCGTTGTGGACGATGCGGGTTGTTCCACGGGTTTGCTGAAATTTTGAGAAGGAGGAACGGAGGCCGGGAAAGGGAACTCCAACAAAGAAGACGCCTACAGTGGTCCATACTGTCTCGCCCAACACAGACGGATGTATTCTGTGCAACATATTGTTGGACGGGATGCCGATACCATTGATGGTGGACACGGGGTCAGCAGCCTCCATCCTGAATCTGGCAACGGTAAAGAAGTTCTTCCCCCATTACACAGTGAATAAAATGAACATTGCCTGTTACGGGTATGGTGACAGCCCTCTGGACATTGTGGGCTCGGTGTGGCTGTCGGTGAGGTACAGGGCGGCCTCTATGTGTGCAGCCGAGTTCATGGTGGCCCGTAGTGGTAACCACTTGATGGGCTGTGATTTGTTTTATGGGCTCGGGTTCTCCATCGCCTGCGGAGAAGTGGAGGAGTGGTCAGGTGGTGGACTGTGGGACTGACCATTTTATTCGGGAAGTGGTGAAGAAGCGTGGGACTTAAGCTGGCCCACTCCAGGTGAAGAGGGCTGCCGCCAGCACCAGAGTACGCCGACACGACGGGAACTCTGTGCCAGTGTTTGTGGTCCTGTGGAAGCGAGACCCGAACGGCATGGTTTAGCCCCCCTGGAGGCGGATGGTTCCAGAGAGCTGGCGCAGCGAGGCTCCAGTGGCCGATGAATACAGCTGTTGAGCCGGGTGCTGCCAGTGCCGCTCCGATGCAAGAAATGAAAGTGATCGGGGTGAGACCAGATGGCATGAACCCTAGATGTGCCCAGAATGAAAACAAGGGACAAGGCTCCAGCAAGCCTAGTGGGACGCTGAAGAGCCATATGGGTACCGGTTCGCGATGCAGGAGAAGAAGGAAGTCAGTGAGTACGCCCCTGGGCGAGGGCAATGGTGTGCGCTCTAGAGTCGAGTCTCGGCAAGGACGTGTGCGCAGGTCAAGGGAGCAGAGAGATGGACAGGGTGGTCTGTGTGTGGTACGAGCTGACAACAACGGTTACCTGGAGTTGACCAATGGGTCCAGATGGCACCTGAACGAGTTGCAGCATTCAGGAAGGAAGGAACGCCAGTGCAGCCCGTCTCCGGTCATGAAGAAATGGAGATGCTCTGGGAGTGGGCCGCGGGACGGACACTCCAGAGGGGAGCCTACGGGAGACCCGGGCTAAGACTTTGTGTTGGGGCTTGCGGTGTCTCTAGTTATAGTGTGCTTTGCAGAGTGTTTGTTCAGGTTAATGGTACAAAAAAAAAAAAGAAAAAGTAGAAAATGTAAAATGTAATCTAAATGTGTAATGTGACCACCATTGTTATTTGTGAATGCCACGTAGCTGTGGGGGGATGCTCTGAGTGTTATGTGTGTGTGGGGAGGTGCAGTAACACCCGAGTGTGAAAGTTGGGAAAGAGTGTGTGAGAGTGATGTAAATGCCCTATGTTGTATGTTTTGTAGCCTTGTTTTTTTTGGCTCTGGAGTCTTTGTGCCCCTGTTATGGGATGGAGATGCTGGTCTGTAGAGTCGGGTACCGCCATTGTTCATATTTGTATATACTTTGTGATCATAATGTAAGATAAGATAAGCCTTTATTAGTCCCACAATGGGGAAATTCCAGGATTGCAACAGCTCAGGGATAACAACACTCAGAGCAATAATTAAGAAAATACGGAAGATATAAATAAGAGCAATGGATATACATACATACACATCAATATATAAATATATATATACAAAGTGCGGAGCATTGTAGCAAGATGGAATAAATGTGTGTACTTATTTATTTTGGGATCAATTTATTTTGGTGTGTGCCCCTTTTATGTTCAGTGACGGTTATTTGCATAGCAGAGTGCTCCACTGGGCCAGTGTGGTGTGAGTGTGTAGGTCTATAATATATCTCAATTTCGTTGCATTGTTTATTATTAGCAATGGAATGACAATAAAGGCACTTTGACTTTGATAAACATCTCTGTATTAGTGTGACTCAGGTGTAAATTTTAAAGGGGGGGCAAATGGTGTGCTTGTGATGTTTTCAAAGAGGGGGGAATGTTGGATAGTATATCATATATATATGAGTGTGTGTGTATATACTGTATGTGTGTGTGGGAAGGGGGTGCTAAGTTCTGCTGGAAAATGAAATCAGCTTCTCCATAAAGCTTGTTATCACAGGGAAGCATGAAGTGCTCTAAAATTTCCTGGTAGACAACTGCACTGACTTTGGTCTTGATAAAACACAGTGGACCAACACCAGTAGATGACATGCTTCCTCAAATCATCACTAACTGTGGAAAATTCACACTAAACCTCAAGCAACTTAGATTCTGTGCCTCTTCACTCTTTCTCCGGACTCTGGGACTTTGATTTCCAAATGAAATGCAAAAATTTACTTTTATCTGAACAGATGTCATCTGCTGGTGCTTGCCCACTGTTATGTGTTTTATCAAGACCAAAATCACCGCAGTCGTCTACCAGGAAATTTTAGAGCACTTCATGCTTCCCTGTGCTGACAAGCTTCATCGAGAAGCTGATTTCATTTTCCAGCACAACTTGTCACCCCCCCATACTGCCAAAAGTATCAAAACCTGGTTTAATGACCATGGCATCACTGTGTTTGATTGACCAGCAAACTCTCCTGACCTAAACCCCATAGAGAATCGATGGAGTATTGTCAAGAGGAAGATGAGAGACACCAGACCCAACAATGCAGACGAGCTGAAGGTCACTATCAAAGCAACCTAAACCTTCATAACACCTTAGCAGTGCCACAGGTGATCACCTCCATGCCACGCCACATTGATACAGTAATTAATCCAAAAGGAGCCCCGACCAAGTACTGAGTGTGTACATGGACATACTTTTCAGTCAGCCAACATTTCTATTAAAAATCTATTTTTTTAAAATTTAATTTTATGTAATATTCTAATTTTTTGAGAAACTGAATTTGGGGTTTTCATGGGCTGTAAACCATAACCATCAAAATTAAAATAAATAAACACTTGAAATATATCATTCTTTGTGTAATGAATCTATATAATATATGGGTTTCACTTTCTGAAATGAGTGACAAAAACTATTGAACTTTTTCATGATATTCTAATTTTTTGAGATGTACCTGTACACTGTATCCAGTCACAGCTTAAGTAAGATCATTTCTGCATGTTCCCCTGTGTCTAAAGCTGTATTGTAATTTGTTCAGGAAAATGTGCAGCAGCCTGTTTCCTGTAAATGACTGTCTTCAGCCAGTCCTCCAATTTAAGGGAAACTAGTCTATATGAAGAGCAGCAAGTCATCTGGTACCCTTATATATAGGTACATGACTATGACAAGTGTTTTGTTGTGGTGCTCAAAAATTTTAATTGTACTGCTTGTAGTCTATGCATATCGATCATACAAGGTACTACTAGTAATTATAGCTTTCAGCTCGTCTATATAAGACTATTCAATTCAATTCAACTTTATTTATATAGCGCCATTTCACAACAACAGTCATCTCATAGCACTATCAACTGTAGGGGGGACCCCCACAGTTGCAGAAAGACCCCAGCAATCAGGCGATCCCCTGTGAGCAAGCACTTGGCGACGGTGGAGAGGAAAAACTCCCTTTTAACAGGAAGAAACCTCCAGCAGAACCAAGCTCAGGGAGGGGCAGTCATCTGCTGCGACTGGCTGGGGGGTGAGGGGATAGAGAAGAAGAAAAGAACAGACATGTAGAGAGCAAACAGCACGATGGGGGCTCAATCTATGGGAGAGAACAAACAAATGTTAATGACCAGCAAAAAAAAAATATTTCATAGAGAGTGAGGAAAGGAATGAGGCCCAGTGCATTACTGGAGGTCCCCCGGCTGACTAAACCTATTAGCAGCATAACTAAGGGAGGGTTCAGAAACACATGATCCCTCCCTAATTGTAGGCTAGATCAAAAAGGTAGGTTTTAGCCCTATTCTTAAAAACAGAGATCGAGTCTGACTCCCGAATCCAGATTGGCAACTGATTCCACAGGAGAGGAGCTTGATAACTGAAGGCTCTGCCTCCCATTGTACTTTTGGAGATTCTAGGTATTACAAGTAATCCTGCATTTTGGGAGCGTAGTGCTCTGTTAGGATAATACGGTAGTATCAGATCTTTTAAATAAAAAGGAGCCTGATTGTTTAGAGCTTTGTAAGTGAGAAGAAGGATTTTAAACTTAATTCTAAACTCTATGGGAAGCCAATGAAGGGAGGCCAGAACCGGAGAGATATGATCTCTCTTTCTAGTACCTGTTAAAACTCTTGCTGCAGCATTTTGGATCAGCTGAAGACTTTTTAAAGATGTTTTAGGACAGCCTGATAATAAAGAATTACAATAATCTAATCTCGAGCTAACAAAAGCGTGGATCAGCTTCTCAGCATCACTCTGAGACAAGATGCTCCTAATCTTGGCAATATCAGAATCAGAATCAGAATCAGGTTTATTGCCATTGTTCATGTAGTACACAAACTAGGAATTTGTCTCGGTACAATGCTGCAACATTAAACATGATAAGATAAGAGAAATAAACTATACATGTAATAAAGTGTAGGATAAGATTAAGTGATACTGGTCAACAGTTAAAATATATATTAGCCAGCAGCAGATACTGTGGAGAACTATATAGTGCAGTCGGTAATGCAGGAAGAAAACAGTGATGATTGACATGAGTCTGGTTGAGCTGCTGTACATGGTGCACGAGAGTCACTTAGTGTTCAGCAGTCTAATGGCAGAGGGGAAGAAGCTGTTCATGTGACGGGAGGTTTTAGTCTGGATGGACCGAAGTCTTCTACCAGAGGGGAGGGGGGCAAACAGTACGTGACCAGGGTGTGAGGGATCGGCTATGATCCGGCCAGCACGCCTCCGGGTCCTGGAGATGTACAGATCCTGGAGAGATGGGAGCTTGCAGCCGATCACCTTCTCAGCAGTGCGCACGACGCGCTGCAGCCTTAGTCTGTCCCTGGCAGTGGCTCCTGCGTACCACACGGTTATGGAGGTGGTGAGGATGGACTCGATGATGGCTGTGTAGAACTGCACTAACATCTTGGTGGGTAGCTTGAGCTTCCTCAGCTGCCGCAGGAAGAACATCCTCTGCTGGGCTTTTTTGATGAGTGAGCTGATGGTCAGCTCCCATTTGAGGTCCCTGGTGATGGTAGTGCCTAGGAAGCGGAAGGAATCAGCAGTGGTGATGGGAGAGCCTGAGAGGGTGAGGGGGGGCAGAGGAGTAGTGACTTTCCTGAAGTCTACAATCATCTCCACTGTCTTCAGAGCGTTCAGCTGCAGGTTGTTATTGCTGCACCAGGACGCCAGCTGGGCCACCTCTCTCCTGTAGGCGGACTCGTCGCCGTTGGAGATGAGCCCGATGAGGGTGGTGTCGTCCGCAAACTTGATCAACTTGACAGACTGGTGGCTGGAGGTGCAGGAGTTGGTGTAAAGGGAGAAGAGTAGGGGGGAAAGTACACAGCCCTGGGGTGATCCGGTGCTGATGCTAGTATAGTCTGAGACAGTCTTTCCCAGCCGCACATGCTGCCTCCGGTCCGTCAGGAAGTCGATGATCCACCTGCAGAGGGAGTCAGGCACGTTGAGCAGGGACAGCTTGTCCCGGAGCAGAGCGGGGCGGATGGTGTTGAATGCGGAGCTGAAGTCCACAAACAGGATCCTGGCGTAGGTTCCCGGGGAGTCCAGGTGCTGCAGGATGGAGTGGAGGGCCAGGTTGACTGCATCGTCTACAGACCTGTTGGCTCGGTAGGCAAACTGCAGCGGGTCCAGGAGAGGGGTGGTGATGGACTTGAGGTGGGACAGGACCAGGCGCTCAAAGGACTTCATGACTACAGAGGTGAGCGCTACAGGTCTGTAGTCATTAAGTCCAGTGATCCGTGGCTTCTTGGGGACAGGGATGATGGTGGAGGATTTGAGGCAGGATGGCACGTGGCATAACTTAAGGGAGGTGTTAAAAATGTCTGTGAATACAGGAGCCAGCTGTTTCGCACAGAGTCTCAGGGTGGAGGGAGACACGCCGTCTGGGCCGGGGGCCTTGCGCGGGTTCAGTCTGGAGAACTGTTTGAGCACATCCTGCTCACTGATGATAAGGGGAGGGGGGGAGGAGGGGGGGGTGCCTTAAATGAAGTAGGGAATGTGGAGGCTGTGGAGCTGGAGGGAGGGGGGGAGTTGGACACAGATGACGAGGTGTCAAAACGGGCATAGTGTTGGGACAGTCTCTGACAAAGGGCTTTGTCATCCTGACCTTTAGGAGCCTGAGGCCGATAGTTGGTGATCTGCCTCAGTCCTCTCCACACGGAAGCCGAATCATTAGCAGTGAACTGCTGCTGGAGTCTCTCTGAGTACACAGATTTAGCCCTCTTCAGCTCTCTGTTAAACCGGTATTTAACCTCCCTGTAGCAGTCCCTGTCTCCACTTTTCAGCGCTGCTTCCTTCTCCTTCTCTATTACGCAAATGATAGAAGGCAGTCTCAGAAACAAATTTAATATGTGAATTGAAGGACAAATCCTGATCAAAAATAACTCCAAGGTTCCTCACAGAGCTATTAAGAGAAAGAGTAACTGCATCCAAACTGAAAGTTTGATTTGGAAAGGAATTTCTAAGGTTTTTTGGACCAACAAGAATGACTTCAGTCTTATCTGAATTTAATAGCAGGAAATTACAAGTCATCCAAGCTTTGATTTCCTTAAGACAGGCTTCTAACTTGGCTGATTGATTAGTATCATCTGGCTTCATTGACAGGTATAATTGTGTGTCATCTGCATAACAATGAAAATGTATACAGTGCTTTCTAATAATGTTGCCTAACGGAAGCATATATAAACTAAAAAGAGTAGGGCCTAGCACAGATCCCTGTGGAACTCCATGACTAAGCTTTGAGCTGAAAGAAAACTCATCATTTACATGAACAAACTGGAACCTATCAGATAAATAAGATCTAAACCACTGCAACGAAGTTCCATTAAGTCCAACATAGTGTTCTAATCTATCAAGTAAAATATTATGATCAATAGTATCAAAAGCTGCACTAAGATCTAAAAGGACAAGTACAGAAACTAGTCCATTATCAGATGCAATGAGGAGGTCGTTAGTGACCTTCGCTAAGGCTGTTTCAGTACTATGATGGATTCTAAACCCAGATTGAAACTCTTCAAGTAAACCATTTCCCTGCAGGTGGTCAAATAATTGCGTAGCAACAACTCTTTCTAAGATTTTTGAAATGAAAGGGAGATTAGAGATTGGTCTATAGTTAGCTAAAGCTCCTGGATCTAGCGTTGGCTTTTTGAGTAAGGGTTTAATTACAGCCGTTTTAAAAGCCTGCGGTACATGGCCTAAAGTTAATGAAGAATTGATTATATGAAGAATAAAGCTACCAATAAGTGGGAAGACTTCTTTAAATAACCTGGTAGGAATAGGATCTAAAAGACAAGTTGAAGGTTTGGATGAGGAAACTACTTTGTCTAACTCACAAAGGTCGATTGGAGTAAACTCATCAAGACAGACATCAATAGAAGGAGTTGTAGTAGTTACAGTATTTAAGTTAACTGTGGGAAGAATCTGATTGATTTTATCTCTGATGGATGAAATTTTATTATTGAAAAAGTTCATAAAGTCCTGACTAGTAAGCTCTAAGGGGATGCTAGGATTGACAGAGTCCTGACTCTTTGTCAACCTGGCTACAGTACTGAAAAGAAACCTGGGATTATTCTTGTTCTCTTCTATTAATGCAGAGTAATAACTCGTTCTAGCTTTTCTAAGAGATTTTTTATAAATTAAAAGATGATTTCTCCAAGCTAAATAGATTTCATCTAAATTAGTAGAGCGCCATTTTCTTTCTAACTGACGAGTCTTCTGTTTTAAGCTACGAGTTTCTGTGTTGAACCAAGGAGTTAAAAATCTCTGATTAGACTTTTTCTTTTTTAAGGGGGCCACCAAGTCTAGAGCCTGATGCAGAGAAGCTGAAACACTATCCACCATGTTATCAATTACAGAAGGAGCAAGCTGTCTGTAGCTTATTTCCGTTGTGTTGACACATGGCATAGAGGAAACAATCTGCATAAATTTGGAAACAGCATC
Organism: Pholidichthys leucotaenia; assembly: GCA_020510985.1. Lineage (NCBI taxonomy): Eukaryota > Metazoa > Chordata > Actinopteri > Cichliformes > Pholidichthyidae > Pholidichthys > Pholidichthys leucotaenia. Next base: position 82,910,190 of record CM035847.1, on the reverse strand, counting down.
ATCTGAGAGGCATCTACTGTGATAATATTTTTCTTTAGGAGCCAAATAGTCAGAAATAGTAAAACCAAAGGTTAACAGACAATGGTCTGACAGTACAGGGTTATGAGGAGACACTACAAGATTTTCTATTTCTATGCCATATGTCAGAACAAGGTCCAATGTATGGTGGAGGTAATGAGTAGAATTTCCTACTTTCTGAGAAAACCCAATCGAGTCTAATATTGAATTAAAAGCCACATTAAGGCAGTCACTATCTACATCCACATGTATATTAAAGTCCCCTACTATAATTATTCTATCAGATTTCAACACTAAATCAGCTAAGAAATCAGCAAATTCGGATAAAAATTCTGAATAGGTTGATGGGGGACGATAAACAATGGCAAATAAAATTGGGTTTAACCTGGAATTGCTTAAGTGCCCAACACTGAGGACCAGGCCCTCAAAGGAATTATAACATGTTTTTTGCTTTACATTAACTAGTAATTTGGAATGGTAAATTGTTGCTACTCCTCCTCCACGACCAGAACTTCTGGGATTTTGACAGTTCAAATAACCAGAGGGGGTTGATTCATTTAAACCAACATAATCCTCTTGTCCTAACCAAGTCTCTGTAAGGGAAATTAAATCAATCTGATGATCAATTAACAGATCATGGACTAACAGAGACTTGGGAGTTAGAGACCTAATATTTAATAAACCACATTTAATTTTTAAATTATGAGGAGGAACAGAGGCCAAATCATTCAATTTAGAGGCTTTATGTTTAATTTGAGTTTTACCAATATTTTGCTTTATCACTTTGGGATGCTTATACATTATATTTTTATTCACTTTGGAGGGAGCAGACAACGATTCTCTGATGGGGAAGACAGGGGCTAAGCTGAGGGGTGGCGGATGAAGAGGAGCTGCAGAGAGGCGTGTAAGACTGTGACTCTGCTTCCTGGTCCCAACTCAGAGTAGTCAGGGTTTTGGAAATTTGGATAAAAAAGATGCCAGATTGTTAGATAAATGAGAAGCACCATCCAAAGTGGGATGAATGCTGTCTCGTCTCATAAGACCAGGTTTTCCCCAAAAAGAGCTCCAATTGTCAATGTAGCCCACGTCATTTTTAGGACACCACACAGACAGCCAGCGGCTCAAGGATGACGAGCGACTAAACATGTCATCACTGGTCAGATTGGGGAGGGGCCCAGAGAATACTACAGTGGCAGACATCGTTTTGGCAAACTCACACACCGATTCTACATTAAGTTTCGTGACTTCCGACTGCCGGAGACGGATGTCATTAATGCCGGCGTGAATAACAATTGTGGAATATTTACAGTTACTTTTAGCCAGCATTTTCAAATTTGACTCGATGTCGCCTGCTCTGGCCCCAGGGATACATTGGACTATGACCGCTGGAGTCTCTAGGTTCACGTTTCTGACTACAGAGTCGCCAATGATCAGAGTTTTTTCCTCAGCGGGTGTGTCGCTGAGCGGGGAAAAACGATTAGAAACGTGAACAGGTTGGTGGTGTACCGGGGCTTTGCGACTAGGCTTCCTTCTCACCGTCACCCACCCAGTCTCCTCGCTGCTGAGGAGAGCCGAGGAGAGCCGAGGAACCGCTGACAGGGGGGCCTAAGCTAGCTAGCTCCGCTGCAGCTAATGGGCGTCCGTCGAGATTAACTGGCGCAGACGGTGTTTCAATGCAGCGGAGCCGGGATTCCAAATCAGACAACCTCGCCTCGAGCGCCTCAAAAAGACAACATTTATTACATTTACCGTTATCACTAAAAGAGGCAGAGGTGTAGCTAAACATCTGACAGAGAGAGCACACCAGAGGAGAGGAAAGAGAGGTAGTAGCCATAGCTAGTGGCTAGAGAGCTGGAGAGCAAACCACACAGGCAGACAGCAAAACAGGAAGTGACGATCCAGTAGGTCCACTGATAACACAGTGACAACCACCTGGGGGCGCCACTGTGACAACAGCATTAGAGAAGTTCTGGACTTGAGTTTTGGTTTTTGATTTGTGCCACCCCAAGATTTTCAGTGCTCCCGCCCATGAAAAATTTCTGGAGGCGCCCCTGCAAATGCACAGGAGAACCATGTTGTACTTCAGAAGAATGAGACTTTAGTGGGGAGACGTGAACCTGGTTTTCCAGCATACCAGACAATCATCCTAACCACTACACCACACCTGCTTTGGGTCAGGCGCTGACTTTCTCACACACTAACAAGAAACAAATGCTAATAGACATTTCAGAAACATGATTTTTTTAAAACAACAAAATGGCATGAGATTTGGTGTTTTGCTCAGAGGTTGCAATAGACGTTTTTGCTAGCTGTCATTTTGACAGACAGGGTTGTAACCATTCTGTCATAATCTACTGCTACCTGCCATTTTAATTGATTTTAATTAGATCACCTGTTATGTAGGAATAGTGGAGGACGGAGAGTTTATACTATTGAACACTGAACACCCTTTATTGAACTTCACACTGGTATATATATCCCCAGCCATAGCCCGCCTGACGTCACTCAACCCCCCACCCCGGCTGAGCTACGGCAAGCCCCAGAGTACAATTCTCATATGTAACACCCTCCCACCTACAAAGTTCCAGGTCCCCAGTCCAATAACCCAACAACTAAAGAACATAGTGTGCAAATCGCATCATCTTTCTTGTTTTTTTTTAATATAAGTACATGAAAACTAAACAAATGAACACCTTGGGTGTCTGAGTCAACTATCAGAACACCCTGCCAAGTTGGAGTGGATTATTCTGCCACTAGACCCAACTGACATTAAACACAGCAGTTCATGTAACATAGTCCTCCAGGTACCCAGGTCTCCGACGAATTCTAACCAGGCGTTCCCCAGGAGGGGACCCTGCGTCTGGCACTGTCGGCCTAAGTTGTGGGCCCTCATCAGGCAGGATCCCCCCCCCCCCCCCAATCCCAGCTCTCATTAAAGTGTCCCACTGCAGGCTCGGTTCCCTGCCCCGGTGGCAACCTCCTCAGTCTACTGGTGTGCCACCGAGACCCATCATCCAGTTCAAACATGTCCGGGCCCCTTTTTCTAGTGATTCACCGTGGTCCCGTCCACAACGATTGTAGTTTATGAGAGCGGACAGGATGCTTGATCCACACCTGATCCATCTCCTTCAGTCCATGGTCCCTCGCCCTGTGTTTCAGGTCGAACCTCTGCTTCATTCTGCATTGTTGTCTGGCAACCCACTCCCGCACTGTCTCCATGTCTCCCCGAGAACTCATCGTCGAAGGTCTCATCTGCCCCACTAGCAAAGGCAACTCACGCCCTAACATGAAAGCCGCCGGGGAACTGCCCGTTGTGGCATGAACGGATGCCCTGTAGTGCAGCAGCGTGTTATGTTGGGCATCTGTGAATGCAAAACCATCTGCTAGGTGAGCTCTCAGTCCATTTTTCAATGTCTCATTAAAGCGCTCAACCCCACCGTTGGCCTGAGGGTGGTAGAATGCCATCTTCACGTGTTCCATGCCTCTGCTACTCCAGAAACTCCTCAAAAGTTAAGGAGACAAACTGCGGGCCGTTGTCCATTGTAATCGTGCCTGGGGTCTCCCACCTAGCAAACAGGGACACAAGGAACCCCATGACCATCTCCGTTGTGACAGAGTTGGTTGGTAGAACCTCCGGCCATTTCGAGAACACATCATAAGCCACAAGCAGGAACCGGATACTCGAAGGGCCGCATGTAACTCGCCACAGATATCCAACAAGGTGCCTCCAAGGTCCTTCTGGATACAGCACCAGCCGCAGTGGCGAGGGAGAAGGGCCGTCCGTCTTGCTGCTCTCCAGACATGGCACGCAGTGTTTCACCATGGCCTCGATGTCCGTATCAATACCCGGCCACCAGACAGAGTCTCTACTGCGCTGCTTCACCTTGACCACCCCCAAATGACCCTCATGCAGCATCGCCAGGACACATGCCCTCAGGGACGATGGGATCAGGGTGCATTGTCCTCTGGCCACACACACCTCATTCCAGCAGCTCAGTTCATCCTTGAATCGGTGAAAAGGCGCTAACTCGCCTTTTCTGGCCAGCCCTCCCTGATCGCTGACCGCAGTTCCACCATCACTGGGTCCCACTCTGACTCCTCCCTGAATTCCTGAGGAGATACTATCTTATGGAGGATTCCGTGGAGTGTGTGGACAAGGTCCGCCTCAGCTGGATCAGTGTCGCCGGCATCAGGTTGAGAGGAATTGACCGTGGCGTGAGACAAGAGGTCCGCCACAATGTTCTCTTTGCCCGGGGTGAACTTGGTGGTGAAATTGTAGGCTCTCAGTCTTTCAGAGCACCTATGGATCCTCAGCGGTTGGTGCCTTGACCCCGACGTTTCCAGCAAAGTTGTGAGCACCCGGTGGTCCGTCTGTAGGGTGAAATGGTGCCTGTAGAGGTAAATGTGCCACCTCTCACACGCCCAAACACAGGCCAGTGCCTCCCTCTCACCCACAGTGTATTTTTGCTCTGCTGCCGAGAGAGACCGTGATGCGAACGCCACTGGGCACTCTGTGCCATCCTGCACCTGCGACATGACTGCCCCCAGTGCCGAACCTGACGCATCGCAGGTCACAATGGTCACCCGGTTGGGGTCGAAATGGGCCAACACCGGTGGAGAGGTGAGCTGCTTCTTCAACTTGGAGACTGCCGCCGAGCAGGCTGGGGTCCACACCCATGGCGCATCCTGCTTTAACAGTGCTCGTAGCGGCTCAATAGTCTCTGAATAGCGAGGGATGAACCAACCATAAAAGTTGACCATGCCCAGAAACGACAAGATCTGAGCAGGCGTGGAGGGATCCGGGATGCGCAGAATTGCTTCCACATTTGAGTGCAGCGGTTGAAGCCCACTTCCTGTGAGCCGGAATCCCATGAACTCTATGGTGTCCACTGCGAAGATACGCTTCTCGCCATTGAGGGTAACCCCATAATCTTGGAGTTTCGTCAGGACCCTCTCCAGCCTTTCGTCGTGTCCTTCCCACAATGCGCCATGCACCACGATGTTGTCTAGATAGGCCACCACGCCCTTGAGTCCGGCCAACATCATTGACATCACCTTCTGAAAGCAACTGGGTGCAGAGCTCAGGTCGAACGGCATCCGGGTATACCTGAAGACCTCCATGTGAGTCACAAACACCATCGGGTTTCTGCTGTCTGGGTGGAGTGCCACCTGCAGGTAGCCTTGACGGAGGTCCAGTTTTGTGAAGACTTGAGACCCACTGAACACCGCCGTGAGCTCCTCCATGGTTGGGAGGGGGTACCTGTCCAGAATGACCGCCTTGTTTACCATCCGAAGGTCTATGCACAGTTGGATGCCCCCCCCTTTTTTCTTGGCCACTACCAAGTTGGAGATCCACGGTGAGGCATCCACCTTCTCAATGATTCCGGACTCCAGCAGCTTGGACAGCTCTGCTGAGGCCTCATCCCGCAGCACCAGGGGTAGTCGCCGTAGTGGCTGGATCTTCGGTGTCACGCTTTCGTCAATGAGAGGCCAGTGGTGAAAAGCGTCTATGCAGCCCAGGCCCTTAAACAGTGCAGGCCAGCGGAGGTGCCAATCTGGGTGCACCGTCAACATGGTCGAGCCCTCTGGGTCTCTAATGGAGAAACCCAGCACCCCCAGCAGGTCGATTCCTAACAGGTCTGTCCCTTGATGCGCCACTTGGAAGGTGAACCTGGACACCGTCTTTGACCCACAGGTCACTGAAAATTCCGCTGTGCCCACCATCTCAATTTCTGTGTGTCCATAGCCGAACATCTTCACTGCCCCTGGGCTAACAATCTTCATGAACAGTCTCCTCAACGTGGCCAAACACAGAATAGATTTACCCGCCCCCGAATCCACCATCAGGGGAACGTCAACTCCGTCGAGCTGGAACACATACCACTTTAGCGGTCCTTTCCCCATGTGTGCTACACACACCGCCTCGTCACTGCTGGGCTCCGCCATCTCTAGGCTCAGGGCTAAAGTGTGGCTAACTGTTCTTTCCAGTGGGACGCCACAAGCAGTCGGCTTCTCGCTAGCTGGCGCCATTAGCTTCTGCAGGGCCAGGGATTCTTTTTGCTTGACTAAATCCAACACGCCATCTAGGGACAGAGTTTCCCAGGTTAAACCTTAGCTTGGTTTTTAGCCACTCATTGCTAGTGCTGTGAGCTAGCTTGTCTCTCACTAGCTCTTCTTTGATGGGCCCAAAAGCGTACTCTCTCGCTAGGCTACGTAGCTCTAAAGTGAATGCTAACGTGAACTCACCCGCTTGCTGTCGACGGTCAAAAAATCTATACATCCTTTCGGTGACTGTAGAACTGTCACCGAAAGTTTTGTCCATTTGGGCCAGCCCGTCTTCCAGTGAACCGCTACCACACAGCCCGAAGAATATGCGTTGTCCTTTGGCGCCAAGACAGTGCACCAACAGGCTCCTCTGTCTCTCCTCACTTATGTCACTGAGCCTGGCTGCCGTTACATACACCTGGAACATGGACTTCCAGCGGGCCCACAGTATTGCTGGTGTACCTCAGTCTTGCAGGAATGGAGGTGGCTCCCTGATGCACACGCCTATTTTTCCTCATCGCCACATGTTATGTAGGAATAGTGGAGGACGGAGAGTTTCTACTGTTGAACATTGAACACCCTTTATTAAACTTCACACTGGTATATACAGTATATCCCCAGCCATAGCCCGCCTGATGTCACTCAACCCCCCACCCCGGCTGAGCTATGGCAAGCCCCAGAATACAATTCTCATATGTAACATCACCCTCTGTGTAATATGTCAAAATAACAGACGGCTTTCAGATTTTTCTGTCACTGCTGGAAAAAAAATCTTTCAACGAAGGACAATATTCATTTAACATAACCTTGGGTTTTGCTGAAGAACACTGTTGTGATTGTGAAGTTTTATCATGTTTCATCATTACATCAGAAGATAATCTAGCAAATACAGACAAAAGAAACTGTACAACTTAACTGATCTATAAAATCCAAACAGATGGACATAGAGCTGTCACGATGGAGGAGTTTCCCCTGTGGTGACGGTGGATAGCTCAACAGCACGATATGTGGTATTATTGCAATATTTTTAGGACTCTGTGGTCTTGTAATTTAGACAGGGTTCATAACTTATGTGGCAAACGATGGAAGCTGTGCTGAGAAACTCACTGTCAAACTCCACTCACTGTCAAACTCCACTCTCAACTTATGTGTGTGTGAGACAATTGTGCGGAGCTCAGGTGTTCCTACAGTCATGAACTGCTGATTCTGTTAAAAAAAAAAAAAAAAAAAAAAAAAAAATCAACCATTTTCATAAAACAGTGGCGGTACCTCCAGCATTTCAGATACAGAGTGTGTGGACTGGTGGGAGACAGTTGTGACATTCAGCTTGTTTAAACAGGACAGACTTGGTGCAGGACCCCGCCTGGTTCTTGTCTCCGTGTCTCTCCATAGTGACTTTTGGACAATCCCGCTGTTCCAAAAATCACATTCACACAGCAAACAAGCAATGCACTATGTAGTAGCTGTTTCACTCTCAGAGCTTAATCGTCAGGATCATAAACACTCCGCTCAGAAGGAGCCCATCCAGCCATTATTTTATTAAATTTAGGATATTTTTTCACCTTGTTGTTCCTTCATCTGCCACACGCAATCTGATCTCACCAAAAATAGTACAAACTAGAAAAGCACTCGGAGAGCGCAGACCTCCGCCAAGTGCCACAGTTCCCCCCATACAGTCTTCAGATTCCTTGATCATGAAAACATATGACAAGCAGTGGTTCAGTAGTTATTCACGAAGATGACATTTTCCGTAATGGCGGCCACAGTTCCTCCCATACAGTGTTTGTGTGTACGTTTTCAGAGTCCTTGACCATGAAAACATATGACTAGGAATTGGATTGACAATGATAGGATTAGTGGTTCAGTAGTTATTCACGAAGATGGCATTTTCCGTAATGGCGGCCACAGTTCCTCCCATACAGTGTTTGTGTGTACGTTTTCAGAGTCCTTGACCATGAAAACATATGACTAGGAATTGGATTGACAATGATAGGATTAGTGGTTCAGTATTTATTCAGGAAAATGGCATTTTCCGTAATGGCGGCCACAGTTCCTCGCATACAGTGTTTGTGTGTACGTTTTCAGATTCCTTGACCATGCAAACATATGAGTAGCAATTGGACTGACAATGATAGGATTAGTGGTTCAGTAGTTATTCACGAAAATGGCATTTTCCGTAATGGCGGCCACAGTTCCTCCCATACAGTGTTTGTGTGTACGTTTTCAGATTCCTTGACCATGAAAATGTATGACTAGCAATTGGATTGACAATGATAGGATTAGTGGTTCAGTAGTTATTCACGAAAATGGCATTTTGCGTAATGGCGGCCCCAGTTCTCCCCATACAGTGTTTGTGTGTACATTTTCAGATTCCTTGACCATGAAAACATATGACAAGCAATTGGATTCACAATGATAGGATTAGTGGTTCAGTAGTTATTGACGAAAATGGCATTTTCCGTAATGGCGGTTTAGCGCCACAGTTCTGCCCATACAGTGTTTGTGTGTACATTTTCAGATTCCTTGACTGTGAAAACATATGGCTAGCAATTGGATTCACAACAATTGGATTGACAATGATAGGATTAGTGGTTTAGTAGTTATTCAAGAAAATGGCATTTTGCGTAATGGTGGTTTTCTTGTGGACGGTGATCCGGATCATCACCAAAATGTAATCATCTGTAGGATACCCCATTTCTGACAATCTGTGAAAATTTCATGTAAATCCTTCCATAACTTTTTGAGTTATCTTGCTAACAGACAAACAAACAAACAGACAAACTAGAAAAGCACTCGGAGAGCGCAGACCTCCGCCAAGTGCCGCAGTTCCCCCCATACAGTCTTCAGATTCCTTGATCATGAAAACATATGACAAGCAGTGGTTCAGTAGTTATTGACGAAAATGGCATTTTCCGTAATGGCGGCCACAGTTCGTCCCATACAGTGTTTGTGTGTACGTTTTCAGATTCCTTGACCATGAAAACATATGACTAGCAATTGGATTGACAATGATAGGATTAGTGGTTCAGTAGTTATTGTGGAAAATGGCATTTTCCATAATGGCGGCGACAGTTCGTCCCATACAGTGTTTGTGTGTACGTTTTCAGATTCCTTGACCATGAAAACATATGACTAGCAATTGGATTGACAATGATAGGATTAGTGGTTCAGTAGTTATTGACGAAAATGGCATTTTGCGTAATGGCGGTTTTCTTGTGGACGGTGATCCGGATCACCACCAAAATCTAATCATCTGTAGGATACCCCATTTCTGACAATCTGTGAAAATTTCATGAAAATCCGTCCATAACTTTTTGAGTTATCTTGCTAACAGACAAACAGACAGACAGACAAACAAACAGACAAACAGACAAACAAACAAACAGACAAACCAACGCCGATGATCACATAACCTCCCCCTTTGGCGGAGGTAAACGTTTTCAGATTCCTTGACCGTGAAAACATATGACTAGCAATTGGATTCACAACAATTGGATTGACAATGATAGGATTAGTGGTTTAGTAGTTATTCACGAAAATGGCATTTTGCGTTATGGTGGTTTTCTTGTGGACGGTGATCCGGATCACCACCAAAACCTAATCATCTGTAGGATACCCCATTTCTGACAATCTGTGAAAATTTCATGTAAATCCGTCCATAACTTTTTGAGTTATCTTGCTAACAGACAAACAAACAAACAGACAAACAGACAAACAAACAGACAAACCAACGCCGATGATCACATAACCTCCCCCTTTGGCAGAGGTAATAACACGCTTTATGCCCTGCAAACATGCTGCTGGCAATAAAAATACACTTAACATTTTACAATTTATTTAACATTCAACAGGGGTGCATAAGTGAACAAGATTTAGCCACACACACAAAAAAGTGAACACTGCAGTTGTTGTGGTTTCTTGTTATCCTCCGCGGTAGGCTTGTTCATAACGCGGCACTACATAATTGTGGTTATCGCGGCAGCCCTAGATGGACATAATTTTAACAACTTTTCAATACCAATGTCTGTAGATGATCTCTGCTTAATTGAATGAATGAATGAATGAATGAATCTTTATTTCGGATAGATTAAAAGTACAGGTTAAAAGAAACTGGGTAATATAACAAAGGGGGAAAGAAAATCCAACAAGGTCAAATTAGACAATAACTCCTCTGATTATACAGTTCAACATAAGTTATCCGAAATGGGTGATGGCTGAAGCCGCAGCTTATATTGCCCACCCATATTCCATCCAAGAATTCAAAAGAAAAACAAAACAAGAGCGATTACAATTCAGAACAAAGCTAAGACAAAATGTGACAAAAAACTAAGCTACAACACAACGCAGGCTGGATATGACAATCCTTATGTGATTTTACATGTCATCTTGTATATATGTTTGGAGTATTTCTTCCTTTAGTTTTTGTTTAAATTGTCCAAGGGTTGTACATGATTTTAATTCAGGTCCAAAATCATTCCATAATCTGACTCCTTGCACTGAAACACAGTAACCATGGCTTATCGGCAAATTTATGTTTAAGCTTTTTCTTTACTAATGGACATTTTTTTTCATAAAGAGTGGTTACAATGTTTATAAATGTGTCATGGGCTTCATTTACATCTGATACATAGACTTCTGTCCAGTCTTGCTTCAGCAAGTCCTCTTTAAAAGAACTGATTGCATTTTGTGATTTGTATCTGAACGATTTTAAAAATTTTTCTGTATTGGCCCCCGTGTGGCCATGGATAAGTGCAAAGGTTGGCAAGTGGTCACTTATATCATTTATCAATAATCCACTTTCTATTTTCTTATCAATAATATTAACAAACAGGTTGTCAATAAGTGTAGCAGTGTGAACTGTGATTCTACTGGGATGTGTTATTGTGGGATATAGACTCATGCTGTACATAGAGTTCATGAACTCTGTAATTACATTTTGTTGATATGGATTTAGTAGATCAATATTGAAATCTCCACAAATTACTACCATTTTCTTACTAGTAATATTATTGTACAGCTCGACTAATTTATCTCTGAATGTCTCAATGCAAGTTCCCGGCGTTCTATATATACAGCTTATAATTAGATTTTTTGTTTTATCTTGGTCAATCTCAACAGTAACACATTCCAAAATCCCTGGTAGTGCAAAGGACATTCCATTTACAAGCTTACACCTATACAGGTCATCAATATACAGTGCAACACCACCACCCTTTTTTTGAGATCTGTTAATATGAAACATCTGATATCCCTCTATTGCCATCAGAGGAGCCTGCTCTTCATTAAGCCAAGTTTCAGAGACTGCGATAACTGTAAATTTTCTGTCTAGCTGTTTTAAATAGTCCTGAATCTGTGGAAAGTTTTTGTTAAGACTTCTGCTGTTGAAGTGTATTATTGATAGTTTACCATCTAGTTGCACTTGACTTTTGAATTGCTTTTCAGTGTAATATTCACAATGGTTATGAATATTATTGAAAAAGTGGTTATCAGGATCAATATCATTCTCCATCTCTTGTAGTTTATGTTCAGCATAATGGCATATTTTCAGAGTTTGAGTTTCCTCACTCTGTGTCAAATGACTTCCTCCAACTGGGGATAATTGATGTCTACTCAAGTCAGTCATAAGTTTTTTGTTTGTTTTGCTTATTTTTTTTTTAAAGTACATTGACATGGTATGTCAAAAGAACTATTCTTGCCATGTGTGTGGATATGGATTATCATTGTCTCTTAATTTTCTTAATCAGTGTTCATCTGTATTTATTTAAGTCAGTAACATCTCTGATCATTATGCTCTTTGCTTGCTCAGGTGTTCCATTTAGTTTGATCCAAACTCTACAATTTCTTGTCCATGTTGCCTGTATCTTATTTTGTCTTTTCAGCATCCGTGCTTGCCGTGCTATTTCAGCATTAGTTTTCGTTAGGTGTTCATTTAGGTAAACTTCTGTTCCCCGGAGCTTTCTGGCCTGCCTCAGTATGTCATTCTTTACCCTTCTGTTCACAAAGCGCATCACAATTGATTTCTTTGTTTTATTATCTTTCCTGGGTAAAGCATAACAGGCTGAAATTGCATTTGCTTCAACCTTTATATCTCTACTATCAAGGAACTGAAGCACCTGGTTTTCCAGGGAGACTGATTCACTTGCGGGAGCCTCCTCACCTCTCAGTCCTGTTGTAGCATGAGCATATGATTGATATTTGATGTCTAGTCCACTTATAATTAGATCATCCATACGAGACCATTGTTCAAGATCCTCGACGCGTTGCTCCAAGTCCGTAATTTTTTTGTCTTTTTCCTGAATTGTTAATTTTAATTCTCGGACTTCTTCCATTAGGCCTATTATTTTAGCCTGCTGGCTAACCATTTTGGTCACTTCTTCTGACAAGAAGTTCAGAGATTTTTGATCTCTTCCATTTCCTCCTTCTTTGGTGGCATTTTTACTGACCTGTGGATAGTAAAACAATCTCTGCTGGTGTCGCTGGTATCCGATCCGACCGACCTCGAATCCAGCTGGGCCTCAGCTAGCCCCCTCCGCTGCTAGTCCCGCTGCTTACCGCCGCCGTAACTGAGCTCCTGTCCAGCCGGGGTACCGGAAGCTCCTCCACCGAGTCCCGCCGCACACCGCCGCTGTAGCCGAGCTCCGATCCTGCTTCTGTCCGGCTGGGGTCCCGGTAGATCCTCCACTGAGCCCCGCCACCTACCGCCGTCTGCCTCAGTAGTTCCACCGCTGAGCCCCACCACTGTAACTGGGCTCCGACTCAGGCTATTGTCTGGCTGGGGCCCCGGTGGTCCTCCACTGGTCCCCGTCTCCCACAACCGCTGCACCCGAACTCCGATCCGGCTCCCGTCCAACTGTTGCCTTGGTTAGTTCCTCCCACGAGCCCCTAATTTTAAAGTACTTTGGATGGATGGCCTCAGTGAAGTAAATTTGGACTTCATTTGCACATTTTTGAAAATATGGTGCAGAAAACTTCATTTGTAGAGCATAAGACCAACAGAGAAAAGGTGCAGTTGATGTCAGAGAAAAGAATGAATGAATGAAATGAAAGAATCTTAGATTCTATGGTTTTTAGATTCTATGTTTTTTTTCACCATAGAGATTGTAATTGTGTTTTGGTGTCAAAACAGTATACAAGAAAGGCTGAGTCTTTGAGGTGCAAAGATGATAAGATGATCTCTAGTCTGTCAACCAATGAGTGAGAAAATTATTGAAATCAAAAACAGTTCTTAAAACAAAGGTTGAAAGGCAGTGATGTGCAGTCAGGGGAGGCAGGTGCAGCTCTGCCTCACCTGTCATGAAATATAAAAAAGAAATAATGATAGAAATAACGATTGATAAATATTATTATCTGATCTGTCTTGTAGGTCTATATGCAATTTTCTGAATGATTCTAATAATTTCATTAATATTTATATTTATAATCACTAAATCTGCATATTTCCTGTTCAAATTCAAGGCAGACAGGCAAAATGATGCAGCAGCAAATGGAGCCTCAGGTGAATTGCACAATCCTACACAAACTGGATTGAGTTTATGCAATATGCGCATTCCTGTTGCCATCTCTCTAGTAACAAACATTTTAAAATGCTGTTAAATTTGAACTGCTTTTCTACAGCTGCTTGGAAGCTGTTGTCAATGGAACATTTATGTTTTCATAAAGTTGAGGTGTATTCACACCAAACGCAAAGCAAATTTTTCACACAGCACAAATACATGTAAAGTTAATGTAAAATGCAAAAACATGCAAAATCATGTCCGAGGGAGGTGGTTCTGACAGCTAATCAGCCTTGAGATTCCGCTGTCACTGGAGTAAAAGTATCAACACTGGACAGTAAAACTAGTTTGAAAATGAGAGTGCCACTCACCTGCAGACAGATGGACCAGGAGCTCTGAAGCTGAAACGTAGTGTTGGGAATTTAGATATTCATGTACTCCTGCCTACAGATGTGCTAATGAAGGCTAGCAGGCTAGCAGTGTAAACAACCATCATCCAGGTGCAGTTTCTGGAGGAGGCAGTGACATTTTCCCAGCTGTGAGCCACACCTGATAACATTGTAAACCTAAACATGACAGTGTTTTGGAGAATTCCCCAGCAGGTAGAAAACAGCTGCAGAAGTTAAGAAAGCCAGCCTGCCCCTCTGCAGCTTCTTCAGACGTGAATTCATGTCTATTTGCATCATTACATTGAGTTTACATGTAGTCACGTTGTATGAAAAATTTCACCTTAAGAGTGAGAGCTGAAGCAGTCGTATGGTGTAGTGATGAAGGCGATGACTTGATATACGTAATGTAATCATAATACCTTTATTTATACAGGGGAGTTCCATTGAGAGGCAACTCTTTTTCAAGAACGCCCTGTTCACACTCACACAGTTACACAGTCACACCAGGAAGCTGCCCAGGACAACTACAGAGTGATCTGTGGTCACTGAGCAGCTGGGGTTACGGGCCTTGCTCTAGGGCACCACAGTGGGGTGAAGGAGTTAATAAGCTGGACAGCCAGATTTGAATTCTTCTTTTGGCTGCTCCCTTTCAGGGTCTCCACAGCATATCATCATCTGATATTGTGATGATCTGCATCTTTTATTTGGTAAGGATTTTCCACCAGATGCCCTCCCTGAAAACCCTCCCTATTTACCCAGGTACAAGGAGTACACTGACTTGTGTTCCCCTGTGGCTGGGTACAATTTTTATATGGTCTTTAGGTATGACCTGGCTGGGGCGTCAACTCACAACCTCCTGGCTGTGGGTCCGATACTTTACCACGAGGTCGCTACTCTGGTTGTGAGTGGTTTGTTTTACCTTTACTAGCCCCATAAAGTTAGTGTGCTATATGTCACATCTGGGGTTAAGTTTGTCGACAAAGAAACAGAACAAAAAGCAAATTGAGGAATCGCTGCATTTGTAATTTTTTTATACCAACTTTGTGATTTGAGGTTGTACAAACTTACATGCATACTTTACATATAGTACTGCAGCTGTACTTGCAGTCTTCCTTCCTCGGTGTCTCTGCAGTCAGATGAGAAAGGAAACCGCACAAAGGGTCTTTAGAGCAAACTTCCCCATATTAGATACTGCTACTGCTACATGCACACATCTACCCTATATGCATCACTTCAGGGGCTTTTCCTGTAAGGCCTTCATCTAATCTTGACTGACATTTAAAGCATCACACAACTGAGTCTCACTCTGAGCAGGCAAGTCCTTGGACTGCAATGAAAATGTTTTGTTAGTACGGGTACATCTCAATAAATTAGAATATCACTGGAAAGTTCATTTATTTCATTAATTCAGTTTAAAAAGTGAAACTCATATATTATATAGATTAATTACACAAGCGTTTCAGAAGCATTTATTTTTTCTAAGTTTGATGACTATGGCTTACAGCTGATGAAAACCCAGAATTCAGTCTCTACAAAAAATTAGGTTACATAAGATCACTTTTAAAAAATTGATTTTTAATAGAAATCTTGGTTAACTGAAAAGTATGTCCATGTACACACTCAATACTTGGTTGGGGCCCCTTGTGCATGAATTACTATATCGATGCTATTATTATTATAATGACTGCTATTAAAAAATAAGTAGAAAGTCTGACCATAGGAAAAGCGGAAGTGCTGAGCTGTGAGTGACAAACTGTTGCTGCGATACAGGGCACAGACTTTTTTTTTTCCAGAGCGCAGCGCACAAACGCTGAAAAAAAGACATTCAGGGCAGTCGGGTGACAAAAAACGTGTTTGGTGAACACGCAGCCTTATTGTCCTTGTGCCTTTAGCCATGCTGTATTATCCCTTGTCTGCCCTTAGTCATTATTGTGGTCTCTGTGTTTCCCCTGTCTGATTCTACGTGTCCACTGGTCAGGATTTTTTGGAAAGAATCGAATATCAGAACCTGTGAGGTGTGGAAAAGGGTGTGTAGCGGATAGGCGGAGTCGATCAATGCGGGAGGAAATACTGGAATAGTCATTATTAACCATGAGCAGATTGTTTTTAATAGTGTTCAATCCATCCATCCATCCATCCATCTTCTTCCGCTTAATCCTTTTCAGGTTGTGTGTGTGTGTGGGGGGGGGGGGGGGTGGAGCATATCCCAGCATCTTTGGGTGAGAGGCAGGGTACACTCTGGACAGATCGCCAGTCCATCGCAGGGCCAACACAGAGAGACAGACAACCATTCACTCTCACAGTCATACCTAAGGACAATTAAGAATCCCCAGTTTGATGCCAGTTAACCTAACGTGCATGTTTTTGGCATGTGGGAGGAAACCGGAGAAATCCCAGAGTAAACCCACGCAGACACGGGGAGAACATGCAAACTCCACACAGATTACTGTTGGTCGGGGGCTGGGATCGAACCCGGGATCCCCCGGCCAAGGGTGAGTTGCTGTGCTGCCACAGTGCTAACCACTCCGCCACCGCGCTGCCCTCAAGTTCAGTCATTTTTAGAATTTTAAATTCTGAAAATTATTGAATATTTGGTTGTTTTGAGCAGAGCTGAAGTGGTTTAAGAGATTTATGCAGAAAAAAGTTGAAAAAAATATTAATATATGATGATTTTATAGCAGTTTTTTGTGTCTATTTTAGGCCAGAGGCTCCTGAAATTGAGTAAAATTGTAAATCTGACACCGCATAAAAAACATTAACGCAATGAACTCAGTGTTGTTGCTACTTTTTGACATATCCAAGACTCTAATTACCAGCAGCGCCTAATTATTCATTTAAAAAAAAGAATCATATTTTGTGGGGTTTTTTCATGAATAACAACAGCGACATCATGTATTCCAACTGGCATTTAAAGGGTTAACCCTTTAAATCCCAGTTTGAATATGTGATGCCACGTATTTGCGCTACAAAAGGCGACTGTTGTCGTTGCCGCCAGTTTTGGGTTCACCCAATCCTACAGACCCCCACAATACATGTTGAATTTGACCACCTGGTTCGTGAGCTCTGGCTGGATGAGCCCATGTTCCACTGCTCTCCACGCCTCGTTCCTTTGTATGTTGTTTCTGTATGACAGCAAGGACTGGTCATATAGTATTGGGTTGCCGGAAACAGCAATTATTTATTTCTCCTTCATGTCTTCACAACAACAGGTAACGTACAGATCTGCTTTTCTTCTGCCCCCCCCCCCCCCCATCTTCTCCTCCAGCTGGCTGGTTCACTGAATTGGTCAACAGGTCCATCTGTGGGCGGTCTTCAGCTCTCTGCTGCTACCAGACAATATGGTGTCCTTGGTCTCCATATCTTTAAAACAAACCAGAGAAAAGTGTTTCTAATATCACTTCATGCGAGAAATAGTAGGTTCAGTTAATGAATCTGGCGTTATTTGACATCAAAAAACGCTGGTTTAAAAGTTCAGGATGGGAGTGCTGCCTCTGGTTCATGACCATACGGAAAACAGCACGACCAATCGCCCCGAGTGTGCAAATGAGCTGTAGGGGACCCACGGGAGATTCTGCACACCACAATCCGGTTTTCACTGGTCCACACCCAAATGCTTTCTGCTGCATTTCCAATACACAGTGAATGGGAAGCGGAAAAACAACGGCACCAGTGGACATTTACCTTCAGTTCAGGGTTGTGTATGTACTTGTTTATCTGTTGTCTCTAGTCCTTTGTCTTCCATACCTGTAGCCATTCTCCCTGGTGTGTCAGCTCAACCCTGATTGTTTCCCAGCTGTCTCATGTTCTGGTAATTGTTCTGTTTCCTATATATGTGAGTTTCTGTTCCTTGTTCGTTGTGAGGCCATCGTTGTTTATTCCCCTGTGGTTCCCGTCATTACTTCTGTGCCAGTTTCCAGTAAGTTTAGTTTCATCTCGTTAGTCTTGTTTAGTTCTCAGCCCCCGTGCTGCCATTTATTTTGTGTTTTTGTCAGTGTTAATAAATTATCACCTTTGCACTGTATTCCTGCCTGCAACTTTGGGCCCTCCTTTAAAACGTCATCTGCCATAGGCAGATTGTGACATTCAGCTCATCTGCATTGTTGGGTCTGGTGTCTCTCATCTTCCCCTTGACAATACTCCATAGATTCTCTATGGGATTTAGGTCAGGAAAGTTTGCTGGCCAGTCAAGCACAGTGATACCATGGTCATTAAACCATGTCTTGGTAATTTTGGTAGTGTGGGCAGGTGCCAAGTCCTGCTGGAAAATGAAATCAGCATCTCCATAAAGCTTGTCAGCAGAGGGAAGCATGAAGTGTTCTAAAATTTCCTGGTAGACGACTGCGCTGACTTTGGACTTTATAAAACACAGTGGACAAACAACAGCAGATGACACAGCTCCCCAAATCAGGTGCCAAGTCCTGTCATGTGGAAATCAAGGTTCCAGAGTCTGGAGGGAGAGTGGAGAAGCATAGAATCCAAGTTGCTTGAGGTCCAGTGTTCAGTTTCCACATTCAGTGATGATTTGGGGAGCCATGTCATCTGCTAGTGTTTGTCCATTGTTTTTTATTAAATCCAAAGTCTATCAGGAAATTTTAGAGAACTTTATGCTTTCCTCTGCTGAAAAGCTTTATGGAGAAGCTGATTTAATTTTCCAGCAGGACTTGGCACCTGCCCACACTACCGGAAGTACCAAAACCTGGTTGACCATAGTATCACTGTGTTTGATTGGCCAGAAAACTTGCCTGACCTAAACCCCATAGTCTGTGGAGTATTGTCAAGAGGAAGATGAAAATCACCAGACCCAACAATGCAGATGAACTGAAGGCCGCTATTAAAGCAACCTGGGCCTTCATAACGCCTCAGCAGTGTCACAGGTTGATTGCCTCTATGCCACATTTGTTACAATCTGGACATAGTCACAGACCATGTCCATGTCTTCAATTATTTTTTGGATTGTTCATTGTTATTGTTATTATTGTCATTATCATTTTCATTCTCATAGTGGACTACAGGAAGGAGAGGGAAGAGACACATGACCCCATCCATATCAATGGCATAGCTGTTGAACGTGTCCCCAGCTTCAAATTCCTGGGGACCCACATCTCGGAGGACCTGTCCTGGTCAGTTAACACCACCAGCCTGATCAAGAAGGCCCATCAGCGCCTCTTCTTCTTGAGGACATTGAAGAAGAACCATCTGTCAACTGACATCCTGGGCAACTTCTACCGCTGCGTGATAGAGAGCACCCTGACCAACTGTATCACACTCTGGTATGGGAGCTGCTCTGTAGCTGACCGCAAGGCGCTGCAGCGGGTGGTGAAAACCGCCCAACGCATCACAGGGACTCCACTTCCAGCTATAGAGGACGTCTACAGGAAAAGATGTCTGCGCCGGGCACGTAGCATTCTTAGGGACTCCAACCATCCTGCTCATGGACTGTTCCAGCTTCTCCCCTCCAGAAGACGTTTCAGAAGCCTTCAGACTAGAACCAGCAGGTTTAGGAACAGTTTCTTTCCAACAGCTGTCACGTTATTGAACTTAGTTCCCCGCTGACTCTCTTACAATCATCTTTTACCATCCTCACCTGTACATAACTGCATAACTACATAACTACATCTAACTTATTGCACATTATTTGCACATAACAGTACTTTTAACTTTCTGCACTGATGCATATATTTGCATATATTTGCTTAAATTGCACATACTGTTAATTACCGTATATACTGCACTGCTGTCCTTTGCACTTCTGATTGGATGCTAAACTGTGTTTCGTTACCTTGTATTCATTCATGTGTAATGACAATAAAGTTGAATCTAATCATCTAATCTAAAATTCTTGGTTACTGGGGCAAGGGTTCATGTATTGTTTATTTCTTACGTTAGTTCTGAGTCACTCTTATTCTGAAGTCTTTTTATGTTCTGAATTATCCACAGCTGTTCTTTATTTTGTAATTAGGTGCTCTCCCTATATACAAGTGGTCAGATTTGATCAAATGTGGTTTATTTTTCAACCGCAGGGATCCAAGCACTGTAACACCAATGAAAGAAGTGTGTGGACCAAAGGGGAGACTGTTGAAAAATAAACCACATTTGGTCAAATTTGACCACTATGAACCTGTTGTGATCTGAGCGCTGATTCCGTTGCTCAGTATTTCCCCTTTTCCACTGTAGTATTCCAGAGTTTGTTATTAGGGCCGCTCAGGGGCTTTTATTATGACAGCATCATGGCTGCACTTCCGGCTGTCAAAGCCAAGCTGGTGCTGTGACAGCTGTTTGTCTTTTCTGATTTGTTTGTGCTTGGTATTTAAGGGAGCAGCTGAGGCTC
Organism: Pholidichthys leucotaenia; assembly: GCA_020510985.1. NCBI lineage: Eukaryota > Metazoa > Chordata > Actinopteri > Cichliformes > Pholidichthyidae > Pholidichthys > Pholidichthys leucotaenia. Next base: position 82,889,917 of record CM035847.1, on the reverse strand, counting down.
ACTCCTTGCTGCGACCTACATAATTTTATGCCTTTGTCACGAGGGACTGGAGCTCCTGTTCCCAACTTCAGTCTTCCCCTGTGTCTTGAACTCCTCGCTGCATGTCTTTGTAAGTGATTTTGTACAGCGCAGGCTCCGTCCTCGCTGTCTCTCTTAGTTTATCTTCAGAGTTTATTATTTTGTGTCTCAGTATTTGTTCGTGTTCTGCCCCACGTGGCTGTTTATTTTGTCATTTCATCGTCTTGTAAATAAACGAGCAAACTTACTGTTTGGCATCTGGCGTCTCATTAATGCCCTGCAAGGGGCATTCATAACAGTAGGTCACAGCCAAACGAGACGCCAGCCACAGTGAGTTTGTTTTGGGCTTAAATTTTCCCCTTTTTTAAGTGCCAGCGTGTTTTCGGGGGATGGCGTCATCAAGAACTGGCTACTCCCTGGACTTGGGCTACGAGCTGATCATCGCTCTCATAGAGATAGATGACCTCCTCACCAACGCTCGTAGGCTCTTCACTCCCGACGACACACGCTGGTACCTGGACCTCGCAGAGGTGGCAATTAAACGCAATCCTCGCCTTGCTGAACACGCAGGAAGAGTATGGCCGAAATCGCGGTGCTTCGGAGGAGGATTCGTGGGCCTGAGAAGAGTTCCAGCAGGAAGCCGAAGCCAGAGCCGATGGTGCGGCATCTCCGCTGCTCGCCTCGGGATCAGGTTCCTGCCACTCATCCAACCCAGGGTTCTGCGTCACCAAAGGGCCGTCTCCGTCTGTAGCAGAGGAAGAGGACAGCCAGGACCCCACGTGAAGAGACACAGTGGGCAGCTGAGCTCATCAGGGGTCGTGTGGCTGAAGCACGCTCTTCCTCCCATCCTAGCGACATCCTACGGGATGTAGTGGCGGCAGTTGGACTGGTGGAGGTCAATCCCGAGCTCAGCGATTATCCTGAGTACGCCGAGCTGCTGGCCTCCGTCACTGCGCAGCAGCAGCGCTTTCCGGACTTGAACTTAGCCTCGCCCTCTGCTGGAAGACGCCGTCACTCAGTCCGTAGTCCACCTCTGCGAGATCCCTGTCCGGATCCTGTTCCGGGCCGCCGAGGGAACTCTGCCTCCCAGCCCGCTGTTGTCCCTACGTCACGACGAGAGGGAAAGACAGCAGCCCCAGTCTCCGGGTCATCGGTTCCCGCTTTTCCATCAGCTCCTCACCCCCGGACTGCCTCGGCTGCTCCTCTCTCCTCCTCGGCGCCCTCTTCAGCAGCTGTGAGTCCAGTGAGTCCTGCCCCGACTGCGCCCATCGCCGATCCCGAAAGAGCAGCTCCTCCTTGTCTTCCCGGGGGGCCCTCAGTCACCATCCTCAGGGGAAAGGGGAGAACCAAGCCCGCTGCAGCAGCCACCATCGTCCCTCAGGAGGATAGGCAAGTGTTGTTTCATTCTCACTCTCAGTATAGGGAATTACCTTGTCTGACTCCTGGGGGTGGGGCTCGGGGTTCACAGTCCTCTGAGCTCCCACCACCTGCTGCAGCCACTAACATTGAACCTGCTACCTCTGTGTCTCCTTCCCCCCTCTCTGAGCGTCCCCTGGTGCCTGGAATTGACTGTTGGGCGAGGGAGGAGCCGTTGGCCCTGGAGAGCCTGCTTCCAGCCCCGCAGCTGTGTCATGGGCATAGGAGGAGACTGGACTGCCATTTGGAGCCTGAGCCGACGAGTAAGCGTCCCCGGGTCTCCCTGGAGGAGCAGTCGGGCCCAGCAGGTTACAGATCCCCTGCCTCAACGCCGTGCGGGCCTTCGGCATGGGTTTCAGCGCTGGGGAGTTCCCAGACTGTGATGACCATCATGCCGGCAGCGGAGCCCGCCACAGTCGAGCCGGAACCTGGAATGGACCTCCGGATCATTGAGCCTGGATCGTCGGAGTCCTGGACGGTGGTGGAGCCTGAGATCAGGCAAGTGCTCTATTTTGTCTTCATACTTTCCGTTATGGAGCATTCTTGCCTGTCTCTCAGGGGCGCGAGCCAGGTGCAGCCGACCACTGCATCCGAGCTTGTCTCGCCAGGCTCTGCCACTGCCGGTGATCCTGATCTCAGTTCTCTTTGTCCTTTTGAGCCTTCTCCCAGGGTCACCGGGTACGAATCAGTTCCGGTTATCGTCCTTGAGGCTCCAGGGTCATGTTCGGAGGCCATCCCGGGTGCTCTCGCCGGCCCAATCAGGGTTCATCGAGGGTGTGGTGCCGATTCAATCGGGGCCCATCGAGGGTGCAGTGCCGGTCCAGTCGGGGTCCATCATTGGTGCTGTGCTGGCCCAATCGGAGCCCATCAAGGGTGCAGCACCGGTTCGGTTCAGGGTCAGGGAGGGAACTGCGGATTCCCTTCCGCCGGACGCTACACTGGTTCCTCCTCTTTCCTCCTATTTTTCTCTACCGGGTGCTGCTGGGGTTCCCTTTATTCGGGTCAACTCTCCCCCGCTGTCCCTCTCTGTAGGGAGGCTGCCTCCGAGCTTCCCCCTCCGGTCTTGGTGGTCTAAGGATGCCGGCCGGCCGCCTGAAGAACCATCTTGCTGGGTCGGCGACCTGGTTCGGCCACCCAAGAGACTATCTGGCTGGTTTTGCGTTCTGGGTCGGCCGCCCGAAGGACTGTCTTGTTGGTTCGGCGACTGGTTCGGCCGCCGGAGAGACTATGTCGCCAGTTCTGCGTCATGGGTCGGCCACCCGACAGACTGCCTTGTTGGTTCAGTGACCTGGTCCGGCCGCCTGAGATACTGTTTCCCCAGGTCTGGGACCTTGGTAGACCGCCCAAACTGTTCTTTTTCACTTGTGGTAGTCGGATTTGAGATGTGGGTCGATCCCCCCAAACTGTTTTTTCTTCCCCGTTCTCTGCTTTCTACCTGCTGGCGCCCTTGAAATTGTGTGTGTGTGGGGGGGTTGTTTGTTTGGTTCCATGTATACTGAAGGACTCTTGGTTCTTTGCCCGAAGTAGTGGTGTTTCTTTTTGTTTCTTGTGTATTGTAGGGTTCTTTGTTCATTGCCCTAATTAGTTGTGGTTTTTTTTCCATGTAATCTGATGGAGTCCCGGTTCTTTGCCCGAGTTGTCATGCGTATCACGCTGATTTTCTTTTTGCCAGGAGCATACCCGTGCAAGACTGGTGTTAACTTTTGATGCTTCTTACTCAAGTACACATGAGAGTAGACCCCAAGACTTGTTTGAATAAGAGGGAATACTGGTCTAGTAAGAAGGTTTCTTGAATATTAGTTAACAACTTTACTCTTGTTTATATACTTTATCTCCTTAAGTCGTGTTTTGTTTTTTTTTTTCCTGTCTAGTTACACCGTTTCATTAGTAGATTTGTGTCCTTACTCTTATCATTTTGGGAGTTCTGTGTTTTGTTTTTTCTTTTTCTTTAAGCCTGTGATTCTTCTAAATCTGCAGGTGTACTTCCCACATTTTTTGCAGAACTTCGTAACCTTTTTTTTTGTACTTTGCAACTATTTCAACATAAAATTATATTGTGGGACACATACATGTGCACTTATGTATATCACTTCATGCTTCATATGTATACCACTTTAGGCTTCACATCTTAGATTGAACAAAGGACTGAGCCTCTCTGGAGATAACAGGAGGATGTGAAAGTCTAGGCTTTGGTATGCAGAGAGACGGCCTGGGGGAATTTTCCTGGCCGCCAGAGGCTGGGGGTGGAGGTGTTAAGATCTGAAGGAAGATGTATTGTTATTTGGGATTAAATACAATATGACTGTGTGCTTTGAAGTCCTGAGGTATTTAAAGGACAAATGTCTGGGTTTCTTCCTCTTTCTGCTTTTGATGATGTTGGATGATGTGAATAAACCTGACTCGTAAGATGAACTCTGCCTCGTCATTTTCACATTATCTACACTGGTGACCCTAAGACGTATCATGAGTGAAAGAAATTCCCCTGAGCCAGCCGGGTCAGAAGCTCCCAGCCAAGCGTATGCCGCTACCGTCCGGCTACCGGACTTTTGGCGAGACAACCCGCGCTCCTGGTTCCACTTGGTCGAAGCACAGTTCGCCCTCCGGGGGATAACGGTAGATGACACGAAGTTCTACCATGTGATTGCCAAGCTCAACAACCGCACGGCTCAGCATGTGCAGAGCCTTGTGGAGCAGCCACCGGCCGACGACAAATACGGCAGGTTGAAGGCTGCGCTCATCCAACGCTTCACTCTCTCAGTCCAGGAGAGGGCGGAGAGGCTCCTGGCTCTGAACGACATGGGAGATGGCACGCCCGTTGACCTGATGGAGAACATGCTGAGCTTGAGAGGCTCAGACGGCGACGACTTCATCTTCACCCACATTTTCCTGAGAACCCTACCTTCGGCCACGAGAGCGACCCTGGCCAGTTCGCCGTTGTTGGCCCAGTGGGACTTCCGCACTCTGGCCCAGGAGGCGCACCGGATTCTCAATGCCAGCAAACAGCGTGCAGCCACCGCAGCAGCGACGGAGTTCGGCACGACGGCCGGAGATGGCGAGGGGCCAGAGACGGCGGTAGCAGACCCACCGACGACAGCGGCGGCGAGGGCCAAGGATCGCGGAGGAGACACCCTCTGTTTCTACCATCGCCACTTTGCAGAGAAGGCACGCAAATGTATACCACCGTGCCAGTTCAAGCGCTCGGGAAACGCCAAGACCGGGGGTCGGTAGCAGCTGCGGCCCTCGGTGAAGAGAACAAGCTGCTCTACTTGACGGACGCGTGTTCAGGGAGGCAATTCCTCGTGGACACAGGCTCCCAAGTGAGTTTCATCACGCCTACCTCTGCTGACCGGCTGGCGGGTCCCAGAGGTCACGGGGCGTCAGCAGCGAACGGCTCGGAGATTAAGACCTTTGGTGAGAGGAACCTGCTTCTGTCCCTACACGGCCGTACATTTGAGTGGACTTTTGTTATAGCTGCAGTGAGTTTCAATATGTTGGGGGCTGATTTTCTGTGCTCACATGGTTTGTTGGTTGATCTTGCTAACAGGCGCCTGGTTAATGCACTTTCCTTTTATTCTATTCCCTGTGCAGCCCGAGTGACCCCGCCCACAGCACAAGCCAACGTCGCAACGGCAAACGGTAAGTTCCACACACTGCTCACTCAGTTCCCAGCACTCACGGTTCCCACATTTTCAGCAGCCGTCGCTAAACACGGAGTGGAACATTTTATTACTACCACCGGACTGGCCGTTTTTGCAAAAGCTCGGTGCTTGGATTCAGCTAAACTGACCATAGCGTGCGAGGAGTTCGCCAACCTGGAAAAGTTGGGCATCATCAGGCATTCGAAAAGCCCATGGGCTTCCCTGGTGCACATGGTCCCGAAAGCTGATGGCTCGTGGCAACTTTGCGGAGATTTCCGCAGGTTGAACAACGCCACAGCGCACGACCGCTACCCAATCCCGCATATCCAAGATTTTTCCGTTCATTTGGCGGGGGGCGCGCGTTTTTTCTAAGATAGACTTGGTCCGCGGTTACCATCAAGTCCCAGTGCGCGCTGAGGACATACCCAAAACAGCGGTAATAACTCCGTTTGGCCTATTCGAGTTTTTGCGCATGCCGTTTGGGCTTAAGGGCGCTGCGCAGACGTTCCAACGCATGATGGACGTGGTGTTGCGCGATCTCCCCTTCATATTCGTCTACCTGGACAACATTGTAGTAGCCAGCGCGTCCGAAGACGAACACGAAAACCACCTCACGGCAGTTTTCCGGAGGTTGGGAGAGCACGGGTTAATAATCAACCCAGCGAAGTGTCAGTTCGGGGTGACGCAGATTGATTTTTTGGGGCATCGCGTCTCCCCAGAAGGAGCGGTTCCGCTGCCTGACAAAGTACGCGCGGTAACAAATTTTCCCCAGCCACAAACAGTCAAGGCGTTACAGGAGTTTTTGGGAATGGTGAATTTTTATAACCGTTTCCTCCCCCACGCAGCGCAGCTCATGCAACCATTGTATGCCGCACTAAAAAAAACAAAAACCCACAAATAAGATCGAATGGTCTCCGGAGCGAGAGCGAGCATTCTCGGAGGTCAAAACAGCCCTGGCAAATGCTGCATTGTTAGCACATCCAGACCCAACGGCCCGCATAACGCTTACTACTGACGCGTCAGATGTGGCCATAGGGGCGGTCGTGGAGCAGCATGTAGCCGGGGCTTGGCAGCCGCTTGCATTTTTCAGCAGGACTTTGCGCGATAGAGAACGAAAATACAGCGCATTCGACAGGGAGTTGTTAGCTCTCCACTTGGCCATTCGCCACTTCCAGTTCTGGCTGGAGGGACGCCGTTTCACCGCGTTTGTTGACCACAAGCCGCTGACATTCGCGATGGCCAAGGTTTCAGAACTGTGGTCAGGCCGGCAGCAAAGACAGCTGGCCGCTATCTCAGAGTTTACTACCGATATTCAGCATGTGGCGGGTAAACTAAATGTAGTGGCAGACTGTCTCTCGCGTGCCGTGGTGGCCCCAGTCCGCGTAGGGATAGATTATGCAGCCATTGCCGCGGATCAGGTTAGCGATGCGGACGTGCGCGTGCTCCAGTCTGGACCAACAGGGTTAAGGCTGGAGAACAGGGTGCTGCAAGACGGTATGCCCCCCCTAATCTGCGATGTCTCCACTGGGTGACCGCGTCCTGTGGTACCGGCCGCGTGGCGCCACCGCGTTTTTGACTCGATTCATTCTCTGGCGCACCCGGGAGTGCGCGCGTCGGTCAAAATGGTGGGAGAGAAATTTGTTTGGCCAAGCCTGCGCAAACAAGTTAGAGAGTGGGCAGCAGCCTGCATGGCTTGTCAACGAGCCAAGGTCCACAGACACACGAGAGCTCCTTTGGAGCCGTTCCACATCCCGGCTAAGAGGTTCGATCATGTTCACGTGGACCTCGTAGGTCCCCTACCGCCGTCACAGGGGTGCACACACCTTCTGACAATGGTAGACCGCACCACGCGCTGGCCGGAAGTGGTCCCACTGTCATCAACCACAGCCGAGGAGGTGGCGCGCGCGTTTTTAACAGCATGAGTAGCGCGCTTTGGAGTCCCATCGGACATTACGTCCAATAGGGGTCCTCAATTTGTTTCCGAACTTTGGTCAGCAATGGCCCGCAGCCTGGGGGTAACAATCCACCGCACAACCGCGTACAATCCACAGGCTAATGGGTTATGCAAACGTTTTCATAGGTCATTGAAAGCGGCTCTCAGAGCGACGCTTACAGATGCAAATTGGGTAGACAGGCTACCGTGGGTTTTATTGGGGTTGCGTTCTGCACCTAAAGAGGATTTAGAAGCCTCCCCGGCTGAGTTGGTTTTTGCGCAGCCGCTTCGGCTGCCCGGGGAATTTCTCCCACATAATCCTGCGCCAGAATGCTCCCCGGCTCAGCGGTTACAGAGTGGCACGGAATCGGGCACGCTGCCTGGCCCCGTTCACCACAGTTTTCAGCGCGTTTTTGTGCCTAAGGCCTTAAAAAACTCGGAGTTTGTTTTTGTCAGACACGATGCCCATCGCCCACCGTTGCGACCACCTTATGATGGACCATTTAGAGTGCTGGAAACAGGGGATAAGCATTTTTTGCTAGACCTGGGGGGCAGGAAAGAAAAGATTGGCATAAACAGGCTCAAACCCGCCTTTGTTGTGGCAGACGAGGATGTGCTGTGTGCCAGGGCTCCTCGGCGCGGCAGACCCCCTAGGGGACATTCCCCAGAACACCCACAGGGATTGACTAACAGTTCTCACCCTCAGGCAGCAGCTCCCCAGCAGGATGGCGCCGTGGAAGTGGTAAAGCCCGCTTACAGTAGATACGGGAGGAGACTGAGGCCCAAGCAGCACGTGGACTGATGTGTAATGGTTTATCATGACATGCAGACTGTTATTCCTTTGTTCCATCTTAGACGTTTGGGGGGGGTCATGTGGGACACATATATGTGCACTTATGTATATCACTTCATGCTTCATATGTATACCACTTTAGGCTTCACATCTTAGATTGAACAAAGGACTGAGCCTCTCTGGAGATAACAGGAGGATGTGAAAGTCTAGGCTTTGGTATGCAGAGAGACGGCCTGGGGGGATTTTCCTGGCTGCCAGAGGCTGGGGGTGGAGGTGTTAAGATCTGAAGGAAGATGTATTGTTGTTTGGGATTAAATACAATATGACTGTGTGCTTTGAAGTCCTGAGGTATTTAAAGGACGAATGTCTGGGTTTCTTCCTCTTTCTGCTTTTGATTATGTTGGATGATGTGAATAAACCTGACTCGTAAGATCAACTCTGCCTCGTCATTTTCACATTATCTACAATATATTCACTAAAATGACTATACATGCCTTACTTATTACGACACAGATGAGAACATTTCTGACCAGTTTTCAAATCAGCAAAATCAAGAGTAATACTTGATTGGAAGCACATTGTTCTTATAAGTAAGTTGATGTGTGATAAAACTTTTCAAGGTGCTATTTTGTGAAGTTGGGTGGAGTAAGGGTAACTAGAAAAGCACTCGGAGAGCGCAGACCTCCGCCAAGCGCCACATTTCCCCCCATACAGTGTTTGTGTGTACATTTTCAGATTCCTTGACCATGAAAACATATGACTAGCAATTGGATAGACAATGATAGGATTAGTGGTTCAGTAGTTATTCACGAAAATGACATTTTCCGTAATGGCGGCCACAGTTCCTCCCATACAGTGTTTGTGTGTACGTTTTCAGATTCCTTGACCACGAAAACATATGACTAGCAATTGGATTGACAGTGATAGGATTAGTGGTTCAGTAGTTATTCACGAAAATGGCATTTTCCGTAATGGCGGCCACAGTTCCCCCATACAGTGTTTGTGTGTACGTTTTCAGATTCCTTGACCATGAAAACATATGACTAGCAATTGGATTGACAGTGATAGGATTAGTGGTTCAGTAGTTATTCACGAAAATGGCATTTTCCGTAATGGCGGCCACAGTTCCCCCCCATACACTGTTTGTATGTACGTTTTCAGATTCCTTGACCACGAAAACATATGACTAGCAATTGGATTGACAATGATAGGATTAGTGGTTCAGTGGTTATTCATGAAAATGGCATTTTCCATAAAGGCGGCCACAGTTCCCCCCCATACAGTGTTTGTGTGTACGTTTTCAGATTCCTTGACCATGAAAACATGAATGAATGAATGAATGAATGAATTTGAATTTATTTCGGATAGAACATATGACTAGCAATTGGATTGACAATGATAGGATTAGTGGTTCAGTAGTTATTCACGAAAATGGCATTTTCCGTAATGGCGGTTTTCTTGTGGACGGTGATCCGGATCACCACCAAAATGTAATCATCAGTAGGATACCCCATTTCTGACAATCTGTGAAAATTTCATGAAAAATCGTCCATAAGTTTTTGAGTTATCTTGCTAACAAACAAACAGACAAACAGACAGACAGACAGACAGACAAACCAACGCCGATGATCACATAACCTCCTTGGTGGAGGTGAAAAACCAAAAAAATATATTGAAAAAATATTGAAAATGTCCCTATCTCGCAATGTTAAATAAAAAAAAAAAATTAAAAAAAAAGAATCTGTGATATCCTACCGTGTAGCAATGATCACACTTGAGTTATTTCTTTGGCTAACTCTGCCGTTTATTCTGCAACACACATAATATGACTGAACATGGATTCTGCGCGGGGTTTTCACACTCTTGTTCTAATGTGTCCCCTTAATAGTAGTGCTAAACAATACAGGTAGTTCCCCCTAGAGGCATGTGCCAGTAATGTTTTAAATTAGACTTGCAGTCTACCACATCCCTCCCCTCTAGATTAAACTACTTTTAATTACACTAGCCAATTATGCTAGACATCCTGGAACTCCCATTTAATCCTAAACAATCACAGTTACTTTTAACTTCTTAAACACATGTGCCATACATATAATTTCTTTCTCTTTTCTTTTCTTTTTTTTTTTTTTTTTTTTTTCACATGTATAACACACATAACAGTCTAACTGGGGAATTGGTTTGACTACCGCATCCCAGTGAGGTTCCAGGACGCATTCTTGTCCTGTGGCTGGGGAACTCACTACTGACTAAGTATAGTCCTTCAAGTAGTCTGGAGCTTTCCTAGCTCGCTGAGATCTTCTCACGGCGGGTGAGCCAACTGCAGGTGAAGACTCAGACTGCTCCACTGTTTCGGCTGCTGCAGTGCTGCCCGTAGAATCTGCAGAGACGGTTACCTCAGGTTTCACCTGAAGTGGTGGTTCGTTGATGCTCTCCTCAGAATGGGTGTCAGACAACACCTCTGGTGCCATCGGCAGGGGAATGGAGCTCCTACCACGAACTTGGTCGATGTGTCGCCTCACCACTTGTCCATGACCTAATGTCACCTTGAATGACACAGGGCCTGTCTTTCTGTTATTTCTCCTGGTACCCAGGCTGGTCCTGAGCCAAAGTTGCGGGTGTAGACCACGTCTCCTTCTCTCAGTATTCTCTCTCTAGCATGCATGTCATGATAACCTTTTTGTTTCTCTTGTTTATCATGCACTTTGTTTCTGAAGTCTGGATGTATTAAGTCAAATGTTGACCTCAACTTCCTTCCACACAACAGCTCAGCTGGTGACTTGCCAGTTGTAGATTGGGGTGTTATTCGATAGCTGAACAGAGCTCTCGACATTCGGGTTTCAATAGAGTCTCCTGTCATCTTTTTCATGAGTGACTTGAATGTCTGCACGGCCCTCTCGGCTAAGCCGTTAGAAGAAGGATGGTATGGCGCAGTCGTGATGTGACGTATGCCATTCTTTTCAGAAAACTCTTGGAACTGTTCACTCGTAAAACATGTACCGTTATCTGATACTATGATTTCAGGTAGCCCATGTTGGCTGAAACTCTTTCTAAGACATTCAATGGTAACAGTAGAAGTAGAGCTACTCACAGAATATGCATCGATCCACTTTGAGTATGCGTCAACTATGATCAGGAACATTCTTCCCATCCATGGACCTGCGTAGTCAATGTGAATTCTTCTCCATGGTTTATCTGGAACTTCCCAGGGATGTAGTGGGGCTGCTGGAGGACTGTTCCTGTTCTCCTGGCATGCCGCACATGACTTCACAAGCGCCTCCACCTCTGCATCCATGTTGGGCCACCACATGTAACTCCTCGCCAACGCTTTCATGCGAGTGATGCCAGGGTGTGCTTGGTGTAGTTGTTGCAGTAAGGCATTCCTACCAGGTGGTGGAACAACCACGCGTCCTCCCCACAGGATACAACCTTCCTGGGTGCTGAGCTCATCCTGTCGTCGGGCATAGGGAATGAACTCAGGACTGTTCATCTTCGGCCATCCTCGCAAGATGTATTCTCGCACTCTTGCTAGAACCGGGTCTTTGTCTGTCCACTTCTTTATTTGTTGTGCGTTCACCAGGGGCACGCCGATATCTTCAAACAATAGCACTCTCTCCTCCTCCTCAGGCGTGCTGTCTCTTCCTCCATCCAAGGGTAGCCTACTCATCGCGTCAGCATTCGTATGGTCCCGTCCGGCTTTGTAAACGATGGTGTACTCATACGCTGCTAATGTAACGGCCCATCTCTGAATTCTCTGAGATGTCATCTGGGGTATGGCTCTCATTTCACTGAACAGTGAAATTAGTGGCTTGTGGTCAGTCACTATAGCGAACTGTCTCCCGTACAGGTATTTGTGGAATTTTTTTACACCAAATACTACTGCAAGGCCCTCCTTGTCTAGCTGGGAGTAGTTTTTCTCAGCTGCACTAAGAGTTCTTGAGACGAACCCTATGGGTCTCTCTGAGCCATCCTCCATACGATGAGAGAGTACAGCACCCACACCGTAGGGTGATGCGTCACACGCCAGGATGAGTGGTTTGTTTGAATCATAGTGCACTAACACACTACAGGACTGAAGTAGCGCTTTGGACTCTTCAAACGCCTTCTGCTGCTTGACCCCCCATGACCATTTTTCTTCCTTCTTAAGTAAGGTATGTAGTGGTGCCAGCAGCGTGGAGAGCTTTGGGAGGAACCTATGGTAATAGTTCAACAAGCCCAGGTAGGCTTTTAACTCAGTAACATTTTGTGGCTCAGGTGCCTCCGCAATGGCTTCCACTTTGTCTGTTAGAGGGTGTAGACCACTGGCGTTGATCTTGTGGCCTAGGAACACCACCTCTTTTCCCATGAACTCACACTTGCTTCTTTTCAACCTCAGACCGCTTTTCTCCAACCGTTGAAGCACTTCCTCCAGCGTTTTCAGATGTTCTTGTTCATTTGGTCCTGTACAAAGGATGTCATCCAAATAAATGGCAACATTCGGAATTCCACCTAGGATGCCCTCCATAGTTCTCTGGAATATAGCAGGACTGGAAGCTACTCCAAATGGTAAGCGTGTGTAGGTATATAAGCCTTTGTGTGTATTGATGGTTACATACTTTCTTGATTCTTCTTCCAGGACTACTTGTTGGTAGGCGTGACTCATGTCTAATTTCGTGAAGTGTCGGCCGCCGTTCAGCTGTGCGAAGAGGTCCTCCACTTTAGGAATTGGATACTGATCCACCCGTGATGCTCGATTGACAGTGAGTTTGTAATCTCCACATATTCTAATGGAGCCATCCGGCTTTCTCACTGAGACTATGGGCGCCGCCCATTCTGCAACCTGCACTGGCTCAATGATCTTGTCATCCAGCAGCCTCTGTAGCTCGCTTTCGACCCGTGGCTTGACTGCATAGGGCACCGGTCGGGGTTTGCAGAATCGTGGTTGGGCCTCCTTGTCCACATTAATCTTTGCAGTGACACCTTTTAGCTGTCCTACGTCTTCTTTGAACACCTCAGCGTGTCTTTCGAGGATCTCCTCCAGCTGCAATTTGGGCTGAGATTCCACTTTATTCACCAACTGATCAATCATGGCCAGTTCTTGTAGCCAACTTCGCCCTAGTAGATTTGGTCCTTCGCTCCCAACTACTACTACAGGTAAGTCCTTTTCTTTGTTTTTGTGTTGCACCTTCACTTGTGCCATGCCTAGCACGTCTAGCTTCTCTCCTGTGTATGTTTTTAATTTTAATGAACAGGGATTTAATTCTGCTGTGTCTGTTTTCTTCCACAGTTGTGTATATTGCTGTTTACTTAATATGGTTACTCCACAGCCTGTATCAACTTCAAATGTTACTTTCATTCCATTAACATTCATGGTACGCGTGATGGGCGCTACCTTGGTCAGCTCCTCTGACGTGTTGTAAATTGTGTGAAAACCCATGTCTTCTGTATCACTTTCTCCCTCCCCTCTCAGTTGATTCGCTTGCTGTTCCTTTCCTGGGCCCTTGTTTTCATACTTTTGCCCATTAACTGTCGCTTTCAGCACCTGTGCGCTGTCCACCTTTATTCTACATGCTTTCTTAATGTGCCCTTGCTTGCCACAATTATGACACAGCTCAGTGGCAAATTTGCACTCGGCGGCATTGTGCTGGCCTTTGCAGCGATAACAACTGGGGAATTTGTGCTGAGTTTTGTCAGTCGACACTTTGTGGACACCTACTTGGGTCTTAGGCACACGAACATGCGTTGCTGTGTCCTCTGTTAGCTTCCCTTGCATCTCTCTCACATCTTTAGATGCTGTTTCCATCGCTTGGCATAATTCCAAAGCCTTCGCAAAAGTGAGTTTTGTTTCAGATAAAAGTCGCCGTTGCATACGGTCATCATTCACTCCACACACAAGTCTGTCTCTTAACATTTCTTCCAATGAGTCTTTGTAATCACAGTGCAGTGCTAATTTCCTCAATTCTGCCACATACTCTGCTATGGACTCAGTGTTCCTCCTTATGCGTGAATTAAATTTGAATCGTTGTACGATTTCACTCGGTTTGGGGCTGAAGTGCTTCTGAAGCTCAGCAGTAAGCTGGTCGTACGTTTTATCTTTCGGTAATGCAGGGCTTATTAAATTTCTCAACAAGCTGTAAGTAGTTGCACCAACTCCACTCAACAGTACAGCCTTCCTTTTGTCTGGCTCCTCAATGTCATTAGCTTCGAAGAAAAAGTCCAACATTTCACTATATTCTTCCCATGACTGAGTCGAGTTATCAAAAGGGGTTACCGTTCCGATTACAGCCGCCATTGCTCGTCGTGGTGGGGAAACCTCGTTTTTCCTCCTCTGAACTTGCACTCGAACTACTGGAGTCACTTGAGTTCGCCACACTTGCAATGTTCTCTGTTTCTCGCCGCTGATTTTTTTCTTTTAATCCTCATCGCCAATTGTGTGATATCCTACCGTGTAGCAATGATCACACTTGAGTTATTTCTTTGGCTAACTCTGCCGTTTATTCTGCAACACACATAATATGACTGAACATGGATTCTGCGCGGGGTTTTCACACTCTTGTTCTAATGTGTCCCCTTAATAGTAGTGCTAAACAATACAGGTAGTTCCCCCTAGAGGCATGTGCCAGTAATGTTTTAAATTAGACTTGCAGTCTACCACAGAATCCTTTAAAAAATTCCTGGATCCAGACGGTGATCCGGATCACCACCAAAATGTAATCATCTGTAGGATACCACATTTCTGACAATCTGTGAAAATTTCATGAAAATCCGTCCATAACTTTTTGAGTTATCTTGCTAACAAACAGACAAACAGACAGACAGACCAACGCTGATGATCACATAACCTCCTTGGCAGAGGTAACTAGTTACGGCCTTCCTCGGCCCATGGGATTTGACACCTACTGTGCTGTTGATGCTACTGGACCACACAGTTACAATTACATCTCCAAAGTTTTGTGTAAGAGCCCCACTAGTTTTCTGTAATCCACAACGTCTCTCGGGCAGATTTTTTTTTTATACTGACTCAGTTACCACATTTCTAGTTTTGCTTATTCTGTAATACTTGAAGGGGTTTTGCCTAGTTAATGTGTTATTGGGTACTTGGGGATTTGTGAAATGTACCTGTATTTTGGTTTCCTTTCATTTGTTTTATCGGGCTGTACCTTATTTATTTTGTCCCTTCTGCTGCACGTTATTTTTGCTAGTGTGTATGTTATATGGTACTTCTGTTTGCTGGTAGGGTACCTGTATTTTGTTTAGTCATCCGGTTGCTCTTTAGTTTTGATCATTTCTGTGTCAAGCCATGCAGTTCTGTTATCCATATTGTTATCCGTTCATTGTGGTTTTTATTTTTCCCTTCCTCCTCTGGGTGTTGTTGTTGCCCTTTTTGTTTTTTTTTTTGGTTTTCTCCCTCCTGGCCTGTTTTCCCCCTCCACCCTCCCTGGGTCGGTCCTGCTAGCTTTCTGGTCGGGGGGCCCCTTGGATGTCACGTTGACGCCTAGAATGCGCCCTTTGAGTGGGGGGTACTGTGGTGATCTGAGCGCTGATTCCAGCCACGCTTAGGTTGCTCAGTATTTCCCCTTTTCCACCGTAGTTTTCCAGGGTTTGTTATTAGGGCCGCTCAGGGGCTTTTATTATGACACCGTCACAGCCGCACTTCTGGCTGTCAAAGCCGAGCTGGCGCCGTGACAGCTGTTTGTCATTTTTGTTAATTACCTCTTTTCTGATTTGTTTGTGCTTGGTATTTAAGGGAGCAGCTGAGGCTCACTCCTCGCTGCGACCTACACAATCTTACGCCTTCGTCACGAGGGACTGGAGCTCCTGTTTCCGACTCCAGTCTTCCCCTGTGTCTTGAACTCCTCGCTGCATGTCTTTGTAAGTGTTTTTGTACAGCGCAGGCTCCATCCTCGCTGTCCCTCCTAGTTTATCTTCAGAGTTTATTATTCTGTGTCTCAGTATTTGTTCGTGTTCTGCCCCACGTGGCTGTTTATTTTGTCATTTCATCATCTTGTAAATAAACGAGCAAACTTACTGTTTGGCATCTGCCGTCTCATTAATGCCCTGCAAGGGGCATTCATAACAGAACCTTTCAGCCTGTGAGCTTTTCAGCCCTCCCTCATATGTTTGCCGCTGGCTTTTTCTCCCTGTAGCGTCCTAGTGTGTCTTCTTTCCACGCCACTACCTTGGCGTGTTGCTACCAGCGGTTGTTGTCTGCCTCAATGGCATTACTTGTGTTTCCAGTCCACGAGCTGTGTTATTTCTTAATAAATAATGCTTTAACATCACCCTGCAATTGAGTCCTCCGATTTGCCTCGGAGGGGCCATGTTGACAACACTGATGCAGTAATTCATGCAAAAGGAGCCCCGACTAAATACTGAGTGTGCACATGGACATACTTTTCAGTTGTCCAACACATATATTTAAAAATCTATTTTTTAAATTAATTTTATGTAATTTCTAATTTTTTGAGAAACTGAATTTTGGGTTTTCATTAGCTGTAAGTCATAATCATTCAAATTAAAAGACGTAAACACTCGAAATGTATCACTTTGTGTGTAATGAATCTATAAAATGTGAGTTTCATTTTTAGAGTTGAATTGCTGAAATAAATCAACTTTTCGATGACATTCTAATTTATTGAGGTGCACCTGTAAATGAAGAAATAAAAAAACGACAGTGAAAAAAGAACCTAGTTAGCTACAATTGACTGACTGTTTAAATAGAAGAAATAGAAGTCACTCAGTTGCTTGTTGGAAAAACATGAAGAAAAATGCCAATAAAAAGCAAAGTGTGAGACATTAGTGGTTCATCATGGAAGAACCACCAGCACAGAAAAGGACGACTCCAAAACGCTTTATATTATCAACTGGTATCTTGGCAAAAAATTAATCTTCATTATAAAACTCAAGTAGAGTGTCTGTCAATTTTCTTTGATCCTTTGGTCAGTCATCTCAAAAATGCAGTCACTGTAAAAGTGAAACCTCCTGAGCTTCTGGTTTAAAATTAAAGTTTAAATTGGAGTTTAAAATGTTGGTGCAACAGAATTAAATATAAAGTAAAAAACTGAAGTGAAGTTAAAGAGTGGTTTTATAGTTAATTTTTCTTAACTTTTAATCTTAGTCTTAGTTTAATCTATAGTGTTCCAACTTAAAACATGAATTCATCTTGTTTAAGTATTAAACCTTGCTGTGAGGTTTCTTGTTGATTTGAAAACTGATGTCACCATAGTCTGATGAGCTGAGCATGTGTGTGATGTATTGTCCTGTGCGTCTCTCAAACCACCTGCTGCTTCTGTTCATTTCCTCTGCCTGTGTTGTGGTTGAATTGCTGTGAGAGCTCTTGATGGTGACAACACATGTACGGCAGATGTTAATACAGCACATTGTTGAATCATCTGAGAGGTGCATTGTTGGTTTTCACAGCCTAAATCGAACTGTTTTTTTTGTGGGAATCCCAGCTGGAGAAGTCCTGGACTTCATCAAAGTTGTTGAAAAACGCAGGTGAGGTTGGTTTTATTGTTTAATGTGTGTCTCAGAGTCTCATTCATTTAGTGAAAATGAATGTGTCCTGTTGAATTGTTCTTTAACCCTCTGCTATTAGAGACTGAAAGTGTCCTGGGGGAGCGAAGACACAATGCCAGGGAATAACTCCAGTCAGAATCTGTGTACAGGTGAGAGATTATGTCAGGAACCCGGCTTTAGGGTGTGCTCTCACTGGTGCCAGGTGACTTGTTCTGTGCAAAATAGAATGGCCCTCAGCTCCTCTGTACTCACATTGTTTTTGTGTAGCGGGGTTCCCAGACTTGAGTGTGAAAGCGTATTAGGGTCACAGTTAAAAAAAAAAAAAAAGTTTTACATTTTGAGGAAAAAACTCAAAATTTTGAGAAAAAAACTAAAGAGTAGTTTGAGGGGGAAAAAAGTGGTGTATGCTTGTCGTGTGCAGCGTGTGCGCATACAGGTGCGTCTCAATAAATCAGAGTATCATGGAAAATTTAATTTATTTCAATTCAAAAAGTGAAGCTTTTTATTTTGACCATTTTCTTGAAATACTCTAGGGCGGCTGTGGCGCAGGTGTAGTGTGGCCGACTACTGATCAGAGGGTCAGGGGTTTGATTCCCGCTCTATCTGCAGTCTGCATGTTGAAGTGTCCTTGAGCAAGGCACTGAACCCCCAGTTGCTCCTGGTGGGTCAGGCCAGCGCCGGTGCATGGCAGCTCCACCACCATCAGTGTGTGAATGGGTGGCTAGCAGGATCTGTAAAGCACTTTGGTCATCCAGAGATGAGAAAAAGCGCTATATAACTGAACGCCATTTACCATTTTTTCTTGAAATTTTTACTTTTTTCCTCAAAATACTCTTGACTTTTTCAGGAAATTTTGACTTCTTTCATTAAATTTAGATTTTTTTTTTCTTGAAATTTGACTTCCTCAAAATTTTAACTTTTTTTTCCCCTCAAAATACTCTTTTGACTTTTTTCCTCAAAATTTCAACTTTTTACTCAAAATACTCCTGACATTTTCAGGAAATTTTGACTTTTTTCATTAAATTTCAAATTTTTTTTTCTCACAATTTTGACTTTTTTCCTCAAAATACTCTTTTGACTTTTTTCTCAAAATTTTGACTTCTTTCTCAGAATTTTGGCTTTCTTCTCAAAACGCCAAACTTTTTTTCAGTGTTGCCCTAATACCCCTTCATACTTAAGGAATCCCTGACAATAGAAGCATAGCTTTTTCACCTTACCCCAACAACATTTGCATTTGTTCCATTCCTGGGACTACCTCATCCAACCATTCCAAAGCTGGGGAAATGTTCTGTTCTGCAGAACAATAGGGAACAATCACACTTGTCAAGAGTTCCAGACTTTAGGTGTCAGCCCTTGGTCAGCACCAGACAGGCACTACAGTGTGAGCGCACCCTTAGTTAACTGGTCAGAACTGGACCTGACTGTTGTTGCTCTTTCAGATCAGGGTCTGAACACAGTTTTCTACATCCTCATCGGGGTTCTATCCGCCATCATCCTGGTGCTCACAGTGCTGGGGGTTGTGTTTCTCAAAAAGTAAGAAGAAGATATATATATATATATAATTGTATGTTTATTGTCATTATATACACAAAGATCATGTGGTCAGTCACTGCAACACATACTGGAGTCAGTTTGTCTTGGCCTGTCCTTGCCACTGATAATACCTCTATCTGCAAAGAATGTGCCGCTAGTCCAGCAAAGCTAGCGGTACTCAAATACTTTGCAAGCAGTTTCATGAAATGGTTGCAAGCAGTTTCATGAAATGGTCAGTCAGAAAGCAACTCATACCGGCTCAGACGTCGCCTGGGTTAACAAGGTCAGGAGTTCCTGGCAGCGGAAGGCTAAGGACAGAGCTGCGTGGAGGAATCTGATCAGACCTAAATGAAACAGTCATTGTTGCCCCCAACAGACTGCTATGATGATGATGATGATGATATAAAATTGCATGATCTGTGCCTGAATTGAAGTTGTCTATCACTGACAATTATTCCTGGCCAGAGTTACAAGCTAAGTAATAAAATGCATAAATGAATAAAAGTACCTAAACTATTTGACTAAGGGAAATCAGTGCAAATTAAATTGATTAAAAAGGTTAAAGATACCCAATAAAAGTTTTGAAAACTCTGAAGTGAGTAGGCTGCAAGTCACATAGTGACCATAGGATGTCACTAAAACCACAGTTTCTATAAGGTCCATCTGGTACCTTTAAAAGTCTCTTATCATACATTTTCCAGGTAATAAATTTACATTTTGGCATCCTTGAGGACATATTGAAATACTTTTAATGACCACAAACAATTCCTATTTTCTTACACCTAACTCTTCAGAAAGACTGTTTGTGAAATTTTCACTGAAACATTTGATTTTCATGCTGTTCACTAATATTAAGGAACCCCTAAACTGACTGGGTAAAGAATCTTTTAATAAGGTGCCAAGCGGTGAGGACAAGCCTACACCAGATTCAGAATTTAACTGTTAATAGGACTGTGATCAGAAGGAAACTAAAGACCTGACTTTTTAGTTTGTGACATCACAAAAATTAGGTACTATTATCGGCTTACTACTTTAAGAGTTTGACTAAATAAAGACAGTGTGCATTTCCTAGTAAGTAAGCATTTTGTTTTAATAGGATCCATATGGTGTATTTTATAAGGTTAAAACCCAAGAACACACCATTTTGAAGTGAATGGGAGGTTTAAGTTAAAATGCTAAGTTGTCCTTGATTACTCTGAGTGTAAACTGCTTAAGGGTTTGCTAGTTTTAATCAGCTCAGCAAAGATTACTATGAAGTTCTCCTTTTAATCAAGTCAGGAGCATCTCAACTGATATCTACAGTTACGGCCACAACTTCCTGCACCAGAGTCCAGCATCCTACTTGTGTCACCAAGAGGATCGATCCACTTGTTAAGCCAAGTAGGAATACCTTTACTGACTCTGTTACACTTACAATACTATACTACCTATTTCAGTGCCCATAGTAGGAATGCTGGTTTAATGGTCATCATGGATCATCAAATTACTATAAATACAATATACAATATATTGTGATCCTGTATTAGGGACAAACTACTAAAAAAAAAAGTATTTACATTTACTTGTTCAAATAACCTAAAATCATTAAATACACTTGAAAACAACAATAAACTAAGTTTCCAACACTAAACTAAATGGTGTGAATAGTACCTGGAAAGATCAACTGCATGCAGAGTACCCACTTCCTCTTTTTAATTACTTCATCAAATGTCCCACACAGCATATTTCTGGGGAAATTCACCACAGGCCAAAGTTTAACCGGATGCCATGTTGTGTTTCTGATTTGAGACAAAAGCCCTCCCACAGCAGTGGAACAGATCTGATTACATCTGTCTTTTTTCAGCCATTCAGCAACACCTTTGTTATGTTCAGTGGTTATTTCCTTGTTCGATGTGCTGTTATAAAGTGACTTTAATTTTTTAAAGTTCAATGGACTTTTGATGCTAAAGATGACATATATCTTGTTATGGGGGGGGGCATGATCTACTTATCATGCCTACCTTTCTGAGCTGGTTTTGGTTATCTTGGACTGTTTCATATAATGATTTGCTCTTGTTTAATTCTGGTGTTATTACCTCTGCCAAGGAGGTAATGTAATTGGGGTGGTTTGTCTGTTTGACCATCTGTCCATTTGATAGCAGGAGTACACAAAAACTACTGGACGGATTTTGATGAAATTTTCACCAGAAGTAGCCCTTGAGCCAAGGATGAGCCCATTAAATTCTGGTGATGATCTGAGAGTGCCTACCTCCACCAAGGACCTTGTTTGAATTTGTGCAGCAGGATTACACAAAAACTACTGGATGGATTTGAATGAAATTTTCATCAGAGGTGGTCCTTGGGCTAGAAAGGAACCCATAACATTTTGGTGATGATCCGAGAATGCATACCTTCACCAAGGCTCTTATCTTCTCACAGTGTTTTTGTAGTATCAGGTGAATTATACGGGTAGGAGCCCTGTGTAAGTGTAACTTGTTCCTAGGGGACTGGGAGCTGACATGCTGTGTCTGTGAGTCGTCCTGTTTAAGCCTCCAAAATTACCTGTTAGACCTAACCCAGCTAACAGAACATGGTGTCAGAAGCTAGTTAAATTAAGGTACAACTAGGGATTAGTGCCAGAGTGTTGAGGCGCTGTGTGTATTTTTCTCACCGAACAAGTATAATTTCAGCTAATGCTAGCTAGTGCACACGCCAGGCAGCAAGATGAACCAGTTCCAAGTCTTACCACCGGAGAAATTTACATTTAACGCGGAGGACTGGACAAAGTGGATAAAACGCTTTGAGAGGTTTCGCATCGCTTCAGGTTTGGAAACCCAACCAGACGAAAACCAAGTAAATGCGCTCATCTACACTATGGGTGAAGAAGCCAAGGATATATTAGTTTCCCTGCAATTAACTTTGGAGGAGGCACGTGAGTACAAGACAGTTAAAACAAGGCTGAATGCTCACTTCGTGGCAAGCAGAAATGTTATCTTTGAGAGAGCAAAGTTTAATCAGCAGCAGCAAGAAATGGGAGAGATGGCTGACAGCTTCCATACAGCGATGCACTGTCTCGCAGAACACTGCAGCTACAGAGTTCTTCATGAGGAAATGGTGAGAGACAGATTTGTTGTTGGTCTGAGAGATAGATGCCTATCTGAACAGCTACAAATGGACCCAGAATTAACATTAGAAAAAGCAGTTAACAGAGCCCGACAAAGCAAGCAAGTTAAGCAACAGCAAGAACTGCTAAAGAGTAACTTTAAAACGGACATCGCCAGTACTCAGCCTGATAGTGTGCACGTGCGTCAACATGGCGGCACGTGGGCAAAGCTAAATAAACCACAATTCAAGCAGATGAAGAAATTACAGCAGGACAGACAGACACAATGCAAAAGATGTGGAGATGCCAAATGGCACAGCATGCAACAATGTCCAGCAAGAGAAGCAGTGTGTAATCAGTGCAGAAAAAAGGACACTATGCAAAAATGTGCAGAACAAAGAAACTGTATGAAGTAAATGCTGCAGCAACATGAGATGACTCCGATGTGGAAGTTGCCTTCCTAGGTTCACTGTCAGCAGAAACAAACACTAGTCCATGAATGATAGAGGTTAAAGTGGACAATGAAAATGTAGTGTTTAAAATTGACACTGGAGTAGATATCACTGCAATCCCAGAAACACTCCGTACCCAAAACCAATACAATAAGCTGGAGAAGCCCACAAAAATCTTACAGGGGCCAGGAGCGTCACGCTTAAAGGTGAAAGGTATATTCACAGCCACTCTGAGTAAGGAAAATAAGAACACCACAGAGAACATTTTTGTAGTAAAAGGGTTGTGCACGCCACTGCTGAGTGGGACAACTGCTATTGCACTACAGCTAGTCGCCAGAGTGGAGAACATCAGTCTGGTCTCCAAAGAGACTATTAAAAAACAGTTCCCAAAACTTTTCAGCGGATTGGAGAAAATGGAGGGGGAATATGATATCGTTCTGAAGCCAGGGGCACAGCCTTTTTCCCTCTCAACTCCCAGGTGCATCTCACTCCCACTGCTCCCAAAAGTGAAGGAGGAACTGAAGTACAAGTAAAGTAAAGTACAAGAACCTACAGAGTGGTGTGCACTGATGGTGGTGGTGCCTAAACATTCAAGTTCGGGCAGAGTGAGGATACGCACCAGTCTCACTGAGCTTAACAAATCAGTGATGAGAGAGAAACATCCTCTTCCCTTCCCGGGCTTTTATTGAATCTGTTTTATCCTTTTCTTTAGTGTCATGGTTTGGTCAGATAAAACTGAAACAGAGGAAATCCTTGGATCAGGTAGTTAGATGGTCCAGTCGTTTGCTTGGTGAGTCACAGCTGAGCCTGACATCCCTGTACACCAGACAAGTACAGAGGATGGCTACCTCCATTTTAAATGATGACCCCCACCCTTCGCACTGCAACTTTCAGCCTCTTCCTTCAAGACGGAGGTTTACTGTCCCAAAAAGTAAAACCCAGCACTACAAAAACAGCTTTGTTCCTGCTGCTGTCAAAGAGTTGAACAAGCTGTAACAATATATTGCACATAATTTAGGTACCTATTTATTAACTTCATTTTATATTTACTTATTTTTGTAGGATGTTGCTTGGGTTCTAAATATTTTATTGGGTTTTGGACCTTTGAGTTTTTAACCTCTTTGACTAGATTTTAACTTTTAATATGACCCTTCTCTCTTACCTCTGGTTTTTCTCCCATCTCTATGTCTTTTTATACCCTGATTGATGGAGCCTTGAGTATTTTTATCATGTTTATAGTCAGCTTCATGTGTGCCTGTGTTTGTGTCTATGTTGAATGTATTTTGTGGCTTGTAAATATGGATGTCACCAGACTGCAAAACAAATCTACCTACGGGTACAAATAAAGTAACCTGAACCTGAACCTGAACCTTCCCTCAGTCAAACACACCTTAGGACAGCTAGCTGGAGCTAAAGTATTTTCAAAGTTGGATGCCAATGCCGGATTCTGGCAGATTCCACTATCCAGGAAATCATATCTACTGACCACCTTCATAATTCCCTTTGGACGGTACTGCTACAACCGTCTGTGCTTTGGAATTTAATCAGCGCCAGAACATTTCCAAAAGCACATGTCACGTATCCTAGAGGGCCTAGAAGGAGTCGTGTGTCAGATGGATGATGTGCTCATCTGGGGAGCCACACAGAGTGAGCACGATGAGAGACTGAAGAGGGCACTACAACGCCTACAGGAAGCAGGTGTCACACTTAACGACAAATGTGAGTTCTCAAAGAACAGGCTTAAATTCCTGGGGGCAGATTATCAAGGCATCAGGGGTCAGCCCAGACCCTGATAAAGTGAATGCTGTAAGAGCCATGAAAAAACCAAGCAACGTGAGGTGAGACGCTTGTTAGGAATGACAAACAACCTCGGGAAGTTTCTACCTCATTTGACAGCGAAAACTCGTCCTCTCAGAGACCTACTTAGAAAGTCCAACATGTGGGCTTGGGGGCCACAACAGCAGTAGGCCTTTGACAGTATAAAGGCAGAACTTACCTCACCCCCAGGTCTCGCATTGTATGACCCAAATGCTGAAACACTTGTCTCTGGAGATTCATCCTCATTTGGTCTAGGTGCTGTACCCCTACAGCAGCAAGTGGACACAAGTTGGAAACCAGTGGCGTATGCTTCGAGAGCACTTAGCTGTACTGAGCAACGATACGCCCAAATCGAAAAGGAGGCTCTCGCCTTAACATGGGCATGTGAAAAGTTTGCAGAGTTTCTTATTGGGAAAAGTTTCCATACTGAGACAGACCATAAGCCTTTAGTTCCACTGTTAGGTTCAAAAAGTTTAGACGAACTCCCACCACGCATTCAATGTTTGCGCATGAGGCTGATGAGGTTTTCCTTCACTATATCTCATGTGGCCGGCAAAGACATTGCAACAGCAGATGTTATATCCAGAGCAACTGTTAGAACACATCAGATGGGTTGCAAGAGGAGGAAATCAATTTGTACATTGACTCAGTCATTGCAAGCCTACCTGCTACAGAAAAGAGGCTCAGAGAAATTCAAACACACCAAGACAATGACACCATTCTGTAATGTAGTTATTTATTGTTCATATATTGCATTATGTTTGGAGCTCTTATTTGTGTGGCACGGGGTGGGGGCTTCATATTCCAATTCTGCCAACCCTGTGCATATAAGAAGGGCTGCAGGTAGGGGGGCGGTCTCTTCCGCCTTTACCTCTGCCAGCGGTTGTATGTGTGGTCAGGTGCACTGCGCCCTGTATTATAATAAACGTGTGTTCAGCTCCACTATTGCTCTCCTCATTGACTCCAACTTCAGACACATTTGGTGATGAGAAGAAAAGCCATGGAAGCATGTGGAGCACCAATTCGGCTGTTTTTGGAGCTCCCGGGTGAGCCGTCTGTGCCGTGGCCTCGGTGGTACGAAGCCTTTAAAACGTACAGTATATGGTGGTGTTGGAACTGGGAAGAATGGAGAAGCTGAGGGTGCGTGCGTTGCTCGTGCGCAACCTGGGAATGGAGGGCCAGAGGATTTTGGGCACGCTTGATGATGTGGACAACTACGAAGAAGTGGTCGAGTTAATGCCGCGCCATTTCAGGGTGCCGGACAACGTCATCGTCTGGAGGATTAAGTTCCGACAGCGCTGCCAACAGGTTGGCGAACACATCCAGTGGCTTGTATCGGACTTGAGGCAGCTAGCCACTGAGTGTTGGTTTGGACTGTTGGAAGAAGAAATGGTTCACGACCAGTTGGTAGAACACACCAACTGTGCTGCGGTCCAGTCTAAGCTGCTCACATTTCCAGGTGAGTTGACACTGGCCAAGGCCGTCGAGTCGGCTGTCCAGCTAGAGGCAGTGGATAAGCTAACTTGGGAGCTACGTGAGCGTCTGTCACCACGAGAGCTGGGATCCTCCATGGCCACACAGGTAGTGGACTCGGACAGCGATGGGAGTGTCGAGGATGATGCCGAGAGGGCCAACGTTGTACAGACGAGTCTGCCCCAGGGAAGCCCCCGTGTATGGGCTGCAGATCCATGAACCACCGCTACAACGCCAGAGAGTGTGCGGCAAGAGGAAAGCGCTGTGGCAATTGTGGCCGTCTACATCATTTCGCGAGGGTGTGCCAGTCAGCAGAACAAGATAGCCTGCGCAAGAGCTCGACTCCTCCAGCCCCGATGGTGATTCATACTGTGTCCCCGAGTACCAGTGGGCGCACACATTGCACACTAGTGTTGGACGGAGTACCGGTACCGATGCTGATTGACACGGGGGCGGAGAGTTTGCTGCTGAACTGGGCTACGGTTAGAGAATGTTTTCCCCACTACAGAACTGGAGGTGACTCAGTGCCACTTTGTGGCTGTGGAGGAGGACGGTTAGCCATGGTGGGTACAGTCAGACTGATGACAAGTCACATAATTTAGGTACCTATTAATTAACTCCATTTTATATTTACTTATTTTTGTAGGATGTTACTTGGGTTCTAAATATTTTATTGGGTTTTAGACCTTTGAGTTTTTAACCTCTTTGACTAGTTTTTATCTTTTAATATGACCCTTCTCTCTTACCTCTGGTTTTTCTCCCATCTCTTTGTCTTGATGGAGCATTGAGTATTTTTATCATGTTTATAGTCAGCTTCATGTGTGCCTGTGTTTGTGTCTATGTTGAATGTAATTTGTGGCTTGTAAATATGGATGTCACCAGACTGCAAAACAAATCTACCTACGGGTACAAATAAAGTAACCTGAACCTGAACCTGAACCTGAAGTCGGCGGAGATGGCCGATGTGGAGTTCGTCGTGACAGCCTGCGGCATGAACATCATGGGCTGCAACCTATTCTATGGCCTTGGGTTTTCCATCAGGAGCAGCGCTGGGGAAGAGTGGTCGGGCTGTGGATTGTGGGACTGACCTGTTCCGAGAGTTTGGGACAACACTGTGTGGGATGAACAATTGCTGGGCACTCCGGAAAGTGGAGAGGCCTTGTCGTACTCAGGGTTGCCGCGGGAGGGCCCCGGTGTCCAAATTGCCCTGGACGAGGGTACCGGGCAGCACGGGGGAGAGCCTGTGGCAGCGAGCGATGCCCAAATGATGGTCCCAGGTGTTTCTAGAGCATGGCCATGGAGGGCCGGCGAACACGGGGCCACATCGGCAGGGTCCGCAGCAGATTTACAAGCAGTTGGGACAGGACCGAGTGGCACTGGGAGAGCGAGTACCAGGCGGAGACACCGCAGGCCATGCAGGGCACCGCTTGGAGTCGCGGACTGGGTTTGGGCTCGGGCGGAGGTGAAGTCCAGGCGGGTGAGAGAAAAGCGGAAGATGGAACAGTACCAGGGCTGGCTGCAGGTCACAGGCGAGTGGCACGATGGTTACCTTCTGCTGTTCTGCTGTTGTTCTGCATGGCATCATCCTAATGAGTTACGGCGTGCCCCAAAGAAGACAGTCAGGCATGGCCCCAGACGATTGGAGCACCTGGAGAGGTGGAGGACAAGGTGCACCGGGATCGAGGCAACCAGCTGTGGCCTGGGAAGTGAGCTACCTCCAGGGGCGGACTGAATGGTGAAGGGTCTTGGGGGGGGCCACAGGTCATCCTCACCGAGCCATGGTTGGTTGTTGGTTATTAATTTGTAGTTATAGTTCTGGGATTATTTTGGTGTTCTGTTTAAAGGCCAAATGTCACGTAACAGGGTACTTTAAATATCTTGAAACTAGATATAAAAGGGAACCGATCCGTTCGGGTCTTGGTGCATATGCTTCAGTAACAACGGAATATTCGTTAATTTAAAACTGCCGCGCTTGGCCTGACACGGCCCCTGGAATCGCCTGGGGAAGAAGGCGGAAGTGACGAAATAGATTGTACTCTAGTTTGATGCTTGGGGTATTTCAATTGATTGTTTATATGGAGACTGGAAGGTTGAAGTGAGCAACAAGAAAGAAAAAATTGGATATTTCACCCATACCTTAAAACGGGACTATCAGGGACAGCTGGGTAATAAGGGACACTTCTCTGGGAAATGTTTTCATACCTGTCAAGTGAGACGTTTTCGCCGTACTTCAACACCGTAAAAAGCGGCTATAAGGGACAGCGGAGCAACAAGGGACACCTCTCTGGGAAATGCCCCAAATGCAACTCGTGTTGTTATTGTCAAATATTTTAAGGATTCATGGACATTTGACAATAACAACACAACTCAGCGTCTGGCGCAAAATAAAAAAAAAAAAAGCAGAATTCTGTATTTGTAAGGCGATCTCTCTGTTCCGCAACCGCAGCCCAGCTGAAAGTGTTAAACCATTGTCCTAATGACTTCTCACTGTAGTGAGAATAGCTCCCGCTGAGCCATCTGCCAGCACCAGCTGTGAGTGATCACACACAGGAGTGCTCCTCAACACACTCAATTTTTTTTCCCGTATATTTTTCTTTTGGGCATACAGAAATGGCAATACGCCCGTTTTTGCTAAAATTGCATTTTCCCCGTATTTTCCTTAAAATATTTGACAATAACAACACGAACTACATTTAAAACATTTCCCAGAAAAGTGTCCCCCACAGCCGCGCTTGGCACCAAAATACGGCGAAAACGTCTCACTTGACAGGTATGCGCCTCCATTTTCATATTGATCTGGTCAATTTCTTGACAGCAGCGGCTCTCCTCCACTATAATAATAATGGCTTCCGAAAAATCAATATTTATGGGGCGCCCTCGACAGACCCCCTTCGGCTTCGCAATTCTGGAGGCGATTAATGTCCAGTTCAATGACATTTTCCACTGGTTCTGTTCTCTGGTCATCGTTGGAACTGTTGTCATCAGACAAAGCATCTGATTCCGTCTCGGACGGCTCGAACCTGTAAGGTTCTATGCCTCTGTCACTGTCTGAACCACTGACAAAAAAAAAGACAAAAAAAAAAAGACAAAACTAAACTAATTTGTTCACAATCGCTGTCACTTTCCGTCATGATTGTCCAATGTTGATAAGTGTGAATGTGGATAGGCAGGGCAGCCAGGGTACAACTGGTGATGTCAAAAACATGGGCGTGGTCTGGACTGGCTGTCACAAGCCAGCAAGCAAGGTGGGGCCTTCACCTGGTGTATTTTGTGCAATTATGTAAATACAGGTGGGTGATATGGTCTCCGGTATGAATATTTGGTTTAAGCTATGTGTATTTTATCTAAATTCGTTGTCATTTAGAAAAAAAAATTACGTGACATTTGGCCTTTAAGTAGGAGACACGGCAGTAATTTTTTTTTTTTAACAGGACTTTTATACAGGTATATCTCAAAAAATTAGAATATTATGAAAAAGTTCAATATTTTTGTCACTCATTTCAGAAAGTGAAACCCATATATTATATAGATTCATTACACAGAGAGTGATATATTTCAAATGTTTATTTATTTTAATTTTGATGATTATGGCTTACAGCCCATGAAAACCCCAATTTCTGTTTCTCAAAAAATTAGAATATTACATAAAATTAATTTTAAAAAATAGTTTTTAATAGAAATGTTGGCCGACTGAAAAGTATGTCCATGTACACATTCAATACTTGGTCGGGGCTCCTTTTGGATTCATTCCTGTGTCAATGTGGCGTGGCATGGAGGTGATCACCCTGTGGCACTGCTGAGGTGTTATGAAGCTCCAGGTTGCTTTGATAGTGACCTTCAGCTGGTCCGCATTGTTGGGTCTGGTGTCTCTCATCTTCCTCTTGACAATACTCCATAGATTCTCTTTGGGGTTTAGGTCAGGAGAGTTTGCTGGCGAATCAAACACAATGATGCCATGGCCATTAAACCAGGTTTTCATACTTTTGGCAGTATGGGCAGGTGCCAAGTCCTGCTGGAAAATGAAATCAGCTTCTTCATAAACCTTGTCAGCAGAAAGAAGCATGAAGTGCTCTAAAATTTCCTGGTAGATGACTGTGTAACCCAGCTGAGAAAATTACCCTTTTTTCTCAGATTTCATTTGTATTAATACGATTGTGTGATTTTATTTTGAAAAATGATTATTTTGGGAAGAGGAAGTGTGATCCTCGCTATCCAGCTTTTAAATTTCCATTTCATGGTCATGTTGGGGGATCCTTCTTATTGTAACCCTTGCCTTACGTTAATTAGGTAAGGGAAATTATTAAGTGTAGACCAGTTGCTAGGTTCGTAAGGATTACAATAGGGAATTAAAATGAGTGTGGAATGAAATAGCTGGAGGCAAGAAATGAGCAATTCATGGTTGTTATTATTAAAGATAAAGAGAACAGAGTATTCAAACAATTTACAAATATACAAATATAACAACGGCCGGCATGAAATAGAACCCCAAAAATGTCCTACTGAGCTCAGTGTTTGTTCGTCTTTTTGGTTTAGTCGTTTGACCAGTCAAGATATCTTGTATTTCCAGACTCAGGTTTCTTTTCCTCTTTTAAAGCGGCGGCTTGAGTTGTTACCACTTTGAATTTTGTGCACTGGAGAGAGGAAGGATGTTCTTCAATCGAGATCTTGGTTCAGATCTCGGTTCAGTCTCGGTTCAGGTCTCGGGTCAGGCTCGCCATCTCCATTCGGAGAGAATCCAGGATCCAGAAGGTTCTTAATCAGCAGCCAAAAAAAGCCTAGCCAAGATGAGATATCAGCATGAACACAACAAAAGTCACAGCCTCACGGCCTCTCAAGCTCATGCTCCCGTCAACAAGAAGACCCACAGGTCTCCACACAGATCGTCCACAGCCTCTCTCGTCCGCTCTCAGATCGCAAAAGACCGAAAAACCGGATGCGCGCCTCGGCACTCTGCTCGGAAGGCGGGGCTAATATCGCTCTTAACGAATGAAAAGACCACGATCGCCCAACGTGACCATGAAATGAGAATTTAAAAGTTGGATAGCGAGGATCACACTTCCTTTTCTCAAAATAATCATTTTTCAAAATAAAATCACACAATTGTATTAACACAAATGAAATCTGAGAAAAAAACGGTCATTTTCTCAGCTGGGTTACAACTGCGCTGACTTTGGTCTTGATAAAACACAGTGGTGTAGCGATATTTAATAAAATATAGTGCAATAAGGTACAGGAATTATTTATTTTATTTAATAGTGGGTGTGCGAGGGGACAGAGTTAAACAGTCACGCCAACACTCACTAAATAAAATAGAAAAGCCCTCGTAAAAGGGGGCACCAGTTCTAAAAGAACGAATTGTTAATTAATTCCAATTAATTAATTTCCATACCTTCAATTACTTAATGAATTCAGTTTCAAAAATTTAGTGAGTTCTTTTACTGCCGTGATCCAGGAAAGCATACAGTGGGGCAAAAAAGTATTTAGTCAGCCACCAATTGTGCAAGTTCTCCCACTTAAAAGATGAGAGAGGTCTCCAATTTTCATCATAGGTATACCTCAATTATGAGAGACAAAATGAGAAAAAAAAATCCAGAAAATCACATTGAAGGATTTTTAATGAATTAATTGGTAAATTCCTCAGTAAAATAAGTATTTGGTCATCTACAAACAAGCAAGATTTCTGGCTCTCACACACCTGTAACTTCTTCTTTAAGAGGCTCCTCTGTCCTCCACTCGTTACCTGTATTAATGGCACCTGTTTGAACTCGTTATCAGTATAAAAGACACCTGTCCACAACCTCAAACAGTCAGACTCCAAACTCCACTATGGCCAAGACCAAAGAGCTGTCAAAGGACACCAGAAACAAAATTGTAGACCTGCACCAGGCTGGGAAGACTGAATCTGCAATAGGTAAGCAGCTTGGTGTGAAGAAATCAACTGTGGGTGCAATTATTAGAAAATGGAAGACATACAAGACCACTGATAATTTCCCTCGATCTGGGGCTCCATGCAAGATCTCACCCCATGGGGTCAAAATTATCACGAGAATGGTGAGCAAAAATCCCAGAACCACATGGGGGGACCTAGTGAATGACCTGCAGAGAGCAGGGACCAAAGTAACAGAGGCTACATCAGAAACACACTACGCTGCCAGGGACTCAAATCCTGCAGCACCAGACGTGTCCCCTGCTTAAGCCAGTACATGTCCAGGCCCGTCTGAAGTTTGCTAGAGAGCATTTGGATGATCCAGAAGAGGACTGGGAGAATGTCATATGGTCAGATGAAACCAAAATAGAACTTTTTGGTAAAAACTCAACTTGTCATGGTTGGAGGAGAAAGAACACCATACCTACTGTGAAGCATGGGGGTGGAAACATCATACTTTGGGGCTGTTTTTTCTGCAAAGGGACCAGGACGACTGATCCGTGTAAAGGAAAGAATGAATGGGGCCATGTATTGTGAGACTTTGAGTGAAAACCTCCTTCCACCAGCAAGGGCATTGAAGCTGAAACGTGGCTGGGTCTTCCAGCATGACAATGATCCCAAACACACCGGCCGGGCAACGAAGGAGTGGCTTTGTAAGAAGCATTTCAAGGTCCTGGAGTGGCCTAGCCAGTCTCCAGATCTCAACCCCATAGAAAATCTTTGGAGGGAGTTGAAAGTCTGTGTTGCCCAGCGACAGCCCCAAAACATCACTGCTCTTGAGGAGATCTGCATGGAGGAACGGGCCAAAATACCAGCAACAGTGTGTGAAGACCTTGTGAAAACTTACAAAAAACATTTGACCTCTGTCATTGCCAACAAAGGGTATATAACAAAGTATTGAGATGTACTTTTGTTATTGACCAAATACTTATTTTACTGAGGAATTTACCAATTAATTCATTAAAAATCCTTCAATGTGATTTTCTTGATTTTTTTTCTTATTTTGTCTCTCATAGTTGAGGTATACCTATGATGAAAATTGGAGACCTCTCTCATCTTTTAAGTGGGAGAACTTGCACAATTGGTGGCTGACTAAATACTTTTTTACCCCACTGTATATGCAAAGGAAAACGCTTCAACTTCTCTCGTTTACAAGTTTATTAAATGAAACTCATTCAGGTTACATGACATGGCATTCAAATGATGGATAAACAGATTCAAATGATCAACAGGTGCTAGATATCACATCAACTGTTAATGTATTCCTGAGCATAAAATCTATAGTTAAACCTTTGTGGAACCAAGAGGAAACCAGATTTTATGTTCCAACTGTAATGCAGTGGAAGGCTGAGATATCTAACACAATCAGAACACAACTTTATGGTGAAAAATTCCATAAGCTGATTATCTAAAAAGGAACTTCTGAATTAATCTACAAAAATGAAAGGAGGTTACTTAAAAATTAGTAAGAATTTTCCTTCAGTTTATAGCTTTGCCCTATGGCTGAGGGACTAATTGTACCATGAAATATTGGTTATGTTCAATTATAATTGACATTTAGGACATCTTGTTTAAACCCAGCAGATAGGAAAATGGGAGTCTCACTTACGAACAGCTGTAGGTCCAGGTATTCAGCTGTGGTCAGCGCCAGCTGGTGGTATTGTTCAAGAAGGCTCAGCGGCTCTTCCAGACAGCGTTCAGAACACAGGACTCAACCGGGGGGGGGGGGGGGGCTTGTGAGAGTGTAGCCGGTGGAGTTAGCGGCTAAGTCCCGGGCCAGGCGTGACGTCCTTTGGCAACCAGTTCGAAATTTAGTATGTCCCTGGCCCGCAGAACAAACCCAAAGGCTGAAGGAAAAATGTTTTAGTCAGTTTCACCCACGAGCTCCTGGTTTCTTAGCGTTGTCATATGTGGATGAGGCAGGAAAAGAAGGTCCAAAAATCTCTATCAGTCCACTTTAACGGCAGAGAAAGTCAAAAAGTCCAAGGAAAAAACGTTCACAGAATAAGCATGGCTTCTGAGGTGAAGAAAAAAAAAGGATTTCAGAGTTTAACTCTCTTTAAAGGCGAGCTCAATCAGACTGGACTGTATGTATTGTGCCCCCCGAGGACAGAAAGGACATCCGGGCGCCAGCTGATGTCATGCTAATGATATGTATTGACTGATGTGTATTAGATGACAATCACTATGCTAATGTGGCATGCATTCTCTCTGTCTGTATAACGTGTATAAAAGAGCTTGTTACACATGCCTCAGCAGCGCAGTAGCTCACACAAGCTATGAAGCGTGTTTCAGTATGTTGGAGGAATAAAATCTTGTGTCCTTCCAGCTCGTTGCCTCTCGCCTGTTCTATTACCTCCACATTGGTGACCCTGGATGTGCATGGTGCGCCTCTCGCCTGTTCTATTCCCTCCACATTGGTGACCTAACGGGAAATGGACTATCTCCCCCATTGCCGCGATGTGGACTCTCTCTTCATCCACACCGGAGTGCACTCGCCGGAGCGGGCGGCGCTGGGACCAAGACGCACCATGATTGGTGACACAAGCAAACGGAAGGAAACAGCCTAGAAGGAGAAGATCTGCACTGTCTGCATGGTTTTTGTACAACTCCCCGACCCCGGCTTCACCTCCCGACAGTGGGGTTTTGACGCATAGACGACACGTGCGCACACCGCAGGATTACATGGAGCATACCTGACAACTACATGGCCCCTGCACCAGAGCACGTGCCATGTACCAGGGACAAGCACAGCTCCAAGAACTGATAAAGGTCCTCAGCCGCTGCACGATCACGGGGAACATGGCCGATCGCCATCCTCGGAGCCTTTAGGGCTGCCCTCGCACCTACAGGAGTCGGCAGCTCACCCACAGGACTTATATTGGTTTCTTCACAACCGCTGCGCATCCTCGGGGAATTGGGCCGATCGCCTTCCCCAGATCCTTGCCCACTGAACTTTTTTTTTTTTTTTTTTTTCCACAGCCGCTGCAAATCACTGGAGGGTTTACCGGAAAGTCCCTCGCCCGAGCCTGAGCCGCACACAATTGTGTGGCACACAATGCTATTGTGCCATGCATTCTCTCTGTCTGTATAACGTGTATAAAAGAGCTTGTTACACATGCTTCAGCAGTGCAGTAGCTCACATGAGCTACGAAGCGTGTTTCAGTATGTTGGAGGAATAAAACCTTGTGTCCTTCCAGCTCGTTGCCTCTCGCCTGTTCTATTACCTCCACAATGTACCTGTATATCATGGGTGGCAGAATAACCCGTCTCGCCGTGTGGGGGTAGGACGGCAGTCTACCCATCTCCCCTAATTTTAGTTATTTCGTGTGAGTGCCATAGGCCCCTTTTTGTGATTTTAGTTTAGTTCTGTTTAGCGGATGATTTGGGTTTGAAATTGGGGTGGGCTGATTGTATGAGTGTTTTGGATTTTTTCTACGGGGGGGGGGGGGGAGGAATGTAATGTAGTTATTTATTGTTCATATATTGTATTATGTTTGGAGGTCTTATTTGTGTGGCACAGGGTGGTGGCTCCATGTTCCGGTTCCGCCAACCCCGTGCGTATAAGAAGGGCTGCAGGTAGGGGAGCGGTCTCTTCCGCCTTAACCTCTGCCAGCGGTCGTATGTGTGGTCAGGTGCATATAATGTGTTATAATGTTATATAAACGTGTGTTCAGCTTCACTATTGCTCTCCTCCTTGACTCCAACTTCAGACATAACACATTCTGCAACAGCTGAAAACGTTCTGTGCAGAAGGGTGGCCAGATAAATTCTCAATTGAAAGAGTATTTCAGTCCTACATACCATTCTCTGGTGAGCTCACAGTTCACAATGGTTTGCTTCTGTATGGCAGCAGAATAGTAATTCCAGCTTCACTCAGAGCAGACATACTCTCGAAACTGCATGAAGGTCACCTGGGCATAATTAAATGTAGAGAGAAAGCTTAACAGTTGGTGTGGTGGCCAGGCCTCAGCAAAGAGCTAACAAAAATGATAGAGAACTGTGACACGTGCCCGTGAAAGAACAAATTTTAGAGAAACAACGCTACCGACTGAGTTCCCATCATGACCATGGCTCATGGTAGGAGCAGATTTGTTTCAGTTTGACAAGAAACAGTATTTGGTCATAATAGGCTATTTCTCTAGATATTGTGAAATGGCAAAGCTGACATCCACAACATCAGAAGCAGTGATTAAGTACTTCAAATCTACCTTTGCTCATCATGGGATTCCTGAAGAGGTACAATCAGATAATGGACCACAGTTTGCCTGTGAACCCTTCAGAAAGTTTGCACAGGATTGGAGCTTCAGGCATGTGACATCCAGTCCCCATTTTCCACAGAGCAACAGAGAGGTGGAGCGGGCCATGAGGACAATAAAGAGTCTTCTAAAAAAAATCCACAGACCCTTACCTTGCTCTCATGGCTTATCGCTCTGCACCTTTATCTAATGGATACAGTCCTTCAGAATTGCTCATGGGCAGGAAAATTAGAACAACTGTTCCTGTCATTCCATCTCAGCTCAATCCAAGATGTGCAGACATGAAAAGACTGAAAGCATCTGAACAAAAATACAGACAGAAACTGCAATAAAACTACAATCGCAGACACAGAGCACATGACATGCCACACCTGCAAAATGGAGACAAAGTGTGGGTGAAGGACATACAAGAGAGAGGCACAGTAGTGTCTTCTGCAGAAATACCAAGGCCCTACATCATTGAGACACCCAGGGGCACCCTGCGAAGGAACGGGTACCATCTTGCATCTACCCCTGTGGTACGTAACTGAAACATCTAACGAGTTTGAGACAACACCTGGAAGTAACACTTCTGGTATGCTCAGTGAAACTGTTACACCAGGTTCAGCCTGGGAAAAGTCAGCAGACCCCAGTGTGCGAGAGACGCTTTCCAAAGAGAACCAGAGTACCCCCAGCATACCTGAAAGATTTTGTTTGCTCTTAGTCAAGGAACTGAGTGAACAACGGGGCAAAATAATCCCCACACTCAGGTGGAGAGTTTGGGCAGCCTCCCCCATCTGTCATAGAAAGGATAAGAACAGTATAATTTAAAATATCCTTTGAGAAGAAATGTTGTTTTGAATTGTTATAATGTTTACTGAACAGGTAGAGAACATGTTTCATCGTTGTCATAAGAGTAAGTTGAAAAGTTCAAGTATTTGCATCGGCACAGCTGAAAAGCATTTTGTTGTTTACAGAAATATTTGTTTACATAAGTTTTCAGTAGCCTACATTAAGCTAAGAGATAAGAGATGGTGTAAGCTTTAACAAAGGTTATATTGTGGAGAGCGTGAAAAGATGAGACTGAGTTTATTTCTCAAATCAGATTTATTCACTTGTCTCCAACATCCTCCAAACAGAAAAAAAGAGACACATCCTCCCACATCTGTCCTTTTTATACCCGGGACATCAAAGTACAGAGTCACATTGTCTTTAAATCCCAAGACACAATACATCGTCCTCCAGGTCTTCTCCCCTCCACCTAAAACCCTGGTGGTCAGGAAATCTCTCAAGGCCATCTCTAAAGATCACATTTCGCACCCTCCTGTTATCCCCAGGAGACCCAGACCTATTGTTCATTCTGAGACGTGAGGCAACAGTAATATACATATGCAGCCTAAGCAACTCAAATATGTGTGCCACATGACCCCCCCCCCCCCCAAACGTCTAAGATGAAACAATACAACACAGTCTGCATATCATGATAAAATCACAAACATCAATCCACGTGCTGTTTGGGCTTCAATCGTCTTCCGAACTTGCTGTAAGCGGGCTTTACCACTCCCGCGGCGCCATCCTGCTGTGAATCTGCTATCTGAGGATGAGAACTGTTAGTCAATCCCTGTGGGAGCTCTGGGGAATGCTCCCTGGGAGGTCTGCCGCGTCGAGGAGACCTCGCCAACTGCACAGCTTCATCAGCCATCACAAAAGCAGGTTTGAGTCTGTCTATGCCAATTGTTTCCCTTCTGCCTCCCAAATCTAGCAAAAAGTGCTTATCACCTGTTTCCAGCACTCTAAATGGGCCATCATAAAGCGGTCGCAGGGTTGGGCGATGAGCATCGTGTCTGACAAAAACAAACTCCGCATTTTTTAAAGCCTTAGGTACAAAAACGCGCGGAAAACTGTGATGAACGGGGCCAGGAAGCGTGCTCGCTCCCATGTCGCTCAGTAACCGCTGAGCAGGGGGGCACTCTGGCGCAGGATTATCTGGGAGAAACTCCCCGGGCAGCCGGAGTGGCTGCGCAAACACCAACTCAGCTGGGGAGGCTTTTAAGTCCTCTTTAGGTGCAGAATGCAACCTCAATAAAACCCATGGTAGCCTGTTTACCCAATTTGCATCCGTAAGCGACGCTCTGAGGGCTGCTTTCAATGACCTATGGAAACGTTCGCATAAACCATTAGCCTGGGGGTGGTACGTGGTAGTGCGGTGGATCGTTACCCCCAGGCTGCGGGCCATCGCTAACCAAAGCTCGGAAACAAATTGAGGACCTCTGTCGGACGTAATATCCGACGGAACTCCAAAACGCGCTACCCAAGCCGTTAAAAACGCGCGCGTCACCTCCTAGGCTGTGGTTGATGCCAGTGGGACCACTTCAGGCCAACGCGTGGTGCGGTCCACCATTGTCAAAAGATGTGTGCACCCCTGTGACGGCGGGAGGGGGCCTACGAGGTCGACATGCACATGATCGAACCTCTTAGCCGGGATGTGAAACGGCTGTAAAGGGGCTTAGGTGTGTTTGTGTATTTTGGCTCGCTGGCAAGCCATGCAGGCTCTTGCCCACTCCTTAACGTGCTTGCGCAGGCTCGGCCACACAAACTTCTCTCCTACTATTTTGACCGACGCGCGCACCCTCGGGTGCGCCAGAGAATGAATCGAGTCAAAAACGCGGTGGCGCCACGCGGTCGGCACCACCGGACGCAGTCGTCCGGTGGAGACATCGCAGATTAGGGGGGGGCATACCATCTTGCAGCACCCTGCTCTCCAGCCTTAACCCTGTTGGTCCAGACTGGAGCGCGCACACGTCCGTATCGCTAACCTGATCCGCGGCCATGGCTGCATAATCTATCCCCACGCGGACTGGGGCCGCGCGTGCTTCCGCGCCGCTAGCCTGCTCCGCGGCCATGGCAGTATAATCTACCCCTACGCGGACTGGAGCAGTTACAGCGCGCGAGAGACAGTCTGCCACTACATTAAGTTTACCCGCTACGTGTTGAATATCGGTAGTAAACTCTGAGATTGCAGCCAGCTGCCTCTGCTGCTGGCCTGACCACGGCTCCGAAACCTTGGCCATCGTGAACGTCAGCGGCTTGTGGTCGACGAACGCAGTGAAACGACAACCTTCCAGCCAGAACTGGAAGTGGCGAATGGCCAAGTGGAGAGCTAACAACTCCCTGTCGAACACGCTGTATTTTCGCTCGGTATCGCGCAAAGTCCTACTGAAAAAGGCAAGCGGCTGCCAAGCCCCGGCAACATGCTGCTCTACTACCGCCCCTATGGCCACGTCTGACGCATCAGTAGTGAGCGCTATGCGGGCCGTTGGGTCTGGATGTGCTAACAACGCAGCGTTTGCCAGGGCTGCTTTGACCTCCGAGAATGCGCGCTCCCGCTCCGGGGACCATTCGATTGTATTTGTGGGTTTTTGTTTTTTTAGCGCGGCATACAGTGGTTGCATGAGCTGCGCTGCGCAGGGGAGGAAACAGTTATAAAAATTCACCATTCCCAAAAACTCCTGTAATGCTTTGACCGTTTGTGGCTGGGGAAAATTTGTTACTGCGCGCACTTTGTCCGGCAGCGGAACTGCTCCTTCTGGAGAGACGCGGTGCCCCAAAAAATCAATCTGCGTCACCCCGAACTGACACTTTGCTGGGTTGATTATTAACCCGTGCTCTCTCAACCTCCGGAAAACTGCCGTGAGGTGTTTTTCGTGTTCCTCTTCGGACGCGCTGGCTACCAAAATGTCGGCCAGGTAGACGAACACAAAAGGGAGATCGCGCAACACCGCGTCCATCATGCGTTGGAACGTCTGTGCAGCGCCTTTAAGCCTGAACGGCATGCGCAAAAACTCGAAAAGGCCAAACAGAGTTATTACCGCTGTTTTGGGTATGTCCTCAGCGCGTACTGGGACTTGATGGTACCCGCGGACCAAGTCTATTTTAGAAAAAACGCGCGCCCCCGCCAGATGAACGGAAAAATCTTGGATATGCGGGATTGGGTAGCGGTCGTGCGCTGTAGCATTGTTCAACCTGCTGAAATCACCGCAAGGTCGCCACGAGCCGTCAGCTTTAGGGACCATGTGAAGTGGGGAAGCCCATGGGCTGTTCGATCGCCGGATGATGCCCAACTTTTCCAGGTTGGCGAACTCCTCGCGCGCTATGGTCAGTTTAGCTGCATCCAAGCGCCGAGCTTTTGCAAAAACGGGGGGACCGGCGGTAGTAATAAAATGTTCCACTCCGTGTTTAGCGACGGCTCCTGAAAATGTGGGAACCGTGAGTGCTGGAAACTGAGTGAGGAGTGCGTGGAACTTGCTTGCCGTAGCGACGTTGGCTTGTGCTGTGGGCGGCGTCACTCGGGCTGCACAGGGAATAGAGTAAAAAGAGAGTGCATTAACCAAGCGCCTATTGGGAAGATCAACCAACAACCCATGTGAGCACAAAACTGCTGGATGGATTTGGATGAAATTTTTACCAAAGGTGGTCCTTGGCCTAGAGAGGAACCCATAACATTTTGGTGATGATCCGAAAATGCTTACCTCCGCCAAGACTCTTATCTTCTCACAGTGTGCTAGCAAGAACACTCCAAAACTACTGGATAGACTTTGCTGCAATTTTCACCAGAGCTGGCTCCTGGCCTACACATGAACCCATAACATTTGTAATCAGTATGATGATGATGATGATGACTGTTGGGAAGAAACTGTTATTAAATCTGGCTGTTCGACTTGTAAGGTTGCGTAACCTCTTCCCAGCGGCCAGCAGGGAGAACAGTCCTTGGTGGGGTGGAAGAGCTGATTTTATGGACCCTGGTCAGGCAGCGTTTTCTTGCAAAGTCCTGGATGGGAGGAAGTGGAGTCCCAATAACTTTTTTCTGCTGTCCTCACCACCCTCTGCAGGGACTTCCGTCAGAGGTACTGCAGGCTCCAGACCATACAGAGATACAGCTGGTCAGTTTGCTTTATAGTACCTCTGTAGAAGGTGGTGAGAATTGAAGGGGGGAGATGTGCTCTTCTCATCCGTCCATCCATCTTCTACTGCTTTTCCGGAGGTCCAGGTCGCGGGGGCAGCAGTTCAAGCAGAGAAGCCCAGACTTCCCTCTCCCCAGCCACCTGCTCCAGCTCTTCAGAGAGGATACCAAGGCGTTCCCAGACCAGCTGGGAGACATAGTCTCCCATAGACATGCCCAGGACTCAGACATGAGTCCTGGGCACCTCATCTGGTGCAAAAAAAAATACATACACTTGCTGGGCTCTCTTTAAAAGAGCTCCAATGTGATGAGACCAGGTCAAAGTGTTTGTTATCTGCACCCCCAGGAACTTAGTGCTTCTGACTATCTCCATTGCTGTGTCACTGATGAGGAGTGGTGTGTGACTGGGCTGACTCTTCCTGAATCCACAATAATCTCCTTAGTTTTGTCGACATTCAGGGCCAGATGTTGGCTTTACACCAGACCACCAGATGTTTCATCTCCTCTCTGTAGGCCAGGTCGTTGTCATTCTGGATAAGTCCCACTACTGTCATGTTGTCTGCAAATTTCAAGATGTGATTAGTAGTGTACCTGATGCAGCAGTCATGGGTCATCAGAGTGAACAGCAGAGGGCTCAGGACACAGCCTTGAGGGGAACCAGTGCTCAGGGAGATAACACCGGAAACGTTAGCCACTTTTCCACTAGCACCTACTCAGCTCGACTTGCTCCGACTCTACTTGGCCTGTCATGGTTTAGGTCGTTTTCTATTACAACTGAGTACCACCTCAAGGTGGGTGGGTTCATTACAGGAAGGCGGCCCGTTTTGCTGACGTGTTGCTATCAGAAGCAAATGCTTACAGCAAGCACAAAATACAAGCAAAGCACTGCGTTAGTGTTGCTGGCTAGCTAGCTAGCTAGCTAGTTCACTGTCTGCATACAGGAG
This sequence comes from Pholidichthys leucotaenia, assembly GCA_020510985.1. NCBI lineage: Eukaryota > Metazoa > Chordata > Actinopteri > Cichliformes > Pholidichthyidae > Pholidichthys > Pholidichthys leucotaenia. The sequence goes on along the minus strand of CM035847.1, from coordinate 82,848,198 downwards.
ACAATGGCGATATCCTTGTTTGCTCAAAGTGAGCTTGCCACCAATGGGATAAATAATGTAAAAGATGCTTAAAATCACAAAACACTCACCATCTTCCCCATGAGCAGTCATCAGCTGAGAGACCTCCTGGTATACTTTTTCATTTTGGGTCACTCTGCCGGCAATGGGGCTGAAAAGTTCGTAGACTAAAAAGTTCATAGTGGTCAAATTTGACCTAATGTTAGTTTATTTTTCAAGCGCAGCGATCCAAGCGCTGCATCACCGATGGAAGAAGTGTGTGGACCAAAGGGGAGACTGTTGAAAAATAAACCACTTTTGGTCAAATTTGACTACTATATGAACTTTTCAGCCTATGAACTTTTCATCCCCATAGCTCCCTCTGAATTCTCTCATCAGCCACCAAGTACAGAAGTGCAAAGCTTGGTCCACCTCGTCATTGGACCATGGTCTTGATTTGTGTGTCGCTACTTATCTCGTTGATTATCACAGAAATAATAAAAACTCACCTCCTGTTAACTGTTGGGCCTTTTGTCTTGTAAGAATTTAAAGTCAGTTAGAAGTCTCTGTGATAATAACCCCATAATTTGCAACACTCTAAAGGCCTGGTTTATGACATGAAAGCTTGAAGGAAGATCAGATTTAACTACGTTATTAATCCCTATTCAAGGCAATCCTGACTTTGTTCCTGGTATGATGGACAGTGGTTATAATACTGTATATGGACAGTTAAAGGGTTAAAGAAAATTAATGACCTTTTTGATGGTGCATTGTTATTATCATTTGAACAGCTTCAGGAGAAATTTGGCCTTTCTAGACAGAATTTTTTTTAGATACCTTCAGATCCGAGATTTCATAACTAGAAAGACCACACTCAATGTAAATGCCACAGTGTCTGCAGTTGAGTGGTTACTTCTTTTAGGCCCAACCAGAAAATTTACAACTCGCTGTTATAGTGCCTTAAGTCAGTCAGATGTGTTGTATAATCAGAGGAGTTACTGTCTAATTTGACCTTGTTGGATTTTCTTTCCCCCTTTGTTATATTATTCAGTTTCTTTTAATCTGTACTTTTAATCTATCCGAAATAAAGATTCATTCATTCAATTATGCAGGATCTTTTTTTTTTTTGTAACTTAAGATTTTTATTCATTTTTCATTATATATATTGCATTCAGATCACAGTCTACATTTAAAAAAAACAAAGGGGCTAGAGTAAAAAAGAAAAAGGAGAAAAAAAAAAAAAGGGGGGGGGGACAAATGTTGGAGCATCAAGTTTTTAGTTTCCATCTCTTAATTCTTCTGGTTTTTCCAGCGTCTTTGGTTATTCTTTCAATATCTGTCTCGTTGTTGCCCTTTGTAGTGTGTCCATTTCCGCCATTTTTTTTCCCATAGTCCTTCTTGCATTCTTTGTCGATATGTTAGTTTTTCCATCATACGTATGTCCTCAATAATGTCAGTCCATTGCTCTTGGTCAGGAAGAACTTCTGATCGCCATTTTTTTGTGATTGTTTTTTTACATGCAATCAACAAGATTTTAACTAGATATCTGTCCTCAGCCTGTATAACATTGTCTCTTTTAAGATCACATAGGTACATCAAGTTACAGTTCATTGGTATATTATATCCTAATATCCTCTGTATTGTCACATGTATAGATTTCCAGAATGATGAGATTTTGCAGCATTTCCAAAACATATGCGAGTGGTCTGCATTTTGAGCCCCACATCCCCTCCAGCATATAGATTGGGTATTTGTATACTTTCCTTGAATCTGTGGTGTAATGAAAAAGCGAATCAGGTTTTTCCATCCAAATTCCCTCCATGTTCTTGAATTTGTTGACGTGTGTTGTGTTTTCCATATTTCCTGCCAGCTTTCTGCTGTTATGTTTAAATTGAGCTCTTTCTCCCATTTCTCCTTTATATAGTTACTTGAATGATTGTTTGCCATAAGTTTCTGATATAGCTTTGAAATAATTCTTGTTTTATTTCCTGTATATGAGCTTAAAATGAATTGTATAATCTCGCTCACATCTGTTTGGAGGTTATGCCTAATCTTCTTCATATAATAGTCTCTCATCTGCAGATATCTGAAGAATTCCGATCTTTCTAGTTTAAATTTTCTCCTGATGTTTACAAAGCTCCCGAGATCTTTTTTTCCGATATTGCCCCATGCTGTGATTCCCTTGTTCACCAGATTTTTGTATCCCCTATCTTGTTTTGCCGGTTCAAACTGACTGTCAAATGCTACCCATTTCAATAGTTTTATGTCTTCCTTTATATTATACTTTTGTACTATTTTATACCACAGTTCTAAAGTAAATTTAGTGATTGGGTCTATTTGTTTGATTTGCTTATATGCATCTTTATCTCCTATTATGCTTTGTACTGGGAGTCCCTCAATTTCCTTTTCCATTTCTTTCCATTTTGCCTCATATCCCTCGTCGCACCAACATATGATATATCTTATTTGTGCTGAGTAGTAATATTCCTTTAGACTCGGTAGGCCCATGCCTCCTTTCTCTTTTGGTAACTGGAGAGTTTTATATTTCACTCTTGGTTTTTTACCTCCCCAAACAAATCTCGATATCATCCTGTCCCACTTTGAGAATTGGGCATCTGGAATCTCTGTTGGTATAGCCTGGAAGAGGTAAAGTAATCTAGGTTGTATGCTGATTTTGACTGTCTCAATTTTTGAATTCAGATCCATATTTAAGATTGACCATCTATCAATATCTTTTTTTATTTCTTGTTCCAACCTATCATAGTTTGCTTTATAGATTTTGCTTAGATCTTTAGGTATGTTCACTCCAAGGTATTTTATTTCTTTTTGTTTCCAGTTTAGTTTGATCTTATCAGTTATCTGGTTTAGAGGGTTATAGTGGAATGTCAGTATTTGTGTTTTTGTTATGTTTATCTTGTATCCTGATAATTTTCCAAAATTTTCTATCAAGTTCATCATTTCCATTATTGATTCATCTGGTTGTTCAAGGTAAACTATAATATCGTCTGCAAATAGCCCAATCTTGTGTTCCGCCCCCTTTATTGTTACACCTTTTAATTTCTTATTTTGTCGTATCGCTTGAGCCAGTGGCTCTATGAACAGAGCAAACAAGGTGGGCGATAAGCAGCATCCCTGCCTAGTTGATCTTTGTATATTTACTTTGTCTGTTAAGCTACCGTTTATCTTGATTCTTGCCACAGGTTCTTGATACAGTGTCCTTATGCATTGTACTGATTTTTCGTTAAATCCAAAGCGTTCCAGCACACTATATAGGAATTTCCAGTTAACCCTGTCAAATGCTTTTTCTGCGTCTAAACTCATTATTACTGCGCTTTTCTTTTCTTTATGTATTTGATTAATTATATGTATTGTTCTCCTGATATTGTCATGTGTTTGGCGTCCCTCTATGAAACCAGTTTGATCATCTTCTATCAATTCCGTCAAGAATGTCTTTATTCGTTTACATATAATTGTTGTATATATTTTAGAATCCACATTTAATAAAGAGATTGGCCTATAGTTTCCGCATTGTTCTCTATCTTTCCCTGGCTTTAAAATGACTGAAATAATGGCTTCGTTCCATGATGGAGGTATTTTGTTGTTGTTCAACGTCCAATTAAATGACTTTAGAAGCTGTGGCGTGAGTTCTTCTATAAACAGTTTATAAAACTCAGATGGGTATCCATCACTACCTGGTGATTTACCGTTTTTAAGTGACTTAATCACATCTCTAATCTCTTGTGTTGTTATTTCTGCTGTTAGCTTTTCATTTTGTTGATTTCCTATTGATGGCAAGTCCAATGTGCATAGAAATTTTTTAATATCTTTAGTATTTGTTTCTTCAGGTTGCGAGTATAGTTCTTGGTAGAAATTATGGAATATTTCTTCGATGTTTTCTGGGTTAACTGTGGTTTTATTTGTGGTGGGGTCTTTAATCTTATATACATTATTCATTGTTTGTTGTTTTCTTAACCATTTTGCCAGCAGTTTTGTGGCTTTTGGTCCCGTTTCATAATATTTTTGCTTTAGATATCTATTTTTCCTTTCAATTTCATCCATTTGTGTTTCTTTTATCTTTATTTTTTCTTCTTTAATTTCTTGATATATTTTTGGGTCATTTGTGCTTTGATGTTTATGTTCTAATTCCCTCAGTCTCTCACATCTTTGTTCATATGCTTCCAGTTTAGTCTTATTTGCTTTTCCTGTTTCAACAATTAATTTACCTCTTAACACGGCTTTTAGTGCATCCCAAAGTATTGTTGGGTCCACTTCTTCATTGTCATTCTCTTGGATATATTCATTTATGTTTACTTTTATTCTTTCTTTCATTTTATCATCATTTAACAGTCCTACATTAAGTTTCCATGTTGTTTGTCGTTTTCTATTGTTTAAATTTATTTCCATGTATATAGGATTATGATCTGATATTTCTGCCCCTCCAATCCAACAATTTCTCACCCTGTGTCTGTCATCTTCATTCATAAGGAAGTAATCTATTCTAGAGTGTACTTTATGGACTGCTGAATAATGTGTATAGTCTTTTTCGAGTGGGTGCAGGTCCCTCCAAATGTCTACCATACCCATTTCTGCCAGTGAGGTTCTTATGAATTTTGTTACATGTTTTTTTGTCTTCTTAACACTTGTTGTATCAATTTCATGATCCATGACAGCATTTAAGTCTCCTCCACAAATTAGGACTCCTTCACTGTGTGTTGCTATGAGATCAAACAGATGTTGAAAAAAACCCTTGTCACTTTCTGGTGGGGCATAGATGTTCACTAATGTGATCTGCATTCCATCTATGCTACCCTTTATTATTACATACCTGCCTTCTTTATCCTGGATTTCCTGTTCACATTCAAATTGTATTTTATTTGAGATTAGTATCATAACCCCCCTTTTAGTTCCTCCCTTAAATGAACTGTAGTAGGAGTTCTTATAGCCAAATCTCTTTAGTTTCACATGTTCTGTCTTGCTCAAATGTGTCTCTTGCATAAATATAATTTCGGCTTTTTCTTTCTTGAATTTTCTTATTATTCTTTCACGTTTAGTGTTATTATCTTAAGATTTTTACCCATAATCATGTTTTTCCATTTTTTTAACTTGTGCTCCTAGCCCCTTTAACAACAAAAATAACACATATTTATATAAAAACACATTAAAAAATCTCGACCTCCGTACTTTGGGCCTTTCTTCTGCCCACTGGTCCCTGTTGGTGGGTGGAGGGATTGTCCTCACCGAGTGTAGGGCCCTCCCTAGACCTGTATTTACTATCCAAGTAATAGTCATTAGTCTAGAAATGTCCAACAAATATCACTTAAACCTCTCCTAGCCGTCTGTTTCTCTTTTACCTTGTCTTCTTGGCCTTCATTTCTTCTGTGTCTTTCTTAATCTTTGTTATAATCTAGGCTTTCAGTTGAAAGCCTTGTAGTCTTTCCTGGGCCTGCTGCGCCACGTCTCCCCCCGTCTTTTGCCGTTCACTCGCCTCCACTCCGGCTGTCGTGATGCGTTCAGGGCCTCCGCTGCTCCTACCGTTTCCTCCGGCACGTACACCTCAAGGCCCCGCTCCATCATGTCCTGCGCTGCCTCTCTGGCTGTGTTGTAGGTTCTTACGCCGTTTTCCCAATGAATCCTCATCTTCGTTAGCGGCGTTTGGAATCTAATTTTTTTTTCTTTCAGCGTTTTTTTAATGTTGGCATATTTCTTCCGCTGCTGCACAATTTCCGCCGGGTAGTCATGATCAAAGAATATCTGCTTGTCGCCGATTCGAATCTTTTTTTTCCACGCTCGTGTCAGAATTCTTTCCTTTACATCATATTTCAGAAAGTTTACCACAACTGACCTGGGTGTAGAGCGTGGGTTCGGGTTCTGTGCCGAGGCTCTGTGCGCTCGTTGAATCTGCAGATCCGCTTCGCTGGGCAGTTCCAGCTCTTTTTTTAAGAACTGATCCATGAATTTCGTCATCGAGTTGCCTTCAATGCCCTCCGGGATCCCGAAGATGCGTATATTGCCCCGTCTGGACCTGCTCTCCAAGTCGGTTACTTTCTCCTGCATCCTCTGCATTTGTGCCGTCAGGGTCTGCAGCTGTTCGCTTGCCTCGCTATTCCAATCTTCCAGCTCTGATATTCGGGCCTGCGCTTCTGTCATACACGCCCGCTGGGAGCGCAGCTCCTCCATGTTTTCTGCTAGCTTGCGCTCCATTTCTCTTCGGAGGCCCATAATTTCTTCCTTAATCTCTTTTTTCAGCTCCTCCTTAAGAGCCGCTAAATCCTGTTGTAGCTGCCGTTTGAAGTCTCTCAACTCTTTACCCAAACTGGCGATGCCAGTGTTCATGGTATCGAGTGTGTCTTCCATTTTCTCTGCTGCGGTCACCTCGTTTTTTTGGGCCCCGTGTTCAGCGGTTTCTCCTGCGTTGTTGAAGAGGAATTCTTTAATTTTACTCTGCTTTTGTCCTTGTGCCCGGCTCCTTCGTGTTTTCATCCCTTAGTTTATTGATCCGCTTATGTCGAGTTGGCCATTTACCGATGATTTTTAATCCGACTAGGGAGAGCTCTCTGTTTAAGCGTTGTGTCTCTCCGCCATCTTCCCGGAAGTCCCAATTATGCAGGATCTTAAACAGAAATGGCAAAGTGAACTTGGTGTAAATATTTGTGAGGATTCATGGGATGCAATCTGGGAGTGTGTCAAGAAGATCTCAATATGCAATCGTGCAAGACTATTGCAATACAAAATCTTACATCGCTTGCAAATCCCTCCCAGTAAAAGATCTAACATGAATCCCCAGCTTTCACCCATGTGTCTGAAGTGTAAAATTTCAGTTGGTACCTATACTCATTGTATTTGGTCTTGTCCTAAAATCCAAGCATACTGGCTGGACGTTGTACAAGACATGAGTCAGATATTTGGTGTGAATGTAGACATGGATCCTTGCTCTTTGCTACTGGGACACCCAAGCTAGGACTTACTTTCTGGAAGCTTTGCAAGACGAGAAGGCGAGAAGGAATGTTTTTTTGTCATGGATATGTGACAAATCGCCAACTAAAACAAACTGGCATAAAATTATCATGGAGTGTTTCCCTTTGGAATATTTAACATGTCTACTTCATTCAACAAAGAGACATTTTATGAAACTAGAAAAGCACTTGGAGAGCACAGACCTCCGCCAAGCGCGACAGTTCCCCCCCCATACAGTGTTTGTGTGTACGTTTTCAGATTCCTTGACCATGAAAACATATGACTAGCAATTGGATTCACAATGATAGGATTAGTGGTTCAGTAGTAAATGCATTACCTCCTTGGCGGAGGTAATAAACTCAAGTGTTGCTGTTGTGTCCATCTCCTTCATGTGCAAAGTCCCAGGCTGCGAGCGTTTTCATAGATCACTGAAAGCAACACTGAGGGCTTCACTGACGGATGGAAATTGGGTAGACAGGTTGCTGTGGGTTTTATTGGGTTTGCGCTCCGCGGAAAAAAAGATGATTTGGAAGCTTCCCCGGCAGAGAGCTGGTTTTTGCGCAGCCCCTACGGCTGCCCGGGGAATTTCTGCCAAATAATCCCGCGCCGGACAGCTGCCCGTCTCAGTTTTTGCAGCGTAGCGCAAACACAGGCACGGTGGCGGGCCCTGCCCACCACTTTTTTCCGCGTGCATTTGTGCCTAAAACTTTGAAGAACGCGGAGTTTGTGTTCGTCAGACACAACGACCAGCGCCCTCTATTGCCCCTGCACACCAGCGCCCTCTATTGCCCCTGCACACATGTTGAAAATGGCCGTATCTCACAATATTAAAGAATCCTTTAAAAAATTCCTGTATCCAGACGGTGATCCGGATCATCCCCAAAATTTAATCAGTTCTTCCTTGTACCATTTCCAACAATGCCTGAAAGTTTCATGGAAATCCGTCCAAAACTTTTTGAGTTATCTTGCTAACCAACGACAAACAAACAAACAAACAGACAAACGCTGGCAAAAACATAACCTCCTGGCCTTCGGCCTGGCGGAGGTAAAAATATGGACTCCATATCTCAAATTCTCTAACCTTACGGTGGCTTCGATTCTTGGGAACGTTAACTTGGATTAAATATGACTTCTTTTTTCCTGGACCTTGTTTTTAGTGCCGTGATTGATACGTTCCTCTCAGAGGAACGTATCAATCACTGGTGCTGGTTTATGTGTGTTTATGTGTGTACATGTATGAGTTTCTAGCTGTGAAGTGTATCTCTCTTTTTTTTTAATTTCAATCTCTAATTTTGTGTAGATCAATGTTGTGCTGAGCTGTTTTTCACGTTTTGATTGTTTGGTATTTTTTGTGTGTGTGTGTGTGTGTGTGTGTGTGTGTGTGTGTGTGTGTGTGTGTGTGTGTGTGTGTGTGTGTGTGTGCAAAACAAAAGGGGAAAAAAATCAATAAATACATTTGAAAAAAAAAAAAAACCTCACGGTCAAATTTACAAATAGCGGTTTTGAATCTTGTGAAGACGTCGCTCTCATCCACTGATGTTACACCCTGGCCAATCAGTGGCCTGCAATCTGTTGACATCATATTTTCAGCTCGACTCAGCATGCTTGAAACCTCACTCGAGTAGGTGCCAAAATAGTACCTAGTACTAGTACGAGGTACTAGGTGCTAATAGAAAACCCTACAAACTGAGTAGAGTTGAGGCGAGTCGAGCTGAGTGGGTGCTAGTGGAAAAGGGCCAGTTGTTGCCAACCCACACAGACTGAAGTCTGTTGGTGAGGAAGTCAAGCAGCCAGTTACAAAGGGGGGAGTTAAAACCAGGGGGGTCCAGTTTACTCACCAGATGCTGTGGGATGATTGTATTGAACGCAGAGCTGAAATCTAAAAACATCCGTGTATACAGTATGTGTTCTTACCTTCCAGATGTTTGAGGCTCAGGTAGAGTACAGAGGAAATGGCATCACTCTTTGATCCCCCTGGTGGTCACAGGGCTCCACGATATAACTTGCAAAGATAAGAATTTGCAACAGCCTACAATAGGGAGGAAATCGAATCTGGTAGAATATAGTGGATGTGTGAAATTTCACCAGTTTTATTCAAAATGAAAGGCTGAGTTTACAGAATGTTTAATTGTTGGATTTTTCAGTAAAAAAATAATAAACGTGGTTTCAGTGCAAGTCAGTGGGGCATGAGGGTTTAAAAATGTTAAATCTTAAACGGCACTAAAACTTCCAAAGCAATGAAATCTGTGTTATTGATAATCTTTGGCATGTCCAAGACTCTGATATAAAACAATGATATTTTCTGTGATATTTTCCTTCTTGGAAAATCTCTTTTTTTTTTTTAATAAAATGGGTAGCGTCACATTTTCAAACTGGCATTTAAGGGGTTAAAATCCTGAAAATTATTGAAAATTTGGTAGGTTTGAGCAGTGCTGAAGTGGTTTAAGAGATTTATGCAGAAAAAAGGAGAATTACATATTGATATATGATGATTTTATAGCAGCTTTTTGGCGTGCCCATTTTAGGCCCAAGGGTCCCCAATGGGAGTAAATTGTAAATCTTAAATGGCACAAAAACTGCCAATACAGTGAAATCAGCATTGTTCCTACTTTATGACATATCCAAGACTAATCACCAGCAGCGCCCCATCCCCAACTATTCATTTTATTAAAAATCTCATATTTTTTAATTTTTTAAAAATAAAACAAATGGGATCATGTATTCAAAGTGACATTTAAAGGGTTAAAATTCTGGTAATTGATTGTTTGGTAGTTTTGAGCAGAGCTGAAGTAGTTTAAGAGATTTATGCAGAAAAATATTAATATATGATGATTTATAGCAGGATTTTTTGCATGTTCATTTTAGGCCTGAGGGTCTCCAAAGGGTGCAAAAAGTGTATGTAGTGTATAACAGACTTGTAAGAGTAATTGACATTAGATTTAAAAAAAAAAAAAAAAAAGTCAAAATAGAAACACTCTTGCAGAAATTCATACCATAAGCTGTAACATACATCCATAATGATCACCAAATGGAAAAAGTGACAAAAATGGTGAGGGGTCCCTAAGGGTTAAGTTTATATTAACGTAGGCTTTGTGGCCCTCACACCAAGCTTTGCTTTCTTAGTAGTTTCAGTGTTTTGAGTTAGTTCTTCCACGGTTAATGCACCACAGTCCTTTGTTTGTTTGTTATTTAATAAATCCACACCTTACCTGAATCCTGCCTGCATCTGGTTCCTACCTTGCCCACTACTTGCTACAATCCATGACACATCTTAGGAATATAGTTGTATAAAGATGGTTTAATCTGTATGACCCAAAGTTGTTTTTATAAAGTTGTTGTTCATTTTCATCCAAATTTACTTTTTTGTGAAATCAACTCTTGAGAAAAACCTTTAAGCCATACAGCAAACTAACTTTTGTTAGCTACAATGTTATTATAGCAGTGACATTATTTAGCAGTATTTTAATAATTCCAGTATATTCATGGTTCTGTTCTGTGGAGGGCATATTCCATAATTTTTTTAATCTTCTGATTGTTCACACTGAACTGCCATTATGTGCACTTTGTGGTCTGAATTCACTATACCATTACTATTTGCAGATACCGTTCTATGGTCCAGCTCAATCGAGCACTGCAGAAGGACATCAGGCCACACTCCAGTGTTTTTCCTCTCATAGATATGAGTCTTTTATGGAAAGTAGAAAGCAAAGAGTTGGTGGAGCCTCATCCCCAAGAGCCTTTATCACAGACCAGCGCAGTCAGGCCACCCTCCAAGAAGCTGTGGAAAGGCCTGCAGCAGGTATGGCAAGGTTCCAAGTTCTCATTATAATTTACTGACATTTAGGGCATAAAAAACACTTTCTTTATTATCAACTCAAAATATGTTAGTCTAGAGTCAAGTCTTGTAAGAAATCTGAAAAATGAAATCATTTATACAATTTTTTTTATGGTTTTCAGATTACAGGCCTCTTGTTGACAGTTATGATATTTATCTACAGTATAACAAACTGAGTTGTTTCCTGAGTTGTTCTGGCTGCATAAATTGGCTTCATCATTGAATAATTATATGGCCAAAATTGGCAGGTGTTTTCAAAAAATATGTTGTAATCTGTCTGTAAAAAATCATCTATTTTAGAAAAGGGAGGAGCCCCATACACTAAATGGGGATCAATGATTTTATTTTGGTAGCTTAAGTGAATGCAAGTTTTTTGTTTGTTTGTTTTAACAGAAGTATATATTTTTCATAAACTGAAAATCAATGGGTAGAATTAGCAAAAAAAAATATCATTTTACTTATCAAATGTTAGAATAGGAATTGAGTATTGCCTTATTCCCATCAAAACTGCTACGAGGCTGATGTATGATGCATGCAGATTTATCAATAAATCACCCCTACAGGAGGACTCAAAATCCAAATTCTAACGAGGCTCAAAATTTCCAAGCAAATGTAAATGTCTTTGGAAGAACTGGCTGGTGTGATGCCATTACTAACCACACCCACTTAAACTGATACTCAATCCAAAAACAAAATATTAAGCTTTTCTTCTAAGCTTAATAGTAAGCAAGTTTATCAATAAATTGCAAGCTGCAACAAAATTAATGTGGGTATTTAAATTATTTTGCCATCAAGAAATTTTTATTTTTGTCTATTTTTTTTTAGATAACATCAAGCGTACGGTAATTTAAAGGTCCCATATTGTGCATTGTCTAGGTGGCATGGTCATCAACACCTACCTGGGGGCCGCTGTGGCACAGGTGTAGTGTGGCTGACTACTGATCAGAGGGTCAGGGGTTTGATTCCCGCTCTGTCTGCAGTCTGCTGCGTGTCGAAGTGTCCTTGAGCAAGACACTGAAATTCCAGCTGCTCCTGGTGGCCAGGCTAGCGCCTGTGTGTGCATGGCAACTCTGCCGCCATCAGTGTGTGAATGTGTGCATGAATGGGTGGATAGCAGGATCTGTAAAGCGCTTTGAGATGAGATGAGATGAGATGAGATGAGATTCAACTGGTCATCCAGAGATGAGAAAATGCGCCATATAAGTGAACGCCATTTACCATTTACCTTATGAATGCAAAACTAGAAAAAGATATGATTTTTTTTTTTTTTTTTTTACTTATTTTGTACCCGTAGGTAGATTTGTTTTGCAGTCTGGTGACAAGCCACCAGCTACCAGTCGCTGCGTGCGCAAGCACCCTGTATCCCTAATCTGCATGTTTTTAGCATGTGGGAGGAAACCGGAGAAATCCCGGAGTAAACCCACGCAACACGGGGAGAACATGCAAACTCTACACAGATCACTGTTGGCCGGGGGCAGGGATCGAACCCACGATCTCATGATCCCCGCGATCCCCCGGCTGAGGGTAAAACTGTGCTGCTGCAGTGCTAACCACTGCGCCACCGTGCAGCCCATGATGTAGGCTTTTCCAATTAATACCATAGTTGTATTTAAGAAATATTGTGGACGACTTTGAATTTGGAAGTTTTTCCTTAAATCTTGTAAACCTGATAAATTGAGAAGGAAATGATGTAGGCTTTTCGTACTCATACACCAGATATAACTGAAAAATCAGCTGACCTTGACGTCAAGGTCAGAGGTCTGATTTTCCATAACTCTTGTAAATAACTTGAGAAGGAATGAGGGAGGATTTTGATACTGGTACCACAGCTGTGTTGGTGGCAATTTGAATTTATGTGACCTTGAACTCAAGGTCAAGGACACAGGTTAAGTTTTCCAAAACAATGCAAACATGATAACTCAGAAAGGAAATACTATACATGTTTCACACTGATACCATAGTTCTGTCTATGAAAAATCTGGGTTGAGTTCAAATTTAGGCAACCTTGATTTCAGGTCAATATCAGAGGTCAACTCTTAAAAAACCTTGTAAATGTGATAACTTTTCAATGAAGTGACGTAAGCTTTTCATATCAATCCCCTAGTTGCATCTATGAAAAATCAGGGTCATTTTTGATTTTGTGTGACTTTTCACAAAAATTCAACTGGCCACCGTGCTTAATACCAGCAGGCTGAGGGGTACCACTGGCAATAGCCAGTGTTTTTTAAAAACCTATTTAGACATACTGGAGTGGAAACCTGAAATAGAAGATAGGCTAAACTCAAAGTAGATGCCACAAATTCTCTGCGTGTTTCCCATCACCTTTGTGTCCCACTGTGATTGTTACAAAGGTATCAACACAGCACCCTGAAAATAGCTCAAGTTGTGCTCTGCTTTAATTATCCACAGTCCCAGGATCCACCTTTCACCAGGTCTGACCTAAACCTTCTGCAGCTCATCAAAGCAGGGAAGGAGGGTGTCTTCTACCAGGCCAGGATGACCCGAGGGACATGCAAAGGCCACAGTATATTCACCTGCAAAATCAGCAAGGAAGGTACACATACGTCTCTGGAAGACTCACCTACAAACACCTACAGGTGCATCTTAGAATATCATTGAAAAGCTGATTTATTTCAGTAGTTCAGTTCAAAAAATGAAACTCATATCTCCTCCACTGGGTCAAGGCGTTGCCCCAGGACAGATCTAGCTTTCTTGATCAGTTTGTCAGTCTCTTCCTATCGGCTGCTGTAATGCCGTTGCCCCAGCAGACCACTCCAAAAGTGATGGCTGATGCCACGACCGTGTCGTAGAATGTCTTCAGCAGCGCCCCTTGTACACCAAAAGACCTGAGCCTCCTCAGTAGGAACAGCCTGCACTGTCCATTCTTGTAGAGTGCGTCAGTATTGTGTGACCAGTCTAGTTTATTGTTCAGATGAACACCCAGGTACTTGTAGGATGTCACCATCTCAATGTCTGTTCCCTGTATGTTTACTGGTGCTGTGAGGGGTTGTCCTTTCCTGCGGCAGTCCACCACCAGCTCCTTAGTTTTCCTCGCGTTGATCTGGAGGCAGTTCCAATGGCACCAGTCCACGAAGTCCTGGATAAGTCCTCTGTACTCAGCTTCATCTCCATTGGAGATGAGGCCGACGATCGCAGAGTCGTCAGAGAACTTCTGTAGATGGCAGTGTGTTGTGTTGTGTGAGAAGTCCGCAGTATAAAGGGTGAACAGGAAGGGAGCCAAAACCGTTCCCTGGGGGGCCCCCGTGCTACTGATGAATTACTGAAATAAATCAACTTTTTGATGACATTCTAATTTATTGAGATCCACCCATATTTTTCTATAGGCAGCAGAACTAGCAAGCAGATTCAAAATTATTTTTTTTTACAGTTTTTTAAAAGGTGGATGCTTTATATATGCCCATTAGGGTTTGGGGGTTTTTTTGCCTCTCCCTGCTTGTATGTTATATCGTGTGTTTGTCTTTTTATTGTAATTTTAACATGGTGTAAAATAAACAAAACAAAGTAACAAGTCAGAGTATGTGATCTCTCTGATCTGACTACAGCATCATAAAATTTAAGAAAATAATCATTTGTATTGGTCCAGTTTTTCTAAAAATTCCACTTGGAGAGAATTACAAACAGCACAAATACTGTGTGTTGTAAGCTTCCATGTTTTCACCTTTGGTTTTTCCATCTGCACTCCAAACTCACTACTACCACATGTACTGTTGGCCTGTTCCAGGAGTTTTCCCAAGTGGGATTTTTTTTGTTTGCTGTCACACCGCCAAAGTCGGATTTCTGACTGTATAATATGTCAGGCAACCAGCACCATAGCAAAGTTAAGGAGGTGCTAAGGATTCAAAATAATTACACCCAGTATCAACAGTAAAACATCAAACAGCTGAAGTAAAAATATTCTGTTTATTCGCTTCACCACAATTCTGTTATCGGGCAAATATCTTGGTTTTCAGACTTTGAGAAATTGCTCTGCTGGAGCATGTTTATGGTTAAAAATCATACTCCAGTTGGGGCATTCAACAATTTTCAGCAAATGATTGGGAAAATCCCACATGGAAAAAGCTCCTGGAGCAGGCTATATGTTTCTGGTTTCATATTAAGATAAGATAAGATAAGATAAGATAAGATAAGATAAGCCTTTATTAGTCCCACAACGGGGAAATTCCAGGATTGCAACAGCACAGGGATAGCAACACTCAGAGCAACAATCAGAAGGCAAGAAAAAAAACAAGCAAGCAAGAGCAGCTAATATACATATGTACATATTACTATAAGATATATATATACACACACACACACACAGACACTCAGTGCAGAGCATTGTAGCTGGATGGAATAATATGTAGATATATAAAAAACACAGTGCGGAGCATTGTAGCTAGATGGAATAAATATATAGATATATAAATATAAACACACCCAGTGCTGAGCATTGTAGCTAGATGGAATAAATATGTAAATATATAAACACACACAGTGCAGAGCATTGTTGCTAGATGGGATGAAACAGCATAACCGACTACTTAGTTATCCTACATGGTATGATTATGTGCCCATACATATTCTCACCCTCCATAGCGACCAGTATGTTCCTAGTTGTATGCCGGAGAGGACCATTGTGTAAGTCTATTGCATCTTTTGCATTCAAAAAACTATTAGTTTGTTACGTCTTTTTGCTATCTCTGCGAGCAGCCCTGCTTAGGTTGTACAGTCTGACAGCCGTTGGTAGGAAGGACCTACGAAACCTCTCGGTTGTGCACCTGGGATGATGTAGTCTGCTGCTAAATGAGCTCCTCAGTGCATCCAGTATGTCCTGCATAGGGTGGAACTCGGACTCCAGCAGAGATGACAGTTTAGCCACCGTCCTTCTCTCTCCTATCTCCTCCATCGGATCAAGGCGCTGCCCCAGGACAGAGCTAGCTTTCTTAATCAGTTTGTTCAGTCTCTTCCTATCGGCTGCAGTAATGCCACTGCCCCAGCAGACCACTCCAAAAGTGATGGCTGATGCCACCACCGTGTCATAGAATGACTTCAGCAGCGCCCCTTGTACACCAAAAGACCTGAGTCTCCTCAGCAGGAACAGCCTGCGCTGTCCCTTCTTGTAGAGTGCGTCAGTATTGTGTGACCAGTCTAGTTTATTGTTCAGATGAACACCCAGGTACTTATAGGATGTCACCATCTCGATGTCTGTTCCCTGTATATTTACTGGTGCTGTGAGGGGCTGCCCATGCCTGCGGCAGTCCACCACCAGCTCCTTAGTTTTCCTCGCGTTGATCTGGAGGCAGTTCCGATGGCACCAGTCCACGAAGTCCTGGATAAGCCCTCTGTACTCAGCTTCATCTCCGTTGGAGATGAGACCAACGATCGCAGAGTCATCAGAGAACTTCTGTAGATGACAGTGTGTTGTGTTGTGTGAGAAGTCCGTAGTATAAAGAGTGAACAGGAAGGGAGCCAGCACCGTTCCCTGGGGGGCCCCCGTGCTACTGATGATCGTGTCGGAAACACAGTCCCGGGTTCTCACAAACTGAGGCCGGTTCGTGAGGTAGTCCAGGATCCATGATGACAGGTGCTGGTCCACCCCTGCGCGCAGCAGCTTGTCCTTCAGGATCATCGGTTGGATGGTGCTGAAAGCACTGGAGAAGTCAAAGAACATGATCCTCACCATATTCCCGGGCTTCTCCAGGTGGGACAGAGAACGGTGAAGGAGGAAGATCACCGCATCCTCCACCCCAATGCCATGCTGGTAGGCGAACTGGAGTGGATCCATCGCTGGTTCCACCAGGGGCTCTCCAGGGTCTTCATCAAGTGGGACGTCAAGGCCACCGGTCTGTAGCTGTTCAGGTCTTTGGGGTGGGAAGTTTTTGGTACAGGTACCACACAAGATGTTTTCCACAGCTGTGGTACCCTCCCCAGTTTCAGGCTCATGTTGAAGATATACGTCACAATCCCACACAGCTGGTCTGCACAGGACTTGAGGAGCTTTGCACTGATGCCGTCCGGTCCCGACGCCTTCCTCGCCTTGATCTTCCTCAGCTCCGTCCTCACCTGGGTCTTGGTCAGGGTCAGGATGGGGGGTTGTGTGTTGGGAGTGGGGGGGGTGTCGGTGGAGTGGGGAGTGGGCAGCAGGACTTGATTTCTTAGAGGCAGCAGTGGTTGTTGTGCAGACAGGGGGGAGGGCGGTTGGTCAAATCTATTGAAAAACAGATTCAGGTTGTTCGCCCACTCCCTGCCCCCCGTGGCCTGGGGGGAGGTATTCTGGAGCCCCGAGACGGTTTTGAGGTTTCTCCAGACCCCGCTGATGTCGCTCTGTTGCAGCTTGTCCTCCATCTTCTTCCTGAAGCTGTCCTTGCCTTCTCTGATCTTTCTCCTCAGCTCCCTCTGTACGGACTTCAGCATCTCCCTGTTCCCCGACCTGAAGATCCTCTTCTTCTCTCTCAGAAGTGTTTTTATCTCAGGGTTGATCCAGGGTTTGTTGTTTGAGTGACGCCGTATGGTCTTGGTGGGAACTGATTTGTCCACACAGAAGCTGAGGTAGCCCGTGAAGGTGTGAATGAGGCCATCGATGTCCTCACCATGTGGATCGCAGAGCTGCTTCCAGGCGGTGGCTTCAAAACAGTCCTTTAGAGTGTCCATTGTCTCCTCAGACCATAACTCCACAGTGTGCATGGCCGGAGGTTGTCTGTGCACTAGGGGTTTGTACACCGGCCGGAGATGAACCAAGTTGTGATCCGATCTCCCGAGTGGGGGGAGTTGTGATGAGGTGTACGCCTCCTTAGTGTTTGCGTAGAATAAATCCAGTGTTTTATTGTCTCTAGTGTGGCATGTGACATACTGGGTGAACGTGGGTAGAATGGGAGACAGTGAAACGTGGTTGAAATCGCCTGAGATGAGGAGAAGAGCATCTGGGTGTTCTGTCTGCAGCCTGCTGGTTACTGAATGGATGACGTCACGCGCTGTCCCAGCGTTCGCCGTCGGATTTGCATAAACAACAATGCAGATCACGTGTGAGTGTTCTCTCGGGAGATATGTAGGCCTCATGCTAACAGCTAGCAACTCAAAGTCTTTGCTGCAGTGTCGTTGTTTAACAGTGATATGTCCCGGTCTGCACCAGTTGTTGTTAACATACATTATCACTCCACCGCCCCTAGCTTTGCCACTGTCTGGTGTTCGGTCAGCTCGTATCATGTGAAAACCCTCCAGCTCAATGTTAGCATCTGCTGCTAGTTCAGTTAGCCACGTCTCAGTAAACAAAAGGAGAGAGCACTCCCGGTAAGTGCTATCATAACGGGAGATAGCCGCTAGCTCATCTAACTTTCCCAGTATCGACCGTACATTTCCCATGACAACAGATGGAAGGGAGGGTCTGTACCTTATATTTTTTGTCCTCCGCCTTACTCCAGCCCGGCAGCCGCGACGCTTTCGCCTCAATTCTCTCGGTATGTCGAGTTTTTCCAATGGGACCGGGTGGCGGTTAAATGCTAGCAGCTCTTCCCTGTTGTATCGTATCCTGCTATAAACAGTGGCTCCGTCCACCGGCTCAGGAGACATTTGGGACGATCTGTGTGTCCGTGATATAAGTGGGGTGAAAAAAAAAGACTGGTCAAAAAAGAGAGGAAGGGAAAAAAACTCGGAATCGAGCCGCTGTTGCAAAAAGGCAGCCTACTCGTGTGGCGCCGAGAGGATTAACTAGAGGGCACTCACAGGGTGCATTCCTCCCCGAAATCTGTTTAACTGCTAATTAAAATGCACCAGTTGACAGAGCGTCATAAGTTGCCTGTGCATTTTCATGTTGATTAGCCCTTTACTTTACAACATATTTGCAAAAATCTATGAAAAAAGGCCTTATTGCACAATGATGAAGTGGAAAAAATATCCACAATATTGATCTTTAGCTGCCCCAAAGTCGCTTTCGCCGGCATCGTTTGCCAACCCAGGCACCTCGCCGCTGCTCCCAGCACCCTCGTCCCAGGTGCGCCACTGCGCTGTCTCCGTGCCCGGCTGTAGCTGCTGTCTTCTGGGGCTCTCAGCATCCCTCTAGTCGGCATCACTCTCTAACCCAGGCGCTTCATCGCTATTCCCAGCGCCCTCGTCCAAGGCGCTCCGCTGCGTTGTCTCTGTGCCCAACTGCCGCTGCTGCCTCCTGGGATTCTCAGCTTGCATGTTCCCGCTCTCCCGCTGCCAAGCCTCCAGCTGCGGGGATGACTCCTGTCGCTGCTCTCCCTCTCCGCTGTCGTCGCTCACCGCACTGTCAAACTCACCAGTGCTACGGTCCTGTACCGTGCTGAGCTCCTTGGCTAGCCCGCTGTCTTCAGTGACCAGGGACTCCTCCACTCGCGGCCCCGGTCCCACCTCGATGCTTAGCTGGTAGCCTAGAGCTTGCTTTTGGCACACAGTTAGCTTTGTGGATAACTTGTCCATAGACACTGAGTGGGCCGTTAGCCTCTCCGAGCTAACTAGCCTAGCTCCATTTGGCGCCAACACTCCCGCCACCCACAGCTTCATGGTCCTCGTCTGCTCAGCGAAGTACTCAGCCAGCTGCTCGACAGCATCCGCATAGCACTCCGTTTCACCCAACGTACAGAGAATTCTTCGGCCTTCCGTGCCAAGATGGTGGGCCAGAAGTGCCCGTCTTTATCTCCCGTCGAGTCTGCTTAGGCCCAGCGCTGTGATATAACCCTCAAACATCGCCAGCCACCTTGGCCACAGGATCACTGGCTCTCCCAGGTACTCCAGAAATGGTAGAAGGGATGGAGGTAGCCCATACGCTCCCATAATTTTTCTCTCGTTGCCAAAATGTTATGTCTGAGTCATGAGGAACTGGAGTCTCTTCTGTCATGCAGTGAACTCTACTTAATTATGGAGAACAGAACTATATACAAGTGGCCGTGCCCGCCTGACGTCACACTGTGGGTGGGTATGGCAGCACACACACACTCCACACAACGTTACCACTACCCCACCAAGCTGTCCTGAGACAGTAACCTATCAAATAGTTTTTTAAGAGAGAGAATTTTGCTCAGAGAAGCCACCCTTCCTCTGAGCAGCCAGTGAACTGGCTGGCTGCAGTAAAGACCAGTTGAAGATAAATGATGATTATGTTGAACTCTGAATCATGCAAAGCTACTCTAGTGCAACTCTAGAATTTAACAAATTTGAAGGTCTCTACATTAACCAATTTAAGGTGCTGCTTTTTTCCATGTATTTCTTACAAATCACTAGTTATTCTATAGAAATACTACGATGTTCTAACCCTTAGTTCATATATTGTTCCCCCATGAGGTGTCCGGCTAAAGCATGTGGAAACAGAGGTTTCCATCATGAGAAAACTGATGCACCATAAGAGCATCCTCCAGTTACTGGACTGGAACACCACTGAAGGTGAGATATATTTACACTTTCTGTTAATCTGCAAACATAAAATATAAAGTTTCGACTGGCCATTAAAGGGCGTGCAATGAAAGTTGTGAAGTGTTTGACTGAGATTGTCTCTGAGCAGAGCCCTACATTCTGATTATGGAGTATGTGAGCTACGGCACCCTGAGGACCTTCCTACAGACCAACAGAGGCCACCTGAGTGCAGACCCTGAGCTGCAGAGCCTTCTCACCATTGCCGCCTACCACATCGCTCTGGCTATGCAGTACCTGCGCTCCAAAATGGTATCAACATCTTACCCAAAATTTACACTGACTCTGGATGCAGTACGTTGCAGATGCAGTGCGGACGGCCCCTTGCGTTCATTCCTACTAGCTCCGTTTGTGTTTTGCGACGGCATGGATGAGAGCAGAGTTTGAAATACAAGATCACCCGAGAATTATACAAAATAATGCGAGATCTCAAGAAAGACCCGAGAGTGACCAAGATGAACCAATCATGATCAGGTGATAACAACAAGGAAGTGTGATGTATCTTCTCCCACCTGAATTTTTGGGCTCTAAATAAAACGTAAGTAGCCCATCAATTTTAATTCTATGAGGGGTTGTATATTAAGTCAAGTTTTACTTTCTCTGACACAGTGGTGAAGGAGTAGACCTCAGAAAATAACGAGCCATCCTTAAATCATTTTTAATGAACAAACAGCTATTAAATACCCCAAGATACCACGGGATTTCCTTGTGGTCCGGATCAGGTGGGGATTAGAAAATTGATGAGAATGGGAACTATATGCTGCGGAGGCCAGATCGCAGCCGTAACATACTGCATACAGAGTCAGTGTAAATCCAGGGACAGGGTGATAGGATGCATCTTCTTTCATTTAAGATCAAGTTTATTCAAAATTGACTCAGTGTCATTTATATAGTTTAGTTTATACCATTGACCCACTATCTGAAATTTGTATAATTTTGGCTCATCAAATTTAATATATCTCTCATTTAAGGCTTTTTTAAAGTTCTTGCTCCACGACTCTTTCATTTGTAAAATATTTCACAGCATTGTAGGCCTGTCAGACTTTACAGACCTTTGGAGGGAATGTTACACAAACCTCATTCCCATTTGAGTAGATCTTTTGCTTCTGTTGTCCTATCTTGAGCTTTTTGCACTCTACTTGTACCATTTGGAGATGGTTCAAGGCATGTGTGGTGCCATTTTGGCACATATGCTCACATTTTATTAATTTTGTGAGCACTTTTCTGCTATTTAGTCATATCCTCCATCATTTTTGACTTGTGTTGTACCACTTTTTACACATCTGCTTTGGATGTAAGGTGTTCCACTTAATTCAAGGTATTATTGCAGCAGGGAGCTTGTAACTGCTAGCCACCTTTAGCTTCAATTTTTTAAGACAGACACATACAACCAATTTAAAATCTTCAAACCTGTCATATGTCTTTGGACTATGGAATGAAACTGGAATAAAAATTATGCTGAAGTTTCAAATTCCACCATAAAAGTGCTAGCCAAGGGGAATTCAAGCCAGGAGACTTATAACTGTGAGGCTATATCTTTTGTACCATAATTCTTTACCACTGGGGACACATTACACAGGGTTACAAAAATAATTTTTTTGGAAGTTGTCTGTGTTTTTTCAACTGATTTAAGACAATTTTGCACTGCTGAATCCGAAAATGACATCTGTTTCTCTCGATCAGGTGCTAAGTAAAAACCTGTACTTAGTACTGTGCATGTACTTACCTTTATATAAAGGTAAGCACATGTAAATTTAATGTTACATCATCATTGTTCAAAGTTCAGAGAATTTCAAGACATAAAAAAGAATTTTGCGTCATATAAAGTGAAAATACCCGTACATCTAAACAAAAACGTATAAAACAACATGTGGCCATAATTCAAAAAGTTGACCTGATTGAACAAAACCAATGTGATTTTTGGATTCAGCACATCAAAACTGTCCTAAATCAGCTAAAAAAACCTGAGACAATAAATTTGATGTTGATCAGTGTTAATATTTTAAACAAATCATTATCATATTGGAATAACTGAAAACAATTTTAAGAGTTTTTGTCATGTTTACTGGTGCAGACATCAGGAGGCAAACGGGTGTAAACAAAACTTATTTTAAAAATTAGAAAATTTGCATTTCTTAAAGTAAATGTGAATGCTTTAATGTGAAAATGCTTTCGTGAAATGCTAATAGGACTGAAATTTGCTAGATTAAAATCCAGACTATCTTAAAACTTAAAGATGTAGCTTAAAAGCCAAGTATATTAAAGTGGAATGATTAGCTTAAAACCTGAAATTGCTAAAAGTGTACCACTGCTAACTTGAAAGCAGAAAAATATGAGAACTGACATCCCACCTCAACTGATAAAACATGACACTCCCAGCCTTTATCCTCACAGTCAACACATAATGATTCATATCTCAACTTCTTGTACTCAAAGGCCTCCTCCATATTCCCCTCCCAAGGCACCATGAGCTCTACCAACAAAACTCGCATTGCTCTTTCAGACCAAACCACAATATTGGGATGCAATTTGGTCTGAACAATGTGGGAGGAGAAATGGAAGGCCGTTGAGAGGTCTGCTGTCAACTTCCAATCATTTGCTCTAGCCAACAGTCTGGAATACATTGCTTTCTGGGTCCTCTGCGGAGGCCAAGTGCCACCTTTGTGGAACATAACGCCAAAATCGGACTTCTGTACAGGATCTCTGTTGATTGCATTACACTGACTTTCCATAATATATGTAATAATCTTGAGGACTGTGTTGTGTCTCCATGTGTACATCTGCAGTGACTGATCACATGCAGACAAAGCATCTGTGGTTTTCCTCTTCTCCTTCTCCCTGGCATAACTGTGTCACCTGCACATGGTCCAGGCTCTGTAGAATGCAATGGTGCACTTGATTATACACTGCCTGACCAAAAAAAAGTCACCATCATCGGAAAAAAAAAGGCTTCAATTTGTTAGGGAGCATAAAGATTGGACTCTAGAGCAATGGAAGAAGATCATGTCGTCTTGAGTTCAGATTTACCCTGTTCCAGAGTGATGGGTGCATCGGGGTAAAAAGAGAGGTGGATGAAGTGATGCACCCATCATGCTTAGTGGCCTACCATACAAACCTATGGGGGCAACATTATGTGCCCAAAGAATGAGGTCAGCTGACTACCTGAATATACACTTCCTGGCCAAAAAAAAAGTCACACACTCTAATATTTAGTTGCACGCATTTAGCTTTGATTATGGCACACATTCTCTGTGGCATAGTTTCAATAAGCTTCTGCAATGTCACAACATTTATTTCCGTCCGGAGTTGCATTAATTTTTCACCAAGATCTTGGATTGATGATGGGAGAGTCAGACCATTACGCAAAGTCTTCTCCAGCACATTTATTTATTTATTTTATTTATTTATCTATATAGCGCCATTTCACAACAACAGTCATCTTATAGCACTTTCAACTGTAAGGGAAACCCCCACAACTGCAGAAAGACCCCAGCAATCAAGTGATTGATGGTGGAGAGGGAAAACTCCCTTTTAACAGGAAGAAACCTCCAGCAGAACCAGGCTCAGGGAGGGGCAGTCATCTGCTCCGACTGGCTGGGGGGTGAGGTGATAGAGAAGAAAAAGAAAAGAACAGACATATAGAGATGTAGAGAGTCCCAAAGATTCTCAATGGGGTTAAGGTCTGGACTCTGTGGTGGCCAATCCGTGTGTGCAAATGATGTCTCATGCTCCCTGGACCACTCTTTCACAATTCGAGGCCGTTGAATCCTGGCATTGTCATCTTGGAATATATCCATGCCATTAGGGAAGAAAAAAATCCATTGACGGAACAACCTGGTCATTCACTATATTTGGGTAGTCAGCTGACCTTGTTCTTTGGGCACATAACGTTGCTGAACCTAGACCTGACCAATGGGAGGTGCTTACCTAATATTTGCTTGGTTAAATCGAGGTGGTGATTTTTTTTTGCCCAGGCAGTGTACAGGTGTGTCTCAATTAATTAGAATTTCAACAACAAGTTGATTTAGTTAGGTAATTCAATTCAAAAAAATAAAACTTCTATATTATATAGAGTCATTACACAGAGAGTGATGTATTTCAAGTGTTTATTTATTTTAATTTTGATGATTATGGCTTACAGCCCATGAAAACCCCAAATTCAGTTTATCAAAAAATTAGAATATTACATAAAATTAATTTTAAAAAATAGTTTTTTAATAGAAATGTTGGCCGACTGAAAAGTATGTCCATGTACACACTCAGTACTTGGCCGGGGCTCCTTTTGGATTAATTACTGTGTCAGTGTGCCGTGGCATGGAGGTGATCAGCCTGTGGCACTGCTGAGGTGTTATGAAGGTCCAGGTTGCTTTGATAGTGACCTTCAGCTCATCTGCATTGTTGGGTCTGGTGTCTCTCATTTTCCTCTTGACAATACTCCATAGATTCTTGATGGGGTTTAGGTCAGGAGAGTTTGCTGGCCAATCAAACACAGCGATGCCATGGTCATTAAATCAGGTTTTGATACTTTTGGCAGTGTGAGGCGGTGCCAAGTCCTGCTGGAAAATGAAATCAGCTTCTCCATAAAGCTTGTCAGCAGAGGGAAGCATGAAGTGCTCTAAAATTTCCTGGTAGATGACTGCGCTGACTTTGGTCTTGATAAAACACAGCGGACCAACACCAGCAGATGACATGGTTCCTCAAATCATCACTGACTGTGGAAACGTCACACTAAACCTCAAGCAATGTAGATTCTGTGCCTCTCCACTCTTTCTCCAGACTCTGGGACTTTGATTTCCAAATGAAATGCAAAATTTACTTTTATCTGAACAGAGGTCATCTGCTGGTGTATAATGTAGTAATAATGTAGGTTGCTTTTGTTTTATCTATGGATCATTTTTTGGAATATAACAATAATGTATTATAAAATAGTGTGTAGAATAAAAATAAATTGGAACCCTGACTTTACTTTTATTGGAGACATCCTACAGACTGTCTCTTGCAGCAGTGCCGCTCTGGCGCTCTTGACTTCTACAATCAGCTAGAAGCCTGGCACCTGGCCCAAACCATATCATGAAATAAGGAGTTGGGGGGGGGGGTGCAGAGGCTGACTGGATGTCATTCTTTTTTTGCCCAAAACAAAACTACACCGCATTTGAAATTATTGTGCAAATAGGATTTTAGTGTCATAAACATTCAATTTTTTGTTTTTCAATTAAACTCATGGATGGTATTTTGTCTCAGGGCTCTTTGGATCATTGATATCGATCTCAGACACTTGTCATAATTAGTTTGCCAGGTGAGCCCAATTAAAGGAAAACTACTTAAGAAGGATGTCCCACATTATTAAGCATGCCACAGGTTTCAAGCAATATGGGAAAGAAAAAGCATCTCTCTGCTGCTCAAAAGTGTCAAATAGTGCAATGCCTTGGACAAGGTATAAAAACATTAGATTTTCACAAAAATTTAAGCGTGATCATCGTACTGTGAAGAAATTTGTGGCTGATTTAGAGCACAGATGGGTTTGTGCAGATAAAGGCATAATGAGGAAGGTTTCTGCCAGACAAATTCATCGGATTAAGAGAGCAGCTGCTAAAATGCCATTACAAACCAGCAAACAGGTATTTGAAGCTGCTGGTGCCTCTAGGGTCCCACGAACCTCAAGGTGTAAGATCCTCCAGAGGCTTGCAGTTGTGCATAAACCTATTATTTGGCCACCCCTAACCAATGCTTACAAGCAGAAATGGTTGCAGTGGGGTGCCCAGGAATACATGAAAACTAATTTTCAAACAGTCTTGTTTACTGATGAGTGCCGTGCAACCCTGTATGGTGCAGATGGATGGAGTATTGGATGGGTGGTGGATGGCCACCATGTTGCAACAAGGCTGTGACTTCAGCAAGGAGGTGGCGGAGTCATGTTTTGGGCCAGAATCATGGGGTGAGAGCTGGTAGGCCCCTTTAGGGTCCCTGAAGGTGTGAAAATAGCCTTGGCAAAGTATATAGAGTTTGTGACTGACCACTTTCTTCCATGGTACAAAAAGAAGAACCGTGCCTTACGTAGTAAAATTATCTTCATGCATGACAATGCACCATCTCATGCTGCAAAGAATACCTCTGTGTTCTTGGCCACTATGGGCATAAAAGGAGACAAATTCATGGTGTGGCCCTCATCCTCCCTTGACCTCAACCCTTTTAAGAACCTTTGGAGCATCCTCAGGCAAAAGATTTATGAGGGTGGGAGGCAGTTCACATCAAAACAGCAGCTGTGGAAGACTATTTTGACATCTTGCAAAGAAATTCAAGTAGAAACTCTATAAAATTCACAAGTTCAGTGGATGCAAGAATTGTGAAGGTCATATCGGAGTGGTGGCCTAGAGGTAGAGGGAGAGCATCTGCCCCACAATCAAGAGGTTGGGGTTCAAGTCCCAGCTGGGTCATGCTAAAGACCATATAAAAATGGAACTTCCTGCCATCCAGCTTGGTGCTCAGCAAAAATAGAATGGAGGAGGGAAATGTGGGCAGCAGTGGCTCAGGAGATAGAACGGGTCATCCAATAACCGGAGGGTTGGCGGTTCGAATCCCGCTCTCCCCAGACATCCTGCCGTTGTGTTCCTGGGCAAGACACTTCACCCACCTTGCCTCCAGTGTCCATGGCCAGGGTTTCCTCTGGTAATATTTCCGTGTGGTGGGTTACCATCCTTGGATTTATGCTGCCACGCTAAGGAAATATGAATTTAAGAAAAAATATGTAGGAATGACACTCCGCAAGCATGCACACGAGCAACACGTGTGACCATCATCCTCGTGGAGTTCGGAAGTGCGCTGCCCATGACCATTCCAGTCAGCAGGCAGAGTGTCTCTCTAGCGTCACTGTCCAAGAGCAGAATGAGCTTATTAAAGTACTTTAAATGCGGAAAAAAATTCAGAAGAGGTATGTGAGCAATGGAGGCATTTATGGTGGTTTTAACCCACTGGTAACAGGAACAATAATGAAGTCGCTTAGCTAACAGGTGTGGTTAGGATTCATGTGCAGGGAAAGGCAAGAGTGACTGATGAATTGCTGAGGATTTACTTCATCAGCCACTACAATATTAGTGAGAGCAAAGGAAGGAGAGAAGGATGACACCAGTAAAAAGTCCAAACACAGGATGTCTGGGTGGGACCCCAACTGGCCCAATATTCCAACATTTAAGCCATGGTTGTGCAATGCTTCAAATGTTAAGTTCCATGTGCAAAGTTACTGTGCAAAATTTAAAAAAAGTATAAAATTAACATATTCTGGTTACAGTAGTGTCATGTGTTTTCTGCCCCTCCCCCCCGAAAAATATGTTGCCACCGCGCCAAGGTCTTTAAGCCAGAGGAAACATTGCATGACACTGGGCATAAATGTGTATAAATGGTCAGTAGTGGTCGGAAAGGCCGTTGGCACGGATTGGCAGCCATGTTTCCGTCACACAGTAGTAGCTTACCACTACCATTGTCTGTGGAGTGAAAGAGTGTGGAGGTGAGAGTAAGGGCTTTAAATGCCTTCCCCTTCTTCTCCTCAGTCTGTGACTAAGCACAATTCTCATCTGAAGTTGAACAAAGTCAGTTAAAGAATGCAAAATAAAAGCTTAAAGCTGAAAAAACATAGCTTAAAAGCTAAAATGATTTAAATTTACAAAATAATAACATAAAAGTGCAGTTTAAAGTTGGGTAAAGTACGTTAAAAATGCTAGCCTAGGTGCTAAAATAGGCTTTCATTACATAATGCTGGCAGAAAAGCTGAAATAATTTAGTTTCGTAATGTAAAAGTCAAATGTTTTTTCTCGCTGAAAATATATAGAATTTTTAAGATAAGATAAGATAAGATAAGATAAGATAAGCCTTTATTAGTCCCACAACGGGGAAATTCCAGGATTGCAACAGCACAGGGATAGCAACACTCAGAGCAACAATCAGAAGGCAAGAAAAAAACAAGCAAGCAAGAGCGGCTAATATACATATGTACATATTACTATAAAATAAATATATACACACACACACACAGACACACAGTGCAGAGCATTGTAGCTGGATGGAATAAATATATGAGTATATGAACACACAGTGCAGGGAAAAGCCAGTGTGAACACACAGTGCAGAGCATTGTAGCTAGATGGAATAAATATGTAAATATATAAACACCCACAGTACGGAGCATTGCAGCTAGGTGGAATAAATATGCAAGTATATAAACACACACAGTGCGGAGCAATGTAGCTAGATGGAATAATATGTAGATATATAAAAACACAGTGCGGAGCATTGTAGCTAGATGGAATAAATATGTAAATATATAAACACCCACAGTACGGAGCATTGCAGCTAGGTGGAATAAATATGCAAGTATATAAACACACACAGTGCGGAGCAATGTAGCTAGATGGAATAATATGTAGATATATAAAAACACAGTGCGGAGCATTGTAGCTAGATGTGTCACGCCGCGCCATTCATCAGCGGCGCCACCTGCTCACGCACCTGACAATCATCAGCGGCGAGGGATAAAGGCCGTCTCGCCCGGAGGCTCGGCCTGAAGCCGTCAGACTTCGTCCCTCACCGTTGTGAGCATACTTCCCTTCAGCGTCACCATTTTGGTAAGAAGATCGCTTACCTCTTTTCTTCAGTCTTCTCCCCTGTGCACAGGTGGATTCCCCAGCGGCGGACATCTCCACTCCATCGCCCAATCCTCGCTGCTGTACAGAGCTCTCCAGGTGGCTGTCTTCCGGGCTTCGCCCCCTTGTTGTGCCAGCTGTCCTGACCCACCAAGTAAGTCCTTCTCTCGCCATAAATCCCTCCTGTGTTGGTGTATGCCCGTCACCCTCTCCCTGTGCTCTCTCCATAGGGTTGCTCGGCTGTACGGTCACCTGCCTCTGTGCCTGCAGCAGACACCATCACCAACACGTTTACATCCCGCAGACACGCACTCATTCACTCCTGCTGTTAATAAACTCTTTGAACTACTCTAAGCCTGTGTGTGTGCGTCTCCTGAGCCGTGCGTTATGTCAGTACGGCTTCAGCAGAGCGGCTCGGCGGACGGCGGGCTCGCACACCGGTTTTCCACTCTCGAGGCTAGAGTGGATCAAATAGCTTATCAACAACAGGTGATCTTTAATCAATTATTGAATTTAACTAACCGGTTGGGCCGCTTGGATCCTCAACAGCCGTTCCCCCCGGCTCGTCAGGGTGGCGCGGCTCCTGCTGTTCCAGCGGCCGTCCAGCCGGCTCCGGTGGCACCGGTTCGGCTCACACCGATTCCGACCCCCGCCCGCTTTAGCGGTAAGCTCGGCGGAGCGCGGGGGTTCATTATGCAGTGTGAGTCCGTGTTCCACCGTGTGCCCGGAGATTTTCCCTCGGATCACAGTCGGATTGGTTACATAGGGAATCTTCTGGAGGGGCGTGCGTTAACTTGGACCTACGCCGTAATGGCGAGGCCCAGTTATGCCACCCTCACCTATGACCAGTTCGTGAGGCGCTTTCTGGAGGTCTTTGACCATTCTCAAACCGAGACGGTCCAGGTCGATCGGCTCCTCGCTCTCCAGCAGGGAGGCCGGTCGGCAGCGGACTACTCGGTCGACTTCCGGGTAGCGGCGGAGGAATTGGGCTGGGAGGAACGCTCCCTCTGTGGCCTGTTCCTCCGCAGCCTCAATAGTGATCTGAGGGATGAACTGGCTGGACGGGATATCCCTGGGACGCTAGCGGAGCTGACATCCTTAGCGATAAGTTTGGATAACAGGCTGCGCGAGCGCTCCTCGGGGCGGAAGTCTTCTTCTTCTCGCCCTCGGGGAGTCTCGCCGCACCTGTTCCAAGCTCGCCCCCTGGCGGCGCCGCCAGCATTGTGCCCCGAGGAGTCGGAGCCGATGGTGACGGGCTGGACCAAGCTTTCCCCTGCGGAGAAACAACGCCGCCGTGAGTTGGGCCTCTGCATGTATTGCGGAGGTGACCAACACACTGTGGAGCGTTGCCCGCGGAAAGCCAGTCGGCGGGGTCCGCGAATCGCTGTAGGGAGCCTCGCGGATCCCAACCGGTTAGACTCTCTCACTCAATTAAAGCTGCCCATCCGTTTTTGCCACAATCCCACTGGGCACCTCACCCACGCACTGGTGGATTCGGGCGCAGAGGGCAGCTTCATTTCACAAGGCCTGGCAACCCGATTGGGCATCCGCTGTCAGGCATTAAAACACCCCATCTCCCTGGTCCATCTCTCCCGTGCCTCCCTTGGGAGAGTTTCTCACCAAACCATGCCTGTCCCAGTCATCATCTCAGGGAACCACCGGGAGGAGATGGTATTTTACGTCCTGCCCAACTCTGTGTCGCCCGTCATCCTGGGGTATCCCTGGCTACGCCTCCACAACCCTGTCCTGGACTGGAGGTCCGCTGGGGTATCGGCATGGAGTACCTTCTGTATGGGCACCTGCCTTCAGTCCGCTGCCTGCTCCCCATCCGCGGCTCCCCCTGTGGCGGATACAGCACCTCCGGACCTGTCACTGGTGCCTCCAGAATTTCACGACCTGGGTATGGTATTTAGCAAATCGAAAGCTATGTCTCTTCCCCCGCATCGACCATATGACTGTGCCATCAACCTCCGCCAGGGGGCTCCCCTGCCATCTGGTCGGCTCTACAGCCTGTCGGCGCCGGAGAAGGAGACCATGAATACATACCTGAAGGAATCTCTGAGCGCTGGGATTATTCGCCCATCGTCGTCACCCGTGGGGGCAAGGTTTTTCTTTGTCGGGAAAAAGGACGGATCCCTCCGCCCCTGCATAGACTACCGAGCGCTGAATGACATCACTGAGAGGGACCGTTACACCCTGCCCCTCATGGACACTGCCTTTCACTCCCTCCAGGGGGCGACCTGGTTTACCAAGCTGGATTTACGCAGCGCTTACCACCTCGTCCGGATCCGGGAGGGAGATGAATGGAAGACAGCCTTCCGTACCCCGAACGGCCACTTTGAGTATCTCGTCATGCCGTTCGGGCTGACCAACGCTCCTGCCGTCTTTCAGCGCCTCATTAATGACGTCCTCCGGGATTTCATCGGCCTTTTTGTGTTCGTCTACCTGGATGACATCCTTATCTTCTCCAGGTCCAGGGACGAGCACCAGGTCCATGTGAGGCGGGTCCTCCAAAGACTGCTGGAGAATCGTCTGTACGTGAAGGCTGAGAAATGCGAATTCTACGCTAGGACCACATCCTTCCTGGGATTCATCATCGCTCAAGATCAGGTGCTCCCAGACCCAGAGAAGGTGAAGGCGGTGGTGGAGTGGCCTACTCCCGCATCCCGGAAGCAGGTGCAACAGTTTGTTGGCTTCGCCAATTTTTACCGCCGCTTTGTCCCAAATTTCAGCTCGATCGTCGGACCGCTGACCCGCCTCACGTCCCCGAAGGTCCCGTTCCGGTGGACTGAAGAGGTCGCTGCTGCCTTTAGGGCGCTGAAGGCGGAGTTCTCCTCCTCCTGGGTCCTTCGCCAGGTCGACCCCGCGCTGCAGTGCATTGTGGAGGTGGACGCATCGGACACGGGAGTGGGAGCAGTGTTATCCCAGCGGTCACCTGACGATGGCGCCAAACGGCCGTGCACCTTCTTCTCCCGGCGCCTGTCCCCGGCGGAGAGGAACTACGATGTGGGGGACAGAGAGCTCCTGGCCATTAAACTCGCCTTACAGGAGTGGCGCCACTGGCTAGAGGGGGCGGACCTGCCGTTTGTGGTCCTGACGGACCACAAGAACTTAGAGTATTTACGATCTGCCAAGCGCCTGAATGCCCGCCAGGCGCGCTGGTCTTTGTTCTTCGCCAGGTTCCGCTTCTCGATCACCTTCAGGCCGGGCTCCAAAAACGGCCTGCCTGACGCCCTCTCTAGGCAGTTCACCCCCGTGGAGGCTGAGGGGACGCCCCACACTATCCTGCCCAGGTCGTGCGTCCTCGGTGCCATCTCTTGGGACAAGATCCGGAAGGCGCAGGAGGTGGAACCTGATCCTGGCGGCGGACCGGAGGGAAGACTGTTCGTCCCATCTGCGGTCCGAGGAGAGGTCATCCACTGGCTCCACACCTCCCGGCTCACCTGTCATCCCGGCACCTCTCGGATGATCAGCCTCCTCCAACGGTCCTTTTGGTGGCCAGGCCTGCGGAGGGATGCAGCCCGCTACGCCCGGGCTTGCCCAATCTGTGCCACCAGCAAGTCGGGAAATGCCCCCCCAGCGGGTCTGCTCCAGCCTCTGCCCGTCCCCGGCAGGCCCTGGTCGCACATCGCACTGGACTTCGTCACCGGACTCCCCGTTTCCAACTCCTTTGACACCGTCCTGACCATTGTGGACCGTTTCTCCAAGGCTGCGCACTTCATTCCCCTGCGAGGTCTCCCTACTGCCCTGGAGACGGCGGGCCTCCTCGTCCAACACGTGGTCAGGCTGCACGGGATTCCGGTGGACGTGGTCTCGGACCGGGGTCCCCAATTTTCATCCGAGGTTTGGAGATCCTTTTGTAACGCCATCGGAGCCAAGGTGAGCCTCTCCTCCGGCCATCACCCCCAGTCTAACGGGCAGTGTGAGAGGACCAATCAGGAGCTGGAGGCTGCGCTCCGCTGTGTTACTAGATCCAAGCCGACGTCCTGGAGCAACCATCTCGCCTGGGTGGAGTATGCCCACAACACCGCCCGCTCTTCTGCAACGGGGATGTCCCCCTTCAAGGCGTCCCTGGGTTACGACCCCCCGCTGTTTCCAGCGCAGGAGAACGAGGTGACTGTCCCCTCTGTTAGGGCGCACCTTAGGCAGTTCCGCTCCACCTGGGCTGCCGCGCGTCATGCGCTTTTACGCACGGCGGAGCGCAACAGGACCGTGGCGGACCGGCACAGAAGACCTGCCCCGGCGTACAGAGTTGGGCAACTCGTGTATGTGTCTACCCAGGACGTCACATTAAAAGGCGAGAGGAGGAAGCTGGCACAGCGATTCATGGGTCCCTTTCCCATCACCCGGATCATCAACCCGGTGGCTGTGCGCGTGGCTATTCCCCCCTCCCTCCGCATCCATTCCACTTTCCATGTGTCGAAGGTGAAACTGGCAGTCACTGACCCCCTTTGCCCTCCTCCTGCAGCGCAACCCGCGCCCCGGATGATTGGTGGCCATCCGGCCTGGTCCGTCTCCTCCATCCTGGACTCCCGGCGCCGAGGTCGTGGGTTGCAATACCTGGTGGACTGGGAGGGCTATGGGCCCGAGCATCGACAATGGGTGCCCCCGTCGTTTGTGTTGGACCCATCGCTCATCGCGGACTTCCACCGAGCGCACCCGGATAAGCCATCGCCAGGAGGCGCTGCTAGAGGGGGGAGTACTGTCACGCCGCGCCATTCATCAGCGGCGCCACCTGCTCACGCACCTGACAATCATCAGCGGCGAGGGATAAAGGCCGTCTCGCCCGGAGGCTCGGCCTGAAGTCGTCAGACTTCGTCCCTCACCGTTGTGAGCATACTTCCCTTCAGCGTCACCATTTTGGTAAGAAGATCGCTTACCTCTTTTCTTCAGTCTTCTCCCCTGTGCACAGGTGGATTCCCCAGCGGCGGACATCTCCACTCCATCGCCCAATCCTCGCTGCTGTACAGAGCTCTCCAGGTGGCTGTCTTCCGGGCTTCGCCCCCTTGTTGTGCCAGCTGTCCTGACCCACCAAGTAAGTCCTTCTCTCGCCATAAATCCCTCCTGTGTTGGTGTATGCCCGTCACCCTCTCCCTGTGCTCTCTCCATAGGGTTGCTCGGCTGTACGGTCACCTGCCTCTGTGCCTGGAGCAGACACCATCACCAACACATTTACATCCCGCAGACACGCACTCATTCACTCCTGCTGTTAATAAACTCTTTGAACTACTCTAAGCCTGTGTGTGTGCGTCTCCTGAGCCGTGCGTTATGTCAAGATGGAATAAATATGTAAATATATAAACACACACAGTGCAGAGCATTGTTGCTAGATGGAATGAAACAGCATAACCGTCTACTTAGTTATCCTACATGGTATGATTATGTGCCCATACATATTCTCACCCTCCATAGCGACCGGTATGTTCCTAGTTGTATGCCGGAGGGGACCATTGTGTAAGTCTATTGCATCTTTTGCATTCAAAAAACTATTAGTTTGTTACGTCTTTTTGCTATCTCTGCGAGCAGCCCTGCTTAGGTTGTACAGTCTGACAGCCGTTGGTAGGAAGGACCTACGAAACCTCTCGGTTGTGCACCTGGGATGATGTAGTCTGCTGCTAAATGAGCTCCTCAGTGCATCCAGTATGTCCTGCATAGGGTGGAACTCGGACTCCAGCAGAGATGACAGTTTAGCCACCGTCCTTCTCTCTCCTATCTCCTCCATCGGATCAAGGCGCTGCCCCAGGACAGAGCTAGCTTTCTTAATCAGTTTGTTCAGTCTCTTCCTATCGGCTGCAGTAATGCCACTGCCCCAGCAGACCACTCCAAAAGTGATGGCTGATGCCACCACCGTGTCATAGAATGACTTCAGCAGCGCCCCTTGTACACCAAAAGACCTGAGTCTCCTCAGCAGGAACAGCCTGCGCTGTCCCTTCTTGTAGAGTGCGTCAGTATTGTGTGACCAGCCTTAAAAGCTGAGATAAACAGAAGTACACACATTAAAAAGCTGAACAGAATGATACCAGACTGGTGTTTCTAGTATAAAGCATGCAGAAGGCGATACTAACCAAACACGTATGGAAGAATAAAAATGGCCAACTTGAACAATAGTGTGAATGCTTAAGAACAAAACACAAAACAAAACTGCCGTTCAAGTGGTAAGATCGGAGACTCTATAACCAAAATTAAGTTAGTTAAGTTAATCCCTTCCCCAGCATGTGGGACACCATGTGGTGTATGGGGCAGTGCCTATCTCCATTTCAGTGACCCAAGGCCACTCAGCTACTGTAATTAGTGAAGGCTACTGTGGGAGGGTCAGTTCTCTGTGCGTTAACTTTCCCCATTCTATTATGCTGAGTACCAAGGTAGAAGGCGGAAAGTACCATTTTTATATGGTCTTTGGTATGACCCATCCTTGAAAAAAAAACCTCCCAGTTGTGGGATGGATGCTCTACCAAGCCACCACTCCGGTAGTGGTTTAGAATAGAATAGAACTTTATTTGTCATTGTCACATGAACAATGAAATTTAAAATGCCAACCAGTCAGAGCATCATTCATAAATATGTAGAATCAATATAAAAAAATGTATAAAAACAAGCATAAACATACAGACATACACAGATAAAGTTCACACAATGCACACCTACAATCACACATTTCTGTCATTGCACAGTCCCTTTGATTGATCTGTACTGTCTGCCTGATGGCAGCAGTTCAAACAGGGAGTGGCCAGGGTGGGAAGTATCCTTTATTATATTCTGAGCTTTTTTGAGACAGTGGGAACTGTGGAGGTGTTCCAATGTGGGGAGAGGGCAGCCAACGATCTTCTGAGCCATCCTAATGACTTTCTGAAGCGTTTTTCTCTGAGCTGTTGTATGGCTGGTGTACCACACGCACATACAGTATGTCATTAAACTCTCAGTGGTGCATCTATAAAAGGATACCAGCAGTCTCTGGGTGATGTTGTTCTTTCTGAGGACCCACAGGAAA
Organism: Pholidichthys leucotaenia; assembly: GCA_020510985.1. Taxonomy (NCBI): domain Eukaryota; kingdom Metazoa; phylum Chordata; class Actinopteri; order Cichliformes; family Pholidichthyidae; genus Pholidichthys; species Pholidichthys leucotaenia. The sequence continues at coordinate 82,812,368 of CM035847.1, read as the reverse complement.
TACAGTCTTTGCTGGGCCTTTTTCAGCAGTTCAGCGGTATTTGCACTCCAGATCAGGCCCTCCTCAATTTGTACTCCCAAAAAGCAGAAGTCCAACACCCTCTTCACACAATCTCCGCTGATAATTAACGGTGGATTGTCCATTTTCTTCCTCCTGTAGTCTAGTATAAGCTCTTTGGTCTGTGAGATGTTAAGGAGCAGATTATTTTCTCTGCTCCACACCAGCAGCTGCTCCACCTCATCCCTATAGGTGGACCCCCCCAGAGATTAGCTCCACCACTACGGTGTCATCAGCAAACTTTGCAATGGTATTGCTATGGTGTGCATGGGTACAGTCATATGTATAGAGGGTATAGAGCAAGGGATTCAGCACACAACCCTGGGGGGAGCCGATGCTGAGGCTGAGGGCCGTCGATGTATAATGGCCCACTCTAACTCTCTGGCTGTGACCTGTCAGGAAACTGTTGATCCATGTACAGAAGGAGTGTGAGAACCCCAGGTCCATCCAGTTTATCCACTAGTTTGTGTGGAATAATGGTATTAAATGCAGAACCGTAGTCTACAAAGAGCATCCGCACATAGCTCTCCCGTTGCTCCAGATGGGACAATGCCTCATGGAGGGCTATAGCTAGAGCATCCTCTGTGGATCGGTTAATTCTGTAAGCAAACTGGTAACTACCACTGGAACCAAAATTACATCTAATTAAACCAAGAGGGAATGGAAACATTGGTAAACGAATGAAATTTACATGGAGAACATTGAGAGCACTAAAGTACTTGAGCAGTGTCACCAAAATCTCTCACCCTGTATAGTAGCGTTTTGCAACCTTTTTTGAGCCACAGAACCCTTTTTCACAGAGGAAGTCCAAGGACTTGAGGACCCCTGGTTGAAAAACACTGTACCAGAAGATATAAGTGTTATGTACTGCCATAACACTGTGCAAGGCATGGATGTGATGGTGCAGGCACGGGTGACAACGTCATAATGCCGTGCCTATAATAAGAGACTGACGGCGGCAGCCTGCGTCTTTTGCGCTCCACCTCTAATCATACACAGCCTGCACCCTGCTAACATTGGCTTGTGTTATCTGTTCCACGTGCTACTAGTTTTGGTTAATAAAAGGCACCGTTCAGCACAGCCATTCTCTCCGCTGTTCCTCATTCACAGACAACATTGGCGAGGAGGAGGAACTTTTCAAAACATCGACATGGAAGCGTGCCTGACACCCCAACCACCGTTCCTTACATCCCCAGGTGAGCTGCCCATCCCATGGCTTTGCTGTTTGAATCATTTTGGATGTACGTGACGGCTATGGACCTGGCTAAGGTCGGCAAGATGCAGCTAGGTGCGTTCCTGATCCACAGCCTGAATACCGAAGGATAACGGGTGTTTAGTACATTGGGACCGGCAGACACATATGAAGAGTGCATCAAGCTGCTAGCCGGACATTTCGTGACAGCCAAAAGTGTGCTGGCGAGGAGGATAAGGTTCCGCCAGTGCTGACAGAGAGCGGGAGAGATGACCCAGCAGTACGTCGCGGACTGCTGCTGTCTGGCGAGCACGTGCAAGTTTGGGCAACTAGAGCGTGAAATGGTGTGGGACCAGCTAGCAGAGCACACCAACAACCCGCGGCTGCAGGTGAAGCTGTTGATGGGACCGGACGCCCTGCTGCTGGCGAAGGTGGTGGAGTTAGCATTGCAGCTGGAGGCCGCCAACAAGCTAACCTCACAACTAGGTGACCCACAACAATGGACCCCACTAGCACAAGCAGTAACCCCGGTGGAAGAACCCGGTTACTCTGTGACCTTCTCAGAGGACGCTGAGGTGAATGTTACAGGACAATGGAACATCATGGGACGGCAAATGTGCGGTAACTGTGGTTCCCCTATGCACCGAATGTGAGTGTGCTCCTGCCTGGCCTGGGGCCAGCGATGCCAACACTGTGGCAAGCTTAACCCTTTCGCCAAAGTGTGCCGCTCCACACGATTAACAACAAGCTCGCCACCCAGTTCATTTGAACCACCGCCAACAACCACCTTCCATACAGTGAACTCTAGTAGAACAGTGTACAAGTGGGGCATGGTGAGGTTCGAGGACATCAGCCTGCCGCTACTATTGGACACCACTGCTACGACACTGATGATGAACAGTATCACGGTTAAGAGATTTTTCCCTTGTCATCCAATCAGGAAAAACATAGCTGAGCTTTATAGTTATGGACACACTCGTATCAGCCTCGTAGGTACCATAATGCTGATGGTTCAGCTGTTGAGTCCTCCCGGTGCTCATCTTCCAGGTAGCCACACATGGAGACAACATCCTGGGGTGCGACCTTTTTTATGAATTAGGCTTTTCCATTCACAACAGTCAGGGACTCTGCTTGACCACTGATGACCAGAGCGCATCACACCCAGACGTGGATACAGCTGCTCCAAGCTTGACACTGCATGGAGAACAAGACACGGAGAGAGGGCATAAGCCGGACTCGTCTCTGATCCTCGCCCGGCATAAGCCTCAGGGAGCCGCCGTAGCACTGCATGTCATGGACTGGGCTGGACCTGCCAGCCCAGCTCCTTGGCATGGTAGCTGTTATGCCCTCAGGAGGGTGTTTTTCCCCTTACCTGTCTCTAGGATCCTCTTGGGAGGCTCTGAGCTCTGCTCAGCTGTGACAGCTCAGCCACACCCCTCTCTCCTGCCAGTCCTTACCAGCTGTCTTCCATTGGTTATTTTCTCCGCTGTACACACACACACACACACACACACACACACACACACACACACACACACACACACACTCACTTATATCTTCACTTGCATTCTCACTCTCATTCATTCCTCACACACACACACACACACGCGCGCACGCGCACACACACACACACACACACACTTATATCTTCACTTGCATTCTCACTCTCATTCATTCCTTACACACACGCACACACACACACACACACACACGCACACACCATCATTTATTTCCACCTACATGCTCTATGTTCCCTCATTCACTCACACATACACACGCTCACTCACTGGGGCAGACGTCCATTCACACAGGTGTTTCCACTCACACTCTTCCACACTCTCTCCTCTCTCCACACCGGCATATACTCTGCTCGTTAGTGTTGCTGTATTTAAGATCTCAGTTCGCAATTGTTTATTGTCGGGTGATTGAGGTAAATCTTAGAGTAGCCTTCATCTGTCTATTTCTCCTTCGTTTTCTCCAGCCTGTGGACTTCACGGATTTACTCGGACAGCTCCAGCTTCATGAGTACAAACTGTTTCACCCCTGCTGTCTATTTTTCCAGATGGCTCTTTTCCGGGCTCCTCCTCCGTTGCAGTTCCGTCTGCCTTGGAACATTTTTTTCCCCATGTTTGACTCACTTGTTCTATTGAGCGTCCTAGAGACTTCCCTGTACTCCCTTGGCTCACTGTGTTTGGACTGTTATATTTTGTTCTGCACAATAAAGCACGCACAACGTATTTCCGTGAATGGGTTTCATTCCTTCTGCCTTTAAAAGGCAGAAAACTCATGACAGACATGACAGAATCACCTGACCAGTAGAAGCCCAGTGGAAGCGTTGTGTGTTTTTCATTTTCACCCTTTTGTGTTTTTCATCCAGCTACTCTCCCAGCATGAAGTTCACTGTTTTTGGACTTACCCTGGAGGAGTGTGCGCCGGCCGAGCGTGCAGTGATTTTCGCTTCTTGGGCTCATGCTACCCACTCCCTGGAGGAAAATTTGTATTTGCTGGACATAGCTGTTGGGGTGATGCAGACGTGCCCCAGCCTTTGGAAGTACCCGGAGTTTGTGCCGCTGCTCACCTAGATCTGCGAGACTCGACAGCACTGTGAGGAAGCGTTACGAGGGTCCTCCACAGCACTCGCCAGGCAGCCAAAGAAGCGCTTCCGGAGGCTGAATGCCCAGCGCACGCTTCCCCGACTGGTGTCCTCTCCTCGTCTGACACATCGTCCTACTCCTGGGGAGACGGAGCAAGGCACCGAGACAGCGGCTGACGTCGTCACCAGCCAGAAACTCAGGCAAGTGTTACTACAGTCACTGGCTCTTTCGCCTGATGTAGTATGCCAGATTCCTGTGGAGGAGCTCCAGGTTTTGCTTTCCACTGGGGCTCCCCTGTCAGCTGCTGTCACCACTCCTCTGTCCTTTGTCTCTGTTTTCCCCAAATTCTCGCTGGTCCCAAGAGGATGTAGCCAGACGCTGGAGGAGCCAAGGGAGAGAGAGGAGCCTAAGCCACGGCGTAAGACCTGCCCCTCCTCGTGACGTCAGAAGAAACCCTCCTCTGTATCGATGGCCATGGATTTGACGTCACCCCCAGCTATTCCTGCGGCAGAGCCAATCTCCGTGCCAGCTGTTCCGCCAGCCTGTGCCCTCTCAGCCCTGACTGCACCCCACGCCGCCGGAACGTCTTCCCTCGCCGCCATGAGATCAGCAGGGGGTTCCCCAGACTCTCCCACGCCTGCGCCGCCGGAACCGGGTCCTCCTCTGTTCCCTGAGGGGCCCGTTACTGTTGTCGACGCAAGGGAGGATGGCTGCTCGCCGAGCTGCCAGCGGCGGCTGTTATATTTTGTTCTGCACAATAAAGCTTGCACAACGTATTTCCGCGAATGGGTTTCATTCCTTCTGCCTCTAACAGGCAGAAAACTCATGACAGACATGACACTGCAGAAGAGAGAGTTCGTGGCCAAATAGGACCCCAGTGAACAACAACAACTCGCCACATGTCCTGTCACTGGAGAGAGCAACACACCGCTACGACCATAACCAGCACCAGGAGAGAGAGGGCGTAAATCAGACTCATCTCAGATCCTTGCCCAGCATAAGCCTCAGGGAGCCACTGCAGTACTGCAGAAGAGAGAGTCCGCGGCCAAGCAGGACCCAGCAGAACAATGCCAATCCAAAGCATGCCTTGCCGCTGGTGTGAACGGCACACCGTCACAACAAACGTCATGTCACTGTCAAAGCATTATGTTGTCTGCTTTTGCTTGTTTTATTAATTCTGTTTTTAATTTGTTATCTCTCTTTTACTGATATTAGCTTTTTACTTAGTGTTAGCTTAGTAAATACAAAATCCCAATCAGGCACACAGGTGAATCAGACCCCGGGCAGGGCTGTTTCACCAGGTTAGACTAATCTGTTTTAGCTAGCTAGCTATCCACTTCTCGCCTGGAACACCATGGCTCCATCCCCGACGTGTGTCAGCTGTGTGTCCCTCTTTAAGAAGGTTTCTTTGTTGGAATTGAGACTCTCCAACCTCTATAAGATTCGGGAGGCTGAAGACCACCTAGATACTATAATTTTGGGGAGGACATTGGCCCCAGCAACCGACACACAGCTAGCAGAGACAGCTACTTAACTGGGTGAAATTAGCACATCGCCATCCACTTCCACCCCTGCTCCGGTCACCTCAGCTGTCCTGGACCCCATCAATAAACACTGGCTTCAGCTTGGAGCTAAACCCAAAGCCCCGGGTGGTTCTTCACAGCCTCGATGCATGCCCTGGACCTTGGTTGGGCCAACTAGCAAACATCGGGGATTGACCAGACATGGCCGCGCCTCCTCCCTTCCCCTGTTGCTGGAAAACAGATTCAACATCCTCTCCCTGGAAGATTTCCCCCACCTGGACATCGATCATCCTCCCATGGCCGCCCCTCCTCCTTCAGCAGCGGCCCAAACCCGTAAGCCTCAGATTAAAACTACTTTTGGTGTGCCAAACTATACACCAGCTCCAAAAAGAAGAGAGCGCATCACCCCGCCATCATTGCAACAACAACGGCAAAATTATCCACCATTTCAGAAGCCACCGACAAAGCCCCCCCAGACGACGCTGGTAATTGGTGATTCAATAACGAGGAACGTCAGAAGCAGGTACTGAGTCACTAAATTTTTTTCCTGGGGCTAAAGTGTCAGACATTGAGGCTCTTACCCCTGACCTATTAAATGAATTCCCCCAAGCTAAAACTGTCATTGTGCATGTTAGATGCAACAACATCATCATTGTGTCTGTCTCCCATTACCCAAAATATTATAACCCAAGACAAATACAACATAACTTGATAAATACATGCCTTTCTGCAGCTCCTCCTCATCTGCCACCCCTCAACATAGCCCGTCTTCCCCTTCAGAGAACCTTTGTCTACTTCCCCCAAAGTTAATAAAAATAAAAATATAATGTATAAACATCCCAAAGTGATTAAACAAAAAGTTGGTAAAACTCAAATTAAACATCAATTCTCTAAATTTAATGATTTGGCCTCTCTTCCTCCTCATAATTTAAAAATGAAATGCGGTTTGTTAAATATTAGGTCTCTAACTCCCAAGTTTCTACTAGTCCATGATCTGTTAATTGATCATCAGATTGATTTAATATCCCTTACAGAGACTTGGCTAGGTCAAGATGATTATGTTGGTTTACATGAATCAACTCCCTCTGGTTATTTAAACTATCAAAATCCCAGAAGTTCTGTTCGTGGAGGAGGAGTAGCAGCAATTTACCATTCTAAATTACTAGTTAATGTAAAGCAAAAAACATGTTTTAATTCCTTTGAGGGCCTGGCCCTCAGTATGGGGCATGTTAGCAATCTTACCTTAAACCCAATTTTCTTTGCCATAGTTTACCGTCCTCCCTCAGCCTACTCAGTTATCTGAATTTGCCAAATTCTTAGGTGATTTAGTGCTGAGATCAGACAGAATAATTATAGTAGGGGATTTTAATATACATGTTGACGTAGATAGTGACTGTCTTAATAAGGCATTTGTATGTATGTATGGGTACATAATCATACCATGTAGGATAACTAAGTAGACGGTTATGCTGTTTCATTCCATCTAGCTACAATGCTCCGCACTGTGTGTGTTTATATATTTATATATTTATTCCATCTAGCAACAATGCTCCACACTGTGTTTATATATTTACATATTTATTCAATCTAGCTACAATGCTCCGCACTGTGTGTGTTTATATATTCATATATTCCATCTAGCTACAATGCTCCGCACTGTGTGTGTTTATATATTTACATATTTATTCCATCTAGCTACAATGCTCCGCACTGTGTGTTTATATATTCATATATTCCATCTAGCTACAATGCTCCGCACTGTGTGTGTGTTTATATATTCACATATTTATTCCATCTAGCTACAATGCTCCGCACTGTGTGTGTTTATATATTCATATATTTATTCCATCTAGCTACAATGCTCCGCACTGTGTGTTTATATATCTATATATTTATTCCATCTAGCTACAATGCTCCGCACCGTGTGTCTATATATTTATGTTTATATGTACATATGTATACTCGCTGCTCTTGTTTTTTCTTGTCTTCTGATTGTTGCTCTGAGTATTGCTATCCCTGTGCTGTTGCAATCCTGGAATTTCCCCATTGTGGGACTAATAAAGGCTTATCTTATCTTATCTTAATTCAATATTACACTCGATGGGGTTTTCCCAGAAAGTAGAAAATTCTACCCACACATTCTACCACACAATTCTCCACCACACATTAGACCTTGTTCTGACATATGGCATAGAAATAGAAAATCTGGTAGTGTCTCCTCATAATCCTGTACTGTCAGACCATTGTCTGTTAACCTTTGATTTCACTATTCCTGACTATTTGATTCCTAAAGAAAAATACTACTACAATAGATGTCTTTCAGATGATGTTGTTACCAAATTTATGCAGATTGTTTCCTTGATGCCATGTGTCAACACAACGGAAATAAGCGATGAAGAGCTTGCTCCTTCCGTAATTGATAGCTTGGTAGATAGTGTTACAGCTTCTCTGCATCAGACTCTAGACTTGGTGGGCCCTTTAAAAAAGAAAAAAAAAAGTCCAATCAGAGATTTCTAACCCCTTGGTTTAACACAAGAAACTCGTAGCTTAAAACAGAAGACTTGTCAATTAGAAAGAAAATGGCGTTCCACTAATTTAGATTAAATCTATGTAGCTTGGAGAAATCATCTTTTTAATTTATAAAAAATCTCTCAGAAAAGCTAGAACAAGTTATTACTCTGCATTAATAGAAGAAAACAAGAATAATCCCAGGTTTCTTTTCAGCACTGTAGCCAGGCTGACAAAGAGTCAGGACTATGTCAATCCTCGCATCCCCCTAGAGCTTACTAGTCAGGACTTTATGAACTTTTTCAATCATAAAATTTTATCTATTAGAGATAAAATCAGTAAGATTCTTCCCACCGTAAACTTAAGTACAGCAACTACTACAACTCCTTAAATTGATATCTGTTTGGATAAGTTTACTCCAATTGACCTTTTAGAGTTAGATAAAAATAATTTCCTCATCCAAGCCTTCAACTTGTCTTTTAGACCCTATTCCTACCAAGTTATTTAAAAAAGTCTTCCCAATTATTGGTAGCCATATTCTTCAAATAATCAATTCTTCTTTAACATTAGGCCATGTACCGCAGGCTTTTAAAACTGCTGTAATTAAACCCTTACTCAAAAAGCCAATGCTCGATCCAGGAGTTTTAGCTAACTATCGACCAATCTCTAATCTGCCTTTCATTTCAAAAATCTTAGAAAGAGCTGTTGCTACGCAATTATTTGACCACTTGCAGGGAAATGGTTTATTTGAAGAGTTTCAATCTGGGTTCAGAATCCATCATAGTACTGAAACAGCCTTAGTGAAGGTTACTAATGACCTCCTTATCACATCTGATAATAGACTTGTTTCTGCACTTGTCCTTTTAGATCTTAGTGCAGCCTTTGATACTATTGACCATGATATTCTACTTGATAGATTAGAAAACTATGTTGGACTTAATGGAACTTCGCTGTAGTGGTTTAGATCATACTTGTCTGATAGGCTTCAGTTTGTTCATATCAGTAATGAGTTTTCTTCCAACTCTAAGCTCAGTCATGGAGTTCCACAGGGATCTGTGCTAGGCCCTACTCTTTTTAGTTTATATATGCTTCCGTTAGGCAACATCATTAGAAAGCACTGTATACATTTTCATTGTTATGCAGATGACACACAATTATACTTGTCAGTGAAGCCAGATGATAGTAATCAGTTAGCCAAGTTAGAGGCCTATCTTAAGGAAATCAAAGCTTGGATGACTTGTAATTTTCTGCTATTAAACCCAGATAAGACTGAAGTCATTCTTGTTGGTCCAAAAAACCTTTGAAATACCTTTCCAAATCAAACTCTTAGTTTGGATGCGGTTACTCTTTGTCTGAATAGTTCTGTGAGGAACCTTGGAGTTATTTTTAATCAAGAGCTGTTTTTTAATTCACATATTAAATTTGTTTCTAAGACTGCCTTCTGTCATTTGCGCAATATTGCCAAGATTAGGAGCATCCTGTCTCTGAGTGATGCTGAGAAACTGATCCACGCATTTGTTAGCTCTAGATTAGATTATTGTAACTCTTTATTATCAGGTTGTCCTAAAATATCTTTAAAAAGTCTTCAGTTGATCTAAAATGCTGCTGCAAGAGTTTTTGCAGGTACTAGAAAGAGAGATCATATCTCTCTGGTTCTGGCCTCCCTTCATTGGCTTCCCATAGAGTTTAGAATTAAGTTTAAAATCCTTCTTCTCACTTACAAAGCTCTTAACAATCAGGCCCCTCTTTATTTAAAAGATCTGATATTACCCTATCATCCTAACAGAGCACTACGCTCCCAAAATGCTAGATTACTTGTAATACCTCGAATCTCCAAAAGTACAATGGGAGGCAGCACCTTCAGCTATCAAGCTCCTTTCCTGTGGAACCAGTTACCAAGAGTGATCATGTGTCTCTAAACCCTCCCTTAGTTCTGCTGTTAACAGATTTAGACTGCCGGGGGACCTCCAATAATGTACTTGACTTCACTCCTTTAACCCCTTGCACTCTGGTCAATTTCCCTAAAAACGCCTAAAAATAACGTACCCAAAGTAAATCAAAAGCTGTTCTTCAACCCTTTGCAGCATCTTCATGGGGTTGGTCTCATTTAAAAGAAAACACTTTGAATTTTTTGGCAAAACAGTCATAATCTCTCTAAGTGCTCCTGCCACTAACAGTCATCTAAACATACTGAACTTGAAGAAAATAAAGTTTGCCTGGGTGTTTTTTTTTTAGATACAAATGCTTGCAAATAACACACAGCTTCAGATACTGGCTGGAAAATGCAACAGAAATGTAGAACCAAGTGTTATCAAGCTGAGGTCAAAATTTTGTAACAATACTACAAAAAATGAATATATTACACAGCTTTTTTATCGGGTTGTTCCCAGGCGTTTTTGAACTGTGCCAAATTGTGCCAAATGACACAGTTTGGAAAAACGTCTATAACTTTTGAATGATTCAACATAGAAGCTCCATCTTGGGCTCTTATGAAAGGTGACACTCAGGGCTGTGTGTGTGTGGGGGGGGGGGTTGTTTATTCATTCATGAATGAATGAATGAACAAACAAGCCCCCCACACACAAAGAAGCATGCCACGTAAAAAATGTGTGGCCTTTTTTTACAAGAAAAAATAACCTACAGTGCAATAAAAATTATACTAAAATATCTGCAATGTAGAGGATAACAACCCCCCCCCCCCCGCTACAGAGGAGCGCGGCGCACAAAAAAACGGTCATGAAAAAAAACGGTCATGACGCCACATGACGCTCCGTCATGTGGCAATGACGCACAGTTGTAATTACCGATCGGTCAAAAGTCATTTTTATGACTATTTTCAGGGATAAAGAATAATTTAGCTTATAACACTTACCTGTCCACAACAGCAGTGTCGTTGGCAAACATCTGTTCCTCACTGTCAGACGAACATGACGCTGGTCCGCTTGTTACGACTCGTGGTTCTGGTCACGCGACCCGGTCAAACCATGATTCCATTATTGCGGTTTTGTGCTTCCATGATTGCGGTTTTGGCGAACGATTTTTCAAAACAAATAAGAACAGTAGTAATAAAAAAAGACTGGCGAACGCTACCGTTACACACAGCGGCTTACACAAAACAGATTTTACGCACGGGACGCACGCTTTCAATCGTCAAACTTCTCTGCTTCAATTGGCTCGTTGTATTCGCAGTCGTTGGTAGGCGGGTCCTTCTTGCTAGGTTTTCAGTCATTGGTTCTTCAAGGTTTCAGAAACCCAATTCAAGGCTCTTATTAGTCGAATGAGAGGTCAATCAAATCTAAACCAATCAAAACACTCCTTTGGCTTTCTGTTCGCAGCTGTGTCTGTAGTGGAAGAACGGAAATGCAGCTTTTTTTTTTTCAGTGCGCACTAGGACGCACGAGGACGCACTAGGACACAGACTTGACCGCCCACGGTATCCCGGAGTGCAAGAGGTTAATATTTGCTCTCTATATGTCTGTTCTTTTCTTCTTCTCTATCCCCTCACCCCCCAGCCAGTCGCAGCAGATGACTGCCCCTTCCTGAGCCTGGTTCTGCTTGAGCTTTCTTCCTGTTAAAAGGGAGTTTTTCCTCCACCATCGCCAAGTGCTTGCTCACAGGGGATCGTCTGATTGCTGGGGTCTTTCTGCAATTGTGGGGTTTCCCCTACATTTGAAAGTGCTATAAGATAAGATAAGATAAGCCTTTATTAGTCCCACAATGGGGAAATTCCAGGATTGCATCACCACAGGGATAGCAACACTCAGAGCAATAATTAAGAAGATAAGAAAATAAGAGCAGTGAATATACGTATGTGCACATAAATATATAAATATATATACACAGTGCAGAGCAGTGCATGAGATGACTATTGTTGTGAAATGATGCTATATAAATAAAGTTGAATTGAGTAGCAAAAAATATGGGGCACGAGAGAGCAGCAGTGCCGAGTGCAACTGAACAGATTGCCACTTGCTGTATTCGATTGGGCTCAGGTATGCTGATCCAAACGCCTGGATCTGCAGATGCTCCAGTCACTGCTGATAATGATCACCTCGCAGTTGGGGCCAGCCACCTTCCAGATGGCTGATGGTTTTAGATGGCAGGCCAGCCATCTACAAAAGGTAAGAGCAGCTGCTCCAGATCAAGCCATGATGCTGGAGCAAACTCAGCCAGTGTGGGACCAGAACTGGGACTCTGCTGAAGAGAGAGAGCGACACCAGCAGGAGAGCACCCAGGTCCGCCGCAACCAGCATCTCCAGGGACGCGCCCACCGTGGGCTCGCCAGAACTGAAAATAACTCTGTTTTGAATTGTTTAACAGAGCATGGTTGGAACACAGTGGTAGAATAACCCACTCAACCATGCATGGCCTACCCAGTAGTCCACCCGGTTACCCAGGTTTATGTCTGTTTTTTAATGTTAGTAATGGTTTTGGTTTTTCCCACGGAGGAGGTGAATGTTATGTGCTGCCGTAACACTATGCACAGCACGGACATGATGGCGCAGGCACGGGTGGCGTCATAACGGCGTGCCTATCATAAGAAACTGACTGCGGCAGCCCGCGTCTTTTGCACTCTGTCTCTAGTCATACACATCCTGTACCCTGCTAACATTAGGTTGTTTTATCTGTTTCACATGCTACTAGTTTTGGCTAATAGAAGGCACCGTTCGGCACAGCCATCGTCTCTGCTGTCCCTCATTAACAGACACAACAATAGGGTCCTTCATGATATCTCCAAATACTGAACATAAATCTACTCTTGGAAATATATATTCAGTTCATAAATGTAAAATCACTGTCTGTTGTCAAGCACTGTTGACATCCCTGTATTCTGTACAAACTATTACAAAAAACAACAAGAAATCCAAAGTTTCTCTTCACAGTGACCTGTTTTAAGTGCTGTTGCTGTGCTTGTCTGTACAGATTATCCACTGTGATTTGGCTCTAAGAAATGTCATGGTCAATAAGTTTCCCTGGGAGCTCAAAGTGGCAGAGTTCGGTTTGGCCCGAGACTTAACACGCTTGACGACCCGCCGCAGTAGTCGCTGGAGAAACCCACAGGTGAGACCACACCTTTTATTCTTTTGTTTTACTGTAGTATGGAGATTTCCTTGTTTCCTTTATGAAATTTAATAATAATATACACCTCACCCACTGTTACTGCTACTATTGTTTTCCTCTTACAGGCCATAGTTTATTTGCATGATTCTATGTACAATATGTGCACTGTAGTTGTTACAAGAAACCAATTTGGGCTCTTCCTTCCCGTCCTCTTTCCTCTCAGAGGAAAACCAGAAGTAACGGCATTATAAATATCTACCATGAGCTCACTGGGGTTCTAAAATTATGCAGCTATGAATGACAATGTCACTGTTTGAAAGTATATATTTAATTTTTTTTTCATGTGTGTTTCATTTTTATGTTTGTGAGAGTAAGGTCACATTTTTCACTGTGTGTAACATGCAGCGACGTGTGCCGCTACGCTGGTACCCCCCTGAGTACTTCAAGAACAACTTCTACAGCTTCAAGGGAGATGTGTGGGCATTTGGCATTGTGCTGTGGGAGATGCAGACTTTTGGTGAGTGAATATGTGTCACAAAATGGTTATATGAGGTTTAGAGAAAAATCTGATGTAGTGGTTAAAAATCAAAATAAATGAGAGAGTTCACAATGTCCACTAATGATGGGAATAATGGTTCCTTGGAAGGCTCTTTGGCCCCATTCAAAAGGGGTTATTGACTGCACTTTTTCCACATTTTAACAGCTCACACATGTCTTAATGAAGAGTCTGTGACATATTTTGTTCACATTTTCTATAACTTTTTAATTATTGAAGTGAATTTGTTTTTTTGTTTTTTTTCCTGGCTTTCTTGAAACGCTCTGGTTTAAAGTCTATCACTTTAATAAACATCCTTCACCTATTCAGCTCCGCCCTTCCTCTTACGTCCGTTAGCCATTAGCTGAGCAGCTTCTAGCCTCCTTCTTGCTTGGATGAGCAGCGCTGGTTCACTGATCCACAGTCGATTGTGTATCTCATGTCATTCCTGCCCATCTCCCAACAACCCCTCCGGGATACCACAACAAATCACCATCACTATGCGCCAGGCAACCCACCGATCGCCACAACTCAAGGCTGCTGCCGAGCCATGGGATCTGAAAGTGCAATGTCTCGCTCTGCGGAACTCCGCTCCTCTCCCATGGCCAGCTGGGAGATGCGCCGTCATGAAGTGGCTCCTCTATGTTGCCTGCGAGAGTAGAGCAGAGTTGCGCAGAGCCCCAGAGGATGACGGGGGAGCTCAGGGGAGCAGCCTCAGGTCGCGGCATAGGTGGTTGCCACGACTGGCACACCAGCGCCGGCTGCAGAATCATGGCAAAACCACTGGGAGATGGGCCGGAGCAATGTGAGGTACTGTATATTGTGGACTGTGGACTGGTGAACCAGGTGGTAACAGGGATGGTTATTAGGATGACTAAGATCGTAAGAAAATAACAATATAAGCCATGTGTAACCTTCATAATAAAATGTGTTTATATGTAGAGTAATCACAGAAAATATTCAACTTTACAATCCTGTTTCTGAGTCTCATAAATGCTCCACTGTGCTCCAGCAGCCAAACCTACTGGTCCAATTGAGTTACTCATGTTAATCAGTCATTCATTCCTTTCGATGTGTTACAAGGTATAAATATGAGTTACACAACAAAGTGTGTGTTACATGCTACACAGAAATTTGTGGCGAACTCCTCAGTGCATTTAGCATGTCCTGCATGGGGTGTGACTCGGACGCCAGCAGATATGACAGCTTAGCCACTATCCTCCTCTCTCCTATCTCCTCCACTGGGTCGAGGCGGCACCCCAGAACAGAGCTAGCTTTTTTAATCAGCCTGTTCAAACTCTTCCTGTCAGCTGCCGTGATGCCGCTCCCCCAGCAGACCACTCCATACATGATGGCTGATGCCACGACAGAGTTGTAGAAGGTCTTCCCCTGCACTCCAAAAGGCCTGAGTCTCCTCAGGAGGAAAAGCCTGCACTGCCCCTTCTTGTAGAGCGAGTTGGTGTTAGGTCACCAGTCCAGTTTATTGTTCAGGTGAACACCCAGGTACTTGTAAGATGTCACCATCTCAATGTCTGTTTCCTGGATGTTTACCCACGTTGTGGGGGATTGTCCACACCTGTGGTGGTCCACCACCAGTTCCTTGGTCTTCTCTGCATTGATGTGGAGGCAGTTCCGCAGGCACCAGTCCACAAAATCCTGGATCAGCCCTCTATACTCCGAGTCATCCCCATTAGAGATGAGGCCGATGATCTCAGAGTTGTCAGGGAACTGTAGATGTCAGTGTGGTGTGTTGTATGAAAAGTCAGCAGTTCAGAGGGTGAACAGGAAGGGAGCTAGAACTGTTCCCTGGGGGGTCCCTGAACTGCAGATGATGATAATAATAATAATAATAATAATAATAATAATAATAATGATAATAGATTAGATTTATATGGTGCTTTACATGTCAAGTGACATGTCAAAGTGCTTACAGTGAGTCCATTATTCATTCACTCCAGACAGACACTGATAGTAGTAAGCTACCTCTGTAGCCACAGCTGCCCTGGGGGAGATTGACGGAAACGTGGCTACCAATCCATGCCAACGGCCTCTCCAACCACTACATTTATTCACATTCATACCCATTGTCATGAACACTGGAGGTAAGGTGGGTAAAGTGTCTTGCCCAAGGACACAATGGCAGGATGACTGGAGACAATGTGATTCAACAACCAACCCTCCAGTTATTGGATGACCCGCTCTACCTCCTGAGCCACTGCCGCCCCAGATGATGGTGTCAGACACACAGTCCTGGGTCCTCACAAACTGTGGTCCGTCTGTGAAGTAGTCCAGGAGCCACAATGACAGGTGCTGGTCCATCCCTGCACACAGTAGCTTGTCCTTCAGGATCACTGGTTGAATGGTGTTGAAAGCTCTGGAGAAATCAAAGAACATGATCCTCACAGTGCTCCCAGGCTTCTCCAGGTGAGAAAGGGAACAATGTAGGAGGAAGATCACTGCATCCTCCACCCCGATGCCATGCTGGTAGGCAAATGGAAATGGGTCCATCACTGGTCTCACCAGGGCGCGGAGATTGATGGGGAGCAGCCTCTCCAGGGTCTTCATCAGGTGTGATGTGAGGGCCTCTGGTCTGTAGCTGTTCAGGTCCTTGAGGTGCGGAGTCTTCACCACGGGTACCACGCAGGAGGAGCCTCGAGCTGATGCTGTCTGGACCTGCAGTCTTCCTCACTTTGATCTTCTTCAGCTCAGATCTCACCTGGGTCTTAGGCTGCTTTCACACCAGGATAGTTCGGGGGTCTCGATTGGATTGGGTGTGGAATGTCGAGAACTTTCGCCCCTTCATTTGGTTTTGTTTGCATTCACACTGCAGTGGACCAAACTGCCTGGACAATGTCACGCAGTTACAACAACTGCTCATTTGGGGTGCTGTGGCTGAAACCACCACTGACCAGGAAGCTCTACCAACTGAGCCACCAGAGTGGTGGCTCAGTTGGTAGAGCATCCGCCCCACACCCAGGAGGCAGGGGTTCAAATCCCAGCTGGGTCATACCGAAGACCATATAAAAGCGGAACTTCCTGCTGTCCAGCTTGGTGCTCAGCAATAATGGAATGGAGGAGGGAAATCTGTGGTGGCGCCTTGCATGGCAGCAGCCCTCTGATTCTACATATGGGGTGTGTGTGATTAACACTGTAGATAGGAAAAACACAATTTCGTTCTACTGTACATGATTGGTTGTATGGTTGAATGACAATAAAGGGTGATTTAAAAAAAAAAAAAGATTTAAAAATATCTCGGCGAAGAAGAAAAATCTGGCTTATCAATTGGCCCAGACCGAAAACGGAAATCCATCCACTTCAGCCAGGTTGTTTGGCCACCACAAACAAGACATTTTTTAACTTTTCTCCTCAGCTTTCTCCGATGGTTGTCTATATTTTTTTCTACCCAAAATGGGCTATGGTAAACGCCACTTCCTCTTCTCAGACTACGTGTTGCTATGGTTACACAAACGCCAAGGGGCACTTACGCCCTTTAGTCCACTGGATAGTCCATTTTTATTCACACTGCAAGCGAAGTGCACCAGACTTTGTTTGCAAGTGAACCAAGACGCCCATTTTCAGGTGGACCAGACTTTGCTTGTCTGGTGCGCACCAGAGTTTGAATGCACGTTCAAACGACACCAAATGAACCGAACTATCCATGGTTAGTCCTTTGGTCTGATCCAAAGGATCAAACGGTGGATTCCGCCAATAGTTGTTTCGTGCCGTCTGAATGCACGTTGGAACTCTGGTGCACACCAAACAAGCAAAGTCTGGATCCCCTGAAAACGGGGGTCTCAGTTCTCTTGCAAATGATGTCTGGTGCATTCCGCTTGCAGTGTGAATCCAAACGGAGTATCCAGCGGACCAAAGGGCAGAAGTGCCCCTCAGTGTTTGTGTTACCATAGCAACACGTAGTCTGAGAAGAGGAAGTGGTGTTTACCATAGTACATTTTGGGCAGAAAATAATAAAGACAACTGCGCAAATACAAGAAATCCTTTTATCGGAGAAAGCCATTGAGAAAAGTTTAATGTCTCGTTTGTGGCAGGTAAACAACCCCGCTGAAGGGAACGGATTTCCGTTTTCGGTCCTGGCCAATCGATGAGCCTGATTTTTCTTCTTCGCCGGGATTTTTTCTTCCTGGTCAGTGGTGGTTTTGGCTACAGTGCCCCAAACGAGCAGTTGTTGTAACTGCGTGACGTTGTCCAGGCAGTTTGGTCCGCTGCAGCGTGAATGCAAATCAAACCAAACGAAGGTGTGAAAATTCTCGCCATTCCCTGCCCTGTCGAACCGAGACCCCCAACTATCCTGGTTTGAATGCTGCATTCACACCAGGATAGAATGTCCTTTTTTTTTTTCTACCCAAAATGGAGGCAGAAGGACAGGGAGCTCTTCAGTTGAATCGGGGTGTTGGATTTATTTACCCATGGATTCCTGCCATGGACGTGCTGAAACACACATCAAGTTTTCAAGGCAGGGACAACTTTTTCAGGTGAGTGGCAACTTCGCCTGTCTGCATCTCACCCAGACGGTGAATTAATGTCTTTTCATGTATTTACATTGAGTTATAATGTAATTGTGCTGCACGAAAAATTTGCCTGTTCACATTTGATGTGAAGGCACCTTTACAGTAAACACCACTTTCTCTTCTCACTATGTGTTGCTGTGGTTATGTGAACTGACAAAGGTCGATTGGAGTAAACTCATCAAGACAGACATCAATAGAAGGAGTTGTAGTAGTTACAGTATTTAAGTTAACTGTGGGAAGAATCTGATTGATTTTATCTCTGATGGATGAAATTTTATTATTGAAAAAGTTCATAAAGTCCTGACTAGTAAGCTCTAAGGGAATGCTAGGATTGACAGAGTCCTGACTCTTTGTCAACCTGGCTACAGTACTGAAAAGAAACCTGGGATTATTCTTGTTCTCTTCTATTAATGCAGAGTAATAACTCGTTCTAGCTTTTCTAAGAGATTTTTTATAAATTAAAAGATGATTTCTCCAAGCTAAATAGATTTCATCTAAATTAGTAGAGCGCCATTTTCTTTCTAATTGACGAGTCTTCTGTTTTAAGCTACGAGTTTCTGTGTTGAACCAAGGAGTTAAAAATCTCTGATTAGACTTTTTCTTTTTTAAGGGGGCCACCAAGTCTAGAGCCTGATGCAGAGAAGCTGAAACACTATCCACCATGTTATCAATTACAGAAGGAGCAAGCTGTCTATAGCTTATTTCCGTTGTGTTGACACATGGCATAGAGGAAACAATCTGCATAAATTTGGAAACAGCATCATCTGAGAGGCATCTACTGTGATAATATTTTTCTTTAGGAGCCAAATAGTCAGAAATAGTAAAATCAAAGGTTAACAGACAATGGTCTGACAGTACAGGGTTATGAGGAGACACTACAAGATTTTCTATTTCTATGCCATATGTCAGAACAAGGTCCAATGTATGGTGGAGGTAATGAGTAGAATTTCCTACTTTCTGAGAAAACCCAATCGAGTCTAATATTGAATTAAAAGCCACATTAAGGCAGTCACTATCTACATCCACATGTATATTAAAGTCCCCTACTATAATTATTCTATCAGATTTCAGCACTAAATCAGCTAAGAAATCAGGAAATTCGGATAAAAATTCTGAATAGGTTGATGGGGGACGATAAACTATGGCAAATAAAATTGGGTTTAACCTGGAATTGCTAAAGTGCCCAACACTGAGGACCAGGCCCTCAAAGGAATTATAACATGTTTTTTGCTTTACATTAACTAGTAATTTGGAATGGTAAATTGATGCTACTCCTCCTCCACGACCAGAACTTCTGGGATTTTGACAGTTTAAATAACCAGAGGGAGTTGATTCATTTAAACCAACATAATCCTCTTGTCCTAACCAAGTCTCTGTAAGGGAAATTAAATCAATCTGATGATCAATTAACAGATCATGGACTAACAGAGACTTGGGAGTTAGAGACCTAATATTTAATAAACCACATTTAATTTTTAAATTATGAGGAGGAACAGAGGCCAAATCATTCAATTTAGAGGCTTTATGTTTAATTTGAGTTTTACCAATATTTTGCTTTATCACTTTGGGATGCTTATACATTATATTTTTATTTACTTTGGAGGGAGCAGACAACGATTCTCTGATGGGGAAGACAGGGGCTAAGCTGAGGGGTGGCGGATGAAGAGGAGCTGCAGAGAGGCGTGTAAGACTGTGACTCTGCTTCCTGGTCCCAACTCTGAGTAGTCATGGTTTTGGAAATTTGGATAAAAAAGATGCCAGATTGTTAGATAAAAGAGAAGCACCATCCAAAGTGGGATGAATGCTGTCTCGTCTCATAAGACCAGGTTTTCCCCAAAAAGAGCTCCAATTGTCAATGTAGCCCACGTCATTTTTAGGACACCACACAGACAGCCAGCGGTTCAAGGATGACGAGCGACTAAACATGTCATCACTGGTCAGATTGGGGAGGGGCCCAGAGAATACTACAGTGGCAGACATCGTTTTTGCAAAGTCACACACCGATTCTATATTAAGTTTCGTGACTTCCGACTGCCGGAGACGGATGTCATTAATGCCGGCGTGAATAACAATTGTGGAATATTTACAGTTACTTTTAGCCAGCATTTTCAAATTTGACTCGATGTCGCCTGCTCTGGCCCCAGGAATGCATGTGACTATGGCCGATGGAGTCTCTAGGTTCACGTTTCTGACTACAGAGTCGCCAATGATCAGAGTTTTTTCCTCAGCGGGTGTGTCGCTGAGTGGGGAAAAACGATTAGAAACGTGAACAGGTTGGTGGTGAACCGGGGCTTTGCGACTAGGCTTCCTTCTCACCGTCACCCACCCAGTCTCCTCGCTGCAGAGGAGAGCCGGGGAACCGGTGACAGGGGGACCTAAGCTAGCTAGCTCCGCTGCAGCTAATGGGCGTCCGTCGAGATTAACTGGCACAGACGGTGTTTCAATGCAGCGGAGCCGGGATTCCAAATCAGACAACCTCGCCTCGAGCGCCTCAAAAAGACAACATTTATTACATTTACCGTTATCACTAAAAGAGGCAGAGGTGTAGCTAAACATCTGACAGAGAGAGCACACCAGAGGAGGAGAGGAAAGAGAGGTAGTAGCCATAGCTAGTGGCTCGAGAGCTGGAGAGCAAACCACACAGGCAGACAGCAAAACAGGAAGTGACGATCAACACCCAATTCGATCACCGCTCCATTAGCTGCGCGGAGAAAGTGGGTGTGTGCGTTAGCCTGGGGGCGGTGCTGGCAGCACAGGCACTTCCTGCAGTGGGCGGCTCACCCACGTTCATACGTATGAACGTGGGGACCCAGTCATTATCAGGGACAGGGCAGAGCAGCAGCTCAGAGAGCAGGGTTGAGGAGGAATACTCAGAGATGCGTGAAAGGAGCAAAATACCACTTTGGGGGTGTTTTTGGTGAGGAATTAACATTATAACATGCTTAAAAGCTCGAAAAAGTTGATTTTACATGATATAGGCCCTTTAAAAAAGAAAAAGTCTAACCAGAGATTTCTAACCTCTTGGTTTAATACAGAAACTCGTAGCTTAAAACAGAAGACTCGTCAATTAGAAAGAAAATGGTGTTCCACTAATTTAGATGAATTCTATTTAGCGTGGAGAAATAATCTCCTAATTTATAAAAAATCTCTTAGAAAAGCTAGAACAAGTTATTACTCTGCATTAATAGAAGAGAATAAGAATAATCCCAGGTTTCTTTTCAACACTACAGCCAGGCTGACAAAGAGTCAGGACTCTGTTAATCCTCGTATCCCCCTAGAGCTTTCTAGTCAGGACTTTATGAACTTTTTCAATCATAACATTTTATCTATTAGAGAAAAAAATCAGTCAGATTCTTCCCACTGTAAACTTAAGCACAGCAACTACTACAACTCTTTCAATTGATATCTGTTTAGATAAGTTTACTCCAATTGACCTTTTAGAGTTGGATAAAATAATCTCCTCATCCAAGCCTTCAACTTGTCTTTTAAACCCTATTCCTACCAGGTTATTTAAAAAAGTCTTCCCATTTATTGGTAGCCGTATTCTTCAAATAATCAATTCTTCTTGAACATTAGGCCATGTACCACAGGCTTTTAAAACTGCTGTAATTAAACCCTTACTTAAAAAGCCAACGCTCGATCCAGGAGTTTTAGCTAACTATCGACCAATCTCTAATCTGTCTTTCGTTTCAAAAATCTTAGAAAGAGTTGTTGCTACACAATTATTTGACCAGTTGCAGGGAAATGGTTTATTTGAAGAGTTTCAATCTGGGTTCAGAATTCGTCACAGCACTGAAACAGCCTTAGTGAAGGTCTTCTAATGACCTCCTTATCGCATCTGATAATGGACTTCTTTCTGTACTTGTCCTTTTAGATCTTAGTGCAGCCTTTGATACTGTCGATCATGATATTCTACTTGATAGATTAGAACACTATGTTGGACTAAATGGAACTTTGCTGCAGTGGTTTAGATCTTATTTGTCCAGTAGACTTCAGTTTGTTCATATCAATAATGAGTTTTCTTCCAACTCTAAGCTCAATCATGGAGTTCCACAGGGATCTGTGTTAGGCCCTACTCTTTTTAGTTTATATATGCTTCCGTTAGGCAACATCATTAGAAAGCACTGTATACATTTTCATTGTTACACAGATGACACACAGTTATACCTGTCAATGAAGCCCGATGATTGTAATCAATGAGCCAAGTTAGAGGCCTATCTTAAGGAAATCAAAGCTTGGATGACTTGTAATTTTCTGCTGTTAAACCCAGATAAGACTGAAGTCATTCTTGTTGGTCCAAAAAACCTTAGAAATACCTTTCCAAATCAAACTCTTAATTTAGATGCCGCTACTCTTACTCTGAATAGTCCTGTGAGGAACCTTGGAGTTACTTTTAATCAAGATCTGTTTTTTAATTCACATATTAAATTTGTTTCTAAGACTGCCTTCCATCATCTGTGCAATATTGCCAAGATTAGGAGCATCTTGTCTCTGAATGATGCTGAGAAACTGATCCACGCAGTTGTTAGCTCTAGATTAGATTATTGTAACTCTTTATTATCATGTTGTTCTAAAATATCTTTAAAAAGTCTTCAATTGATCTAAAATGCTGCTGCAAGAGTTTTAACTGGTTCTAGAAAGAGAGATCATGTCTCTCCGTTTCTGGCCTCCCTTCATTGACTTCCCATAGAGTTTAGAATTAAGTTTAAAATCCTTCTTCTCACTTACAAAGCTCTTAATAATCAGGCCCCCTTTTATATAAAAGATCTGATATCACCCTATCATCCTAACAAAGTACTACGCTCCCAAAATGCTAGATTACTTGTAATACCTAGAATCTCCAAAAGTACAATGGGAGGCAGAGCCTTCTGCTATCAAGCTCCTTTCCTGTGGAACCAGTTACCAATCTGGGTTCGGGAGTCAGACTCGATCTCTATTTTTAAGAATAGGGTAAAAACCTTCCTCTTCAATATAGCCTACGATTAGGGAGGGATCTTGTGTCTCTTAACCCCCTCCCCTTGTTTTGCTGTTAATAGATTTAGACTGCCAGGTGACGTCCAGTAATGTACTTGGCTTCTCTCTGTTAATGTTTGCTCTCTTTATGTCTGTTCTTTTCATCTTCTCTATCCTCTCACCCCCCAGCCAGTCACAGCAGATGACTGCTCCTCCCTGAGCCTGGTTCTGCTAGAGGTTTCTTCCTGTTAAATGGGAGTTTTTCTTCTCCACCATCGCTAAGTGCTTGCTCACAGGGGATCGTCTGATTGCTGGGGTCTTTCTGCAATTGTGGGGTTTTCCCTACATTTGAAAGTGCTATGAAGTGACTGTTGTTGTGATATGGCACTATATAAATCAAGTTGAATTGAACTGAAATTGTATGAGTGTTTTTTCTTCTCCAAAACAGCAAACATGGCCGCTGTGTCATAATTCAACCCAAGACAGAGGCTCAAACGCTGAGCAACAACACCAGATGAACACTCAGACTTGGGTAAAAGATTCACCACTTTAATGAAAAAGCAAAAACTAAAAATACTGAAACCTAAATAAAGTGCAGCAACTAAGGAAAAGTACAAACAACACACACACTTAAACTGACACATAAAACAGGGGCACGCTGGAATGCACACAGCCTGTGGGGAGAGAGCAGAGAGAGAATTATTAGAGGCGAGATTCTCCATGAGAGGAGAATAAGAAGAGAGCTCACCCTTACTGTGATGAGCAGGGGACCTGGCAGGGTCCTGATCATCACAGTGCCCCCCCCCCCCAAGGGGCACCTCCTGGCATCCCACTGGGCTTCTGCGGGTACACCCGATAGAATGACCGCACCATGGACTTATCCAAGATGTATGAGCCCAGGATCCAGGACCTCTCCTCCTGACCGTACCCTTTCCAATGGCAGTCGGGGAGCTTGGTGGTGGAGATCTGCAACCCTTGGCGCAGTGCAGGCGCCAGCTTGAAACTCGGGGCGCACAGCCTAGGCAGGTCTGTGGACGCATCTCCTCTCTCTGTGGGGAGTTAGTGTCACAAAACCTGCCTTCCAGGCAGATGAAGGTTGTAGGAGGGACCCAAGGCACAGGCAGGAGTACAGTGTAAAGATAGTAATTTATTAACAGAAGTTCAAAATACAAAATAAAGGTAGCACGAGGGCTGAAAACAAAACATAAATGACAGACTAAGCTACTCACGGGGAAACAACGAGGACTATGGGGAAAAACCACAAAGAACACGGCAGCAAGCAAATCCTTAGTAGTGATAATGATGCCACAAGGAACTGAGATAGACAATAAATAGAGTAATAATTACAAACATGCAAGACAGCTGGGAGAACAATCAAGGCTGAACAGTTACACACATGAGGGGAAGTGGCTATGGGTATGGAAACATGAGGGACTGGGAACAATAGGTAGACAAGTACACACAGCCCAGGACCAGACAGGGGATAGACAAAGGACAAAAACAATAAAGGACTAGGGGACACAAAGGATCATAATAATAATAATAACAACAACAAGGACAACAGGAGATAAACACCAAATCACAAAAGACAACCACAACACAACAGGGGATAACCTAGAGAACCCAAAAATTAACATAAAGCGAGACCATGCCCAGACCATGACAGTTACAGTGAAAAGTAAAACACTGCACACTCCTTGTTCATTCATTTATTCAGCCTAAAAATAAACACATTAATCCCTCATAAGTCTGTGATGAAAACGAAAATGTGAATGTAATACAAACCATCAGACTGACACGCCCCCCACCCCACCCCCCGCGTCGCACATCACACTGCCCGTTCATTCATTCATTCCCCTAAAAAAATCCTACATTAATGCCTAATCTATAAACTCCAATGGTAAGTCTGCACGATCTGTCCAGGGTGTACCCTGCCTCTCGCCCAAAGATGCTGGGATAGGCTCCAGCCATCCCACGACCCGAAAAGGATTAAGCGGAAGAAGATGGATGGATGGATGGATGGTAAGTCTGCAATTAAAATGAGAGTGTAGATGGAATAAAAAAACTAGTGTGTGATCATCATATAATTAAAATGACGGGTGATTACATGATGACTGTTACTCTCAATTAAAATAAGATCAGTGCATGCTCCTCGTGAGCTCCGAAGCCGCACGATTTCAAAACACGCCACTGAAATATCATTAAACAATGTGCTTCTGACAATAGACCTTCTTTTTCCTGATCAAAAGCGGATTCTCATGGAATGCACTCTCATAGTAATGTGCATTAGATTGCGTGCCACCACACCTCTTTGAAATGACTCTCCTCCTCCCAGTGCAGAGTGGGCGCACTGTCTACTGGTAATTTGATGGTGTGACGCAAAGCGTAAAAAACGTTCACTGCCCTAACAGAAAATAACATAAACACTGGTGTACAATGGAAAGTCTGTTGGAAAAGTGCGTGGATGATCATCGAAATAGAGCCCTTTGTCTCTATCTTTCCTTCATTTTCTCCTCCTCTTAAGAAACTCCTTAGCCCCTTAAAAGTCCACCTCACTCCTCCTAACATGTTTTTGGCTAAAGAGCACTTTTAAGGGCTAAGGTGCTTTCTAAGTAACTTGTTTTTACTAGGAGTTTCCCCTAAATTTAGGGGGAAAATCTTAGAAAATGTCATGATTCTGGGAATTTTCTAA
Organism: Pholidichthys leucotaenia; assembly: GCA_020510985.1. NCBI lineage: Eukaryota > Metazoa > Chordata > Actinopteri > Cichliformes > Pholidichthyidae > Pholidichthys > Pholidichthys leucotaenia. Next base: position 82,786,727 of record CM035847.1, on the reverse strand, counting down.
GAATAAGATAAGATAAGATAAGATAACCCTTTATTAGTCCCACAATGGTGAAATTCCAGGATTGCAACAACACAGGGATAGCAACACTTAGAGCAACAATCAAGAAGACAAGAAAAACAAGAGCAGCGAATATACATATGTACATATAAATATATAAATATATAAACACACAGTGTGGAGCATTGTAGCTAGATGGAATAAATATATAGATATTTATACACACAGTGTGGAGCATTGTAGCTAGATGGAATAAACAGCATAACCGTCTACTTAGTTATCCTACATAGTATGAATATGTCCTCATACATATTGTCACCCTCCGTAGTGACCGATATTGTCCTAGTTGTATACTGGAGGGGACCATTGTGTAAGTCTATTGCGTCTTTTGCATTCAATACTATTAGGTCGTCACCTTTTTTTGCTATCTCTGCGAGCAGCCCTGCTTAGGTTATACAGTCTGACAGCCGTTGGTAGGAAGGACCTGCGAAACCTCTCGGTTGCGCACCTAGGATGATGTAGTCTGCTGCTAAATGAGCTCCTCAGTGCGTTCAGTATGTCCTGCATAGGGTGGGACTCGGACTCCAGCAGAGATGACAGTTTAGCCCCCATCCTTCTCTCTCCTATCTCCTCCACTGGGTCAAGGTGCTGCCCCAGGACAGAGCTAGCTGTCTTGATCAGTTTGGTCAGTCTCTTCCTATCAGCTGCTGTAATGCCACTGCCCCAGCAGACCACTCCAAAAGTGATGGCTGATGCCACCACCGTGTTGTAGAATGTCTTCAGCAGCGCCCCTTGTACACCAAAAGACCTGAGTCTCCTCAGTAGGAACAGCCTGCGCTGTCCCTTCTTGTAGAGTGCGTCGGTATTGTGTGACCAGTCTAGTTTATTGTTCAGATGAACACCCAGGTACTTGTAGGATGTCACCATCTCAATGTCTGTTCCCTGTATGTTTACTGGTCCTGTGAGGGGTTGTCCTTGCCTGCGGCAGTCCACCACCAGCTCCTTAGTTTTCCTCGCGTTGATCTGGAGGCAGTTTCGATGGCACCAGTCCACAAAGTCCTGGATAAGTCCTCTGTGCTCAGCTTCATCTCCGTTGGAGATGAGGCCGACGATCGCAGAGTCGTCAGAGAACTTCTGTAGATAAAGAATGACATCACTAGGAGTAATTCTTAGCACTAGGACACTTTGTGCATATGAGCCCTGATTCCTAAACACAAGAGAAGTGGAGTAGTTTGTGCTGTCCATGTCATGCTCCAGTAGGTGAGAGACACGCAGACCATTCATCTGCTAACTCTCTGATTGTTTGCAGCTGGGTTTCATCATTCACCAATTGGCCAGCTCCACCACCTTGTTTAAGGGAGGTCTCAGTCCTCTTCTGGTTGTTGTACTGTTAAGACTACTCCACTTGTTCTTGTTGCCGCCACTCCTCCTTAGCCTCTGTTGTGGACCTCTTCCCTGCATGTGCTCACCAACCTGTGTCTCCTCCCTCACTCTCTCTGCCTTGGAGTGGACCTTTCCAAGTAAGAAGGAACATTTATCTTGTAGCGAAAGGATGCAGGCGAGGCAACTAGCTGGACGACACAGAACTTTATTCTTTTGCTAACAACATATAAACAAAACACGCTTCTGAGCTCTGCTGAGCTACTGCGCTATCTGGGTCTCTGTACATTCCTCTTTTATATCTTTATTGCCATACGTAGAGACCCAGAGCTTCCGACCATCGTACCTTGTTGTGTGAACAAAGAGAAATGCAGCACATTAACATAATACACTCGGGTTCTGCACAATCACACTTCTTCTCTCCAGCATTTACTCCTCTCCTCGGGGGGCACATAGTCTTTGCTCTCCCGTTTGATACCCCCCGGTGAGACCTCCTCCTATTGTCCATTATTCTTCCCTTCCCCCTGGCTCTGGGTGTGAGAGAACTCCCAAACTGTGCCCCTACACAGCCCCCCCCCCCCGAACACCCAGAAGGGCCTCTAACCCTGGGCCCAAGCCGGCGCTCATAGCAGCTGGAGCGGGGGGTTGCCGATCCAGTAAAACCGTCCTGCTGGTGAAGTGTATCGGAGGGCATACCAGTCTGTGGAGGAAAAGGTGGAGGGTGAAAACACCTTATGCTTTGCTCCAGGTTCCAGCACGTTGAATGGTCCGTAGTACGGTGGGCACAGCGGGGTCTGGTGCGCATCGTGATTGACGGAAACAAAACCAGCATTCTGCAAGCTTTTAGGGACAAAGGTGCAGGGAAAACAATGGTGGGCCGGCCAGGTGAGTTAAAAGCCTCCGGACCGTGCAAAAATTGTGTGGGCGGATTAGCCTCGGGTGCGGGATTTTCCGGTGAAAACTCTCTGGAGATCTGCAGCAGCTGAGAAAAACATGTTCTGCCACTTCCTCCTTGGGTGCGGAGCGCAGCCCCAAAAGGATCCGGGGAAGGCGGTCAGTCCAATTCCCCGAGGGTGCGCAGCGGCTGAGAAAAAAAAATATAAGTTCTGTCGGGGAGGCTGTCAGATCTTCTTAAGGTGCAGAGCGCAGCCCTAAGGAACTCTGGTAAAACTCTCCGGGGATCCATTGCGGCTGAGAAAAAAAACAAGTTCTGTCGGGGAGGCTGCCAAATCTTCTTTAGGTGCGGAGCACAGCCCTAAAGGGACTCTGGACAGGCAGTAGACCCAATTGTGTCTGTGGGCGACATGTCCTGATGGTGGATCTGTTGGCGGCCGCAAGCTTGGGACCACTGCCCACTTCCACCCTGCAGCGTTGACCAGCAGGATGCTCTTCTGGGTGTGGAAATCCACCAGAAACCACCTCCCCGAACATGTGTCTGTGACACAAAACAGCTTGTTTCTTCCGCCAGCAGTCGCAGCTTCTAATGGCTGCTGGCCGTGCTGTTTCCCGACTTCTTGACTGAGCGTGGTGGCACACATCACTGGGCGTTTGAGCCGGATGGGGTATCCATTTGCTGCGCCAGTGCGCGGTAGTCCTTAGTCACTTGCAACGGCAAGTTGGCCAGGTTCGCTCCCGCTGTGGCCGGTCGATTCCTGAAGCAGGCTTATCTCCTGTTGCATGGCGCGCGTGTCCGGCGCAGCGACCACTTAGTAGTATTCTGTGTCATCCTCCTCAAACCTGCGGAATGCACACTGGGCTTCTATGCGCTGAAACTCCGCTGTGGGGTGGTGAAGTCAGAGTCCGGGATTGTGCTCCGCTCGCTTTCCATGGCACCTTGGGTCTCCAATGTGGAGAAAAGGATGCAGGCGAGCTCGCTCTCCATGACCCGTCTTCGGTCACGCGTGTTGGGAGAGGAATAGGCACTCCATGGCACATCGAGGGTCACCAGTGTAGCGAAAGGATGCAGGCGAGGCAGCAAGCTGGATGACACAGAACTTTATTCTTTCGCTAACAACATATAAACAAAACACGCTTCTGAGCTCTGTTGAGCTACTGCGCTATCTGGGTCTCTGTACATTCCTCTTTTATATCTTTATTGCCATACGTAGAGACCCAGAGCTTCCGACCATCGTACATTGTTGTGTGAACAAAGAGAAATGCAGCACATTAACATAATACACTCGGGTTCTGCACAATCACACTTCTTCTCTCCAGCATTTACTCCTCTCTTCGGGGGGCACATAGTCTTTGCTGTCCCATTTGATACCCCCCGGTGAGACCTCCTCTTACTGTCCATTATTCTTCCCTTCCCCATGGCTCTGGGTGTGAGAGAACTCCCAAACTGTGCCCCCACAATCTAAACATTTCCCCTCTGAGGATCTTCACAGAATGGACTAACGGGCATACCCCCCAGCTGTGTCTCTGACCTCTGATTGGGAGATATTGGAACAGTGGCCACAGTCCTTCTTCTCTCTCCTCTGGGTTTCAAGTACAGTGGTGTGAAAAAGTGTTTGCCCTCTTCCTGATTTCTCATTTTTTTGTATGTTTGTCACACTTAAAGGCGTCGGCAGGACGAAAATTCAATATCGCTAAATCATATCTTAAATTTTTGTGTGAGACGAGCTAATTTGAACTGCACATGTTTTGGTGTCAACAAATGTCGCATAAGGTGACAATGCGCTCTTGAAGTACGCTGTCCTTGAGAGCTGTCTGGCTCAGCCAAGCGATCAGCGGCTAAGATGGCCCCTGACTGTGTGACATCATCACAGGGAGAGACACGCACACGCTCGGCGGACATTGTTTGTTGTTTACGTTTTAAAATCGGCGAATACGGATATTTCTCGGAGTACTTGTGGATTACAAATAGATTATTTATTAAGATTAGGATTTCAGGAATTGAATTAATTATGGTTTGGCGTTGTGTTGTCTACGGGTGCGACGCTATACCAGCGGAGCATGCGGTGAGTGTTTTTGAATTTCCCGTCCTTGGAAAATCAGAACGGCATGGGTGAAATTCGTTCAGAAAACGCGAAAAAATTGGAATGATGTCGGTAACTCACCCAACATGTGTAGTAGACATTTCGTTGACAGCGATTTCGAGAATAAGATGCAATTTGTGTCACGACTCACCGCTCATCAGCGGCTTCAGCTGCGCGCACACCTGCGTAGTACAAATACAAAGATGCGAGCACTACATACGATCCCGCAGCTCCTGAGAGACTGCAACCTAACACAAAAAACAGTTTCACACAATGAAACAACAGTGCATGTATTATATATATATAAAAATTATTATCCCATTGATTTTCTTCATTTTTGGTCACATATCTCACACCTACAATTTATTTATTTCAGGGACAAAGGGCTGTGAAAAAGTTGTTGATATGATCAACAAAACACGGGTCCTCAGGGATGTGCGAAAGCTGAGTCCAGGGCAGCAAACTTCAAATGTGGAGGCTTTCCACAGTCTGATTATTCATTTTGCACCAAAGAGTGTACACTTCTCATTCCTTGGAATGTTGACAAGGTGAGGAGATGCAATATGTGACCAAAAATATGAAATGCAATTATAATAACAGTGCCAATTACATAGAGTTTCTGCTGATAGACAGATCACTTATATGTCCAAAAATAAATCATTGTGATAAAATACCCAAAATTACCCAAAAAAGGCGGATATACACTGCAAGCAAAGAAAGTTAATCCAACTTTCGGGGAGTATAAGAAATATTAGTATCATTTTCTAGGCTTGTATATGATATTTACAGTGGGTGGAGGGTTGGTCTTCATTCAACTTTCACATTTCATAGCTTTTATCAAATTATGTTAATTTGGGTCAAATTTGTATTTCATACTGTAGTCAAATGGATGTCTAATTTTTATTGAATATATTTTTTTTCAGAATATGTGGATGATCTGATGAATACTCTGTTCAACAAAACCTTGGTTGATCCAACCCACTTATGGGAGCAGTGGCACTCTGTACAAGCCAGAGTTCCCACCACATTGAGTGCCGAATTGAACCCGAATTTTATACCATAAAATGGTAGAAAAATTATTCAAATGTATATGACATACAACTTTGATGAATGCTGAAATATTAGAATTATAAAATTGACATGAACATTAATAAACTCAATATATGATTTTACAAAACTTTATTTAAATATCATTTTTCACAAATCTAATCTTGGTAGGCAAAATCCCTTGTAGTGATCCGATGGGAATGTTTCTCTGATGAGGCTCACAGCACAGGCAGGCAATATCACCCTCACTTCTTCCTGAGCTGACGTCACTGCTGCCTGCCCCTATCGACAGATAGCGGTACTACAGCATCACTAAGTGAAAGATGGGCTATTACCAAATAAAGTCATTTATGGAGGCTGGTGACACATATTAAATCACGGGAATGGCCAGAATGGAATATTTTCATACAATCAGTTTATTGGTTCAATAAAAAAATGTCACCGTCCGAGGACTTTAAATGCTTCAGATCATCAAACAAATTTAAATATTTGACAAAGATAACACAAGTAAACACAAAATGCAGTTTTTAAATGAAGGTGTTTATTATCAAGGGGTAAAAAAAAAAAAAAAAAAATCCAAACCTACATGGCCCTGTGCGAAAAACTGATTGCCCTCCAAGCCTAATAACTTTTTGGGCCACCCTTAGCAGCAACAACTGCAGTCAAGCATTTGTGATAACTGGCAATGAGTCTTCTACAGCGCTGTGGAGGAATTTTGGCCGCTCATCTTTGCAGAATTGTTGCAATTCAGCCACATTGGAGGGTTTTTGAGCATGAACCGCCTTTTTGTAGTGATGTTAAAACCGAGGCCTTGTGAAACAATGAGCAACTTTGAGACAATTGCTTCATGAGCGACGCAGTGTTATGAAACATCTAATAAAGACTGCCATCTGGTGACTGACTGTCAGAACTGCATCAGAGTTGAAAAACCTGAAAAAATCTCAAAACTTTATTTTTCTTGAGCATTTGGCCATCTGAGGTCTATTCGGAATTGGATGGCAGGAACAAACAATACAAAGCAAAAAAAAAAAAACTAATTCCCTCTCAAACTTCCCACAAGCCCTCAAGTCACATGATGTGACTGACATAACGAGGCCTCACTTGCAACGGTCACATAACTGTGGGCATGTTGACACAGTGCTTGACACTCTGCTCATGACACTTCCGCGTCATATTGTTTGAGTCAGTGTTGAGTGGGCGGTGTCGAGCATAACATCACTACCTTTTTAAGATCATACCAGCATCTCAACTGGATTCAGGTCAGGACTTTGACTAGGCCACTCCAAAGTCTTCATTCTGTTTTTCTTAAGCCTTTCAGAGGTGGACTTGCTAGCGTGTTTTGGATCATTGTCCTGCTGCAGAACCCAAGTGTGCTTCAGCTTGAGGTCACGATCAGAAGGCCAGATATTTTCCTTCAGGATTTTTTGGTAGACAGCAGAATTCATGGTTCCATTTACCACAGCATGTCTTCCAGGTCCTGAAGCAGCAAAACAGCCGCAGACCATCACTCTACCACTACCATATTATAATGTTGGTATGATGTTCCTTTTCTGAAATGCTGTGTTACTTTTATGCCAGATGTAATGGGACACACACCTTCCAAAAAGTTCAATTTTTGTCTTGTCAGTTCACAGAGTATTTTCCCAAAAGTCTTGGGGATCATCAACATGTTTTCTGGCAAAACTGAGGTGAGCCTTTATGTTCTTTTTTCTCAGCAGTGGTTTTTGTCTCGTAACTCAGCCATGCAGGACATTTTTGCCCGTCCCTTTCTTATGGTGGAGTCATGAACACTGACGTAAATGAGGCAAGTGAGGCCTGCAGTTTGGATGTTGTTGTGGGGTCTTTTGTGACCTCTTGGATGAGTCGTCGCTGCACTCTTGGGGTAATTTTGGTCAGCTGGCCACTCCTGGGAAGGTTCACCACTGTTCCATGTTTTTGCCATTTGCGGATAATGGCTCGCAGTGGCGGAGTGGTTAGCACTGCGGCAGCACAGCAACTCACCCTTGGCCGGGAGATCCTGGGTTCAATCCCAGCCCCCGACCAACAGTGATCTGTGTGGAGTTTGCATGTTCTCCCCATGTCTGCGTGGGTTTACTCCGGGATTTCTCCGGTTTCCTCTCACATGCCAAAAACATGCAAGTTAGGTTAACTGGCATCAAACTGGGGATTCTAAATTGTCCTTAGGTATGAATGTGAGAGTGAATGGTTGTCTGTCTCTCTGTATTGGCCCTGTGATGGACTGGCAATCTGTCTAGGGTGTACTCTGCCTCTCGCCCAAAGATGCTGGGATAGGCTCCAGCCCCCCCCCTCCCCCCGCAACCCGAAAAGGATTAAGTGGAAGAAGATGGATGGCTCTCACTGTGGTTCGCTGGTGTCCCAAAGCTTTAGAAATGGCTTTATAACCTTTTCCACACTGATAGATCTCAATTACTTTTTTTTCTCATTTGTTCCTGAATTTCTTTGGATCGCAGCATGATATCTAGCTTTTCAGGATCTTTTGGTCTACTTCACTTTGTCAGGCAGGTCCTATTTAAGTGATTTCTTGATTGAGAACAGGTGTGGCAGTAATCAGGCCTGGGTGTGGCCAGAGAAATTGAACTCAGTAATTTATGTTTTAAGGGGGGGGGGGATCACTTTTTCACACAGGGCCATGTAGGTTTTGGATTTTTTTTTTACCCTTAATAATGAACACCTTCATTTAAAAACTGCATTTTGTGTTTACTTGTGTTATCTTTCTCTAATATTTAAATTTGTTTGATAATCTGAAACATTTAAGTGTGACAAACATAATAATACTTTTTCACACCACTGTAAGCCCTGCAAAACCCCAATCATATTTGCACCTCTCAGTGCAGCAAAATCTCTCCCCTGGTTCCGGATTCCACTCCTCAGCCACCAAGCTAGGAAGGACTTCCTCATCCCTTTTCTTCACCTCTCTGGTTCAACAGGACAATCTGGGCCTGCTCACACCTGCACAAAGAGCACTCGCACAGTTGTCACAGACCCTCGCACAATAAACACACCTTGCAATTTACTCCTGGTTGTGTCCTTGTTGCTTTGTCTGCCCTTTGGTCCATTTAGCTAACCTTATCAGTCCAGTGTAAGGAGGATCACTCAGATATTTACATCGGGTTAAGCGAAACAACAACTTCATAAGCGGCTGGCTCAACTTCTTATTCTTCTTTCGGCTGCTCCGCTTGCCACAGCGGATCATTTGCCTCCATCTCACCCTATCCCTTGCATCTTCCTCTGTAACACCAACCCTCTCCATGTCCTCCTTCACGACATCCATGAATCTTGTCTGTGGTCTTCCTCTTTTCCTCCTTCCTGGCAGCTCCATCTTCATCATTCTTTGTCCAACATATCCACTATTCCTCCTCTGCATATGTCCAAATCATCTCAGCCTCGTCTCACTTTGTCTCCAAACCGCTCAGCCTGAGCTGTCCCTCTGATAAACTCATTTCTAATCTAGTCCCTCCTAGTCACTCCCAATGAAAATCTTAGCATCTTCAACTCTGCCACCTCCTGCTCCATTTCCTGTCTTTCTGTCAGCGCCACCGCCTCCAAAACATACATCATCACAGGTCTCACTACCGTCTTGCAAATCTTGCTGCTACGCTTCTGTCACAAGTCACTCCTGACACTTGTCTCCACCCACTCCACCCTGCCTGCACTTTCTTCTTCACCTCTCTTGTGCATTTTCCATTGCTTTGGATGGTTGACCCCAGGTATTTAAACTCAACTACTTTCACCACCCCTACTCCTCCCATCTTCACCATTTCACTTGCCTCCTTCTCATTCACACTCATGTATTCTGTCTTGCTTCTACTGACTTTCATTCCTATTCTCTCCAGAGCATAACTCCATCTCCCCAAGTTGTCGTCCACCCGCTCCCTACTCTCACTACAAATCACAATGTCGTCTGCAAACATCATGGTCCACAGAGACTCCTGCTTAACCCCATCTGTCAGCCTGTCCATCACCATGGTAAACAAGATGGGGCTCAGAGCTGATCCCTGATGTAATCCCACCCCCACCTTGAACCCATCTGACACCCCTATAGCACATACCACCAGTCTCGCTGTCCTCATATACTGTATGTCCTGCATCACCCTCACATACTTCTCTGCCGCTCCTAACTTTCTCATACTGTACCACACTTCCTCTCTTGGCACCCTATCATGTGCTTTCTCTAGATCCACAAAGACACAGTGCATCTCTTTCTGACCTTTTCTATACTTCTCCATCAGCACTCTTAGAGCAAACATTGCATCTGTAGTACTCTTTCTTGGCATGAAACCATACTGCTGCTCATTGATTGTCACCTCTCCTCTTAACCTGGCTTCAACAACTCTTTCCCATATCTTCATAGTGTGGCTGATCAACTTTATGCCTCTGTAGTTACTACAGCTCTGAGCATCACCCTTGTTCTTGAAAATTGGTACCAAAACACTTATTCTCCACTCCTCAGGCATCCTCTCACTCTCCAAGATTGTGTTAAACAATTTGGTTAAAAAGTCCACTGCCATCTCACCTAAACATCTCTATACCTCTACTGGTATGTCATCTGGACTAACCACCTTTTCATTCTTCATTCTCTTCAATGCTGCCCTCTCTTCTGCCTTGCTAATCCTTGGGACTTCCTTTTTCACCATCTTTCCTTCAACCATCCTCCTCTGTCTCTCATTTTCTTTATTCATCAGCTCTTTAAAGTACTCCTTCCACCTTCTCAACACACTCTCGTCATTTGTTAGTACATTACCATTTCTGTCCTTAATCAACCTGACCTGCTGCACATCTTTTACAGCTCGATCTCTCTGTCTAGCCAATCGATACAAGTCCTTTCCTCCTTACTTAGTGTTAAGCATCTCATACAACTCACTATATGCCTTTTCCTTTGTCTTTGCCACTTCTCTCTTTGCCATTCACCTAGATTCCAAATACTCCTGTCTACTTTCTTCATCTCCCTGACTATCCCACTTTTTCTTTGCTAACCTCTTCCTTTGAATACTTTCCTGTACCTCCTCATTCCACCACGGAGTCTCCTTGTCTTCCTTCCTCTGTCCACTGGATATACCACATACCTTTCTACCCGTTTCCTTCAATATTTTTGCTGTACTTTCCCAGTCATCTGTTAATTCTTCCCTACCACCCAGAGCCTGTATCACCTGCTTCCTGAACTCTGTGCAACCTTCTTCCTTCTATAACTTCCCCCACTAAATCTTTGGCTCTGCCTTCACTCTCTTCCTCTTCTTGCTTTCTAAAGTCATCCTCCAGACTACCATCCGGTGCTGTCTAGCTACATTCTCCTCTGCCACCATCTTGCAGTCTCCTATCTCTTTCAGATTTCTCCTTTTGCATAAGATGTAGTCCACCTGTGTGCACCTTCCTCCACTCTTGTAAGTCACCCTATATTCCTCTGTCTTCTTAAAATAGATGTTCACCACAGCCATTTCCATCCTTTTTGCAAAATCCACAACCATCTGTCCTTCCACATTTCTCTCCTTCAGACCATACCTACCCAGAACCTCCGCATCACCTCTGTTCCCTTCACCAATATGCCCATTAAAGTCCGCTCCAATCACCCACCCACCCCGGAAACACTCTGTATTACTTTATCCAACTTACTCCAGAATTTCTCTTTCTCTTCTACCTGACATCCAACCTGTGGGGCATACGCACTGACAACATTCAACATCACACCTTTGACTTCTAGCTTCAAACTCATGATTCTGTTTTGACTCCCTCTTTACCTCCTGAACACTCTTCACATACTCTTCCTTCAAGATTACTAATACTCCATTTCTCTTCCTATCTACACCATGGTAGAACAGTTTAAATCCACCTCCAATGCTCCTAGTTTTGCTTCCCTTCCATCTGGTTTCTTGAACACACAGTATATCTACAGTACTTTTCTTCTCTCCATCATATCAACCAACTCTCTCCCTTTACCAGTCAAAGTCCCTGCGTTTAATGTCCCTACTCTCACCTCCACACTTCTACCTTTACTTTTCTCTCTCTCCTTCCTAACACACCTTTCCCCTGTTCTCCTCCTTGATCTTCGACCAACAGTAGCTCAATTTCCACCGGCACCCTGTCAGTTAACAGCACCGGTGGTGCTTGTTGTTAACCTGGGCCTGGACCGATCCAGTATGAAAGTCTCTTTTGTCATGATCTGCATATTTGATTTGGCAAAGTTTTTACATTGGATGCCCTTCCTGATACAACCCTCCCCATTTACCTGGGCTTGGGACCGGCACTGGAAGTACACTGGCTTGTGCACCCCCTGTGGCTGGGTTCATAAGCGGATGGCCCAACACAGGAGAAAAAACATCACTGGACCAGACTCAGCAGTTTATCTCCACTTGACAGACAAAGGACATTCATTTAAAGATGATGGTTTCACATTTTAGAATCAGAATCAGAATCAGATTTATTGCCATTGTTCATGTAGTACACAAACTAGGAATTTGTCTCGGTGCAATGCTGCAACATTAAACATGGAGTAGCACTAAAGATAAGAATAAAAAACTATGCATGCAATAAAATGTAGAATATGAATGAGTAATACTAATCTATGCAATTTAAAATATATTAACAAGCAGCAGATATTGTAGAGTTCCACATAGTGCAGTCGGTAGTGCAAATGAAAACAGTGATAATTATCATGAGTCCGGTTGAGCTGCTGTACGTAGTGCACGAGAGTCTAATAAGTCACTTAGTGTTCAGCAGTCTGATGGCAGAGGGGAAGAAGCTGTTCATGTAGCGGGAGGTTTTAGTCTGAATGGACTGAAGTCTTCTACCTGAGGGGAGGGGGGCAAACAGTGGGTGTCCAGGGTGTGAAGGGTCAGCTATGATCCGACCTGCACGCCTCCGGGTCCTGGAGATGTACAGGTCCTGGAGGGATGGAAGCTCACAGCCGGTCACCTTCTCAGCAGCGCGCACAACGCGCTGCAGTCTTAGTCTGTCCCTGGCGGTGGCTCCTGTGTACCACCCGGTGATGGAGGTGGTGAGGATGGACTCGATGATGGCCGTGTAGAACTGCACCGACATCTTGGTGGGTAGCTTGAGCTTCCTCAGCTGCCGCAGGAAGAACATCCTCTGCTGGGCCTTTTTGATGAGGGAGCTGATGGTCGGCTCCCACTTGAGGTCCCGGGTGATGGTGGTGCCCAGGAAGCGGAAGGAATCCGCAGTGGTGATGGGAGAGTCTGTGAGGGTAAGGGGGGGGGCAGAGGAGCTGTGACTTTTCTGAAGTCCACGATCATTTCCACTGTCTTCAGAGCGTTCAGCTGCAGGTTGTTGTGGCTGCACCAGGACGCCAGCTGGGCCACCTCTCTCCTGTAGACGGACTCGTCGCCGTTGGAGATGGGCCCGATGAGGGTGGTGTCGTCCGCAAACTTGATCAGCTTGACAGACTGGTGGCTGGAGGTGCAGGAGTTGGTGTACAGGGAGAAGAGCAGGGGGGAAAGTGCACAGCCCTGGGGTGATACGGTGCTGATGCTAACAGAGTCTGAGACAGTCTTTCCCAGCCGCACATGCTGCCTCCGGTCCGTCAGGAAGTCGGTGATCCACCTGCAGAGGGAGTCAGGCACGTTGAGCAGGGACAGCTTGTCCTGGAGCAGAGCGGGGCAGATGGTATTGAATGCAGAGCTGAAGTCCACAAACAGGATCCTGGCGTAGGTTCCCGGGGAGTCCAGGTGCTGCAGGATGGAGTGGAGGGCCAGGTTGACTGCGTCATCCACAGACCTGTTGGCTCTGTAGGCAAACTGCAGCCAGTCCAGGAGGGGAGTGGTGATGGTTTTGAGGTGGGGCAGGATCAGGCGCTCAAAGGACTTCATGACTACAGAGGTGAGCGCTACAGGTCTGTAGTCGTTAAGTCCAGTGATCCGTGGCTTCTTGGGGACAGGGACGATGGTAGAGGTTTTGAGACAGGTCGGTACGTGGCATGACTTCAGGGAGGTGTTAAAAATGTCTGTGAAGACAGGAGTCAGCTCCTCCGCACAGTGTCTCAAGGTGGAGGGAGACACACCGTCCGGACCGGGGGCCTTGCGCGTGTTCAGTCTGGAGAACTGTCTGTGCACGTCCTGCTCACTGATGGCAAGGGCAGGGGGGGAGGAGGGGGGGGCGCCTTTGATGAAGTGGGGACCATGGAGGCAGTGGCGCTGGGGAGAGGGGGGGAGTTGAATACAGCTGACGAGGTGTCAAAACGGGCATAGTGTTGGGACAGTCTTTGACAAAGGGCTTTGTCATCCTGACCCTTAGAAGCCTGAGGCCGATAGTTGGTGATTTGCCTCAGTCCTCTCCACACAGAAGCAGAGTCGTTAGCAGTGAGCTGTTGCTGGAGTCTCTCAGAATACACAGATTTAGCTCTCCTCAGACAGAGACCGTCTGAGGAGACAGAGAGGATTGACAGAGAGGACAGAGAGGATTGACAGAGAGGATAGACAGAGAGGATTGGTGGTTCGAGAGGGGAGTTAATGAGGTCATTTGTGTTCATGTAGCAACAACTTCAGTCAACAGAAATGGAGACCTAAAATACAATCTACCATCTTCCCTTCCTAAGAAATTTGGAGATATCTGGCATCTAATCAGGAGATGCCTAATGCATATACAGTATGTGTAATTTAAAAAAAAAAAAGTATTTATCTGTTTTTTGTGGCTTCATGCATTTTTACACTCTTGTTCTACAAATTTAAATCGTGCTTATTTTTGTTTGTTTTTCAAAATTTTACTGTTTGATTTCTCTATCGTTATGACAGTTACTGTTATTTTACTGTATGTCAGTTGACATCCTTCTGTGCATTCATTCCTGATTGACAAAGCCATTTGGATGAATGGTGAAATGATTCAGAAGTAAAAAAAAAAATACTTGAATCCAGTTGACTTGACTGAGCTTTCATATAATGTAAGAAAGTTACATTATGCTGCTTTACAAACTGTGTAGCATACCTTGGGTTTTAAATACTGTTGCTAAACAATATAAGACCTTGAAATCTACATCTGCTTGGAACCCATTGATCGCTGCTTGTGGCTATACTTAGGTTTAATTTTAGGAGTGCTGCACTCAACAACACGGAGAGGAGGGGCATATTGTATTACTGCAGCCAGCCAGCAGAGGGTGATATAGATCTGCAAGCTTCATTTTTGTAGAGTTCTCATGCCGTCCATTTTTATATACAGTCTATGGGATGCACAAAACATTATATTAACTCTCCTGCATCTCTTTGATATATCTGTTACACCACATATTCCTGATGAAGTTCAAAAACATTCTTCCTACACCAAGGATTTCAGTTATGCTTCCATAGAAGATTATGATAACATACGCTCAGGGCCAGCCCTAGTCGTTTTGGCACCCTAGGCGAGATTTGGGTACCGCCCTGGTGGACAAACACACACACACACACGTGTACACACACACTCTCACGCTCACACACGTCACTTTTGGGGCCTCACGATAAAGTTAAGAACTTTAATCTCCACAAAACACAGTCACAACATGAAGGAATTGCATCTTAAAACCGCTAAATGACCTTAACATACACATCACAGTTTACAATGGCATAATAACTCCTGCTGCAGCAGGAATTATTGTTATGCACAATAGTGTGCTGCAGCTTTAACCATACCAACAGAGACCCAGCAGCTGATTCCAAGATTTTTTCACTGATTACAAAATTTTATCTCTTTGCAACCAACATTCACTGAATCTGAGCCAAGAGACAAAGAAGACAAAAAACTTCACTTTAGGGCGCATTCACACGGCCACTGTTTGGTCCGGACCAAAGGAACTCTGCTCCGCTTCCCCAAATAGTTTGGTTCATTTGGTGCTGTCTGAACGCGCATTCGAACTCTGGTGAGCACCAAACAAGCGAACTCTGGTCCACCTGAAAACAGGGGCTC
Source organism: Pholidichthys leucotaenia (assembly GCA_020510985.1). Lineage (NCBI taxonomy): Eukaryota > Metazoa > Chordata > Actinopteri > Cichliformes > Pholidichthyidae > Pholidichthys > Pholidichthys leucotaenia. Next base: position 82,771,422 of record CM035847.1, on the reverse strand, counting down.
TCAGTTCACTTGCAAGTGGACTGCTTCGCTTGCAGTGTGAATGCAAGCGGACTACCCATCGGACCAAAGGGTGGAAGTGCCCCTCGGTGTTTGTATAACCATAGCAGCACGTAGTCTGAGAAGCGGAAGTGGCATTTACCATAGTGCATTTTGGGTAGAAAATAATCAAGACAACCGCTCAAATCTGAGAAATCCTTTCATTTTGTATTTTTGTATTTCATATTTTGTGTACTTTATTAATCCCCAGAGGGAAATTCAGGGCATCCACCTGGATGGATGAGGCAGGCATGGTACGGTGCCAATCTCTTTACCATTCACACACACATTCACACCTCGGGCCACTTTAGAGTCTCCAGTTAACATAACTTGCATGTTTTTGGCCTGTAGGAGGAAACTGGAGTACCTGGGATAAACCCACGCAGACACGGGGAGAACATGCAAACTCCACACCAAAGGGTCACCGATGGTCAGGGGTGGGATCGAACCCATGATGGTCAGGGGTGGAATTGATCCTGTGACCTTCTTACTGTGCTGCCACAGTGCTAACCACTTTTCCACCAAGCTGCCTACTTTTACCGGAGAAAACCGAGGAGAAAAGTTAAAAATGTCTCGTTTGTGGTGGACAAACATCCCGGCTGAAGGGAAACGATTTCTGTTTTTGGTCTTGGCCAATTAGTGAGCCAAATTTTTCTTCTTTGCCAAGATTTTTTCTTCCTGGTCAGCGATGGTTTCAGTTACAGTGCCCCAAACGAACAGTTGTTGTAACTGCACGACGCTGTCCAGGCAGTTTGGTCCGCTGCAGTGTGAATGCAAAACAAACTTAACAAAGGTGTGAAAATTCTTGGCATTCCCCACTCAGTCGAACCGAGAGTCCCAGACTATCCTGGTGTGAATGCAGGCTTATAGGGCTGCCACACCAAGGTTTTTGTTTTTTGTTTTTTTTTGCCGCCACACCAAGCTGCACTGCTGAAGAAGTTGGTCAGCCATTGAAGGCCCCCTACTGGCCTGGGGCTGTAAGTATTTGTTTGCCGGCACAGTGCCTCTGACTATTAGGAATTTTATTTTATTAATTTAAAAAAAATGGAGGGCTTGCAACTGTGCCCTCTCCAGCACGGGGCGCCCTAGGTAACGGCCTAGGTGGCCTATGCTTTGGCCGGCCCTGCATACACTGCCCGTCCCCCAAATTTTTTTTGCACACTCTAAAATTTTTATTGGACTTTAATGCCTACTTTTGGATATGGCAGGCATTTACCGTGACATTGGAAAGAAATTACATTCTTTTAATAAGCTTGTGCAATGTTAGAATATTTAATTCCATCAACAGTTGCTTAAAATTTTTAAGATTTCATGTTGATGATGAAGATGATGGTTCACCGCTATCCTTCCAGGTTTAATAGTGCATTGGGCAGTTGTTGGCCCAACTTTAGTAGTTTCAGCAAACTCCTTGTTTACTTTATGCAGGCCAAACTCTTTGACCCTTCTGAAACAGTAACATCGGTTCCACAACCAAGGCATTTGTCTTATGACATTGTCATTTAATAATGAGGGACTGCTCACTATAAAAATAAATAACTTGCTGCCAGTTTTTCATTTCTTAAGCAATCATGTCAGAAGAAATCATGGAAAATATATTACTCTGTTTCAAAAGGGTCAAGATCTTTGTCATAAATCTCATGGATTGAGCTGTGGAAAGCCCATCCACCCTGTTCTGATTTGGGAAGGTGGAGTCATCAGCTTGCGCTTTGTGCCAAGAAAGGGGGACCTTGGACCATATCCTGAGTTGCTGTTCAAAAGCCCTGGGTGAGGGGCACTACCGCTGATGTAACGGATGCCAACTAGTACTGTACGGCGTAGAACGTTAGTAAACCTCCCTCCCAAAGCCTTATACAGTATCGGTAGCGCTGAGCTATCGGTCGGACCTTTAGCTCAGCACGATCGTGCTGTGTGTGTCTCTGACCAGTTAACTGTGAGGTCGCGGGTTCGTGTCCTGTGTAGGGCGAACTGCGCTGATGACCTCAGTTACAAAGTGGTGCTGTGAGCCCCAGATGGTAGCGCTGAGCTACCGGTCGGACCTTTAGCTCAGCGCGATCGTGCTGTGTCTCCCATGCTCGAACTGTGTGTTAGTTGACTGAGAGGTCGCGGGTTCGTGTCCCGTGTGGGGCGAACTGCGCAGGATGATCTCTGTCACACTGGTGCCGTGAACCCGGCATGGGAGTGAGGTTTAAGGGGGAGAGTGTAACGGATGCCAACTAGTACTGTACGGCGTAGAACGTTAGTAAACCTCCCTCCCAAAGCCTTATACAGTATCGGTAGCGCTGAGCTATCGGTCGGACCTTTAGCTCAGCACGATCGTGCTGTGTGTGTCTCTGACCAGTTAACTGTGAGGTCACGGGTTCGTGTCCTGTGTAGGGCGAACTGCGCTGATGACCTCAGTTACAAAGTGGTGCTGTGAGCCCCAGATGGTAGCGCTGAGCTACCGGTCGGACCTTTAGCTCAGCGCGATCGTGCTGTGTCTCCCATGCTCGAACTGTGTGTTAGTTGACTGAGAGGTCGCGGGTTCGTGTCCCGTGTGGGGCGAACTGCGCAGGATGATCTCTGTCACACTGACATCATGGCCGAGTTTTGAAGGCAGTAGCAGACACCGTCTGCAGTGGAATTGACCACTGCAAGAGCCTCCTCCCAGTGAAAAAGACCATCACTTTTGTCAGGGCCGGGAAAAAACATCAGCTGCTGCCAGGTCCACCTACTCTGGCCTTTTTGCATCAGCAAAAGACTGGGACCTAAGGTATGACCTTGGGAAACAACTAAAGTCCCCAGAACAGGTAGCCATAACGACGCTCAGGCCAGATCTATTTCTGATTTCAACAACCTCCAAGCAGGTTGTTCTACTGGCACTCACTGCCCCCTGGGAGGACCGGATTGAGGAGGCCAATGAGAGGAAGAGGGCCAAATATGCTAAGCTGGTAGAGGAATGCCGACACAATGGGTGGCTGTCAAGATTGTCCCTCTGGGGCCAAGGATTGGACCCATGCGCAGGCTTTCTCTTCTTTGGCATGATTAATTGGCAAAGCAAACTTCCAAGCGTGTAGAAGAAACAAGAACTAGACAATGAGACCAGAACGTGAGTGTGTTGGCATAGTAGAATGAAGATCACCATGCCGAAGGCAGCGTGCAACCTCTATAAATAAAGCAACAAAAATCAAGAACACCTGTGAGCAATCAATAATTAAGAAATCAAAAACAACCACGAATAATTAACAACAAAGCAAGAACTCACTACGCAAAACCGGAAACAAACAAAAGACACTGTCAAAACAAAAGCTCAAACCCAGATCATGACAGGAATAACAATATGAAACATAATAACCATGAAAATAGCAAAGAGAGTCTCTACAGCAACAAAAGGCGAGAACATGGGTTGTGCTCATGTCCCAACCAAAACAAAAAACCCAAAACATAATTGAAAGTGAGGACATGGCACAGCCAATGTCCCAATCACGACAGTGACAGACAAGATGCGAGCCCACTGAGGTGAGATGCAGGAGATTCTGGGGCCAGTCCCTCTGCATGTCACAACTCGCCGTCCTCTGTCATCTGCCTCAGCTGTGCGCACACCTGCGCCTCATCAATCACAGGATATTTAACCCACTCGGCCCAGAGCTTCGGTCTGGAGCCGTCTGTTCAGCAACGCTCTCGATTTCCCGCAGGATCGTTCCTTCCCAACCTGCAACATCACCTACCAGCAAGTAAGCTGTATTATCTCTCACCTGTCTTCCAGTCTCTCCCCTGTGCACAGGTGGATTCCCTGGCGGCGGATTCCTCCCGTCCTCGCCTCCTCCTCTCCCTCCTCATCCACTCCTCGTCGGGCGCTCAGCAGGGCGCTGTCTCCCTGGCTAGAGTTCCTTTGCCAACGCCAGCCACCGTTACATCTGCAAGTAAGCAACATTCGATACTTTTGTCCCGCATGGTGAAGGGTAACTCATATCCCTGTCTCTACTCTATCCATAGGGTTGCCTGGCTGCACGGCATGCCAATCTGCCCCCGGTGCTCCTCGTTCACCCACAGCCCATTTACATACCGCACACACGCATCCATACACCCACTGTTGTTGAATAAAGCCTTTAAATCACACCTGAGCCTGCGTGCGTGTTTCCTGGGCCAGTAATTATGTCAGTACGGCTCCAGCAAGGCGGCCCAGCGGACAGCGGGCTCGCACGCCGTCTTTCCACCCTCGAGACTCGGGTAGATTTGATCGCTCATCAACAACAAGTTATATTTAATCAATTAACAACTATTACTCACCGGCTGGATTGCCTCGACCCCCAGCAGGAGTTCCCCCCGGCTCATCTTGGCGGATCAGCTTCCGCTACTTCCTTGGCTAGCCAGCCTAGCTCGGGAGCGCCAACCCGGCTCACTCCTATCCCCACACCTGCACGCTTTAACGGGAAACTCGGTGAAGCGCGGGGGTTCATCTTGCAGTGTGAGTCGGTGTTTCAGCACGTTCCAGGGGATTTTCCCTCGGACCACAGCCAGATTGGGTACGTGGCTAACTTCTTGGAGGGGCGTGCGTTAGCTTGGGCTTACGCCGTCATGGCGAAGCCCAGCTATGCAAACCTTTCCTACGCCCAATTCGTGCGGGATTTCTTTGAGGTTTTTGACCATTTGGATCGTGACAGCGTCCTAGCCGATCAGCTCCTTAACCTTCGCCAGGGTAGCCGGTCGGCGGCAGATTACACTGTTGACTTCCAGGTGGCAGCAGAGGAGGTCGGCTGGGGCGAGGCATCTCTCTGCAGCATCTTCCTCCGCAGCCTCTGTTCTAGTCTGCGGGATGAGTTGGCTAGCCGGGATCTTCCGGGGCAGTTATTAATCTCCCTAACCATCAGTTTGGATAACAGGCTGCGAGAGCGGGCCGCCGAGCGGAAGTCCTACAGCCGCTCGCATGGAAACCCCCCCCCCCCGTGCCTCTCATTCTCGCCCCCTGGCGTTACCCGCTCCGGAGTCCGCCGATGAGCCTGAGGCGATGTTGGCAGGGCGAACTAAGCTCCCTCAAGCGGAGAAACAGCGCCGCCGGGAGCTGGGCCTCTGCATGTATTGCAGGGGCGACCAGCATTCCGTGGAGCATTGCCCGATCAAGCCAAACGGGGGGGTCCGCGAGTCACTGTAGGGGGCCTCGCGGACGCTAACCAGTCAAATCCCCTCTCAAATTGTTCATTGCCCATTAGGTTCTGTCACAACTCCACCGGGCACCTCACTCACGCACTGGTGGACTCGGGGGCAGAACAAAACTTCATTTCCAAGAGCCTGGCAACCCGTTTGGGCATCCCTTGTCAAGCATTCAGGGATGGCAATTTTCCGCCGATCCGCGGATTTCCGCTGATTTATTTTCAAATTGATCATTTCTGTGAATCGTCTAAATCCGTTGAGAAAATTTTAGGGGGGGTAAGGTACCTTATTGTTACCGATTTTAGCGAAAATCAACACGATTACATAAGCGCTCGGTGCTTCCCCGGGTCAAGTCTCGCGATAACCCGGATGTACTCAAGCTACTGCTGTATTGTAAACAGCCCTGCGATTGGATAGTTGCAAACGATTGGACCAATCAAATAGCTCGTTGTATGCTTTGCCAAAAATTCATGGCAGCTTGTTCTCAGGGATGTGATTTTTCCGGTAATTCGCCGAATTCCGCTTTATTTTATCTTCCAGGAAGATAAAGTATGTTAAGTACGTTAGCGGCTTGTGGTCCCCAAACACAGTGAAGCTGCGCCCTTTCAGGCAGAACTGGAAGTGGCGTATGGCCAGGTGGAGAGCCATTAACTCTCTGTCAAACATGCTGTATTTACGCTTACTGTCGTGCAAAGATCTGCTTAAAAAAAAGGTGAGCGGCTGCCAAGAACCGGCAACGCATTGCTCCACGACGGCCGCTATGCCCATGTCCGAGGCATTGGTAGTGAGCGCTGTTTTAACCTCAGAACGCCTGCTCCCGTTCAGGAGTCCAGTCGACTCTGTCCGCCGGTTTCCATTTGAGTGCAGCGTACAACGGCTGTATGAGCTGGGCTGCGCGAGGGAGGAAACGGTTATAAAAGTTAACCATCCCCCAAAACTCCTGCAGTGCCCTGACATTGGTGTTGAGGAGAAAAAAATAGCAAAACAAATTAGTTACATTACTTTTATGATTCCAAACAGTTTGAAATTGACAGTGCACAGTGGATATTGACTCATAACTTTTGAATATTTCTAAGACTTGGCTGCATCAGTGATTGTGCAAAATGAATTGCTCAAGTCTCAATGGAGATTGAAACTGGTGATCTGAAATGAATGCTGAAATTATAAAAAGTAATGGTATGTTGGAATTTTATTTCTATTATGGAATAGATAAAATTAACTGATTTTGATTTGATCAAGTGTTAAAGCATGTGATGGATAATGCTTGTTGGAATATTTTAGGAATGCTATCTTCTTGGAACATAAGTCAATATTATACAGTAATAAGTGGAATTCAGCTGTTTGTTTTATGTCATTTAAACACAGTTCTGGTACTTAAAAATCATAAAAACCCAGGACCTCTGCCCCGGACTCCGCTGGGGGACTGCGTCCCCCAGACCCCTTGCTAAATTTTCAGATAATTTCCCCAACCCCAAATCACATCCCTGGTTCATGTTGGAATTCTGAGCTTTCGGTATTGTTTTCAGTGGAATTATGAGATTTTTATTGAAGGATCAGGAGTCATCAGTGCTAGAAATAGACAAAAGTGTCAAAAATAAGTTCCGATGGAATTGGCTTGAGAGAAAAGTGACAGTAAAGGTGAAAATTGGCTCAAAGTTCGACGAGGTAACAGAAACACTCGGACAGTTTCTGAAGAAGGATGAACAGCGGATGCCATTCTAACCTTAACTCATTCTGTGGTTAAACATTTGGAGGAGACATCCTCATATGCACGTCTTTTATTGGTTGATTTTAGTTCAGCTTTTAACACACTGCAGCCACACCTTTTAATTAAGAGGTTAAATGATTTTAAAGTGCATCCTGTCATTATTAAATGGTACCACTCATTTTTAACTTATCGTAAACAGCAAGTTAGTGTAAATGGAACTTTATCTAAATCCAGAACCCTCAGCACAGGAGCTCCCCAAGGCTGTGTTAGTTCACCATTTTTGTTCACCTTGTACACTGATGAGTGCAGAAGTGTCTATCCAGGCAATCAAATTATTAAATTTTCTGATGACACTGCTATTTTATCACTACTTCAAAAGACTCATGATCTGTCAAGCTATTTTATAGAAATTCAGAGGTTTGTCAAATGGTGTGATGACAGTCATCTCATTTTGAATACTGATAAAACAAAGGAGATGGTGTTTGACCCTCGGGGAGTTGGTGACCACAGGCCTGTGGTCATCCACAACCACACTATAACACAGGCTAGTTCCTAAAAATGTTTGGGAGTATTTATTGACAATTCATTAACCTGGAGCACACATATTGATTACCTCTGCAGTAGACTACAACAGCGGCTGCATTTCAGTCATCACGGTGGCGCAGTGGTTTAGCACTGTGGCAGCACAGTTTTACCCTCGGCCGGGGGATCGCGGGGATCATGAGATCGTGGGTTCGATCCCAGCCCCCGACCAACTGTGAGCTGTGTGGAGTTTGCATGTTCTCCCCGTGTTGCGTGGGTTTACTCCGGGATTTCTCCGGTTTCCTCCCGCATACCAAAAACATGTAAGTTTAGGGCGCTTGCGCACGCAGCGACCAGCAGCCGGTGGCTTGTCACCAGACTGCAAACCAAATCTACCTACGGGTACAAATAAGTAACAAAAAAAAAAAAAAAAAAAAAATTTCTTGCGTAGATTAAGAATACATGGTGTTGATAAAAAGATTATGTTAATATTTTACCAGGCTGTGTTGGAGAGCTGTATTAGATACAGCATTACAGCTTGGTTTGGCAACCTCTCTGTGAAACTTAAGAACAGAGTGTTGCGTTTAATTCATACAGCATGGAAAATTATTGGAGTTAAAGAGTATTTACCTATGCAGATCTTACACGACCAGGCAGCCTGTAGACAAACTCAAAAAATAATCAGTGACATGAGCCATGTACTAAACAGTGAATATGTGCGGCTGCCCTCAGGGAGGAGATACAGAGTCCCCAAGTGCAGGATCAGTAGATACAAGAACTCATTTATCCCGACGTCAGTAAAACTTTTAAACTCAGATAAATAGGTCAGGGACACTGATAACTCCTGTTCTTAATGACTGCTGTTATATATTTATGTATGTATGTACTTGTATTATTTATTGGGTTTTATTTCATTCATTATGTACTACATTCATTGTGTATGTGTGTATTGTGTGGTTGCAGCACGGGTGACAAGCCCAAGACAAATTTCCCCTTGAGGGACAATAAAGTTTATCTTATCTTAAGAAACCAGAAAAGGAGATGAAGTTCAAAGTTCAGAGACTGACACAGCTTGCTGCCAAAAGGAAGAAAGTTTCACATTAGAAGTGACTTGGTGACCAGTGTAAATAGTGTAAATAGTGTAATAAACTCTTATAAAACTGTTAAATATGTTGGACTAAAGACAGTGAGACAACATTGAAGAAAAAGTAAGTTAACTTTTCATTAAATTTAATGATTTATCTAAGTCTAGTATTTCATTTTTTTTTTTTATCATTTTTTTCAGTCACTTCAGTTACTTCTGTTTTACTGAAAACCTCCCAGCTTCAGGGGGGCTGCGCCCCCCGGCCCCCCCCCCCATAAGTCAATCGACCAAATTAGATTTCAGCTGAAATCAGAATTTCCTGTTGCCATCCCTGAGCATTACCAGCTCCCCTTAACCTCGTCACTCTCTCCCGTTCCCCCCTGGAAGTAGTGACGCATCGCACTAAGCCGGTGTCAGTCATTGTCTCAGGCAACCATCGAGAGGACCTTAGCCTGTTCGTCCTGTCCACCTTGGCGTCCCCCGTCATCTTGGGCTACCTGTGGCTGCGCCTCCACAACCCCGTGCTCGATTGGCAGTCTGGCAGCGTCCTCTCGTGGAGCTCGTTTTGCATGGGTACCTGCCTCCAGTCTGCGGCTTGTGCCCCATCCTCTCCTCTTCCTGCTCCAGACTCATCTCCCCCGGACCTTACCTTGGTGCCTTCGGAGTTCCATGATCTGGGGCTCGTCTTTAGCAAATCCAAGGCGATGTCTTTCCCCCCCCACCGCCCGTATGACTGCGCCATAAACCTCCGCCCGGGGGTGCCATTACCATCTGGTCGCCTCTACAGCCTGTCTGCCCTGGAGCAGGAGGCCATGGACACATATATCAGGGAGTCGCTTAGCGCAGGCATCATCCGCCTCTCCTCGTCTCCACTCAGAGCCGGATTTTTCTTCGTCTCCAAGAAGGATGGGTCCCTGCGGCCGTGCATCAACTTCCGGGCCCTGAACGACATCACGGTGAAGGACAGATACACCCTTCCGCTCATGGACACTGCCTTCCACTCCCTCCAGGGGGCCACCTGGTTCACCAAGCTGGACCTCCGCAGCGCATACCATCTCGTTCGGATCCGGGAGGGCGATGAGTGGAAGACGGCTTTTCAGACACCCAGCGGCCACTTCGAATACCTGGTCATGCCGTTTGGGCTCACCAACGCTCCTGCCGTCTTCCAACGGCTCATCAACGATGTCCTGCGAGACTTCCTGGGGGTCTTCGTATTTGTATACTTGGACGACATTCTGATCTTCTCCAGGTCTCGGGAGGAGTCACCAAGCCCACGTGAGGTGGGTTCTGCAGCGGCTGTTGGAAAACGGACTGTATGTTAAGACAGAGAAATGCGAGTTCTTCACCAAGACGACCTCTTTCCTGGGTTTTATCATCTCCCACGACCAGATCCTCCCCGACCCCATCAAGGTCAAAGCGGTGGTCGAGTGGCCCACCCCTGCTTCCAGGAAACAAGTGCAACAGTTCATTGGGTTTGCCAATTTCTACCGCCATTTTGTGCCTAACTTCGGCCTAATCGTCTCCCCCCAACCCACCTCACCTCTCCTAAGGTGCCCTTCCAGTGGACCGAGGAGGCAGCAGCAGCATTTGAGACCTTGAAGATGGAGTTCTCCTCCTCCCGGGTCCTGACCCAGGTTGACCCCGCGCTGTAGTGTTTGGTGGAAGTGGACTCGTCTGATACAGGGGTGGGGGCAGTTCTGTCCCAACGTTCTCCGGCGGATGGGGTGAAGCGCCCCTGCGCCTTCTTCTCCCGGCGCCTGTCTGCGGCTGAGTGCAATTATGACGTCGGCGACAGGGAGCTTCTGGCAGTAAAGCTCGCGCTGCAGGAGTGGTGTCACTGGCTGGAGGGGGCAGCGCAGCCTTTTGTGGTCTGGACGGACCACAAGAACCTGGAGTATCTGAGGTCGGCCAAACGCCTGAATGCCCGCCAGGCACGCTGGTCTCTGTTTTTCGCACACTTCAGGTTCACGATCACCTACCGTCCAGGCTCCAAGAATGAGTTGCCCGACGCACTATCCAGACAGTTTGCCCCGGAGACCCCGGAGGAGCGGGACCACACTATCCTGCCCGACTCATGTGTTGTGGGGGCGGTTTCCTGGTCCATCAGGGACAAGGTCCGGAGGGCGCAGGAGACCGAACTGGACCCTGGCGGCGGCCCGGTAGGGAGGCTCTTCGTGCCATCGGCGGTTCGGGGGGGATGTCATCCACTGGGCCCACACGTCCAAGCTCGCCTGTCATCCTGGCATCTCCCAGCTGGTGGACCTCCTTCAGCGCTCTTTCTGGTGGCCCGGACTGCAGAAGGACATCACCAATTATGTCCGGGCCTGCCCCCAGTGCGCTATGAGCAAGACCTCGAACTCACCTCCTGCAGGGTTGCTCCATCCCCTGCCGGTCCCGGGCAGACCTTGGTCACATATAGCCCTGGACTTTGTTACTGGCCTCCCCGTTTCTAATTCATACGACACCGTCCTGACTATTGTGGATCGATTCTCCAAGGCCGCTCACTTTGTGCCCCTCCATGGTCTCCCCACGGCACGGGTGACGGCTGATCTCCTAATCCAACATGTGGTCAGACTGCACAGGATCCCAACTGACGTCGTATCTGATCGGGGGCCCCAGTTCGTGTCCCAAGTGTGGAAGTGTTTTTGCAACGCCCTGGGGGCCACGGTGAGCCTCTCCTCCAGTCACCACCCCCAATCCAACGGGCAGTGTGAGCGTGCTAATCAGGAGCTGGAAGCCGCCCTACGCTGCGTCACCTCCTCCAACCCATCCTCCTGGAGCTCTTACCTGGCCTGGGTGGAATATGCCCACAATTCAACACGGTCTTTGGCTATCGGGATGTCCCCCTTCCAGGCGTCGTTAGGCTATGATCCTCCTTTGTTCCCCGAGCAGGAGACTGAGGTAGCAGTTCCATCCATCCAGGCCCACCTGAGGCGCTGCAGGAGCCTGTGAACCAGGACGCGCGAAGCGCTTTTACGCACGGCGGCGCGCAACAGCACTATGACTACTTGCCACAGGAAGCCTGCTCCCAGTTACCAGGTGGGCCAACAGGTCTGGCTATCGGCCCAGGACGTCAACTTCAAGGCCGAGAAGAGGAAGCTGGCGCCACGCTTTATCGGTCCTTTCACCATCTCTAAGGTAATCAACCCGGTGGCTGTGCGTTTGGCCCTCCCCCCCTCCCTCCGTGTTTGCCCCATGTTTCACATTTCCAAGATCAAACCCGTGATCTCTGAGCCTCTCTGTCCTCCTCCTAGGGCGCCTCCCCCTCCCGTGATGATCGACGGCCACCCGGCTTGGGGGGGGTCGCCTCCATCCTGGATTCCCGGCGCCGAGGTCGTGGACTGCAGTACCTGGTGGATTGGGAGGGGTATGGCCCGGAGTGGAGATCCTGGGTGTGCTCTTCCTTTGTGCTGGATAGGGATCTCATCACGGAGTTCCACCGGGCGCACCCGGATAAACCAGCGCCAGGGGGCGCTGCTCGGGGGGGGGGGGGAGTACTGTCACAACTCGCCGTCCTCTGTCATCTGCCTCAGCTGCGCGCACACCTGTGCCTCATCAATCACAGGATATTTAACCCACTCGGCCCAGAGCTTCGGACTGTAGCCGTCTGTTCAGCAACGCTCTCAATTTCCCACAGGATTGTTCCTTCCCGACCTGCAACATCACCTACCAGCAAGTAAGCTGTATTATCTCTCACTTGTCTTCCAGTCTCTCCCCTGTGCACAGGTGGATTCCCTGGCGGCGGATTCCTCCCGTCCTCGCCTCCTCCTCTCCCTCCTCATCCACTCCTTGTCGGGCGCGCAGCAGGGCGCTGTCTCCCTGGCTAGAGTTCCTTTGTCAACGCCAGCCACCGTTACATCTGCAAGTAAGCAACATTCGATACTTTTGTCCCGCATGGTGAAGGGTAACTCATATCCCTGTCTCTGCTCTATCCATAGGGTTGCCTGGCTGCACGGCGTGCCAATCTGCCCCCGGCGCTTCTCGTTCACCCACAGCCCATTTACATACCGCACACACGCATCCATACACCCACTGTTGTTGAATAAAGCCTTTAAATCACACCTGAGCCTGCGTGCGTGTTTCCTGGGCCAGTAATTATGTCACTGCAGGGTCTATAACATGCAGGGCATCATGGGGACAGGAGGCAGAGAGCCATCAAGGAGGCCACAGAAGCAGCAGAAATTGCCTCACAGTGGCTGTGGATCAAAAGAGGAGATATGTGCGTATAGTAGCGCTACCTGAACACAAACAAGAGCTTGATCACCCCCTGCTGGGTCACCTGGGTGAGAGTGTATGATGTTTGAAAGACCCAAAACATTTGAGGACCCCAGGTAACAGCATTGATAACATACATCACTTATAAAAGTCATTAATCATATTTCCCTCCTGTTCTTTGAAGATGAAAAACTACTTTACTGCTGTTTTACAATGGAAAGGAATGAGTGGAAGTGCAGAAAGAAAGACAAGGATGAAAATTAGTAATACTGATGTCTTTTTTAAAACGATCTCTTATTTACGAGGGGGGGCTGAAAAGTTCATAGTGGTCAAATTTGACCAAATGTGGTTTATTTTTCAACCGCAGGGATCCAAGTGCTTCAACACCAATGGAAGATGTGTGTGGACCGAAGGAGAGAATAAACTAGACAGGCTAAAACAAGAGGAAGTTCCCTAGTGGCTGCCCTTTATAGGGAACAATGCTGTGGGCTCTATGAGTGCCCTTTGTGCAATTAATTACACTGGTCAACACCAAATTTATTGTCTCAATTTTTTTAGCTGATTTAGGACAATTTTGATGTGCTGAATCCAAAAATCACATTGGTTTTGCTCAGTCAGGTCAACTTTTTGAATTATTGCCACATGTTGTTTTATACGTTTTTGTTTACATGTACAGGTATTTTCGCTTTATATGATGCAAAATTCTTTTTTATGTCTTGAAATTCTCTAAATTTTGAACAATGATGATGTAACATTCAATTTATATATACTTACCTTTATATAAAGGTAAGTACATGCACAGTACTAAGTAAGTACTAAGTAAGTACAGGTTTTTACTTAGCACCTGATCGAGAGAAACAGATGTCATTTTTGGATTTAGTGGTGCAAAATTGTCTTAAATCAGTTGAAAAAACACAGACAACTTACAAAAAAATTATTTTTGTAACCCTGTGTTATGAACGTGTGTTCTGAATAAGAAAATCTAATATGCCTTAATAGGGAGTTGCCTGACAACGTAAATAAAGAAGGGGAGAATGGTTGAAAAATAAACCACATTTGGTCAAATTTGACCACTATGAACGTTTTAGCCTATGAACTTTTCAGCCCCCCCTCCCCCATATTCTGTTTTTTTTCTGTGCTTGCTTTGTTTTATATTCTATAAGATGTCTTGTGCCAGTTAGATTCTTACGATCACCTGAATAACTTGCCATGGTACCACTGTCTAAAACATGATCATTTTCAGTCTGTTTTTCCAGTAAGTGTTAAACTGTTTGGCCCTGCATTTGGAGTCAGTTTTTAGTTTTAGTCCCCTCTGTGATTAGGTTTGACACCTAATAGGTGGGAGTGGGCAGTACATTTTTTTTTTTTGTATACAGAATTCAACTTATAAACCCGAAACCTAAATGCTCCTCATTCCAACATAAGACAGTATCATCAGCGTAAACATTTACAGTATTTACAGCTGATTACAAAAACTAATATTAACCAATAAGAAACACTTAATTGGAAGCTTAAGAGGACCTATAAGGATAGAAAATCAGTAACATGAAACATTCTATATTGCAATTTTACTCATATGTAAATATTTTTTTTCAGGCACATTACCATACCAAAACCTGGAGACATCAGAGGAAGTGGTGTACCACATCTGTCTGGGCCATAAGAACACGAACCCTGAAGGGTGTCGACCAGAGATGTAAATAAATGCACCTTACATTGAATTTTGGATGACAGCTATTTTCCACTCACTGGTGACGAAATGAATCTTTTGAACCTCCAACAGACTTCACATCATGCGAGACTGCTGGCAGGAGCCACACACACTGAGGCCCTCATTCACAGATATTGTCTGCATGCTGGAGAACATCATAGAGAATGATGCGGTAAACAAAAAAAAATTCTCCACACTGTACTTATTTGTATAATAAGACAGTGGGTTCACAGTACCAAATGAATCAGATTAGAGCTCTGGTCTACACTATCTTCAGGATGCACACATTGATGAGAATTTTAAATAGAGGTGGGTAGAGTCGCCAGAAATTGTACTGAAGTAAAAGTACCATTACCACATGCTATTACAGTAACTACTCAAGTACAAGTAGGAGTAGCTGGCAAAAAATACTTGAGTAAGAAAGCATCTATTAAACGAGTTACTTGAGTAGTGTGTAATGACTTTGCTCTCAACAGGTTTTTTTTTTTTCAAATCTGTGACCAATTTCTTTGCAAAGGTCAGTCTTTTCCTCATAAATTGTGAGATTTTTCTAATAAATTTATTATTGTGTTTTGTATAAATTTGCAGCTGTTTTCCTCACATAAATTTGTGATTTCTTGCTAATCTGTGAGGTTTTCTTGCAGATTTATGACCCTTTCCTTTTAAACTTATGATTTTTTTTTTCCCCCAATCACTTTATTCATTGACCTCCAAGGGAAGTTGACCCCATCCCTGCTCTGATGAAAAATCACCACAAAAGTGCCCTTTAGACAAGCTAAAACAAGAGGAAGTTCCCTAATGGCTGCCCTCTATAGGGAAAAATACTGTGGGCCCTTTATGAGTGCCCTTTGTGCAATTAATTATGAAGGTGTGACCTGAATAGGAAAATCTAATATGCCTTAATAGGGAGTTGTCTGTCAACAACTGTTTTTTGACCATCCGGAAGTCTCTTTTTAAGTGGCATACATGTCCTTTTCATTTTCACCTTCTTCTTTGCAGGATTATGTTGATGTGGTGAGTCCACAGTGTGGAGGGAAAGATGAGCCTGAATGTCATGAAGCAAAATGTGGCAGAGCATCCTGCAGCATCTCAGAAGATGGATAGAAAGCCAATATGACACACACACACACACACGCACACAGAGAGCTAAATATATATATCAAGATGAATCCCCCTTACAAAGAAGTTCATCTAGTTGTATAAATCCACACTCAGACACCAGCTGGAATTAACACATTTTATTGGAAAGCTAACTCAGCAATGAACAATACATGAAAAACAATTTCCGTCATCATCAAAATTGTAACTAGAACATCATTACAACATTAACTGAAAATAAATGATCAAAAATTAATGAATATGTAATAATAATAATATGTAAATAAATTGTGCTCAAAAACAAGTTTGCACCAGCTTGACACATTCATAACAAACTGACCCTCAAACCTGAAACATGTGGATGAACTTAAGAATCCAAGAGTCTCAAAGCATCTGGAAAAAAATCATGATAATTTTATTTGGTTATGTAGACTTGGAGTTGGATCACTGTGATTTCTAACCCCCTTTGAAACACTAAAATGTCTGGCAAATAAACATAATTTAAAGCTCATTTACAAGAGGTAATAATTTTTACTTCTAAAAATGTACAAATTGTTACAAGCCTGGCTGTCGTGTTATATTTTATAGTTTGTGGTATTACAGCAACTCTCCCTTCGATGCACGTTGTTGCACACAGTCGCGTGCGTTCCCGGGCGTTCTAGCACACAGTCCCGCGCATTCCCGCATGTCCGTGACGATGGGATGCAATTCTCGGCAAGCGAGTAGTTCTCGGCATAACACAGGGACAGGAGCAGGGAAAACAGTCATGTCTTTCCTCAAGAAATTTAAATCAGGATTTCAAAAAAGTAAAGAAAGAAAAGCAAAGGAGAAAAATTAAGGGAAGGGAGGCATCTTCTTACCCATTTCTCTGAGAAGAGAGGTGAGCAGCACACCTGAATTAACACACGGTTTACGCTAGTATCAGTAGCAGCTGTCTCAGAGTGAAGGCAGCACGGTGCAAAAAGTTAGTGCTTTATTTTGACAACAGAGATTAATAATCACTATCATACTGTAAATTCATCAGCATCAAAGTTATTACCAGTAAACATCATTTGACACAGAAGTGGCAGACCTCGCGGTAAAAAGAGTTCAACTTTGTATTGGTGT
Source organism: Pholidichthys leucotaenia (assembly GCA_020510985.1). Classification (NCBI taxonomy): domain Eukaryota; kingdom Metazoa; phylum Chordata; class Actinopteri; order Cichliformes; family Pholidichthyidae; genus Pholidichthys; species Pholidichthys leucotaenia. The sequence continues at coordinate 82,754,814 of CM035847.1, read as the reverse complement.
TTTAGCACTTACTGTGATTGATCCTGACAGATTTAGTATCAGTCAAAACTGATCAAATGAAACAGAGGAGGCAAATAAGATAAGATAAGATAAGATAAGCCTTTATTAGTCCCACAATGGGGAAATTCCAGGATTGCAACAGCACAGGGATAGCAACAATCAGAGCAACAATCAGAAGGCAAGAAAAAACAAGAGCCGCAAGTATACATATGTACATATAAATATAAATATATAGACACACAGTGCGGAGCATTGTAGCTAGATGGAATAAATATATGAATATATAAACACACAGTGCGGAGCATTGTAGCTAGATGGAATAAATATGTAAATATATAAACACACACAGTGCGGAGCATTGTAGCTAGATGGAATGAAACAGCATAACCGTCTACTTAGTTATCCTACATGGTATGATTATGTACCCATACATATTGTCACCCTCCGTAGCGACCAGTATTTTCCTAGTTGTATACCGGAGGGGACCATTGTGTAAGTCTGTTGCGTCTTTTGCATTCAATACTATTAGGTTGTCATGTCTTTTTGCTATCTCTGCGAGCAGCCCTGCTTAGGTTGTACAATCTGACAGCCGTAGGTAGGAAGGACCTGCGAAACCTCTCGGTTGTGCATCTAGGATGATGTAGTCTGCTGCTAAATGAGCTCCTCAGTGCATTCAGTATGTCCTGCATAGGGTAGAACTCGGACTCCAGCAGAGATGACAGTTTAGCCACCATCCTTCTCTCTCCTATCTCTTCCACTGGGTCAAGGTGCTGCCCCAGGACAGAGCTAGCTTTCTTGATCAGTTTGTTCAGTCTCTTCCTATCAGCTGCTGTAATGCCACTGCCCCAGCAGACCACTCCAAAAGTGATGGCTGATGCCACCACCATGTCGTAGAATGACTTCAGCAGTGCCACTTGTACACCAAAAGACCTGAGTCTCCTCAGTAGGAACAGCCTGCGCTGTCCCTTCTTGTAGAGTGCGTCAGTATTGTGTGACCAGTCTAGTTTATTTTTCAGATGAACACCCAGGTACTTGTAGGATGTCACCATCTCAATGTCAGTTCCCTGTATATTTACTGGTGCTGTGAGGGGTTGTCCTTGCCTGCGGCAGTCCACCACCAGCTCCCTAGTTTTCCTCTCGTTGATCTGGAGGCAGTTCCGATGGCACCAGTCCACAAAGTCCTGGATAAGCCCTCTGTACTCAGCTTCATCTCAAGCCAACGATCGCAGAGTCGTCAGAGAACTTCTGTAGATGGCAGTGTGTTGTGTTGTGTGAGAAGTCCGCAGTATAATGGGTGAACAGGAAGGGGGCCAGAACCGTTCCCTGGGGGGCCCCCGTGCTACCGATGATCGTGTCGGACACACAGTCCCGGGTTCTCACAAACTGTGGCCGGTTTGTGAGGTAGTCCAGGATCCATGATGACAGGTGCTGGTCCACCCCTGCGCACAGCAGCTTGTCCTTCAGGATCATCGGTTGGATGGTGTTGAAAGCACTGGAGAAGTCAAAGAACATGATCCTCACCGCATTCCCGGGCTTCTCCAGGTGGGACAGAGAACGGTGAAGGAGGAAGATCACCGCATCCTCCAACTCAATGCCATGCTGGTATGCAAACTGGAGTGGATCCATTGCTGGTCCCACCAGGGGGCGGAGGTGAGCAAGGAGCAGTCTCTCCAGGGTCTTCATCATGTGGGACGTCAGGGCCACTTGTCTGTAGCTGTTCAGATCTTTGGGGTGGGAAGTCTTTGGTACAGGTACCACACAAGATGTTTTCCACAACTGTGGTACCCTCCCCAGCTTCAGGCTCAGGTTGAAGATGTGCTCCACAATCCCACACAGCTGGTCTGCACAGAACTTGAGGAGCTTTGCGCTGATGCCGTCCGGTCCCGAGGCCTTCCTCGCCTTGATCTTCCTCAGCTCCGTCCTCACCTGGGTCTTAGTGAGGGTCATGTTGGGGGGCTGTGTGTTGGGAGTGGGGGGGTGATGGTGGAGTGGGGAGTGGGCAGCAGGACTTGATGTCTTCAGAGGCAGCAGTGGTTATTGTGCAGTCGGGGGAGAGGGCGATTGGTCAAACCTATTGAAAAACAGATTCAGATTGTTCGCCCACTCCCTGCCCCCTGTGGCCTAGGGGGAGGTATTCTGGAGCCCAGAGATGGTTTTAAGGTTTCTCCAGACCCCACCGGTGTCACTCTGTTACAGCTTGTCCTCCATCTTCTTCCTGAAGCTGTCCTTGCCTTCTCTGATCTTCCTCCTCAGCTCCCTCTGTACGGACTTCAGCATCTCGCTGTTCCCCGACCTGAAGATCCTCTTCTTCTCTCTCAGAAGTGTTTTTATCTCAGGGTTGATCCAGGGTTTGTTGTTTGAGCAACACCGTATGGTCTTGGTGGGTATGGTGTTGTCCACACAGACGCTGATGTAGTCTGTGATGGTGTGAGTGAGGCCATCGATGTCCTCACCATGTGGATCACAGAGCTACTCCCAGGCAGTGGATTCAAAACAGTCTTTTAAAGCGTCCATTGCCTCCTCAGACCATAACTTCACTGTGCGCATGACCGGAGGTTGTCTGTGCACTAGGGGTTTGTACACCGGCCGGAGATGAACTGAGTTGTGATCCGATCTCTTGAGTGGGGGGAGTGGTGATGAGGTGTACGCCTCTTTAATGTTTGCGTAGAATAAGTCCAGTGTTTTATTGTCTCGAGTGTGGCATGTGACATACTGGGTAAACGTGGGTAGAATGGGAGTATAATGGGAGTAAATAGTCCAACTTCAAAGCTTTAAAGGAGTCATTGTGTTAGATAGGAATATTGTATATAGTTAGGGTGTACCAACATGGCGGCGCCTCGGGTTTAGTGGGAGGTGACGCCCGTCCTTCCAGTGGTGGCGTCACGGGAGTATAAAAGGACACAGTGGAAGAGACTGTCTCTTCACTGCGGGCTCTTGTGCTAGTAGGAGTGACTCTTGTATCTTCCTGAGTTTGTGTTAATAAAACTACAAAATAGCACCTCGACTCCTCATCATTCTCAGATGTAGCACATTGACTGCACTTTTTCCACATTTTAATAGCTCACACATCTTAATGAAATCTTTGTAGCATATTTTGTTCACATCTTCTGTAATTTTATAATTATTGAAGCAAATTTGTTTTTTATTTTTCCTGCCTTTCTTTAAATATAGGGATGGGTGTATCGATACTCGACTATCGATACTTCGATACCAGTCAGTTGATACTTTTTTAAATATTGCACTACGATCGTGTTAATACAAAACATGCAATTTATTTTCATTTCTGAGCATTTTAGGCATTAAATTTATGAGTGAAAACCGGTGAAAAACCAGCCCAGGCATGTTGTAGATATGGTCTCCATTCTTTAGTGCTCATAGCAATTAGTCACACAACAATGACCAGATAAAATAAGACTTTAATTCGTGTTATAGTCAGCAGATGAAACTAAGGTAAATTAAAACCTCAAAATAGATAAATTAATTTTTATTACTGTAAATATGTATACCAGTGAGATTGGACTCTGAAATATATTCTTAATTACATGACCAGTAGAAAATATAGCGGTTTACTGTTATCATTTATGACCATTATGTAGCTAAATAATTAGATGTTCTGCCTTGTAGCACCTCTGACATTTAGTTTTTAATATTCTAAAGCAGACCACAGTCCTGTGCTGTAGGATGATGGCCCTTAATGATGTTCAGCAGCAGTCGAACAGATTCCATCTTCAGCTTCATCTCAGTTGTACCAGTGCAGCTCAGTAAATTAGAAAATCTTAAAAACTATAATCATTATCGTGAATATTAAATCAGGTTTAAAATGTTTCACTGTGTGTGTAATAAATACTGTATGTGAAAGTCTCTTTTGGAATTATCTTGCAAAAAATCATCATTTCCAAAAAACTACTTCATTGAAATGCAGTTTTTCTAACTATTAACAGTAAACATGCAGTATATTTCTATTTAGCTTGTTTCAGTTTGCAAAGTAAACTGCGAAAAATCACAATCAATAAAACAATTCATCAGATCTCTTTTATTGTGGTTATTTCAGTCAAATATCAGTTTTATAAATCTTGAGTCCAGCCTGTTCTCTCCACAGCTGACCCTCGGTTCCTGCAGGTTCACCACCGTGGACCTCAGAAATAAACCAGAAAAATGGGGGAAAAAAAATCAGAGAACTCTGATTATCATTTCAGATGTGATGGACATTTTTAAGATCAGCATAATTAAATTATTTCAGATGTCCTGTGTCTCCTCAGCTTCATACAGTTCTCTGTTTTCTCTAAAAAATAACCTTAGGTTTTTGTTTGTTTGTTTGTTTGTTTGTTTTAACAGCATCACATAAGCAAATAAATAACAAACTTCTGGATGTCTCTGCGGGACTTTATAAGTTATCTTAAAGCAAGTTCTTTCAACCACGTCACACTGTGTTTTTATATTATTGACATTAGTTAATAAACTAACATTAATGGGAAAAAAGGTATGACTTAAAAAAAATAACAGTTCAACATGTTTATTTAATACATTAAGCGAAGTATACAGCACATCAGAAAAAAGTCACGTAACATGAGCTAAAATAATCAGATGTTGCTATTTTCTGAATTATTGGTGTTTTCACATTAAAACCGCTGCATAATTCAAGCAAAAAACTTACTTTGAACTGTTTCCAACTTTGTTCCGCTTCTGCCTGAGCCGAGAAAAAAAAAAAAAAGCTAAGATGAGTGTCATGTGTCTGAGCGTATGTTTTCAGAGCTCAGATTCTTACTTTATTTCTTAGTTTTGTATGTCTGTTAGTTTGATTTTGTTAGTTTCTGTCTATATTTTGGTTTGTTGACACTTATGCCTCCTCTTTCCCAGACGTTCCCACTAGCTGCTCACAGTCTGCTCTCCTGTCACCTCAGCTGTGAGCAGTTAGTCAAATTAGGTCACCTGCTCGCTCAGCGACTCACACCTGCAGCTCATTTTTTCCCCCATGTATTTAAGCACTGCCTGTCCACTATCTCATTACGGTAATATTGAATGTATCCAAGACTAACGCCTACTCTGATCTTCCCCTGTGTTCACAGAGCGATTTCAGCTCTGGAACACCATCGCTGTAAGTTATTGTTTGTTAGTGTAACCCAGCTGAGAAAATGACCCTTTTTCTCAGATTTCATTTGTATTAATGAAAGTGTGTGATTTTATTTTGAAAACCGACTATCTTGGGGAAGAGGAAGTGCGATCCTTGTCATCCAACTTTTAAATTTCCGTTTCATGGTCACGTTGGGTGATCTGGGTCTTTCCATTCGTTAAGAGCGATATTAGCCCCGCCTTCCGAGTAGAGGCAGCAAGCGCGCACTCGGAATTCAGTCTTTCATGATATGAGCGCGGACGAGAGAGGTTGTGAAGCGGTCTGATTCACACAGATACCTCTTCTTGGTGAGTCTCATTCAGAAAGATGCTATAAATGGATCTAAACACTCTCCAAACGCTAATTTGCAACCTTTATTATCCTAAGTTGATGGGAGCACGAGCGTGAGGGGCATTGTGGCTGTGTCCTTTGCTGTATTCACACTGAAACCTCATCTTGGTGAGTCAGATACATGCTAATGTTATGCTAATGTTAGCGCTATGCTAATGCTAATCGCGAGTGGATGTTTTCCTGTTTAAAAGCAATGGAAAAGGCTGTCTTTGTGCCTGTATGGTTTTCCTAAATGTGATTTAAGTTTCCAACAGTATGCTGAAGTACTTTTAGTTCATATGCACTATTTCTGTCAAATGAAATGTGTAGGTTGATGCTAAAAGCACATGGTGTTGGTCTACTATGTAAATAAGATAAGATAAGATAAGATAAGCCTTTATTAGTCCCACAATGGGGAAATTCCAGGATTGCAACAGCACAGGGATAGCAACACTCAGAGCAACAATCAGAAGGCAAGAAAAAAAAAAAAACAAGCAAGCAAGAGCAGCTAATATACATATGTACATATTACTATAAAATATACATACTGTATATATACACACACACAGACACACAGTGCAGAGCATTGTAGCTGGATGGAATAAATATATGAATATGTAAACACACAGTGCGGAGCAATGTAGCTAGATGGAATAATATGTAGATATATAAACACACAGTGCGGAGCATTGTAGCTAGATGGAATAAATACTGTATATAGATATATAAACATAAACACACCCAGTGCGGAGCATTGTAGCTAGATGGAATAAGTATGTAAATATATAAACACACACAGTGCAGAGCATTGTTGCTAGATGGGATGAAACAGCACAACCGTCTACTTAGTTATCCTACATGGTATGATTATGTGCCCATACATATTCTCACTCTCCATAGCGACCGGTATTTTCCTAGTTGTATGCCGGAGGGGACCATTGTGTAAGTCTACTGCATCTTTTGCATTCAAAAAACTATTAGTTTGTTATGTCTTTTTGCTATCTCTGCGAGCAGTCCTGCTTAGGTTGTACAGTCTGACAGCCGTTGGTAGGAAGGACCTGCGAAACCTCTCGGTTGTGCACCTGGGATGATGTAGTCTGCTGCTAAATGAGCTCCTCAGTGCATTCAGTATGTCCTGCATAGGGTGGAACTCGGACTCCAGCAGAGATGACAGTTTAGCCACCGTCCTTCTCTCTCCTATCTCCTCCACCGGATCAAGGCGCTGCCCCAGGACAGAGCTAGCTTTCTTGATCAGTTTGTTCAGTCTCTTCCTATCGGCTGCTGTAATGCCACTGCCCCAGCAGACCACTCCAAAAGTGATGGCTGATGCCACCACCGTGTCATAGAATGTCTTCAGCAGCGCGCCTTGTACACCAAAAGACCTGAGTCTCCTCAGCAGGAACAGCCTGCGCTGTCCCTTCTTGTAGAGTGCATCAGTATTGTGTGACCAGTCTAGTTTATTGTTCAGATGAACACCCAGGTACTTATAGGCTGTCACCATCTCGATGTCTGTTCCCTGTATATTTACTGGTGCTGTGAGGGGTTGTCCTTGCCTGCGGCAGTCCACCACCAGCTCCTTAGTTTTTCTCGTGTTGATCTGGAGGCAGTTCCGATGGCACCAGTCCACGAAGTCCTGGATAAGCCCTCTGTACTCAGCTTCATCTCCATTGGAGATGAGGCCAACGATCGCAGAGTCATCAGAGAACTTCTGTAGATGGCAGTGTGTTGTGTTGTGTGAGAAGTCCGCAGTATAAAGAGTGAACAGGAAGGGAGCCATCCATAGGTCCATAATAATCCATAGGTTGGGCTGCATAATCATAGGTTATGCTAAACCCAGTAGCTCAGACAGGGTTTTACTGATTTTAAAAGGGAATATTGGAAGTAATAGGACGGTATATTCCCTGGTTATGTGACAGATTAATTGTATTTCAGTTCATGATTTACAAAGACAAGGTTAAAAGGGATTAATCATAATTTCATGGTTAAATGATGTAGAGATGAACAGAGGGATTCATTTAATTGGTTACATGAAAAAAGGGTATTTCATGTGCTACCAGAGAGATTGTGAGAAAAAAAGGACACATGCATGTAAGATGTAAGATGTGAAATGTAAGATATTACTATATTGCTGGATTGTGATAATAGTAATATGAGAGAAGAATTTAAACACTAAGCTAATGGTGTTTGGGTACGTATAGGCTTGAAATAATGTAAGGGAAAGGAGAAAAAGGCTCCTGGCTGGCTCGCCACTTCTTATTGTAACCCTTGCCTTATGTTAATTAGGTAAGGGGAATAATTAAGTGTAGACCAGTTGCTACGTTCGTAAGGGTTACAATAGGAAATTAAAGTGAGTGTGGAATGAAATAGCTGGAGGCAAGAAATGAGCAATAATGGTTGTTATTTATAGGGAAAAAGTGAGCAATACATACAGACAATTTACCACTATGCAAATATACAACGGCCGGTATGAAATAAAACCCCAAAGATGTCCTACTGAGCTCAGTGTTTGTTTGTCCTTTCGGGTTAGTCGTTTGACCAGTCAAGATATCTCATATCTTCAGACTCAGGTTTCTTTTCCTCTTTAAAGCGGCGACTTGGGTTGTTACCACTTTGAATCCTGGGCACTGGAGAGAGGAAGGGTGCTCGTCAATCGAGATCTTGGTTAGATCTCAGATCAATCTCGGTTCAGTCTTGGGTCAGGCTCGCCATCTCCATTCGGAGAGAATCCAGGATCCAGAAGGTTCTTGATCGGCAACCAAAAAAACCTAGCCTGCATGACAATAATGGTATTATTGTTTACAGCTAGAGTGATTTGTCTTCCAATCCCTTCTTATATAACACCATAGCTTGCTCAAATGTTGTCTCATCCTTAAATTTTTGGCAGCAATTTGGTCTTCTTCAGTGCGTAGCAAGAGAAGCAAATCAGGAAAAGTTGGGGGACTTGTTCGTTTTTGTTTTAACTGGAGTGCAGTTAAAAAGGAATCATCCCAACAACCTCGACAAAACTGTGTGACAAGCAGCCTGTCAAAATCCTGGCTTGAAGCGCCACCATGCTTCACAGTGTGAGTCAAAGCTACATGAACACGTTGCAGATATGACGAGGGTTTCTCACCTGTGTTTTGGAAGGTGTCAATAAACCTGGCGTAAAGCTCTCTGCCATCTTGAACTGTACCATAAGCAGAATCTAACAGCTGAAGGTATTCTGATGGTGAGCTGTTGGGGTTCAAGTGCTTGACTACATCAGCTGCTGGGGGTAAAAGAGACTCAATGATCTTTTGGGATTGTTGCAGTTTGGACATAGCAGGATCAGTCAAGATTAATTCTACACTGGACCGCCAAGTATCATAGTCTAGCTCATAAGTTGGTCGGAGGTCTTTGCCAGAAAAAGCTCCGAGCTTTTGTGAAAACGGCTGCACGGAAAAATCTTCCCTTTTTACAATGTGCTCAACTACCACACGTTGCACTTCTGGGGGATTTAAATCATGTGCAGAAATGGTGGGCATACTTTGAGCTGGGGTGCTCGCTGTGTGATTCGACTGGTTAGTTGGCTGTGCACCTTGAATACTGGGCTCAGCTGCAGAAGGCTGAGGTTGAGGTTCATCTAAGAAAGCTTCAGGTAAGTTATCAGGTAACTTAACTTGCTCTGATTGATCATTTTCAGATTCTTTGATTGCCTCAGACATCCGTAACATCACGTATTTCAGGACATCTGCAAAATCTCTGCCCCTCATCTTCGCTAGGTTTTTAATTTTAGTGAGAAATGACTTGGTCATTTCGCTCCCTACACGGTGCGTATAAACACTGGCAAGAGATTGTATCATAGCTGGCTCCACTATCAGATACATGAGTACATGGCAATGGGTCAAGAGTTTCAAAAGCAATACCCGAGTGATACTCAAAAATAGCACTCTGGAAAAACTCAGACTTACTATCTGTTACTTTTATGACTCTTGAAATCGATCCATACCATTTCAAAAACTCAGTCACTTCATCAAGTTGCTCATCTCCAGCGATTTCACTCACTATCACTGCGTTTGGAATTTTCACAGATTCACGTTCAACAATATCCATTTTGGGTACGTATAGGCTTGAAATAACGTAAGGGAAAGGAGAAAAAGGCTCCTGGCTGGGCTCGCCACTTCTTCTTCCCCAAGATAGTCGGTTTTCAAAATAAAATCACACACTTTCATTAATACAAATGAAATCTGAGAAAAAGGGTAATTTTCTCAGCTGGGTTGCATTATATTTTTGGATTCTCTGTACTATTTTGGACTTTTCTATTCTTTTCATTAATAAATGTCACAAATGCAGTTCAGCGCCTGGTTCTGTTTTCCTGCCCCAGAGGGGCATTCATAGCAGAATATTGCCGCCAGTTAAAGACCCGGCTGTTGCGTTTGTGAATTTTTTTCCTTTTTGTGTGTTTTTCCCACTAACCTGTTCTGGAGCTCATCATGCCCCCGGCATGCTGGCTTCAGATAAACAAAGGAGGATGGGCAGTGGGGTCCCCAACCTTGGAGGAGGAGTGGGTGGCAGACTTCATCCAAAGCTTTGTGGATGAGGCTCTTGCCACCCGAGGACCCAAGAAAATCTGGGAAAGTTTGAATGGAGTGGTGGGAAGTCTTCAGGCACACCCCAGCCTGTGGAATTATCTGCAATACACAGAACTGCTGTCCATGGTCTGTGTGCTCCAGCGATCATTTCCTGGACTAATGATGGGGGCATTTCCAGCAGAGTTGAGGCAGAGGCGCTCACTACAGCTGACGTCCTTCTCCCCTCTTGCTTCGCCAGACTCACCTCCAGCTCCAGCACGCGCATCGCCAGCTTCACGGCAGCGCCGTCACCCAGCTCTAGACCACCGGAGAAATGCCTCTACCTCTCAGTCAGCAGCTTCCCCTACATTGAGCCAGACAAATCCTGCAGCAGTTTCTCCAACTCATTCTCCTTCACCGGCGGTCCTGCCAGCCTCCTCCTCCTTTCCTGCTGCAAATCCCATCTCCTCGACGTATCCTTCCACTACTGAGGATCCGGCTGTATCCTTCCCAGCTCTGTCCACCTCCGTGGCCATTGGGGTGGTTCCTCCATGATCCATCAAGGGGCCCAAGTCCATTGTAGCCATGGAGAGGGGCAATGCCATGGCAGGAAACATCAAGTCCCGGGAAACCAGGCAAGTGCCATTTCATTCTATTTCACTAATGATAATACACCTTACCTGATTCCCGGTAGAGAGACTCAGGAAGTGCAGTCCCCTGAGCTCTCTCCACCTGCTGTACTTAACGAATCCTCACCTGCCCTCTCCGTGTCTCCTCCTCTCACCCCTGAGTCTTCACCGGCCCCAAAACTCAACCACCGGACAATGTAGGAGCCCGCAGCACTGGAGGACTCCATCCTAGCCCCGCAGTCACACTATGGACAGAGGGAAGGCACTGAACCCGAGCTCACCACGCAGAGTCCAGCGCCAATGGTGAGCCAGACCCCACCTGCCATGCCGGACGAGCCTCCTGAGTGGGTCACTCCGACTGGGACCGAAAGGACTGCAACCATCATCATGCCTGCTGCGGAGGCTGCCGCAGCAGAGTTTAAGGCTGAGCTGGACCTCCAGAGGGCCGAGCCTGAAGTTACATCATCGCCTGGATCGACGGAGTCCTGGATGGCGGTGGAGCATGAGCTCAGGCAAGTGCTGTCCTTTGTTTTTCTCTTATCTGTCTTAGAGCAATCTTGCCTGGCTCTTGGTGAGGAGGGCCGGGTGCAGCCGCCTGCTGCACCTGAGCTCGCCTCGCCAGGCTCCGCCGCTGCCGGTGACCCTGATCCCTCTCCTCTGTGTGTTTTGTCTGAGCTTCCTCCCAGGGTCACCGGGAATGTTCCAGTACCACCAGGTGTCTCCGTGGGTCCGGGCTCACCGCCCGAGGTTGCATTGGGTCCCGCTTCCCCTGCAGTGGAGGTCGTCACGGGTGCCCTGTCCTAGCCTGGGACCTCTGTTTGTGCAGCTTCGGCCCAGGCTGGGTCCATTGCGGGTGCAACTCCTCCTCTGCCCGAGGTTGTCATTTGGGTCCCTCCTCCTCTGTCTGGATCTCCGTAGGTGCTGCACCCTAGCCTGAAGCCAACATGGGTACTGTGTTCTAGTATGGGTCCGCCATGGGCATTGTGCTCCAGCCCGGAGCCCACCGTGGGTGCAGCATCGGTCCAGTCGGGGCCCATCGTGGGTGCAGCGTTGGCCCAGTCTGGGTCCACCGAGGGTGCAGCTCCGCTCCTGCCTGGAGCCACCGAGGGTGCAGCTCTGCTCCTGCCTGGAGCCACCAAGAGTGCAGCTATGCTCCAGCCCGTAGCCACTGCAGGTGCTGCTATGCTTCAGCCCGGAGCCACCGCGGGTGCTGCTATGCTCCAGCTCGGCGCCACCGCGGGTGCTGCTATGGTCCAGCTCGGAGCCACCGTGGGGGCTGCTATGCTCCAGCCTGGAGCCACCATGGGTGCAACAATGTCTCAACCCGGGACCACCGAGGGTGCAACCGGCCAGCCTGAGGACGTCATGGTCGCCGTTGTGGTTCCCCTTACTCCTCTGCCAGATGCCGTTGTGGTCCCCCATCCTTCTCCACCACCAGACACTGTCGTGGTTCCCCCCCTCCGGCCCTGCTTTCCATCATTGGGCCTTCCCATGGGGGAGCCACCTCCTGGGTCACCCCTCCAGCCCTGGTGGCTTAAGAACTCTGGCCAGCGGCTCGAAAGACTGAGCCGCTGGGTTGGGTGGTCCATACTCTCCGGCAGGCCACCCGACTCATACCACCTTGCCGTCCGGCTGGCTTGGGACTTCGGCCGGCCACCCGAACTATGTAATTCTGTGATCTAGGGGGCCCAGGGGTCTAGTACTGTGCAAGTGCAAGTTGTGAGCAGGGTCTGTATTTTCTCTCCTAAGCTCGCTTCCCCCACCTCCCACCTGGGGTGGTGTTTTGCTGTACCCTTTTCTCTTGGAGAGGAGGGGGGTTCTTTTTGGGTGTTTCCTGGGGGTGTCTGGAATCCCACCCCTTGAAGGGGGGGCTCTGTCATGTGTCTGAGCGTATGTTTTCACAGAGTTCAGACTCTTACTTTATTTCTAAGTTTTGTATGTCTGTTAGTTTGATTTAGTTAGTTTCTGTCTATATTTTGGTTTGTTGACACTTTTGCCTCCTCTTTCCCAGATGCTCCCACTAGCTGCTCACAGTCTGCTCTCCTGTCATCTCAGCTGTGAGCAGTTAGTCAAATTAGGTCACCTGCTTGCTCAGCGACTCACACCTGTGGCTCATTTTTCCCCCAAGCATTTAAGCACTGCCTGTCCACTATCTCATTGTGGTAATATTGAATGTATCCAAGACTGACTCCTATTCTGATCTTCCCCTGTGTTTGCAGAGCAATTTTGTCTCTGGAACACCATCGCTGTAAGTTATTGGTTGTTATATTTTTGGATTCTCTGTACTATTTTGGACTTTTATGTTCTTTTTGTTAATAAATGTCACGAATGCAGTTCAATGCCTGGTTCTGTTTTCCTGCCCCGGAGGGGCATTCATAACGCTGAGCCATGCGCTGAATGCTGGGATATGTTAGGGCCATGAGGATTCTCTTCATGTATCCTTCATTTTTGGGGTTTTGAAAGCTGCATTTTTCAGCCACATGTGAAGGAGCCCACGGATTGGGACAGCCTTTGACACAGCACAGTGACGTATCTGGCCTAGAAATGCGCACTTGGAGGATGCAGAACTTGAATTGAGACACAGCCGATGTGCCCAGACAGAGCAACAGGAGTGAGTGTCTTTTAAAGGGTCTCCCTGATTGCCTACAGGTGGTGTGCGTGGCTGCAGGGAGGAACCCAATTAGTGGAGAGGGAGAGACAGGCAAAAGTGTGCAGCACTGGAACCCTTACACAAATAGGCTATTCACATTAGGTCTTTTTTCTAACCAGAAACCATGGATGACTGCAGAGGTTAAAAGACTGCTGAAGAAGGGCTTCTCTTCTTTCCAGTCAGGGGACAAGAAGGAATACAGCTTGGCAAGAACGGAACTGAAGAGAGGCATCAAGGAAGCAAAGGCAGTCTACAAGAGAAGAGTGGAGGGTCATCTCACAAACAACAATATACGCAGAATGTGGCAGGAGATAAAAGAGATTACTAACTACAAAAGCAGCTCTAATAACAACACCTTCAATACAGATGCCTCACTAGCAGAGAAGCTGAATAACTTCTTTGCACGGTCTGAGGTTAAGAGAACTGCTATAACCCCGCCTCCTCGACCTCCATCTCCATCTTCATCTCCCTCCTCTAATATCAAATCTCTTATTGTACAGGAACATGAGGTGAGATGTGTACTGAGATCAGTTAACCCAATGAAAGCTGCTGTCCCTGATGGGATACCAAGCAAGCTTCAGTCTTATGCTAGTCATTTAGCTGGGATTTTAACAAAAATTTTCAATGCTTCTCTGTCCCAGGACATTGTGCCATCTTGCCTCAAATCTGCCATTGTGGAGTGTGTGAAATCAGAGGCGGAATAATTTCAGACGATTTATTACACACTCACATCTTTCAAGCACAGAACAGAATGAGCATTCAAGCAGAAACTCTCCCCTTAAGTTTCATGGCATTTACATCACACACAACATGACATTTGCATCACACTGCATTCCACAACCTTCATCATTGACTCCTTCCTGCTATCTCACCAGGAACCTCCTGCTCTTTGTTGTCCCAAGTTTATCACTGTCTCCTGTCTGAGATGCTAGATAATCTGGCTCACACAAGGTGCTACACCATCATTGTTCCGGTGCCTAAGAAGACAGCCCCAGCAGATGTTTTAAATAACTACAGACATGTGGCCTTAACTTCTGTCATCATGAAGTGTTTTGAGAGGCTGATCTCTCATTTCACCAGATCTCGTTTTCCATCCTCCTTTGATTCCAACCAGTTTGGTTATCGAACAAACAGGTCCACAGAGGATGCAGTCTCCATGACAAAATATGTGGCGCTGAATCACCTAGAGCAACGTGGCACGTACGTGAGGATGCTGTTCATTGATTTCCGCTTTCATTACCATCCTCCCAGATATTTTGGTAGAAAAGCTGCTTCACCTGGGTTTCCCCTCTTCCATCTGCATGGATTACTGACTTCTTCACCAACCGGACACAAGTTGTTAGACTTGGCTCACACCTCTCCTCTTCTATCTCGCTCAGCATGGGCGCACCTCAGGGGTGCGTGCTAACTCCATTGCTTTATTCATTGTACACACATGACTGCATTCCAGCACACCCGACTAACACCATCAAGTTTGCAGATGATAAGGTTGTGATTGGACTTATAACAAAGGGAGATGAGTCCAACTACAGAGTTGAGATTCAGAGACTGTTGAGGTGGTGTGACACAAATAACTTGAAATTAAATGTTAACAAAACAAAAGAACTAATCCTGGATTTTAGAAGGAAAAACAAACAAGATCCAACACCGCTGTGGATAAATGGAGCATGTGTGGAACAGGTTCACTCTTTCAACTACCTGGGGCTTCATATATCCAGTAATATCACCTGGACTATCAACACTGTAGAAATCACCAAAAAGGCACAGCGACATCTCTATTTCTGCAGGTTGCTGAGGAGAAACAAACTGGAGGAGAGGCTGCTTGTGACTTTATCGATCGGCTATTGAAAGCATTATAACTGACAACATTACAGTGTGGTATGCAGGCAGCACAGCTGCAGAGAAGAAATCACTGCAGCGGATTATTCATATAGCAGAAAAGATCATCAGCTGCTCATTACCCTGTTTACAGGACAATGCCACTGCTCGCTACCTCAAGAGAGCCTCCACCATTTCAAAAGACTCTACACACCCTGAAAATAAACTGTTTCAACTGATGCCATCAGGCACACGTTATCGGTCCATCAAAGCTCATACATACAGATTTAGGAACAGTTTCTTCCCTCAGGCTACTGTTGCACTAAACTCTAAATAATCATTACTTATGCTCATCTTGCTTTACTTGTATCATGTCATTCTAACCTTTATTTTTATTCGCAGGTCTGCAGGTTATTTTTAGAGTTTTTAACTATTATGGATTGTGTGTGGCTGTGATTCATTATGCTCATCTTGTATTATTTGTATCATGTTATTCTAACTTATTTTATTTGTAGGTCAGCAGGTTATTTATTTTTTTAGGGTTTTAACTATTACGGATTGTGTGTGGCTGTGATTTATTATTTATCGTGTGTTATGTTGACATGCACCTAAGGAGTAGCATCTCCAGTTTCATTGTATTGAATACAATGACAATAAAAGCTTGACTTTGACTTATTCTGCTGTGATAATGTTGGGTATTTTATTGTTGATTCGATTTATTACGGATTTAAAAAAACTTTTAATAGCCAAATACTGCTAAATTTTACAAGGATACCCTTGAATGGGTGTCAGATATTTGTAAGTGTCCTGTTGTACTACTGTATGAGTTTATGAATGAATGAATGAATGAATGAATCTTTATTTCGGATAGATTAAAAGTAAAGATTAAAAAGTTTATTGACAGTACACAGAAGAGATTCAATATTACACATCACTCCTTTACTGAACAGGGATATTGTGGAGGAACAAATAAGTTCAGGTGAGATGCGATGAGCTGAGAGGTTGCAGAGTTTTATTCCTCCATCATCATGAGACACACTGTAGCGCTGTTCGCTGTGCGTCCTGTGTGTGTGCTCTCTGTGTGTGGTGCGTGTGTGTGTGTGTGTATTTTTTGAGGCATGTAAAGCAAGCTTTTTTATACAGACAAGAGAGAATGCATGGCACATTTGCATATTGCTATACATATCAGTCAATACATATCAATTGCGTGATTAACTGGTGCCGGACTTCCTCTCTTTAATCCGGGGATGTATAACAATAGTCATTGTTCTGGTTGTCCCCCTAGGGGCTCTCTGTCCGTATGCAAATTGTTGTGCTTCCTGCCCAATCTGAGTGTGAAGGATGAATGTCCATGTAGATTGTGGTGGGTCACCACAGGGCTCCCCCCAGAGCACTCAGCAGGGGTTGTGACCCCCCCCCCCATCGTTTGGGCTCCAGCTCCGGTAGAATTTGGCTTATTTCTGAAATGGTGGCAGCGCGCATGGACGCAGCTGGCATCAGCGAGTGTGAGAGTTTTGATCTTCCCAGACGTACATTCTGTAAAACTTACAACCGTGAGACCTTATTAAACATCAAGGTACTGCACGCTGCAAGAATCACAGTGATTGGTTGTGATTTGGACATTCTACTCCAGCACAGAATTCTGGTGGAGTCCCCGCTGGAAGCTACCCGAGAGAGGAGGAGGCGTAAGCGGAGCGAATGCAAGCAAAAGCGTGGAAAAAGGGCCGGGATCCATGCTAGGCTAAAGGCTAACCCCTCCAGACCAGTGGAACCGTCGCTCATTCTCTCTAACGTCCGCTCCCTCGACAACAAGCTGGACGAGCTGTGTCTGCTGAGAGAAACCCGGAGAGAGTGGAGGGACTGCTGTGTGCTTGTGTTCACGGAGACATGGCTCCACGACAACATCCCTGACGAGGCCATTCAACTGGAAGATATGGCGATGTTCCGTGCCGACAGGGAAACAGCGAGCTCCGGTAAGAGCTGTGGTGGGGGCCTATGCATCTATGTTAACAAGAACGGGTGCGTTAATGCCACATTAGTGTCTAAACACTGCTCTCCATTGGTGGAGTTCCTTATTGTAAATTGTCGGCCATATTATTTGCCGAGGGAATTCAGCAACATGTTTGTTGCGGCTGTTTACATAGCGCCGAGCGCTAACGCTAACGCTAAGAAGGCACTCGGGGAACTGCACAATGTGATTAGTGAAATCCAAACTTCACACCCAGACAGTTTTGTGGTGGTTGTGGGGGATTTTAACCACACCAGCTTAAAGACTGTGCTCCCCAAGTTTAAACAATATGTAGACTTTAAGACTAGAGGAGAGAATATGTTGGACTTAGTGTACACAAACACAGATGCATATAAGGCTATACTCCGCCCCCACCTCGGCCTTTCTGACCACATATCCGTGATGCTAGTGCCTGCCTACAAACCTTTATTGAAGCGCAGCAGGCCAGCAGTGAAACAAATCAGAATTTGGCCAGAGAGTGCAATCTCTGCACTGAAAGACTGTTTTCTGCACACAGACTGGGAGGTCTTCAAAATAGCAGCCTCCCAGGAAGACAAGACAGATGTGGAGGAGTATGCTGAAACGGTCACCAGCTACATCGCGAAGTGCACAGAGGATGTCACTACAGTGAAGACCATCACTATCCGGGGTAATCATAAGCCCTGGATGACTGCAGAGGTGCACTCGCTGCTTACAGCCAGGGATGCAGCCTTCAGAGCGAAGGACAGGATCGCCCTCCGCTCAGCCAGGTCTGCGCTCTCAAAGGGAATTAATGCGGCGAAGCGCGCCTATGTGGAGAAAATCCAGGGACACCTCTGTGACACTAGGAACACCAAGCAGATGTGGCAGGGAGTTCGGACACTGACGGGCTATAAGTCTAGGCAGGGGGTCAATGAGGACGACGCTTCGCTTCCAGACAGGCTCAACGACTTCTTTGCACGTTTTGAAGCATCAAACTCGACAATCAGAGGGAGGGCTGGCCCACCCCCACCATCGGTCGGACCAGCTTTTACCATCAACACAGTGGACACACGGAGGACCCTAACCAGAGTCAACCCACGTAAAGCTGAAGGTCCGGACAACATCCCGGGACGTGTGCGCCGAGACTGCGCGAGCGAGTTGGCGGATGTCCTGACTGACATTTATAACATCTCCCTGAGTCAGGCCATCGTTCCCAGATGCTTCAAGACCTCTATCATTGTACCGGTGGCAAAGAAACCAGTTGTGTCCTGTTTGAATGACTATCGTCCTGTTGCACTGACACCAATTGTGATGAAGTGTTTTGAACGGCTTGTCAAACTACACATTACAGCCTGCCTTCCTGCATCACACGACCCGCTCCAGTTTGCATATCGTTCAAACCGCTCTACGGAGGATGCTATAGTCACCACCATACACTCTGTCATCACCCACCTGGACCAGAAAGACACCTACGCCAGACTCCTGTACATTGATTTCAGTTCAGCATTCAACACCATTATTCCCCAGAAACTGATGGAGAAATTACTCCTTCTTGGTCTGAACACTGCAACATGTCTCTGGATCCTGGATTTCCTGACTGAGAGACCTCAGTCTGTCCGGGTTGGAAACAACATCTCCAACTCTGTCACGCTGAGCACCGGATCCCCTCAAGGCTGCGTACTCAGTCCACTGTTGTTTACACTTCTAACACATGACTGTGTATCCAGACACAAGGGGAACCAGATTATTAAGTTTGCAGACGACACCATGGTGGTGGGACTTATTCAGAGGGATGAGGAATCAATGTACAGGGAAGAAGTGAGAGACCTGGAGGGCTGGTGCAGGGAGAACAATCTGGTGCTCAACGTGGACAAAATGAAGGAGATGATTATCGACTTCCGGCGGTCCCAGCCTGAGCACGTCCCCCTCAGCATCGGCAGCTGTTTAGTGGAGAGAGTGGAGAACATCAAGTTCCTCGGAGTGCAGATCTCGCAGGACCTGACCTGGAGCAAGAATTCCTTTGGGATCAGGAAGCGGGCTCAGCAGAGACTGCACTTCTTGAGGAAACTCAAACAGGCCTCTCTCCCCATCTGCATCCTCAGGACCTTCTACAGAGGTGTGGTGGAGAGTGTTCTGACGTACTGCATTGCTACATGGTACTCCAGCTGCAGTATGTCAGACAAAAAAGCCCTGCAGAGGATAGTCAAGGGAGCTGAGAGGGTAATTGGAGTCTCCCTCCCCTCTGTCCAAGAACGTTTTCAGAACCGTTGTAGGAGCAGGGCACTGAACATTGTCAAGGACCGTTCTCACCCTCTGCTTAAACACTTTGAACTTCTTCCATCTGGTAAACGATTCCGGAGCATCAGAGGCAGAACCACCAGACTGATCAACAGCTTCCTTCCACAAGCTGTCAGGATGCTGAACAGTTGACCCGGAATCTCTCATACACACTACTGCACCTATGGACATTTTGTATATTATTTGTATATTATAGTTAGTTAGTTGTTTTTTGTTTTTTTTTCCCCAAGTATGTCTCAGGGATGTGTGAATGGATGGGGGGGGTGAAGCTATGTGTGAGTGTATCTTAAATCATGCTGCATCTATTTATATGGATGCCGAGAGAAACGCAATTTCATCTTGCCTGCACTACAGTTGTATGTACAGCAATATGACAATAAAGTTTGATTTGATTTGATTTGAACTGTCGGAGGGCATGTCAGTCCATGGGGGGACGGGTGGAAAAAACAGTGTGCTCCGCTCCGAGTTCCAGCACATCGAACGGCTGTGGATCGTGGGCGCACGGGCCAGTGTGTTTCGTGCATAATGGAACAAGAAGGCGATCGGCCGGCTTTAGGGAGCAAGGTGCGGGAAAAGCTCTGTGCAGGAGGAGGGGGAGGGGGTGGGAGTAAGCGAGTGCCGGCCCGGGACGTCAAAGGTGTCTGGGCTGCGCAAAAATTGTGTGTGGATCCGTGATGGTGAGGGACTTTCCCGTTAAATGTGGCGGAGATCCACAGCGGCTGTGAAAAAAAACATTTTATCTGACTCCTCCCGTGGCTCGATCCAGCGAGGATGTGGGGAAGGCGAGCGGCCAAATTTCCCCAAGATGCGTAGCAGCTGTGAAACAACTGCAGCTGTGTGAGGGCGTGAGGCGGTTTGGCTTTAGGTGCGGGAAGCAGCCCTAAAGTCATCGGGGAAAGCAATCGGCAAAATTCCCGTTGTGCAGCGTGGCTGAGAAACCCATACAATGTCCTGTGTGCGGGCTGCACGTCCGCTCCGGGTGCGCGACCAGCCCTGAAGGTTCCGAGGGTGGCAATCGTCTGTTTTTCTCGGGCATGTGCAGCGGCGGAGGACGCTGTATCATATCAGTCTGTGGAGCCGGTTTGTCCCTGGTGCGTGACCACATAGCTGGCAGTTGGGCTGTCCTCGTAGTCCTGTGGTGTGTGTGCGGGGCTTCTGTGTGCAGGAGGTCTGCTGTCCGGAGTTTAGTCAGAGTCGGGGAGCTCGGTGGGAATCAGTGCAGTCGGTG
The DNA here is from genome assembly GCA_020510985.1 of Pholidichthys leucotaenia. NCBI lineage: Eukaryota > Metazoa > Chordata > Actinopteri > Cichliformes > Pholidichthyidae > Pholidichthys > Pholidichthys leucotaenia. The sequence continues at coordinate 82,734,253 of CM035847.1, read as the reverse complement.
TCGATGATTGTCCCCATTCAGGCTGCTTCCTTCGTTCGCTCGTATCGTTCATGGTGCGTTTTAGTCCCAGCGCTGCGCCCCGGGGAGGATGAAGAGGTTGCAGGCGTTCTCTGGTCCTCTGTGTCCACAGCGCGGTGAGAGGGAGCAGACAGTCATTCTCCCTGGTCAGGTCACCAGTGTGGAGGTAAAAGATAAGATAAGATAAACCTTTATTAGTCCCACAATGGGGAAATTCCAGGATTGCAACAGCACAGGGATAGCAACACTCAGAGCAATAATTAAGATAATACGAAAAATATAAATAAGAGCAGTGGATATACATACGTACACATAAATATATATACAAAGTGCGGAGCATTGTAGCAAGATGGAATAAACAGCATAACCGTCTACTTAGTTATCCTACATAGTATGAATATGTAAGTGTAAGTGTGGAGGAACGAAATAAGTGCAGGCGGACACAGCAAGCCGAAGTTTAAAGGTGTTTTATTCCTCCATCACGAGACTCACTCAGCGCTCTGTCTGTGCGCTGTGAGTGAGCCCTGAGTGCGTTGCCTAAGAGTGTTAACAGTGAGCTTTGAGTGAGCACATTTATACCGGCAAAAGAGAATGCATGGGACATTTACTTAACAGTCAAGAGAGAATGCATGGCAACTTTACATAAGAGTCACACTGTGGAGAGTGTGGAAGGACGAGGCTGAGTTTATTTCACAAGTCAGATTTATTCACATTCTCCAACATCATCCAAAAACAGAAAGAGGACGATTCCCCCAACATCTGTCCCTTTTCTACCCAGGACATCAAAACACACAGTCACATGGTGCTTAATCCCCAGTAACAATATAACTTCCTCCCGATCTTAACGCCCCCACCTCCAGTCTCTGGCCGTTGGGCGAAATCCCCCACGGCTGTCTCTTTGCATGCCAAAGACTAAACTTTCACATCCTCGTGTTATCTCCAGAGCGGCTCAGTCCTTTGTTCCGTCTCAGATGTGAAGCCTAAGGTGGTATACGTATGAATCATGCAATGATATACATATGTGCATAATTGTGTCCCACATGACCCCCCCCAAACGTCTAAGATGGAACAACGTAATAACAGTCTGCAAGTCATGGTAAAACTATTACACATCAGTCCACTTGTCGCTTGGGCCTCAGTCGCCTCCCATATCTGCTGTAAGCGGGCTTAACCACTTTCGCGGCGCCTTCCTGCTGGGAAGCTGCTGTCTGAGGATGAGAACTGTTAGTCAATCCCTGTGGGTGTTCTGATGAATGCTCCTTAGGGGGTCTGCTGCGCCGAGGAGCCGTAGCCAACAGCACATCCTCGTCGGCCAACACAAAGGCGGGTTTGAGTCTGTTTATGCCAATCTTTTCTTTCCTGCCCCCCAAATCTAGCAAAAAATGCTTATCCCCTGTTTCCAGCACTCTAAATGGTCCATCATAAGGTGGTCGCAACGGTGGGCAATGCGCATCGTGTCTGACAAAAACAAACTCCGCATTTTTTAGAGCCTTAGGCACAAAAACGCGCGGAAAACTGTGGTGAACGGGGCCGGGAAGCATGCCCGCTTCCATGTCACTCTGCAACCGCTGAGCCGGGAAACATTCTGGCGCAGGATTATCTGGGAGAAATTCCCCGGGCAGCCGGAGTGGCTGCGCAAAAACTAATTCAGCTGGGGAGGATTCTAAATCCTCTTTAGGTGCAGAACGCAACCCCAATAAAACCCATGGTAGCCTGTCCACCCAATTTGCATCCATAAGCGACGCTCTGAGGGCCGCCTTCAATGACCTATGGAAATGTTCACATAACCCATTAGCCTGCGGGTTGTACGCGGTAGTGCGGTGGATCGTTACCTCCAGGCTGCGGGCCATCGCTGACCAAAGCTCGGAAACAAATTGAGGACCTCTGTCGGACGTAATGTCCGACGGAACTCCAAAGCGCGCTACCCATGCCGTTAAAAACGCGCGCGCCACCTCCTCGGCTGTGGTTGATGACAGTGGGACCACTTCTGGCCAGCGCGTGGTGCGGTCTACCATTGTCAGAAGGTGTGTGCACCCCTGCGAAGGCGGGAGGGGGCCTACGAGGTCCACGTAAACGTGATCGAACTTCTTAGCCGGGATGTGAAACGGCTCCAAGGGAGCTCTCGTGTGCTTGTGAACCTTGGCTCGTTGGCAAGCCATGTAGGCTGCTGCCCACTCTCTAACTTGCTTGCGCAGGCTCGGCCATACAAATTTCTCTCCTACCATTTTGACCGACGCGCGCACCCCCGGGTGCGCCAGAGAATGAATCAAGTCAAAAACGCGGCGGCGCCACGCGGTCGGTACCACCGGGCGCGGTCGTCCCGTGGAGACATCGCAGATTAGGGGGGGCATACCATCTTGCAGCACCCTGTTCTCCAGCCTTAACCCTGTTGGTCCAGACTGGAGCGCGCGCATGTCCGCGTCGCTCGCCTCATCCGTGGCCATGGCTGCATAATCTATCCCTACGCGGACTGTGGCAGCGCGCACTTCCACGTCGCTGGCCTGCTCCACGGCCATGGTTGCATAATCTATCCCTACGCGGACTGGGGCCGCTACGGCGCGCGAGAGACAGTCTGCCACTACATTAAGTTTACCCGAAACGTGCTGAATATCGGTAGTAAACTCTGAGATTGCAGCCAGCTGCCTCTGCTGCCGGCCCGACCACGGTTCTGAAACTTTGGCCATCGCGAAAGTCAGCGGCTTGTGGTCAACGAATGCGGTGAAACGGCATCCTTCCAGCCAGAACTGGAAGTGGCGAGTGGCCAAGTGGAGGGCTAACAACTCCCTGTCAAATGCGCTGTATTTTCGCTCACTATCGCGCAACGTCCTGCTGAAAAAGGCGAGCGGCTGCCAAGCCCTGGCTACATGCTGCTCCACGACCGCCCCTTTGGCCACATCTGACGCGTCAGTAGTGAGCACTATGCGGGCTGTTGGGTCTGGATGCGCTAACAACGCAGCGTTTGCCAGGACTGTTTTGACCTCCGCGAATGCTCGCTCTCGCTCAGGAGACCATTCGTTTTTGCTTGTGGGTTTTTGTTTTTTTAGCGCGGCATACAATGGTTGCATGAGCTGCGCTGCACGGGGGAGGAAACGGTTATAAAAATTTACCATTCCCAAAAACTCCTGTAATGCTTTGACCGTTTGTGGCTGGGGAAAATTTGTTACTGCGCACACTTTGTCAGGCAGAGGAACCGCTCCTTCTGGAGAGACACGATGCCCCAAAAAATCAATCTGCGTTACCCCGAACTGACACTTCGCTGGGTTGATTATTAACCCGTGCTCTCCCAACCTCCGGAAAACTGCCGTGAGGTGGTTTTCGTGTTCGTCTTCGGACGTGCTGGCTACCAAGATGTCGTCCAGGTAGACGAACACGAAGGGGAGATCGCGCAACACCGCGTCCATCATGCGTTGGAACGTCTGCGCAGCGCCTTTAAGCCCAAACGGCATGCGCAAAAACTCGAAAAGGCCAAACGAAGTTATTACCGCTGTTCAGGGTATGTCCTCAGCGCGTACTGGGACTTGATGGTACCCGCGGACCAAGTCTATCTTAGAAAAAATGCACGCCCCCGCCAAATGAACGGAAAAATCTTGGATATGCGGGATTGGGTAGCGGTCGTGTGCTGTAGCGTTGTTCAACCTGCGGAAATCTCCGCAAGGGCGCCAGGAGCCGTCAGCTTTAGGGACCATGTGAAGTGGGGAAGTCCATGGGCTTTTCGAACGCCTGATGATGCCCAACTTTTCCAGGTTGGCGAACTCCTCACGCGCTATGGACAGTTTAGCTGCATCCAAGCGCCGAGCTTTTGCAAAAACGGGCGGTCCGGTGGTAGTAATAAAATGTTCCACTCCGTGTTTAGTGTGTGGAACTTACCACCTGCCATTGCGACGTTGGCTTGTGCTGTGGGCGGGGTCACTCGGGCTGCACAGGGAATAGAATAAAAAGAAAGTGCATTAACCAGGCGCCTATTAGCAAGATCAACCAACAAACCATGTGAGCACAGAAAATCAGCGCCTAACATATTGAAGCTCACTGCAGCTATAACAAAAGTCCACTCAAATGTACGGCCGTGCAGGGACAGAAGCAGAGTCTTCTCACCAAAGGTCTTAATCCTCGAGCCGTTCTCTGCTGATGCTCCGTGACCTCCGGGACCCGCCAGCCGGTCAGCATATGTAGGCATGACGAAACTCACTTGGGAGCCTGTGTCCACGAGGAATTGCCTCCGAACGCGCGTCCGTCAAGTAGAGCAGCTTGTTCTCTTCCCCGAGGGCCGCGGCTGCTACCGACCCCCGGTCTTGGCGTTTCCCGAGTACTTGAACTGGCACGGTGGTATACATTTGCGTGCCCTCTCTGCAAAGCGGCGATGGTAGAAACAGAGGTCGTCTCCTCCACGATCCCTGGCCCTCGCCGCTGCCGTTGTCGGTGGGTCTGCTACCGCCGCCTCTGGCCCCCTGCCGTCTCGGGCTGTCGCGCCGATCTCCGTCGCTGCTGCGGTGGCCACGCGCTGTCTGCTGGCGTTGAGAATCCATTGTGCCTCCTGGGCCAGCGCGTGGAAGTCCCGCTGGGCCAACAATGGTGAACCGGCCAGGGTTGCTCTCGTGGCCGACGGGAGGGTTCTCAGGAAAATGTGGGTGAAGAGGAAGTCGTCGCCGTCTGAGCCCCTCAGCCTCAGCATGTCCTCCATCAGGTCGACAGGCGTGCTGTCTCCCAAGTCGTTCAGAGCCAGGAGCCTCTCCGCTCTCTCCTGGACTGAGGGAGTGAAACGCTGGATGAGCGCAGCCTTCAACCCGCCGTATTTGTCGTCGGCCGGTGGGCACTCCAAAAGGCTCTGCACATGTCGAGCCGTGCGGTTGTCGAGCTTGGCAATAACATGGTAGAATTTCGTGTCATCTACCGTTATCCCCCGGAGGGCGAACTGTGCTTCACCCAAGTGGAACCAGGAGCACGGGTTGTCTTGCCAGAAGTCTGGTAGCTTGACTGTGGCTGCTTTCGCCTGGCTGGTTCCTGACGAGTCCGGCTCGGGGGAATTACTTCTGCTCATGATACGTCTTAGGGTCACCAGTGTGTAGAATGTGGAAGGACGAGGCTGAGTTTATTTCACAAGTCAGATTTATTCACATTCTCCAACATCATCCAAAAACAGAAAGAGGACGAATCCCCCAACATCTGTCCCTTTTCTACCCAGGACATCAAAACACACAGTCACATGGTGCTTAATCCCCAGTAACAATGTAACTTCCTCCCGAGCTTAACACCCCCACCTCCAGTCTCTGGCCGCTGGGCGAAATCCCCCACGGCTGTCTCTTTGCATGCCAAAGACTAAACTTTCACATCCTCGTGTTATCTCCAGAGCGGCTCAGTCCTTTGTTCCGTCTCAGATGTGAAGCCTAAGGTGGTATACGTATGAATCATGCAGTGATATACATATGTGCATAATTGTGTCCCACAACCCATATCAATTGCCTGATTACTGGCGCCGGAATTCTTCTCTTTGTTCCGGGGCTGTAGGACAAAAGAGAATGCAGGCACATTTACATATTGATATCAGTCCATACATATCATTGTTCTGTTTCCTGCTCAAGCTGAGTGCTCTGACTCTCCAAGCTGATTGTGGTGGGTCACCCCACACCGCTCCCCCCCCAGAGCGCTCAGCAGGGGAACGAGATGGCAATCGGCCGGCTTTGGAAGCGAGGTGCGGGAAAAGCTCTGTGCAGGAGGAGGTGGAGGGGGGTGGGGGTAAGCAATCATGCTTATACATATACATATATGCATATATGTATATACATATACAGATCAGGCGAGGGACGCACCATGACGCGTGCTGAGGCTTCCTGTCCGGGTCATCTCCGGGGTGTTCACCTTGTGTTCCATTCTTCGTCAAGGGTCACCAGTGTGGAGGAACAAATAAGTTCAGGTGAGATGCGACAAGCTGAGAGGTTGCAGAGTTTTATTCCTCCATCATCATGAGACACACTGTAGCGCTGTGGCTGTGTGTCCTGTGTGTGTGCTGTCTGTGTGTGGTGCGCGTGTGTGTGTATTTTTTGAGGCACGTAAAGCAAGCTCTTTTATACAGACAAGAGAGAATGCATGGCACATTTGCATATTGATATACATATCAGTCAATACATATCAATCGCGTGATTAACTGGCGCCGGACTTCCTCTCCTTAATCCGGGGATGTATAACAATTGTCATTGTTCTGGTTGTCCCCCTAGGGGCTCTCTGTCCGTATGCAAATTGTTGTGCTTCCTGCCCTATCTGAGTGTGAAGGATGAATGTCCATGTAGATTGTGGTGGGTCACTACAATATAAACTAAAATAATTATAATGGTGAATGAACAATTCCCTAAAGTGCAAGACACAACACTACTATGAATATAAGTCATGAAAGATTATATTTATAATTTCTTACATAGTAAATGGCATAGGCATCATTAAGTTCCCTGCACAATTTTTTTCATTGAGTATTTTGTTTTCTGGCTATAAGTGTTCACATAGTATATTTATGGATAAATGAAGTGTGACATGCCTGCTGTAACACAGCCTTTATGTACACAGAATACACTTTCAAAGACAGCCTACATTTGGGCATGTAAAGACTAACTGGGCTACTGTGGAAGATGTGTTCAATGACGAGACATGAGTGTATTTCTCAGGTTCGGCTTTATTGCAGAACACATTCATCCAACATTCTCAAAAGCAAGAAGAGGCAGAATAATATTACACCACACTCTTATACCTCCGGGGGATTAAGAACTCAAGTCACATGGTGCTTCTGCAAACATTCAATCACAATGCAAGTCTCTGAAGATTCACCATTGTCTCTTATTCTCCAGTGTCCCGGGAAACCCCCCAGGGCCTCCTGAGACAAGGGCCCGACTTCACACCTCCTTGCCATCACCTGTCGGCCCCCGTCGATCCAATCTCCTGTTCCTCCAGACGTGAAGCCTCAATCCACATAAGCCATACATTTGTGGGAAATATGAACCAGACATATGTTCCACACTCTTGTGGGAAATATGAACCAAGCATATGTGCCACATGACCCCCCCCCAAACGTCTGCATGGGACAAACATACTCATAAATGCATAACATAAAAGACATCGCCACATAACCAACAATCAATCCCCCAATCTCTTAGGTCTTAGCTTCCTGCCGAATCTGCTGTAGGCCGGCTTCGCTGCGTCTGCAGCATCTCCTCGCACCTGGGGATTAGATTTGTTAGCACATCTCTGTGGGAGCTCTGGAGCATGCCTTCTCGGTGGCCTGCCCCGGCGGGGGGCTTTCGCCAACTGCACGCGTTCATCAGCCAGGACAAAAGCGGGCTTGAGTCTGTTTATGCAAATTAGCTCCCTTCTGCCCCCCAAATCTAGCAAAAAATGCTTCTCATTTTTTTCCAGCACCCTGAACGGTCCATCATAAGGCGGTCTCAGCCCTGGGCATTGTGCATCATGTCTAACAAAAACAAACTCTGCGTTTTTTAAAGCCTCTGGCACAAAAACGCGTGGAAAACTGTGATGCACTGGGCCAGGCAGCGTGTTTGATCCTGTGCCGCTCTGCAACAGCTGAGCGGGGGGGCAATTGGGCGCAGGATTTTCCGGGAGAAATTCCCCCGGCAAACGGAGAGGTTGTGCGAACACTAACTCCGCTGGGGAGGCTTGCAAATCCTCCTTAGGTGCAGAACGCAACCCCAATAAAACCCATGGCAGTTTGTCTACCCAATTTGTATCCGTGAGCGATGCTCTGAGGGCTGCTTTCAATGACCTATGAAAGCGTTCACATAAACCGTTGGCCTGCGGGTTATACGCGGTAGTGCGGTGTACCTTCACCCCTAAGCTGCGGGCCATAGACGACCAGAGTTCGGAAACAAATTGAGGACCTCTGTCTGACGTTATATCCGACGGAACTCCAAAACGCGCGACCCAAGCTGTTAAAAACGCACGCGCAACCTCTTCCGCCGTTGTTGACGCCAGAGGTACCGCTTCTGGCCAACGTGTGGTGCGGTCCACCATCGTCAAAAGGTGTGTGCGTCCTTGAGACGAGGGAAGCGGGCTCACCAGATCAACATGCACGTGATCGAACCGCTTAGCCGGGATGTGAAAAGGCTCCAAAGGGGCCCTCGTGTGCTTGTGTATCTTAGCCCTCTGGCACGCTACACAAGCCGCTGCCCATTCCTTGACCTGTTTGCGCAACTCCGGCCAGACAAATTTCTCCCCCACCATCTTGACCGATGCGCGTACCCCCGGGTGCGCCAGCGAATGGACCGAGTCAAAAACGCGGCGGTGCCACGCGGCTGGAACCACGGGACGAGGCCGACCCGTGGAGACATCGCATATTAAGGGGGGCATACCTATTTGCTGCACCCTGTGCTCCAGCCTTAACCCTGTTGGTCCAGACTGGAGCGCGCGCACATCCGCGTCACCAACCTGCTCCGCAGCCATGTCTGCATAATCCAAACCTACGTGGACTGGGGCTGCGCGCGCTCCCGCGTCACTGCCCTGGCCCACAACCACCGAGTCTGCCCCCGCGTGGCCTGGCGTTGCCACAGCACGTGAGAGACAGTCCGCCACTACATTGTGTTTGCCTGCTACATGCTGGATATCGGTGGTGAACTCCGATATTGCGGCTAGCTGTCTTTGTTGTCGGCCTGACCAAGGTTCTGAGATCTTGGCCATCGCAAAAGTTAACGGTTTGTGGTCCACAAAAGCGGTGAAACGCCGCCCTTCCAGCCAGAACTGGAAATGGCGGATGGCCAAGTGTAGGGCTAAAAGCTCCCTGTCAAACGCGCTGTATTTACGCTCGTTATTGCGCAGGGATTTGCTAAAGAACGCGAGAGGCTGCCAGGTCCCTGCCACACACTGTTCAATGACTGCCCCCACCGCTAGGTCCGAAGCGTCGGTGGTGAGCGCCAAACGGGCTGTTGGAACCGGGTGCGCTAACAGAACGGCGCTTGCAAGGGCTGATTTGACCTGGGAGAAAGCGCGCTCCCGCTCCGGAGACCATTCGACCTTATTAGTGGGTTTTTGTTTTTTTAGTGCCGGGTACAGTGGCTGCATAAGCCGCGCTGCGCTCGGAAGAAACCGGTTGTAAACATTAACCATTCCTAGAAACTTCTGCAGCGCTTTTATCGTTTGAGGTCGGGGGAAATCTGTTATTGCGCGCACTTTCTCAGGAAGGGGAACCGCTCCCTGTGGTGAAACGCGGTGCCCCAAAAAATCGATTTGCGCCACCCCGAACTGGCACTTCGCTGGGTTAATTATCAACCCGTGCTCTGCCAGTCTCCGAAAAACCGCTGTGAGGTGGGTTTCATGTTCGTCCTCGGACGTGCTGGCTACCAATATGTCATCTAAATAGACGAACACGAAAGGCAGGTCGCGTAAAACAGCATCCATCATGCATTGGAAAGTTTGCGCGGTGCCCTTTAATCCAAACGGCATGCGCAAAAACTCAAAAAGCCCAAACGGAGTTATTACCGCGGTTTTGGGAATATCCTGCGCGCGCACGGGGACTTGGTGGTAGCCGCGCACCAAGTCTATTTTAGAAAAAATGCGTGCCCCCGCCAAATGAACTGAGAAATCCTGGATTTGCGGAATCGGGTAGCGGTTGTGTGCTGAGACGTTGTTCAACTTGCGGAAATCGCCACAAGGTCGCCACGAGCCATCAGCCTTTGGGACCATGTGTAACGGGGAAGCCCAGGGGCTGTTCGAGCGTCTAATTATGCCCAGTTTTTCCAGGTTGGCAAATTCCTCGCGCGCTATTGCCAGTTTAGCTGAGTCCAAGCGCCGGGCTTTTGCAAAAATGGGCGGCCCAGTGGTGGTGATAAAATGTTCCACCCCGTGCTTGGCCACTGTCGCCAAAAACTTTGGAACTGTGAGTGCTGGAAAGTGAGTGAGCAGAGCATGAAACTTACCACCCGCAGCTGTGACGTTGGCGTGTGCAGTCGGCGGAGCCACCCGAGCTGTGCAGGGAATAGAATGGAAAGAAAGTGCATTAACCATACGTCTATTAGCAAGATCAACCAATAAACCATGTGAGCACAAAAAATCAGCCCCTAACATGTTGAAACTGACTGCTGCTACAATAAAGGTCCACTCGAATGAACGGCCCTGTAAGGACAGACGCATGGTCCTCTCACCGAATGTCTTAATCGCTGAGCCATTCGCTGCTGATACTGACACCCAGGGAGCTTTGGACGGCATCAGCCGTTCCGCGTAGGTAGGCGTGACGAAACTCAGCTGGGAGCCCGTGTCCACGAGGAATTGTTTCCCCGAGTGTGCATCTGTCAGGTAAAGTAGCTTATTTTCTTCTCCGAGGGATGCAGCTGCTACCGGCCCCCCGGTCTTGGCGTTTCCCTGACGCTTGAAGCGGCACGGTGGGAGACATCTGTGCGCCCTCTCCGCAAAACGGCGGTGGTAGAAACACAGGCCGACCTCAGCTGTCGCCGCCGCCGTCGGTTCGTCTGGTGCCGCCACCTCTGGCTCCAAACCATCTCCGGGCGCCGTCCTCTGCTCAGCTGCCGCGGCCGAAACCGCGCTCCGCTTGTGGGCGTCGATGAGTCGCTGCGCCTCCTTGCCGAGGCCATGGTAGTCCCGCTTGGCCAAGCGGGGTGAGTCTGCCAGGGTCACTCTCACTGCTGGCGGCAGAGTCCGGAGGAAAAGGTGGGCGAAGATAAATTCGCCATCCTCGGAGTCTTTCAGTCTCAGCATCTTCACCATCAGGTCTGCCGGTCTGTCGTTCTCCGACTCCGATAACTCTAGGAGCCCCTCTGCTCGCTGTTGCACCGAGGGGGTGAAATGGCTGATCAGCGCCTCCTTCAATGCGCCGTACTTGTCGGTGTCTGGTGGGTGGTTAACCAGATCGTCCACCCTCTGGACCGTGTGACTGTCCAGCTTCGCCACCACATGGTAGAACCTCGTTTCATCCTTTGAGATTCTCCGGAGGTTGAACTGCGCCTCGACCGCGCTAAACCAGGAGCGCGGGCTGTGCTGCCAGAAATCGGGCAGCTGGAGCGTGGAGGCAGCCATCAAGCTGGCCTCTGATGAGCTCCGCTTGGGAGAATTCTCCCTGCTCATTCTTTGTCGTGGGTCACCAGTGTGGAAGATGTGTTCAATGACGAGACATGAGTGTATTTCTCAGGTTCGGCTTTATTGCAGAACACATTCATCCAACATTCTCAAAAGCAAGAAGAGGCAGAATAATATTACACCACACTCTTATACCTCCGGGGGATTAAGAACTCAAGTCACATGGTGCTTCTGCAAACATTCAATCACAATGCAAGTCTCTGAAGATTCACCATTGTCTCTTATTCTCCGGTGTCCCGGGAAACCCCCCAGGGCCTCCTCTGAGACAAGGGCCCGACTTCACACCTCCTTGCCATCACCTGTCGGCCCCCGTCCATCCAATCTCCTGTTCCTCCAGACGTGAAGCCTCAATCCACATAAGCCATACATTTGTGGGAGATATGAACCAGACATATGTGCCACACTCTTGTGGGAAATATGAACCAAACATATGTGCCACACTACCTATTTTAGACAGGAATACTTGCTTTCTATAGGCAGTGCACTAGTTAATTATAAAGAACAGAAAGCATTTAAAAGAACATTAATGGTGGTTTACTGGTGGTTATTATTGACTGATAGTAGTATTTGTGAACCCTCAATTAAAGCTGCACACACTATAAATTCACACAAAAATGGTAGATTTTTAAACAAAAATCAGCGCCTCCTTCAATGCGCCGTACTTGTCGGTGTCTGGTGGGTGGTTAACCAGATCGTCCACCCTCTGGACCGTGTGACTGTCCAGCTTCGCCACCACATGGTAGAACCTCGTTTCATCCTTTGAGATTCTCCGGAGGTTGAACTGCGCCTCGACCGCGCTAAACCAGGAGCGCGGGCTGTGCTGCCAGAAATCGGGCAGCTGGAGCGTGGAGGCAGCCATCAGGCTGGCCTCTGATGAGCTCCGCTCGGGAGAATTCTCCCTGCTCATTCTTTGTCGTGGGTCACCAGTGTGGAAGATGTGTTCAATGACGAGACATGAGTGTATTTCTCAGGTTCGGCTTTATTGCAGAACACATTCATCCAACATTCTCAAAAGCAAGAAGAGGCAGAATAATATTACACCACACTCTTATACCTCCGGGGGATTAAGAACTCAAGTCACATGGTGCTTCTGCAAACATTCAATCACAATGCAAGTCTCTGAAGATTCACCATTGTCTCTTATTCTCCGGTGTCCCGGGAAACCCCCCAGGGCCTCCTCTGAGACAAGGGCCCGACTTCACACCTCCTTGCCATCACCTGTCGGCCCCCGTCCATCCAATCTCCTGTTCCTCCAGACGTGAAGCCTCAATCCACATAAGCCATACATTTGTGGGAGATATGAACCAGACATATGTGCCACACTCTTGTGGGAAATATGAACCAAACATATGTGCCACACTACCTATTTTAGACAGGAATACTTGCTTTCTATAGGCAGTGCACTAGTTAATTATAAAGAACAGAAAGCATTTAAAAGAACATTAATGGTGGTTTACTGGTGGTTATTATTGACTGATAGTAGTATTTGTGAACCCTCAATTAAAGCTGCACACACTATAAATTCACACAAAAATGGTAGATTTTTAAACAAAAATCAAAAGTGATCAGCAGCAGTCTGATAACATCTCAGTTCTTCTTCTTGGCTTTAGCTGGCATGCCTCCAGACTTGGATGCAGTAGGGTTGTAGGTGGTGGAGAGCAGCATGGTGAGGAGCATCAGCAGGGGCACCACCAGATAGGGTGCATATATGGAGACCAGCATCCAGCGCTCCTGAGAGGTCTGGGGACCAGGGTGTGGTTTCTCTGTGAACTGGTAGAAGAGGATGTGGGCCAGGATGGGGATCAGAGTGGTGGCCACGTGTGTGGAATATATGATGGCAGGAGTGCGGATCCACCTACAGCCCCCTGGAGGAAGAGAGGAATGAGGAGAGGGTTGTTTTTTGTTGTTGTTTTTGTTCAAGGTGCTCATTAAGCTTCGAGCAGTGGGTTACATGAATTATCAACCAACTGTAAACACCATTCATTTTAAGGTGTATGCACATTAAACCAGACTGTCAGGGATGAAGTAGCTTATTCCAGCATGATAAACCCAACCCAAGATCGCCAAGAATCTTCAGTTCTCTCTATACAAATGTAATTTCTTGATATTTTTCTTCCAAGGAGCTGGACTTTCTTGTAATTTTTAATGTGGTCTTGAGCAATAGTTCTCCAGGCTTTCTGACACTCTTTTGAAATCTTTGGACATTGGCTGCTTTTTCACTCAGCAGTTTAGTTCAGTCCTTGTATGTGAACACTGCCCAGTACACTAGAACTGGACTGAAAATCACTGGAAACACGTCTTATTTAGTGATGAATCCAAATTTGAAATATGGGATCATCTGGACGGAGAATTGAACCAAAGTTTCATTCACATATCAACTAATCAATGCACCTACTGCCCATTTACCAAGAAAATATAAAGAAATGAGGGGGCTGCCTTCGACTTTTGCAAATTATGTATGCATCTATATACCCTTATCAAATTCAAATGATACACATACTCATATCGAGTGACCTTGAGAGCAAACTGGCTGCAGACCCACCTGAGGGTCCCTGTGTGTGAGTTTGGCAAGCATCCAGACATTGAAAGAGCAGCAATTTTGGTGAGTTGTGGATGGATGGACTGACAGCAACACTGACACAGCCCTATGACCTTTGCCAGAATGTGTCTACAAATAATGCATTACTACAGTGACTGTTAAAAAAGTGTTAATCCCCCTTGCGTTTATAGTTGGTATCACGGTCAGTAAGGATTTGCTTGATAAAAATTTACAAAAAAAAACAAAACAGAAAACACTCCAACACCCCTTACCCATTCAGTCAATTTTATCAAAAGTGCCTAAAAATGACTTACCCAAAATAATAATTTACTCGAACCATTAATAGTAAAAACTTGGTTTTGGTCTCTTTTGAAAGGTAACACTATAAGTTGTCCCCACCGTGTCAGACTGATTGAAAGTGGCACTATTGCCTTTTTTTTGTTAAGACAAAGACCTGTAGATTACTTTACCATGTACATATTGACCTGACATAATATGAGGTCAGCAGCTTTTAATCTTATCTAATCCCATTTCAAATGTTATAATAAAAATCCTACTGCTACATTTTCCAGAAGTTACAGTTGTTTGTGGCAGCGCCTTGCATGGCAGCGACCTCTCTGATTCTACATGTGATTAACATTGTAGGTAGGAGAAACGTAATTTCATTCTACTGTACATGATTGACTGTATGGACTGAATGACAGTAGAGACTGCTTCTTCTTCTTCTTCTTCTTCTGCAGTCAAAAGAAGATTTTACAGTATGCAGCTCCTGCAGGGGTGTGTACACATGTGTAATGCATACTGCTAATGTCTTGTACGGGAATGTCCTTTCATGTAAGCCTGCTTGTTCATTGCTGCCTTCTGTATGCTCTGATGAAGGTCTCAGACCCAAATCTTAGTAAAAGTGAAACTTGCACTTGTAGGATCGGGTTTTATTATGAAGTGCGGTGTGATGGCGCCGCCTTCCGGTCGCGTCATCACACCATCCTATATTACGGGGAAGCCGTCATGGGCACTTTCTCTTGCCCTGGATGCCTCCACCATGGTGTATCCTGTACAGTGTGCTCCTGTTATATAATAAAGCAATGTTCAGTGCTACCTCTCTGTTAGCCTCTTTTATTACCAGGTTTGTGGACAAAACATTTGGCGACTGAGGATTAAACCATGGGGGCGCGTGGGGCACCTCTACAGCCGTTTCTGGATTACCCAGGTGAACCAGCAATACTGTGGCCGAGGTGGCTCGACTCGTTCGAGATGCATATTGCAGTATTGGGCCTGGGTAAACTCAATACAGCGAGGAAACGAACATTTCTTGTCCACAAACTCGGCACAGAAGGTCAGCGAATTCTCCACGTTAGAACTGACAGAGTCATATGAGCATGCTGTCGAGCTTCTTGCTAACTATTTTGCTGAACACACACATAACACAAAGCTGTGGGTTGAAATGCTGTTGGCGCCAAGAGGTACAAAGCTAGGTAGCATGGGAAGCTAACGTCCCAGCTAGTAGCAACAGAGGAATTAGCCACGGGGCTAAATGGGCGCCAGGTACAGAAGTTACCCAGACAGACGGCATTAGTGAGCACAGTGAACACGGCAGTAAAGTGGGAACCCGAGCATGCGGAGAGCTCCGAGGCACAGCAGTACACTTCAGACGGCAGAGGTGAAGAGCCGAACTGCTCCCGTTCCCTCGCTCGGCAGGCTACGGAGGTTGCGACTGAGCTGATGGGTGGAGAGTCCTCTTCAACGACCGACACCGAAGCGCACACTTCATGCTCTTGGGAAGAGAGCAGCTCAGTGGAGGAGCCGGACGGCTTCGGTACCTGCACTCAGCCGGCTGTATTGGGAGCGACCGAGTTGGCAGGTCAACAAGCGACACCGAAGAGGTACTGGACTGCTTTTGTATCCGAGACGACCTGCAGACGATGACAGAGACAGCGGGTGAAGGGTCTACATCGAACATGGTGACAACAGAACTGCCGCAGCACGGTGGAGGTCCCGAGCCGAATGAGCACGCAGATCCACCAGGAGCGCAACGACAGCGCATGGAAACAAGTAAGGTGCCGCTGAGGATTGTGGCAAAGCTGAGGACGTGTTTTTGGCTACGGATGGTTCGGTTCGGCACACAAACAGACTACGGCGTGCCCAGGTGGTGGATCCAGACGGAGAGGCTCTGCGGGAGTTGGTTGCCACAGTGTGGGACCCGGGCCCCAGCGTCATGAAGACTGACCACAGGGTCTGACAGCTCCAGGGGGGAGGCTGCCACGAGTGTGTTTCAAAGCAGGGGCACGAGCCTGCTCCAAAGCTCCAGGGAGAAGGCCCCATGGGGCTGCCTCAAAAGCCCTCAGGCTGAACTGTTTTTCCCTGCCTGACCCACCATTTGCATGGAGAACTGTGCATAAAACACTTAATGTTGTTAAATAGTTCATGTTATGGTGCATATTTAGGGCGCATATATTGTATCCATATTTCCCACATATACCTAGTAAGCATGACGGTGCATATTTTGGAGGCTTCACGTCTTAATGGACAAAGAGGACCTGACCCTACAGAGACCTACGGGAGGTGTGAAGTTGGTCCTGCTGGAGGAGGGAAGTTGGAAAGAATGTCCCAGCAGGAGCCCCGGAGGCTAGAAGGATCAGAGACAATGGGGACGCCAATGAGTCTCGGGGGCTGTATGTTTGCTGAAGGACTGTGGGGTTGGGGGTGTATGACTGGGGGAGAGTATAAGAACTGTGAAAGATGATTGTTCTCTCTCTTTTCGAGATTCTGAGATTGCTAGAGGATGTAACCATTCAATAAACCAATCCTGACAAATAAACCCAGTCTCGTCTGTGAAAGGCATCCTCTACACTGGTGACCTACGACAAATTATGGCCGGTGGCGACGATCTTCCCGCACCGGACTCTTCAGGAGCCAACCGGGTTAACGCAGCTACCACACTACAGCTGCCCGATTTCTGGCAACATAACCCGCGCTCCTGGTTTACCACTGTGGAGGCGTAGTTCCACCTTCGGGGTATTTCAGCGGTCGCAATGAGGTTCTACCATGTCGTCACGAAGCTGGACAGCCTCACAGTGCAGCGGGTGGAGAGCCTGACCAACCACCCGCCCCAGGATGACAAGTATGGCGCACTGAAAGCCGCCCTCATTCGTGCCTTCACCCCCTCGCAGGGAGAGCGAGCAGAGAAGCTTCTGGCGTTAACAGAAGGGGAAGCAGACAGGCCAGCGGATCTGATGGCGAGGATGATGAACCTGAGAGGCGAAGACGACGACAATTTCATCTTCGCCCACCTCTTCCTCAGAACACTACCGCCAGCAGTGAGAGTCACCCTGGCCAGCTCACAGCTGCTGAACAACCGTGACTACCACGGGCTGGGCCAGGAAGCACAGCGGCTCGTCGACGCCCATAGACGACACGCAGCCACGACGGCGGCAACGGAGCTGAACGCATCCCCGCGAGACGAGGGGAGACCAGAGGCCGCAGCACCGGACCCACTGACGTCAGCAGCGGCAGAGACCAGGAGAAGCGGAGCGGACGGCACCCTCTGCTTTTACCATCGACGTTTTGCCGAGAGGGCGTGCAGATGCATCCCACCGTGCCGATACAAGCGCCAGGGAAACGCCAAGACCGAGAGTCGGTAGCAGCTGCTGCTCTCTGCACGAAGAACAAGCTGCTTTTCGTGACGGACGCGAATTCAGGGAAGGATTTCCTGGTGGACACAGGCTCCCAGCTGAGCTTCGTCAAGCCTTCCTATGCGGACCTGCTGGCGCCTTCCAGCGGACCCCTGGTGCTAGCGGCAAATGGCTCGACGATCAAAACCTATGGGGAGAAGACGCTCCTCCTATCCTTCCATGGTCGCACCTTCGAGTGGACTTTCATCATAGCTGCAGTTAGCAATAACATGCTAGGTGCTGATTTTTTGTGCTCAAATGGTGTATTAGTTGATCTTACTAATAGACGTATGGTTAATGCACTGTCTTTCCACTCTATCTCCTGTACAGCTCGGGTGGCCCCGCCTTCTGCACATCCCAATGTCACAGCTGCGGGTGGTAAGTTTCATGCACTACTCAATCAGTTCCCAGCACTCACGGTCCCAACATTTTCAGCGTCAGTAGCCAAACACGGGGTCGAGCACTTCATAACTACCTCTGGCCCCCCTGTTTTTGCAAAAGCTCGGCGCTTGGACCCAGCTAAACTGGCCATCGCGCGTGAGGAATTCGCCAACTTGGAAAAACTGGGTATCATTAGGCGCTCTAACAGCCCTTGGTCTTCACCGCTGCACATGGTGCCTAAGGCCGATGGCTCGTGGCGGCCTTGCGGTGATTTCCGCAGGTTAAATAATGCTTCAGCACACGACCGCTACCCGATTCCGCACATCCAGGATTTTTCGGCACATTTGGCGGGGGCGCGCATCTTTTCCAAAATAGATTTGGTGCGCGGTTATCACCAAGTCCCAGTCCGCGCTCAAGACATACCCAAAACGGCAGTAATAACCCCCTTTGGGCTTTTCGAATTTTTGCGCATGCGTTTTGGCCTCAAGGGCGCCGCACAGACGTTCCAACATATGATGGATGTGGTGTTGCGCGGCCTCCCTTTCGTGTTCGTCTACTTGGATGATATTTTAGTAGCCAGTACATCCGAAGACGAACACGAACGCCACCTCACGGCGGTTTTTCAGAGGCTGACAGAGCATGGGTTAATAATTAACCCAGCGAAATGCCAGTTCGGGGTGGCGCAAATCGATTTTTTGGGGCACCGCATTTCTCCAGAAGGAGCGGTCCTGCTGCCCGATAAAGAACGCGCGATAACGGAGTTTCCCCAACCGCAGACAGTTAAAGCATTGCAAGAATTTTTGGGGATGGTCAATTTTTATAACCGTTTCCTCCCCAGCACAGCACAGCTCATGCACCCACTGTACGCGGCACTAAAGAAACAAAAACCTGCAAATAAGGTCGAGTGGTCCCCGGAACAGGAGCGCACTTTCTCCCAGGTCAAGTCGGCCCTGGCGAACGCTGTGTTGTTGGCACACCCGGTGCCAACAGCTCGCATGGCGCTAAGCACGGACGCTTCCGACGTAGCAGTTGGGGCGGTCGTCGAGCAACTGGTAGCAGGGAGCTGGCAACCGCTTGTATTTTTCAGCAAAACATTGCGCAATAACGAGCGGAAATACAGCGCGTTCGATAGGGAGCTTTTAGCCCTGCATTTGGCCATCCGCCACTTCCAGTTCTGGCTGGAAGGGCGCCGTTTCACCGCGTTTGTAGATCACAAACCCTTAACATTTGCAATGGCCAAGATTTCAGAGCCTTGGTCGGGCCGACAGCAGAGACAGCTGGCCGCGATTTCGGAGTTTACCACCGACATTCAACACGTGGCGGGCAAACACAATGTAGTGGCAGATTGTCTTTCGCGTGCAGTTGCAATGCCAGGCCCCCAGGGGGCAGACACGGTGGCCGTGGACGCGGGCCAGGTTTGCGGCGCAGAAGCGCTCGCAGCCCCGGTCTGCGTGGGCTTAGATTACGCAGCCATGGCCGCTGAGCAGGTTAGCGATGCGGATGTGCGCGCGCTGGGCCAACAGGGCTAAGGCTGGAGCACAGGGTGCAGCAGGAAGGTATGCCCCATCTAATCTGCGATGTCTGTGGTCCCAGCTGCGTGGCACCGCCGCGTTTTGGATTCAATCCATTCGCTGGCACATCCGGGGGTTCGCGTATCGATCAAAATGGTGGGAGAAAAATTTGTTTGGCCGGGGTTGCGTAAACAGGTCAAAGAATGGGGCGCAGCCTGCGCAGCGTGTCAAAGAGCAAAAATACACAAGCACACGAGGGCCCCTTTAGAACCTTTTCACATCCCGGCCAAACGCTTCGACCACGTGCATATCGACTTGGTGGGACCCCTCCCGCTGTTGCAGGGGTTCACACACCTTCTAACCATGGTGGACCGCACCACGCGCTGGCCAGAAGCGGTCCCCCTGGCGTCAACTACAGCAGCAGACGTTGCGCGCGCATTTTTAACGGCTTGGGTCGCGCGTTTTGGAGTCCCGTCAGACATAACGTCTGACAGAGGTCCCCAATTCATTTCCGAGCTCTGGTCATCCATGGCACTCAGTCTGGGAGTGAAAATTCACCGCACTACCGCATATAACCCCCAGGCCAACGGTTTGTGCGAACGCTTTCACCGGTCATTGAAGGCAGCCCTCAGAGCGGCTCTCACGGACACAAATTGGGTTGATAAACTTCCATGGGTTTTATTAGGGTTGCGTTCGGCACCTAAGGAAGATTTGCAAGCCTCTCCGGCTGAGCTAGTTTTTGCCCAACCCCTCCGGTTACCGGGCGAATTCCTTCCAGAGAACCCCGCACCAAATCGCCTCCCCGCTCAGCTGTTGCAGAGCGACGCGGGACCAAACACCCTCCCCAGCCCAGTTCATCACAGTTTCCCACGCGTTTTTGTGCCTAAAACCTTAAAGAACGCAGAATTTGTCTTTGTCAGACACAACGCTCAGAGGCTGGGTTTAAGACCACCTTATGATGGACCTTTCCGAGTGTTGGAAACATTTTTTGCTCGATTTGGGTGACAGGAGGGAATTAGTCTGCATTAACAGACTCAAACCCGCTTTTGTTTTGACTGCTGAACAAGTGCAGTTGGCCAGGGCCCCCCGTCGTGGCAGGCCGCCGGGGAGACACTGTTCCAAGCCTTCACAAGGATGTACTAACGACTCTAATCCACAGATGCAAGAAACGGCTGCAGTCAGATCGAAACCTGCTTACAGCAGATATGGCAGGAGGTTGAAGCCCAAGCAGTCGGAAGTGTGATATGTTGTGCCATTTTCTGTTCTGTGTGATATGAGATGATTCTGTTTGCTATGCATCTTGGGGTGTACTTTGTCCTTATTTAGACGTTTGGGGGGGGGGGGTTATATGGCGCATATTTAGGGCGCATATATTGTATCCATATTTCCCACATATACCTAGTAAGCATGACGGTGCATATTTTGGAGGCTTCACGTCTTAATGGACAAAGAGGACCTGACCCTACAGAGACCTACGGGAGGTGTGAAGTTGGTCCTGCAGGAGGAGGGAAGTTGGAGAGAATGTCCCAGCAGGAGCCCCGGAGGCTAGAAGGATCAGAGACAATGGGGACGCCAAGGAGTCTCGGGGGCTGTATGTTTGCTGAAGGACTGTGGGGTTGGGGGTGTATGACTGGGGGAGAGTATAAGAACTGTGAAAGACGATTGTTCTCTCTCTTTTCGAGATTCTGAGATTGCTAGAGGATGTAACCATTCAATAAACCAATCTTGAGAAATAAACCCAGTCTCGTCTGTGAAAGGCATCCTCTACACTGTGTTTGTTGTTTAGTTTAGGAGTGCGGCTGTTTTGACTTTTAGTTATATTAGTGGCAGAATAGCCCACTGCGCCATGCGGGCTGTGTGGTAGTCCACCCACCGGTCCTACTTTGGGGGGGGGGGGGGGGGGGTTGTGTGAGTGTGGTAGGCGTTAGTTTAGAGTGTGATTGGGGTTCTAAATTGGGGTGGGTTCTAATTAGATGTGTTTTTGTATTTTGTCGGGGGGGGTGTAGGATCAGGTTTGTGGACATAACAGCATTAAGTGTGCAGATAGTCTTATTTGCACATAAAGATCTCACTGAAAATCTCTGCTTTTGTCCACATTCTCTTTGCCACCTTCCTGTAGCCATCATCAGATGAGGCAGAGAGTCAGCAGAAAGCATCATGTTATGAGGCTTCGGGACAAACTGTATGCTGCGAAGTTTTGATCTAAATGTAATCTAAACATTTTAATTCAAAAGCGAGCTCATAAAGACAACAGCTAACGTTTAGCGTGAACCCAAAACACAAGAACAATTTCCAGGTTGTGAAGTGTGTCTCTTTTCAAACAGTGCCTCACTGTGGAAATTAAGGAACAGAACACACTACAACCCTCACATTAGAAGCCACAGACAGTTACTGTGATTAAACATCGATAGGACACCGCTGAGGTGCTGTGATGCGTATCTAATGAAGCATCCAAGTGTGGTAACTGGGGGATATATTAAATCATGGAATCCATATTGTCCAATCAAATTGCTCCACTGAAAGCAACTGCTGTACAGTTATGGATGGACAAGTACGGTAATCACCTTGTCCTTGTATCTGCAAGTTAGTTGTTTTTGTTTCTATAACCCACACTGGGGAAAATATGAGTCCAGCATGACGGATGTGAAGTTTGCCATATCTGCAGACTGTTTTTCAGTGTTTTTATGGCTGAAAGCATTGGGTTTGGATAGCACGGTACTGTCTTTACCGAGAAGAAAAAAATATATACCCACTTGGAAAATAGCTCTGTTAAATTCCACTGCCTTTCTTGACTTCTATACCTTAACACAGGTTCATCCTTTAAAAGTTTCTAATTACAAAATGTGTGTTGGCTTTATTTTGTAACATTATTTCTATTGTTTAATTAAACAGAACTTATCTTAAGCTTTGTGAAGACTGACCTTTTAGAAAAGCATAAGCAGCAATGGGGAAAAATGGCAACTGAATCAGCGCCTCGCAGAAAACAAAGGACTTAAACCACTCTGGAGGATCCACAACCATGGGGTCTCTGAAGTCTTCTGCATACCACTTCATGAGGTCTTTTAGCTGGGGAGAAAATGCATATAAACAGTCCAGAAAGAGACAGCGCCGTTTTTAGCAGGGGTGCGAGGAGTGTGCAGAAACTGCGCTCATGTAAAAGTAACATTACCTTAGGACAGGGGTGTCGATTCACTTTTACTGAGGGTCTTCAAAAAGGTAAGGAACACTGGGGACCAGGCTTTCATTTTTATTATCTCTCTTATTTTTACTTACAGAAGTACTGTAACCTAAATTTAACAAAATTTATATCTGCCATTCATGCAGAGAACAGTTTATAACTTATGAGAGGGGAAAAGGGCTAAATTAGTAGACGGTGGAAAGTTTACTAAAGTAAGAGTAAAAAGTATCCTTAACTAAAACTACTCATACAAATACATTTTTGTGAAAGTTACTTGTGTACATGTAGTAAATGCAACTCTTACTACGTACCTCTGGTTATTACAGTTGAGAGATCAGAGGAACTCACCGGTTCAGGGTACACATGCTCGGGCAGCAGAGCCTGGAGATCAATGAATAAAGTGATCGGAATGTGAGTGGCAAAATAAAAGAAAAAGATCAGTTCCAAGACACGGAGAGTGGCCATCTCTGAACTCTACAGCGCAATGAATGGATACGGGAGCGTGGTCCAAGCTCACAGCTGCAAATGTCGTAAAAACGCCTGTTCACGCGCTTCATTCTATTGGCTATACAGAGTGACACGGGGCGTTCCTGAACGCACCAACCGCCCAGCCAAATCAGGAGATGGCTTCCAGGACGCTTCAAGTGCTCTTCGTAAATATTAAACTTTCTTTCGAGACTCTAAATTCAACCCAGGGCTCTATTTACAGGTTAATCTAAAATGAAATGATTCACCGTTTACATATATATTCATCACATACAAAATGATTAAGCCCTTTTATGTTTTAAATTTTGGTGATTATCTTAGATGTTTGAATTGAATTAAGAATCAAGATATTTTAATTTTTTGAGATACACACATCACAGAGCTATAATAAGCTAGAGTGCTCACGGCTAACATTTAGACCGCAAATTAAGGCGCCATATTGGTACTGGATCAGAATCAGAATCAGAATGAGATTTATTGCCATTGTTCATGTAGTACACAAACTAGGAATTTGTCTCGGTGCAATGCTGCAACATTAAACGTGGAGTAGCACTAAAGATAAAAATAAAAAACTATGCATGCAATAAAAGGAAGAATATGAATTCAAATTCAAATTCAAACGTTTATTTCAAACTCAGGGTTCATATTAAGAGCAAAAACTAAAACGAGTAGAAAATAGATAAACAAATAAATAAAAGTATATACAGATCAGCAGACACTCAGCGCTCTTGTAACAACAATAACATACAATAATGGGCTCAGTATAAAATGGAACGCCACCACTTCCAAATGCTGGAATGAAGTGTGAGTGACGAGTTGACAATTGCTGATATAAGATGATTGTTACATGCCAGCAACCTTCTCAAAAAGCTGTAAACATTCTTACGTATCAATTCGCCAAAAGACGGAATGTTCACAGACACAAACATCTTGCTTGCACTTGACCTTCGTGGTACATCTAACAACCTTCTTAGGGAGTTATTATATGCAATGCGGATTTTGTTCCTAACAGCAACATTGCTATTAAACCATAAAGGCGAGCAGTACATTGAGGTACAGAAGGTCTTGAACAACATACATTTGACATCAGGAGAACATCTATGGAAATTACGCAACAGTAGATTTGTTTGAGCGTACAGTTTCCTGAGATGCCTGTTACAATCAACATTGGTCTTATCAGATTCAATCCACACACCTAGGTATTTGACTTTTTCAACAAAGTTCAAGCTATTACCACAAAGTGGCATAACAGGATTCGACGTATTGACACCCTTTGGTTTGAAAGCCATACACATAGATTTAGTACAGTTGAACAGGATGTCATTTTTTTCACCAAATTTTTCACATACCGAAAGGAGATATTGCATCGCTGCAGTAGACAAACTTAACAAACAGGTCATCAGTGTAGAAAATGTGATTTAACAGTGCACCGTTAAAGGAGCCGCCCACATTAGTATTGTTCAACAGTACACTGAGATCATCAACATAGACATTAAACAACAAGGGTGACAGTATACCACCTTGTTTAACACCGTTGGTCACATGAAATTTGGATGAGGTGACATTGCCCCATCTAACAACCATAGACTGCCTTCTGTACCAGTAAAGCAGGATGCTAACAATGTAAATAGGAATACCTCGATCGATCAATTTTCTGAACAAACACCAGTGGTTAATCCTGTCAAAAGCTTTGCTAGCATCTAGGAACATAGCATAGACACTAGTGGAATGGCTTCTGAAGTAGTCAACAAATTCATGGAGTAGGTAAACAGCCTTGTCAGTTGAAAGAGCTGATTTGAAACCAAACTGATTGTCGTTTGTCCACAAATAATCCTCAATTCTGTTCAGAAACAAACCCTCTAACAGTTTAGATATAACATTTGCAATAGCTATAGGTCTGTAGTTGTTCATATCAGAAAGACTGGCACACTTGTTTTTCACCAAAGGAATAATAACAGAGTCCATCAACATATCTGGCATGTAACCATGAACAAACATACAGTTAAAACACAATGACAACAGAATACACAAATTGAAATCAGCGTTGATGAGGCATTCACTGGTGAGACAGTCAGGGCCAGCTGATTTGCCTTTCTTGAGAACTTTGATCAGTGAATCAACTTCAACAGGAGTAACAGCAGAAAATCAGAGGCATCAAACATGTCTTTATACAGACGAATATCATGCATAACAGAATCCTTCATTGAAACATTCTTGACTGAGTTGAAAATAGCTTCATATTGACATTTCCACTTTTCAGCAATATTAACGTCACCAGTCACACCATCAGTAGTGTTTGATCTGACAGACCGGTGGGAGCTCATAGCCTTCATTTGTTTCCAGAATTCTACCATGTTCAGTTCACTCATGTGATTAGCTAGCTGGTCACATTTGATACTTTCTTCATTGCGCCTGCATGCTCGTAGAGCATATTTGAACCTAGCCCTGCAGTTTTTCATGTTTTCAAATATTGGACCAGAACGTGGTTTGCTATTACTCCTCCACCACAAAAAAGCATCCCGAGCAGCTGTGTGAGCCTCGCTAACGACATCATTCCAGCCTGGGACGTTATATTGGGTGGCCACACTGTGACTAGGAATGCATTCACTCACACAGTAATTTAAAGCATCAACAATATCACTGTAGAACCTGTCGATATCGTCCCTGTGTGCCGCACACTTACGGTCGTGACACCTGATGGCGTCCATAGGAGCACGGATTTACAGAGTTTCCTACGAGTAAGTTTCTTATATCTGGACAGGTCTGACGCTGTGGCATCACGCCATTTGTATGTTCTACTGCCCGTTGTGGCTGAGGGAGCTTCCCGGGGGCCACTTTCAGCACTAGAAACCTCAATATCTATAGATAAAGGTACATGATCAGAACTCACATAGTCAAACAGAACTTTGATATTGGACACGTTATCATGGCCTGAGGATGTGGTCACACAGTGATCAAGCCATGATGTAGAGCCATGAGCCATGCGAACATGAGTAAAGGTATCACCTGGTAAGATAATCCTGTCCGAGATGTGTAAGGAGTAACTCTCACAAAAAGACACCAGTTCGTCTCCAAAACAACTTGAACGTGCTGTATTAGCGTTGAAGTCACCAATTGTGAACACATATGGAGTTGGAAAGTCCTCGGTGATACGTTTAACAAGACTCAGGCAGTGCAAGTATTCATCCAAGTTTTCAACACTGTCATAGGGGAAATATACACATAATATAAGACAGTGAAAGTCACCCAGGTTGACTTCAATACCTGTAACTCTTAGGCAATCGTAAGTTTTCACAACACAACTGTTCGCAAGTGACTTCCGCCATAGGATACCGCCGCCGCCATAGGGGCGACCTAAGATAACACGTTCTTCCGTATCCATAAAAGAAACACCTTGTCCTATAAAGTCACCATGTAATCTGCTCAGAATAGACAATTCGTTTTCGAACAACCAGTGTTCCTGCAACAACACAATGTCATGGTTATCACATAAACTGGAGATCTCATTGGATGAAGTTTTTACATTCTGGCAGTTAAATGAACATATTCTAAGGTTGGTCCTACTATTGAATGAGTATAATGACAAACACAATAATGACAATCACGTGTAGATCATTTCCTCTCAAAAAACTGTCGAAGGTATAAACCAGATGGCCACACATTTTTGTCAAGCAACTTCTTGCTGCAACTGGCAGGACATGTGATCTTAAAAGAGGCGTAACCATCATACTTGGTTTCTAGTTGCTCAATCTTGATATTGTCATTTAATTTAACACGGGTTTCGATGTAGGAGCGTACATGTTGGGGTCTGGTGGTGGGGTCAAGTCGACTGATGAAGACTTGGTGCTTCTTATGACCTTGACCTTGACCCTGATGCCTGCCAGACCACCTACCAGACTTTGGTACAACGCGTAACTGTGAGTGGGGGCGTGTCATGTTGACAACCTGTAGCTGGTTCGTGGTCTGCTTGGCAGTCGGTTGGTTGTCAGACGATTGAAGTACATTAGCATATGATCTCTTCTTCTTCTTGGAACTGCGACTCACAACTTCCTCGAACCCATCCTCGCGCTCTTCGGTAATTACAGCAACTTTGGCAGCTTTGGCAACCCCAGAAGGGCTGCTGCCGACAGCGACATCAGAACAGGCCTCTGTAGAGCTAGCGGCCTCGTCCGCAATCTCCCCGTCGGCTGTGGCGGACGGTGGAGGACCACCGTCACACACCGTTACATTGGCGATCGGGGTGTGGACGTCAGCTGCTACCACGTTCTCCCCATCGCTGGTGGTGATGGCAGCACTCTGAGTACTGCCAGCTTCATCGTCGCCTTCCACGACCAGGACGTCAGCTGGAGAGGGTGTGTCGTCGAGTTTGGAGTTAATAGCCGCCACGCCGTCCTGGATAGCAGATATCGTTGTGAACACGGTAGCAAGGCTCTCTCCAAGGGACATCACACGGCACACGTCCTTAGACAGCCTGGTAAGGTCAAATGACTCCAACGAAGCTGGTGGCAAATTCTTGAGGTTCAGGGCAACGTATTGTGGTGCCAGCTGACCAGCCTCATTCAGCTTGTGGTAGATGTCGCTGATGTCGTCTTTCTTCTGGTTGTAGCCGGTCCTCTTCTTAAACCGCGAGCTTCCCGCTGGACACTGCTCGAACAGCAACTTCTTTGCTCTTTTAACCTCGTTCACATCGTAGAAGTTGCCAACCCATTTCACAAGATAGGTCTTCGGGACATTACCCATGTTGTTCTGCATAAAGCACAACAGCTCACAGACGGGCCTCTGACGTGGAAGTGCTGAAGTTGGCCCATGCTGGGGATGGTCGTCACTATGGTAGTCTCCAGCCATATCTGACGTTAGTCCATTTAGTCCAGGAGACATTACTGACAGTTATCTAACAAGATACTATCATGTATATAGCACACCAACTTAGGTTTACCGAGGTAGCTTTGAAGCCCAACAGGGGTGCCGTTCAGCGAGGCTGATCATTAGATTGGCGGGGCTAGCGCTAGCTTAGCATTAGCTTTAGCATTAGCTTAGCATTAGCTTAGCAATAGCGTTAGCTTAGCATTAGCGTGATAGAGTCTGTAAGTGCACTCTTGTGCGAATTAATACACACGCGCTCTTGGTTCCACCTCACTTCGGATCAGTTCGCCCTCCGGGGAATAACGGTAGACGACACCAGTATTTACTTTAACCCACGCAAATGACCTTTAGCCCAACTTCGTGGATATGAATAAGTAAATGAAGTAGTAATGAAGTAGTAAGTAAATGAATAAGTAATACTAATCTATGCGATTTTTAAATATATTAACAAGCAGCAGATATTGTGGAGTTCCACATAGTGCAGTCGGTAGTGCAAAAAGAAAACAGTGATAATTGTCATGAGTCCGGTTGAGCTGCTGTACGTAGTGTACGAGAGTCTAATAAGTCACTTAGTGTTCAGCAGTCTGATGGCAGAGGGGAAGAAGCTGTTCATGTAGCGGGAGGTTTTAGTCTGAATGGACCGAAGTCTTCTACCTGAGGGAAGGGGGGCAAACAGAGCGTGTCCAGGGTGTGAAGGGTCGGCTATGATCCGACCTGCACGCCTCTGGGTCCTGGAGATGTACAGGTCCTGGAGGGATGGGAGCTTGCAGCCGATCACCTTCTCAGCAGCGCGCACAACGCGCTGCAGTCTTAGTTTGTCCCTGGCGGTGGCTCCTGCGTACCACACGGTGATGGAGGTGGTGAGGATGGACTCGATGATGGCCGTGTAGAACTGCACCAACATCTTGGTGGGTAGCTTGAGCTTCCTCAGCTGCCGCAGGAAGAACATCCTCTGCTGGGCCTTTTTGATGAGGGAGCTGATGGTCGGCTCCCACTTGAGGTCCCGGGTGATGGTGGTGCCCAGGAAGCGGAAGGAATCCGCAGTGGTGATGGGAGAGTCTGTGAGGGTAAGTGGGGGCAGAGGGGCTGTGACTTTTCTGAAGTCCACGATCATCTCCACTGTCTTCAAAGCGTTCAGCTGCAGGTTGTTGTGGCTGCACCAGGACGCCAGCTGGGCCACCTCTCTCCTGTAGACGGACTCGTCGCCGTTAGAGATGAGCCCGATGAGGGTGGTGTCGTCCGCAAACTTGATCAGCTTGACAGACTGGTGGCTGGAGGTGCAGGAGTTGGTGTAAAGGGAGAAGAGCAGGGGGGAAAGTACACAGCCCTGGGGTGATCCGGTGCTGATGCTAACAGAGTCTGAGACAGTCTTTCCCAGCCGCACATGCTGCCTCCGGTCCGTCAGGAAGTCGGTGATCCACCTGCAGAGGGAGTCAGGCACGCTGAGCAGGGACAGCTTGTCCTGGAGCAGAGCGGGGCGGATGGTAACAGGATATAGTCCTGTTCACAGCTCTTGCAGCACTGTGATAAAGGGATGTCCAAATAATGGTTTGTTGTATTTATTGTTATCATATAAGTAAGCTATGCATATAGAACATTATAAACACAAATTTTGGTGAGAATATGTCCCGATTTAAAGTTGATTTTTTTTTGTTGTGTCCAGTTGCAGAAAGATTCCTGTGTAGCTGCCATGGGGAAAACATAGTGACTAGCATCTTAGATAAGAACAAAGAGCAGAGTTTCGTTGGAGATAACAGGAAGTTGTGAAAGTGTGATCTTTTGTGTGTCAGAGAATGCATTGTAGGATCCTTTGTGTTTCAGAGACTGTGAGGGGGGATGTTAAAGGATTAAGGAAGTGAATGCATTGTGACCTTTTATGTGAATGCAATGTGACTTTTGGGCTGTAGGAAGACCTGAGTATTTAAGGGACGAGTTTTGTCTGAGAGGTCCTCTTTCTACTATGCTCATGTTGGAGATGTGTAATAAACTGCCTGAGACAAATCTGCCTCGTCATTTACACACTCCACACTGGTGACCCAAGACGAAGCATGCAACATGAAGAGAATTCCCCGGAGCCAGCCTCGTTGGGAGCCCCCAGCCAAGCGTATGCTGTTACAATCCAGCTACCGGATTTTTGGCAGCACAATCCGCGCTCCTGGTTCCACCTGGTTGAGGCGCAGTTCGTCCTCCGGGAAATATCGGTGGATGACACAAAATTCTACCATGTGGTCGCAAAGCTCGACACCCACACGGCTCAGCATGTGGAGAGCCTGCTGGATCAGCCACCAGCCAGCGACAAATACGGCGCAATGAAGGCCGCACTCATCCAGCACTACACACTCTCAGTTGAGTAGAGAGCAGAGAGACTCCTGGCGCGGACCGGCTTAGGAGATTGCACGGCTATTGACCTGATGGAGAAGATGCTGAGGTTGAAGGGCTCGGATGATGACCACTTCATTTTTACCCACCTTTTCCTCAGGAACCTTCCGTCAGCGATGAGAGCGGCCCTGGCCAGTTCGCCGTTGCTGGCCAAGTGGCACTACCGTGCGCTGGCCCGGGAAGCACACCAGATCATCATGGCCAGCAGGGAGCTCGCGACCACGGCGGCAGCGACGGAGCTCGGCGCGACGGCCGGAGATGGCGAGGGGCCATTGACGGCGGCAGCAGAACCACTGACGACGGCAGCGGCGGGAGCCAAGGAACACGGCGGAGACACCCTTTGTTTCTACCACTGCCGCTTTGCAGAGAAGGCACGCAAATGTACACTACCGTTCAAAAGTTTGGGGTCACCCAGACAATTATTTTGTGTTTTCCATGAAAAGTCACACTTATTTACCACCATGAGTTGTAAAATGAATAGAAAATATAGTCAAGACATTGACAAGGTTAGAAATAATGATTTGTATTTGAAATAATAATTTTTTCCTTCAAATTTTGCTTTCGTCAAAGAATCCTCCATTTGCAGCAATTACAGCATTGCAGACCTAACATGATTGCACAAGGGTTTTCTAATCATCCATTAGCCTTCTGACTCAATGAGCAAACACATTGTACCATTAGAACACTGGAGTGATAGTTGATGGAAATGGGCCTCTATACACCTATGTAGATATTGCACCAAAAACCAGACATTTGCAGCTAGAATAGTCATTTACCACATTAGCAATGTTTAGAGTGTATTTCTGATTAGTTTAAAGTTATCTTCATTAAAAAAAAGCGCTTTTCTTTCAAAAATAAGGAAATTTCTAAGTGACCCCAAACTTTTGAACAGTAGTGTATACCACCGTGCCAGTTCAAGCGCTTGGGAAAAAGCCAAGACCGGGGGTCGGTAGCAGCTGCGGCCCTCGGGGAGGAGAACAAGCTGCTCTACTTGACGGACGCACGCTCGGGGAGGCATTTCCTCGTGGACACCGGCGCCTAGTTGAGTTTCATCGTGCCGTCCTACGCAGACCGGCTGGCAGGATCCAGCGGCCCCCAGATGGCAGCAGCAAACGGCTCGGAGATTAAGACCTTTGGTGAGAGGACTCTACTTCTGTCGCTACACGGCTGTACATTTGAGTGGACTTTTGTCATAGCAGCATTGAATTTCAATATATTGGGGGCTGATTTTTTGTGCTTACATGGTTTGTTGGTTGATGTCGCTAACAGGCGCCTGGTTAATGCACTGTCTTTTGATTCTATTCCCTGTACAGCTCGAGCGTCCCGGCCAACAGCACAAGCCAACGTCACAGCGGCAAGCGGTAAGTTCCACACACTGCTCACTCAGTTCCGAGCACTCACGGTCCCGACATTTTCGGCAGCCGTCGCTAAACATGGGGTGGAACATTTTATTACCACCACCGGGCCGCCCGTTTTTGCAAAATCTCGGCGCTTGGACGCAGCTAACCTGGCCATAGCGCGCGAGGAGTTCGCCAACCTGGAGAGGTTGGGCATCATCAGGCGTTCAAACAGCCCATGGGCTTCCCCGCTACACATGGTCCCTAAAGCTGACGGTTCGTGGCGACCTTGCGGAGATTTCCGCAGGTTGAACAACGCCACAGCGCATGACCGCTACCCAATTCCTCACATCCAGGATTTTTCCGTTCATTTGGCAGGAGCGCGCGTTTTTTCTAAAATAGACTTGGTCCGCGGTTACCACCAAGTCCCAGTGCGCGCTGAAGACATACCCAAAACAGCGGTGATAACTCCGTTTGGTCTTTTCGAGTTTTTGCGCATGCCATTTGGGCTTAAAGGGGCTGTACAGATGTTCCAACGCATGATGGACGCGGTGCTGCGTGATCTCCCTTTCGTATTCGTCTACCTGGACGATATCTTGGTAGCCAGCGCATCCGAAGACGAACACGAAAACCACCTCACGGCGGTTTTCCAGAGGTTGGGAGAGCACGGTTTAATAATCAACCCAGCGAAGTGTCAGTTCGGGGTGACGCAGATTGATCTTTTGGGGCACCGCGTCTCTCCCGAAGGAGCGGTTCCGCTGCCTGACAAAGTGCACGCGGTAGCAGATTTTCCCCGACCGCAAACGGTCAGGGCGTTACAGGAGTTTTTGGGAATGGTGAATTTTTATAACCGTTTCCTCCCCCGCGCAGCGCAGCTCATGCAACCGCTGTACGCCGCGCTCAAAAAACAGAAACCCGCGAATAAGATCGAATGGTCCCCAGAGCGAGAGCGGGCGTTCTCGGAAGTCAAGGCAGCCCTGGCAAACGCCACGTTGTTGGCACATCCAGACCCAACGGCCCGCATAGCGCTCACTACTGACGTGTCAGATGTGGCCATAGGGGCGGTCGTGGAGCAGTGTGTAGCCAGGGCTTGGCAGCCGCTCGCCTTTTTCAGCAGGGCTTTGCGCGATAGTGAACATAAATACAGCGCGTTTGACAGGGAGTTGCTGGCTCTCCACTTGGCTATTCGCCACTTCCAGTTCTGGCTGGAAGGGCGCTGTTTCACCGCGTTCGTGGACCACAAGCCACTAACATTCGCGATGGCCAAGGTTTCAGAACCGTGGTCGGGCCGGCAGCAGAGACAGCTGGCCGCCATCTCAGAGTTTACTACCGATATTCAGCAATATGTCGGGTAAACTGAATGTGGTGGCAGACTGCCTCTCGCGCGTCGTGGCTGCCCCGGTCCGCGTGGGGATAGATTACTCAGCCATGGCCGCGGAACAGGTTAGTGACGCGGACGTGCGCGCGCTCCAGTCTGGACCAACAGGGTTAAGGCTGGAGAGCAGGGTGCTGCAAGATGGTATTCCCCCCCTAATTTGTGATGTCTCCACGGGGCGACCGCGTCCTGTGGTACCGGCCACGTGGCGCCGCCGCGTTTTTGACTCGATTCATTCTTTGGCACACCCGGGAGTGCGCACGTCGGTCAAAATGGTAGGAGAGAAATTTGTGTGGCCGAGCCTTCGCAAACAAGTGAAAGAGTGGGCAGCAGCCTGCATGACGTGCCAACGAGCCAAAGTACACAGACACACAAGAGCTCCCTTGGAGCCATTTCACATCCCGGCTAAGAGGTTCGACCATGTTCACGTGGACCTCGTGGGCCCCCTCCTGCCATCACAGGGGTGCACGCACCTTCTGACAATGGTGGACCGCACCACGCGCTGGCCTGAGGTGGTTCCACTGGCGTCAACCACAGCCGAGGAGGTGTCGTGCGCGTTTTTAACAGCATGGGTGGCATGCTTTGGAGTCCCGTCGGACATAACGTCCGACAGGAGCCCTCAATTTGTTTCCGAACTTTGGTCAACAATGGCACGCAGCCTGGGTGTCACAATTCACCGCACAACTGCGTACAATCCACAGGCTAATGGGTTATGCGAACGTTTTCATAGGTCATTGAAAGCGGCTCTCAGGGCGTCACTGACGGATGCAAATTGGGTAGACAAGCTACCGTGGGTTTTATTGGGGTTACGTTCTGCGCCTAAAGAGGATTTGGAAGCTTCCCCGGCTGAACTCGTTTTTGCGCAGCCACTTCGGCTGCCCGGGGAGTTTCTCCCAGATAATCCTGCGCCGGGCAGCTCCCCGTCTCAGCTGTTGCAGCGTAGCATTGACACAGGCACGCTGCCGGGTCCTGTGCACCACAGTTTTCCGTGCGTTTTTGTGCCTAAAACTTTGAAAAACGCAGAGTTTGTTTTTGTCAGACACGATGCACATCGCTCCCCACTGCGACCACCTTATGATGGACCGTTCAGAGTGCTGGAAACAGGGGACAAGCATTTTTTGCTAGATTTGGGGGGTAGGAGGGAAAAGGTTGGCATAAACAGACTCAAACCCGCTTTTGTGGTGGCGGACGAGAAAGTGCTGTTGGCGAGGGCCCCTCGGCGTGGAAGTCCCCCACGGGGAGCTTCCCAGAGTAAAATTTCCCCAGAACACCCGCAGGGACAGACAAAAGGTTTTCACCCCTAAGCAGCAGCTCCCCAGCATGACAGCGCTGCAGAGGCGGTGAATCCTGGTTACAGCAGATACGGGAGAAGACTGAAGCCCAAGCAGCATGTGGATTGATGTGTAATGATTCTGTCACAACATACAGACTGTTATTCTTTTGTTCGATCCAATATGCTCGGGGGGGGGGGGGTGTAGCTGCCATGGGGAAAACATAGTGACTAGCATCTTAGATAAGAACAAAGAGCAGAGTTTCCTTGGAGATAACAGGAAGTTGTGAAAGTGTGATCTTTTGTGTGTCAGAGAATGCATTGTAGGATCCTTTGTGTTTCAGAGACTGTGAGGGGGGATGTTAAAGGATTAAGGAAGTGAATGCATTGTGACCTTTTATGTGAATACAATGTGACTTTTGGGCTGTAGGAAGACCTGAGTATTTAAGGGACGAGTTTTGTCTGAGAGGTCCTCTTTCTACTATGCTCATGTTGGAGATGTGTAATAAACTGCCTGAGACAAATCTGCCTCGTCATTTACACACTCCACACCTGATCATAATGTCATTCTGATTATTATATGTGTTAAGTTCTTAATATGCAGATATGATTAACTACTCAAACCCGCTTTTGGCAGATGAGCAAGTGCTGCTGGTGAGGGCCCCGCGGCGAGGCAGACCCCCGTGGAGGGCTTCACAGAGTAATGTTTCCCCAGAATCCCCACAGGTGCTGACAAAAGGTTTCCACCCCCAGACGGCAAACCCCCAGCGTGACAGCGCTGCGGAGACGTCCAACCCCAGCTACAGCAGATACGGCAGGAGACGGAAGCCCAGACAGCTGGTGGACTAATGTGTATTGATACTATCACGGCATGCATGTTGTTTTTCCCTTGTTTGTTCTAAAATGCTGGGGGGCTTTGTGTGGGGACACACATTTGTGACCTGCTTTTGGAATCACATTTTAGACCAGAGCAAGGGCAGAGCTTCTGTGGTTATTACAGGAAGCTGCAGGAGAAGTAGCTTTGGTATGCAAAGCTTGAGACTGTGGGATATAATGAGGGGATGCATTGTAGATAGTGGTGTGATATCATGCAGAGAAGATGCATTGTTGCTGTCTTTATAATGCAATGGTTTTGTGAGACATGTGACCTGTTAACTGTAAGAGTCCTGGTATATAAGGACGAGAGTTCCCTTTGTCGTTCTCTTTTTTTATTCTGCTTCGTGATGTTGGAAGATGTGAATAAAACTGACTCAAGAGATGAACTCTGCCTCGTCATTTTCACATCTCCACACATCTCCACCCTAACCCTAACCCATTCCTCAGGAACCTACCAGCTGCAGCGAGGGTGATCCTGGCCAACTCGCCGTTGGTGACTAAGGACTACTGCACACTGGCACAGGAAGCGGATTGCATCATTTTAGCAACCAGAACTCTCAGCATTAATGCAGTGGCACCGTCGTCCAGGAGGGACTCCAGCAAAGTCGAGGAACCGTGGGTGGTAGCTGAAGCAGACAGCAGGAGATGCAGGAACGGGACGATCTGCTTCTATCATCGCTGCTTCGTCTCAAATGCCCAGCGATGCATGCAGCCATGCCAATTCAAGAAGTTGGGAAACGGCAGCCAGCAGTCAGTAGCGGCTGCAACCATTGGTGACAGAAACAAGCTGCTTTATGTTATAGACACACGTTTGGGGAGATGGATTCTGGTGGACTCCGGCTCCCAGAAGAGCCTCATCCTACCAGTCAATGCAAACAGAGTGGCAGGGGGCAGCGGTCCCGAGCTTATGGCCACCAACGGACGCACCATCAGGACATTTGGTGAGCGGACACTGACAATATTCTTACACGGACGTAACTTTCAGTGGAACATTGTGGTAGCCGCATGTTCTGCCCCCATTTTGGGTGCAGATTTTTTTTGTGTGCATATGGGTTGTCAATTGATGTTGCTAATAGGAGATTCTGGAATTTCCCCATTGTGGGACTAATAAAGGCGTATCTTATCTTATCTTATTAGTAGATGATGTTTCTTTTGCCTCTCTGCCCTGTACAGCTCGGGGAGCTGGGTCGACAACACTGGCTCACGTTATAGCTCCAGGGGGTAAGTACCAACAGTTACTTGCACAGTTTCCAGCACTCACGGTCCCAACATTTTCAGCTACGATAATGAAACACAGGGTAGAACATTTCATAGGTATGAGAGGACTGCCGGTATTTGCGCGACCTCGGCGCCTGGCCGCAGCTAAACTGGTCAGCGCGTGCGAGGAGTTTGCCAACTTGGAGCAGCTGGGCATCGCCAGGCACTCCAACAGCCCGTGGGTATCCCCACTCCACATGGGGCCTAAAGTCGATGGGTTGTGGCGACCGTGTGGCGATTTCCGGTGTTTGAACAACGCCACGGAACACGATCGCTATCCTATTAAGATAAGATAAGATAAGCCTTTATTAGTCCCACAACGGGGAAATTCCAGGATTGCAACAGCACAGGGATAGCAACACTCAGAGCAACAATCAGAAGGCAAGAAAAAACAAGCAAGCAAGAGCAGCTAATATACATATGTACATATTACTATAAAATATATATATACACACACACACACACAGACACACAGTGCAGAGCATTGTAGCTGGATGGAATAAATATATGAATATATGAACACACAGTGCAGAGCATTGTAGCTAGATGGAATAAATATGTAAATATATAAACACCCACAGTATGGAGCATTGCAGCTAGGTGAAATAAATATGCAAGTATATAAACACACACAGTGCGGAGCAATGTAGCTATTCCACACATCCAAGATTTTTCCGTGCACCTGGCCGGGGCGCATGTTTTTTCCAAAGTGGATCTGGTCCACGGTTACCACCAGGTCCCGGTGCACATAGAAGACGTTCCAAAAATGGCAGTAATAACTCTCTTTGGCCTTTTTGAATTTTTACGAATGCCGTTTGGATTAAAAGGCACGGCGCAGACCTTCCAGAAGATGATGGACGCAGTGCTGCGTGATTTGTCCTTCGTTTTCGTCTAGTTAGACGACATTCTGGTAACCAGTGCATCCGAGGAGGAGCACATCGCCCATCTTAAGACAGTTTTCCAGAGGTTGGAAGCGGACAGGCTGAAAGTCAACCCGGAGAAGTGCCATGTGCCAGTGATTGGTTTTTTTGGGCCACCGCATTTTGCCGGAGGGTGCAATCCCGTTTCCGGATAAGGTGTGCGCTGTGTCATACTTTCTGTGTCTGCAGACCATGAGAGCACTACAGGAGTTTTTGGGAATGGTTAATTTTTAAAAACGTTTCCTTCCCCAAGCAGCCCAGCTAACACAACTGTTGTATGACACGCTTAAAAAAAAGAAGCCTGCGGAAACCATCGACTGAACTCCCAAGTGAGACCAGGCTTTTGCAAACGCCAAAGCAGCGTTGGCAGATTCCACATTGCTAACCCACCCGGATCCGTCTGCACGGATAGCGCTCACTACGGGTACATCTGATATTGCCATAGGGGCAGTGGTGGAGCAGTGTGTCACAGGTTTGTGGCAGCCATTAGCATTTTTTATCCGAACTTTGCAGGAAAATGAATGCAAATACAGCACATTCGATAGAGAATTGCTGGCTCGCCACCTGGTGATGAGCCATTTCCAGTTTTGGCTGGAGGGGCACAAGTTCACCGCACTCGTGGACCATAAGCCGCTGACATGTGATGGCCAAGGTTTCGGAACCATGGTTGGCCCGGCAGCAATGGCATTTGGCCGCAATTTCGCAATTTACTACCAACATTCAACATGTTGCTGGTAAGCTCAATGTCATGGCCGATTGCCTGTCACACGCGTTAATTGCCCCCATCTATATGGAAATTGATTTCCCTGCCATGGCCGTGGAACAAGCCAGGGACGCGAACATTTGTGCACTCCAGTCTGCGCCAGCTGGGTTAAGGCTGGAGAGCAGGGTGGTGCAAGAAGGGTGCCCTCCCTTGCTCTGCAACGTCTCTATCGGCCACCCGCACCGGTGGTTCCGAGCTCTTGGCACCATCGCATTTTTGAGTTGGTCCGCTCTCTTTCGCATCTGGGAGTGCACGCTTCGGTGAAGCTAGTGGGGGCGAAATTCATCTGGCCGCACTTGTGCAAGGACATGAAAGAGTGGGCTGCAGCTTGCGTCACATGCCAGCGGGCCAAAGTGCACAGGCACACCAGAGCCCCTCTCAAGCCGTTCCAAATCGAGGCTAGGAGGTTCAACCATGTCCATGTGGATTTGATGGGACCCCTCCTGTCGTCGCAAGGTTTCACGCACCTTTTGACAGTCATGGAGCGCACCATGCGCTGGCCTGAAGTGGTCCCGCTGGTGTCTACCACGTCCGCGGAAGTGGTTCGCACTTTTTTGTTGGCTTGGGTCGCATGTTTCAGATCTCCATCGGACATCACGTCCGACAGGGGTCCACAATTTGTTTCAGAACTCTGGTCTGCGATTGCCCAGAGCCTGGGGGTCAAAATTCATCGCATTACCGTATACAACCCCCAGGCTAATGGGTTATGCAAGCGTTTTCATAGGTTGCTTAAAGCAGCACTCAGAGCTTTGTTCACAGACTCAAATTGGGTCGACTGCCTGCCCTGGGTTCTTTTAGGGTTGCACTCCGCACCTGAGGAGGATTTGGCAGCCTCCCCGGCAGAACTTGTTTTTCCTCAGCCACTGCAGATCCCCGGAGAGTTTTTACCGGAAAATCACGCACCCAAGACTGATCCACCCGTGCAATTTTTGCATGGCTTGGAGGCTTTTAATGTACTGAGCCCAGCCCACCATTGCTTTCCTCGCACCTTCATCCCAAAAAGCTTGCAGAATGCCGGTTTTGTTTTCGTCAGGCACGATGCGCACCGGATCCCGCTGTGCCCACCGTACAATGAACCATTCAACGTGCTGGAATCTGGGGCAAATCATTTTGTGTTAGACTTGGGGGTACGTAGGGAGACCATCTGCATCGACAGGCTGAAGCCCGCTTTTGTGTTGGCAGATGAGCAGGTGGTGTTGGCCCAAGCTCCCTGGCGTGGACGCCCACTGTTGGTGGCCCTGCAGGTTGGTGATCCCTCAGCAGGGACCTGCGCTAGCAAAGATAATGTATTTCCCCCCCTCCCCTCTTTTTTTCCCTCTACAGACTGATGTGCCCTCCTGCACACCTCGCCAGCAGGGCGGTTCGACTGGACCAGCGACCCCCCGGCTACAGCCGCTATGGGCGCCAGCTCAAGCCCAAAGGACAGGGGGGTTAGTGCCCCTTCTGGGTGTTCGGGGGGAGGGGGGATGCTGTGTGGGGGCATAGGGTGGAGGGTTTCTCAACCCAGAGAGGGCAGGGGGAAGGAGGAAACAATGGACTGATGGAGGAGGTGTCACCGGGGGGTATCAGATGGGACAGTTAGGTCTATGCACCCCCCGGGGAGAGGAAGAATTACCAGAGCCACAGAGAGAAGAAAGGTGTGAGAGCGGCGCCAGTGTATGTCTGTCACCACTCGCCGCTCTCAGGCATCCACCTCAGCTGCGTGCACACCTGCGCTTCATTAGCGCTGAGCTATTTATTCCACCTCACCCTGAGCATCGGTCTGGAGCCGTCTGTCTTACAACGCGCTCAATCCCTCAGCAGAATCCTTTCTTCAGGCCTGCAATTCATCGCTACGACACGTAAGCTGTCTTATTACTTACCTCTTCTCTCAGCCTTCCCCTGTGCACAGGTGGATTCCCTGGCGGCGGAAATCCTCACCTTCGCCATCATCTCCTCCCTGCATCTCCACACCTCGTTGTGTGCGCAGCAGGGCGCTGTCTCCCAGGCCTGGAATCCTCGCCAACGCCAGCCACCAATATCTCTGCAAGTAAGCACATCTCTGTATCACTCTCCCGTGTGGTTTTGCCCAGCTCACTCCCTGTTTGTGTCTCTTCCATAGGGTTGCCTGGCCGCACGGCGTGCTGCTCTGCTCCTGTCCTCATCTTCCACCCACAATACATTACCATATCACATACACGCATCCAAACACGTTTTCCTGGTTGAATAAAGCTTTCAAATCTACCTGAGCCTGCGTGCGTGTTTCCTGGGCTGAGAATTATGTCAGTACGGCTCCAGCAAAGCGGCCCAGCGGACAGCGGGCTCGCACGCCATTTTTCCACCCTCGAAGCTCGGGTGGATATGATAGCGCATCAACAACAGGTCATCTTCAACCAGTTAACTATAATTACTCACCGGTTAGACCATCTTGACCCCCAGCAGGCGTTCCCCCCGGCTCATCAAGGCGGCTCGGCTTCGGCTACCTCCACGGCTGGCCAACCTAACTCGGGAGTGCTGACCCGGCTCACACCGATCCCAACCCCCGCTCGCTTCAACGGGAAGCTCGGTGGGGCACGGGGGTTTATTTTACAATGTGAGTCGGTGTTTCTGCGTGTTCCCGGGGATTTCCCCTCAGACCACAGCCGTATCGGCTACATGGCTAATCTCCTGGAGGGGCGAGCGTTAGCTTGGGCTTACGCAGTCATGTTGAAGCCCAGCTACGCGAACCTCTCCTATGACCGGTTCGTGCAAGACTTCCTTGAGGTGTTTGATCACTCGCGTCGTGACAGTGTCCTCGTCGATCGGCTCCTTAGCCTTCAACAGGGAAGCCGGTCGGCGGCGGATCACGCTGTTGACTTCCGGGTGGCAGCGGAGGAGGTTGGTTGGGGAGAGGCTTCTCTCTGCAGCATCTTCCTCCGTAGCCTCAATTCAGGTCTGCGGGACGAATTGGCCATTCGGGATCTCCCAGGGCGGCTGTCCAAGCTAATCTCCCTAACGATTAGTTTGGACAACAGGCTGCGAGAGCGGGCCGCAGAACGGAAGTCAGTCAGCCGCTCGCGCGGATCTTCCGCCCGCTCTCCTCAGTCTCGCCCCCTGGCGTTACCCGCTCCGGAGTCCGCCGATGAGTCAGAGGCCATGTCGATCGGGCGCACCAGGCTCCCTCTTGCGGAGAGACAACGCCGGCGGGAACTGGGTCTCTGCATGTATTGCGGAGATGACCAGCATACCGTGGAGCAGTGCCCGGTCAAGCCAAACGGGGGGGTCCGCGAGTCACTGTAGGGGGCCTCGCGGACTCGAACCGGTCAAATCCCCTCTCTAGTTGCACACTGCCCATCAGATTCTACCATAATTCCATCGGGCATCTCACTCATGCACTGGTGGACTTGGGGACAGAGCAAAATTTCATTTCCAAGAGCCTGGCAACCCGTTTGGGCATACCCTGTCAGCCATTGTCAACTCCCCTTAATCTGGTCACCCTCTCTCGCTCTCCCCTGGGGGTAGTGACGCATCGCACCAAGCTGGTGCCCATAATAATCTCAGGCAACCACTGTGAGAACCTAATCCTATACGTCTTGTCTTCCTCTTCGGACCGTGTCATTCTGGGCTACCCATGGCTGCGCCTGCACAATCCCGTCCTCGATTGGAGGTCTGGTAATATCCTTTCGTGGAGCTCCTTCTGCCTGAGCACCTGTCTCCAGTCTGTAGCTTGTGCTCCATCCTCTCCTCCGCCCGCGCCGGCCTCTGAGCCTCTGGACCTCACCCTGGTGCCCCAGGAGTTTCACGACTTGGGGATGGCATTCAGCAAGTCCAAAGCCATGTCTCTTCCCCCTCACCGGCTGTATGACTGCGCCATTAACCTCCTCCCGGGGGCACCCTTACCATCCGGCCGCCTTTACAGCCTTTCAGCTCCTGAACGCAAGGCAATGGATTCTTACATCAGGGAGTCGCTCAGTGCTGGGATCATCCGCCCCTCCTCGTCTCCGCTCGGTGCTGGCTTCTTCTTTGTCTCCAAGAAGGATGGGTCCCTTCGCCCCTGCATTGATTTCAGGGCTCTCAATGACATCACGGTTAAGGACCGCTACACCCTGCCTCTGATGGACACCGCCTTCCACTCCCTCCAGGGGGCGACCTGGTTCACTAAATTAGATCTCCGCAGCACTTACCACCTCGTTCGGATCCGGGAAGGAGATGAGTGGAAGACGGCCTTTAGGACGCCCAGCGGCCACTTCGAATACTTAGTGATGCCGTTTCGGCTCACCAACGCACCTACCGTCTTTCAGCGACTCATTAATGATGTCCCACGAGATTTCCTGGTGGTCTTTGTCTTCGTCTACCTGGATGATATACTCATCTTCTCCAGGTCACGGGAGGAGCACCAGGCTCATGTGAGGCGGGTCCTGCAGCGGTTGTTGGAGAACAGGCTCTACATCAAGGCGGAGAAATGTGAATTCTACGCCAAGACCACCTCTTTGGGATTTGTCATCTCTCACAATCAGATCCTCCCCGACCCCGCTAAGGATAAAGCGGTGGTCGAGTGGCCCACGCCTACCTCCAGGAAACAGGTGCAACAGTTCATTGGCTTCGCCAATTTCTACCATCGCTCTGTCCCCAACTTCGGCGCCATTGTTACTCCCCTGACTCGCCTCACTTCTTCTAAGGTGCCCTTCCAGTGGTCTGAGGAGGCAGCAACCGCTTTCAAGACCCTCAAGACAGAGTTCTCATCCTCCCGGGTCCTAACCCAGGTTGATCCCGCGCTGCAGTGCTTGGTGGAGGTTGATGCGTCTGACACAGGGGTGGGGGCAGTGCTCTCCCAGCGTTCACCAGTGGATGGAGTCAAGCGGCCCTGCGCCTTCTTCTCTCGACGGTTGTCAGCAGCCGAGCGAAATTATGACGTCGGCGACAGGGAACTCCTTGCTGTCAAGCTCGCGCTGCAGGAGTGGCGTCACTGGCTGGAGGGGGCAGCTCAGCCTTTTGTGGTCTGGACGGACCACAAGAATCTTGAGTATTTGAGGTCAGCGCGGCGTCTGAATGCCCGCCAGGCACGCTGGTCTCTATTCTTCGCTCGATTCCAGTTTACCATCACCTACCATCCAGGCTCAAAGAATGGGTTGCCCGATGCCTTGTCAAGACA
The DNA here is from genome assembly GCA_020510985.1 of Pholidichthys leucotaenia. Lineage (NCBI taxonomy): Eukaryota > Metazoa > Chordata > Actinopteri > Cichliformes > Pholidichthyidae > Pholidichthys > Pholidichthys leucotaenia. The sequence continues at coordinate 82,691,240 of CM035847.1, read as the reverse complement.
GTTCGCTCCTGAGGCCCCGGAGGAGTCGGACTACACCATCCTTCCCAGCTTGTGCGTCGTGGGGGCGGTCTCCTGGTCCATCAGGGACAAGATCTGAAAGGCGCAGGAGGCGGAACCGGACCCTGGCAGTGGTCCGGAGGGCAGGCTCTTCGTTCCTTCAGCTGTTCGGGGGGAGGTTATTCACTGGGCCCACACGTCCAGGCTCGCCTGTCACCCTGGCGTCTCCCGACTGGTGGACCTTCTTCAACGCTCCTTCTGGTGGCCGGGTCTCCAAAAGGATGTCGCCAACTACGTCCGGGCCTGCCCCCAGTGTGCCACTGGCAAGTCTCAGAACTCTCCACCTGCGGGTCTACTCCAGCCCCTGCCGGTCCCAGGCAGGCCCTGGTCGCACATCGCTCTCGACTTCGTCACTGGTCTCCCTGTCTCTAACACCTACGACACGGTTTTGACGATTGTGGATCGGTTCTCTAAGGCCGCCCACTTTGTGCCGCTTCGGGGTCTTCCTTCGGCACGTGAGACGGCTGATCTCCTCGTCCAACATGTGGTCAGACTGCACGGGATTCCTTTGGACGTCGTATCGGATCGTGGGCCTCAGTTTGTATCCCAAGTGTGGAGGTGCTTCTGTAACGCCCTGGGGGCCATGGCGAGTCTTTCCTCTGGTCATCATCCCCAGTCCAACGGACAGTGTGAACGTACCAATCAGGAGCTGGAGGCTGCCCTGCGCTGCGTGACCTCCTCCAACCCATCCTCCTGGAGCTCCTACTTGGCCTGGGTGGAGTACGCCCACAACACGGCACGGTCTTCGGCCACTGGTATGTCCCCCTTCAAGGCGTCGTTGGGATACGATCCCCCCTTGTTCCCCGAAAAGGAGGGTGAGTTGGCTGTTCCCTCCATTCAGGCACATGTGAGACGCTGCCGGAGTTTGTGGACCTGGGTGAGACAGGCGCTTTTACGCACGGCGGCGCGCAACAGCACCACTGCCAATCGCCACAGGAGGCCGGCTCCTAGTTACCAGGTGGGTCAACGGGTCTGGCTTTCTTCACAGGACATCAATCTCAAGGCTGAGAAGAGGAAGTTGGCTCCACGGTTTCTCGGTCCCTTCGCTATTACCAAGATTGTCAACCCGGTGGCTGTGCGTTTGGCCCTCCCCCCTCCTTCCGTGTGTGTCCCACTTTCCATGTTTCCAAAGTCAAGCCTGTTGTCTCTGACCCACTCTGTCCTCCTCCTAGGGTGCCGCCCGCTCCCATGATGATCGACGGTCACCCGGCGTGGGGTGTTGCTTCCATCCTGGACTCCCGGCGCCGAGGTCGTGGGTTGCAGTACTTGGTGGATTGGGAGGGATATGGCCTAGAGTGGAGATCCTGGGTGCACTCTTCTTGGGTGCTGGATTGAGATCTCGTCACGGAGTTCCACCGGGCGCACCCGGATAAGCCAGTACCAGGAGGCGCTGTTAGTGGGGGGAGTACTGTCACCACTCGCTGCTCTCAGGCATCCATCTCAGCTGCGCGCACACCTGCGCTTCGTTAGCGCTGAGCTATTTATTCCACCTCGCCCTGAGCATCGGTCTGGAGCCGTCTGTCTTACAACGCGCTCAATCCCTCAGCAGAATCCTTTCTTCAGGCCTGCAATTCATCGCTACGACACGTAAGCTGTCTTATTACTTACCTCTTCTCTCAGCCTTCCCCTGTGCACAGGTGGATTCCCTGGCGGCGGAAATCCTCACCTTCGCCATCATCTCCTCCCCGCATCTCCACACCTCGTTGTGTGCGCAGCAGGGCGCTGTCTCCCAGGCCTGGAATCCTCGCCAACGCCAGCCACCAATATCTCTGCAAGTAAGCACATCTCTGTATCACTCTCCCGTGTGGTTTTGCCCAGCTCACTCCCTGTTTGTGTCTCTTCCATAGGGTTGCCTGGCCGCACGGCGTGCTGCTCTGCTCCTGTCCTCATCTTCCACCCACAATACATCACCATATCACATACACGCATCCAAACACGTTTTCCTGGTTGAATAAAGCTTTCAAATCTACCTGAGCCTGCGTGCGTGTTTCCTGGGCCGAGAATTATGTCAATGTCATGTTAATGTGCCACACATTTCTTCGTTAAACAACAATGTATGATGGTCGGAAGTTCCGGGTGTCGAAGCATGGAATTAAAGATATAAAAGGGGAATGCACAGAGATGCGGGATCGCTGTTTTTGCTGTTCTGTTGTTGGAGAGAGAATAAAGTCTTGTGTCGTTCAGCTCGTTGCCTCACCTATTCCTTTCTCCACTTTATTAATCTTTTTTTATAATGCAATGCAATTTAGTTTGTGTTCTCCTGTGAAACATTTTTAGGATTTTAGTTGTAGATTTTAGAATTTTTGACCTATTTACTTGGAGTCAAACACTTTTAGGGGCAGATTTACTAATGTGCTGCGCCATCACAAAACCCTGTTTTGGCGTTAAAAACTACTGTTGAGATTTATTAAAAGGCGCAGGGCAAAATTAGTGGTGGAAAGATGTGGACTATGTTAATTTTGCGCCTGGCCTCATTGCATTTGTTTTTGTGGGAGGTGTCATGTCAAAGTGCAAATTTGAGGGAGGGGAGTATTTAAATGACTGGCCCAAGGTGATTTATTAAGGTCTGCGGTTGTCAATCTTCTACTAAATGCGCCAGGATTTAACGCCCCAAAAAAGCTTGTCTTAAGTCATCTGTGCCTGATGACAGCAATCACTGGTGCCAGGAGGAGACACCAGTGAGAACTGAGGGCGTGTGGCCAAAGAGACAGCTTCTTCCCATGTGTGACTTTATTTGGCATGACACAACAAATTAATATGAACAGAAATGATCTCACAGAGATCGGTGTTGTGCTGCACTGGACATCAGCCGGCAAAGGATTTTTTAAATTTCATTTGTTTATATATAGCCTAATAATAATAATTTATTTCATTTATAATGCACTTTACATCTCAGGGCAAAATCTCTACACAAACAGGATTAAGAACAAGAATAAAAGCAAACATTAAGTACATACGATGACACAACAGGACATCCCTGGTGAGAATTGCTCTCACCTGCTGCTGTGGCTGTCCGAGGAACAAGTGAAATTGTGTGTGTTTAACTTTATGTTCCAGATTTCAGAAAAGATAAAATGCACATACAATATTTATGAAAAGTCATGGACTGGGAGACCTGTAGATTTTGTTAAAACAAAGTTATTCATATAATAAAACCCCAGAGTGTCATGATTTCCTGCCCATCTTGGGCAGGAGAGACAAAAACCCAAATGCAGGATAGTGTTGCGTGTGTTTATTGAATAAAAGTCTTAACAAAAGCTTCAACTGCACAAGTAAACAGGGATTTGCACAGGATGCTCTTCAGCTCACTGGTGAGTACAACACAGAAGAAAAAGACCCAAGGCACTAACAGACGAGATTAATGAGCGGGGGGAGCAAAAGAGAAGACCCAAGGTGCTCCCAGATGAGACTGGTGAGCAGGGAGAACAAAAGAGACAACCCAAGGTGCTCCCAAACGAGACTGGTGAGTAGGGGGAACAAACAGTACCGACAGGACATGGAAACGAGCAGTCCGTCGAGGTGACAATCCAATAATCCGGCAAATACCAGTGAGCAGACAGAGCTTAAATAATACAGGACATAATGAACAGAGTGATTGCAGGTGTGAGTGAGTGTGTCCGTGTGTGTAGGAATGTGTGGGTGTGTGCTGAGCTGAGTGAGCACAGGTGTGAGTGTGTGCATGTGTGTAGTTATGTGTGTATGTATGTGCGTGTGTGTGTGTGAACCTGAGCAAGGAGAGGAACAGGCAATTCCAAATTGGAACCAGCTGTGTACAGAGTACACAGGAGAGGGAGGCGTGGCTGCCAGCAAACAGGAGGCACACAAGACCCAACCCCCTGCCCACTGCCAGTCACAAAATAAAATATAAACAAACCAAAGGCAGGCTAAGGAAAAACTTCAACAGATAAATAATACAGAAACATAAACAAACAAATAAAAGGCACCCAACATACAACAGGGCATGGCAAAACAAGCTAGACTATGAAACACAATTTGGAACTCAAAAGGTAACATCGTCAGCCTCCGTTGGTCTATGATGACCATGGAAGAGAATCCTAAACGTCTACTCTGCTGGAACAGCACCGCCTGTGGCTGAACAGGCCGATGCGCGAATGGCAGTCCCTGTCACACAGGTCGCACTTGTGGGTGGTCTCCATGCTGCTGGGTCTGTGGCGGTTCTTCCTGCGGGTCCTTTTTTCATCTGCTGTAGCAGTCAGTCTCTCTTCACCCGCCTTGAGCTGTCTGGTCAGGGTGCCTCTCCATTTGGAGCGGTCCGTTGCAAGGTCCTCCCAGCGCTCTGTGTTGATCTCCAGTGCCTTCATGTCTCTCTTGCAGACGTCTCTAAAGCGCAGCTGTGAGGGCCAACGTCTCTCCTGCCAGTTGCCAGTTCTCCATAGAGGACGTCACCCACTCGGTCAGCACCCACTCTGGCATTGAAGTCTCCAAGGAGAATGAGTTGTTCAGAGTTGGGGATGATCCTGACAGTTGTTGCGAGATTCTCGTAGAACTCATCTTTTGCCTCTGGTGTGGCTGTCAGTGTTGGGGCATACACACTGACGAGGGTGACTGGGCCTTGAGTGGTGTTCAGGCGGAGGGTGAGGAGTTGTGCAGAGCCAGTGCTGCCCGGTTCCACCATCTTCAGCAAGGTGTTCTTCACTGCGAAGCCCACTCCGTGTTCCCTGTGTTCGTCACTGCCCTTTCCCTGCCAGTAGAACGTGTAGTCCTTCTCTCTCAGTGTGCCTGCATCAGCCAACCGTGTTTCCTGGAGAGTGGCAATATCCACTCCCAGTCTCTTCAGCTCATTATTGATGATGGCAGTCTTCCTGGTGTTGTTGATGTCCTTGAGGTTAGCAGCGAGTCTTGTCATCATAGTGCGGACGTTCCAAGTTCCCAGTTTTAGAGTTGGTCTCTTTTGTTTTATTGTCTTGCCTGGTGCGAAGGTTCTCAGCCTGCTATTCGGACTTCTCCTCATCCCCATGCACCCAGTGAGGAAAGCAAGCTGTGGCGGGACAACACCTTATTGGCTGGGGGCTGCCCAGCTTGAGGCGGACGGTAGCTGTCCAGTGAGATCCGATAATCCCTCCCACCGTCGGGAACAACCCCTGGCGCCGCGCTCTACGCCAATTGAGCGGTGGTTTATAACCGTAACTGTCATTCCCCGTGTTTTGTCTACGCCAAAGGCGAAGCTGGAGTGTCCTCTCCAGTGATCTGGTGTTCTACCTTCCAGCGTTGGGCGTTGGTAGGATTCAAGCCTGGGCAGGAAGATATGGAGGACAAGATGTTGCCCATGCAACATGTCCCCCCTCTCCACGTCACTGATGAATCCAAAGGAACAGCAGGGCTGCTACAGTTTGGCACCAGCGCCGTTGCAGGAGCTGCCAGAACGATGTTGAGCACAACATAGAACTGCCTTAGGGGCTCCGACTCCGGATTTTTCCTCAGGGTTGACTCCCGAAGCCTTTCCCGTGACCGGGTATGCCGCAAGGCAGCGGAGGTTTGAAATCAGGGTTTACCTTCCCCTAGATGGGCTACCTTCCCAGGTTGACGAGCCACCATCTACCCGAAGCATCTGGTTTTAAGGCGCCAGAGATCCGCCCTCGCCCCTTCTCCTATTAGTAAAAGCAGTTCCGCCGGGCTTAGAGACTAAACCACACGGGCAGGCTAGGAGTTGGACTTAGTTGTCAGAGGCTTTTCGAGACGCACGTCATAAGGAGCATTTTAGGAGCACTGGGAGCTTAACCCCAGTGCCGCTCCTGGCTATGACAACCTTGGAACCAAAAGGTAACATAAAACACAGATAATTAAGGAAGAGGAAAAAGCCATGAAGCCGAGCTCGGGAGGATCCCAAGCCCAGTTCATGACACAGAGTCTCCATCAGACCACCTTGACGGTTCTTGTGTTAATAACATAAACCTCCATTTTTTTTTTCTCCCGGCGCCACACGAGTCGGCCGCCCTTTGCAACAGCGGCTCAATTACGAGTCTTTTTCTCTTCCTCTCTCTTTTTGATCTGTCTTTTTTTCACTCCACTTATATCACGGACACACAGATCGTCCCAAATGTCTCCTGAGCCGGTGGATGGAGCCACTGTTTATAGCAGGATACGATACAGCAGGGAAGAGCTGCTAGCATTCAACCGCCACCCGGTCCCATTGGAAAAACTCGACATACTGAGAACTGAGGCGAAAACGCCGCGGCTGCCGGGCTGGAGTAAGGCGGAGGACAAAAAATATAAGGTACAGACCCTCCCTTCCATCTATTGTCATGGGAAATGTACGGTCGTTACTGGGAAAGGTAGATGAGCTAGCGGCTATCTGCCGTTACGATAGCACATATCGGGAGTGCTCTCTCCTTTTATTTTCTGAGACGTGGCTAACTGAACTAGCAGCAGATGCTAACATTGAGCTGGAGGCTTTCCACATGATACGGGCAGACCGAACACCAGACAGTGGCAAAGCAAGGGGCGGTGGAGTGATAATGTATGTTAACAACAACTGGTGCAGACCGGGACATATCACTGTTAAACAACGACATTGCAGCAAAGACATTGAGTTGCTAGCTGTTAGCATGCGGCCTACATATCTCCCGAGAGAACACTCACACGTGATCTGCATTGTTGTTTATGCAAATCCGACGGCGAACGCTGGGACAGCACGTGACGTCATCCATTCAGTAACCAGCAGGCTGCAGACAGAACACCCAGATGCTCTTCTCCTCATCTCATGCGATTTCAACCATGTTTCACTGTCTCCCATTCTACCCACGTCCACCCAGTATGTCACATGCCACACTAGAGACAATAAAACACTGGACTTATTCTACGCAAACACTAAGGAGGCGTACACCTCATCACAACTCCCCCCACTCGGGAGATCGGATCACAACTTGGTTCATCTCCGGCCGGTGTACAAACCCCTAGTGCACAGACAACCTCCGGCCATGCGCACAGTGGAGTTATGGTCTGAGGAAACAATGGACACTCTAAAGGGCTGTTTTGAAGCCACCACCTGGAAGCAGCTCTGCGATCCACATGGTGAGGACATCGATGGCCTCACTCACACCTTCACGGACTACCTCAGCTTCTGTGTGGACAAATCTGTTCCCACCAAGACCATACGGTGTTGCTCAAACAACAAACCCTGGATCAACCCTGAGATAAAAACACTTCTGAGAGAGAAGAAGAGGATCTTCAGGTCGGGGAACAGGGAGATGCTGAAGTCCGTACAGAGGGAGCTGAGGAGAAAGATCAGAGAAGGCAAGGACAGCTTCAGGAAGAAGATGGAGGACAAGCTGCAACAGAGCGACATCAGCGGGGTCTGGAGAAACCTCAAAACCATCTCTGGGCTCCAGAATACCTCCCCCCAGGCCACGGGGGGCAGGGAGTGGGCGAACAACCTGAATCTGTGTTTCAATAGGTTTGACCAACCACCCTCCCCCCTGACTGCACAACAACCACTGCTGCCTCTAAAGAAATCAAGTCCTGCTGCCCGCTCCCCACTCCACCAACACCCCCCCACTCCCAACACACAGCCCCCCATCCTGACCCTGACCAGGACCCAGGTGAGGATGGAGCTGAGGAAGATCAAGGCGAGGAAGGCCTCGGGACCGGACGGCATCAGCGCAAAGCTCCTCAAGTCCTGTGCAGACCAGCTGTGTGGGATTGTGACGTACATCTTCAACCTGAGCCTGAAGCTGGGGAGGGTACCACAGCTGTGGAAAACATCTTGTGTGGTACCTGTACCAAAAACTTCCCACCCCAAAGACCTGAACAGCTACAGACCGGTGGCCTTGACGTCCCACTTGATGAAGACCCTGGAGAGACTGCTCCTTGCTCACCTCCGCCCCCTGGTGGAACCAGCGATGGATCCACTCCAGTTCGCCTACCAGCATGGCATTGGGGTGGAGGATGCGGTGATCTTCCTCCTTCACCGTTCTCTGTCCCACCTGGAGAAGCCCGGGAATATGGTGAGGATCATGTTCTTTGACTTCTCCAGTGCTTTCAACACCATCCAACCAATGATCCTGAAGGACAAGCTGCTGCTCGCAGGGGTGGACCAGCACCTGTCATCATGGATCCTGGACTACCTCACGAACCAGCCTCAGTTTGTGAGAACCCGGGACTGTGTGTCCGACACGATCATCGGTAGCACGGGGGCACTTCTCACACAACACAACACACTGCCATCTACAGAAGTTCTCTGATGACTCTGCGATCGTTGGCCTCATCTCCAATGGAGATGAAGCTGAGTACAGAGGGCTTATCCAGGACTTCGTGGACTGGTGCCATCGGAACTGCCTCCAGATCAACGCGAGGAAAACTAAGGAGCTGGTGGTGGACTGCCGCAGGCATGGGCAACCCCTCTCAGCACCAGTAAATATACAGGGAACAGACATCGAGATGGTGACATCCTGTAAGTACCTGGGTGTTCATCTGAACAATAAACTAGACTGGTCACACAATACTGACGCACTCTACAAGAAGGGTCAGCGCAGGCTGTTCCTGCTGAGGAGACTCAGGTCTTTTGGTGTACAAGGGGCGCTGCTGAAGACATTCTATGACACGGTGGTGGCATCAGCCATCACTTTTGGAGTGGTCTGCTGGGGCAGTGGCATTACTGCAGCCGATAGGAAGAGACTGAACAAACTGATCAAGAAAGCTAGCTCTGTCCTGGGGCAGCGCCTTGATCCGGTGGAGGAGATAGGAGAGAGAAGGACAGTGGCTAAACTGTCATCTCTGCTGGAGTCCGAGTTCCACCCTATGCAGGACATACTGAATGCACTGAGGAGCTCATTTAGCAGCAGACTACATCATCCCAGGTGCACAACCGAGAGGTTTCGCAGGTCCTTCCTACCAACGGCTGTCAGACTGTACAACCTAAGCAGGGCTGCTCGCAGAGATAGCAAAAAGACGTAACAAACTAATAGTTTTTTGAATGCAAAAGATGCAATAGACTTACACAATGGTCCCCTCCGGCATACAACTAGGAAAATACCGGTCGCTATGGAGGGTGAGAATATGTATGGGCACATAATCATACCATGTAGGATAACTAAGTAGACGGTTATGCTGTTTCATCCCATCTAGCAACAATGCTCTGCACTGTGTGTTTATATATTTACATATTTATTCCATCTAGCTACAATGCTCCTCACTGTGTGTTTACATATCTACATATTATTCCATCTAGCTACATTGCTCCGCACTGTGTGGGTTTATATATTTACATATTTATTCCACCTAGCTGCAATGCTCCGTACTGTGGGTGTTTATATATCTACATATTTATTCCATCTAGCTACAATGCTCCACACTGTGTGTTTATATATTCATATATTTATTCCATCCAGCTACAATGCTCTGCACTGTGTGTCTGTGTGTGTGTATATATATATTTTATAGTAATATGTACATATGTATATTAGCTGCTCTTGCTTGCTTGCTTTTTTCTTGCCTTCTGATTGTTGTTCTGAGTGTTGCTATCCCTGTGCTGTTGCAATCCTGGAATTTCCCCGTTGTGGGACTAATAAAGGCTTATCTTATCTTATCTTATAAACATGTTGGTCAATAATCATTCATTCATGAGTAGTCATTAATTTATACATATTAAACAAAGGAGTCTGCCATGTGAAATGAAAATCAAAACTGATATATATGATCAAAAATAAACCATTTTATTGGGGTTTGCGCTTAAACAAAAGCTTAAAAAAGGTGTCAAATTATTAGAGATGTTCCCATAGGATGTTTTAATATTAGGGTTCAGGGGAACTGTTAAGGTGCACTAGTCCTTGTTGTAGCAAAGCACCCTACAACCTGATGCTGCCTGGCACCCCATTCTTCACAGCTGAGATTGTTCTTCAGCTTACAGTTGTCTCTCTCATAACCTGTAAAGCCATTTGGCAACGAAGAAGTCATTGCTCCAAAACTGCCAGAAAAATTCAGACTGTATTTCTCACCAGCATATTGCAGAACAAAGGAATTAATTTTTGGAGAAATATTCCCAGCACCAGCTGTGAAGTACAGGGATGTCAGTCAACATGTTTAGGGAGAGCTTTGCTGTAAGGAGGGGACTTCGAATTTAAAGAAAAATAATCTTTCTGTAAACAACTGTTGGAAACAGTTTTTGTGCCAAGAGGCTTTCTAAACTATAGTTTATCAACAGGAAATAGAACAAGTTGTAATGACTTCAAATGCGAGTTTAGTAATCACTAAAATGCATCTCCTTACAGTTCCAGAGTGCTGAGAATAAAGGGATGCAGTTGTCTGTTGCCTCATTGAGTACCTTGGCAAACATCACGAGGAACTCTTTCAAGACTGCCAGGTATGTTTTTATAGGTTAAGCTCACATTGTTTCGCTTCTCCTCTCTCCTCATCTGCCCTCTCCCCTCATCTCTTCCTTGTCCTTTTTTCCTCTCTCCACATCTCTTGTCATCTTTCACCTCTCTACCCTCCTCTTTTGTCATCTCTCTGATCTCATCTCTCCTCCCCTTTCGTCTCCCCTCTCCTCTCAATCTCTCCCCTCTCCTCATCTCCCGCAATCTTTCCTTTCTCTACCCTCTCATCTTTCCTGTCATCTTTCCTCATCTCTCCTCTCTTCATTCCCCATCTCTCCTCTCTCTTCAGTTATCCTCTCTCCTCTCCATCTCTCATCTCTCTACCCTTTATTACTGGCCACATATTCAGTTTTTGTTTTTTTGGCTGGAGGATGGCGACCTTTGAGATGCCACCTCCGTCTATCCGGGAGGGAGTGAGGATCGTTTCCCCGGACAGCAGCGTTACTGTGGAGGAGGTCCTTCTTGCTGTGGGTGAGAAGGTGGGACATGATGTGATCTGCTTTGCGTCCCGAATGAATAAAGCTGTAGTTGTGTTTCTGGCTGGGGAGGAGTGTGTCCACAGTCTGGTTGGAAGCGGTGTTGTTATCGGGGATACGTATGTACAGGTGTCCCCCTTATCTGTCCCATCAACGCGTATCACCGTCTCAGGTGTTCCTCCTTTCATCACTGATGAGCAGTTGGAGACAGAGCTCCGCAGGTTTGGGAAGTTTGCGGGCCCGTTTAGAACTGTGAGTTTGGGATGCAGGGATGCCAAATTAAAACATGTAAAATCACTCAGGCGACAGGTGTTCATGTTTTTGGACTCGCCCACTCAAACACTGTAAGTGTCCTCCGGGTCAAACATGGGGACGGGTCCTACATGGTGTATGCGAGCTCAGGACAGATGAAGTGTTTTGAATGTGGAGAAGTGGGCCATAAACGGTTCGCTTGTCCGCACAAGCAGCGGGCGGGAGGCTCTGATGAAGCCGTAGCTGACGCCGGGGGCGCGGCCTCCGCTCATGCCGCTACTACGGCCGACGTTGCGGGGCCTTCCGCCGGTCCTGCTCCGGAACCTGCTGCTGTGTCTGTGGACAGCCCGGCTGTGGCGCCCGCAGCCCAGCTTACGGTTGCGAGCATGGCTGGTGATGACGCCCACACAGTCACTGATGGTGCGTCACAATCTAGCTGTGAGAAAGAGATTGTGACATCAGCGGCTGTGGCTCCGATGGCTGCTACCGTTTCAGAGCAGCCACCGGAACAATGCCAGTCAGCTGTTGTAGGTGGCGTTCAGGAAAATGTAGCTCATGAGGAATCAGCTGGGCCAGCTGAATCCAACAGTCAGCCACGTTGTGCTGACGAGGGAATGGATTCTGATTCTGACACTGTGTCTATTGGGGCAACTTGCAGTAGAAACATGAGTTTGTATTCACTGGAAGAAATAAATGTTTTTCTGGATGAAACCTATAACAGAGCCATTAAAGTCACCGATTACTTCAATGACACTGATAAATTTATTAGGTCTGTTAATGTGCTAAAAAGGCAGGTTGGTCTTGACCTCCTGGATGAAAGAAAACGTTTTCGTCTTAAAAAGCACCTAACAGCCCTGCGTAAATCAGCAGGAGGACAAAAGGTCAAGCGCACCCAACAGATGGAATAACTTACGTACATGGACACAGCACGATGTTTCTTATATCTATCTCTCTATGCAAACCATAAAATTAGGATCCTTAAACATCAATGGTGGGAGGGCCAATCATAAGAGGGGATTAATTGGTGACCTGTTTAGACAAAAAAATCTTAACATTTTGTTTTTGCAAGAAACTCATACCACTTCAGCAGATGAAGTGGACTGGGGCTTGTAGTGGAAGGGTCCTTTTTCACTCAGTCATGGTACAAATTTTAGTGCAGGAGTAGCCATTTTGTTTGGGGAATCTGCAAATGCAACAGTTTTATCTGTGGTGGAGGCAGAGAAGGGCAGGCTGCTCCTTGTTAGGGCCGAAATAGGGAATTCCGTGTTTTGTTTGATCAACGTTTATGCTCCAAATCAGAGTTCTGAAAGGGTTGCCTTTTTCAATACACTGACAAATGAATTGCAGAGCTATCACCAAGACCAACTTATTGTTGCTGGTGATTTCAACTGTACCTTGGACTTCACTCTGGATCGCACTAATGCAGAACCTCATCTGCAGTCTTCTCAAGTTTTAAAAAATATCACTGTACAGTTCGACCTATTGGATACATGGAGAGTTAAACATGCAAACACTAGACAGTATACCTGGGTCAGAGTCACAGATGATATGGTCAGTGCTGCTAGGTTAGACAGAATATATGTTTCTCAAACCTTTGGCCCGGGAATCCTCCACAGGAACATAAGTCCCGTCGGTTTTACAGATCATCATCTAGCCTCTGTAGTGTTAATTAGCTCACCTGGGGAAAGAACTAAATCTTATTGGCACTTCAATAATAAGCTCCTTCAGGACACCACTTTTTGCCAATATTTTGTGTGTTTTTGGGAACACTGGAGGACTACAAAGCCTCATTTTAGTTCACTGCAACAGTGGTGGGAGGTTGGCAAGGTGCAAATTCGCGTTTTTTGTCAACAGTATACTGTGAACTTGACTGCCATCATCAAAACCAAAGTTGGTGAACTTGAGGACACTGTCAAGAGGCTGGAGGAGAGTTTGGTTAGGGATCAAGATTCTACCACAGGTCCCTTGCTGCAGGAGAAGAGATCAGCCCTGAGCTCTTTCCTGCAGGAAAGAGTGAAGGGGGCACTTGTTAGGTCACGGTTTACTCGCCTGCAGGACACGGATGCCCCAACATCTTTTTTATTCAATCTGGAGAAGTCTGCTGCAAAGAAGAAGTTGATGACTTGCTTAAAAGTCCCACATGGTCAAATGACTACAAATCCATCTGAAATGAGGAGCCATGCAGTGGATTTTTATGGGGCCCTGTTTGGTGCAGAACAATTTTTTTTTTTTTTTTTTTTGTTACTTATTTGTACCCGTAGGTAGACTTGGTTTGCAGTCTGGTGACAAGCCACCGGCTGCTGGTCGCTGCGTGCGCGAGCGCCCTAAACCTACATGTTTTTGGTGTGCGGGAGGAAACCGGAGAAATCCCGGAGTAAACCCACGCAACACGGGGAGAACATGCAAACTCCACACAGCTCACTGTTGGTCGGGGGCTGGGATCGAACCCACGATCTCATGATCCCCGCGGTCCCCCGGCTGAGGGTAAAACTGTGCTGCCACAGTGCTAAACCACTGCGCCACCGTGCAGAACCATGCTGCATAGAATCTCAAAACCAACTCTTTGAAGGTCTTCCCAGGCTCAGCCCAGAAGACAGGGCTGCTCTGGACTGTGAACTGACTTTGGATGAGTTAACTGTAGCAGTTAATCAAATGGCTCTGGGATGTGCACCTGGACTTGACGGTCTTTCTTCTGACTTTTTTAAGCATTTTTGGGATATTATTGGATCAGACTTTTATGACGTTCTAATTGACTGTTACAGAACTGGATCTTTACCTGTCTTCTGCCGGCGCGCAGTACTATCTCTGCTGCCCAAGGAAGGGGACTTGGCCTTGCTTAAAAACTGGAGGCCTGTGGCTCTTCTTTGCACGGACTACAAGGTGCTTTCTAAAGCCCTGTCAAATAGACTGAAAAATGTATTGGATTTAATCATAGATAGAGATCAAACATATTGTATCCCTGACCGAACCATTAAGGACAATATTTTTCTCATGCGTGACGTTCGTCATCTTAGTAAATGTTATGAATTAAAGTTCGGCATTATGTCTTTGGACCAAGAAAAAGCTTTTGATAGGGTTGACCATTCTTATTTGTTTTCAACACTGAAGGGGTTTGGTTTTGGCAATATGTTTCTGAGGTGGGTCAATCTGTTATATGCTGGGGCTGAGTGTTTGGTAAAGATGGGGGCAGGGCTGAGTGGGCCAATCCCTGTACGTCGGGGAATAAGGCAGGGTTATGGTCTGGGCTGCACGGTGGCACAGTGGTTAGCACTGTGGCAGCACAGTTTTACCCTCGGCCGGGGGAGCGCGGGGATCGGGGGTTCGATCCCAGCCCCCGACCAACAGTGATCTGTGTGGAGTTTGCATGTTCTCCCCGTGTTGCATGGGTTTACTCCGGGATTTCTCCGGTTTCCTCCCACACGCCAAAAACATGCAGGTTAGGGATATGGGGCGCTTGCGCACGCAGCGACCGGCAGCTGGTGGCTTGTCACCAGACTGCAAAACAAATCTACCTACGGGTACAAATAAATAACAAAAAAAAAAAGAAGGGTTGTCCAATCTCAGGTCAACTGTATAGCTTGGCTATTGAGCCTTTGTTGTGCAGGTTGCGCACTCAGTTGAGTGGTTTGATTCTGCCGGGGCCCTCAAGTAGTTGTCATCCAATCGTCTTGTCTGCTTATGCAGACAACGTCAACATTGTCATCACATCCCACAGGGATGTACAGCGTTTGGTGGACACTTTATCTATTTATGAAAAAGCTTCTTCTGCACGGGTAAACTGGGCCAAGAGTGAGGGTTTATTGGTGGGGCAGTGGTCACATCAGGACATTCCTCATCTATCTACCTGGAGGTCTTCTGTGGGGGACAGCCGGTCTCAAAGTGTTGGGGGTATTTTGGGGTTCTGAGGACTTTGAACGCAAGAACTGGGAGGGAATTAAGGAGAAGGTGTGTGCTCACTTTTCTAGATGGAAATGGTTGCTACCACAGCTGTCTTATAGGGGAAGAGTTCTGGTCGCCAATAATCTGGTCGCTTCGGCTCTTTGGCACAGGCTTATTGCTTTGACACCGCCCAGGAGCCTGGTTGAGGAGGTTCAGAAGATCATCGTGGATTTCTTTTGGTCTGGTCGACATTGGGTTTGTGGGGCTGTTCTCTACCTGCCTGCTGCCGAGGGAGGACAGGGCCTGGTGGACATACAGTCCAAGATAGCCTGTTTTAGGCTTCAGACTGCGCAACGGCTCCTTTATGGATGTGGCTCTTGCTGGATGGACACTGCAAAACTACTCCTGAGGAGAGTTGGTCACTTGGGCTATGATAATCAGCTTTTCCTCGTGAAATCCGGGGAGGTGGACTTTACTGGACTTTCTGCTTTTTATACATCTGTCTTGCATGCATGGCAAGTCTTCACCGCAGCCCGCATTCTTGAGGAGACACCAGGCATGTGGCTGTTCGAGGAACCACTGCTTTTCAATCAATTCATGGACACTCAAGTGCTGCAATCTGTTAGTCTGCAAACTCGTTTAAGAGAGGCAGGCTGTACCAAGCTTGGTCATCTTATGAGGATGTCAACCACGTCGATAGAAACGCTGGGGCGGAGTGCCAACATTATATCTGTCAGACTGGTGCATAGGGTGGTGAAGGAGGTGTGTGCTGCCCTGCCACGACCACTTAGGGCATTTGTGGAAAACTGTACTCTTTCCAGTCAATGCGATGAGGACACTGTGTCCACCTTTCCGGCCCTTTCCATAAGTCCAGCTGTGGGTGAGTGGCAGGAGGGAGAGGATCACCTGCTGTCCTTCAGTACTCCTCGTCTGGGCAAGTTCCAGTTTGTAGGGAAGAAGACGGTGTATCACATCTGTGTGAAGGTTCTAAATCTGCGCTCTCTGACGGAGGTGAAAGAGTCGAAGTGGGTGGGGTCTTTGGGGCCGGTATTCTCCTCGAAAGGCAGCTGGCGGTCCATGTACAAGCTCCCGATTGAGAAATGGACAGCAGATGTCCAGTGGAGGATTGTGCATGGGGCGATAGCTACGAATAAATACAGAGCACACCTGGATCCTAATGTGGGGGAGGAATGTTTGTTTTGCTCCCAAGTTGAGACCCTGGAGCATTTGTTTGTTAAATGTTTTTGTCTACCTGGCCTCTTTGATCTTCTGAAAGTGTGGTTTCATAATTTTGGTGAATGTTTTTCTTTTGGTTTGTTTATTTACGGCCCAAAGTATAAAGTGGCAAAGAAGTCTGTGCACACTTTGATAAACTTTCTATCTTAAAATTAAATTAATTAAATTAAATCACCCTTATTGTCATTCAACCGTACAACCAATCATGTACAGTAGAACAAGATTGTGCTTTACCTATCTACAGTGTCAATCACACACACCCCAGTGCAGAATCAGAGGGCCGCTGCCATGCAAGGCGCCGCCACAGATTTCCCTCCTCCATTCCATTATTGCTGAGCACCAAGCTGGACGGCAGGAAGTTCCACTTTTATATGGTCTTTGGCATGACCCAGCCGGGATTTGAACCCCTGCCTTCCATGTGTGGGGTGGATGCTCTACCAACTGAGTCACCTATCTGGTACTGCTAAACTTGCCATCTGGCTGACAAGAAAAAATCGGACTATTAACACTGGCAATGTGGATCCTGTGTTTGTTTTCAAGGCCTTGTTAAAAGTCAGACTCCAGGTGGAGTATTCTTACTATAAAATGGTGGACAATTTGGAGGTATTCACCAACAGATGGACTGTAGGGAATATTTTGTGTTCTGTGGGAGAGGGGGACGAGTTATGTTTGCACTTTTGAAATGTGAGACACTTGATGGAGTGATCTTACATTTTTGAATTGTACAATAAAGGGATTTTTTAAACCTCTCCTCATCTCTTTCCTCTCCTCTCGCTTCATCTCTCTCCCCTTAATCTCTTCTCATCTCTCAACTCTCCTCTTAATCTCATCTCTCTTCATCTCTCCTCTCCCATCCTCTCTGTCCCCTCTCCTCTGTCTCTTCTCCAGATGGGTAAGATTATTAAATAGTGCATTATGGGATATAGGGGTGGACCAATTGCCCTGATTATAATGTCTTGACCAAGAGAACTTTTGTTTTGGAACAGCATTTTGTTAGCATGTGTAAAGTAAAAATGCATTTTTTTCTTTTTTGACAGGCTTTTTCTTTTTTTTTATGAGAAGGATGACCTTGAGGGCCCCATGGATCAAACCATGAAGGTGCTGGTGATCCATAACCCCCTGGCTGATGAGAATCCAGCAGAAGTGACAATTGTGATTAAGGGCAACCAAGTGCTGTGCAGGTGCGGAAACCAAACCAATGCATGTATGCTGTTGATGGGACTGATCTATGTCCTCAACCTCAAGTATCCCAAGATGCTCAAGAATACATTTGAAGTATTCCAGAAACTTTTTCTAGAGCTTGATAGAGCAAAGATGCTCAGAAAGGTAAAAATCTCAAAAGCAAGCTAATGGATTGAACTGTTGCTTTCATTTCACACAATGTTTGTACAGGATTTGAAGGTGTGCATATTACAGGGATTTTGAGTTTGCATCATTTAAAAAAAACATTCTAGGACTTTTTTATTCAAGGCTATTTCAGTGCAGGTAGCCCCTGGCCAACAGTGATCTGTGTGGAGTTTGCATGTTCTCCCCGTGTCTGCGTGGGTTTACTCCGGGATTTTCTCCGGTTTCCTCCCACAAGCCAAAAACATGTAAGTTAGGTTAATTGGCATCAAACTGGGGATTCTAAATTGTCCTTAGGTATGAATGTGAGAGTGAATGGTTGTCTGTCTCTCTGTGTTGGCCATGTGATGGACTGGCGATCTGTCCAGGGTGTGCCCTGCCTCTCGCCCAAAGATGCTGGGATAGGCTCCAGTCCCCCCGCGACCCGAAAAGGATTAAGCAGAAGAAGATGGATGGATGGATGGATGTTTGTACAAGTATTCTGTCCACTAATCTGTCGTGTTTGTCATAATGTCACATCATCATATGTTGTGTACGTTTGTGCTCTTGTGTCCTAATTAATTAAAAACACTCAGCCGTTGTCTCTTAATGAGGAAAGTTAAATAGACAGACCAGAGCTTTTCACTGCACAAAGGAAAAAAAAATGTTGCATGGGTTTTGTCACAGTTTTTCCCTCGGGGCAGAAAGCTGGACCCAGGCACATAGCGAGTGTTAAACATTTTATTAAACAGAAGTTAAACACAGCTCGAGGGCTGGTGATAAAAGCAAAAACAAGGCTAGACACAAGACTCCTGGCAAGAAATGTCATGACCCTCCGTGTGCTCTACGCAGCACACGGAGAGGGAGGATGAAATGACGAGGATTTACACCAGGGTACACCACCACACATTTAATACAAAAAGACAGACAGTCCAAAAGGTGAAGACTCACAACAAAATACAAAGATACTTATTGTTGACGTTCGGGGCCGACATCACCCATCTCCCAGGCTCAGGGAGGGGCAGTCATCTGCTACGACTGGCTGGGGGGTGAGGGGATAGAGTAGATGAGAAGAACAGACATAAAGAGAGCAAACATTAAAGGGGAGAAGCCCAGTACATTATTGGAGGTCCCCCGGCTGTCTAAATCTATTAGCAGCATATCTAAGGGAGGGTTTAGAGACACATGATCCCTCCTAATTGTAAGCTATATCAAAAAGGAAGGTTTTTTCCCTATTCTTAAAAACAGAGATCGAGTCTGACTCCCGAATCCAGATTGGTAACTGGTTCCACAGGAGAGGAGCTTGATAACTGAAGGCCCTGCCTCTCATTGTACTTTTTGAGATTCTAGGTATTACAAGTAATCCAGCATTTTGGGAGCGTAATGCTCTATTAGGATGATAGGGTAGTATCAGATCTTTTAAATAAAAAGGGGCCTGATTGTTAAGAGCTTTGTAAGTGAGAAGAAGGATTTTAAACTTAATTCTGAACTCTATGGGAAGCCAATGAAGGGAGGCCAAAATCGGAGAGATACGATCTCTCCTTCTAGTACCTGTTAAAACTCTTGCAGCAGCATTTTGGATCAGCTGAAGACTTTTTAAAAATATTTTAGGACAACCTGATAATAAAGAGTTACAATAATCTACTCTAGAGCTAACAAAAGCGTGGATCAGTTTCTCAGCATCACACTGAGACAAGATGCTCCTAATCTTGGCAATATTATGCAAATGATAGAAGGCAGCTGTATTGTACTGTGTACTTTATGAAATATATAATAAAGGACCTCGAGAGCGGAGCGGAGGTCCACTTCATTTATTTGTAGACTCTCCACACACTTATGCGCATGCGCGCATGATACATTCACTGACCATTCTGTATCACTACATCTCCCCCTTTTAAACCAATGTTTCCCAGCTGTTTACAAAAATCATGAATTATCTCTTTTCAAGCTGATACTACTTATTTTACTTACTGCTGGTTTTACTTAACTCAGGTAGGGGGTACTATTGTCACATTAACTTAAGACTAAACATAAATCTTCAAAATAAACTATGAATGTACCCCTTCTGCATCTCATTGTTCATCTCTAATGGTCAGTGAATGTATCATGCGCGCATGCGCATAAGTGTGTGGAGAGTCTACAAATAAATGAAGTGAACCTCCGCTCCGCTCTCGAGGTCCCTTTATTTATTTGTAGACTCTCCACACACTTATGCGCATGTGCGCATGATACATTCACTGACCATTCTGTATCACTACAGCAGCCTTAGAAACAAATTTAATATGTGAATTGAAAAACAGATCTTGATCAAAAATAACTCCAAGGTTCCTCACAGAACTATTAAGAGAAAGAGTAACTGCATCCAAACTAAGAGTTTGATTTGGAAAGGTATTTCTAAGGTTTTATGGACCAACAAGAATGACTTCAGTCTTATCTGAATTTAATAGCAGGAAATTGCAAGTCATCCAAGCTTTGATTTCCTTAAGACAGGCTTCTAACTTGGCTAATTGATTACTATCATCTGGCTTCATTGACAGGTATAATTGTGTGTCATCTGCATAACAATGAAAATGTATACAGTGCTTTCTAATGATGTTGCCTAAAGGAAGCATATATAAACTAAAAAGAGTAGGGCCTAGCATGGATCCCTGTGGAATTCCATGACTGAGCTTTGAGTTCGAAGAAGACTCATTATTGACATGAACACACTGGAGCCTATCAGACAAATAAGATCTAAACCACTGCAGCGAAGTTCCATTAAGTCCAACATAGTGTTCTAATCTATCGAGTAGAATATGATGGTCGACAGTATCAAAGGCTGCACTAAGGTCTAAAAGAACAAGTACAGAAACAAGTCCATTATCAGATGCGATAAGGAGGTCATTAGTGACCTTCACTAAGGCTGTTTCGGTACTATGATGGATTCTAAACCCAGACTGAAACTCTTCAAATAAACCATTTCCCTGCAAGTGATCAAATAATTGTGTAGCAACAACTCTTTCTAAGATTTCTGAAATGGAAGGCAGATTAGAGATTGGTTGATAGTTAGCTAAAACTCTTGGATCCAGCGCTGGCTTTTTGAGTAAGGGTTTAATTACAGCAGTTTTAAAAGCCTGCGGTACATGGCCTAATGTTAAAGAAGAATTGATTATTTGAAGAATATGGCTGCCAATAAGTGGGAAGACTTCTTTTAAATAACCTGGTAGGAATAGGGTCTAAAAGACGAGTTGAAGGCTTGGATGAGGAAATTATTTTATCTAACTCTAAAAGGTCAGTTGGAGTAAACTTATCCAAACAGATATCAATTGAAGGAGTTGTAGTAGTTACTGTATTTAAGTTAATGGTGGGAAGAATCTGACTGATTTTATCTCTAATAGATGAAATTTTTATGATTGAAAAAGTTCATAAAGTCCTGACTAGTAAGCTCTAAGGGAATGCAAGGTTTGACAGAGTCCTGGCTCTTTGTCAGCCTGGCTACAGTGTTGAAAAGAAACCTGGGATTATTCTTGTTCTCTTCTGTTAATGCAGAGTAATAACTTGTTCTAGCTTTTCGAAGAGATTTTTTTAATATAAATTAAAAGATGATTTCTCGACTTCCGGGAAGATGGCGGAGAGACATAACACTTAAACAAAGAGCTCTCCCTAGCCGGATTAAAAATCATCGGTAAATGGCCAACTCGACATAAACGAATCAATAAACTAAGGGATGAAAACACGAAGGAACCGGGCACAAGGACAAAAACAGGGTAAAATTGAAGAATTCCTCTCCAACAACGCAGGAAAAACCGCTGTACGCAAAGCCCAAAAAAACGAGATGTCCACAGCAGAGAAAATGGAGGACACCAGACTCGACAACATGAACGCTGGCATCGCCAGTTTGGGTGAAGAGTTGAGAGAATTCAAGCGACAGCTACAACAGGATTTAGCGGCTCTTAAGGAGGAACTGAAAAAAGAAATTAAGGAGGAAATCATGGACCTCCGAAGAGAAATGGAGCGTAAATTAACGGAAAACATGGAGGAGCTGCGCTCCCAGCGGGCGTGTATGACAGAAGCGCAGACCCGAATTTCGGAACTAGAAGATTGGAAAAGCGAGGCAAACGAACAACTACAGACCCTGACGACGCAAACGCAGAGGATGCAGGAGAAAATAAACGACTTGGAGAGCAGATCCCGACGAAGCAATATGCGCATCTTTGGAATTCCGGAGGGCATTGAAGGCAACTCGATGACAAAATTCATGGATCAGTTCTTAAAAAAAGAACTGGAAATACCCGGAGAAACGGATCTGCAGATTCAACGGGCGCACAGAACACTGGCACAGAACCCGAAAACAAACTCTCCACCCAGGTCAGTTGTGGTAAACTTTGTGAAATATGACATAAAGGAAAGAATCCTGACGCAAGCATGGAAAAAAAAGATACGAATCGGCGACAAACAGGTATTTTTTGACCATGACTACCCGACAGAAATCGTGCAGCAGCGGAAGAAATATGCCAATATTAAAAAAACGCTGAAAGAGAAAAACATTAGATTCCAAACGCCGCTAACGAAAATGAGGATTCATTGGGAGGAAGGCACAAGAACCTACAACACGGCCGAAGAGGCAGCGCGGGATATGATGGAGCGGGGCCTTGAGGTGAGCGTGCCAAAGGAGACGGCTGGAGCAGCGGCGGCCCTGAATGCACCACGACAGACGGAGTGGAGACGAGTGAGCGGCGGAAGAAGGGGGAGAGACGTAGAGCAGCGGGCCCAGGACAAGCTACAAGGCTTTCAACTGAAAGCCTAGATCATAACAAAGATTAAGAAAGGCACAGAAGAAATGAAGGCCAAGAAGACAAGGTAAAAGAGAAACAGACGGCTAGGAGAGGTTTAAGTGATATTTGTTGGACATTTCTAGACTTATGACTATTACTTTGATAGTAATTAGAAGTCTAGGGAGGGCCCTTCACTCTGTGAAGACAAACCCCCCACCCACCAACAGGGACCAGTGGGCAGAAGAAAGGCCCAAAGTACGGAGGTCGAGTTTTTTTAATGTGTTTTTATATAAATATGTGTTATTTTTGTTGTTAAAGGGGCTAGGAGCACAAGTTAAAAAAATGGAAAAACATGAATATGGGTAAAAATCTTAAGATAATGACACTAAACGTGAATGGTCTGAACTCACCTGTTAAAAGGGAAAGAATAATAAGAAAATTCAAGAAGGAAAAAGCCGAAATTATATTTATGCAAGAGACACATTTGAGCAAGGCAGAACATGTGAAACTAAAGAGATTTGGCTATAAGAACTCCTACTACAGTTCATTTAAGGGAGGAGCAAAAAGGGGGGTTATGATACTAATCTCAAACAAAATACAATTTGAAAGTGAACAGGAAATCCAGGATAAAGAAGGCAGGTATGTAATAATAAAGGGAAGAATAGATGGTATGCAGATTACATTAGTGAACATCTATGCCCCACCAGAAAGTGACAAGGGTTTTTTTCAACATCTGTTTGATCTCATAGCAACACACAGTGAAGGAGTCCTAATTTGTGGAGGAGACTTAAATGCTGTCATGGATCATGAAGTTGACACAACAAGTGTTAAGAAGACAAAAAAACATGTAACAAAGTTCATAAGAACCTCACTGGCAGAAATGGGTATGGTAGACATATGGAGGGACCTACACCCACTCGAAAAAGACTATACACATTATTCAGCAGCCCATAAAGTACACTCTAGAATAGATTACTTCCTTATGAATGAAGGTGACAGACACAGGGTGAGAAATTGTTGGATTGGAGGGGCAGAAATATCAGATCATAATCCTATATACATGGAAATATATTTAAACAATAGAAAACGACAAACAACATGGAAACTTAATGTAGGACTGTTAAATGATGAGAAAATGAAAGAAAGAATAAAAATAAACATAAACGAATATATCCAAGAGAATGACAATGAAGAAGTGGACCCAACAATACTATGGGACGCACTAAAAGCCGTGTTAAGGGGTAAATTAATTGTTGAAACAGGAAAAGCAAATAAGACTAAACTGGAAGCGTATGAACAAAGATGTGAGAGACTGAGGGAATTAGAACGTAAACATCAAAGCACAAATGATCCAAAAATATATCAAGAAATTAAAGAAGAAAAAACAAAGATAAAAGAAACACAAATGGATGAAATTGAAAGGAAAAATAGATATCTAAAGCAAAAATATTATGAAACGGGGCCAAAAGCCACAAAACTGCTGGCAAAACGGTTAAGAAAACAACAAACAATGAATAATGTATACAAGATTAAAGACCCCACCACAAATAAAACCACAGTTAACCCAGAAAACATCGAAGAAATTTTCCATAATTTCTACCAAGAACTATACTCGCAACCTGAAGAAACAAATACTAAAGATATCAAAAAATTTCTAGACACATTGGACTTGCCATCAATAGGAAATCAACAAAATGAAAAACTAACAGCAGAAATAACAACACAAGAGATCAGAGATGTGATTAAGTCACTTAAAAACGGTAAATCACCAGGTAGTGATGGATACCCATCTGAGTTTTATAAACTGTTTATAGAAGAACTCACGCCACAACTCATTTAATTGGACGCTGAACAACAACAAAATACCTCCAACATGGAACGAAGCAATCATTTCAGTTATTTTAAAACCAGGGAAAGATAAAGAACAATGCGGAAACTATAGACCAATCTCTTTATTAAATGTAGATTATAAAATATACACAACAATTATATGTAAACGAATAAAGACATTCTTGACGGAATTGATAGAAGATGATCAAACTGGATTCATAGAGGGACGCCAAACACATGACAATATCAGGAGAACAATACATATAATTAACCAAATACATAAAGAAAAGAAAAGCGCAGTAATAATGAGTTTAGACGCAGAAAAAGCATTTGACAGGGTTAACTGGAAATTCCTATATAGTGTACTGGAGCGCTTTGGATTTAACGAAAAATCAGTACAATGCATAAGGACGCTATATCAAGAACCTGTGGCAAGAATCAAGATAAACGGTAGCTTAACAGACAAAGTAAATATACAAAGATCAACTAGGCAGGGATGCTGCTTATCGCCCACCTTGTTTGCTCTGTTCATAGAACCATTGGCTCAAGCGATACGACAAAATAAGAAATTAAAAGGTGTAACAATAAAGGGGGCGGAACACAAGATTGGGCTATTTGCAGACGATATTATAGTTTACCTTGAACAACCAGATAAATCAATAATGGAAATGATGAACTTGATAGAAAATTTTGGAAAATTATCAGGATACAAGATAAACATAACAAAAACACAAATACTGACATTCCACTATAACCCTCTAAACCAGATAACTGATAAGATCAAACTAAACTGGAAGCAAAAAGAAATAAAATACCTTGGAGTGAACATACCTAAAGACCTAAGCAAAATATATAAAGCAAACTATGATAGGTTGGAACAAGAAAATAAAAATATAAAAAAGATAAAAGATATTGATAGATGGTCAATCTTAAATATGGATCTGAATTCAAAAATTGAGACAGTCAAAATCAGCATACAACCTAGATTACTTTACCTCTTCCAGGCTATACCAACAGAGATTCCAGATGCCCAATTCTCAAAGTGGGACAGGATGATATCGAGATTTGTTTGGGGAGGTAAAAAACCAAGAGTGAAATATAAAACCCTCCAATTACCAAAAGAGAAAGGAGGCATGGGCCTACCGAGTCTAAAGGAATATTACTACTCAGCACAAATAAGATATATCATATGTTGGTGCGACGAGGGATATGAGGCAAAATGGAAAGAAATGGAAAAGGAAATTGAGGGACTCCCAGTACAAAGCATAATAGGGGATAAAGATGCATATAAGCAAATCAAACAAATAGACCCAATCACTAAATTTACTTTAGAACTGTGGTATAAAATAGTACAAAAATATAATATAAGGGAAGACATAAAACTATTGAAATGGGTAGCATTTGACAGTCAGTTTGAACCGGCAAAACAAGATAGGGGATACAAAAATCTGGTGAACAAGGGAATCACAGCATGGGGCAATATCGGAAAAAAAGATCTCGGGAGCTTTGTAAATATCAGGAGAAAATTTAAATTAGAAAGATCGGAATTTTTCAGATATCTGCAGATGAGAGATTACTATATGAAGAAGATTAGGCATAACCTCCAAACAGATGTGAACGAGATTATACAACTTATTTTAAGCTCATATGCAGGAAATAAAATAAGAATTATTTCAAAACTATATCAGAAACTTATGACAAACAATCATACAAGTAACTATATAAAGGAGAAATGGGAGAAAGAGCTCAATTTAAACATAACAGAAGAAAGCTGGCAGGAAATATGGAAAACACAACACACATCAACAAATTCAAGGGCATGGAGGGAATTTGGATGGAAAAAC
This sequence comes from Pholidichthys leucotaenia, assembly GCA_020510985.1. Taxonomy (NCBI): domain Eukaryota; kingdom Metazoa; phylum Chordata; class Actinopteri; order Cichliformes; family Pholidichthyidae; genus Pholidichthys; species Pholidichthys leucotaenia. The sequence continues at coordinate 82,665,258 of CM035847.1, read as the reverse complement.
CTGATTCGCTTTTTCATTACACCACAGATTCAAGGAAAATATTCAAATACCCAATCTTTATGCTGGAGGGGATGTGGGGCTCAAAATGCAGACCACTCACATATGTTTTGGAAATGCTACAAAATATCATCATTTTGGAAATCTATGCATGTGACAATACAAAGGATATTAGGATATAATATACCAATGAACTGTAACCTGATGTACTTATGTGATCTTAAAAAAGACAGTGTTATACAGGCTGAGGAGAGATATCTAGTTAAAATCTTGTTGATTGCATGTAAAAAAAACTATCACAAAAAAATGGCGATCAGAAGTTCTTCCTGACCAAGAACAATGGACTGACATTGTTGAGGACATACGTATGATGGAAAAACTAACATATCGACGAAGAATGCAAGAAGGAATATGGGAGAAAAAATGGCGGAAATGGACACACTACAAAGTGCAACAACGAGGCAGAAATTGAAAGAATAACCAAAGACACTGAAAAAACCAGAAGAATTAAGAGATGGAAACTAAAAACTTGATGCTCCAACATTTGCCCCCCCCCCCTTTTATTTTTTATTTTTTATTTTTATTTTGTTTATTTTTTTTTTATTTTTCCCTACCCTAACCCCTTTGTTTTTTAAATGTAGAATGTGATCTGAATGCATTATATATGATGAAAAATGAATAAAAATCTAAGTTGCAAAAAAAAAAAAAGATGATTTCTCCAAGCTGAATAGTTTTCATCTAAATTAGTGGAATGCCATTTTCTTTCTAATTGACGAGGCTTCTGTTTTAAGCTACGAGTTTCTGTGTTAAACCAAGGGCTAAGGTGCCTTTTCAGTGGTCTGAGGAAGCGGCTACCGCCTTTAAGACTCTCCAGGCGGAGTTCTCGTCCTCCCGGGTCCTGACCCAGGTTGATCCCGCTCTTCAGCGTCTGGTGGAGGTCGACGCGTCCAATACGGGGGTGGGAGCGGTGTTGTCCCAGCGATCACCGGTGGATGGAGTTAAGCGGCCCTGCGCCTTCTTCTCCAGGAAGCTATCGGCGGCAGAGCAAAATTATGACGTCGGTGACAGGGAGCTCCTCGCGGTCAAACTCGCCCTACAGGAGTGGCGTCACTGGTTAGAGGGGGCAGCCCAGCCTTTTGTGGTCTGGACGGACCATAAGAACCTTGAGTACCTGAGGTCAGCGAGGCGCCTGAATGCCCGCCAGGCGCGCTGGTCACTATTCTTTACTCGCTTTAACTTTACCATCACGTACCGTCCAGGCTCGAAGAATGGGTTGCCCGACGCCCTGTCCAGACAATTCGCCCCAGAGGGTCCAGAGAAGTCCGAGCACACCATCCTGCCCGATTCGTGCGTCATGGGGGCGATTGCATGGGCCATCAAGGACAAGATTCTGAAGGCTCAGGAGGCGGAGCTGGATCCCGGCAGAGGGCCAGAGAGGAGGCTATATGTTCCTTCGGCGGTTCGGGGTGAAGTGATCCACTGGGCCCACACCTCCAAACTCTCCTGTCACCCAGGCATCACCCGCTTGGCAAGTTGGCTGCAACGCTCGTTTTGGTGGCCGGGTCTTCAGAGGGATGTTACCAACTATGTCCGGGCCTGTCCCCAGTGCGCCACCGGCAAGTCTCCGAACTCTCCACCTGCGGGCCTACTCCAGCCCCTGCCGGTTCCGGGCAGGCCCTGGTCACACATCGCCCTTGACTTTGTCACCGGACTCCCTGTCTCTAACACCTATGACACGGTTCTGACTATTGTGGACAGGTTCTCCAAGGCCGCTCATTTTGTGCCTCTTCAGGGTCTTCCTTCGGTGTGTGAGATGGCAGATCTCCTGGTCCAGCATGTCGTCAGGCTGCATGGGATTCCGCTGGACGTGGTCTCGGACCGAGGTCTGCAGTTTGTCTCCCAGGTTTGGAGGAGCTTCTGCAGCGCTTTGGGGGCCACAGTCAGTCTCTCTTCTGGTTATCATCCCCAGTCCAACGGGCAGTGCGAGCGCTCGAACCGGGAGTTGGAGGCCGCCCTGCGCTGCGTGACATCGTCCAACCCTTCGTCTTGGAGCTCCTACCTGACCTGGGTGGAATACGCCCATAACTCGGCCCGGTCCACTGCTGCTGGGGTGTCACCTTTTCAAGCGTCCTTGGGGTACAACCCCCCTGTTTTCCCTGAGCAGGAGGGTGAACTGGCCGTTCCTTCGATCCAGGCACACATCAGGCGCTGCCGGAGCGTGTGGACCAAGACCAGAGACGCGCTTTTACGCACAGCGGCGCGCAACAGCTCCACCGCCAATCGCCACAGAAGGCTGGCTCCTGCCTACCAGGTGGGTCAGCGGGTTTGGCTCTCCTCCCAGGACATCAGCCTTAAAGGTGAGAAGAAGAAGCTGGCACCGAGGTTCCTCGGCCCCTTCACCATATCCAGGATCATCAACCTGGTGGCTGTGCGTTTGGCCCTCCCCCCCCCCCCCCCTCCGTGTGTGTCCCACTTTCCACGTCTCTAAGATTAAACCTGTCCTTTCCAATTCACTCTGCCCTCCCCCTAGGTCTCCTCCTGTGCCTAGGATGATCGACGGTGACCCGGCGTGGGGTGTTACCGCCATCCTGGACTCCCGGCGTCGGGGTCGTGGGCTGCAATATCTGGTGGATTGGGAAGGTTATGGTCCGGAATGGAGATCCTGGGTGCACTCTTCGTGGGTGTTGGATCCTGACCTCATCGCGGAGTTCCACCGGACACACCCAGGTAAGCCAGCGCCCTGAGGCGCTGGTAGGGGGGGGGAGTACTGTCATCACCCGCGGCTCACAGGCTTCCACCTCAGCTGCGCGCACACCTGCTCCTCGTTAGGCTCAGCTATTTATTCCATCCTGCCCTGAGCTGCGGCCTGGAGCCGTCTGTCTCCCTGCGTAATCAACTCAGCAACTTCCTTCTCATCAGGCCTGCTGACTACTCGTCTGACACGTAAGCTGTCATTATTGCCTACCTTTTCCCGTTCAGTCTTCCCCTGTGCACAGGTGGATTCCTTGGCGGCAGACTTACTCTCCCTCGTCACGCTGCTCCTCCACTTCGCTGCATCATCCCGGACGCACAGCAGGACGCTGTCTCCCAGGCTTGGGACTTGCCACGCCAGCCACCGCGCCGCTACAAGTAAGCACAGTAAAAATGGTAAATGGTAAATGGCACTCACTTATATAGCGCTTTTATTCTCATCTCTTGATGACCAAAGCGCTTTACAGATGCTGCCATTCACCCATTCACACACACATTCACACACTGATGGTGGCATGCTGCCTAACATGGCGCTTCCAGACCCACCAGGAGCAATTGGGGTGAAGTGTCTTGCCCAGGGACACAACGGCAGGATATCTGGGGAGAGTGGGATTCGAACCACCAACCATGTGGTTACTGGACACCATGTGGTTACATCTTCACTCTCCCGTGTGGTTGCCCAGCTAATCCCTGCTCTCCTCTCTTATAGGGTTGCCTGGCCGAACGGCGTACTGCTCTGTCCTGACTGCATCCTCCACCCACATCACACTCATATCCTACATACACGCATCCACACACAAACATTACTGCAAATAAAGCTTTCAAATCTGTCTGAGCCTGCGTGCGTGTTTCCTGGGCCGAATAATATGTCATCCTCCATTTGCAGGAATTACAGCATTGCAGACCTTTGGCATTCTAGCTGTTAATTTGTTGAGGTAACCTGGAGAATTCTGCCGCAATGAGCAAACACATTGTACCTGTCATGACCCGAGCACTGTGCCTTGGTGCTCGGGTTATTCTTGTCAGGGTTTGACAGCGGCGTTATGATTCTAGCTCTCCGAGCTCTTATTGTGATAGTGCTCGGGGAGGCTTCCGCTGAGCTGTCAAACCCTCAACAGCTGTGCTGCATTTGTGGTCGTTAGCGCTCAGGCTACTTTAACCCGCGCTGGCGGCCGCATCGGTGCAGCATTGTCTGTTAACTCTCCGTCACGCTACGGATGCTTAGGATTTATTCCTACCACGTCTGCTTGGTTTGATCATCGTGCCCCTGGACTAGTAAGTGTGCTGTATAGCCTTACCCCTCCCGGTGTGTATCGATCTTTGTGTGTCTCTGCCTTAGCAGCCGGTGTTATTATTATCACCAACCTCGTCTGTCTGTACTTGACTGTCTCCTCCTCTGGACCTGTAGAGCTGTTTACCCTATGCCTCCTGTTGTGAGTAGACTCAAGTGTCAATGTCTCAGCAGCTTGTGTTGTCACTATTCTCACCGTTAATAAAACTCTCACTAAACTCACTGGTGACTGTGTGGCATCTTATGGTGGCTCGCGAGAGTCACCCGTGACAGTACACTGCTGCCATAATGGCGTTTACAGTGACGCCAACCCGAGACGCAATTCACCAGTGAGTTTGAGTTTTTGGACAGTTGCTGTTTCCGTCTGGGTACTGAGTATGTGGGAAGAATGCCGTCGCGGAGGGGCCGCGCTGGGAGCCGGTGCCACGAGCTGACAGGCTTCTTGGAAGTCGTGGATGAGCTGCTCATCTCCGCTTCACTGCTGGACTACCATCATAGTATACACTGGTACCTAGACGCTGCTGAAGACGTTCTTTGTCATCTCCCTTCCCGCTGGGCCGACCACCCGGAAGTCGACGCGAGGAGGGAAGATATCGCCGCACAACACGAGATTTTCCTGATGCTGGAGGAGGAACGCGGCGTGAAGCAGGAGAAGAGGCACTCCTGCTCTTGGCCTACGGATCCTGATCCCATCCTCGATCCAGTCCTGGAGTTCGCACCATCTGGGGGCTGGCGGAGGCGTCGGTGTCGCGGTCGAGCACGTCTTCAGTAAGCTCCTGCTCCGGATCCAGTTCCGGGCTGCCGGAATGACCCGCTCTATCAGCCAGCTGCTGAGGGTGAGCTGAGTCCTGTGCCGGTGAGCTCCGTCCATGGGTCCTGTGTTACCATCCAGCGAGCGAGGGAAGGAGCAACGTCCTCTACAGCTGGCACCATCTTCCCTGCAGGAGACAGGCAAGTTCAATTTCACTTACTTATCCGTTATAGTGATCTGTATTGTCTGACTCCTGGGGATGAAGCTCGGGGTTTGCAGCTCCCCGAGTTTCCTTCTCCAGCTGTAGCCAGTAATACTGAACCTGCTGCCTCTGTGTTTCCTCCTGTGGAGCGGTCCTCGGCGTCAGTCCCACGCCATCGAACGAGGGGGAGGCCTGCGGCTCTGGGAGATATCCCGGCCCTGCAGCCTAGTGTTGGACAGGGGAGGAGAACGGACTGCGGTGAGGAGCCAGAGCCGACGAGTGAGCGTCCCCAGGGTTCCTCAGAGATGCAGCCCGAGTCAGCAGGTCGAGGGTCCTCTGCCCCCACGCCATACGGGTTATTGGCGTGGACGCCAGTGCGAGAGGATCCAGCTGCAGAGACCATCAGGCCGGCTGTGGAACCCGACGCAGCCGAGTGGGAGCCCGACGACGAGCGTCTGTCTGAACCTGGATCGACGAAGTCCTGGACGGCTCCAGAGCCCGAGTGCAGGCAAGTGCTCTTCCTTGTTTTCCTTTATGGTGTGTTAGAGCATTTTTGCCTGCCTCATGGGGAGGCGAGCGAGGGGCAGCTGTCTGCTGCACCCGAGCTCGTCTCGCTGGGCTCTGGCGCTGCCGGTGGAACTGATCCCGGTCCTCTCTTGTTCTCTGAGCCTCTCCACAGCGTTACTAGTCTGGAATCTGTCAAGGTCACGGGACTGGAGGTTCCAGGTTCGGGGATGGAGGTCGTCGCCGAGGTGACCCAGTCGGGGTCCGACGCGTGGGCCGACGTGACCCAGTCGGGGTCCGACTCAGGTGTGGCTGCGACCCAATCGGGGTCCGACGAGGTCCAGTGGGGGTCCAGCTCAGGTGTGGCTGTGACCCAGTTGGGGTCCGACGTGGGTGCAGCGGTGACCCAGTCGGGGTCCGACGTGGGTGCAGCGGTGACCCAATCGGGGTCCGACGAGGTCCAGTGGGGGTCCAGCGCAGGTGCGGCTGCAACCCAATCAGGATTCGAGGAAGTTCAATTTTTTGATTGTTCCCCTCTCAGGAGCCACCAGCTGGGGGCCGTTGGAGGTTTTTGTCTGGCAGACTTGCGCTCTCATGTATTGTCGTCATTAGGCGGGCTGCATGCTATTCCTCCACGGTCCTGGTGGTTGTGGGATGCGGGTCGGCTACCCGAGGAACTGCTTTGTGCGTTCGGCGTCTTGGGTTTGTCGCCCGATAAACTATGTTTGTTACTGGGTGACCTGGTTCGGCCACCAGAGGACTTGTTTCTGGGGGCCTGGGACTGGGACAGGCCGCCTGGCCATGTACTGTTTTGTGGGACTATCCGTGGGCCATCGGAGGCAGGGAGGTCGCCGGAGCTCTGCCTGGGGGGCGTTGGATCTCCGCCGATCATCTTTTGTTTTGGCCCATACGGTGTCGGGTTTTTGTCAAGTTACGTAGAGCAATTTTAGATTGCCTCATGTGTTTTGAAAGCCATAGTCAAGTCATGTCAAGTTATGTTAAGAAATTTTTCATTGCCTCATGTGTTTTGAAAGCCATAGTCATGTCATGTCAAGTTATGCAAAGCATTTTTTTTTATTGCCTCATGTGTGTTTACAGCCCATAGTTATGTCAAGTTATGTTTAGCAATTTAGATTGCCTCATGTGTGTTTATAGTCCACAGTCGGGGTTTTTTTTTGTTTGTTTCGTCCTCCCCTCTTCCTTTTGAGGGGCTATGGTCAAGTTTTGCTTTTTGTTTTGTTCTCCCCTTTCTTTTGAGGGGCCATAGTTTGGTGTTCTCGTTTCTTAGTTTCCAGGTGTGTGCATTTATGTCTTGTTTCTCTTTCATAGTTACCATGTGTTAGTGTGCATTTTTTTTTCTTGGTCATAGTCATGTGTTTGCATTTACGTCTTGTTTTTTTTCCATAGTTATCATGTTTGCATTTATTTCTTGTTTCGGTTTCCAGGGTTATTGTGTGTTTGGGTTAGGTTATGTACACTGGAGTTAGATGGGTTGTCTGTGGTCTCGGAGGGAAAACTTTCCGTGTCAGGTGTTTTTTTTTTGCTTTGTTTGTTTTTCCCTTGTATTGTAGTCATGTCTTGTTTTGTTTTGTTTTTTCTCTGTTTTTTTTTCCCTCTCGTTATTGTTCTGGGGAAAATGGGATGGATATGTCTGGTGATGTATTCTTTTCCTTTTCTATGTAGGGTTTTGTTAGGTTTTGTTTTGGCTCCCTCCTTGCCTGTTCCTCAATCCACTCGCCCTGTAGTTGTGGGGGGGGGCAGGTGTTACTAGACGTTCGGAGCCCGTCATGGGAGGGGGGCCTACTGTCATGACCCGAGCACTATGCCTTGGTGCTCGGGTTATTCTTGTCAGGGTTTGACAGCGGTGTTATTATTCTAGCTCTCCGAGCTCTTATTGTGATAGTGCTCGGGGAGGCTTCCGCTGAGCTGTCAAACCCTCAACAGCTGTGCTGCATTTGTGGTCGTTTGCGCTCAGGCTACTTTAACCCGCGCTGGTGGCCACATTGGCGCAGCAGTGTCTGTTAACTCTCCGTCACGCTACGGATGCTTAGGATTTATTCCTACCACGTCTGCTTGGTTTGACCATCGTGCCCCTGGACTAGTAAGTGTGCTGTATAGCCTTACCCCTCCCGGTGTGTATCGATCTTTGTGTGTCTCTGCCTTAGCAGCCGGTGTTATTATTATCACCAACCTCGTCTGTCTGTACTTGACTGTTTTCTCCTCTGGACCTGTAGAGCTGTTTACCCTATGCCTCCTGTTGTGAGTAGACTCAAGTGTCAATGTCTCAGCAGCTTGTGTTGTCACTATTCTCACCGTTAATAAAACTCTCACTAAACTCACTGGTGACTGTGTGGCGTCTTATGGTGGCTCGCGAGAGCCACCCGTGACAGTACCATTAGAACACTGGCGTGATAGTTGCTGGAAATGGGCCTCTATACACCTATGTAGATATTGCACCAAAAACCAGACATTTGCAGCTAGAATAGTCATTTACCACATTAGCAATGTATAGAGTGTATTTCTGATTAGTTTAAAGTTATCTTCATTGAAAAAAAACAGTGCTTTTCTTTCAAAAATAAGGAAATTTCTAAGTGACCCCAAACTTTTGAACGGTAGTGTACTTACTGTGAGTTGAGTATGCACACAACACAGCTGTCTTTTCTGCCACCAGTCTCTCCCCTTTTGAGGTCTCTTTAGGCTACAACCCCCCACTGTTCCCGGAAGCGGAGGAGGAGATCGCCGTTCCCTCTGTCCAAGCCCATATCAGGCATTGCTGGCGACTCTGGAGGTCCACTAAGGCTGCTCTGCAACGCACGGCAGCCCGCAATACGGAAATCGCCATCCGCCACAGGACCCAGACTCCCTCCTACCGTGTGGGACAGCAGGTATGGCTCTCCACAAGGAACATCAACCTGAAATGTGAGACTAAGAAATTATCACAGTGTTTCATTGGTCCTTTCTCCATAACTCACATCATCAACTCCGTTGCTGTGCGCCTGGCTCTGCCCCCCTCTGTGTGTATCTGTCCTACCCTCCATGTCTCCCAGGTGAAGCCATGTGAGTCCAGCCCGCTGTGTCCTCCACCCAAACCTCCACCCCCGCTCGTGATGATCGATGGTGGTCCTGCGCACCAGTTCAATCGCATCCTGGATGTCCGCCACAGAGGGCACAGTCTGCAATATCTGGTGGACTGGGAGGGGTATGGACCTGATGCGCGGTCCTGGGTGTGTCCCTCATTTGTGTTGGATCCTCAACTCATCCAGGAGTTCCATCGGACGCACCTGGACAGGTTAGAACGACCGCCAGGAGGCGCCCCGTGGGGGGTGGGGGTGGGGTGCTGTGGTGATCTGCGGTGTGTGTGTGTGTGTGTGTGTGTGTGTGTGTGTGTGTGCCTCACCCTAATTATCTTTCACAGCTGCGGGCACACCTGCTCTCACTCATCAAGCACACTTTATAAGGAACGCTGCCCAATAGTCAGCATGGAGACGTCTACGCTTTCTCCCAGGTAGACCTCCTTCCTAGTGTCTTCCTCCATCTCGCGATGCTTGAGAGTACATCTCAGATCACCTGCTTCTCATCAAGGGAGTTCCATCTCCCCAACGCAACGTAAACCTTCTCAGAGCTTTTACCTGCACCTGCCTTTCTTCCCCTTGTTCCCTGTGCACAGGTGGACCACCCTCCAGGCGGACCTCCCTTTCCTTCAGCTGTGAACAGCGGCTTTCTCCCCTTGCAAATTGGTGATCTGGAGCACACGTCACCTTCACCCAAGCTGCAATGAAAATACTCTGCACCTGCACTACGGCTTCACAACAGGGTGCTGGGCTGGTATTGGAAGGTCATCTCTTCGGAGCTGGATTATCTCTTTGCTGCTGTAAGACTGCTAAAACTCTATTAACATCATTACCTGCCAGCCTGAAGCTAACTCTCCTGTCTTGTTGTTGTTCCAGGGTTGCCAGACCTGTCCTGTCGTCACGCTCCTGCTCGCACTACACTACATTCCCACAACACCATTCACACGCACACACATCCACTTTTATTCAATAAAAGATCATTATTGTTGTTCGAGCCTGCATCTGTTTCTGGGTGTTTCTGAAAACCATGTCAGATAGATAGATAGATAGACAGATCCCAACACTGAGACACAGTACACTCATTGCAGTAATTTACTCCCTTCCAGGGCCAATGTAACCAGTTGTGGTTACATATTCCTACATTTTATCTTATGTATATCTGTCAAAGTGCATGGCTGCATTTTATAACATGCCCGATGTGAAATTGAGATAATAATCCTGACGAAATGATTTTGAAATGTTTGTGTCAAGACGTGGGTTGGAGCTATGTCCTCGCCTTGTGTTATAGTTTATATTTCTTGTCACCAGGACATGGTCTCCAACCCACATCCTCACTTTAAGTTCATTTTCTGTATTTATTTTTTATCATCATGGCCTTGGCTCTGTATTTAGTTCATCCCCACCTTAAGTTTGTACTCTGGGTTGTTCTGTACTCACTATTGTTTATTATCATGGTCCTGGTTGTGTTTTGATCATCCTTGTTTTAGTCCTATTTGTCATTTTGATAATCATATTCACGTTCTTTATTTTGATTTTGGGTTTGAGTTTAATGTGTGTTTATTTTCACCTTAGTCTTACTTCGGTTTTGCGTTGTAAATTCCCTGATTATTCACAGCTGTTTTGTGTTTCTGTTGATTAGTGTCCATCTTATTTAAGGGTTGCAGCCCCTCACCTGTGTGTTGTGTCATTAGTCATTTTGGTGTGAACCCACACGCTTGTCCTGTCCGTCAGTCTTGCCTGGAGTTTTTGCCTGCCAAGCCTTAGCCTGTTTCTTTGTGTTACAGCTTCCAAGCTGATTTATTTTTGTGTTAATAAATCATGTTAAATGCTCGCTTCGCGTTTGAGTCCAAATCTCTGACCAGCCTGGGCAAAAACCTTGACAGTTTGTACAAAGTGATTTTGTACAAGATAGACAGTTGGACTCTTTACAAGTCTGTAAAATGCCATTAATGGCATTTATATCCAGTACACTGTTACCAGGACACATGTGGAGTCTAATACAATCCTGTACACAAATTCTCCAGTCAACCCTTTCTTCGTGAATCTTTAGATGCAACAGTAAATGCATTCCTTATAAAAACCATTAGTAGGTGGATTATGTCATGGATCCTGGGTGAGCACAATATATGTCATTCATCTCAACTCTTGTCAGTTTGTTTACCTCCTTCTCCAGAAATGGCCGATCACTCATCATCTCCACTTGCCATCAATCACTACCACCTGCTCCTGGTTGTCCCACACTGCTATTAAAGTGCCACTCTAGCTTGTACAAGTTGTGGGATTGTTATGCTGATCAGCTCTCTGCCAGTCACCTAAATCGTCTCCTACGCTTCTTGCTCCAGTGTCCCTTGGGGCTCGTTGGGGTGCCGCTGAGCCCCGAAATCTCCTGCTCCGCTCTTGTAGACAACTCCCCCACTGAGCGCCGAGGGAGTCCCACCGAGCCGAGCTGCCAAGCCCCAGCGTCCGACTTGCATTCGGTTGAAGATACAGCCGAGCCAGCCTCACTGATCCAAGCTAGAAGGAGGCTAAAAGTTTAAGGCTAGAAGCTAGCCAGCTAAGGGCTAAGTGATGTCAGAAGGAGGATGGAGTTGAATAGGTGAAGGATGTTTCTTAAAGTGATGGGGTAGTGGTGGCCTAATAAGATAAGATAAGATAAGATAAGCCTTTATTAGTCCCACAATGGGGAAATTCCAGGATTGCAACAGCACAGGGATAGCAACACTCAGAGCAACAATCAGAAGGCCAGAAAAAACAAGAACAGCTAGTATACATATGTACATACTATAAATATATATATATACTGTATATATATATATATATACAGACACACAGTGCGGAGCATTGTGGTTGGTGAATGTGCAGCAGAAAGTCTAAGCTCTCTCTCCGCGGATGGGGCGGGCCAGCTGGATGTCTTTGGGCATGATGGTGACCCTCTTGGCGTGGATGGCGCACAGGTTGGTGTCCACGAAGAGACCCACCAGGTAGGCCTCGCTGGCCTCCTGCAGAGCCATGACGGCGGAGCTCAGGAAGCGCAGGTCGGTCTTGAAGTCCTGAGTGATCTCCCTCACCAGGCGCTGGAAGGGCAGCTTACGGATGAGCAGCTCCGTGGATTTCTGGTAGCGACGGATCTCTCTCAGAGCCACAGTACCGGGCCTGTAACGATGAGGCTTCTTCACTCCGCCGGTGGCCGGAGCGCTTTTTCCGAGCAGCCTTGGTGGCTAGCTGCTTCCTGGGGGGCTTTTTCCTCCAGTAGATTTAAGGGCGGTCTGCTTGGTTCTTGCCATCGCACTTTATTATTCTGTCTTATATTTCTTGCACGCCGCCTAAACTCCAGCCCGGCACCCGCATCGTTTTTGCTACAGTTCCTCGGTATGTTGAGTTTCTCCGTTAGCACCGGGTGGCGGTTGAGTGCTAGCTAGCTCTTACCTGCTGTATCGTCTCCTGCTGTAAACAGCGGCTCCGTCCGCCAACTCGGGAGACCTTTGGGGCAATCTGTGTGTCCGTGATATATATATAGAGTGAAAGGTGTAGAAAGAAGAAGGAAGATTTAAAAAAAAGGCAGTTGCAAAAGGCAGCCAACTCGTGTGGCGCCGTCGGTCCGGCGGAACCGAAACCGGAAAAAAATGGTTAGGGATGTGGTCTGGTGTACTGGAGGGTTGCTGGTTCGATTCCTGGACCGGCAGGATCAGATCTGGGTGGGACAGATAACATAGCAGTGTTTACCCCACTGTCATTAACTTGACTGTGGCACCTTTGAGCAAGGCCCCCAACCCAAACTGACCCAGTGGAGCTGCTCAGTGGCCATAGGTCAGTCTGTGGTTGTACTGGGCAGTTTCCAGGTGTGAATGTGCAACTGTGAGCTTAAACAGCGCGTCCTTGAAAATGAGAATTCACCTCTCAATGGACCTCTCCTGTATAAATAAAGGTTAAATAAATAAAATAAAATGGGCTTGTAATCAGTGTTTCAAGAAAGATGGAGAAAATGCAAGACAAATTTTCTGCAATAATTAAAGAAAATGTGAACAAAATATCTCACAAACATTTCATTAATACATGTATGAGCTGTTAAAATGTGGAAAAAAGTGCAATCCATGACCCCTTTAAAATTTTATGTGTTGCTGAATTTAATCAAAGCACTTAGTTTGATTTAACAACTTGTCATAGCACTGCCTTCCAGGCAGTACAGGATGGGTGGAAGGAGGACCCAGAGTGCAGACTGAACTCCAGTGTAACATGTTTATTAAAAAGAAAAACTCAAGGAACGAAACATAAAATAAACAAACGAGTGCATGTGGGCAGAAAACAGCACAGGAAAACCAAAGGTAAACAACAATGACGCCAGACAGAGCACATGCACAAAACATAAATAGGGTAACTAATAATTACAAATGTGAGACAGCTGGGACAACAATCAAGGACAGAACAGGAGTACACATGAGGGAGTGGCTATGGCTACGGAAACATGAGGGACTGGAGAAAATAGTTAGACAATTATACCACAGGACCATAATAAAGACACTAAAGACAAACAGGATGACACAGCAGACCCGGAAAGACACAGGGGACAATAACTATACTAAATAATAATTATGATGACAATAATAATACAAAGGAACAACATGAACAAGGTGCATACACGGTCCCGGACTGTGCCCAGAACCTGACATAATCCCCCCTTTAAGGGGTGGATTCCAGACACCCCTTAAAAAAAAACAAAAAAGACACCCCTAAAAACACCCCTAAACAAGTAAGTAAGCTTTATTTATATAGCACTTTTCACAGACATATAAAGTCACAAAGTGCTTTACAGTGCAACACAATCAAAACAATTAAAATACAACTAAAATACAATTAAAATACAATAAAATACAATTGAAATACAATAATACAGTTAAGATACAGTTAAAATATGATTAAAGTAAAACTAGGATACAATAAATACACTCTATGCAGTCAGGTGGTAACAGCCTTCAGTCAGTCTTGGATTAAAATGCCAGTTTAAACAAGAATGTTTTCAGGTGGGTTTTAAAACTCACAACACTGTCCATGGCTCGAAGGTGCAGAGGGAGGTCATTCCATAGGCGTGGTGCTACTGCTTTAAAAGACCTGTCACCTCTGGTAGCAAAGTGGGTGTGAGGAACCATAAGCAAGTGCTGTCCTGAGGATCTCAGGCTGCAGGTTGAGCTGTAGGGCTGAATCAGAGCAGCCATATATGCAGGGGCCTGACTGTGAATTGCTCGGAAAGTGAGCACCAGGATCTTAAAGTGGACACGATACAAAACAGGGAGCCAATGGAGTGATCTGAGGACAGGTGTAATGTGGTCTCTCCTGTTTGCACGTGTCAGGAGCCTCGCAGCAGAGTTTTGAACAAACTGCAGACGGGCCAGTTCCTTCTTGTTCAAACAGGTAAAAAGGCTGTTACGGTAGTCCAGACGTGAGGTGACAAATGCGTGAATGATCATCTCCAGCTCTTTGTGTGAAACCATGGTCCTGAGCTTGGAGATATTTCGCAGTTGGAAGTGGCAGTTTTTTATCAGTTGTTTGGTGTAATGTTCCAATGACATGGCCTTATCAAAGATGACACCCAAGTTTCTCAGCTTTGTTTTAACTGTACTGCCCAAGTCACCAAGGTATTGTTTTATGCCTGATATGTCGCTGTCTGGGGCAATGATCAAAGTCTCCGTTTTGCCAAAGTTTAGCTGGAGGCTGTTGTCATTAAGCCACTGCTTTATGTGGGACAGGCAGTTTGTTAAGGAGCTGAGTGTATGGAGCTCAGACTTGTTGAACGAGCAGTATATCTGGATGTCGTCTGCAAAGAGATGATAGGAGATGTTATTATACCGCTGTATGATGCGGCCAAGGGGGAGAATGTACAGGTGGAACAGTAGTGGCCCCAGGACAGAACCTTGGGGCACACCATACTGCAAATCGGCTGAGTTGGACCGGATGTTATTAGAAGATACACTGAAGCTTCTACCAGTCAAGTAGGAGGAGAACCACTTCAGAACAGGACCTGTCATCCCCACCAGGTCCCTCAGCCTGTTTGTCATAATGGTGTGGTCCACCGTGTCAAAGGCCGAGGAAAGATCCAGCAGGACCAGGACCGTAGATTTCCCGGTATCAGCCGACATCATAATATCACTAGCCACTCTTACTAAGGCAGTTTCAGTTGAGTGGCGTTGTCTGAACCCAGACTGAAACATGTCATGGATTAAACTTGTCTCCAGAAAGGCAGTGAGCTGTTTGGACACCACTTTCTCAAGGAGTTTGGCTAGGAAAGGAAGCTTTGATATGGGCCTATAGTTTTTGAGGTCGGTGGGGTCCAAGTTAGTTTTCTTCAGTTTTGGCTCAATTATGGCATGTTTAAAAGAGCTGGGGGACTTCCGGTCTGGACGCCATGGCGACTGCAGCTTAACGCTGAAGCTCTCAGACCCAATCCAAGAAAATACCTTGAAAATCAAACTTAACGGATTTTTGGAGGAGTGAAAATCAAAAGACAAAATCATCATGTCTAAAGGAAAACAGAAGAAACTGAAATTTTCCAGGCCAGGACACGTATCGGCCGGAGAATCTGAACTGGAAGATCTCCGTTCAGAAGACGAGGAACTGGTTGTAGCTAACAAAACGGTTAGCTTGAAATCGCTATTTGAAGAGCTACAACGATTTCACCGAGAGGTTACGGCCGAATTTCGGGAATTCAGAGACGAATTAAAAAGGACAAACAGCAGAGTGGACCAGGCCGAGAACCGAATCTTGGAAGCAGAGGAACGAATAAAAGTGCTCGAAGATTCTTGGCAGAAAAAAGGATTTATGCACCAGGAGAGAAAAGTCTTCGTGGAACACGATTACGCCCCGGAGGTCCTTAAAAAGCGCAGGGAATACAATGACGCCAAAAAGGTACTACGTGAGAAGAAACTGCACTTTCAGACGCCATTTCCTGCGAAGTTAAGGGTCTTCTACGGCGAAGAAACATGTCTCTATAATTCGGCGGAAGAAGCAACAGCTGACATGGCGAGAAGAGGGCTCCCAGTAACGGTATTTAAACCCGCAGCAGACCCGAGTGAGAAGATCAAAGCGCAAACATGGACAACACAGAGACCTTCAAAATCCACGGGCCAGCAGCGGGAAACCCAGCGCCAGAGTGTCTCGGATAAACTGGCCGTTTTCAGGTTGGAATAGCGACCATTTTTTTTTTTTTGAGTCAATCTGCACATCCAACCCCCCTCATACAAGGTAACAAACATTAAAGGAGATGCGTATTCAGCATGTGGTAAAACATTTCATGGAACAGTCATAATATTTGAAACAAATAAGTCTTTTTAATAAAAAAAAAAACAACAACTTGTTAAAATAGAAATGTGACAATAATCCACATGTTCTCCCCACACTAACAAATACTGTTTTTGTGTGAATGTTTGCTGTGTTGGGGGTGGGAGGGTGCACACAATTTCACAGGGTATAGGCATAAAGGGAAAAAAAAAATCATTACAAGTTCGGATTGGGTTCTGAAACTCACATTAAAAGCATGGGACAACTTACAGGGGTAAGAGAGGGCCCTCAACACGTAACAGAGTTTGAGGAATTTCCCTCAGAGCCTACACTCCATCAAGGCTCTTCCAGGGTCTTTAAAAAGACCCCAGCTCAGGAAGTTCTTTTGACAGTTTTTTGTTTTAAAGTTTTATACACTATGTTCTTAATGTTTTTCTTGTTCTTAATGTTCTTTCAGTTTCTGAGTAGCACAAAAGAGGGCCACCACACAGTTATACTAAACAAAACAACACAATGGAGAAACAGGGTGTAACCAAAATAATTTCATATAATGTAAAAGGAATCCTGAATCCAGTTAAAAGATTCAAGATTCTAGGCAAAATGAAAAAAGACAAAGCAGGAATAATATTCTTACAAGAAACCCGCCTAACAGACGTGGAGCACACTAAACTCAGTAGACAAGGGTTTAAAATGATCTCTTCATCTTCATATAAGTCAGGGAGGAGGAAGGGAGTAGTGACATTGATATCTACCAAAATTACATTTGAAAAAAAATCAGAACACAAAGATAAAGAAGGGAGATACAGTTTGGTAACTGGGCGGCTAGTGGGAGAAGATATCACCCTGCTGAATGTGTATGCTCCCCCAGGGGCTAACTGGAAATTTTATAAAGATGTATTTGACCTAATGATAACTAAAGCTCAAGGTTTAGTGATATGTGGTGGGGACTTCAATCTTAGACTGAATCCATACTGGGATGCTTCTGGTAATTCTCCACATCAAAATAACACCCAAAGCAGGAAGACTCGGATGCTACTAAAAGAAATGGGAATCTGTGACGTGTGGAGGGAACTCAACCCCAGTGTAAAAGACTATACATTTTACTCAACTCCACATTCATCTTACTCAAGGATTGACTATTTTTTTTATGTTTAATAGAGACATTGGAAGAGTAGAAACATGTAAAATAGGACTGATGGATCTCTCTGACCACAGTCCGATCTACATGGACTTAAATATCCAAAAATACACAAATAATACATTTTCTTGGAGGTTAAATTCAAATGTCCTGAAAGGACCATTGAAAGATGAATTGGAATCAGATATTCTCAGATATTTGGAAGAAAACGATAATGGAGAAGTATCCCCTTTAATACTGTGGGATGCATGCAAAGCTGTAATAAGAGGAAAGATTATTGCAAAACTGGCAACCCAAAAGAAACTAAGACAAGAAAAACTATCCTCATTAGAGTCAGAACTTAAGAACCTAGAAAAAGAACACAAAGGCAACACTCATTCTACTGACTCGCTCAAGATTAAGGAAATTAAAAACCAAATAAATGAGATCTACACAATAGAAATCCAGAAGAAACTTACATTTTTGAAACAAAAATACTATGAAGCAGGCAGTAAATCGGCAAAATTGCTAGCCTATAAATTGAGGAAACAACAAACAGAAAGAGCAATCTACAAAATCAGAGACCCAGTATCAAAGGAAATAAAATTCAGAATTCAGGATATTCTTAAAAGCTTCGAGAATTACTATAAGAACTTATACTCCCACAAAAAACATAAAAACGCATCCGAGGCATTCCTAAACACATTAAACCTTCCCCAACTTACGGAGTCACAAAATAAAACACTACTGTCAGAAATACAACCTAAAGAATTGGAAAAAGCAATTATGAAACTAAAAGCTAACAAATCCCCAGGAGCAGATGGCTATACAGCAGAGTGGTACAAAACCTTTAAACAGCAACTATCTCCTCTCCTCCTGAAAACATTTAATTATGTCCTCCACACAGGGGAAATCCCCCCTCCTGGAGAGAAAGGGTCATTGCAGTTATACCTAAACCTGAAAAGGATAAACTAGAGTGCTCCAACTACAGACCAATCAGTGTATTAAATCAGGACTATAAGCTTTTTACCATTATCCTTGCCAAAAGGTTAGAAAATATACTGACAGACCTAATTCATTTAGACCAAACAGGTTTTATAAGACAAAGACAGACACAAGACAACATTAGACGCACTTTACACATAATTCATCATATAAAAAAATATAACTTAAATGCAATCATATTGGGATTAGATGCTGAAAAAGCATTCGATTCGGTTGACTGGTCTTTTCTATATAGAATCTTATCCAGTTTCAATTTTCATAACAACTTCATTAGAACTATACAGGCATTATATAAAAAACCAACAGCTAAAATAAGGATTAACGGTAATTTATCATCATCTTTTGAGCTGGAAAGAGGATGTCGTCAGGGCTGCCCACTGTCTCCACTGCTCTTTGCAATCTTCATAGAACCTCTGAGCCAATGGATAAGACAAAATCAAAAAATTCAAGGTATTACACTTGGTCAGAAGGAACATAAAATAGCACACTTTGCTGATGACATTTTATTATACCTAGGGCAGCCAGACACTTCTTTACCAGAACTAACCTCAGTTTTTTCAGAGTATGGAGATTTATCGGGGTACAAATTAAACATGCATAAAACCCAAGTTTTAATATTCAACTATGACCCAAATCATTATTCACTAAGCAAACTCAAAACTAACTGGGAGTCGGAATCTATGAAATATCTGGGGGTCAATATCCCGAAACAACTCAACAAAATTATATCACTAAACCATGATCCACTGGTGACAAAAATAAAATCTGACCTAGCAAGATGGAATATGATACCATTCTTGGGTACTGCACAAAGAATTGAAGCAGTCAAAATGAATATACTTCCACGTTTTCTATACCTTTTCCAAACAATACCGGTAGAAACTCCCAAAAAAACATGGCAGGAACTGGACAGAAGGATCTCAAGATTCATATGGCAGGGCAAGAGACCTAGAATCAGATATAGAACCTTACAGCTAAACAAAGACAAAGGTGGGCTCGCGCTGCCAAATATCAGGGACTACTTTAAAGCCGCACAAATTAAAACTTTAGTAGAGATATGTAACCCAGTCTACACTGCACAATGGAAGGAGATGGAATGCCAAATAACAAGTGGCATCCCCCTACAGGCGATAATAGGGAACAATGCCTTACCTAAACTTTTGAATAACACTAACCCGTGGATAGAGACCCCGCTAAAAATTTGGTTTAAGATAGTCAGAGAGAATCAAACTAAAGAGCCCTATCGACTTCTGCAATGGATTGCCTATGATCAAGACTTTACTCCTAATAAAACAGACACCAGATTTAAAAAGTGGAAGGAGAATGGGCTGATAAAATATTACGATTTTTTTAAAGGGCAAATTTTAAGAAGTTTTGAAGATTTGAAAAAGCAAGGTCTAATAAATCAAGACCTTTACAGGTTCTTCCAGCTTAGACACCACATAAACAATACACTTAAAAAGGAGGATTTGGAAAGGGCCCAGTCAGGTGTTCTGAAGGTCTTCTTAATGGCATATAAAGGGATCCTAGGGATCAGTTACATCTCTAAAATATACCAAGGTCTTCAAGACTTAAAAGGAGACAACACATTATATATAAAAGAGAGATGGGAAAAAGAGGGGAATTTCACTTTACAACTGGAAATATGGGAAAAGCTAAATAAACAGCAATGGAAAAGTACCTCATCCCTGCAGTGGAGAGAATTTGGATGGAAAAACTTGGTAAGATTTTTCAGAACACCTGCACAAAACAAATTTACCCATAAGGGATTGAACTGTTGGCGCTTGTGTGGTGAAAAGACTGCAAATCATTTTCATGTGTTTTGGTCATGCCCAGTTATCCACCAATATTGGACCAATGTACAGACAATATTGGGGAAAATATTTAAAATAACAGTTCCCTTTTCTTTTGTAACTTTGTATTTGGGCCTACTACCGGACTCACTGGAAAGACGAGGAGAAAAATACTTATTCACTGTTTTAATATTGGCAAGTAAAAAAGCTCTAACTGACTTCCGGTTATGGCTGCCACGTAGGACGGACGTGTCTCGCTCTGCTCTGCTCCTGGAAAAAAAAAAATCGGCAAATAACTCTCTCATTTGGGACAGAACGTATCCCAGCATTTGGGCGAAGATATGTCGGCGAAGCCTAAGGCTGGAAAACCAGGAAAAGGAAAAAGCGAGCCGCCGAAACAGTCCAAATTAACGGACTTTCAGGTCTGTGACGCAGTAAACAAAACTCCATATATGGCGGAGGAGGCTGGCAACGCTGCGATATCTGCGGGGAATGGCGCAGATGCGCTGATGGCTGCCATGAGTTCAATGAGAGCGGACTTTTCCTCTAGATTTGATGGGATTATGACAGCGTTGGAAGGAATAAGAAAGGAATTAGGTGACTGTGTAGAACGAACGGCGCAGATGGAGCTCCGTCTCGCTAGTGCTGAAGATGACGTCACCCGTCTTCAATTAAAGGTGCGCACTTTGGAAAAAAAAAAATAAATCTCTGGAAGATAATATTTTGGATTTGGAATCTCGGTCGAGACAGAATAATTTGAGGCTGGTGGGTCTTCCAGAGGAATCAGAAGGTCGGGACGTATGTTCCTTTCTGGAAAAGTGGATTCCGGAGGTGCTGGGCAGCGAGGAGTTGCAATCAGCAGTGGTTCTGGAAAAAGCACATCGTATTGGCCCACGGAGAGATAAGGGACCGCCGAGGACCTTAATTATGAAGTTTCTTAGCAACAGAGACAGGATGAAGATCTTCAACGCTGCACGAGCTAAAAAAGGAGAGATTAAACACCAGGACCAGCAGGTGCGGTTCTACCCAGATTTGGCCACAGGAATCCAGCAATTGAGGAAGCAGTTTGATCCCGTACGTAAGGAGCTGCGCAACCTTGGGATTCGTCATGGTGTAATCTATCCTGCGAGACTGCTGACCACGTATGAGGGCAGAACCCACATCTTCAAGACCCCAGAGGAGGCGCAGGAGTTCATCAAGAAGATCAAAGAAGAAGAAGAGACTGGTGGGAGCTAAGCATGAACAAAATATAAGGTAGAATAATTAAGCATTTGCACAGGCATCTGACTGACTTGAAGTAAATAGTAAGTTTACAAAATATAGATTGTATTATATATTAAAAAAACAAAACAAAAACAAAACAAACAAAAAAAAAAACTATGATGTACAAAGTTGTTAAAAATTTTGGAGTTAAGTTGGAAAACTACAGAGGAGAGTTAATGTTACGTCATTAAAAGCAGTAGAGTTAGGGTGATTGGGAGGATGAAGAAGGAGTGGCTTAGGCTGTTCCCCGTGGGTGTGGAACGGTCGATGGCTATATCGGGAGACAGAATTTTTCTTTTGATTTTGGGGGGTTTGCCACAAGTGTGGGAAGGGGAAATTTGTTTGTGTGTAGTTTGTAGGATGAATGTTCAACCACTCATGTTTTTGCTTCTCTGTATGAGCATGTTTACACTGCAAGGTAATCCCAAACTCTCTATTGATCATGGACCAAAGTGTTAATCTTAATTTAACTTCATGGAATTGCAGAGGTCTACAAAATTTAAAAAAACTTAAACAAGTTATGAATAAAATAAAGGACATGGGTTCAAGAATTGTGTTTTTACAAGAAACTCATCTGATAGAGGAGGATGTTAAAAGAATTAGGAGTAGATGGCAGGGAAGTGTATTCACCTCTTCATTTTCATCCCGAGCCAGGGGAGTTATGACTCTCATACATAAATCAGTTCCTTTTCAAGTGAAAAATGTAATTGGAGACAAATTTGGAAGATATGTAATCATTCAAGGTTCTTTGCTATTAGAAAATATAAATCTTGTGAACTTATATGGTCCCAATATAGATGATCAGAAGTTCTTTGCTAATTTATTTCTCATCTTATCATCACTTACAGGGCAACATATAATAGCAGGGGATTTTAATTGTACATTGAATCCAGGTGTGGATAGATCAACAGGACTGGATTGTACGCACATTGGATGTAGGATGACTATTAATCATTTTATGAAAGAATTGAGATTGTTAGATATATGGAGAGAAATGAAACCACAAGTTAAAGCCTATTCTTGTTATTCCAGTACCTACAAGACATTCTCACGTATTGATTATTTTTTGATTTCCACAGAATTAAGGTCCAAGATTCAAAACTGCTTTTATGATAACATCGTGATCTCTGATCATGCACCCTGTTGTCTAATATATGTAGATAAAAAATTGACAAAGGAATCAGGTAGATGGCAATTTCAGCATAAATGGCTTCAGGATGAGGAATTTGTCAAGTATATAGAAAAACAGATAGACGAGTTCTTTGACATCAATACTACACAAACATCAGCATGTGTAAAGTGGGAGGCTTTCAAAGCTTTTATTAGGGGACATATTATTAGTTATACAGGATCAAAATCTAAGAAGACTCGAGAGGAGAGAGCTAAATTGGAACATAAAATAAAAAGTCTTCAGGAAAAAGTGTATGCAGGAAGTGACCCAAGGTTGGAGAATGAATTACTGATTTTGAGAGCTGAATACGACAAAAAATCAGCGAATAGAGCTGCCTCGAGTCTTCTAAGATTGAAACAATCTTTTTATGAACAAGGTGAAAAATCAGGAAAATTATTAGCATGGCAGATTAAACAATTGGAAATTAAAACACCAATTACCAATATTATAAGTAACGGACAGGTAGTTATAGATCCTTTAGAAATTAATAGAGCCTTTAGAGATTACTATGAAAAATTATATGATACCAAAAATGAACCTGATTTAACAAAACTAAATGGGTTTTTGAACGAACTATCTATACCGTGTATACCAAATGAAAACAGGGAGATATTGGAGTCTAAAATTAGTCAAGAAGAAGTTGGGCTAGCCATTGATAATATGAAATCAGGAAAAAGTGCAGGACCAGATGGTCTTCCAGTTGACCTTTATAAAAAATTTAAGAATAAATTAATAAAACCTTTTTTGGAAATGGTTTTAGAAGCATTTCAAAATAATAATTTACCATCATACATAAATAATGCCTTAATTATACTGCTGCCAAAACCAGGTAAGCCCTCTAATAAATGTGAAAATATGAGACCAATAAGCCTATTAAACGCCGACCTTAAGATAATCTGTAAAATTTTAGCAAGACGAATACAAGAAATTTTACCAAATATTATTAATCGAGATCAGAATGGCTTTATAAAGGGAAGACAAGGCTTCCATAATGTAAGAAGACTATTTAATATTATTTATTTTAATAAAGAAGCACTGGATACAGCTCTCCTATCACTGGACGCCGAAAAGGCCTTTGATAGAGTTGAATGGCCCTTTCTTTTTGAAGTCCTACAAAGGTTTGGACTTGGAAATAATTTCATAAAATGGGTTCAAATAATATACAATAATGCTACAGCAGAAATCCTAACAAATAACAATATTTCAAAACCAATAAAAATCAATAGAGGATGTCGACAAGACTGTCCACTTTCACCTTTACTGTTTACTATGGCAATTGAACCTTTAGCGATAGCGATACGTTTACATTCACAAATATATGGAATTAAAGTTGGACCAACAGAACATAAAATCTCCCTGTACGCCGATGATATAATTTTGTTTATGTCGAATCTAAAAAAATCAATTCCAACCTTGTTGAATTTAATAAAGAATTTTGGGGAAATATCAGGATATAAAATAAATAAAACTAAATCTTCAATATTAATGCTAAATGAGACCCAGAGAAATTACCCAGCCCCTGAGGCAAATCAATTCAATGTTGTAAATCAGTTTAAATATTTAGGAATCCAAATTATGCCTAAGCTAGAATCAGTCGCCAGCGTCAACTATGAAGCCTTAATGTCAGATATCAATGAGTTAACTCAGAGATGGATGTCACTACCAATGTCGATGATCGGGAGAATCAATATACTTAAAAGTAATATTTTACCTAAAATACTTTATTTATTTCAATACATTCCCTTATCACCACCTTTAGATCTATTCTCAAGAATAAAAAAAAAGTTAGTGGAATTTATATGGAACAACAGGAGGGCTAGATTACGTCTGTCTTTATTATATTTACCATTTGATCGTGGAGGTCTGAAATGTCCAAATTTTATGTTGTATTATTGGTCGGCACAACTGAGGTCTATGACATATTATTTTTCATCAAATGATCTCCCTCACTGGACTGAAATGGAATCATACAATTTACCTTTACCTCTTCCCATATTCATATACTCAGATTCGGCAAAAAAATTACAAAAACAAGTTAAAAATCCATTTGTAAAGCATATGATCAAAATATGGTGTGAAGCTAAAAACTATTTAAAAGAACCACAGTTATTGTCACAATTTAGTCCAATATGGGGTAATCAATATTTTAAACCAGGGAGAGCGGACGCTGTATTTAAAGTATGGAATTTAAAAGGGATACAAAAGATTCAGGATTTATATTTGCCATGTGCAGACAACATAATGTCTTTTGAAGAGCTGAGGATCAAATTTAATCTCAATAGAACACATTTTTTTAAATATCTTCAACTTAGAAACTTTATTCGATCAAATCAAAATAAAGCTCTCACTCGACCTATTTATTCATCCTTGGAAAAAATGATGATGAAAGATAGTAAAAGAAAGGGTATTATTTCAGAGTTTTATAACTCATTGACACTATCTTCAAGTGAAAATTCACTGAAAAGATTAAACTACTGGAAAGAAGATCTGCAAATTGAAATTTCGGAGGAACAATGGGAATTGGCTTGTACAGAAGCTCAAACCAAATCAATAAATGCACGCCTTAAATTGATACATTTCAAATGGTTAATGCGGATGTATGTTACACCGGAGGAGTTAAATAGATATAACAAAAATATACCAGATACATGCACAAAATGCATGGAAAGTAAAGGAACCCTATTTCATTGTTTATGGGAATGTAGATTAATAAGAATGTTTTGGGAAGAGGTGAGGGTAACAATTGAAAAAATAATCTCAAAACAAATCATACTGAATCCTAAACTGTTTTTGTTGGGTCTGTACCCAGAAAAGCATAATTTTAATAGAAGTGAAAGAACATTCATAGACCTCAGTTTGCTTAATGCCAAAAAATGTATTGCACTATTATGGAAAAAGACTCATAGACCAGATGTGACTCAGTGGTTAAGACAGATGTTAACAAACCTTCCATTAGAAAGAATAACATATATACTGAAATCAAAGGAAATTGTGTTTGAGAATATATGGAGACCTTTTATTGATTATGTAAAAAATTTAAACATAACTCTTGAAGAAGAAGGTGAATGATGTGTGTGGACCTTGTAAATTCCAAACTGGTGAACATAATATGTATACTTATGTATTGGATTGTCTAGACTAAACAGAGGAGCATTGTTGAAGACTTGATTTTGTTGGTGGGTTGTTGGTGTTTTTAGTGCATTTTTTTTTTTTTGTAGTACTTTAGCGTTAGTGTTTGATTGTTTGTATCATGTTTGTTAAAAAAAAAAAAAGGTTCAATAAAGATATTGTGGAAAAAAAAAAAAAAGCTCTAACTAAAAAATGGATGTTGAAGGACTGTCCTGCACCTGAAGATTGGATTAACGTGATCCAAGACATTTACTCGATGGAAAAGTTGATCTTCGCACTGAGACAGGACATGGATGGGTTCATGAACTTTTGGCAACCCTGGATCGCATATGTGTCTTCCATTAGATCTAATCTTTGACAAATACCATTTCAATAATGGTTCCGCTCTTTGTTCCAACGCTACTCAGATGCTCTTTTACCTTTATTTACTTATTTTTTCTTTTTGTTTGTTTTTTGCTTGTTTGTTTGTTTGTTTAATTTTATTCTCTTTAATTTCACTTTTTCTTTCACTTTAAAAAAAAGGGGTGTTGTAATAATTATTCTTCCAATGTTGTCAGATATCAGAAAATAAGGGAACATGTGATGAAAATGTAAACAATGCATTGCTGTAACGACCTGTATACCCTTTACAAAAACTTAAAAAAAAAAAAAAAAAGAGCTGGGGAACTGACCAGTTGAGAGTGACAAGTTAAAAATTTTGGTGACCCATGGTCCAATTGTATCAAACACATTCACAACAAGCTTCGGGGGGAGGATGTCTACTGAGTTTGAGGAGGGTCTCGTTTTAGCGAAAAGTGCTGAGACGTCCTCCGTTGACACCATGTTGAAGGAGGACCATGTTTGAGGGGGAGGGTCAATTCTGGTCATAGATCCAGAAAATGGTGGGATATTGTTTTTTATATCCCTAATCTTGTCTGTAAAGAAGTTCAGGAAGCTGTTGCTATCAGCTTTACAGAGTACTGGGGCAGTGGGGGCAGCGGGGGACACAAGAGAATGTATTGTGTCAAAGAGCACTTTGGGGTTTTTCTTATTAGTGGCTATGAGATGTTGAAAGTAGCTGGATCTTGCCTCCTTAATCATATTATTTAAGGAGTTTATCAAATCCTTGAGGTGTAGCCTATGAACCTCGAGCTGAGTGGATTTCCAAAGGCGCTCGGTTTGGCAACATGTTCTCCTAATGTTTAAAATATTTTCGTTGATCCAGGGGCAGGGCCACTTCCGAGAGGCATTGCATTTCAGGGGTGCCACCTTGTCTAAAATAGAGCTGCAGTGACAAACAAAACAAACAAAACCAAACAAAAAAACATAACACCAAAACGAGCAGGAGGAGGGGGACAAGGCACGGTCGGAAAAACAAACATAGGAATCTCACAAAAAAAAACCTAACAAAACTAAAAATGTCCAGCAGATAGCCTCTAGAATCCCAGGATCACTAGACCGGGGAGCACAGTGAATCGGGGGCTGACCAGCATCCAGGAGCCCCTGGACCAGAGAACATGATGGGTCCGCTGGTCTTCCAAAGTCCTGAGATCACCAGGTCGGAATGCAGGATAGGTCTGATGGCCTACCACTGTCCTTGGGCCACAAGATCATGAGATGAGGTGGGTCAATTGGCCTCCCAAAGTCCAAAGGACCCCAAACCAGAGGACATGGTGGGTCGGGTGACCTCTCACTGTCCTTAGGCCACCAGATCATGGGACGAAGTGGGTCAGGGGACCTACCAAAGTTCATGGGCCTCCAGACCGCAGCACAGGACTTGGTTAACACAAAATGAGGAGCCTTTTGCTCCAAACCCAGTGACTGCGGGTGTACTGCCCTCAGAAACAGCAGGTGGAGGGCCCCTGATCTCTGGAGCAACACATGAAGGTCCCTTGACCTCTGGAGCAATGGGTGGAGGTCCCTTGATCTCTGGAACAGATAGTGCAGGAGCGTCCGGCCCCGACACCTGGAGAACCACCCCCGCTGCAGTCATCTCGGATGGGGAAAAAGGGTAGGGTAAGGCATCACCGAAATCACCAGGAGCTAGGCAAGTCTTAACTAATATTGATGTTATAAAAGTAAAAAAAAAGAACTTGCCTGAGCTCCTAGTCCTCTGCTGCTGGGGTGACCAATTCAGGATGAGCCACAGGAGCCAAAGCATGCACCTCGGGCAGAGCTGGAGCTGTGGTGTGTGTCTCATGGACTGCCGGAGTTGCTGCATGCATCTCGGGGAGAATTGAAACAGGGATGTGCACCTCGGGGGCAGCTGGGACAGGCTCGTGCACCTTGGAGACTGCCGGAGCTGTTGCGTGCACCTTGAGGAGAACTGAAGCAAGGATCTGCACCTCAGGGGCAGCTGGGACAGGCTCGTGCACCTTGGAAACTGCTGGACCTGCTGTGTGCACCTCTGAGAGGACTGGAGCTGGGATGTGCAACTCAGTGGCAGCTGGAACAGCAACGTGCACCTCAGGGACTGCTGGAGCAGCAGTGTGCGCCTGGGGGCTGCTGGAGCTGGCATGTGCACCATCGAGGAAACAGGCATTGAGGGGCACTCCTCCATCCCTGGTGTAGCCACCTTAGACAGGGAGGAAGAAACACGGGTGGGTAACAGGTCCACAACACAACCACCAGCAGAAGAGCTTGGCAGGGAGAGCTCAGAAGCAGATGGAAGCTGCAGCTGGGTCTCCCTGGCAGGAGCAAGACAAATCCTCTCTAATACTGATGTTAAAAAGACACAAAAGAGGACTTGCCTTAGCTCCTGCTCTTCCGCTGATGAGGATCTTGTTGACTCTGCTGCTGGAGAGGCGATCTGAAGCACAGCAGCGGGCGTGGGCACCAACACTGGAAATGTGGGAGTCGGCACTGCAAGCATGATGACAAGGGAAGTAGCTGGTGTGATAACAGATGACAACACAGCTGATGGATGATGTGGAGCTGGTAGGGGAAGTACAAGGTGATGTGAAGTTGACACTGCAGCTGCCATAGGAAACGATGAGATGGCTGTCGCGGATGCTGGTGTTGCAGCTGCCGTGTGAGCCAGTGTAGCAGAGCTCCGCAGGGCTGAAGCGGAACGAGAAGGAGTGTGTCGCTGAATTGCCGGAGCCCAGGAATGCCTCCTCGTTGGCACGGGCTGAGGCACGGATGATGAGCTCTCCTGCAGCCCGTGTGGTGGTTGCAGGGCTGGAGAGCGACAAGCTGGGACTGGAGCAGGCACCAGAAGGTGACGAGATAGTGTGTGTACTGGAGCATGGTGGGATGAGGGAGACACCGAAATCAGTGGACTCTCTCTCATTGGCGTAGCCTTTGATGTTCCAGGTACATACCCCACCATCTCACAGTACATATGTTAGAGGTTTGATGGACACCAGCAGCCCAAGCAGGTCAGGGTAGCTCCACAAGCTCAGGGTTGTCTTCATTACTGCGGCTGCCTTGTCCAAATTCCTCAGAGCCTCCTCCGGTGTGTGGGAAGTGCGAGCATCCGAGACACAGTCCTCAATAGTTTGTGCTGTGCCCTTCTCATCTGCGTTGAGTCCCAAACTCCTGAAGTCCAACCCCATTGGGTCCTCGGTTGCTGGTGTGACAGAGATCATCCTGCGCAGTTCGCCCCACACGGGACACGAACCCGCGACCTCTCAGTCAACTACACAGTTCGAGCATGGGAGACACAGCACGATCGCGCTGAGCTAAAGGTCCGACCGGTAGCTCAGCGCTACCATCTGGGGCTCACAGCACCACTTTTAACTAACTGAGGTCATCAGCGCAGTTCGCCCTACACAGGACACGAACCCACGACCTCACAGTTAACTACACAGAGACACACACAGCACGATCGTGCTGAGCTAAAGGTCCGACCGATAGCTCAGCGCTACCGATACTTTATGAGGCTTTGGGAGGGAGGTTTTACTAACGTTCTACGCCGAACAGTACTAGTTGGCATCCGTTACACTCTCCCCCTTAAACCTCACTCCCATGCCGGGTTCACGGCACCAGTGTGACAGAGATCATCCTGCGCAGTTCGCCCCACACGGGACACGAACCCGCGACCTCTCAGTCAACTACACAGTTCGAGCATGGGAGACACAGCACAATCGCGCTGAGCTAAAGGTCCGACCGGTAGCTCAGCGCTACCATCTGGGGCTCACAGCACCACTTTTAACTAACTGAGGTCATCAGCGCAGTTCGCCCTACACAGGATACGAACCCGCGACCTCACAGTTAACTACACAGAGACACACACAGCACGATCGTGCTGAGCTAAAGGTCCGACCGATAGCTCAGCGCTACCGATACTGTATGAGGCTTTGGGAGGGAGGTTTTACTAACGTTCTACGCCGAACAGTACTAGTTGGCATCCGTTACACTGGCATCATACTGTCATAGTACAGCCTGCCTACATGTGTGAGCTGTTAAAATGTGGAAAAAAGTGCAATCAATGACCCCGTTAAAACTTTTTGCGTTGCTGAATTGAATTAAATTAAAGCACTTAATTTGATTTAACAACTTGTTGTCAAAGTACTGGCTTCCAGGCAGTACATTGATGGGTGGAAGGAGGACCCAGAGCGTGGACTGAACTCCAGTGTAACATTTATTGTAACATTAACCCCTGGGTTCCAATTTATAAAATTACTCTTTGCTGAGGAGAAATTGTTTTACCCCAAAAGTCTGGTCATGAATTGTTTTCCTTCACCTAAACACCACAGTTTAAAGGCCACATTCCAGTGGTAAACTGACCCCCCAAAACCCTCTTCATGCCAGGAAAAGGGCTTGGACTGTTATCATAAATTCAATGAAGTTCCTCTCCACCAGACAGTTTTATCTTCCAAGAGCTGTTTGAGATGATCCAGGTATCACCCAAAAATTCCTCAGGCCCCTTTGTTAAAATCCAAAGTCCCACATTACTCCCTGGTGGACAGCTCAGGAATATGTTTGACTGTTTCACTGACTGGAAAATGACTTTCTGCTCTCAAGATTCTGATTTTTCAGGAAAATACTTCTCAGGACATTATTTGAAGATATGGCCGACCCTGTGACGGACAATTATGGTTTGAAATGTTTCATTAATCATTGATAAATGCATTGCACGTTTGAAAATATGCTTAAATGAGTTTATGAAATTGCATGCTTACTGTGAATAATGAAAATTAGTCATGAATCACTGAAGAGAGTTTAGCTATATATATATATTAACTTAATATATATTAAGTTATTTTTTTTTTTCCTGGAAGTTCATGCCAGCCATCTCACTCATATCAGCCAATAACCAGCCAGTCTCGGTTGGGTGATGCCCCCTTTCATTCTATTGGTCAATTACAGACAAAGAACCTCTTTCTAATTGGACCATAACCCATTCTATTCTCCTGCGCTGGGAGGCAAGTGGTTCTTCCTCATGCCAGTCAAGTTTTTTTTAACCCAGAAAGCGCTTTCTAGAAAAACTAGACACAAGATAACTGACTCTGAAGATCAACTATGAATGGCAGCGAGGTCAGAGCCTGCGCAGAACAGTAAACACTTACAGGAGGACGAACGAAGATGAATCACAAAGGAGATTGGAGTCGGGGATAGGGGCTTGAGCCACATACACGGAGGTGCACAGAGATGTAGGTCGCAGCGAGGAGTGAGCCTCAGCTGCTCCCTTAAAAGTAGAACACAAACCAATCAAAGAGGGGAAAAGTAGTGAAATGACAAACAGCTGTCACCGCTCCGGCTTGGGTTTGACAGCCGGAAGTCCCACCGTGACGCTGTCAAAATAAAAGCCCTGGAGAAGGCCACATGATAAGACCTGAAATAAGATAGGAACAGGGAAAATACTGGACAACCCGAGCACGGATGGGATCAGCGCTCAGGCCATCACAGCCAGTCTTGGTTGGGTGACACCCCCTTTCATTCTATCGGTCAGTTACACGTTGCGCTGGGAGGCAAGTGGTTCTTCCTCATGCCAGTCAAGTTTGTTTTTTTTTAATCCAGAAAGCATTTTCATTTAAAAAGAACAAAACTCCCAGTTTTGGTATTTCCTGTTTTGAAGCCCGCTTCTACGCTCTCGTCTCTGTCTGAGAAAAAAAAACTGCTTTATCTCTTTTTCCTTTTGAGCTCAAACCTGGAGTGAAACTCTGTTTTCCTCAGACACCTTTTTTTAGACTTTGTTAAATTTTCTCTAATGGTTTTCTTTAACTCACTATGTAAAGTAGACTGATCCTGATTTTCTAACTTCCACTAGAAGTTGCTTTCATCCACGTACCACAACATTGGAAGGACTCAGGTTTCGCGGCTTGAACAGGTTTGCATCCATTTTTCCTTCAGTTCTGTGATTCCTGTCTGGCATTGGACCATCCAAATTTGGGGTCAGGAAAGGACCTCATTCGCCCATTGTGAGAGACGTCACCTCACCAGGAGCCCGCTGCCTCATCTGCCTTGTGAGTCAAAGCTTGAACCGCTGCACCAAACAGAAAGTGCCTGCTGGCAGCCACTTTTCCCCTGCCATCTGCTGACTTTGGAAAAAAATCCCGCTGAATTCACTCCAAGAACAGCTGGTCATGTAAGCTAGACTCAACATTTCTATCTGCTGGGCTAAGTGTAATGTCTATTCCGATTGAATATGACAAAATTTTTCATGTTAAAAGCTCGTCCATAGGCGACGACAGGAGCTATAAAATTGAAGAAAATAATATCCATCTTTTCATGAACCTCCATTCCTTTTTAGAGTAACCCAGAATTTCCTTTTTCATATAATCAGCTTCTATCATTTTTTTTGGTAGAATTGTGCCCAATTTTGTACATATTTTTGTCAGTTATTTTACAGTTCCCATTTTCATCACAGTTACAAACTCAAACTAGGGTTTTCCTTGGTTCCACAAATGTTTGACAATAATTTACTACATATTTTGGTCCCCCGTCATGACGCTGTGTGCACTTTTGAAACAGACACAAAAAGGAATATTAAGCCATAAGCTGTGCGTGTGCTTCTAGCCAAATCTGATTCACTTTATACGGTAAAATTCTGTGTGTCTGCTGCACCCCAGGCAAAGCCCCAGGAGGTGCAGCCAGCAGCTCTGATGCTACATGTCCACTGGTCCGGATTTTTCAGAAAGGAATCCGCATACTGCAACCTCTGAGGCACGGAAAAGGGGTGTGTAGCATAGTTCTCGGCTAGGCGGAGTTGAACAATGCGGGAAGAAATACTAGAATAGCCATTATTAAATATGAGCAGATTGTTTTTTAATAGTGCTGGTATATTTGCACTACAAAAGGCGACTTTATCGTTGTTGCCGCTGGTTTTGGGTTCACCCAATCCTACAGACCCCCACAATACATGTCGAATTTGACCGCCTGGTTCGTGAACTTCGGCTGAATGAGCCCATGTTCCACCGCTCTCCATGCCTCATTCCTTTGTACGTTGTTTCTATATGACGGCAAGAACTGGTCATATAGTATCGGGTTGCCTGAAATAGTGATTATTAATTTCTCCTTCAAGTCTTCGCAACAACAGGTACTGTGTGGAGAGTGTAAATAACGGAGGCAGATTTATGCAGCAGACGACTTTATTCACTCTCACATCAGTCATACACAGAAAAAGCATGTCTCAATACACCAGGGGCTCTCCTTTTATATCAACCGCCCATCTCACATCTGCATGACATCTCGCATCACAATACATTCATCCCGCATCACAATACATTCATCCCTTCTCCCCCAACTCCTTCTTCCTGCTACCTCACCATAATCTCCATACCTATTGTCCTTCTCTGTTTACCCTCTGCATCCAGTCTGAGATGATTAACCCAGCCTCTACAACCGTACAGATCTGCTTGTCCTGCCACCACCCCCCATCTTCTCCTCCAGCTGGCTGGTTTACTGGATTGGTCGACGGGTCCGGCTGTGGGCGGTCTTCAGCTCTCGGCTGCTACCGGACAATATGGTGTCCTTGGTCTCCATATCTTTAAAACAAACAGGTGAAAAGTGTTTCTAACATCATTTTGTGCGAGAAATAGTAGGTTCAGTTAATGAATCCATTGTGGGGGACTCAGTCAGTACGTTCTCTACTCAGACTGAATGGCAAGGCAGGAGGAGATGCATAAGAGCTGAGGAACGGATATGCAAGGCAGTCTATGGTTTTCGCATGAGAATATGCATTCTCCTCCGGTCTGCATAATAATGCGCCGACAGGCTGGGTGACAAAGGGAATTGTCATGGTAAATGTATTCATGTTAATGCAAACACCACAGGTCGCCAGGCGAGATTTAGTTTTCGACCGCTTCACACCCAAATGCTTTCCGCTGCGCTTCCAATACACAATGAATGGGAAGCGGAATAACAACTGAGCCAGTGGACACATAGCATAAGTCTGTGTCTTTCTGATAACAAGGGGAAGTGGGGTGATTTAACTCGCCCTATTCTGAGCTGAGAATTTTTTTTTTAAAGTTATAAAAAAGCGTTATCATATGCTGAATTAATTAAGATGAAGGCGTGAAGAGGCGGAATCGCAAAGAAATCTGACCCGTCCCTTATTAATTTAGCTGATTGGCAAGATTCCCGAGGGAAAAACTAAATTAACCAGTTTTTTCTCTCCTCATGTGTGAAGCGGTGAATCTAAAACTAGGTCACGCTGGACACGCAGCCTAATAAAAGTTACTGAGAAGAAATTGTTTGAGGTAACAGCGCTGAATCGTACGTGAAGTTTAAATCGTAAGCTTTTTCTTGCATGAATAATAACCGAATTAAAGAGAGACTAACTCCAGTTTTTTTGAGAAAAAAAATGGAAAAGCAAGGCGTGGTTTATGGTGAACGGGTCGCGTTCAGATTCGCGAGTTACCGAAACTGCCACGTTTCACATTCAATTTTCTTATGGGAACTGCACATGCACAGATTAAGCAGTGCAACCGCCATTTTAGAAACCACCATTCTGGGCCATCCTGGGTGCCATTCTGGAGCAGACACAGTTAAGCCTGCTTCATGCTACACCTCTGCTGTCCCTGAACTCGTAACCGGAAACCTCGTGTGACGAAATATACATCATTGTCTCCACTCCGCTAGTGTCCGCAGTGCTCGACCATGGACGACCGCATGCAGCCCAAATTTTGTGACCGCACCACCTGCCCACGACCTGAACGCATAGAAAAGTGCATGCACAAGACTGAACTTCCCATTCACGAGGTGGCGATATTGAAACAGAATACATCAGCAGACAAAGAAGACAACGAGCAGGCGGAAAACGAGAATATAAACATACATGAATCATACATACATACTTTCTTTCACAGCGGCAGCAGCATTTTTGTGGAAAAGGAGTGAAAACCAGGAAGTCAAACAGCAGAAATGGACTCTATGTTTGAAGAGAAACTTTGTGAAGAAGTCTGCTGTTTCTTCGTTGGTGAAAATCGTGGCGCGTCAGCATCTTGGTGCTACCTATCGGGTGGGAGTGAAACTACAAATGATTGCGTCAACTGCTTGGCCTGGGTAGATGAAAAAAATGAGCATGAGCAGTATCACGTGCGTTTTAGCCTCGTCCAAAGTGTACACGGACCACAGACTAGAGGGAAATGTAGCATGTGTAGAGGATGCCTTTCACAAACGAGACTGAGTTTATTTCTCAGGGTTGGTTTATTGAGAGGTCACATCCTCCAACAAGAACAGAATCTCAGTAAAGAGGTAGAACAATCATCCTTCACAGTTCTTATACCCTCCAAAGACACAAAACCCTCAACATCAAATAACACACCCCCAACCCACAGTCCTTGAGCAAACATACAGCCCCTTGGCGTCCCAGGCTCCTTGGCGTCTCCATTGTCTCTCTCATCCTTCTAGCCTCCGGGGCTCCTGCTGGGACATTCTCTCCCACTTCTCGTCTCCTAAGCAACCAACTTCACACCTCCCGGAGGTCTCTGCAGGGTCAGGTCCTCTTTGGCCATTGAGACGTGAAGCTTCCAGAATATGCACCATCATGCCTACTAGGTATATGTGGGTGAATATGAATGCCATATATGCACCCTAAATTTGCGCCATATAACCCCCCCCAAACGTCTAAATAAGGACAAAGTACCCCAAAATGCATAGAAACATATCATATCACACAGAACAGCAACATGGCACAACATATCACACTTCCAACTGCTTGGGCTTCAACCTCCTGCCATATCTGCTGTAAGCAGGCTTCGATCTGCCTGTAGCTGTTTCTTGCATCTGTGGATCAGAGTCGTTAGCACATTCTTGTGAAAGCTTAGAAGAGTGTTTCCCCGGTGGCCTGCCGCGACGGGGGGCCCTGGCTAATTGCACTTGTTCATCAGCCAACACAAAAGCGGGTTTGAGTCTGTTAATGCAGACTAATTCTCTCCTGTCACCCAAATCGAGCAAAAAATGTTTTTCCCCAGTTTCTAACACTCTGAACGGTCCATCATAAGGCGGTCTTAAACCTGGCCTCTGAGCGTCGTGTCTGACAAAGACAAATTCTGCGTTCTTTAAGGCTTTAGGCACAAAAACGCGTGGGAAACTGTGATGAACTGGGCCGGGGAGGGTGTTTGATCCCGTGTCGCTCTGCAGCAGCTGAGCAGGTGGGCGATTTGGTGCGGGGTTCTCTGGAAGGAATTCGCCCGGTAACCGGAGGGGTTGGGCAAAAACTAGCTCAGCCGGAGAGGCTTGTAAATCTTCCTTAGGTGCTGAACACAACCCTAATAAAACCCATGGAAGTTTATCAACCCAATTTGTGTCCGTGAGAGCCGCTCTGAGGGCTGCTTTCAATGACCGGTGAAAGCGTTCGCACAAACCGTTGGCCTGAGGGTTATAAGCGGTAGTGCGGTGAATTTTCACCCCCAGACTGAGGGCCATGGATGACCAGAGCTCGGAAACGAATTGGGGACCCCTGTCAGACGTTATGTCTGACGGGACTCCAAAACGCGCGACCCAAGCCGTTAAAAACGCGCGCGCCATGTCTGCTGCTGTAGTTGACGCCAGGGGGACCGCTTCTGGCCAGCGCGTTGTGCGGTCCACCATGGTTAGAAGGTGTGTGAAACCCTGCGACAGCGGGAGGGGTCCCACCAAGTCGATATGCCCGTGGTCGAAGCGTTTGGCCGGGATGTGAAAAGGTTCTAAGAGGGCCCGCGTGTGTTATATCTTTCACCCGTTACGTTACTCAATATAACAAATAATAACTCGGACCATTGACGTACCGTTAACGGTTTATTGGCGAGCAGCAACTCATAGCACACAGCCAACAACAACACACTCAACATACACTACATTACCCATAATGCATTTCAGCAAAGGCACTGCGACGGGTGCCGTAGTAAACCAAAATACATAACATCTCCTCCCCTCTTACAATAGATGTCCTATAGGAGATATCAAGTGTCTGCTGCAATTCTTGTGTCTTTGTTTGTCTCTTTTTTTTTCTGTAATTATTATGCTACCTTAGGAGTGAGGGTAGACTACCTCATCCCATAACTGTACCCCTGGGGATTATTCTGCCCCATAAATGTGGGTCAGTTGCTATCTAGTCTAATAACTCAGACGGACAGGAGGTCGTCGCTCCCTAGTAGGGTATCGGCGCTCTACAGGAACATGAGTCTGAGTTCTTTCTAATGTGGAGGTTGCTTCTGGTGCTGATGCAGAAGAAGATGTCACATCTACAACTGGAACTCTGGTCTCTGAAGGGGTTGAGTTCTGCACTGGTGTAGGTGGATCGTTAGGATATCCAAGAGACGGTTCTGCAGGCGCTGGTGGTGTCTGCAGGAGTTGATCCACGTGCCTTTTCCAAACACTGTCCGTGGTTTGAACTGTATATGAGACTGGTCCAGTTTGTGCGATAACAGTTGCAGGAACCCACTTAGGTTCACCTCTGTAGTTCCTGGCCAGCACAGATTCTCCTGACGTGAACGCTCTGTCCTTTGCCCGATGTTCTCTGTGCATAATTTGTTTCTCTTGTTGCTTTTGCACAGTGTCCTTTAATCCTGAGGGTTTCAAAAGGTCAAAGGTAGTGCGCAGATCTCTCTTGAACATCAGACTAGCAGGGGTTGTCTTTGTGATTGCATGTGGAGTGTTGCGGTAGTTTAGCAGGAACTTGTGCAGCCTCTGATGCAGTGTTCCTTGACCTTGTGATGCTTTCAATGCATGTTTCATTGTCTGCACAAACCTTTCTGCAAGGCCGTTCGTCGCAGGATGGTATGGAACTGATTTAATGTGCTGCACTCCATTAGCTTGTAGAAAAGCATCCATTTCTTGTGAAACCAACTGAGGTCCATTGTCAGAAACTAGTTGTATAGGAGACCCAAAACGACTAAACATTTCTCCTAATGCTTCTGTGGTCTTCTCTGTGGTGGTTGACCTCATAATAGCCACTTCAGGCCATTTACTATGTGCATCCACAGCAACGAGAAACATTCTGTCCTCAAACGGACCTGCAAAGTCAATGTGCACACGATGCCATGGCTCCTGTGGGAACTCCCAGGGATGGAGAGGAGCCAATGGTGGGTTGTTCCGTACCTTGTGACAAGATGAACAGCTTTTGGCTATTTCTTCAATCTGCTTGTCAATGTTTGGCCACCAAAAATAGCTTCTCGCTATTTCTTTCATTCTCACGATTCCACTATGTCCTGCGTGAAGTTGCTGTAACACTTTTGTTCGACATGACAGGGGAATAATCACTCTCCTCCCCCACAGCAAACAACCCGACTGAACAGACAATTCTGTCCACTTCCCAAGGAAGGGCTTCAAGGTTGCGTCATCACCCGCTGGTTGTCCTTTAATGATCAAGTCCATGACTGCAGACAACACAGGGTCATTTCTAGTCTCCTTTTTCACCTGCACAGCTGAAACAGGTGCGTTTTCTACCTCAGTGAAATAGAAGATGTCCACAGTGCTTGACTCTGGCTTCATGACAGGAAGTGGTAATCTGGATAACCCATCTGCATTACCATGACAGTCTGACTTTCGATACCTGATGTCATAGGAGTGTCCTGACAACAGCAACGCCCACCTCTGCAGTCGGGACGCTGCAAGAGATGGTATTCCTGTGTATGGTCCAAGGATGGTTGTGAGAGGTCGGTGGTCAGTAAAAAGTGTAAACTTCCGTCCATACAAGTACTGGTGGAATTTTCTCACACCAAACACAATGCTCAGAACCTCTCTTTCTAGCTGAGCATAGTTAGCTTCTGCCTTGTTTAATGTCCTTGACGCAAAAGCGATTGGCTTTTCCTCACCGTCTAGCATTACGTGGGAAATCACCGCCCCTACACCATAAGGAGAGGCGTCGCAGGCAAGCTGGATCGGAAGTGATGGGTTGAAGTGGGTCAGAACCTCTGATGCCGTCAGCGCATCCTTTGCCTTCTGAAAAGCTTCCTGACAGCTTGCTGTCCACCTCCATGCTTCCTCTTTGCGCAGCAGGTTATGCAGTGGTTTTAATAGTGATGCCAAGTTTGGTATGAACCGTCCATAATAGTTCAGCAGTCCTAAGAAAGACTTCAGCTGACTGACATTTTGGGGTGGAGGTGCATCCACAATGGCTGTGATTTTCGATGGTGCAGTGTGCAGTCCCTTAGCATCGATCACATGACCTAAGTATTCCACGGATGACTGGAAAAACTCGCATTTATTCTTGCAGATTCTCAATCCATATTCCTCCAGTCTCGTGAGAGTTGCATCCAAGTTGCGCAGATGCTCTTCATCATCTGCTCCTGTACACAGGATATCATCCAGGTAGCACTGCACTCCTGGTAATCCACTCAGGATTTGATCCATAGCTCGCTGAAAAAGTGCTGGAGCAGATGTGATGCCAAAAGGCAATCTGCAGTATCTGAAGAGTCCTTTATGGGTGTTGATAGTCAGTATTTCACGTGACTGCTCGTCTACATGCATTTGTAAGTAAGCCTGGTTGAGATCTATTTTGCTGAACTTTTGTCCCCCACTCAGCCCCGCAAATAAGTCATCAATCAGTGGAAGGGGATACTGCTCTGCTGTTAGTACAGGGTTTACTGTTACCTTAAAGTCTCCACAGGTCCGGATTCCTCCGTCCTTTTTGGGTTCTGGAACTATGGGCGTGGCCCACTCACTGGTTGTCACAGGTTCCAGAACTCCATTCTTGACCAGAGCATCCAAGTCAGCCTCCACCTTTGGTCTGATAGCGTACGGCACTGGTCTGGCTTTCATGAACACTGGTTTACTGTCAGGTTTGACATGCAGCTTCACTATAATTTTTTTCATACTGCCTAGTTCATCACGAAAAACCTTTTTGTGCTTTTCCAGTATGGCCTGCAGCTGAGTGGAACTGTGTGACAGCTTCCTTACTTCTTGCCAGTCAAGTTGGATTTTCTTTAGCCACACATGCCCCATTATAGCTGGACAGTTGTTCTTGGTAACATAAACTGGAAGCTCAGCAGTTTGGCCATTGTACTGAACAGTTACCTCTGTCATCCCTTTCATGGGCACTCGGTGTCCAGTATACGCCCTGAAGACGGTGTCTGAAGGTCAGAGTGGAAGATGTTTCAGAAACTTCTTGTAAATGCCATGCGACACAAGTGATGCCTTTGATCCGGTGTCTATCTGCATTTTAATAAAATGTCCCTCCACTTTTGGTTTAGTCCAAAAGCCTTCTGAGCCTTCATTCACATTCATAATCCGGACAGTATTTATTGCAGTTGACACCTCTTCCTCTGAGGAGTTGCTCACTCTGTCCTCGCCATGTTTAACTGTGTGAGCATTTCTTTTCTTTTTGTATTTTACCATGTCACTTTTATTCCTTGTCTTTGGGCCTTTGTCTTTGCTCCTTTTGCTTCTACATGCCCGCTGCACGTGGCCTTTTTTTCCACAGTTGTTACAGTCCATCTCTTTGTACCAACAGTCATTAGGAAGGTGTCCCACCTTGCCACAGCGGAAACATGGCCCTGTTGCATTGGTTTTACCACTGTTGAGCTTATGTACTCTGCCTGTAGCATGCAGTTGGTGTGCTTCTTTGGAAGCCATCTCTATCATCACACTAATGTTAATGGCTCTTTCCAGCGTCAAATCACTTTCTGTGAGTAACTTCTTCTGTGCTGCTTCATTTCGTAGTCCACACACAAGCCTGTCTCTTAATGTGTCATTTAAAACATCTTTAAATTCACAGTGTTCGGCTAACTTGCGTAGCGCTGCAACAAACATGTTAACAGACTCACCCTCTTCTTGGTTACGTCTGTGAAACCTGTATCTTTCTGCAATCACTAGAGGCTTGGGTGAGAAGTGGTGGGTTAGTGTGTCCACCAGTTCTTTGTAGGTTTTAGAGCCTGGCTTTACTGGCTGTAGGAGGTTACGTAGTAGGTTAAATGTCTTGGGACCCATCACACTCAGAAAAGTGGGCACTAACTTTTCATCCGTTATTCCATTGGCCGCGACGAAATAGTCAAAGCGCTCTGTATAGGAGCTCCATTGCTCCGCGCTCTCATCAAAGGGCCCGATAGAGCCAATGACTCCAGCCATTTTAACACTCCTGGTTGAATGTCGCTCTTTCCCTCGCGGCTCCTTCTTGTAACGTCGTTTCTTCCCTCCGGCGTTACTCACGGAGTTTTTTTTTTTTTTGTCCTTAACAATTTCCACTGCTCCGCTCCTCCCCGTTTAGCAGACAGCCTGCAGCATCCACCTCAGCACAGTGGCGCGGTGTATCACCCTGTCAGCACGAAGTAGCGGCGGGAAAAACACGACAAAAAAAAACTCTCCTCCGTCGCGGACTGCAGCGTCGGTCCAGACGTCCTCGTCGCCACTTTTTGTTATATCTTTCACCCGTTACGTTACTCAATATAACAAATAATAACTCGGACCATTGACGTACCGTTAACGGTTTATTGGCGAGCAGCAACTCATAGCACACAGCCAACGACAACACACTCAACATACACTACATTACCCATAATGCATTTCAGCAAAGGCACTGCGACGGGTGCCGTAGTAAACCAAAATACATAACAGCGTGTGCTTGTGTATCTTTGCTCTTTGACACGCTGCGCAGGCTGCGGCCCACTCTTTGACCTGTTTACGCAGCTCTGGCCAAACAAATTTTTCTCCCACCATTTTGATCGATGCGCGAACTCCCGGATGTGCCAGCGAATGGATTAAATCAAAAACGCGGCGGCGCCATGCAGCTGGGACCACGGGGCGGGGGCGCCCCGTGGAGATATCGCAGATTAGAGGAGGCATACCTGTCTGATGCACCCTGTGCTCCAGCCTTAGCCCTGTTGGCCCAGACTGGAGTGCGTGCACATCCGCATCGTTAACCTGCTCGGCGACCATGGCTGCATAATCTAAGCCTACGCAGACCGGGGCTGTGAGCGCTTCCGCACCGCAAGCCTGGCCCGCGTCCATGGCCACCGTGTCTGCCCCCTGGGGGCCTGGCGTTACAACTGCGCGCGAGAGGCAATCTGCCACTACATTGTGTTTGCCCGCCACATGTTGAATGTCGGTGGTAAACTCTGAAATCGCGGCCAGCTGTCTCTGCTGTCGGCCCGACCACGGCTCTGAAATCTTGGCCATTGCAAATGTTAATGGTTTGTGGTCTACAAACGCGGTGAAACGGTGCCCTTCCAGCCAGAATTGGAAGTGGCGGATGGCCAGATGCAGGGTTAAAAGCTCCCTATCGAACGCGCTGTATTTCCGCTCGTTATCGCGCAATGTTTTGCTGAAAAATGCAAGCGGTTGCCAGCTCCCTGCTACCAGTTGCTCGACAACCGCCCCCACTGCCACGTCGGAAGCATCCGTGGTTAGTGCCATGCGAGCTGCTGGCACGGGGTGTGCCAACAGCACAGCGTTCGCCAGGGCCGACTTGACCTGGGAGAAAGCGCGCTCCCGTTCCGGGGACCACTCGACCTTATTTGCAGGTTTTTGTTTCTTTAGTGCCACGTACAGTGGGTGCATGAGCTGTGCCGCGCTGGGGAGGAAACGGTTATAAAAATTGACCATCCCCAAAAATTCTTGCAATGCTTTAACTGTCTGCGGCTGGGGAAACTCCGTTATCGCACGTACTTTATCGGGCAGCGGGACCGCTCCTTCTGGAGAAACGCGGTGGCCCAAAAAATCGATTTGCGCTACCTCGAATTGACATTTCGCTGGGTTAATTATCAGCCCATGCTCTGTCAGCCTCTGAAAAACCGCTGTGAGGTGGCATTCGTGTTCGACCTCGGATGCACTGGCTACCAAAATATCATCCAAATAGGCGAACACGAAAG